>OZ038378.1:64926559-66126559 GCA_964036045.1 Eutreptiella sp. 'Long Island Sound 2002'
CCCAAAATGGCCCTTTTTCAAGGCATTATGGGATTTTCCATGAGCCAAAACCCGTCGCAAGGGGCTCAAAATGGGCCAAAAACACTTGTTTGAGCATCCCAAATGGTCCAAGATAACTTCTGGGAAAACGCGTTTTTGACCCATTTTTGACGCACTTTTGGTCTTGAAACGGCCCGTTTTCAAGGCATTTTGGGATTTTCCATGGCCCAAAACGCGCCACCACGGGCTCAAAACGGGCTAAAAACACTTGTCTGAGCATCCCAAGTGGTCTAGGAACAACTTTGGAAAAAATGATTTTTTTCGCCCTGGGGACCCTGGTGGACCCACCGTTGGCCCCCGCCGTGCGCGGGCCGGGCTGCCGTCCGGCTCCACCAAGTGACCACTGGTTCGGGGGTCTAGGCGTCTCGTTGGGCGATTCTGAGGGGTGGAGACCACAAAAAGTGGGGGGTGGCGGGTGGACTAGGTGCACTCGGAATCGGATTTTGAGCCACGTAGCCCAAGATACGGCCCGTGCTTGGTTTCGGGGGGTTGGTGCACATTGCGCAGATTTTGGGGCTTTTTGTCGCCTTTTTGGGCCGTTTGTCGGACATATCGTGGAGTTGAAGGGCAGTATAGGGCTCTTTGACACAGTAAAGTCAAGCCGCACGTGGGCGGTAGCCACCGTTTCCCTTCGTTTGGGTGTTTTGCCCGGGTTTGGGGGCTATTTTGGGCGAAAAAAGGCTGTTTTTGGCCCAAAACTGCGCAGATTTGGGAGGGCACCTCCCGACTTGGCGCCCCCGCCCCGGGGCGCCACCGGTGAGTTTTTGGCTCAAAACTTGGATTTGGCAAGGCCGGAACCTAGGCTCTAGGATGGCTAGAGTAGAGTAGAGCCCGGAGCGATGAGGCGGAGCAATGGCCAAAACGGAAAGGAGAAGTGCTTGCTTGTTGCTTGCTAGATTTACATACATACATATATATATATATATATATATATATATATATATATATATATATATATATATATATATATATATATATATATATATATATATATATATATATATATATATATATATATGTGTGTGTGTGTGTGTGTGTGTGTGTGTGTGTGTGTGTGTGTGTGTCTATATATATATCCTCTAATCTACACCCCTCTCCCAACTCTAGGTGGCTCCACCACACGGCTCTAAGGTACGTGCGAAGGGCATAAAGTGGTGCATACATGTGGTGGAAGGGGCTAAACTCGGTCAAAACGGGCTCAAAACGGGCTAAAAACACTTGTTTCAGCATCCCAAATGGTCCGGGATCACTTTTGGAAAAACACGTTTTTGACCCATTTTTGACCCACTTTTGGTCCCAAAATGGCCCATTTTCAAGGCATTTTGGGATTTTCCATGGCCCAAAACGCGCCACCACGCGCTCAAAACGGCCTAAAAACACTTGTTTGAGCATCCCAAGTGGTCTAGGAACAACTTTGGAAAAAATCCTTTTTTTTCGCCCTGGGGACCCTGGTGCACCTACCGTTGGCCCCCACTGTGCGTGGGCTGGCCGGCCCTCCGGCTGCACCAAGTGACCACTGGTACGGGGGTCTAGGTGGCTCGTTGGGCGATTCTGAGGCTTGGAAACCATAAAAAGTGGGGGGTTGTGGGTGGACTAGGTGCCCTCGGAATCGGACTTTGAGCCACGTAGCCCAAGATACGGCCCGTTCTTGGTCCCGGGGTGCTGGTGCACATTGCGCAGATTTTGGGGCTTTTTGGCGCCTTTTTGGGCCGGTTCTCGGACATATTGTGGAGTTAGAGGGCACCAAAGGTTCTTCGTCACGAGAAAGTCAAGCCGCACGTGGAGTGTAGCAGCCGTTTGCCTTCGTTTGGCTGTTTTGCACCCTTACTAGGGCTGTTTTGGGCGAAAAATGGCTGTTTTTGGCCCAAAACTGCGCAGATTTGGGAGGGCACCTCCCGACTTGGCGCCCCCGCCCCGGGCCGCCACCGGTGAGTTTCTGGCTCAAAACTTAGATTTGGCAACGGCACCACCTAGGCTCTAGGATGGCTACAATAGAGTCAGGCCCGAGGCGTTGGGAAGGGGCAATGGCCAAAACGGAATGGTGACGTGCTTGCTTGCTTGTTGTTGCTTGTTGCTTGTTAGCTAGATTTAAGGGGAGAGGGGTGTAGTAATATATATATATATATATATATATATCCAATTTTTTTGGATGTCTTACAGGATATTGTGATGGATCCCCCCCGGCGACCAGGCGCCGCGGGGGGTACAGTGAAACCCTGGCCGGGGGGCAGCCGGGGCCTACCAGGGCCGCGCCCCCCGCGGCATTTGGAGTGGCTGCCCGCGGCGGCGGCTCCTGCGGGGGCTGTGGCAGCGGCGGGCGGCCGCAGCGTGGTACCAACCAGCCAGACGATGCCGACGATAGAGGCCAGGTGCGTGCCTGCAACATGCGTGCAACTTGCCTACACAGTGTCCTGCATAGTGTCAGAGGGGGAAAAGGGCAGGGGAGGGAGGGGGAGGCACGTCGGGCGTAGAGGGAAAAAGGCCACAGGCGGGTGCAGTGCAACGTGCGTGCCACATGCCCAGGGACCAGGGCACCAGGGGGCAGAAAGGTGAAGAGGGAGTGGGAGGGATGCCTCGCATATTGCTCCGCGAAGTGTACGCGGGGGGGGTAATGGGAGGACGGGGACAGGGAGACAGAGGGCCAGGGACCCTGGGGCCTGGGAAGGGGGGCAGGGGAGGACGAGGGAGGACGAGCACACAAGGGGCAGGGCTGGGCCAGGGAGCGGGAGCGGAGAGGGGGAGCATGGAGGGAGGGTTGCCTCGCAAATTGCTCCGCACCGTGCTCGCGCTGTCCGGAGGGCGGAGGTAAGGAGGTGGAGGCGAGAGGACAGAGGCATGCTAAACACGGACCTTATGCACGTAGTACGCCCCGGCTAGAGTGAGCGGACCAGGGGCAAGAACAACAAGGGTGCCCCGCGACCAGGCTGGCCACCTGCGGCGAGCGGGGGCTCTGGACGTGGCGTGATGCCGCAGCCGCTAGGCAGCCTGCCCCCGGAGGTATCGTGTGCGGTACGAAGTCCGTGCGACTTGCCAGGAGCTCAGGACACCAGGGGGCAGCAAGGAAGAGAGTGAGTGGGAGGGTTGCCTCGCACATTGCTCTGCACGGTGCACGCCGAGGGGATAGAGGGAGGAAGGGGACAGAGAGAAAGGAGGACAGAGACCCTGCAACTAGGGACGAGGGGCAGGGCAAGGTGAGAGAGGGCGAGCAGACAGGGGGCAGGACAGGGCCAGGGGGCCGGGGCAAAGAGGGGGGGCAGAGAGGGAGCGCTGCCTCGCGAATTGCTCCGCACCGTGCTCGCGCTGGCCGGAGGGCAGAGGGTCAGAGATGGCAGGGCAGGGAAGGGGGCGTGCTGCTCGCGGACCAGCGTATGCGCATTGTATGCCACGGCGGCTTGAAAGAGCGAACATGGGACAGGAGCAAAAAGGTGCCCCACAACCGAGAGAGCCGCCCGCAGCGCGCGGGGACACTGGACAAGGCGGGGCGCCGCGCCGTGCTGCCACAAGGCAGCCCGCCCCCAAAGGTGCAGTGTGCTGCGTGCCTGCGTAGTGTCATGCAACGAGGGCCGGCAAGGACGAGGGAAGAGGGCACGGGCAGGGCGAAAGAGGTAGGACACTTAGGAGGCGAGCAAAGGCCGGACAGCCGGAGCAGACAGAGGGAGGGACGAGAGAGACAGGGGAGGGACTGCGCTTTGCTCTGCACCATGCGCGCACAGAGGGCGAGAGAGGGAGCAGAGGGGGCAGGGTAGGGGATAGTTGCCATGCGCCGTGCCGTGCGCCATGCGCGTCCTGAAACCGGCTCTGACCTCATTCATGCATGTGGCACGTATGCGCATTGTATGCCATGGCGGCTTGAAAGAGCGAACATGGGACACGAGCAAAAAGGTGCCCCACAACCGAGAGAGCCGCCCGCAGCGCGCGGGGACACTGGACAAGGCGGGGCGCCGCGCCGTGCTGCCACAAGGCAGCCCGCCCCCAAAGGTGCAGTGTGCTGCGTGCCTGCGTAGTGTCATGCAACGAGGGCCGGCAAGGACAAGGGAAGAGGGCACGGGCAGGGCGAAAGAGGTAGGACACTTAGGAGGCGAGCAAAGGCCGGACAGCCGGAGCAGAGAGAGGGAGGGACGAGAGAGACAGGGGAGGGACTGCGCTTTGCTCTGCACCATGCGCGCACAGAGGGCGAGGGAGGGAGCAGAGGGGGCAGGGTAGGGGATAGTTGCCATGCGCCGTGCCGTGCGCCGTGCGCGTCCTGAAACCGGCTCTGACCTCATTCATGCATGTGTCATGTCACGTCAACCAAGCCTGGCGCCGGAAACAGGAAGTGGCACGGGGGGGCGGGCACCTGCGGCGCCATCCGTAGGGCCTCCCGTGCGGTGACCCAACTTGTGGCGCAGAGGGGACACGCGCCAGTGGCGCCATCCACTGGACCCCCTGCGCCTGTTGCAGTTATTGTGGCGCAGAGGGGACGGGCACCAACGGCGCCATCCGGTGGGCCCCCTGCGGCGGCGATTATGCAGATTAACTAGATGGCCAGGCGATGCCACAAATGAATCCCCCGCCCGTCTCCCCGCGTCTCTGCCATAGGACCTCAGGGGCCTCCATCGCGCTCGGGGGTGGCGGAGACCCGGGGGAGGAGAGCGCCCGGCCGCTTTGTAGCCGCCACTTCCAGCGGACTGATACCATGGCACCGGTATCAGGCCGCTCGGAAGTGGATACACAGGCACCAGGGAGAGGATGGGCAGTCAGCCCCCCCCGGGCTGTTGGGTGCCGAAACAGGGGCCCTCCCCTCGACCAGGGCGGCAGATGGCGCAAGAAGCCTTCGAGGCGTACGGTAAGTCCTCCCCGCTGCCCGCACTTCCTCATCTTCCGTTTTCACCCGGGTACGTACCTCCTCCAGTAAGTATGGGCACAGGAGGGAGCAGGCACCGGACACTGAGCACCTTGCGGAGACGTGGCGACTACCGCCAAGGGGCAACAGCGGCTAGAGATCCTGGGGTGCGGAGCCTATACCATGGAGAAGGGCGGGAAGGCCCAAAGGAAAACCCCCCCCCACCCCCACTGCCTCACCTCGTGCCTGCGTCGTGCTTGCGTCGTGCGTGCGACATGCGTGCTACGAAGGGAAGACGACAACCCCCCCCCCCCCCCCACACACACACCTCCGCCCCCCCAAGGGTGGGGGATGAAGGTAGGGGAGGGCGCAGAGGGAGCAGAGGGGGCAGGGTAGGGGATAGTTGCCATGCGCCGTGCCGTGCGCCGTGCGCGTCCTGAAACCGGCTCTGACCTCATTCATGCATGTGGCACGTATGCGCATTGTATGCCATGGCGGCTTGAAAGAGCGAACATGGGACACGAGCAAAAAGGTGCCCCACAACCGAGAGAGCCGCCCGCAGCGCGCGGGGACACTGGACAAGGCGGGGCGCCGCGCCGTGCTGCCACAAGGCAGCCCGCCCCCAAAGGTGCAGTGTGCTGCGTGCCTGCGTAGTGTCATGCAACGAGGGCCGGCAAGGACGAGGGAAGAGGGCACGGGCAGGGCGAAAGAGGTAGGACACTTAGGAGGCGAGCAAAGGCCGGACAGCCGGAGCAGAGAGAGGGAGGGACGAGAGAGACAGGGGAGGGACTGCGCTTTGCTCTGCACCATGCGCGCACAGAGGGCGAGGGAGGGAGCAGAGGGGGCAGGGTAGGGGATCGTTGCCATGCGCCGTGCCGTGCGCCGTGCGCGTCCTGAAACCGGCTCTGACCTCATTCATGCATGTGTCATGTCACGTCAACCAAGCCTGGCGCCGGAAACAGGAAGTGGCACGGGGGGGCGGGCACCTGCGGCGCCATCCGTAGGGCCTCCCGTGCAGTGACCCAACTTGTGGCGCAGAGGGGACACGCGCCAATGGCGCCATCCACTGGACCCCCGGCGCCTGTTGCAGTTATTGTGGCGCAGAGGGGACGGGCACCAACGGCGCCATCCCGTGGGCCCCCTGCGGCGGCGATTATGCAGATTAACTAGATGGCCAGGGGATGCCACAAATGAATCCCCCGCCCGTCTCCCCGCGTCTCTGCCATAGGACCTCAGGGGCCTCCATCGCGCTCGGGGGTGGCAGAGACCCGGGGGAGGAGAGCGCCCGGCCGCTTTGTAGCCGCCACTTCCAGCGGACTGATTCCACGGCACCGGTATCAGGCCGCTCGGAAGTGGATACACAGGCACCAGGGAGAGGATGGGCAGTCAGCCCCCCCCGGGCTGTTGGGTGCCGAAACAGGGGCCCTCCCCTCGACCAGGGCGGCGGATGGCGCAAGAAGCCTTCGAGGCGTACAGTAAGTCCTACCCGCTGCCCGCACTTCCTCATCTTCCGTTTTCACCCGGGTACGTACCTCCTCCAGTAAGTATGGGCACAGGAGGGAGCAGGCACCGGACACTGAGCACCTTGCGGAGACGTGGCGACTACCGCCAAGGGGCAACAGCGGCTGGAGATCCTGGGGTGCGGAGCCTATACCATGGAGAAGGGCGGGAAGGCCCAAAGGAAACCCCCCCCCCCCACCCCCACTGCCTCAACTCGTGCCTGCGTCGTGCTTGCGTCGTGCCTGCGACATGCGTGCTACGAAGGGACGACGACAAGCCCCCCCCCCCCCCCCCACACACCTCCGCCCCCCCAGGGGTGGGGGATGAAGGTAGGGGAGGGCGAAAAGCGGACCCCCCCCGAGGACAAAGCGGCAGGGTGGGGAGGCAGCGGAGAGAGGGTGCGGGACGGACCACACGACCGTGCCCGAAGGGAGCACGCGCCGTACAAGCCCCAACGGGGGGACCACCGGGGGTGCGAACGCAGGGTAGGAAGGGCGACGACGGGAGCCACACGGCAAGCCCCCCCCCCTGCAGAGGGACAAGTGCCGCGCCTCGTGCCTGCACCGTGCTCGCGACGTGGTTACGCCAGAGGGCAGACAGCGAGGATGCCCCCCCCCCCACCCCCTTCTCCCCCACCCGCCCAGGAAAGGGGCGAGGACAGCGAGGAGACAGCAAGGGGACATGGGGGGGGGGCAGAGGACGACCGAAACGCCGGGGGGAGGGAAGGGCGGCGAGCGGAGGAGACGCCAAGCAGCCGGAGCCCAAAAAAAAAACGCAGCAAAACAAGGCGCCAGAGC
This sequence comes from Eutreptiella sp. 'Long Island Sound 2002', assembly GCA_964036045.1. Lineage (NCBI taxonomy): Eukaryota > Euglenozoa > Euglenophyceae > Eutreptiales > Eutreptiaceae > Eutreptiella > Eutreptiella sp. 'Long Island Sound 2002'. Next base: position 64,933,718 of record OZ038378.1, read on the forward strand.
AAGGACAGACAGCAGAGACGGACGGGACACGGCACGAACCAGGGAGCGCGGCAAGGGGCGCGGGAAAGGGGGACACCCCTGGGGAAGAAAGCGGGGAGGCAGGGACCAACACCGCAGCGAACGGGGGGGGGGCGGGGTGACAAGAGCCCGCAAGAGACGCTGGTGAGGTACCCGACCTCAGGGGTTTGGGGGCCCCCCCGGTGTCCGTATCGGCCCCACCTGAGCGCGGGCAATAAGGTGGGTTACGCCCGGGACCGTTGGCCAGCGGCCCGAGGTGGCACCGGCCTGGGGGGGTGGCCAATGGGCCTGACCAGGAGCACTCCCCACGGCACGTACTACGGTTCGTGTCCTGTGAGGGGCTGCGGGTAGGGCACACCGTCCATCGGGGTAGGCAAGAGACGCGCCTATCCCGCAAGGACTCCCCTGAGACCCATGGTGTACCCGACCCCGGGGTGGGGAAGGGCCGACGTACCTGGTTACGACGCACGTCCATTTGTACGGAAAGGGTACAAATGGACGGCCCGTACAACAGAGTTACACCCTGACGGGGAGTGCATGCTTCGGCCCCCCCGTGGGGAAACTCCCGGAGAGAGGGCCCCAAGCCAGCGTCGGGCGCCCCCCCCCCCCAACAGCCGGGTAGAACCAAGGAGCACACCTAGGGGGCGAAACCGGGGGCAAAGGAGCACGAAAGGGAAGGGGGGGGGGGCGCGCAAGAGGGGTGGGCAACAGTGTCGTGCAATGTGTCGTGCATCATAAGCCCAGCAGCGGGCGGGACGGGCCACAGAGTCCACCCGTTCTCCCATGTCCATAGCTCACACAGCCTTCGTTAGCTAAATGTCGCTATCTGTCCCCACCAATCCCGCGGAGTTGTCGGCCTTCCGGCGACGTGCCCGGCGCCTAGTAGACACGGTGTCTGATCTCGTCACACACGGGCCGCACACGTATGCGGCGTTCCAGGCGCGCGTGGACGCGGACCGTCCGGCCAGGGACAACGGATGGGACCACTTCGTCAACGTCTGCTTGCGGCAGGTGTTGGCCCGCGATCCCCACCCGTCCAATGCGCCTGACATTCAGGCGCGGTTCGCAGCGGGCACGGTGCCGTTCGGGGTACACCTGCTCAACCGACTACTCCAACGTCTACAAGATCTCGGGCAGCTCGAGGACGCGCAGCGCGGGAGGCCCCCAATGGGACCGATGGCGGGGTAGCCGGGGTATGCGGCGCCGGGTGCGTTTCCGATCCCGCCGCCCCCGGGCCTCGGGCCCCTGCCCTTCCCGCCTTTTGGGGCTCACCACCACCACCAACTCCATCTCCATCACCTACTTCACCACCCCGTCGGGTTCCCCATGATGCAGCATCACTTCCCACACCAACACATACACCCGGCGGCTGTGCCACAGCTCCCCGTCCACCTTCACCATCACCATCACCCGGCGGCTGTGCCACAGCTGCCCGTCCACCTTCACCATCACCATCACCATCACCGTCCGCACCAGCATGTGGTGTACCCGCATCCCCTGCCCCAGCAGCACCCTCGGACGCCTCAGCATGCGGTACCGGTGCCGGTACCGGTACCGTTGCCTGCGCCGGGGCGGGGCGCCCAGCAGCTTGGGGTGTTGCAAGGGGAGGCACGTGGTGTGCCCCCAGGCGAGGCGGGGAGAACGGGGGCGCCAGCGGCTGCGCCACCCCTGGCGGTGCTCCAGCCGGGGCATACCGCGGCGGGGTCTCCACCGCGGACGGTCCCGGTGCCGGATCCAGCCGTGCCGCGCGGGGCCCCGCCCGTGGTGCCGATAGGGCCTGAGCCGGTGGTGCCGGGTGGTGGTCCAGCCCCGACGCATGGGGTGCAGGGCGCAGCCCCCATGGGGAGGCCTACGGCGGGGGAACAGGCGGGGGATGCGGCGCAGGAGGCGGGGGATGCGGCGCAGGAGGCAGCGGCGGCCGGCCCGCGAGACATCAGCGAGCTGCTCGCGCAGGCCCTGGACGCGTACCGGCGGACAGCCGCGGGGGGCGATGGAGCCGCGCCGGAGTCACCGGGGAGGAGGGCTGACGCCGGCGAGCTGATCGCGCAGGCGCTCGCGGCTGTTGCCCCGAGGGCGGAAGGGGCCAAGGAGAAGCCGTCGGAGGTGGTTGCTTCGGGGGGACAGGACGCGGGGCGAGGTGTGCCGGAGGCGCAGGCACCGGCGGTGGGCGGTGGGGTCGTGGAGCCCAGTGGGAGGCGTGCCAAGGGGGACGGAGTGGAGGACTGGATGTGGGAGTGGCGGGAGTGGCGCCAGGTGGCGCCCGGTGAGCCGTGTCCGGCGGGGCTGGCGTACAGCATGGACCTCCATGCGGGCACCAGCTGGGCCCGGCTGCCCGACAACCTGCGGGCACGGCTGGACGCGGCGGAGGCGGCAAGGGGCGGAGGCGCTGACGAGCGGCCTCTAGCGCCCTTCCCGCCGCGACCGGACACGCCGCCGGTGATGGTTGCGGCTGGGGAAGAGGCGGAGGAAGAGCAGGAGGCGGAGGACGAGGAGGACAAAGAGGCGTACGGGCCCGGCGAGTCGGCGCTGGCCCTCATGTATGAGGACGACGCCGGGCCCGACGTCTACGCCGGCATGGACGTGGACCCGGCCAACGCGCCGCTGCGGCCCATGCCCACCGCGGTGCCGCCCCCTCCCCTGGGGAGCTGTGAGCAGCGGCACTGCAGGTACCATGCGGCCGAGGGTGCCCACAGGCACCGCCTCATGGGTACGGGGCAGCGGGAGGCAGGGATGCTGGTGAGCGCCCTAGAGCGCTACGAGCTCCAGCGCCCAGGGCAGGTCGCCCGGGAGATGGCCCTGGGGGCCGCGTCCCCGGACGACAGCGAGGTCCGCTGTGTCCAGCTTGGGGACGCGGCGGTCCTGGGTCACCACCCCGGTGATGTCCGGGCGGCCGAGCCCCAGGAAGGCCTCCCCGTGTCGGTGCGCCTGTCCGTGGGACGCTTGGTGGACGAGGCAGGGCTGGAGGACGTGCGGCGGGACGAAGGCCTGTACGTGGCCTTGTGGCGGGGTGGGGCTGACGCTTGGCGTCGCGAGCAGGCCGTGCGGCCCCTCACGCCCCGAGCGCTGGGATCCCATGCGCTCCTGGTGGCGGTGCACCCCGAGGGTGCAGAGGTCGTGTTCGGCGCGGACCGCCTGCTGCTGACCGGGGATGGAGTGGTCCTCGTCCCCACCTCCAGCAGCTACCGCCTTGAGAGCCGCGGCGGTGACCTCAAGCTGCTGGTGGTGGTCGGCACGCGCCTTGACGAGAGCGCCGCCCCGCAGGGGTCCAAACACGCGGTCCCGGTGGGGAGTGATGAGGAGGCAGGCCGCGACGGTGACGAGGTGGGGCAGGAGCAGCCCACGGGGGAGGAGCAGCAGTAGGGTCAGCCGGAGGTGGCCGGGGAGGAGGTGGACGTGCAAGCCATAGTGGCGGCGGCCCTGGCGAGGTTCACGGCTGTAGCGAGGCCGCCGCCGACGACGGAGGCACTGGAGGAGGAGGACCAACGCAGGAGGAGTGAAGAGGCGCAAGTCGCCATGGAGCGGGACGAGGAGCCGGAGTTCATGGGGACGCAGGAAGCGCCGCCTGAGGTGGGCCCACGGGGGCTGGGGGTGGTGGACAAGGCTGGGCCGAAGACGGGGGAGGTGGAAACCTGCAGGCACTGGGCCAAGGGGTGGTGCATGCGGGCAGATGCCTGCCGGTTCGCCCACCCCCAGCCGCCGGTGCCGCGGGGAGTACCCCAGGAATTGCTCCTGATCCTCCAGGCCATGGCCCGTGTGGGGGCCCTCAGCCTGGACCGCAACCAGAGCCACGGCCGGGGCCACGGAACGTTGCTGCGGAGGGGTGGTAAATGCGCAAGGAGGAGGACTCCCAGCGGTGGGATATGCGGTCGAGAGTGGGGGCCTGACCGAGTGGGCGGTGGCATTGCCATGTGGCATGGCGGCCCTGCTCACTCCGTTCCTGGTGGTCCCGTGGAGGGACATGGTCACCGTCCAGGGGGCCAACCTGGGGTGGGTGTGCACGTGGCACGCACATCCTGCCGGCATGGACCCTCGCGAGTGGCAGGCCAGGGCGGTCATGACGTACCTGTCCTGGTCATTGCCGGCAGCGCCGGGTGCATGGGCGCAACGGTGGGACAGAGCGCTCCGCTGGGCGAGGGATGGCAGTGCTGTGGCGGCCTGCCCTGACCTCCCGCGCGAGCCCGTCTCCGTCCAGCCGTGGACTGTCTCCCTGCATCTCCCCACGGTGGCGGCTCGCCTTGCGGCCACAGACCCGGAGGTCTTGCTGCTGGGGGACCGAGAGGGGCCAGGGCTTCGCCTGGGCCGGGGGCTGGAGGTTCGCACTGCCGGCCTCCCCAGTCCTGTGGACAGGAACATCCTGGAGGGACTCCGGTTCACGCGGGCTGACGGGGCTGATGTGTGGACCGCCGTCCATCGCCGGCTCCCGGACGCATGGCCCCAGGTGTTCCGGCCCCCTGGTCACGAGCGTCTGGTGGGAGTGGAATGGCGCGTGTGGGCCGCCAACAGCCCATGCCTGCCAGTGGTGGTCCTGCCCAGGAGAACCAGCCACCCCAGCTGGGAGACCGTGGCGGTCTTGTGGGGATGGGTGGTGGTCCGTGGGACCGGTGGCCACGTCTTCACTGCCCCACGGGGCACGGTGATCGAGACCGACGGGAGGACGGCGTTGCAGCTCACGGCACAGCCCCTGACCACGCATGTCGTGGTGGCCGTCCTCCAGTGGGGGGCGGACAAGCCACAACCCTGGCGCGATCCGGTCGCTAGGGCTGTCTGGCGCGACCTGCCGGCCCCTGGGGCAGCCGTCTGGCCAGAGGGAGCAGGGCGGCATCTCCCGGGCGCACTGCGGGACTGCGGAGACGCCTCTCCCCCACCGGCTGAGTTGCGGGGCGCCCTGGAGCACCTGTACTCCAAGCCCAGGCACCACTTCCTGATGGTCGCGGACCATGGGGTGGAGCTCAGCGACGATGTGGTCGCACTGGCAGCCAACGTGGTGCAGTGCCTGGCCCCCCACGCCATGTTGCTCCCGAGGGAGGGGTGGGAGGGCCAGCGGCACGACCAAACCCCGGCTGCCCTCCTCATCGCGAGGTGCGTCGAGCTGGGCGGCTCAGAGGCGGTGTACCTCGACAGGTCGGAGACGCCGAGCATGCGGCACTGGACGGCTCACCACCTCTTGGCCCCTGCCACGCAGTTGACAGTGGACCCGCTAGGCCAGCCTGCGGTGTCAGGGGCCCCGCCCCAGTGGCCACACACTTGGGACATGGCGGTCCGAACGATGCGCATGGCACCCAGGGGTGAGAGGGCGGGGTGGCCGGGTGCGGAGCATCTGGCGGCGGCGGCCCAGGGGACACAGGTGCAGCAGCCTGCCGGCAACAACAAGGACTGTGGCGTGTGCGCCCTCATGTCCACTGTCGGTACCCTTCTCCGGGTGCCAAGACCGGGCAACATCCTGTCCGCGCTGGACAGGCGGTGGGTGGCGGCAGTGGTCCTCAACAGGGACATGGGGCCCATCGCGTGTCTGCCATCCCTGGGGGAGCTGCCCGCAGCGGTGCTGGATGCCCTACCGGCGCCCCGCACACCCTTGGACGTGGCGGACGTCCCGCACAACGTGGGCTTGCCTGGGGCGCGCATGCAACATGCCCTGCTGTGTATGGCGGCGGCAGCGGACGGGGGGATGTCCATGCTGATGACAGTGTCCCTGCAGCACGTGCAGGACGCGATACAGCAGCAGCGGATGCATGCCCCCCAGCCGTGGGAAGAGAGCGCCAAGCGATGGCTGCGGGTGGAGAGCGTGCCTCCCACACATACGGTGGGCGTGGCGGATATGGGGCGGCTGGTGGTGTTGGAAGGGGCGGAGTATTGGGCCTGTGTTCGGGTGGAGACAGGGGGACTGGAGTGGGTCGTCGTCAGCGCGTGCCGGCTCAGGAGGCAGCAGTCCAGGGGCCCGGCCTGCTACAGGGTGTTCTGGGAGTGTCTCAGGGAGCTGGGGCCGGTGCGCAGGGCACACAGATGCACGGCCGAGGACATCCCGCCGACGCCGGCGGTCTTCGCGGAGATCACGCGACCGCCGGCGGTCCAGGGGCAGGACCTCTGGCCCATAGCCCCGAGCAACATGTGGCAGGCTGAGCATGCAGCTGCCATGTGCAGGGCGCTGCAGGGTCACGTGGCGGCCCTCCCCAGGGCCCCGGCAGCGCAGTCCTCCAGCAACAGGCCGGCAGCCTCGCTGGCGCTGCTGCATAGCGTGTCGCGGGCGTGGTGCTGGGTCGTGGCGGCATTGGAGCCCCACTCCTCGGCGCTGCGCCTGTACGATCGCAGAGAGGGCACGGTGCTCACGGTCTGCCCCGCCGACCTGGAGGCCCTGCACCTTGGTGCTCCGAGTGGTGACGGGGGCGCGGTGCTGTACCTCCAAGGGACCGTGACGGGTGCGGCCGCGACGCGCTTCCGCCGGCAGAGCGGAGGGGATGCCCTGCGCCTAGTCATGGCGGAGAACATGGGGCCGTGGCTCCGGGCGTCCTCCACGTCCAGGTGGAAGGTCAAGGGCGACCGGGAGAGGTTCGCCGACGCTTGGCGCCGCTAGGTGGAGGAGCAGTTCCCCGTGGGGGGGATGCTGCACCTGCCGCAGCCACCAAGCGTGCCGCCGGTTCGGCCTGCGGCATCCCCGGCCGCGGCGGCGAAGCCGGCCCCACGGGCAGCGCCCAAGCCGCCACCCAAGAGGAGCCCCCCACCTCAGTATGGCGCCTGTGCCAACATTCGGTACGTGCTACAGCACTTTGGCGGCGACTTGGCCACGGAGCAGCGTGGGTCGAAGGCGGTCAACGTCTGCCCCTGGTCTCGGCTGGATGGGGCTGGTCAGTGGACGTGGAGAGCTGGCAAGCACTGCCAGCCCGCCCACCTCCACCCCAAGGACCTGCTGGACCACCTCCAGCGGGACCATGCGGCTGATCCGGCGCAACGGGACCAGGCGCTGGCCATGCTGGCTGGCGTTATGCCGGGGGGCCAGGCGGGGCCGTTCGCATCGGCCCAGGCGAGGTCCAGAGCGCTCATGCTGCCCACGGGTGCCCGCCCTGCGGAGGAGCGAGGAGCGTGGCAGTCGGCGGCGCAACCTGGAGCAATTGGGCCTGCAGCACGGCGCGGGGCGGTGACTTCTGCGGGGGGTACAGCGGCAAGTGACCGGCGGACAGGCGGAGGGGGTGCCCGCCGCATCTGCCGAGTCCCAGCCGGCAACGGCCGCCTCGGGCGGGGGCCCACAGGGACAAGGACCACCTCGCCAGCCACCCGCACCGGGCGCGGGTGGTCCACCTGGACCTGCTGGTGGCCCCCCTTCGTCCAGTGATCCAAATCCGGCGGGGGGCCCTGGTCCGCACGTGCAACCGTGAAGGAGCCCCGCGTCCGACACCCGAGCGGCGGTGTCCTGGAACGTCCAGGGCTCAATGCGGGGGGACGGTGTACCAGTGGCCCCAGGTATGCTCGACGGTGAGGCGGTGGCGGCGGGCATCATGACGGCCGAGGGTGCCATCCTGGGCCTCTTCCAGGAGACCGGCCTGCAGCACCCTCAAGGTGTGGTACACTCGGAGAACTAGTGGCGTCACCACGGGTATCATGCGTACCCGGGGTTGGATACCCTGGCGGCGTCGGCGGCGGCGGTGCGCGGCGGGCTCTTGATTGCCCTTCGGGCGGACGTATTCGCCGCGGAGGAAATTCGAGACGTCGTGGACATCGTGCCGGGCAAGGCCATGGCGCTCCATGTGGTGACCGCAGGTGGCACCCTCACGGTCATCAACGTCCACGGCCCGGGTAGCACGGCGACTCCTGGGCGTCTAAGGCGTCCTTCTGGGCTGACGTGGCCATGTACGCGGCGGCCAAGAGCGCGGGAGGCACCAGGGCCGTGCTCCTCAGGGGGGACTTCAACGTGTGGTTGGAGTCCCCGTGGCACCCCACCACGAGGAGGTTCCAAGCCCTGTGGGAACAGTGTGGTTTCCGCAGGGCAGGCCCGGAACGGGAGGAGGACAGGAGGCCAACGAGGGCAGGGCACCGACTGGACCCCTTCCTGCCGAACTCGCCTCTGGTCCCTTGGGCGGCACGTGAGCGCCCACACTTGGCGCCGGGGCGGTCTCCAGCGTCGCTGGGGTCGGATCATGGCCCTGTGGTCCTGGACACCCCGCTGGCGGTGGCCGGCAAAGAGAGGGTCACCAAGATGGCCTACTCGCACGCCCAAGGCAGGCTGCATGCCATAAGCCCGGACTCCCCGGGGGTTCGTGAGGCAGCGGCGGCAGTACTGCAGAAGGCCTGCGAGGATCGGCGGCTGCAGGCGTGGCTCTCGTTGGACCAGGACACTACCACCATGGGCACGTCGGAGGTGCAGGCGGTCTTTGACCTACTCTACGCCTTCGGGGATGACGTGTTCAGGGTCACGGGAGTGCGCATGCCGTCGGACATGGACCAGCAGTACCCGTACGGGCAGGCGGAGACGGAGGCGTCTCTGGCCCAGGTCCTCTCGGATCAGCAGGCCCTGGCCTGGCGCGCCCATGAGCTGTGGCAACGGGACGCGGCGGCGGCCGGACTCCACTCCCAGGAAGCGACTGCCTTGCTACAGCACCTCCGGCGGGTGGACCCCGACCTGTCCCTCTTCGGTAGAGGACCTACGTGCCGCGTTGGACCAACAGCTCCACCAGCTAGAGACGCGCGTGGAGGAGCTGCGGGGTGTCCTCAGGAGCAACAGGCGCCGGTCCATCAAGGACTATCGGCGGGGCAGGGTGCCGGATCTGCAACTCCGATGGACGGCGATACGGGGGGCCATCAACGTGGTGAACTATGCCCCGTCGGGCCTGTGGTCCGTACGCGTCCGCGAGTCGGAGAAGGTGCTCTTGGAGGCCTCGGACGTCATTGGCGAGGTCCAGAGGTACTGGGAGGCGCTGTACGCCAAGCGGCCTGTGAACCTGCCGGCCTTCGAGCGGCTGGTCCGGGCCCACATCCCCCGAGGGGTGCCTGAGGAATGGAGGTCGGTGCAGGACTACACCCTGCAGGACCTTAAAAACGCCGTGAGGCAGGCCGTGGCGGAAGACAAAGCTCCGGGGTCCAACCGGGTCACAGCTGCCCTCATAGCAGAGCTGCCTAAACCGGTGCAGGGACTCCTGGTGCACGCGTACAGGGCTATCCTGCGGGGTGCGGACGTCCCGGAATCCTGGCACGAGGCCATTATCTGGCTCATGCCCAAGGGCACAGCCACGGGCAACCTGGACGAGTACAGACCGATAGCGCTGGGGCAGCAAGACATGCGCATGCTCATGACTCCCCTCATGCGGAGGTTCACAGCCGTCCTGGCACGCAAGGGACTGGCTGCGGACTGGCAGTTCGGCGCCATGCCGGGCTCCACGGCAGCTGCCCCGGTGTTCCTAGCCCAGCGCAGGCTGCAGCGTGGGCAGGAGGAAAACCACGTCCTGGCCTTCGATGTGTCAAAGGCTTTTGACACAGCGCCGCATGGGGCGCTGGCGCTCCTCCTACGCCACATGGGGGTCCCTGGAGAGCTCATCACGCTCTTCCACACCCTCAGCTGCGGGTCTCTGGTGCGCATCGTCACAGCGCACGGCCCAACGCCGAGCATTCGGCTCCAAAGGGGCCTGCGGCAGGGCAGTGCGGAGAGCGTTGTGCTCTACCTCCTCCTCTTAGAACCTCTCCTGCGGAGCCTTGCCTGCAAGGCACGGGGAGATGCTCGCCACGCGGTGCAGCCCCTGGTGCAGGCGTACTGTGATGACCTCTTGTTAATAGCGCACTCCCTGCCGCAGTTCCTGGAGTATGCAGCGGCGATAGCGCAGTACCTCACGGACATGGGCATGTCCCTCAACGTGGGCAAGTGCGCCTATGCCAATACTGCTCGCATCCATTCGATCATGGTGCGCCTGAGCCCAGGGAACACGGCGGCCCCGTGGGTATGCTTACGCGCCAAGGGCACGGTGCCATACTTGGGCCTGCGCCTCAACCCCAGGGGGGTGGCAACCATGAAGGAGAAACATGTACTACGGTGTGAAGCTCTGTTGGGCAGGTGCAAGAACACGTTGGGGCCGGCGTCGGTGCCTCATGATGTGATGGCGGCTGTGGTTGGAGGCATCGTGCGGTACGCGGCGCCCTACCTGTCTGACACGGCGGAGGCGGTGATCAAGCTATTGCTGCCATCAAGGCTGCGGCCCTGCAATTCGAGAAGCTGCCCAAGGACCTGTCCAACGTAGCGGTGCGGTCGGGTCATGGGTTACGATTGGCGGATGTCCAGGTTATCTGCCGCGACTCCGTCGTAGCGACCATGGCTCAACTCACACACCACAGGTCGACGACAGTCCGGGATGAGCTGCGGGCCATGCTCCGGGACATACACATGCAATACGGGGTGTGTGGGCAGTTCATGGTGCCCTCTGCGTCATTCGCCACGCACGCTGGCAATACGTGGATGGACAGGGTTCTCCGGGCGATGGGGACGTTGCGCGTACGACTTCTCATGCCATCGTCAGTGGACTCGTGTGTACACGCCCATCTGCCGCAGGTGCAGTGGGCAGGGCGGAAGTGGGTGTCCCAATCCTACACCTTCAAGGGTAGGGACATCTGTGTTCTCTCGGGGCCCCGCACAGGTGCGGCGGTACAGTCCCTGACTGATCCCGCAAATGACCTCCTGCATGCGCAGCTCCCCTGTCCTGCGCCTGGGCACTGGGCTGTTCAGCTCCGGGAGTGTCATGAGGACCACCTGCACCTTTCGCACGCAGGAGTAGGGCCCCATCAGCTGGACCACGTGTGGTTCACGGGGCTCTGCGATGTCTTCCGGCTGCAGCTGCCTAGTCCGTTGACTCACCGTCTAGTTCACCCGGTGCGCCGCAAGAAGGCCAGCAAACGCAATAGACAGTCCACTGCGGGGGACGTGTATGTGGTGGGCGGATACAGGGAGGAAGGATGGGACCTGGCGAACCCGGGGCTGTCCATGCCGTTCGTCCCGCTAGCTGCCCTCCTGTTTCTGCTGGGGGACGTCTTTGAGGGTTACCAGCAGCAAGACGATCCAGCGTCCGTCCCCCTACTCACTCCACACGCCGGGGGCGGTATAAGCCCGTCACCACTGTGGGTTGTGCACGGGCGACCAGCGTTTTCCAGGGCATGCGCGGCGGTGCACGGGTGCGACGAGTGGGCAATTGTCCTCCTGCTGCCAGCTGGCCCTGTCCCGGACCTTGATAAGTGCTCGGTCCCGGAAGTGGTTCGGATGTCCAACGTGCCGCACGATACGCACGCCGCCGTCACGTCGTTGCGTGATGGCGGCGCGGTGGAACGGGGATCTGTGGTGGTGTACCAGCCCGCCTGCTCCGCAACGGTTTGGGGGGCGGAGTATACCACGGCCCTTGAAGCCATCAAGTCAGTCTGCGGATGTGACCTGGCCTGGAGACCACATGCGGTATATCGGCCAAAGGTAGTCCTGTCCCCGGAGCTCACGGCCTCCAGCGCGGCGTCCCTTGGAAGAGTAGTGCAGAGCCCCCACTCCGACGTGGCATGGCTGGAACCCCACCGGTACTGCTGGGTGCCGGTGGCGACTAAAGTCACGTCGTCTGACGCGTCGCCCCAGGGAGACAACGCTACCAACGTGGCGGTTGCCAGGCACGGGAGCCCCACGTGGACGGGTGCCATCTACGGCACGGTCCCGGAGGCGGAGAGCATCGGCGCGGCGGCGTACCTGTTGCACACGCCCCCGTCAGCGTGCACGGTACACGTGGTGGACGCGTCCATCATAGGAGCGCATCTCCGCAGGGCACACGAGGCCCTGTACCGTGGCATCAAGGGGCCGACATCACATCTGGTCAACCAGCACGCGCTGAACTGGATAGTAGAGGGGCTGCGGCGACTGCCACGTCGAGTTGGGGGGCCACACCACTGGGTGGTGAGGCAGGGCTCGCACTTGGCGGCGGTCCCGCTCTAGGCGCCGGACACTGCCGCGGCCTGTGCAATGGCCCCGCCTGTTCATCTCGTTCTGCCGACGGAGCACGCCATCCTGTTGGGGCCGGGGGATGATGGAGAGCTCGAGCCGCGTGTGCCGTCCATGCAAGCCCTTCAGCACGTCCGGGAGATGGAGTGGCGCTCGCTTGCGGCGCGCACCAGGGCCCACACGCCGCTGGCTGGCGCCTGTGAGGCGGTACCCCTGGGAGCTGTCCACCACGGCCCCACGCACATGAATATGCTGCGGGCACGTGACGGTCGCTTGTCCACCATGCAGGTCATGGGACGATGGAGGCAAAAGCTCACGCGTGTGGCAATACCGGCCCACCCCTGTATCTTCTGTGGGGGACCGGAAGAGGACATTGGCCACATGTGCTTGCTGTGTGCGCGGGACGAGGAGGTGGCAGGGCTCCTGTGCAGGCGTGTGGAGGAGTTCACAGCGGAGCTACCCCTGACGGACAGGGCGGTGGAGTTCGTGGCGTGGAGGGAGCACGGCTGCAGGTGGACGGAATTCCTGATGGCGGGTGTCGTCCCCGGGGACCTGAAGCGGCAGTTTGCTGCGGTGCGGGCGGCGTCGTCCCGGGGCCCGGCCAAGGCCAAGCTCTTTGTGGAGGACATGGTCCAGGTTGGGGAGATGTGTATGCCCGCAGGAACCATCGGCTCGCCCAGATCATGCAGCTGCCGATGCAAGATCGGAGGAGGGCGGTATACGCATTCCTGCGAGGTGACACGCCCTTCTGCCCGCCGGCAAGGAGAATCCAACGGCGACCGCCGTGGAACCCGTTTGCCGGCCTCCCCGGCGACCTGCAGGCGACCTTTCAGAGGGCACCGCTACACGCGCTGCTGGTGCCGCGGTGGTACATCGCGCACGAGGAAGCCATGTCCTTGTTCCCTCACTGGATGGCGGCGGTGGCGCAGGCCTTCAGCCAGTGGATCGGTTCCTGGGTAGCTCGGGACATCCCGGCATTTAGGGAGTGGTCCCGCGTGGTGTCCGCGCAATCGTGGGCCACAGTGCGTGGTACCGTGGTGAGAGACCTTGACGGCCAGAATGATTCCTGGCTCCAGGTGTACACCAACCATCCGGCTGTAGGGAACGTCATGGGGCGGCCTCGTGAGGTGCTGCCAGTCTTTCAGCAGCCTCTGTGCGGTCTCCCAATCCTGGCGGTAGCAGTCGTGCTTGACGTGGGGACGTTGTGGCTGTATCACCGGCAGCTGCGGCTAGCCATACCGGCGGTCACACGGCGGCGGTCCATGGCCGTGTTGGTGGGCTCCAAGCAGCTGGCACGGGTACAGGGCGACGACGCGCAGGGCCACGTCACGGAAGCCATGTTCTCTCTGCCAGAAGGGGACGAGCACGTGGCTGCCGATGCCCGACACACCCTTGGCACCCTAGGCCTCGAGGCGGTCGTTGAGGCACGGGCGGGAGGACAACGCTTAGTTCTCGCGTCCGCCGAGGGCCCGGGGCGAGACGGGGTCGATGTCATCGGGGAGGTCTTGCGGGACTATGGTTGGGAGCTCCTGACGCATGGCACACGCAGCCCCAAAGTTGCGCGGTGGCCCCGGCTGCTTGAGAGCCTGCCGATGCTGTCCGACGAGCGACCGATACTCCGCCCGGTGTCTACGTGGGAGGATGCGAGGCGCAGCCTGCTCTGTTGTGCCATGGCACGCGCGCTGGCAGGTGCTTTGCTCGGTCTCCAGGAAGCGTGCTGCGATGTATGGCGTGACCTGTGCTCGCAGTGTTGTGATGGTAGCTGCGTTCCGTCGCGATCTGTGCTTCCGCAGCGATGCCACGGGTGCGGGGAGACAGCGTCAGTTTGGGTTCATCAGTGTTCCTCCGCCCCTCTATGCAGGACATGTGGAGAGCGTGCCGATAGGGGGTGGCCTAAGGCGAGGTGGGCACTGCGGCACTTTGGGCAGATGTCCTCGAGTGCCTGGAGGACAATCGAGAGTGACCTGAAGAGCGTCTGAGTGGAAGGGGTACGGTGCCCCGATGCGCCGTCGGCAGCCCTGCCCCTGCTGCTGTGGTGGGCGGCTCTGGAGGGCGACTCGCGGGTACTCTGGTTGTGGCATCACGGAGGAAATGGTGATGGCGTGGTGGGGGCCGGGGGTAATGCAGATTGACAGGGCATGGGAAATGTGGGTGCACCTGCCACCGTCCCTAGCTGGACGCAGCGGAGGGGGTGGCGCCTGAGAAGCAGTGCCCTTGTGGCCTGATTGTGCGGTTCTGGCAGGCGGAGTATGACGGCCAACGCGATGTGACAGGTCGTGCCGGCCTGATGGTGAGCCGTTCTGCCCCCGTGCATGAGGGTCGGACAGGGATGCTTCACCCGCCTGCCCCGGGTCGCCGCATACAACAGTGAGGTGTCATGGGTCGTCCCCACCAGGGTAATAAGGCCCAAACCCCTGTAGGGTATTCCCATGGCACCGGGGTCTCTACTGGCGGCCCGGCTACGGCAGTGCTAGGGGTGGTTGCTCGGGATACACCGGGGGTGCACGGATTTGTGTGGGGGCGGGCGACGTTGTTGCCGGCGCTAAGGTGCATTCGTTGCGGCGCCCCCAGGGAGTGTTACACGGGGTTGCGGGGACAGCCTGCAGACCCCGGGAGCGGCGACAAAGCGATGTGTGCGTAAAGGAATGTGACGGCGTGGTTGTCAGTTGGATCGTATGGCGGGCGTACTTGAGACGGCATGGCGGTCTGGGAGGAGCACTCACGAGGGGTACGCGGAGTTCCAGATGACGGTGTATTGGCGTCGTGGGGGTATGCGCGGCGGTACTGGGGACCGTATGGTGGGAGTACGCGGCGGTACTAGAGGGCCGTACTGTGGGGGCGCTACGGGGTTGCATGGCGGTACTGGGGTGTCCCCCTGACCCTTCTAACAACTCAGGGGGCGCGTGGGGGCATCCCCTGGCCCCGTTAACAAACTAGAGGGACCGTGCCTGCGGGCATGTACATAGTCTAACCTCTGACCATGGCCTTGCGGTTGCGGTGGTGCGTGTGGTGGCGGCTCGCAGGTGGCATCGGCGTGGCAACAACGGTACTGCGCGGCGTCGTAGCGATAAGTATGCGGTCGCCTCACCATTTGTAGCGACTTACTCCTGGGGGGCTCCAGTCCAGTCGGCTAGAGGCGGGGAGAGAGGAGGAGCGGCATGCTGAGTGGTCCGGGGGTTGACGCGTGGGCCAATGCTATAAGTAGGCTCGCCACGTCGTCGGTGGGGGCTGAACCTGCGGCCTGGCCGCTGCTGTGGCGGAAGTGGCGCAACCACGGGAGCTGGCCAAACAGTGCAGGTAAGGGTCAAGGGTAGGCGCCAGGGCAATGTATGTGGGCCACATGAGGTGCACCTGGTTACCACAGCCCGGCGGGAGCCTCTAGTGGGTATCCCTAAAGGGGGTCGATAACCAAGCTACGGCACCCACCAGCCCGAGTCCCAGCCAGCGATATTCACGGGTTGCGCCACTCCCGTCGCGTAGCAGCCGGCGTCCCCCCTGTAGACCCTCAAGTTATATTATACATGGGCAAGTGATTGCCTCGAAGCTGATTGGGTACTGGCCCCTGACATGGAGTGCCGGCATGGTATATATCTGGGGTGCGGGTGCAGCTCAGGGCCACGGGGACGTGGAGTTGATGCCGTGTTTCTGTACTTTACTAGGGGACTGATGCGGTGGGTCGGCGGCGTACATTGTGGGGACATGGGGGCGATGAAAGCTGAGGCCCAGGCTAGGCTGGAGCCTCCCAGAAATCCTGGCTAAGCATATACGGGTTAATGCGTGCTGGCAGTGGGTTACGTGGAGTCAGGGGTGGTGGGCATTTACGAGTACGCAGCGGGCAAAGGATTACGTGGGGTCACGGGTGGTGGACGTCGCCACGGTGGCGGGTGTACGCGAACAACGGAGAGTCCGCTCTTGCTTCGCCGCATGCGTGCTGCTTTGTTCCTTGGTTGCCGCTTTGCGCTGGACGGAGAAGCCCTTGCTTTGTGCTTGTTGCGTTGCTGCTGCGTTGATGTGCCTTGCCCCCATACCCCCGGCGAACAAACGGGCCAGCGTCCGTTGCCGTTGCTAATGCTAACGCTTTGCAGATGCCACTGCCCCAAAAGTCTGGTCGACCGGTATCCCCGGTCCTCTGGGTCCTCCGTCATGCTGTGGGCCACCTCAGGCAGCCCGAGGACCCACGGGATCGAGCGAGGCAGGAACCACCTGTCGGCGCGAGATGCCCGGTAACTCCAGTAGACGGCATGATAAGTGGTTATGACTATGACTATGACTATATACACACACACACACACACACACACACACACACACACACACACACACACACACACACACACACACAAAACCCCTGCATTACCGCTGACGACAACGTCCTTTGGGTAGGGGATGGTCTGCCATATGCTCAAGCAATTGTAATCGGCAGTCTGGCAAGTGGTGTGTGATGGTGAATGACGATCATCCGAGAACCAGCAGCGGCAGCGCTTGGCTGCCCGTTGACGTCCTTTGCCTCCTATAGGGGGATTGGGCAGTTGTGGTACCTTGTGTTTAGTGATGAGCAGGGATATGGCATGATGAGCAACAAGTTTCATGAGGAATGGCAGTCCCTTACAGAGCTTTTTGGACCAGATGCGAAGGAAACACATATAGAATATTGCCAAATTTCTACTGAGTACTGCAAGGCACAATTTGGTGGCAACACGATAGAGGGGAAGGAAGACAGGCCATCGTTGGGTGACAAGGGAGAGTGGCAGGTGAAACCAAAAATGTATGAAAATGTATTTTGCAATAGTACAGAGCTGGTTTATGGAGGAGAAAGGTATGTAAGAAAACATAATAGAATACCATAACATACGGGGAAGGTATGTGACACGTGATGTTTTTTCAACAAGTAGTTGCATCTGTTTCAGGGACATCTTTGGTGGTAGTATGTTGGTAGCCAGTGAGAGGGTAGGAACGGATTTAAGGGAGACTGTTGTCAGCAAACTTGCAGATTGCAATAAACAGTATTTTGGCGGACAGGGTGACAACCCAGGGCAATTCATCGAGAAATTGGTGACAAGTCAATGGCAGATCTGAATAAGAGCAATATGCTCGAGGTACCACATGCATCCACCAGGATAATGGATATGTTTTGTGCAGGAATTCCCACACAATATGAGCACAATTGGAGACGAATAGTAGTGGGTGGGTGTGCAGATTGAAAGCCAAGTGGACCAAATTCACTGCCATGCCATGTACAATGCGTGCTGCATGTAGAGAGTGCACATCAGGATACCTGGACACTGGGATACGTGGGGTAAGGCAAGACAGGATTACCTTGTTTTCAATACCCCAATGAATTTGAGGACCTACACAGGAAATCTGGAGTTGCAGTGTGTTGCAGCTGGTTCCCAATTGTTCAACAGTCAATGGAACACGGTAGATTTCCGTGAGAAGCCATTTGACCCGCTGGACTGTCGCTAGAACGTTGTGTTTAGGGCAAAGTCCTAAAACATTTTCAACATAGTGACACAGTTTCGTATGTTTAGGTAGACCGGCATCCCAATTAATTGCGTTTTCAGCATGCATGAGGATCATATTTGCATTGTGTGAGGCCCGGGGCGGGCGACCCCTCGGTTCTGGACGCCAACTACCCCTCCAACTAATTGTTGGCCGGAGGCTCCTTGGGGGGGGGGTGGGGGGGGGTGGGGGTGGGGGGTGGGGGGGGGGGGCATTGGAGGGGGGGTCTAGGAGGGGCTCGGGGGGGGGGGGGGGGGGCTCCGGGAGGGTGGGTTGGGGGGGGGTCCAGGTGAGGTGAATTGGGGTGTTGGGGGGGGGGGCACAGGCTCCCCTTACCTCCCCTTGCCCTCCCTCTAACCATAGCATCACCATAAACCTAACCGTAACCTGTGCAGTCAGTTGGTTTGGCCATGCCAGCCATGTTGATTGGGCTTGACAAGATCCCTCCAATTTCGTTCATGGCTGCTTTTGCCACATCATTGCTCTCCATTTTGGACCCCAACACTCACTCTGACCCTAGCCTACGGTGAGAGCCAGGGCTAGGGTTAGGGCTAGGGTTAGGGTTAGGGTTAGGTGTAGGGATAGGAGTAGGCTGAGGGTTGGGGGTGGGTGTTAGAGTCAAGGTTGGGTTTAAGGATAGTGTTGGGGTGCAAATTGGACAAAATTTTCCTTAGGGCACCTTTGGTGTTCATGGAGCATCGGGCGCCTTAGGCGCCCATGGATGCCTGAGGGCGACACCTTTGGCAACTAACTGTTGGCCGCAGGCCCCCAGGGGGGGGGGGGGGGGGGGGGCAGGGGTAGTTGGCGTCCTAGGACCCGCGGAGTCGCCCCCCCCGTGGTGTGAGGCCATCTGAGCACCGATGGCAAGGTATACTGTTCAAAGACATCACAGCCAATTTGGAACAAATCATTAAGATAAGCATCCAAAGTGATGCGATCAACCAATTCCCGATTGGAGGACACATAATAGTATTGTGGGGACTTTTTTTCAATGCAATCCAACTGGGAGTCAGAACCACGGGCTACAGATGTGTATACACCTTTTTCTGCACGTCGGTAACAATACATTTTGGTACGGCGGCAAAAAAGATTGGTGTAAGCTGGTCGGAGCATGGACCTATCCAAGCCGGGGAACATTCTTTTCAGATCCAGTTCGAATCCTGCAACTTCAATTCTCAATGCTGAAAAGTATTGTTGGGCCGGGGGCAGAAACTTTGTGACAAGCTGTTGCTGTGTAAGGATTTGTAAGGAAAAGAAAGAACTTTGAAAGAGGCGGCATGCAACCGAAGCCGCACGACTGACAATGCGTGAGTGGCGTTTCTAGGGATGGGCGCCATTGCTGAAAATTTCCTTGGTGGCAACATCATCAATGGGCTGGGTCGGTTGGTATGGAAGACTTTTGCCTTTAATGGAGAGAATGAGGGATGGGGGGTACACCTGTTTTGTGTGTCTATGCCCATAAGGTTACATCGGGGGTGTATACAGTATGCTATCAGTAAGGTGCATCTGTTGTTGGGCATCTTGTCAAAGTATATTTTGATTTATACATAGAGTCTGTTGTGTGATGTGATGGGATGGGACACGCAACAGGGGTGTTTTGATGGGAATACCTTTGAGTGTTGGCACCTGAAGGGACAATGTGTCCCACAGGCGGAGAGGAGACAACTAATTGAGAATCTCTAGATACACTCGGACACACAAGTTGCCCGGGTCGGAGAACGATAGATGAACAAATGGCGGTCATTGACTACCCGTGCAAACACATATAGAATCAATCGGTAAAAGGTAAGAATTGTGGCCACAGCGTACAGGAAGGGGTATATATCGACACGCACTGGCAGGAGTTGTGGGAATGTGTGTTGAAACGATTTGAGTGTTGCAGTCCGAATATAGGACTGAGTGGCCGGAGAGGATTGGAGTGTAGACGTTACGAGTGTATGTACTTTAGCAGCAAGCTGTGCAAAGGGAAAGGGGGCAGCCTTCGGTAGTTGTGATTTTAGTGATTGCAGATGTTCTGCAAGTCGTCGATGTGCAGCCATAGACGCTGCAATAATCGTGTGGTTGAGGGGCGCATGCAATAATTGGGTAATGAGTGCTGGTTGTTGGGGTGTTACAATCTGTGAGCTGTTGCAATGAAGTTATCTTCATGAGAATGGGCATTCACATTTGTCTGATAATTTGCAATGGACAATTGCAACCGATCGTGCTTGAAGGTCTGAGATAATTTGTGTGGGTGGCAAAGGGGTACGATGAGGATTTTGTGGAGGTATTGTTTAATAATTATGGGTAGAGTGGTAGCATGAATGCAGTCGGCAAACCACTTTTTAATGTGCACCACATCCACGGCAGTAATGCAGGAGATACATACGAGCAAGAAATACGGCATGTCGATATGGAAATGTCTATTGATCAAAGGGAACACTCGTGTTTGCATAACATGAAATTTCCAGGCCGGGACCACACCTTCTCCTTGTGCCTAAATCTTTAGAGCATCTGCACCAGAGATAGTAAGGCGCTGCAGTGAGAGTTGATGGTCCCACGATTGAACATTCATCAAAGCGCATTGAGCGATTGTTTTTAGCATTTTGTGACGTACAAGCCATCGGATGAAACCTTTGGACCGTCGTTTTTGGTTGTTCAATGTGGGCGGGTTGTTGGCAATGGTTTGTTGCTCAATACGATCTGCCCCTGAGTGTGGTAGCATTTTTATGGGGATGGGCAGGAAATGGAAAAATCCCAGAGTGTGCAATGTACGAAAACAAAGGGGTCCTTTGTAGGGGGAAGTATGTTGAAGTTTGGCCCATGCCATGGCTTGCTGCAATTCTTCTCGCCAACGAGCAAACACTGTACGGGGTCGAGAAATGACACCCGTCTGTCCATAGTATATGGCAGTGAGGAGTGGGGAGAAGGATGCATATAGCCGTTGCCCCTGGTTGTTCCATACCTTTGAGTGCGGTCCAATCAATGACACATAGGAGTTTTCGAATGTGAGCCATGGGCGCATAAGGCAGTACAGGGATACATCGACGTACAGATCTCTGAATGGCAGTCCATGCATTGGGGCGATTAAGATTTTCAAACTCATCTTAGCGGATCAGTTGTTCGGTGATCCATACATGCCAGAAAAATTGTTTGCCATCATATGGAGGCACATATGCTGGTACACCCGAGGCAATATGGACATATGGTACAAGGGGGTAGGCTAGCATATATGTTGCAGGTATTTTTGGCATACAGATATGAGTGGGCAAAGTAACAATTTTATGTCCAATTTGTTTGAGTGGTGAGGCTGAGATACTAGTGAAGGTAGAGGTGTTGATGGGCCACAAAATGGATGCTAGCGGGTTTTGAAATAGCCAGAAGGCTTCAGATGTGGACGTGGAATACGTAAGCTGGCTGGCATATCGTTCTAGACACCAATCGGGAATATGTACACTGAGATGTAGTGTCAGCAAAAGAACAAAACATACAGGTGCTGATGGATACAATAAACATTGAAACATTGCAGGGAAAATATTGTATGGTGTATTATGCACATATGGGCGGTAACATATTCCTTTGGCTACGAACGGTACATGGATTGCCAACCCGCAAGATTTACCCACAGATTTCACCCACATGTATCCACATGTACCCGCGACGTTCCGTGTACCTACTTGTACCCAGGGGCACTGATGGAAGGTCAAAATTTCAGTTACCCACTTTACCCGCGAATTTACCCACGAATGTACCCGCGCGGGTACGTTTGCGGGTAAAAATTAACATGTGATTTTACCCGCTTAACGGCGAATTTACCCGCGAATGTACCTGCGCGGGTACATTCGTGGGTCAATTTTGATGTGGTTTTACCCACCAAGTTTGGCATGTCCCCAGTCATACCTAGCACTTTTACCCGCATGTTTTTGGGGATACCCGCATCACGATTTGCAGTTTTTTTTTGGGGGGGGGGTTTCCAAGGGGGGGCGGTCCAGGGGCCCCGTCCTAACAGTTGGGTATCCAGCCTACGGGGTTGAGCCCTCAGGGTTCCCACCGGTCCCATGGGTCCGGATGATAGAAGGTTAGCTCACATTACCGTGGGAGCTGCACAGCGGGGTGCCCAAGCCCACCGCCTATCACCACTCACGTGCACCACGAACTCAAACAGCGTGATCAGCCGCAAAGCACCTCAGGTGCAACCGATGCCCACAGGCTGCACACTTCCAAGTGGCCCTCCGGCCGGCGCAGTGTTTGCAATACCCCGAATTACCATTGCCGGCCACGGGGCAATGTACGGGACCACGTCGGTGCAACTCAGGCACATCGGACGCAATAGCTTTGATGATACGCCATTGAAAGTCACGCAATGTTTCACACGGGGCCACCAATTCTGCTTGTCTGCAAATTGCAAACGCGTTACCGACGGCGTACCGCAGCTACATCGCATGTACCGCCATTGGCCAACGTGGAAACCTATTTGGCTCCCACAATTGCAAGGCCAATTGGTTGCATGTGTCCACGGCAGGGTACATGTGCCGATACATGTACAAAAGAGGGGGCAAATGGTACCCTCGTTTGTGTGTGTGCCACCCCCGTGGAACGCTCACATTGCTGAAGAAAGGGACAACACGTGCCGCTTTCCTCCGCACCTTCGGGTTCTTGTACGTGTAGATTATGTAGGGAATATCCTTCCGCAGACAACTCCGCATGCTATGCGGGGTTGATCCTCGACTAAGGGCACCGACTCCGGCAGCATCCCGCTTTGCAAGCATGATGAAGGGGGTACCACGGGCTGCCAAATGTTCCGCCGCGGCATGTGAACTTAAAAACGAGTCCACAACCAGACAACAGTCCTCGGGCACCAAGGTGGCCCACTTCTTCACCATTTCATCTGATGTCGCACTGCCTGCAACCGACCGTGCCCGGTGTAGTGGGCACCTTTTACCCATGCAAAGGTAAACGTGGTACACATACGGGCCGCATCCATCGGCCAACACGTACAATTTTGACCCCGTAGAATGGGATTTGCTGGGGATGAACTGCCGGAGAAGGCCAGCTCGTTTCCCCTTGTGGGGTGCCACTGCCTCATCCCCAGAAATTGAATTGCCTGAATGCCAGGTACCACGCCACCGCCTCTTGCGGCGCCGCAACAGGGGACCTATTGGAGGCCGGGCCAGCCTATTAATCGCGTAGTAGTCCTCCCCTTTCAACAGACGCTTCATCATAGGGTTGAATGCTAGGGCATCAGAATCCCACAGGTGGTCGTTGCAGTGGGGCCGAAGCATGCCAATGCCTAGCTTGAGGGCAAACCAATTAGGCTTGAGCTCGGCCAAGCGGGCATGGCCCTGCCTAGCAAGACTACGGCGCATTGATCCCAACAGTGGACCAGTCATGTGGTCCACAATCTCGGGAATTCCCCAGTCCCCATGGTAAATGGCAGTACCAGGCAAGGGTCCCTCCACGTGCAAAGCGGCCTGCGCTTGCCGTAATCGTCGGGGGTACACCCGCATACGTGGCATTGTCAACAAAAAAAAACACTACACCAGATGGGATTGCAACTTGTGGGCGGTGAACCTAGA
Organism: Eutreptiella sp. 'Long Island Sound 2002'; assembly: GCA_964036045.1. Taxonomy (NCBI): domain Eukaryota; phylum Euglenozoa; class Euglenophyceae; order Eutreptiales; family Eutreptiaceae; genus Eutreptiella; species Eutreptiella sp. 'Long Island Sound 2002'. The sequence goes on from OZ038378.1 coordinate 64,956,727, forward strand.
CCTGGTGGACATGCTAAACCTACTGACCTGCTGGATCTCGTTCCCTACCTGCACGCTTCACATAAATGATCAGGCAATTTGTGTATGCGGCTTATACCTTTTGCAAGTGTTTCATGCTGGTGCACTATTTTTGTTGTGGTGCTCCACATTCGTTTCCCATGGCTTTCCTTCTCCACACATACCACCATATAATAGCAACCACGAAGAAAAAGCGCAACTAAAACTTTCGAAACACTGGCAGTGATCTTCCATGTACCCCAGTCCAGCCTAAAAAAATTTCAGCATTGCAAAACAAATGAGGAAAGACAAATGCACTTGACCTGCTTCAAAACATTTCAGCATTGTAGGATAAATGAGGAAAGACAAATCCGCCCGACCTGCTTGAAAAAATTTCAGCATTGCGGAATAAATGAGTAACGACTTCCTCCCCCTTTGCCAAGCTCCGAAAATTCTTGAAAACCGTTTTCCGTGCCCTCCGCTGTGTCCATTTGGGTGGGGGCATGGGCGGGTCCGCGTCATCCTCGTCCACCCCCTCGTCGTCCTCCGCCGCTGGGGGGTTGCTTCTCTCGGGGATGAGGGCTTCCTTGGGCCTGCGATGGGCTTTGGTCTTCTTTGTTCTAGCCATTGAGTACGACCTACAACATCAAGAACCAAAATAAGGAGAAAGAGACAAAAAAAAACGGAAACGTGGTTAGAGGCAAAAAGAGACACCAAAGACAAACCGAGAGGCGTGCATGCAAAAATGTGGCACACAAATGCATAGGCACCTTGATGCTTTGGGTTATGTCGAATGCTTTCTTTTGATCTGTTGTTCACGTCTTGATTCGGCTTGCACGTTGGGGAACAACACAAATAACAGCGGAGCAAAAAAAAAATGAATCATTGCATCGGAAAGGGGGCAACAAAGACGAACCGAGAAACGTGCCTGCACAAATGTGGCACACAGATACATACCAAGGGGCAGGGAGGCAAAAAAAAATAAAAACATTGCATCAGAAAGGGGGCACCAAAGACAAACCGAGAAACGTGCACAGACAAATGTGGCACACATATAGATACCGTGCGTTGTGCGCCTTTCTCAGTTCTTCTGTGCGCGCCAACAAGCGGTCCACGCAGCACACAACCTTGTCACCAATGTGTGGTGAAAAAGGATGCACAAGGCACAACTGTGAGGGGACTGAACAACGAAAGACAAGGGAAGAAACACATACCCGCCGGAGGCTACCGCTCCCTGCAGGGCCTACCAATTAACCCTCAGGTCTCAAGGAGACCAAATCCCCTCAGTGTTGCTAGCCCCTTTACCCTTTGCATGCGACATGCCGCCCTGCAACGACACACGCAGCTTGCTTCCTGTGCAAAAAATTTTAGTGGGTAAGACATGTGGGTACATGTGGGTACATGTCTGAAGACTGTGCGGGTAAAACCATGTGCCTTTTTACCCGCAAATGTACCCGCGCGGGTACATTTGTGGGTAAAACAACTTAAAACAACCCGAATTCTGGAAACCTTGCAAAATGGCAAAATGAAAAAGGAAAAATGTCGGCATCGTGTTCAGCACCATCGAAAACCCCCATTTCACTTCTGAACTCATGAAAACCCACAAAAAAAATTTTCGCGGGTAGAAACACACACGTACCCACGCCCATAGCCAAAGGAATATACAATTGACATATCGTTTGGCTTGTAGGAAGGACCACGGAAAAACATACCAGTCCATGCTATCCCCACCGGCCACAAGAATATGCACGTACGGCAAAACTGAATGATGATTCAAGGGGGCATGCAGTTCCATATGCACCCCTAGCGTGATATGGAGGGTATGTGTGAGCATATGAAGGGTCACCTTGTATTGCCGATGTGTATAGCGTCCTGTAGGTGTTTGTACATGTGGAATATAGTACAATAGATTCCAAAGATAATTGGTAAGTTTCAAAAGCCATCGTAGAAAACAACGAATAGTAGAGGGCAGAATTTTAGTCCAACACGTGAGTCCTCGACACCGACATAATTGAAGCCACATGGTACACAGGTAGGGGTAACGGTACGTAGAAAAAGCAAAAGCACGAACAAACTGGGATGGTGGATGGTGGGTGTCCATACAAAAGGGTCCGTGACATCAGGCGGATCACACGAAGGGAGGGACAGCTTTTGTGATTGTTTGACATCGTTGAGCATGTGCCGCAAGCGATCCTGCATTTTATTATGTCCCAGAAATTCTTCAAGGACATCCAGATGACTGAGACCATGTCGTATGTCAGCAGCTTGATGCACGTGATTCTGCATAGCATCGGAATCCATAAACCAATACGGACATGTCCAGAAACAGGACGGCATTACCCACTGCTGGGAGAAGATAAAGAGAGATGGAAAACAAGGCGGTCGACTTGAAAAGACCGGTTTGTGTGTTCCTGGGCATGAGCACGAGCAACACATGAAATTGGAAGACCGGTCACACAAGGGTGTAAGCGCCGGAGAAAGAATAATACGGCCCCGTAGGACCTTAGGTACACATTTTTTGCGATATCAGCCGTAGCTACAAGATTGTTGTGCACCCCACAGACAGTAACACTGGGAACAGGAGTTCCATCATCGTCGACAGCAACCGCTTCAAATTTGTCGTTGTCAATGAGTTCAGTGATACGACCATGACAAGCAACCCACGGTTCGAGGTTAGAGCGACGGAAGGTGAACCAAATAGCTTGGCCTTTGACCGGCTGCTCCGGGGATCGGCAATCATTAGAAAAAACACACAGCGTAATGGATTTCCCAGCAAGTGCTGCATCAATCTTGTTGCCAAGAAAATCAGCTTTCTGATGAATTTCGTGTCTGAATTTGTTCATGCCATCTTCCAAAGCATCCATACGCCGATGAAGTGGGTCGGGATCTGGTAAGTCCAACGCCATGGACTAGGATACATCAGGGGATTGAGAAAGCAAGCTGGGTTGTGTGTAGGGAAGAGAAGAGTTGGAACTTTGAGATTGAGAAAGAGGGGCCTATCCGCTTTGCAGTGATCGCGCCACTGCGCCAAATTCAGCGTGGGACGGCCCAACACAATGGGAGTAAGGGACTTAGCAGGGGGAACGACGCCCTGGAAAAGTTCCATTTTCACATCAATGTCACCGTCTTTATGGTGAGCATAACCTGGCATACCAAGAATATCCCTCCAAAACAGCCATTTTATCACATGTACCTAGTCGTTCCGTGTGCCCATGGTATATGAAAAAAAGAGTTTAGCACCCTGAAAAAGGGGGGGGGGGTCAAAAACCACAAAGCCAATTCCATACACCCACACCTATGAGTGGCAATCTACACTTTTTGAGGTATTTGTCCGTATACTCAAAGTATTCGAGAAGTATTCTTGCCCTATACTTCGAAGTATACGGCCGTATACTCGGAAGTATACGGCCGTATACTCCGAGTATACGGCCGTATACTCGGAGTATACGGGGACTTTCTACCTCCCACCATGCCACCATTCTCATCAACTACCCCCCCCCCCCCTTGCAAGTACTCATGACTCTCCCACCCCCAAACACATTGTACACACAAAAGAGCACCATATGAGCAAAGCAGAAGACCACAAGAAGCTTCCTTGCTTGATCTCCAATCCGAAATGTCAAATGTGATCCACTTCCACTTCTGCATGTTATACATACTTAAGATACATACTTATGCATATTGCACATCATATCAGATCACATGATATATACCAACATGTGCTGTGGTGCACAATGCTTCTTCCGCATGCGTTGCATGCCAAACCTGATCCCCTCTCTACCCGAGCCCTTTTCCCCAAACCACAAACGGCTGCCCCAATCAAGGGCATCCAGGTGCAGAGCATGCCTTAGTCCCCGTCGGGTGACATAAGGCTTGCTCAGCTTCCACCCTTGAAAACAATGGCGGATGTCCATTTTAAAACTTTTGTTCCTCCGTTCCGTGGGAACGGAGGAAAACTTAATAAAATTCCCCCACCTTGGGAGGCGTGCCCCACTGTGGCACACCACCCAATGCACCCGAACCGGAACACTCCACCCCAGTGCGCCCCATGCCTTGGTGAATTGTATAACCATGCATGCATAATGTTGGTGTTGATCCATGGCAACAGGACCCACATGCCGCCAAATCTTTTGCATGTAGTAACAAGCCTGCAACATGAGGTGCAGGACGGCACTGGTTTTAAGCCACCTATTGCCCTCCCACCTCACAACATGGGTACCATACATTGTAACAATGCGCACCAACTCGGCGCGCAACTCAGGTGTTTCAAAAAAAAGGCGGGAGGCGTTAATGTCGGGAGTGTGTTCCTTCTCTTTGGAGGGAGCACGCATCACTCTCTCAGCCACAAGGATGTGCTTCGCCTCTTGTCGAGGTTAGAAATGAAATGGGACACGGCTTTTAGGGCTCCTAGTGGGCCCCATGTGCGGGCACGGTTCTTGACACGTTTCCCAATGCCTGTCCCCACCCTTGAACAACAATGTGCCACATCTCCAACATTGCGGACGGGAGGGATGCAAGACATAATACATGTCGCTCAAACGCAAAGCGTAGAATTTTTATTTTGGGACCAAAAATCTTGGCATGATTCCAAGCGTTGCTGGCGATCGACCTGTAAATTTTCCAGCGAACATGAAAGGCAATCGCTCCTGGAATCCCTAGGGATGCAAAATATCGGAAGTGTTTTTGGGACCGAAACCCCGACCGAAACCCCAACCGAAACCCCGGCCGAAGCTGAGAGGGAGGCTTCCGAAATCCCTAGGAATGACAAAATATCGGAAGCATTTTTCGGGGGTGATTTCAGACCAAAACGCCAAGGATGAAGAAACAATTGCCCCCGCCCCCACACACACGTGTTTGGGCATTTTTGGGCAATTTGACCCATATATAGTGAGGACATGTACAATGCTCCACCACTCCTCAAAGAGAAGCTGCCCCGCCTAGCATGGCCAGGTGTGGCCAATCAGAAGCTCCCGATCCTCGGGCTGACTCACTTAGCGCCACGTGCCCCCCCACCCCCAGCCCCACCCCCCACCCCCCGATTAGCCTGGTTAGCCCCCCTTCGCGAACATTACAGTCAACGCTGTTCTTTTCCCTCTTGTTTAAGTGCCGCCATTGTGTCGAGCCGAGGCGGACAGCAAGGATGGAATCTTGGGAAGCAACTGGCAAGTCCTTGCAAACTCTTGTAGCACGACATCGCTGGGTACGTACAAGACGGGAATGCGAAGACTCCGACAGACGCATATGGGCAGGCCGGAGTGGGGACCATACAAGGTCGTGGAACAAGTCGTGTGTGATGCCATTCGAGAGGGAAAAGGTAGCAGCTCTGTCAAAACAATCCTCAATGCAGCGGCCATGGCATGCACCATGGGGGTGGTCGGCGGACCGGTTCCAAAAAGACTGTGGAAGGCATTCAAGGCGGCACAAGGACTGGAAGAGAAGTCCACACAGGAGTGGGGCGGTTTTGAGGCTCTGCAGATCATGGCACACCAAGCGGATTCAGAGCTGGAGTGTTTTGTGGTGGGACTCGCGGTACTTTCAACGCTATTGGGCCTCAGAGTCGGCGAGGCGGCCAGCATCAGCTTCCACAGGCTGGGGTTTTGGCAGGAACGGCGGAGTTCTATGACCGCAAAGTCCACAGGGCTTTGATTACCCGTACGGTTTCAGGAGCGGCCCTCAAATGGTTGCAGTTCTGCGCCTGGATTGCGCAAAGGTGCTGGAACCTCGACAAGTTCCAGCGACTGGTCTCTGAGGACAAAGTGCAAAATGTCATGGCAACCCTTTTGCGTGGATCAAAGTGGAAGGACCTCAAATGGCATGCATGGCGACGCCTGGGTCCAGCGACCATGTACAAGGCTGGAGGCAAGAACCCTAGCATCAAGGCGTGGTTTAGGTGGAGGAGCACAAGGACGGCAATGGCCTATATCAACCGCCCGCACCCAGGGCGCATCCGGCACCCATTCACGACGCCTACCCCCCCCAGTTACCTCAAGGGGAGGCCATGGATTGCGGGAACAGCAACCAGGCGATGTACGGAATTCGGGGCTCCTCAGGCCTACAATATCCTTGAGGGGAACGGGAGAGAGCGACTCTGGAGATTCCACGTGCTCTGGGTCATCCTCAGACGGCCCCTCACCTCGGAAGACCGATGGCAGGAGGGGTAAGAGGAGACGCAGCGCGTGAGGAGGCGGCTGGCCGGAGAGACGGTGGAGTAATGGGAGAGGGTGGGGAATCGATGCAAAGATCACCCGGCAACAAGGTGGGTGGGCAACACAAGCCGCGAAGGATGAAATCTCTCATGGGAGTTGCAGGAGGGCGTACGGCACGAGCGTGGGTCACATCCCGATATGCGGGCATGTGCGTGGTCGGCTTCGAGACGGGTCGAACAGGTCTCGGATATCCCGCGGAATCAGCTTTTCCGGGCCGCGCTTACGGTAATCCTCCGAGCGCGGGAACGCCTCAGAGATGTGGACGGTGGACAGCCACACCTGGAAAAGATCTTGAGCCACATGGAGGCACTGCATGAGCTCAACTGGGAGTTGTTGGGCCAGGACTACGACGGGTATGATGGAGATGGCCCGTCGGGAGGCATCTCACAAGGAATGATTGCTGCGGGCCTTGGAGAGAGGGGCAGCCTGGACATCCCATTGGATGTGTGGAACACAAACATCCCAACGCGCCTCATCTGGGATATACGGAGTTGGAAGTCGGGGCCGGATTGTGGGAGATTCGATCTGTGGCAACCGTCGTTGCACACCAGGCGCATGATTGGAGTGCTGGTGGACGAGTGGTTCCTGTGTCGGGACCCTAAGTGTTTGGGGGCCCCTGAGTGGGAGGACCTCACGGACAATGTGTCGGCATTCGTTAAACCCAAAAATGATGTGAAGTGCTCGTTCATCATTGCCATGCGAAATCTGAATGACTGCCCGAAGGTGCCATTGCGCAAGGTCAAGCTTCCGTCCATTCACACGGTCTTTCAGACCATCCAACAGGAGATACACCGAGGAGCACCGTTGTGGGGCATCACCTTGCACATATCCAACTTCTACTGGAGCCTACAAATCCCGGCTGCACATAGGGGACTATTTCGAATACAGGGGGCGTACTTCCACTGCCTCCCGTTTGGGTGGATGTTTTCCCCGGTGCTGGCAGAGGACACACTGGCGGCGTTGTTGAGGGAGTTCTTTGACAACCACGCGATGGGGCTCGATATCCATCGTTTCCATTATTTGGATGATGTCCTGATCTTGTCACGTGACAAGGAGTGCATGGACAGCCTGGGTCCACGGCGGGCGGCATTCTTGATGGCAAAGGGCCTGCGTATCTCCACCAAGTCCTGCCGTAAGCCACATCAGAATGTCCTGTGGCTGGGAAAAGTCTTCGACCTGGCCAAAGGGGAGGTGCGAAACACCAACAAGATGCTCGCCAAGTGCTTGGGGATTGCCATCAAAACGGCCTGCTCGCCTGTGTCTCCAAAGGTGGCGGAGCGGGTCACGAAAAATAAGCAATGGGCGTTTGGGCCACGCAAGGGGGTCACCCTGTTTCAGCAGGGGTGGCATAGGTTCTGATGGGGACATCATCGTTTTCAGTACCGCCCGAGCCCGGCCCCGATATCGGCGCTGTTCGATGCGCTGGCAATCTCGTATGTACCACTTAGGCGTCACAAGTTGCCCACCCTCTAGCACCCCGTATACGCGCGATGTGACAATATTCTACATTTCTACTTTGAGTATGCTATTTGACATATGTGACCAAAGTTGTTGGCAGAGCTGTGTGACACCCGTTGAAATACGTGTTGATGTGTTAGCCTTGTGTATCCCCGTCTTGTAGTGTGTTGTATTTGACGTTTTTCTGAAGCTGGCCGAAATTTCGGCCAGGTTTTGGGTAACATTGCAAACAACTATGTGTATATGCAGTTTTTGACCCTTCTGGCCGAAATTTCGGCCAGCTTTTTGGTTTCCTAGTGAGTAGGCATAGTTATTTTTATTTTTCTTAGGGTTGGCCGAAATTTCGGCCAGCTTTTTGGTCTGTTCACTATTCAAGCACTTATATTCTGGTTTTTGGGCGGACTGGCCGAAATTTCGGCCAGCTCTTCCTATTTTTGAACATTTAAGCAATTATTCCCCCTTCGAACACACCTGGCCGAAATTTCGGCCAGCTTGCAATTGTCGTTGTTCATGAGTATTACACCATACACTCCTACATAACTGTTTTCTTGTCTCAGCATTAATGTCTTCGTGGCCACATGTGCTGACTCAGATCCAGTTGATCTTTTTCGTCCATATGTACCACCAAACCAATGGTTGTGGTTCTGGGTCCTATCTCTGTGTATTTTGTTTCGGTTCGGTTTCAGTCCCTTTGACAAGGGGGCGCAAGAGTTGGCTGCTATTACTGTCAATGTTGTACATGCTGCAGTTACCGGTGCTTTTGCTACTACAGCCAAAGGGCTGTTGCGAAATGCATTACGTGGTGGGACTCTGCAAAAGCTTTTGCAATTCTGCCTCATGTTGCGGAACAATCGCAGGAGCCGGCACTCCCTGACCCAGTTGAAGGCTGCCGCCACTGAGAAGAAGCCCCCACGATGGTACATGACATTTTTGTCACAGTTCCATGCCCTATACTGCCTTGTGCGTCGTATGGCCCTCCCATACTCTAACTGTGGGTCTGGTTACAACTGGGGTATTATGTCCTGCCACCAACGCTGTAAGGTAGGAGTCCTTGGTCAGTGTAACACTAACCAGGAGTCCATTCACCATCGTGCTGGACTAGCAGCACACAACTTGTGGAACACCATGCACCGTAGGCAAGTTTGTATATGGTTTGATAACCTGAGGCGTTACAGGTCGGGAGCTGATCCCCATTCACCCGACTTAACCCTAAACTGTACAGATGTTGCTGTTTTGCACACTACTGCCCTACCTGCATACCGGGGTCCGCCGGAGCTGGCCGAAATTGAGGCCAGGGTACCAAAGGTTGCAGATGACATCTTTCGCTCACATAGAGCATTGTTTGATGGTATTGATGTTGCCAACCAAGATATTCGGAGAGTTTGGGTTCGTGCTCCTTTGGATATTGCCAGAAAAAATGTTCGTTCCCTCAACTGGAGAATCTTTTTCCTATCTGAGCTCCGCTCCGGCACACACAAAGAGCTTTTGCAACTCGTGGTTGATTTGTCATGTGCGGAACACCGCACCAGACATTGTGGTCCGCTGCTTGTGGATATGAAAATACGCTTTGCCCTACTTAAGCTGTGTTATGGTGCTGCTTATGTTCCGTGGAATGTACCACAATTACTGTTGGGTTTTCCTTTGGTGTACGGAGTATGGCATAGCTATAAGTATTGTGTTGAATTGATCTACAGGGCGTCCCTGCCGTTCATTAAGTTTTTGGAGCAGGGGAACAGCCTTCAGGTTGGGTCTATACTCCCTCGCAAGGTCAAGGTCATCCATATGGAGAAGACGTTGCTTGGACTCATGCTAGCCACATCGTCCAATAGAGGCAGACTAGATGAGCACGTCACTTCCCTGCTCAATAGCCAGCGGGACTTGACACCCATTTAGCGCAAGGGTTTGCGTATGTTATTAGCCCTTAACGCTTTGCTGTACACATACTGTCCAGCTGCTTTCAGCATTGGGACTCTGGTTCCTGAGTGCAACTGGGATGGCCGGGGGGCAGGTTCCGGGATTGTAGCTAAGCAGGCACTTGAGATGTCCCTACTGCTCATGCTCAACATCCTAAAGCCCGAGGAGCAGTTAGCCACGGAGTATGTGAAAACCACTGCTGTTGCTCTTTTGTTTTGGAGTCAGTGGCATTCTGCCTCCCTGGGGTGTATCCACTCTGAGGAGCTGGGTGAGGCACTTCTGAGTCGGTTCTCAGCCCACTGTCGCCGCAACACTGCCTGTACCAGTGTCCAACAGTCGTCTGATTTATTTCTGACACTTCCCCCTGTCCAACCGGGAGAGAAAGTTTTGCGTGGTGGGCTGACTGAGAGATCCGTGGCAATGTTCTCTGCCAATCTTAAACAATTCATCTTGACAGCCCATACACAGAGCCTGCCCATTTGTGTTCCCGTTCCGGACTATAAAGTTGAGGTCTGAAGACTGGATGCAGTTGAGGATCTGACGTTCCCCGGTACCATGTCTAGGACACGAATCACCACAGACCGTTTAAAAGTGGTTCTGTTGCATGCAATGCAAAATCTAGTTGCGCGTACCAGGGTTCCTGAGGTTGTTGAGGATTTTTTACAGACAAATGCACCTGCCCGCACTGCTGCCCAGCAAGGGGTGTTGCGTACTGCACATGCTTCTATCCGCGCTGCCAACCGTGCACCGCCTGCTGCTCCTGCTGCTGCTCCTGGTTGAATTGCCTTGCCTCCAAAGCCACCCCGGAAGCCCCGAGCCAGAGGCACTCCAGTACCCCCCCGCCCCCCCCCCCCGCCCAGTACCCCCCCCCGCCCCTAATGATTCCATTGCCGTCGACTCTTGTGATAGTGACCGGGATATTGATTGTGATGCAGACAGCGTTGCCTCCTTTGAAGCCCTAGATGAGGCGCAACACATCGGTGTGGATACCCAGGACTGGGACTGATTTCTGTTTGCAGCTGTGTTTGTCACTGTGGTATGGGTTCTGCCACGCATTGCCAGTGATTTTGGTGTGTCTATTTGCTGTTTCATGTTTTTCTTGCCGAAATTTCGGCCAGACTTGTTGTTTTGTCATATGGCTACCCCCAGAACACAAATGACATAAGGTTCTGGCCGAAATTTCGGCCACCCTCTCAGAATGGTATTTGTACACAGTGGTTTGACATGCAGAGCAGTACTGGCCGAAATTTCGGCCAGGTTATCCGATTTTCCTGTCAGGCAGTCCGTTTTGGTCCTTTTTTGGTTTATCTGTGCTTGTTATTTGCTATCTGGGAACTCTCCCCTTCATGAAATGTTGCCCTGTAGCCCTTTATTTTATCACTGAGCCTAGAGGGGTATCACAGGACATGGCTGTTTTGCCAGATGTTGAGCCTGCAGCAGACAATGGGCAATCTCAAGTGCGATCCCAGTCTCAAGATGACCATGCGAGCACACAGGGACTTCAAAAGAACCCTAAGGCCGCACCAAAGAAAAATTAATCATCCTCCATCAAGTTATTCGATTGGGTTACGTCAACGACGAAAATAAAGGTTCGGTGGGATTAGATTATTATCGACCACGACCGAAAATTTGGGCAGGTCCGTAGGATTTCGGATGATCGCGTGCTACGCCGCTACGACGATCTAAAGGCAGCCCCGCCTGTGGATTACATCCAGGATCTTCTTTTTTATAAAGTCACTCGTATGTGTGTTGTGGTATTCTTCTCGATAGTACTGTTTTCGCGTCTGAATTTTCGACCCTGCTGTTACGAATATTCCTGTTGCACAGCCACTCGCTGGGTTCTGTTGGGGGGTCAGCATGTTTACACTGCTGCCCAAAAAAACAAGACGGATTTTGAGATGAAAAACATGGAGACTCCGGATTGGACCCTGGTATTTGGTGGTTATGAAGTCAAACAGGATTGCCCCCTGCGGACTAGGCGCCGGCTTGCACGCTTACATCAAATCCAGACCACTGCTCGCTCAGCATCCACCACATCGGAGCGAATGTCCCTACTCCTGGATAGGCTTGAGGATGAGGATGCCAATGAGTACACCCTGTACCATCACATTACTGTTATGCTTGAAGAGTGTGGTGTTACTGCCGAGGAAAGCACTGTGGTGTGTTTTGTTATTACTTCGGTTTTGTCGATCGACCTGGCCGAAATTTCGGCCAGCTTCTGTGTTCCACATGTTCTCCTGTGCAGAGTGCTGTTGCCAAACGGTGGGGTGGCGTTGGGCGTTTGGTGAAATTTGTGGGTCTTGCTGCAGTAGACGCCATGGCAGCCATGGAGAAGCGTGGATTACATCCCGCACTGGGTATGTTCAAGGAAGTGGAAGGCATCACGCCCGACCGACTTCGCGACATCGTAGGTTACATGGATGGGACAAAAAGTACCCTACCTGGTCTCAAAAAAAATATAAAAGATGTTAAAAAGGCCCAGATGTGGTCCTTGCACATTCTTCATCCCGAGGCGGTTACCAATGGGCTTGTGAACAACACCAGAGGTATGTTTTGGTCAAACAGGGGTTTGTATTCGAATAAATCAACCGACCTGGCCGAAATTTCGGCCAGGTTGTGTGTCGTTCAATTAATGCACAATAGGAGCCCACCTTGTGACACCACTTGTCTGCAGCTACACTTGGTACTATCGAGATGGCCAAAAGGCAGTGCGCTATTGCATCACACCTAAAGGTAGCCTATGGCAGTTGGACCTGGAATGAAGAAAACCCCTGGCCACCGTGGTCAGCAGTAATTAAGGCCCCTCTTTGGAAGGAACCCAAATATGAGGGGTTGTGAGGATTGTTGCAGAAGCCTGTTGCTAAGCCTGTTTGTGAAAAATCTGATACTAGTCTGGTCAGTATCCAGTGTGCTAGGGAGTCCCTCGTTGAGTCAAGCACAGGCAAACTCATTGCAGAGGCAGGCCGTGTGGAACTGATGGCAATGCGTTGTGGAGTCCCTGTTCCCAGTATCATTAGTTCATTGCCCTTTGCTGCTTGTGTCATTGAGGTGCCCCTCCTCTATACAGCTGGTTTGCATAACCTGGTTGCGCAGCTGCTTTTGTCCGGTGTGCCTGTGTTCATTGCGGGTGAGTCTACTGATGTGAAAGCCACTGTTGCTCCTTTGAAGGCCACTCTGGCCGAGGATATGTATCAGTGTAATGTTGCAATTTACAATTTGTCAACCAAGACCCCGCTATACGCTTTTACGTCCCATGTGGTTTCCATTTGTTCTGCCACTGCCTTTGATAACAGGCTGCCCCGTTACGTGGCCTTTACTGAAGGAGCCATGTCGTCTGTGATGCCTGTTGAGATATTCTCATTTCTTTTGAGCCTGGTTCCGGTCCCGGAACGGGCAGGCAACTGGTTTTTGCTGGGGACTCTGTCTGTGTATTTTGCCAGCATGATGTCTACCAGGTTTTCCAAGGACTGTAATGTTGTGTGTGCCCTTTTGGGTGAGGAGACTGTTGTGCCTGATGAGTTTGTTCAGTCCATCAGAGCAGCTATCACCAACGCCGACACGTGCCCCCCCAAGTCATGGGAGGATGTGTACCACGACTTGGGGGCAGGTTTTCCTTTGGATTGTTCTGGGGTTAGGTATGTAGATGAGGATCCTGAGGAGCAAGATGGGGAGGCACAGTCGCAACCAGAGACACACACTCCAAAGAAGAAACCCAAAACTGCCCCTGCCCCCTCACCCAGTGACACGCAGTGCGCTCAGGGCACCCCAGCTTCCTCCTCAGGCATTGTGGCCCCTACTGGCAAAGGTATGAATACTTTTGTCAATCATTTTTCACCATCTCAGGGTGGAAACACACAGCCACAGAACTCAGCAACTGCCAAGCCTGGTGCTGCAGCCCCTGCCAAGCCTCCTGCTAACACGGGTGCTAATAAGCCCCGTGCATCTGGTCTGCGCAAGCGCTAATGCCAGTCCTGCTGCTTATATTGCGTGTCACTATGAAGTCTGACGGAAATTTCGGCCAGCCATGCAGTCCTCATCCTTTTCAGCCTTTTATTATTGTGTTTCCCCATAGGCACTGCAAAAGTCTGCTTTGATTCGTCGGGTGTCAAGTATTTGCTAGTAATGGAGTATATTATGTTGCACACCCTGTTGCACACCCTATTCAAATGTCACTCCTCCTGTGTTCCTTGCTCATGTCTACTGTCATAGGTACCCATTTCAGTGATCATATTCGGAGTTTCAATGGACCTGGCCGAAATTTCGGCCAGCTTAGGCCTGTCTGTCAAATAGGACCATGTGTTTGGACATTTTTCGAAGAGCTGGCCGAAATTTCGGCCAGGTTGGTTAAAATAGGAAATACAAGTTCATGCTTTGGGATAGTTTTCTGTGTGCTTCAATGAAAGGTATGTTTGGGGTTCCCTCATCTGTGGTGTATAGGGGGGTTCTGTGATCAACCTGGAACAAAGGGGAGAGAAAAATAGGCAGCCCCCCCCCCCCCGCACTGGAATGCAGTGGTCTAAATGTAAAAGAACACTATATTTTGGTGATTGAATGTCTTTATTTTGAAAATCTGTGTGTTTCCAGAAATGCAAATAATGGCATATATTTGAAATACACACCTTGTTTTTGCATGTTGCCACCAGGGGGGTTTGGATACCCAAAAAATAACACCCCTTTTCACATACTTTCCCCCTCACTACAACATGGACTTGCGTGGGCCATAGCGCCAGGCGGGGGGTGGGCAACTTGTGACGCCTAACCAGGCACGGTTGACGTAATGCCTGGGCATTTTGGCTTTGCGCTATTCCTGTCGGTGGATGCAGCGGAGGCTCCTGGTGGATACCGCCTGGGTATCTGTGGACACAATGGAGTCATGCGAACGCGAAAGATCCCGGCCAAGAACCAACAACAGGCAGCGCTCAGCGGTGTCCTACATGCCTGTAGGTTTGCGGTGAAGTAGAAGTGGCACAGGGTCTCCTTGTTTGTGGACAATACGGTAGCCTGCTACGGTGCGGCCAATATGAGGGCATCGACGAGGGCGTGTACGCAAGTTAAGATACTCTGTGCTCTTTGGAACTTGTTGTGGCACACGGGCATGGTCTTGAATGTTTTGTGGGTTGATACTGCGCGCATGCCTGCTGATGTTGTATCCCGATTGCCATATCTAACACCCGCAAGCATTACCAGGGCAAAGGTTGAGGCGGCAAATAAGTGGGGTACGTTGCGCGGGGAGCTGCACCTTGTGCAGAGCTTTGAGTCAGTTCGTGTGTAGAAAGGGGGAAACAATCCTCGCATGGGCGATGGCTTGCGTGTCCCCTCCTTTACTGCAGCAGGCCCTGGCAACATGTCTGAGTGGGGAGACCAACATGAGGAGGGTTTCCGCGACGCGGAGAAAGTGGGATCGAAGCGCCCACGAGGATCACGGGGCCCGGAGGGCAAGCAGCTGGCGCAGAAGGCGCGCACGCTGCAGCGGGGGGCGGAGAGAGCGGAAGGTCACCTCCATGCAGAACAGCCCAAATACCGCCTGGGGGCGATGACCGAGCAGTCCTTCGAATTGGTGCTGTGCCGGCCAATGCCAGAATGGGACCTCCACAACGCCTGGCAGACCTTCTGTGGCTGGGTCACGCGCCGCACCCAGGCGCAGTATGCAATGGCACGGGTCGAGCCTGCTGAGAAGGGCAAGGACCAAACCCAACGCCACCTTTACCTCGCCCGCCACGAGCTGTGACTGGCACCAGGGGTCAGGCTAACGATGTCCTTACCCACCATGCCACAGCAGTGCAAAGAAACACCCTCAATGGCAAAGCGGACCTCATGAGGGATGTTTTCAAGCTTGTGAAGGTCGATCTGGAACAAAACGACTCAGACTGAGGCGAGGCTGGCACGAGGATGACTGTTACTCCTGCACGGGCCGTCCATGGCGCTCAAGAATCAGAGTAAGGAAGGAGTGGGCGGGGGGGGGGGGGGAGGGACGCATGGTGCAGACAGAGCAGGATCATACCCAGGGTATATAAAAGAGAGCTCCCCTCGCAAGTGCGATGGACGAGACAGCAGAGTGTGCTCCAGTGAGGGAGCACGCCCACATATATGTAGCCACGAGAGCCTCAACAGTGAAGGAGCAAGCATCCGTGTTGGCTTTGTGTTTTTGTGTATGTATGAGCTGTGGATGTCAGGAGGTAAGGGGGGAATCCCCTCTTGGGGCCACGGGCAGGCCCAACGCCCCTTCGGCTGTACCACGCGCCAGTTGCCGGTCGTTTTCCTTCCAATTCACTGCAACGCTGGCGGCGTTGCAGCTCCGCGCGCCGACCGTCCAGCGGAGCCATCTTCTCACCGACCTTGCAACTCCCGAAGTAACCCGAGGAATTACCCCCGTGACTGCCGTAACCGGGCCGCCAGTAGAGACCCCGGCGCCATGGGAATATCCTACAGCGGTTTGGGCCTTATTACCCTGGTCGGGACGACCCGTGACACCTCACTGTAGTATGCGGCGACCCGGGGCAGGCGGGCGAAGCTGCACATCTCCATTTGAACCTCCTGTACGGGGGCAGTACGTCCACTATCAGGCGGACACGACGTGTCACATCGCGTTGACGGTCACAAGCCGTTTGCCGTTGCCGCACACCCAGGCAATTAGGAGACCACTTCCCATGAGCTACCACCGCCGTTGTGAGCATCATATGGACGTCATCCAGCACATCCACCCCTCCCACACCCGGTCAAGCAGCATCACCCCTCACTCTCACAGCCTCCTCACGAGATCCCGTGTGATGCCACAACCAAAGAACCTGCGAGTCACCGTCCAAACCCGTCCACCACAGCAGTAGGGGTAGGGCCGGTGTCGGTTCAGCGGGGCACCGCGCCCCATCCACCCAAACGCTCCTCACGTCGCCCTGAATCGCCTTCCAGGCACTTGACGACAGCTGCCTAGAGTGACGCAGTCCCCACGTGGCCTTGGTCCACTCCCTACTGGCGCGCTCCCGACACGACCCACAGAGCGGGGCAGAGGCACACTGATGCACCCAAACCGGCGCCGTCTCTCCACACCCGGAGCACTACAGCGGCAACACCGACCGTGATGGGACGCAGCCGCCTCCACAGCACTGCGACCACAAGTCCTGCCACACAGCGCTGCACCCCACCTGGCGGCGAATTAGTGCGCCTGCCACCGCACGTGCAGTGGCACAACGAAGCAGGCTTTGTCTCGCATGATACCATGTGGACACCGGTTCGAGAACTCCCCGTCCGTTGGACGTCGCCGAGAGGCTCTGTAGTAGCTGGGGCCATCGCACCACCCTGAGACTTTGCGCGCCGTTCTTCAGGAGCTCCCACCCATAGTTGTGTACGCCCTCCCTGATGACATCAACCCCGGCCAGTCCTAGGCCCCTGGCTGATGCACTTACCATGCGCTGTTCTCCCCACCGAGCCTCGACGACCGCCCCTACGCCCAAGTCACCTAACGTGTGACGGGCGTCGGCAGCCACGTTGTCGTGTCCCTCCGGTCGAGATTGCAGCACCTCCGTGATGTGGCCTTGCACGTTGCCCCCCGGGATCCGTGCAAGTTGCTAGGACCCCACCAGTACGTCCATGGATCGCTGCCCTGTTGTCGCTGGAATGACCCTCCGCAGCTGCCGGTCATTGAGCCACATCGCCCCCACATCAAGCATGGTGGCCACCGCCAAAACCGTGATGTTGCAAAGTGGTTGCTGGAGGACCGGTAGTACTTCACGGGTCAACCCATGATGCTTCCAACAGCCCGATGGTCTTTGAACACCTGGAGCCAAGGTTCACTCCCACTGTCAGGGCTTCGTACTATGGTACCACGTACCGTGGCCCAGGACTGTGCAGACACCATACGGGACCGCTCCCGGAACGCAGGATAGTCCTGGACCATCCAAGACTCGATCCATTGGCTAAAGGCCCGTGCCACCGCCGCGATCCATTGGGGGAACGAGGACATGGCCCCCTCGTACGTGATGTACGACCTGCACACCAACAACGCATGAAGCGGTGCTCTTTGAAAGGCCGCTTGCAGGTTGCTGAGGAGGCCATCGAACGGGTTCCACGGCGGCAGCTGTCGGACACTGCCCCCCGGCGGACAGAAGGGGGTGTCAACCCGTAGGAACACGTGTAGGCCGTCCTTCGATCTTGCATCGGTAGCTGCATGATCTGATGAGCCGATGGTTCCTCCGGGCATACACATCCTCCCCAATCTGGATCATGTCCTCCATGAACAGCTTGGCCTTCGCTGAGCCCCAGGGGTGACACCGCCCGCACCGCTGCGAAGAGCCGTTTCAGATCTGCGGGGGCGCTGCCCATCATCAAGGACTCCGTCCAGGTACAGCCATGTTCTTTCCAGGCCAAGAATTCCATCGCCTTGTCCGTCAGGGGCACCTCCGCAGTGAACTCCTCCACCCACACACAGGACCTGCGCCACCGCTTTGTCCCGCGCACACAATAAGCGCATGTGGCCAGCGTCCTCCTCGGCCCGCCCACAAAAGATACAAGGGTGCGCCGGGATCGCCGTATGGCAGTTTTTTTGCCTCCACCGTCACATGATTTGCAAGGTGGATAAGCGGCCATCACGTGCTCGTAGCAGGTGCCTGTGTGTAGGACCATCGTGTACTGCTCCCAGGGGTACCGCCGCACAGGCACCAGCCAATGGTGTATGGGCCTGGTGCGTGCTGCCAAGGAGCGCCACTCCATCTCCCTGACCTGCTGGAGGGTCTGCATGGTGGGTACGTGCGGTTGAGCTCCCCATCGTCCCTAGGCACCAAGGGGGTTGCATGCTCCTTGCGCAACAGGAGATGTACAGGCGGGGCCTTTGCGTGGGCCGCAGCGAAGTCCGGCTCCTCCAGCGCGACCGCCGCCAAGTGCGAGCTGTGCCTCAGTACCCAGTGGTGTGGCCCCCCGATTCTGCGTGGTAGCAGCCGCAGCCCCTCCACAATGCAATTCAATGCATGCTGGTTGACCACATGTGAGGGCGGCCCTTTGAGGCCGGGGTATAGGGCCTCTTGTGCTCTGCGTGGATGCGCCCCAATGATGGAGGCATCCACTATGTGTACCGTGCGGTGGGACGGGGGTGTGTGCAAGAGGTACGTTACCCGATGATCTCCGCCTTAGGGACCGTGCCACGTATGGCTCCCGTCCACGTAGGACTGCCATGGCTCGCCATTGCCACGTTGGTGGCCCCGTCTTCCTGGGGGGAAGCGTCAAATGACGTGATTTTTGTCGCACCTGGTACCCAGCAGTACCGGTGGGGTTCCAGCCACGCCACGTTTGAGTGGGGGCTCTGCACTACCCTTCCCAGGGAATCCGCATTGGATGCAGTCAACTTGGGGGATAGGGCCGCCTTCGGCCGATACACTCCATGCGGCTGCCAGGACACGTTGCAGCTGCAAACAGATTTGATGGCGTCAAGGGCCGTGGTATACCCCGCCCCCCACACTGCCGTGGAGCGGGAAGGCTGGTACACCACCACACAACCCTGTTTCACCGCCACTCCGTCGCGCAACGATGTGACGGCGACATGCGGATCGTGCGGCACGTTGACTATCCGGACCACCTCCGGAACCGGAAAGTCATCAGCATCTGGGACGGGGCCGGCTGGTAACAGGAGGACGTTTGCCCACTGGTCGCACCCACACACCGCCTCTCACGCCCTACGAAACGCGCCCCCCCCCCCCGTGCACGATCCACAGAGGCGGGGGGTCAATCCGCCTCCGGCATGCGGTGTAAGCAAGAGGACCGACGCCGGATTGTCTCGTTCTCTTTAACTGTGGCAGACGTCCCCTAGCAACAACATGACGGCGGCCAGTGGCACAAACGGTAGGATGGCCCTAGGTTGTCCAGGTCCCAGCTGTCATGGCTATACCCGCCTACCACATATGCATCACCTGCAGCGGATTGCCTGGTGCGCTTTTTGGCCTTTTTGCGGCATACCGGGTGTATCAGAGGATGAGTCAGGGGACCGGGCATCTGCGGCCGGAAGACCTCTTGGAGTCCCGTGAACCATACGTGGTCCAGCTGGCTCGGCCCAACCCCCGTGTGAGGAAGGTGTAGATGGTCCTCGTGACACTCCCGGAGCTAAAGGGCCCGGTGCCTAGGCTCGTGGCACGGGAGCCGCGCATGCCAAAGGTCATTCGCGGGGTCCATGAGGGACCTGATCGCCGCATCCCCATCCGTGCGGGGCCTAGACATCACGCAGATGTCCCTACCCTTGAAGGTGTAGGATGTGGTCGCCCACCGCCGCCCGTCCATTGAACGTGCGGCAGCTGGGCGTGTACGCACGAGTACACCGACGACGGCATGAGGAGTCCCATTCCTAACGTCCCCATCGCTCGGAGCACCCTGTCAAGCCACGTTTTCCCCGCATGCATAGCGAACGACGCGCAGGGTACCAGGAAGTGTCCGCATACACCGTACTGCATGTGCAGATCTCGGGGCATTGCCCGCAGCTCACTCTGGACTACAGCCGATCGATGGTGCGTGAGTTGAGCCAGGGACGCCACGACGGAGTCACGGCGTATGACCTGGACATCCGCAGGCCTAAGCCTGTGACCACACCGCACCACCACGTTGGACAGGTCCTTGGGCAGATTCTCGAACTGCAGGGCTGCAGCCTTGATGGCTGCATTCAACTTCACCACCGTCTCCGCCGTATCGGACAGGTACGGCGCCGCACACCGTACGATGCCGCCTACCACAACCGCCGTCACCTCATGGGGCAGTGACGCCGTCCCCAGAGTGTTCTTGCACCAGCCTAGGTGAGCTTCGCATCGGAGTACATGTTTCTCCTTCATGGATGCCATCCCCTTCGGATCAAGGCGCAGGCCCACGTAGGGCACCGTGCCTTTGGCCTTCAGGCGGACCCAGGGAGCTGCCGCATTGTTTCGGTTAAGGCACACCATGATCGAGGGGATGCGAGTGGTGGTGGCAAACACACACTTGTTGACGTTGAGGGACATGCCCATGTCCGCCAAGTATTGAGCGATCGCCGCTGCATACTCCAGGAATTGCGGTAAGGAGTGTGGTATCAGCAGGAGGTCATCGCAATATGCTTGCACCAGGGGTGGCACAGCGTGGCGGGCATCTCCTTGGCCTTTGCTGGCAAGGCTTCGCAACAGGGGGTCCACGAGGAGGAGGTAGAGCACGGCACTTTCCGGACTGCCCTCCCGCAGGCCTCGGTGGAGACGAATGCTCCGCGTGGGGCCATGTGCAGTGCTAATGCGCACTGTGGAGCCGCAGCTGAGGGTATGGAAGAGCTTGATGAGCTCCTCCGGGACCCCCATATGGCGTAGCAGAAGTGCATGTGCCCCACGCGGGGCCGTGTCGAAAGCCTTGGAGACATCGAAGGCCAGGACATGATTCTCCTCCTGTCCTCGCTGCAGTCTGCGCTGGGCCAAGAACACCGGGGCCGCCGCCGTTCAGCCCGGCATGGCTCCGAACTGCCAGTCTACGGCCAACCCTTTACGGGCCAGGAGTGCTGTGAACCTCCTAATTAGGGGGGTCATTAGCATCCGCATGTCCTGCAGCCCCAACGCTATAGACCTGTACGCGTCCAAGTTCCCCGTGCCCGTTCCTTTGGGCTTTAGCCAAATGATGGCCTCATGCCAGGACTCCGGGACCTCCGCACCACGTAGGATGGCCCTATAAGTCTCCACCCGGAGCCCTTGCACTGGCTCAAGCAGCTCCGCTTTGAGAGCAGATGTGACCCTATTGGACCCTGGCGCCTTGTCGTCCGCCACGGCTTGCTTCACGGCATTCTTGAGGTCCTGCATATAGTCTTGTACCGACCTCCATTCTTTCTGGCACTCCCGAGGGATGTGGGCCCTGACCAGTCGTTCAAAGGCCGGCACGTTCACCGGCATACAGTGCCTCCCATTACCTCTGAACCTCTCCGATGACCTCCGAGGCCTCCATGAGCACCTTCTCCGACTCTTGGACACGCACTGACCACAGGCCTGAGGGGGCGTATTTAACTACGTTGATGCCCCCCCGGATTGCCGTCCATCGGACCTGCAGATCCGGCAACCTGCCCCGCCAATAGTCCTTTATGGACCTACGCTTGTTGCACCTGAGGACACCTCTGGGCTCCTCCACGCGAGCCTCAAGCTGTTGGAGCTGCTGGCCCAAAGCCGTGTTCAAGTCCTCCATGGTGGGGGGGAACAAGTCAGGGACCACCTGTCGGAGGTGCTCGAGCAAGGCAACTGCCTTCGGGGAGTGGAGCCCGGCTGCCGCCGCATCCCGCTTCCACAGCTCATGGGCGCGCCATGCCGGGGCCTCCTGATCCGAGAGGACCTAAGACAAAGACTCTTCCGTCTCCGCGTGTCCATACGGATATTGCGGGTCCATGCCTGGCGGCATGCGCACCCCCATCACCCTGGAAACATCTTCGCGGAAGGCATAGAGCACGTCAAAGACTGCCTGCACCTCCGGCGTGCCCATGGTGGCAGTGTTCTCGTCTGACGAGAGCCACACTTGTAGCACCCGATCCTCACAGGCCTTCCGCAGCACTGCTGCTGCCGCCTCGCGAATCCCCGGGGAGTCCGGGCGTATGGCGTGCAGCTGGCCTTGAGCGTGTGAGTAGGCCAGCCGTGTGATCCTCTCCTTGGCAGCCACTGGCAATCGGGTGTCAAGGACTACGGGGCCATGGTCAGAACCTAGCGACGCAGGAGACCTTCCCGGCGCCAGGTGCGGGCGCTCACGCACCGTTCATGGGACCAGCGTCGAGTTGAGCAGGAAGGAGTCCATTGGATGCCCTGCTCTCGTGGGCCGTGTGTCCTCCTCCGCTGCTACCCCCGCCCTGTGGAACCCGCTTTGCTCCCACAGGTCTTGGAACCTCCTCGTGGCGGGTTGCCCCGGGGACTCCAGCCACACGTTGAAGTCCCCTCCGAGGAGCACTGCCTTCGTGCCTCCTGCGCTTTTGGCCACCGTGTACATGGCCACGTCGGCCCAAAATGACGCCTTAAACGCCCAAGAGTCACCACCACTGCCCGGGACGTGGACGTTGATGACCGTAAGTGTGCCACCCGCGGTCACCACATCAAGGGCCATGGCCTTACCCGGCACAATGTCTAGGACTTCTAGAACTTCCCCCGCAGCGAACACGTCCGCTCGAAGGGCAATCAAGAGACCGACACATACCGCCGCCGCTGACGGTGCCTGGGCATCCACCCCCGGGAACACATGGTACCCATGGTGACGCCACCGATTCTCCAAGTGTACCATGCCCTGGGGGTCTTGCAGGCCCGTCTCCTGGAGGAGGCCCAGAATGGCGCCCTCAGCCTTCATAACGCCCGCCGCTACCGCCTCACCGTCGAGCATACCCGGGGCCACGGGCACGCCGTCCCCTCGCCTTCAGCGCTGGACGTTTCAGGACATTGCCGCCCGGGTGTCAGAGGCGGGGTCCCTTCATGGCTGCGCTGCTGGATCGGGGTCCCCCGCCAGGTCCGGTTCACCAGATGGAGGGGGCCCGCGCGCCCCTGTTACGGGCGGCAGGTGTGAAGACCCTTTCGCCCGACCAGACACCGACCCCCGCTGTCCACCCGTTGACGGGGCTGTCGCTTGGTGCGTTTCACGAGACACTGTGGTAGACAGCGCGGTCCCACCGCCTGACACACCCGCTCCCGTGCTCCCCGTCGAAGATACCGCTGCAAACCCGTGAGCCCCACTCGACGTCGCCGACGACGACGCTCTGTGCGCCCGTCCCGCGGGCAACGCGAGTGCCTTTGACCCTGCTTGGGCTGCTGCGATGGGCCCCGCTAGCCCTCTAGGCATAACACCGTTGGTCATGGCCATCGCCTGCTCACGATGAGCTGGGTCTGACCCGTGATCTCTCGCCAAATGGTCCAGGAAGTCCTTGGGGTGAAGGTGGCTGGGCCGCAAATGTTTGCCGGCCCGGCACGCACAATGGCCCGCCCCCTCTAGCTTCGACCGGGGGCAGACGTTGAGCTCCTTCGACCCACGGTGCTCCGTGGCCAGCTCTCCCCCGAAGCGCCGCAGCACGAACCTCATGTTGGTGTAGTTGCCATAATGGTCGGGGAGGCCCTTCTTGGGAGGTGGCTTCGGCACTGCTTTCGGGAGCGCTTTCGCCACGGCGGCCGCAGGGGCTGCAGGCCGAACCGGCGGCACACTGGGCGGTTGCGGCAGGTGCAGCATTCCCCCCACGGGAACTTGCTCCTCCACCTAGCGGCGCCATGCATCTGCGAACTTCTACCGGTTGCCCTCAACCTCGCTGGACGTGGAGAACGCTGGGAGCCACGGCGCCACGTTCTCCGCCATGACCAGGCGGAAGGCATCGCCTCCACTCTGCCTGCCAAAGCGGACCGCAGCCGAGCCCACCACCGTCCCCTGGAGATACAGCGCCGTGCCCCCGTCGCCGCTCAGGACACCGAGGTGCAGCGCTTCCAGGTGGGCAAGGCGGACCGTGAGCGCTGTGTTCTCCCCGTGATCGTACGCGCGCAGCGCTGAGTAGTGGGGCTCTGGCGCCACGACGACCCAGCAACACGCCCGCGACCAACCGTGCAGCAGCCCCAGCGAGGCCGCAGGCCAGTTAATGGTCAAATGCGCCGCCGGCGCCTTGGGAAGGGCCGTCGCCTGCCCTTGCAGCCCCCTGCACATGGCAGCTGCGTGTCTAGCCTGCCACATGTTGCTTGGGGCCACGGCCCAGACATCCTGCCCTGCGACCCGCGGTGGCTGCATCACCCCCACGAACACGACCGGCGCCCACGGGACGCCCCTGGTTGTGCACCTGTATGCCCTGCACACGAGGCCCAGGCACCGGAGACATTCTTGAGATCTTTGTAGCAGTCCCCCCCCCTGGACGGCTGCCTCCTGAGACGGCTCGCGGTAACGACAATCCATTCGAGGCCTGCTTTGTCCACTCCAACACAGACCCAGCACTCCGCCCCTTCCAACACCACCAGCTTCCCCATGTCCGCCTCGCCCACCGTATGGGTGGGAGGCATGTCCTCCACGTGTAGCCACCGCCTGGCGTTCTCCTCCCACGGCTGGGGGGCATCCTGCCACTGCCGCTGCATCGCGTCCTTCACGTTCTGCAGGGAGACCGTCAGCACCACGGACATTCCCCCCTCCGCCGTAGCCATACAGAGCAGGGCGTGCCGCATTCGCGCCTGGGGCAGCCCTACTTGGTGCGGGATGTCCGCCACCTCCAGAGGCGTGCAGGGCGCGGAGGGGCATCCAACACCGCGGCGGGCAACTCCCCCAGCGATGATAGACGCACAATGGGCCCCCTATCCTTGTTGAGGGCCACCACGGCCAACCCACGCCCTGTCCAACGTGGACAGCAGGTTGTCCGGCCTTGGCACTCGAAGGAGGGTACCAATGGTGGACATGAGGGCGCACCGGCCACGGTCCTTGGTGTTGCCGTCCGGCTGCTTCACCTGTGCCGCCCGGGCCGTCGCCAGCAGGTTCTCGTCACCCGGCCACACCGTCCTCTGCCCCCTTGGCGCCATGCGCACCGTCTTGGCTGCCATGTCCGAGGTGTGCAGCCACTAGGGCGGGCTTCCCGCCACCGTAGGCTGGTCCGTGGGTCCACCGTTAACTGCATGCCCGGGGCCAAGAGGTGGTGGGCGGTCCTGTGTCGCATACTCGGCGTCTCTAGCCGGTCGAGGCACACGACCTCTGAACCGCCCACCTGGACGTACCGCGCAATGAATAGGGCGACCGGCGTCTGGAAGTGCCGCTGGCCCTCGCACCCCTCCCTCGGGAGCATCATGGCGTGGGGGGCCAGGCACTGCGCCACATCGGCGATCAACGCGACCGTGTTGTCGCTGAGCTCTGTTGTGCGGTCCGCAGCCACCAGGAAGTGATGCCGTGGCCCGGGCTTGTCTCTGGTGGCATACAAACCCTCAAGGGCGCTCCGCATCTCGGCCCGCGGTGGAGAGGCGTCTCCGCAGTCCCGGAGCCAGGGGAGTGCACCCGGGAGATGCCGTCCCGCTCCCCCTGACCAGATGGTGGCCTGCAGGATCAGCCGGTCACGCTAGATAACCGTGGCGATCGGGTCTCGCCAGGGTTGAGGCCTTTCGGCCCCCCACGGAAGGACGGCCACCACCACATGTGTGGTTAGGGGCTTTGCTGTGAGCTGCAGCGCCACCCCCCCATCCGTCTCGACCACCGTGCCCCGCGGGGCTGTCAAGATGTGCCCCCCGATTCTTCGGACGGTCACCCACCCCCACAGGACCGCCACCGTTTCCCAGCCGGGATGGGGGCCGGACTTCTTTGGCAAGACCACCTCCAGCGGGCACGGGCTATTGGCGGCCCACACGCGCCATTCCACCCCCACCTGATGCTCGTGGCCGGGGGGCCGGAAGGTCCCGTGCCACGCGTCGGGGAGCTGGTGGTGGACGGCGGTCCACACGCCAGCTCCGTCACCGCCCGTGAACTGGAGCTTCTCAAGGATGTCCCGTGCCACGGGACTGGGGAGGCGGACGGAGGGAACCTCCGTCCCCTGTCCCAGGTGGAGCCTTGGCCCATCCTCATCCTCTAATCTACACCCCCCTCCTCAACTCTATGTGGCTCCACCATACGGCTCTTGAGGTACGTGTGAAGGGTTCAACTTGGTGCATACATATGGCCGAGGGGGCTAAACTTGATCAAAATGGGCTCAAAATGGGCTCCTTTCACTTGTTTGTGCACCCCAAATCGTCCAGGGTCACTTTTGGAAAAATGTGTTTTTGATCCATTTTTGACCCATTTTCAACTCTAAAATAGCCCATCTTCAAGGCATTTTGGCCTTTTACATGGGCCAAAACGCGTGATCTCGGGTTCAAAATGGGCTAAAACCACTTGTTTGAGCACCCCAAATGGTCCAGGATCACTTTTGGAAACATGCATTTTTGACCCATTTTTGCCCCATTTTTGGTCTTGAAACATCCCTTTTCAAGGCATTTTGGGATTTTCCATGGCCCAAAACGCGCCACCACGGGCTCAAAACGGGCTCAAAACACTTGTTTGAGTATCCCAAGGTCTAGGAACAAGTTTAAAAAGAATGATTTTTTTTCCGCCCCGGGGACCACGGTGGACTTCCCGTTGGCCCCAACCGTGCGCGGTCTCGGCTGCCCGCTGGCTACACCAAGTGACCACTGGTACCCGGGTCTAGGCATCTCGTTGGGCGATTGTGAGGCTTGGAAACCACAAAAAGTGGGGCGTTGCGGGTGGAACAGGTGCCCTCGGAATTCGGTTTTGTGCCACGTAGCCCAAGATACGGCCCGTTCTGCGCTTTGGGGTTGTTTGACAGAAACTGCGCACATTCAGGCCATTTTTGGCCATTTTTGGGCCGTTTCTCGGACATATCGTGGAGCTATAGGGCAAGAAAGGGCTTTTGGTCACGGGGCAATCGAGGAGCACGTAGACTATAGTAACCGTTCCCCTTCGTTTGGCCGCTTTGACTCCGTTTCGGGAGTATTTTGGACCAAAAAAGGCTGCTTTGGGGCACAAAATGCGCAGCTTTGGGAGGGCACCTCCCGACTTAGCGGCTCAGCCCCGGGGCGCCACTGGTGAGTTTTTGGCTCAAAACTTGGACTTCGCAAGGGCACCACCTAGGATCTAGCATGCCTAGAGTAGAGTAGAGCGCGGAGCGATGAGGCGGAGCAATGGCCAAAACGGAATATTTTTTCGCCCCGGGGACCCTGGCGGAACCACCGTTGGCCCCGGCCGTGCGCGGGCCGGGCTGCCCTCCGGCTCCACCAAGTGACCACTTGTATGGGGGTCTAGGTGGCTTGTTGGGCGATTCTGAGACTTGGAAACCATAAAAAGTGGGGGGTTGCGGGTGGACTAGGTGCCCTCGGAATTCGGATTTGAGCCACGTAGCCGAAGATACGGCGTGTTCTTGGTTTCGGGGTTTTGGCGCCTTTTTGGGCCGTTTCTCGGACATATCGTGGAGTTGAAGGGCACTAGAGGGCTCTTTGACACGGTGAAGTCAAGCCGCACGTGGAGTATAGCCACCGTTTCGCTTCGTTTGGCCGTTTTGACTAGGTTTTGGGGCTGTTTTGGGCCAAAAAAGGCGGTTTTGGGGCACAAAATGTGCAGTTTTGGGAGGGCACCTCCCGACCTGGTGCCCCCGCCCCGGGCCGCCACCGGTCCGTTTTTGGCTGAAAACTTGGATTTGGCAAGGGCACCACCTAGGCTCTAGGATGGCTAGAGTAGAGTAGAGCCCGGAGCGATGAGGCGGAGTAATGGCCAAAACGGAAAGGAGAAGTGCTTGTTGCTTGTTGTTGCTTGCTTGCTTGTTACTTGCTTGCTTGTTGCTTGTTAGCTAGATTTAAGGGGATATATATATATATGTACGGGCGCAAAGCAGCAACCAAGGTACAAAGCAGCAAGCATGCGGAGAAGCAAGAGCGGACCCCTTGTTGTTCGCGTACCCCCGCCACCGTGGAGACGACCACCACCCGTGACCCCACGTAATCCATTGCTAGCTGCGTACTCGTAATTGCCCACCACCCCTGACTCCACGTAACCCACTGCCAGCATGCAATAACCCGTAGATGCATAGCCAGGATTTCTCGGAGGCTCCAGCCTAGCCTGGCCCTCAGCCTTCATCGCCCCCATGTCCCCATAATGTACGCCGCCGACCCACCGCACTAGTCCCCCAGTATAGTACAGAAACATGGTAGCAACTCTACCTTCTCTGCGGCCCTCGAGCTGCACCCACACCCCAGAGATGTACCGTGCCGGCACTCCATGTCACGGGCCAGTACCCAATCAGCTTCGAGGCATCCGCTAGCTCACGTATAATATAACAAGAGGGTCTACAGGGGGGGACGCCGGCCGCCCCACGACGGGAGAGGCGCAACCCGTGAATATCGCTGGCTGGGATTCGGGCTGGTGGGTGCCGTAGCTTGATTATCGACCCCTTGTAGGGGTACCCACCAGAGGCTCGCACCAGGCCGTGGTATCCAGGTCCACCTCATCTGGCCCACATACGTTGCCCTAGCGCCTACCCTTGACCCTTACCTGCACTCATTGGCCAGCTCCCGTGGTTGCGCCTCTCCCGCCACAGCAGCGGTCACGCTGCAGGTTCGGCCCCCACCGACGACGTGGCGAGCCTACTTATAGCATTGGCCCGCGCGTCACCCCCTGGACCACTCTGCATGTCGCCTCTAGCCGACCGGACAGGCGCCCCCCAGGACTAAGTCGCTGCAGTGAAGACTAAGTAGATTACACGCACATAGAGGCGACCGCGTACTCAGTGCTACGCCGCCGTGCAGTACCGCTGTCGCTACACCGATGCCACCTGCGAGCCGCCACCGCACGCACCACCGCCACCGCAAGGCCATGGTAAGACGGTTAGACTATGTACATGCCCTCAGGCACGGTCCCTCTAGTTTGTTAACGGGGCCAGGGGATGCTCCCGCAATCCCCCTGAGTTGTTAGAGGGGTCAGGGGGACACCCCAGTACCGCCATGCGACTCCGCGTTGTCCCCACACTACGGCTCCCCAGTACCGCCGCGTATCCCCTGTACTCCCACCATACGGACCTCAGTACCGCTGCGCATACCCCGTGACCCTAGTACACTGTCACCTGCAACTCCGCGTACCCCTCATGACAGCACCTCCCAGACCGCCACGCCATCCCAAGTATGCCCACCATACAGTCCACCTGACCATCACGCCGTCGCAATCCTCTTTGCACACTTCGCCACTTCCGGGGCCTCGTCTCCTCGGGGCGACACGTCAGACGACGTGACTTTGGTCGCCACCGGCACCCAACAGTACCGGCGGGGTTCCAGCCAAGCCACGTCAGAGTGGGGGGTTTGCGTGACTTTTCCCAAGGACGCCGCGCTGGAGGCCGTGAGCTCCGGGAACAGGACCACCTTTGGCTGATACACCGCAGGTGGCCTCCAAGCCAGGTCGCATCCACAGACCGACTGGATGGCACCAAGGGCCGTGGTATACTCCGCTCCCCACACCGTCGTGGAGCACGAGGGCTGGTACACCACCACAGAGCCCTGTTCCACCGCCCCGCCATCACGCAACGATGTGACGGCTACATGCGGATCGTGTGGCACGTTGGACATCCGAACCACCTCCGGGACCGAGCACCCATCAGCGTCCGGGACGGGGCCTGCTGGCAGCAGAAGGACGATTGCCCACTCGCTGCACCCGTGCACCGCCGCGCATGCCCTGGCAAACGCGGGCCGCCCGTGCACAACCCACAGGGGTGATGGGTTTATGCCGCCCCCGGCATGTGGCGTGAGCAGGGGGACTGACGCCGGATCGTCTTGCTGTCGGTAACCTTCAAAGACATCCCCGAGCAGGAACAGGAGGGCGGCTAGCGGGACGAACGGCATGGACTGCCCCGGGTTCGCTGGGTCCCATCCTTCCTCCCTGTACCCGCCCACCACATACACGTCCCCCGTAGTGGACTGCCTAGTGCGTTTGCTGGCCTTCTTTCGGCGCACCGGGTGAATTAGACGGTGAGTCAATGGCCAGGCAACTGCAGCCGGAAGACGTCGCGGAGCCCCGCGAACCACACGTGGTCCAGCTGATTCGGCCCCACTCCCGCGTGTGGAAGGTGCAGGTGGTCCTCATGACACTCCTGGAGCTGGACGGCCCACTACCCAGGTGCAGGATAGGGGAGTCGCGCATGCAGGAGGTCATTTGCGGGATCAGTCAGCGACCGTACCGCTGCGTCCGTGCGGGGCCCCGAGAGAACGCAAATGTCTCTACCCTTGAAGGTGTAGGACTGGGATGCCCACTTCCGTCCCGCCCACTGCACTGCGGCAGATGGGCGTGTGCGCACGAGTACACGGACGACGGCATGAGGAGTCCTATACGCAACGTCCCCATCGCCCGGAGTACTCTGGCCACCCACGTACTGCCAGCGTGCGTGGCGAATGACGCGGAGGGCACCAGGAACTGTCCGCACACTCCGTACTGCATGTGCATGTCTCGAAGCATGGCCCGCAGCTTAGTCGGGACTGTCGCCGACCGGTGGTGCGTGAGTTGAGCCAGGGTTGCTACGACGGAGTCGCGGCAGATAACCTAGACATCCGCCAGCGGTAGTACATGACCAGACCACACCGCCACGTTGGACAGGTCCTTGGGCAGCTTCTCAAATTGCAGGGCCGCAGCCTTGATGGCAGCATTCAGCTTGACCACTGCCTCCGCCGTGTCGGACAGGTACAGCGTTGCGTACCGCACGATGCCTCCAACCACAGCCGCCATCACCTCATGGGGTACCGACGTCGGCCTCAGCGTGTTCTTGCACCAGCCCAGCAGAGGTTCACACCGGAGTACATGTTTCTCCTTCATGGTTGCTATCCCCCTTGGATCGACGCGTAGGCCCAAGTAGGGCACCGTGCCCTTGGCGCGTAAGCACACCCACGGGCCTGCCGCGTTCCCCGGGTACAGGCACACCATGATCGAATGGATGCGAGCAGTATTGGCATAGGCGCACTTGCCGACGTTGAGGGACATGCCCATGTCCGTGAGGTACTGTGCAATCGCTGCCGCGTACCCCAGGAATTGCGGCAAGGAGTGCGCTATCAACAGGAGGTCGTCACAGTACGCTTGCACTAGGGGCGGCACAGCATGGCGAGTATCTCCCCGCGCCTTGCTGGCAAGGCTCCTCAGGAGAGGTTCCAACAGGATGAGGTAGAGCACAACGCTCTCCGCACTGCCGTGCCGCAGGCCCCTGTGGAGCAGAATGCTCGGCGTTGGGCCGTGCGCAGTGACGATGCGCACCAAAGACCCGCAGCTGAGGGTGTGGAAGAGCCTGATGAGCTCCTCCGGGACTCCCATTGGGCGCAGGAGGAGCGCCAGCGCCCCATGCGGCGCTGTGTTAAATGCCTTTGACACGTCGAAGGCCAGGACGTGGTTCTCCTCCTGCCCGCGGTGCAGCCTGCGCTGGGCCAGGAACACCGGGGCAGCCGCCGTGGAGATTGGCATGGCCCCGAACTGCCAGTCCGCAGCCAATCCCTTGCGTGCCACGACGGCCGTGAACCTTCGCATGAGGGGGGTCATGAGCATCCGCATGTCTTGCTGCCCTAGCGCTATTGGCCTGTACTCGTCCAGGTTGCCTGTGGCCGTACCCTTGGGCATTAGCCAGATAATGGCCTCGTGCCAGGATTCCGGGACGTCCGCACCCCGCAGGATGGCCCTGTACGCGTGCACCAGGAGTCCCTGCAACGGCTCAGGCAGCTCCGCTATGAGGGCAGCCGTGACTCGGTTGGACCCCAGAGCCTTGTCGTCCGCCACGGCCTGCCTCACGGCGTCTTTGAGGTCCCGCAGGGTGTAGTCCTGCACCGACCTCCATTTCTCCGGCACCCCGCGAGGGATGTGGGCCCGGACCAGCCGCTCGAAGGCCGGCATCACTGGCCGCTTGGCGTACAACGCCTCCCAGTACCTCTGGACCTTGCCAATGACGTCCGAGGCCTCCAAGAGCACCTTCTCCAACTCCCGGACGCGTACAGACCACAGGCGTGACGGGGCATAGTTCACCACGTTGATGCCCCCCCGTATCGCTGTCCATCGGAGCTGCAAGTCTGGCACCCTTCCCCGCCAATAGTCCTTGATGGACCTGCGTCTGTTGCTCCTGAGGACACCCCGGAGCTCCTCCACGCGAGTCTTCAGCTGGCGGAGCTGCTGGTCCAACGCGGCGCGCAGGTCCTCCACCGTGGCACGGGACAGGTCGGGGTCCGCCTGTCGGAGGTGCCGTAGCAAGGCAGCCGCTTCCTGGGAGTGGAGCCCGGCCGTTGCCGCGTCCCGTTGCCACAGCTCGTGGGCGTGCCAGCCCAGGGCTTGCTGATCCGAGAGGACCTGGGCCAGAGACGCCTCCGTCTCCGCCTGCCCTTACGGGTACTGCGGGTCCATGCCCGACGGCATGCGCACTCCCGTGACCCTGGACACGTCATCGCCGAAGGCGTAGAGCAGGTCGAAGAATGCTTGCACCTCCGACGTGCCCATGGTGGCATTGTTCTGGTCCGACGAGAGCCACGCACGCAGCGTCCGATCCTCGCAGGCCTTCTGCAGCACCACTGCCGCTGCCTCACGAACCCCCGGGGAGTTTGGGCGTATGGCATGCAGCCTGCCTTGGGCGTGCGAGTAGGCCATCCTGGTGACCCTCTCTTTGCCGGCCACCGCCAGCGGGATGTCGAGGACCTCGGGGCCATGATCCGACCCCAGCGACGCAGGGAACCGTCCCGGCGCCAGGTGCGGTTGCTCACGCGCCGCCCACGGGACCAGTGGCGAGTTCAGCAGGAAGGAGTCAGTCGATGCACTGCTCTCGTGGGCATCCTGTCCTCCTCCTCTGCCGGGCCCGCCCTGTGGAACCCACACTGTTCCCACAGGGCTTGGAACCTCCTCGTGGTGGGGTGCCACGGGGACGCCAGCCACACATTGAAGTCCCCTCCGAGGAGCACGGCCCTGTGCCTCCCGCGCTTTTGGCTGCCGCGTACATGGCCACGTCAGCCCAGAAGGACGTCTTAGACGCCCAGGAGTCGCCGCCGCTGCCTGGGCCGTGGACGTTGATGACCGTGAGGGTGCCACCCGCGGTCACCACATCAAGGGCCATGGCCTTGCCTGGCACGATGTCCACGATGTCTCGAACTTCCTCCGCGGCGAACACGTCCGCCCGAGGGCAATCAAGAGCCCGCCGCGCACCGCTGCCGCTGACGCTGCCTGTGCATCCACCCCCGGGAATGCATGATACCCATGGTGACGCCACTGATTCTCCGAGTGCACCATGCCTTGGGGGTCCTGCAGGCCGGTCTCCTGCAAGAGGCTCAGGATGGCACCCTCGGCTTTCATAATGCCCGCCGCCACGGCCTCACCGTCGAGCATACCTGGGGCCACTGGTACGCCGTCCCCCCGCATCGAGCCCTGGACGTTCCAGGACACCGCCGCCCGGGTGTCGGAGGCGGGGCCCCTTTATGGCTGCGCCGTTGGATCAGGGCCCCCTGCCGGATCTGGATCATTGGACGGAGGGGCACCACCCGCGCCCGGCGCGGGCGGCTGGCGAGACGGCCCCTGTCCCCGTGGGTCACCGCTTGAGGTGGCCGCTGCCGGCTTAGACCCGGCAGATGCAGCGGCCGCTCCCGCGGCCCCTCCGCTCAACGTACCTGCTCCCACGCTCCCCGTAGAAGTCGTCGCTCCACGCTGTGCCGCAGACCCAACTGCCCCATGCTATGCCGCCAAGTGCGACGCTCCTTGCCCTCCCGCAGGGCGGGCACTCCCGGGCATCGCGAGCGCTCTGGACCTCGCCTAGGGCGATGCGAAAGGCCCCGCCTGGCCTCCTGGCATAATGCCGGCTAGCATGGCTATAGCCTGGTCCCGTTGAGCTGGATCAGCCCCATGGTCCCGCTGAAGGTGGTCCAGCAGGTCCCTAGGGTGGATGTGGGCGGGCCGGCAGTGCTTGCCGGCTTTCCACGAGCAGTGGCCAGCTCCATCCAGTCGAGACCAGGGGCGGACGTTGATCACCTTCGATCCACGCTGCTCCGTGGCCAGGTCGCCGCCGAAGTGCCGCAGCACGTACCGAATGTTGGCATAGCTGCCATACTGAGGTGGGGGGCTCCTCATTTGCGGCGGCTTGGGCGCTGCCTTTGGAGCCGGCCTCGCCGCAGCGGCCGGGGGTGCCGCAGGCCGAACCGGCGGGACACTTGTTGGTTGCGGCAGGTGCAGCATCCCCCCCAAGGGAAACTGCTCCTCCACCCAGCGGCGCCAAGCGTCGGCGAATTTCTCCCGGTCGCCGGCGACCTTCCACCTAGATGTGGAGAACGCCCGGAGCCACGGCCCCATGTTCTCCGTCATGACCAGGCGGAGGGCATCTCCTCCGCTCTGCCGGCGGAAGCGCATCGCGGCGGAGCCTACCACAGTCCCTTGGAGGTACATCGCCGTGCCTCCGTCGCCACTCAGAGCACCAAGGTGCAGGGTCTCCAGGTCGGCGGGGCGGACCGTGAGCACCGTGCCCTCCCCGCGATCGTAGAGGCGCAGTGCCGAGGAGTGGGGTTCCAGCGCGACTACGACCCAGCACCACGCCCGCGACACACTTTGCAGCAGTGTCAACGAGGCCGCTGGCCTGTTGCTGGAGGACTGCGCCGCCGGTGCCCTGGGGAGGGCCGCCGCCTGACCATGCAGCGCCCCGCACATGACAGCTGCATGCTCGGCTTGCCACATGTTGCTCGGGGCTACAGGCCAGACGTCCTGCCCCTGGACCTTCGGCGGTCGCGTTACCTCCACGAAGACCGCCGGCGCCTGCAGGATGTCCCCGGCCGTGCACCTGTGCGCCCTGCGCACCGGGCCCAGCTCCCTCAGGCACTCCCTGAACACCTTGTAGCAGGCCGGGCCCCTGGACTGCTACCTCCTGAGCCGGCACGCGGTGACGACGACCCATTCCAGTCCCCCTGCTTCCACCCGAACACAAGCCCAATACTCCGCCCCTTCCAACACCACCAGCCTCCCCATATCCGCCATGCCCACCGTATGGGTGGGAGGCACGCTTTCCACGTGCAGCCACCGCTTGGCGCTCTCCTCCCACGGCTGAGGGGCATGCATCTGCTGCTGCTGCATCGCGTCCTGCACATGCTGCAGGGATACTGTCATCAGCATGGACATCCCCCCGTCCGCCGCCGGCGCCATACACAGCAGGGCGTGTTGCATGCGCGCCCCGGGCAACCCCACGTTGTGCGGGATGTCCGCCACGTCCAAGGGTGCGCGGGGCGCTGGCAGGGCATCCAGCACCGCAGCGGGCAGGTCTCCCAGGGACGGCAGACGCGCGATGGGCC
Organism: Eutreptiella sp. 'Long Island Sound 2002'; assembly: GCA_964036045.1. Classification (NCBI taxonomy): domain Eukaryota; phylum Euglenozoa; class Euglenophyceae; order Eutreptiales; family Eutreptiaceae; genus Eutreptiella; species Eutreptiella sp. 'Long Island Sound 2002'. Next base: position 64,992,047 of record OZ038378.1, read on the forward strand.
CCATGTCCCTGTTGAGGACCACCGCTGCCACCCACCGCCTGTCCAGCGTGGTCAGGAGGTTGCCCGGTCTCGGCACCCTGAGAAGGGTACCGAGGGCGGACATGAGGGCGCACACGCCAAAGTCCTTGTCGTTGCCGGCTGGCTGCTGCACCTGTGTCCCCTGGGCCGTCGCTAGCCGATGCTCTGCACCCTGCCACCCCGCCCTCTGGCCCCTGGGTGCCATGCGCATCGTCCGGACCGCCATGTGTGCGGCCACTAGGGCGGGGCCCCCGACACCACAGGCCGGTCCAGCGGGTCCACGGTCAACCGCATGTCAGGGGCCAGAAGCTGGTGGGCCGTCCAGTGCCGCATGCTCGGCGTCTCCGACCGGTCGAGGTACACCGCCTCCTAGCCGCCCAGCTCGACGTACCTCGCAATGAGGACGGCAGCCGGGGTTTGGTCGTGCCGCTGGCCCTCCCACCCCTCCCTCGGGAGCATCACGGCGTGGGGGGCCAGGCACTGCACCACGTCGGCTGCCAGCGCGACCACGTCGTCGCTGAGCTCCAGCCCATGGTCCGTGGCGAGCAGGAAGTGGTGCCGGGCTTGGAGTACAAGCGTTCCAGGGCGCCACGCATCTCGGCTGGCGGGGGAGAGGCGTCTCCGCAGTCCCGCAGCCAAAGGAGTGCGCCCAGGAGATGCCGCCCTGCTCCTCCTGACCAGACGGCGGCCGTAAGGATCGGCAGGTCGCGCCAGACGGCCCGAGCGATCGGATCGCGCCAGGGCTGAGGCCTGTCGGCTCCCCATTGGAGGACAGCCACCACCACATGTGTGGTCAGAGGCTCCGCCGTGAGCTGCAACGTCATCCCCCCGTCCGTCTCAATCACCGTGCCCCGCGGGGCGAAAGACGTGGCCACCGGTCCCACGGACCGCCACCCATCCCCACAAGACCGCCACGGTCTCCCAGCTGGGGTGGCTTGTCCTCCTTGGCAGCACCACCACCGGCGGGAATGGGCTGTTGGCGGCCCATGCGCGCCATTCCACCCCTATCAGACGCTCGTGGCCAGGGGGCCGGAACGCTTGGGGCCATGCGTCTGGGAGCTGGCGATGGACGGCGGTCCACATATCAGCTCCGTCAGCCCGCGTGAACTGGAGTCCCTCCAGGATGTCCCTTTCCACGGGACTGGGGAGGCGGGCAGTGCGAACCTCCAGTCCCCGCCCCAGGCGTAGCCCTGGCCCCTCTTGATCCCCCAGCAGCAAGACCTCCGGGTCCGCGGCCGCAAGGCGGGCCGCCACCGTGGGAAGGTGCAGGGAGACAGTCCACGGCTGGACGGAGACGGGCTCGCGCGGGAGGTCAGGGCAAGCCGCCACAGCACTGCCATCCCTTGCCCAGTGGAGCGCCCTGTGCCACCACTGCGCCCACGTACCGGGCGCTGTTGGCAACGACCAGGACAAGTACGTCATGACCGCCTTAGCCTGCCACTCCCGCGGGTCCATGCCGGCAGGATGTGTGTGCCACGTGCACACCCACCCCAGGTTGGCCTCCTGGACGGCGACCATGTTCCTCCACGGGACCACCGGGAACGGGGTGAGCAGGGCCGCCATGCCACATGGCAATGCCACCGCCCACTCGGTCAGGCCCTCGCACTGTACCGCGTATCCCACCGCCGGCAGCCCTCCCCATTGTGCCTTTGCCACCACTTCACGCATGGGCGTCCCGTGCCTTCGGCTGAGGCTCTGGCTCCGGCCTAGGCTGAGGGCCCCCACGGGAGCCATGGCCTGGAGGATCAGGAGCAACCACTCGGGTACTCCCTGCGGCACCGGCGATTGGGGGTGGACATATCGGCAGGCATCTGCCCGCATGCACCACCCCTTGGCCCAGTGCCTGCAGGTTTCCACCTCTCCCGTCTTCGGCCCAGCCTTGTCCGCCACTCCTAGCTCCTGTGGCCCCACCTCATGTGCCTCCTTCGCCCCCATGAACTCCGGCTCCTCGTTCTGCTCCATGGCATCCTGTGCCCCGGCACTCATCCTGCGTTGGTCCTCCTCCTCCAGCGCCTCCGTCGCCGGCGGCGGGCCTGCTGCAACCGTGATCCTCGTCAGCGCCGCCGCCGCAAGGGCCTGCACGTCCACCTCCTCCTTGGCCGCCTCCGGCTGGTCGTGCTCCTGCTCCCCCTCCGTGGGCTGCTCCTCCCCCACCGCGTCACCGTCATGGCCTGCCTCCTCATCACCCGCCACCGGGACCGCGTGCGGCTCGGACCCTTGGGGGCCTGCGCCCGTGTCGTGGCGCGTGCCCACCAGCACCAGCAGCCTGAGGCCGCCGCCGCGACTCTCAAGGCGGTAGCTGCCCGAGGTGGGGACGAGGACCACGCCATCACCAGCGAGCAGCAGGCGGTCCGTGCCGAACACGACCTCTGCGCCCTCGGGGTGCACCGCCACCAGGGGCGCATGGGACCCCAGCGCCTGGGGCGTGAGGGGCCTCACGGCCTGCTCGCGACGCGAAGTGTGGGCCCCACCTCGCCACACGGCCACGTACAGGCCGTCGTCCCGACGCACGTCCTCCGGCCCCGCCTCGCCGAGCAGGCACCCCAGCGACAGGCGCACCGACAGGGGGAGGCCTTCCTGCGGCTCGGCCGCCCGGACATCACCGGGGTTGTGACCCAGGACCGCTGCATCCCCCAAATGGACGCAGCGGACCTGGCCGTCGTCCGGGGACCCGGCCACCAGGTCCATCTCCCGGGCGACTTGCCCTGGGCGCTGGAACTCGTAGCGCTCCAGGGCGCTTGCCAGCATCCCTGCCTCCCGCCGCCCCGTATCCGTGAGGCGGTGCCTATGGGGACCTTCGGCCGCATGGAACCTGCAGTGCCGCTGCTCACAGCTCACCAGGGAAGGGGGCGGCACCGCGGTGGGCATGGGCAGCAGCGGCGCGTTCGCCGGGTCCACGTCCATGCCGGCGTAGACGTCGGGCCCGGCGCCGTCCTCGTACATGAGGGCCAGCGCCGACTCGCCGGGCCCGTACGCCTCTTCGTCCCCCTTGCCCTCCGCCTCTTGCTCTTCCTCCGCCTTGTCTCGGGCCGCAATCACCGCCGGCGGCGTATCCGGTCGCGGGGGAAAGGGCGCCAGAGGCCGCTCGTGAGCGCCTCCGCCCTTTGCCGCCTCCACCGCGTCCAGCCGTGCCCGCAGGTTGTCGGGTAGCAGGGCATAGCTGGTGCCCGCATGGAGGTCCATGCTGTACACCAGCCCCGCCGGACACGGCTCACCGGGTGCCACCTGGCGCCATTCCCGCCTCTCCCACATCCAGCCCTCGACGCCTTCAACCTTGGCACGCTCCCCGCTTGGCTCCACGACCCCACTGGCCATCGCCTGTGCTTGCGTCTCCTGTACTCCCCGCTCTGCACCCTGTCCCCCCGAGTCAACCCCCTCCGACTGTTCCTCTTTGGCCTCCTCCGTCCTCGGGGCGACAGCTGCGAGTGCCTGCGCGATCAACTCGCCAACTTCCGCCTCACTCCCCGGTGCCGCCTGCGCGGCTCCCTCGCCCCCCGCGGCTTCCCGCCAGTACGCGTCCAAGGCCTGCGCGAGTAGCTCGCTGATGTCCCGCGGGCCGGCCGCGGCTGCTCCCTGCACCGCATTCGCCGCTTGCACCTCCGCTGTAGGTCCCTTCGCGTCCTGTACCCCTTGCGTCGGTGGCGGACCAACCGGTACCGGCATGGGCCCTCCTGGCACCACGGGCGGAGCCCCTCGCGGCACGGCCGGACCCGTTGCCGGGGCCGCCTGCGGTGGAGGTCCCGTTGTAGTAGGTCCCGCCAGGGGCACCGCCAGGGGTGGCGCAGTCGTCGGCGCTCCCGGCGCCCCAACGGGAGCCGTTCTCCCCGCCGCGCCTTGGGGCACGCGGTGCGCCTCTCTTAGCGACCCCCCCGGCTGCTAGACCCCCGGTCCTGGCGCAGGTACTAACGGGGGCGCAGATGCCGCAAATGATGCAGATGGTGCAGCCAATGTCGGACCCCCCACTGGCGCCGCGGGGGGAACATGTGCCGCATGTTGTGGCGGCTGAGCGAACGCATGCTGCGGTTGCTGCGAGGGATGCGGGTATGCGACATGCTGGTGTGGATGGTGATGGTGATGGTGATGGTGATGGTAGACGGGGAGCTGTGGCAAAGCAGCCGGGTGTACGTGTTGGTATGGGAAGTGATGCTGCATCATGGGGAACCCGACGGGGTGGTGGAAGAGGTGATGGTGATGGAGTTGGTGGTGGTGGTGGGCCCCAAAAGGCGGGAATGGCAAGGGCACGAGGCCTGGGGGCGGTGGCATTGGAAACGCACCCGGCGCTGCATACTCCGGCCAACCCGCCACTGGTCCCATCGGGGGCCGTCCGCGCTGTGCGTCCTCGAGCTGTCTGAGATCATCTTGTAGACGTCGGAGTTGTCGGTTGAGCAAGTGTACCCCGACTGGCACCACGCATGCTGCGAACTGCGCCTCAATGTCAGGCGCATTGTACGGGGGGGGACTGCGGGCCAACACCTGCCGCAAGCAGATGTCCACAAAATGGTCCCATCCGTTGTCCCTGACCGGACGATCTGCGTCCACGCGCGCCTGGAACGCCGCATATGTGTGCGGCCCGTGTTTGACGAGATCAGACACCGTGTCTACCAGGCGCCGGGCACGTCACCTGAAGGCCGACCACTCCACGGGATGGGTGGGGACAGGTAGCGACAATTAGCTATCGAAGACCGTGCAAGCTATGGACACGGGTGAACGGGTGGACCCTGGGTGGCCCGTCCCGCGTGCCGCCGGTTGCATGATGCACGACACATTGCACGACACTGTTGCTCTCCCTCGCCCCCTATCGTGCTCCCCGCCCTCCCCTTTCTTGCTCCGTTGCCTTTGGTGTTGCCCCCGTTGTGCTCGCCTCGGGTCTACCCGGGTTTTGGCGGGTGTGTGGTGCTGTGGGGTTGGGGGGGGGGGCTGTCTGACGCTGGCTCGGGTCCCCTCCCCCGGAGTTTCCCCTCGGGGGGGCCGATGCTTGCACTCCCCGTCAGGGTGTAACTCTGTTGTACTGGCCGCCCATTTGTACCCGCTCCGTACAAATGTACCTGCGTCGTATCCAGGTACTCCGGCTGTTCCCCACACCGGGGTCGCGTACACTGTGGGTCGCAGGGGAGTCCTTGCGGGATAGGCGCGTCTCTTGCCTACCCCGATGGGCGGTGTGCCCTACCCGCAGCCCCTCACAGGACACGAAACGTAGTACGTGCCGTGGGGAGTGCTCCTGGTCAGGCCCATTGGCCACCCCCCAAGGCCGGTGCCACCTCTGGCCGCTGACCAACGGTCCCGGGCGTATCCCACCTTATTGCGTGAGCTCAAGTGGGGCCGATACGGTCACCGGGGGGGCCCCCAAACTCCTGGGGTTGGGTCCCTTGCAAGCATCTCCTTTGGGCCCCTTTCGCCCCGGCCCCCCCCGTCCGCTATGTTGGCCCTTGCCCCCCCGCTTTCTACCCTGGGGTTTCCCCCCTTCCCGCGCCCCTTTCTGCTCTCCCATGCTCCTGTCGTGCCCTGCTTGCCCCCTGCTTTCTCCCTCGCCCTTCCCCGCTTTGGCACTTTGCTTGTCAGTTTCTGGGCCGGGATTAGGCTGCCTGGTTCCCCCACTGCTTGCCGCCCGCCCCTCCCTCTGGCCTTGTGGTCACCCCTGTGCCCCCCCCCCCATTTCCCCTTTCAGTCCCCTCGCCGCCCTCGTCCCCTTCCCATGGGGGTGGGGGTGAGGGGGGGGGGCGCCCATGTTGCCCTTCCTCCGGAGCATGCACGCTGCGAGCACGATGCAAGCACGAGGCGCGGCACTTGTCTGCGGGGGGGGGGGCGCTCTCTCTCTGTTCGCTCTTCCCTTCTTGGCCTCCCCGCTCGCTTCGGAGCCTCTCATTCTCGCTCTGTGGGGGGGGGGGGTTAGCCGTGTGGCTCCCTTCGGTACCTTTCGTGCCCTACGTCCCCGCCTTTGGTGACAAGCATGTTGCACGCACATTGCAAGCACATTCCACCATCGCCCTGTAACCACCTTGTTTGCCGGCTGTTGTTTTTCGGTTCGTTGGCCTTTCCTCCTGGGCGTGCACGTTGCGGGCACGATGCGAGCACGTGGCGCGGCACTTGTCCGCGGGGGGGGGGGGGGGCTGCTCCCTTTCCGCCCGCTTCCGGCCGTGGTTCCCCTCGTGCTCGCCCTGCGGGGGGGGGGGGGTTCGCTTCTCAGCTCCTCCCGTTGCCTCTCGTGCCCCGTGCTCCTGCCGCGTTAGCAAGCACGATGCACGCACATTGCACGCACAATCACATGTTCGCTGGTTGTTAGAACTGCTCTCCTTCCATGTGGCGGTAGTCGCCTGGTCTCGCTCACGTCGTTAGTGTCCCGTGTCTACTCCCTCCTGTGCCTTACTTACTGGAGGAGGTACATACCCGGGTGGAGACGGTTGATGGTGAAGTGCGGGCAGCGGGGAGGACTTACCGTACGCCTCGAAGGCTTCTTGTGCCATCCGCCGCCCTTGTCGAGGGGAGGGCCCCTGTCTCGCACCAAACAGCCCGGGGGGGGCTGACCACCCATCCTTTCCTTTCCCTGGTGCCTGTGTGCCCACTTCCACACTTCCCGATACCGGTGCCGTGGTATCAGTCTGTGGGAAGTGGCGGCTACGAAGCGGCCGTGCGCTCTCGCCCTCCGGGCCAATGCCACCCCCGAGCGCGATGGAGGCCCCTGAGGTCCTATGGCACTGGCGCGCAGAGACGGACGGGGGATTTATTGTGGCATGCCCTGGCCACCTGGTTAGTCTGCATAGTCAATGCCGCAGGGGGCCAACCGGATGGCGCCGCTGGTGCCCGTCCCCTCTGCGCGCCGCTCCCGACGGTCGTGGCCATTTCTACCGCAGGGGGTCCCGTGGATGGCGCCACTGGCGCCCGTCCCCTCTGCGCGCCCAGGCACAGGTCCTCCCACCGGCCCAACGGATGGCGCCGCTGGGTCACGTTTGTCACGAACTGCCTCCGCCGGTCCTGGCAGCCATTTTTTGTTGCAGGAGGACCGTATTTTGGTACGCACCTTCACGTATGCACGTTCATGACGAGCGAGTTGCACGACACCATACGCGGCAAGCCCATTTCCCCTCTCTCCTCTCTCCCTCTCTTCCCGTCTGCTTCCTCGCTCCCCGTGGGCCCTCGTTGTTCCCTTCCCTTCTGTGGCTGTCCCCGCCCTGCTCTCTGTGCTTTCTCTCGCCTGTCTGCCCGCTCTTCTCGCTGCCCCTCTTTGTTCCCCCTCTGTCCCGTTCTGCCCCCTAGCACGTTGCACGACACTGTACCAGATACCTTCTCCTCGCTGCGGGATCCCCTCGATCGGGGCCGCGCTTGCTGTCCCGCCGCACGCGGGACGCCGCCTTTCCCCAGCCGCCGACTCTCCATTTGTGTGAGCCCGCACCTGGGGCTCCCCCAATGTTCGTCTGCTCTGGACAGTGACACTACGCGCAAGTTACATGCCATGCTGCTCTAGCTTGCTCCCCCGCTCCCTCTCTCTCTCTCTCTTCCCCGGTCTGCCCTGTGCTTACCCTTGGGCCCCTCTCTGTTCGCTCTCCCTCTCACGCGCACGTTACACACCAATGTGCAGGGCACCCTTTCTTCCTCGTGCCCCGGCCCCTTTTGCCGTTGCGCGCACGGTTCATGGCAACCCTCTATGCTCCCTGGCTCCTCTGTCGGTGGCCTTCTGGCCTCCACTTTGCCCCAGTCTCGTCCCCTCTGCTTCTCTCCCCTCCTTGGCCTGTCCTGTCCCTTCTTGTCTCCTCGTGCTCTGCCCTACCCCCTCTCTCTGTGCTCCTCCGCCCTTTGAGCATGATGCACGACACTCACCTGTTCTCGGATACATCCGGCCACACGCTGTTGTTCGCGCACTGGACACCGTTATATATGTGTATATATATATATATATATATATATATATATATATATATGTATATATATATATATATATATAAGTTGATGATGTAATACCGTCATGTATGCATCCACAAGTGTGTGACTCTTATCTGCAAGGCGATGCATTTGCTGAATGTGTATGCAATTTCATCATGATTGATTGCCTTGCTAGATGTGTGACTGCTTGTGTTATTCTCTTAGATGAAGAGGACCTTTTCTAAAGCTAAACGTATAATCGTCTGTTATTCCGTTGAAGTATACCGTGACGGTCTGTAAATATTTGCTACGCAATTCATTTTCTGCTATCAATATGCTATGATATGCTATGATATGCTGCCATCAAGGCTGCGGCCCTGCAATTCGAGAAGCTGCCCAAGGACCTGTCCAACGTGGCGGTGCGGTCTGGTCATGGATTACGCCTGGCGGATGTTCAGGTTATGTGCCGCGACTCCGTCGTAGCGACCCTGGCTCAACTCACGCACCAGCGGTCGGCGACAGTCCCGACTAAGCTGCGGGCCATGCTTCGAGACATGCACATGCAGTACGGTGTTTGCGGACAGTTCCTGGTGCCCTCCGCGTCATTCGCCACACACGCTGGCAGTACGTGGGTGGACAGAGTACTCCGGGCGATGGGGACGTTGTGTGTAGGACTCCTCATGCCGTCGTCAGTGTACTCGTGCGTACACGCCCATCTGCCACAGGTGCAGTGGGCGGGACGGAAGTGGACATCCCAGTCCTACACCTTCAAGGGTAGGGACATCTGCGTTCTCTCCGGGCCCCGCACGGACGCGGCGGTACAGTCCCTGACTGATCCCGCAAATGACCTCCTGCATGCGCGGCTCCCCTGTCATGCGCCTCGGTAGTGGGCCGTCCAGCTCCAGGCGTGTCATGAGGACCACCTGCACCTTCCACACGCGGGGTTGGGGCCCAATCAGCTGGACCACGTGTGGTTCTCGGGGCTCCGCGACGTCTTCCGGCCGCAGTTGCCTGGTCCATTGACTCACCGTCTAATTCACCCGTTGCGCCGAAAGAAGGCCAGCAAACGCACTAGGCAGTCCACTACGGGGGACGTGTATGTGGTGGGCGGGTACAGGGAGGAAGGATGGGACCCAGCGAACCCGGGGCAGTCCATGCCGGTCGTCGCGCTAGCTGCCCTCCTGTTCCTGCTCGGGGATGTCTTTGAAGGTTACTGACAGCAAGACGATCCGGCGTCAGTCCCCCTGCTCACGCCACATGCCGGGGGCGGCATAAACCCATCACCCCTGTGGGTTGTGCACGGGCGGCCCGCGTTTTCCAGGGCGTGCGCGGCGGTGCATGGGTGCAGCGACTGGGCAATCGTCCTTTTGCTGCCACCAGGCCCCTTTCCGGACGCCGATGAGTACTCGGTCCCGGAGGTGGTTCGGATGTCCAACGTGCCACACGATCCGCATGTCGCCGTCACGTCGTTGCGTGATGGCGGGGCGGTGGAACAGGGCTCTGAGGTGGTGTACCAGCCCTCCTGCTCCACGACGGTGTGGGGAGTGGAGTATACCACGGCCCTTGACGCAATCAAGTCTATCTGCGGAAGCGACCTGGCCACGTGGGTGCATGCGGTGTATCAGCCGAAAGTGGTCCTGGCCCCGGTGCTCACGGCCTCGAGCGCGGCGTCCCTGGGGTAAGTCACGCAGAGCCCCCACTTCGACGTGGCATGGCTGGAACCCCGCCGGTACTGTTGGGTGCCGGTGGCGACCAAAGTCACGTACATAGGGGGACGGCAGCTACGACGAGTCATTCCGGCAGTGACGGAGCGGCGGTCCATGGCCGTGTTGGTGGTTTCCAAGCAGCTGGCGTGGGTACAGGGAGACGACGCGCAGGGCCACGTCACGGAGGCCATGTTCTTTCTGCCTGAGGGGGACGACAACGTGGCTGCCGATGCCCGTCACACCCTCGATACCCCGGGCCTGGCGGCGGTCGTTGAAGCTCGGACGGGAGGACAACGCTTGGTTCTAGCATCTGCCAGGGGCCCGGGGCTGGACGGGGTTGATGTCATTGGGGAGATCTACGGGACTATGGTTGGGAGCTCCTGACGCATGGCACACGCAGCCCCAAGGTAGCGCGGTGGCCCCGGCTGCTTGAGAGCCTACCCTTAGGCGGCTCAAGTTGCATGGTCCAAATCGGAGCAAATGCACCCAATTTGGACCATGCAAAAAAATAGTTTTTCACAGGCCCTGTTTTTTGAAAACAGAATATTAGTCCAAAGAAAGTATCTTTCTTACCATTTGTGCCATTTTGTGCCTTTTTTCTGACAGCCGAAAACAAAAAAAAACTTCAAAAAAATAAATAAATCTTATGATTTCAGTGGAAAGTGATGTGCTTTTAGCGAAAATTGGCCAATAGATACATTTTGCGTTCCCCTTTTTTTTGGATGAACATGGTGTGCAGAAAAAATGATTGCAACATCATTTTCTGTTCTTCATGTTCATTGCATACCTGGAAAAATGATTTATTGATCTAAGTCTATGCGCGAGGCCTCGCGCAATCAAGACCAAGGATCATTAAAACAGAAGCATGGAGGAATGAATATCAATGCAAAGCATATGCAACATGTGGTTTAAGGGCTGCTCCATGCGCGAGGCCTCGCGCATAACTTACTAAACCAAAAACCTCACCCGATTCATTTTCCTTTGGTAAGATGGCTTCAGGGTCGAGTGGTCTTACCACCCACCCCACGGTTTGATTTTTGATTTGCACTGCCTGAAAAAAGAGGTATAGGTTGTGACTTTCAAGTTCTGGGACTGCATTGCAGTCCTCATTGCGTGAGGCCTCGCGCAAAAAAAAGCCCAGCAAATATATTCTTTGTACCATTGTGATGGGCCCTCATCTGATAGCGCTTGTGCACAACCTTCACTGAAGCAACGAGTACCTAAATTGTCGTTGAGCCATTGAAATTTACCAGAAGCTTGCCCCCCCCGGAGGCGGAAAAACTCTTTTTGGGCTTGGTCAGCCCCTGCGCTTGGCAGACTGCTTCCCCCAGGGCAGCTTATTTCTCAAGGTATCGAACGTCATCTTGATAATTGGTGTCGTTTGCACTACATTGCATTTTACTCTCCAAAAAATCAGCTTTTTCTGGCCCAAACAAACGCTCAAAAAAGTGCCATGCATGGCAAATTCCTATTTTCTTCGCACATTTCATATTGATTTATAGTCACCAACGGAAGGATCAATTTCTCTTCAGCCAAAGCTACAAGGGGGGTTCCTGTCCAGCTCAGCGTCATCTGTTGAGTGGACATGCTTCATGTGTTACCAGTGATACTCTTTTTTTTGCTTGACACACCCCATAACTTGTGGCAGGTGTGCATCATGAGCAATGCTGAGGGATGCACCCTGTGCAACACCTCCAACGTATGTGCTCTTTTTGCTAGGAAAGCAACAACATTAGAAATGATTTCTTGAGTCATCAATTAGATTTGCAAGGCTTGTTTAGAGCGCTGAATGTCCGCCCTCGTAAACATATGGTACAATGTGATCAAATCAAGGGTGCCTGTAATGTCACTCCAGTGTAGGCGCCTGCTTGATTCCTAAATTCTACCATCATTACGTGGCTTTGGAGGGGCAATGGACTGCTCCTTGCGCGAGGCCTCGCGCAAGGAACAGCCCATTGCTCCAAAAAATGCATTTTTTGGACCGATCAGGACCAAGAAAAGGCCAAAATTCCTTACATAAGAGTTCTTTTGGTGTTTCAAAAATGGCTTCATTTTTTGCAAGCCAAGGAATGGTTCTTTTGGTGTTTTTTGAGGCCCTGTATTTTGGGCAATTTCTGTCGTTTTATACCATGCAACTTGAGCCGCCTAAACTACCGGTGATGTCCAACGGACAGCCGATACTCCGCCCGGTGTCCACGTGGGATGAAGCGAGGCGCAGCCTGCTCAGTTGTGCCACTGCACGCGCGCTGGCGGGTGCTTTGCTCTTTCTCCAGGAAGCGTGCTGTGATGTGTGGCAGGACCAGTGGGCGCAGTGCTGTGATGATAGCTGCGTCCCGTCGCGGTCCGTGCTCCCACAGCAATGCCACGGGTGCAAGGAGACGACGCTGGTTTGGGTTCAGCAATGTGCCTCAGCCCCACTCTGCGGGACGTGTCGGGAGCGTGCCGGTAGGGGGTGGCCTAAGGCGAGATGGGCGCTACGGCACTCCGGACAGATGTCCTCAAGTGCCTAGAAGGCAATCCAGGGTGACCTGAGGAGCGTCCGGGTGGAGGGGGTGAGATGCCCCGATGCGCCGACGGCAGTCCTACCCCTACTGCTGTGGTGGGCAACTGTGGAAGGCGACTCGCGGATTCTTTGGTTGTGGCATCACGGAGGACATGGTGAAGGCGCGGTGGGGGCCGGGGGTAATGCAGCTTGATAGGGTGTGGCAAATGTGAGTGCGCTTGCCACCGTCATGCTGGACGCAGCGGCGGGGGTGGCACCTGAGAAGCAGTGTCCTCATGGCCTGAGTGTGCGGTGATGGCAAACGGCGTATGACGGCCAACGCGATGTGACAGGTCGTGCCGGCCTGATGGTGAGCTGTAGTGCCCGCATGCATGAGGGTCCTGCAGGGATGCTTCACCCGCCTGCCCCGGGTTGCCACGTACAACAGTGAGGTGTCATGGGTCGTCCTGACCAGGGTAATAAGGCCCAAACCCCTGTAGGGTATTCCCATGACACCGGGGTCTCTACCGGCGGCCCGCTTACGGCAAGTACGGGGGTAGTTGCTCGGGATACTCCGAGGGTTCAAGGGTCTGCGTGGGGGCGGGCGACAGCGGTGCCGGCGCTGCGGTGCATGAGTTACGACGCCCCCTGGGCACGTTGCACGGGGTTGGGGGAGCGGCCTGAAGGCCCCGGAAGCGGCGAAGTGTACGTCGAGGATTGCGACGGCGTGACGGTCAGGTGGACCGCATGGTGGGCGTACATAGGATGACGTGGCGATTAAGGAGGTGCTGTCTTCAGGGGTACGCGGACTTGCAGGTGACGGTGTACTGGGGTCACGGGGGTATGCGTGGCACTACTGGGGTCCGTATGGTGGGAGTACCGGGGAAGTGCGGCGGTACTGGGGAGCCCGTACAGTGGGCGCGCTGCGGAGTCGCATGGCGGTACTGGGGTGTCCCCCTGACCCCTCTAACAACTCAGGGGGAATGCAGGGGCATCCCCTAGCCCCGTGAACAAACTAGAGGGACAGTGCCTGAGGGCATGTACATAGTCTAACCGTCTGACCACGGCCCTGCGGTTGCGGTGGTGTGTGCGGTGGCAGCTCGCAGGTGGCATCGGCGTTGCGACGGCGGTACTACACGGCGGCGTAGCACCGAGTGTGCAGCAGTCGCCTCTATATACGTGTAACCTACATAGTCTTCACTGCAGCGACTTGCTCCGGGGGGGTGCATGCCTGATCGGCTCGAGGCGACGTGCGGAGTGGTCCAGGGGGTGACGCGCGGGCCAATGCTATAAGTAGGCTTGCCACGTCGTCGGTGGGGGCCGAACTTGCGGCCTGGCCGCTGCTGTGGCGGAAGCGGCGCAATCACGGGAGCTGGCCAAACAGTGCAGGTAAGGGTCAAGGGTAGGCGTCAGGGCAACGTATGTGGGCCAGATGAGGTGGACCTGGGTACCACGGCCCGGGGCGAGCCTCTGGTGGGTACCCCTATAGGGGGTCGATAATCAAGCTACAACACCCACCAGCCCGAATCCCAGCCAGCGATATTCACGGGTTGCGCCACTCCCGTCGCGGGGCGGCCAGCGTCCGCCCTGTAGACCCTCTTGATATATTATATGTGGGAGCATGCGGGTACCTCGAAGCTGATTGGGTACTGGCCCCTGACATGGAGTACCGGCACGGTGTATATCTAGGTTGTGGGTGCAGCTCGGAGCCATAGAGAAAATAGGGCTGCTACCATGTTTCTGTACTATACTAGGGGACTAGTGCGATGGGTCGGCGGCGTGCATTATGGGGACATGGAGGTGATGAAGGCTGAGGGCCAGGCTAGGCTGGAGCCTCCCAGAAATCTTGGCTATGCATCTACGGGTTATTGCATGCTGGCAGTGGGTTATGCGGAGTCAGGGGTGGTGGGCATTTGCGTGAGCGCAGCTGGCAGTGGATTACGTGGGGTCACGGGTGATGGACGTGTCCACTGTGGCAGGGGTACGCAAACAACGAGGGGCCCGCTCTTGCTTCGCCCCATGCGTGCTGCTCTGTACCTTGGTTGCTGCTTTGCGCCCATAGGAGACACCCTTGCTTTCTGCTTGTTGCTGTGCTGCTGCGTTGCCGTGCCTTGCCCCTTTACCCCCGGCGAACAAACGGGCGAGTGTCCGTCGCCGTTGCTAATGCTAACGCTTTGCATTTGCCACTGCCCCCAAAGCCTGGTTGGCCGGTATCCCCGGTCCTCTGGGTCCTCCGTCATGCTGTGGGCCACCTCAGGCAGCCCTGGGACCCACGGGCTCGAGCGAGGCAGGAACCACGTGTTGGCACGAGATGCCCGGTAACTCCAGTAGACGGCATGATAAGTGGTTATGACTATGACTATGACTATGACTATATATATATATATATATATATATATATATATATATAGACGGCATGATAAGTGGTTATGACTATGACTATGACTATATATATATATATATATATATATATATATACATATATCCTCTAATCTACACCCCTCTCCCACACGATATGTGGGTTCCTCATGTGGTAGCGGAGTACAAGGTGGAGGCTAATGGGCATTTGTATCGGCTAAGGAAAAGCCCGTTTGTACGTATGTCCATCAAACCGCAATGTACGGTAACCGTGTGGCAGTGTTGGAGGAACGAGGCACAGTTGGCAAAACACGTGAAGGAATCACTTGCAAGTGTCGTGGTAATCACTTTACAGAAACAGTTGTAACCCTTGCTCGCAAGGTTTACACATGGCATGAAGGTGAAGGTAACTCCGCTAGAGTACACCTGTACATTGGGAATTTCCACAGATGGCAACCAAAACCGGTTGGATTTGTTGGCTGCTGGAAAAGAGTGGAACCGAGGGGGATTGGCTTTGAATTGCATAGTATTCCCGACGAAGGACCTAGTTGTCGTCGCTGTACAAATGGTTTGAATCAAATGCATTACATGAAATTGTTGTATGCACGTCAACGGCAAAGTGGTTTATTAGGACTTGCAATGCACAAACCCCCGCCACATCAATATTATAATTGTAGAGAAGATTTAGGGAAAGGAGTGCGGGTTTGTTGCTTAGTTGCAACACTTGTGGATTCCATTTTTTAACCAAGGTGTTGACGAGGTCAATCACACTATGGTCAACAAGACCAAGGTCTTGGAAATCCAGTTGAATGGAACACAAAGTTGTTGCAAGTTCTTGGACGTCAAAGTGTTTGGCAAATTCATTTTGGGTCCCCCACTTCTCATTTGCACAGACATTCAAATAGAGTCAAAAACACTTGTTCGAGCATCCCGAATGGTCCACGATCACTTTTGAGAAAACGCTTTTTTGACGCATTCTTGAGCCATTTTTGGACCCAAAACGGCCCATTTTCAAGGCATTTTGGGATTTTCCGTGGCTTAAAACGCGCCACCACGGGATCAAAACGGGCCCAAAACACTTGTTTGGGCATCCCAAATGGGCCACGATCACTTTTGAGAAAAGGCTTTTTTGACACATTGTTGAGCCACTTTTGGTCCCAAAACGGCCCATTTTCATGGCATTTTGGAATTTTCCGTGGCCCAAAACGCGCCACCATGGGCTCAAAACGGGCCAAAAACACTTGTTTGAGCATCCCAAGTGGTCTAGGAACAACTTTGAAAAAAATCATTTTTTTCGGCCCGGGCACCCCGGTGGACCCACCGTTGGCCCCAACTGTGCGCGGGCTGTGCTGCCCTCCGGCTACACGAAGTGACCACTGGTACGAGGGTGTAGGGGTCTCGTTGGGCGAATCTGAGCCTTGGAAATCACAAAAAGTTGGGGGTGCAGGTGGAATAGGTGCCCTCGGAACTTGGTTTTGAGCCACGTAGCCCAAGATACGGCCCGTTCTTGGTTTTGGCCGTGTTGCACTCGAGTAACGCACAGTTAGGCCATTTTTGGCGGCCATTTTTGGCCATTTTTGGGCCGTTTCTCGGACATATCGTGGAGCTAGAGGGAAAGAAAGGGCTCTGGTTCACGGGGCAATCGTGGCGCACGTGGAGTGTAGGAACCGTTTGCCTTAGTTTTGCCGTTATGACTTGGTTTTGGGGCCGTTTTTGGCCAAAAAACGCTGTTTTGGGGCACAAAATGTGCAGTTTTGGAAGGGCGCCTCCCGACTTGGCGCCCCCGCTCCGGGGCGCCACTGGTGAGTTTTTGGCCGAAAACTTGGATTTGGCAAGGGCACCACCTAGGGTCTAGGGTGGCTAGAGTGGAGTAGAGCCCGGAGCGATGGCCAAAACGGAAAGGAGAAGCGCTTGTTGGTTGTTGTTGTTGCTTGTTGCTTGCTTGTTAGCTAGATTTAAGGGGAGAGGGGTGTAATAACATATATATATATATATATATATATATATATATATATATAATATATATATATATATATATATATATATCCTCTAATCTACACCCCTCTCCCAACTCTAGGTGGCTCCACCACACGGCTCTAAGGTACGGGCGAAGGGCACAAAGTGGTGCATACATGTGGTGGAAGGGGCTAAACTCGGTCAAAACGGGCTCAAAACGGGCTAAAAACACTTGTTTGAGCATCCCAAATGGTCTGGGATCACTTTTGGAAAAACGCGTTTTCACCCATTTTTGACCCATTTTTGGTTTCAAAATGGCCCATTTTCAAGGCATTTTGGGATTTTCCATGAGCCCAAAACTGTCGCCACGGGCTCAAAATGGGCTAAAACCACTTGTTTGAGCATCATAAATGGTCCAGGATCACTTTTGGAAAAACGCGTTTTTCACCCATTTTTGACGCATTGTTGGTCCCAAAACGGCCCATTTTCAAGGTATTTTGGGATTTTCCATTGCCCAGAACGCGCCACCACGGGCTCAAAACGGCCTAAAAACACTTGTTTGAGCATCCCAAGTGGTCTAGGAACAACTTTGGAAAAAATCATTTTTTTCGGCCCGGGCACCCCGGTGGACCCACCTTTGGCCCCCACTGTGCGCGGGCTGTGCTGCCCTCCGGCTACACGAAGTGACCACTGGTACGAGGGTGTAGGGGTCTCGTTGGGCGAATCTGAGCCTTGGAAATCACAAAAAGTTGGGGGTGGAGGTGGATTAGGTGCCCTCGGAACTTGGTTTTGAGCCACGTAGCCCAAGATACGGCCCGTTCTTGGTTTTGGCCGTGTTGCACTCGAGTAACGCACAGTTAGGCCATTTTTGGCGGCCATTTTTGGCCATTTTTGGGCCGTTTCTCGGACATATCGTGGAGCTAGAGGGAAAGAAAGGGCTCTGGTTCACGGGGCAATCGTGGCGCACGTGGAGTGTAGGAACCGTTTGCCTTAGTTTTGCCGTTATGACTTGGTTTTGGGGCCGTTTTTGGCCAAAAAACGCTGTTTTGGGGCACAAAATGTGCAGTTTTGGAAGGGCGCCTCCCGACTTGGCGCCCCCGCTCCGGGGCGCCACTGGTGAGTTTTTGGCCGAAAACTTGGATTTGGCAAGGGCACCACCTAGGGTCTAGGGTGGCTAGAGTGGAGTAGAGCCCGGAGCGATGGCCAAAACGGAAAGGAGAAGCGCTTGTTGGTTGTTGTTGTTGCTTGTTGCTTGCTTGTTAGCTAGATTTAAGGGGAGAGGGGTGTAATAACATATATATATATATATATATATATATATATAATATATATATATATATATATATATATCCTCTAATCTACACCCCTCTCCCAACTCTAGGTGGCTCCACCACACGGCTCTAAGGTACGGGCGAAGGGCACAAAGTGGTGCATACATGTGGTGGAAGGGGCTAAACTCGGTCAAAACGGGCTCAAAACGGGCTAAAAACACTTGTTTGAGCATCCCAAATGGTCTGGGATCACTTTTGGAAAAACGCGTTTTCACCCATTTTTGACCCATTTTTGGTTTCAAAATGGCCCATTTTCAAGGCATTTTGGGATTTTCCATGAGCCCAAAACTGTCGCCACGGGCTCAAAATGGGCTAAAACCACTTGTTTGAGCATCATAAATGGTCCAGGATCACTTTTGGAAAAACGCGTTTTTCACCCATTTTTGACGCATTGTTGGTCCCAAAACGGCCCATTTTCAAGGTATTTTGGGATTTTCCATTGCCCAGAACGCGCCACCACGGGCTCAAAACGGCCTAAAAACACTTGTTTGAGCATCCCAAGTGGTCTAGGAACAACTTTGGAAAAAATCATTTTTTTCGCCCCGGGGACCCTGGTGGACCCACCGTTGGCCCCCACTGTGCGTGGGCTGGCCGGCCCTCCGGCTGCACCAAGTGACCACTGGTACGGGGGTCTACGTGTCTCGTTGGGCGATTCCGAGGCTTGGAAACCATAAAAAGTGGGGGGTTGCGGGTGGACTAGGTGCCCTCGGAATTCGTTTTTGAGCCACGTAGCCCAAGATACGGCCCGTTCTTGGTTTCGGGGTGCTGGTGCACATTGCGCAGATTTTGGGGCTTTTTGGCGCCTTTTTGGGCCGTTTCTCGGACATATCGTGGAGTTAGAGGGTACCAAAGGTCCCTTGGTCACGAGAAAGGCAAGCCGCACGTGGACTGTAGCAGCCGTTTGCCTTCGTTTGGCTGTTTTGAACCCTTACTAGGGCTGTTTTGGGCGAAAAATGGCTGTTTTTTGGCCCAAAACTGCGCAGATTTGGGAGGGCACCTCCCGACTTGGCGCCACCGCCCCGGGCCGCCACCGGTGATTTTCTGGCTCAAAACTTGGATTTGGCAAGGCCACCACCTAGGCTCCAAGATGGCTACATGGGCAAATGATCCGAAGCGTTGGGACGGAGCAATGGCCAAAACGGCAAGGAGACGTGTTGCTTGTTGCTTGTTGCTTGTTAGCTAAATTTAAGGGGAGAGGGGTGTAGTATATATATATATATATATATATATATATATATATATATATATTATATATATATATATATATATATATATATATTATATATATATACATATATATATATATATATATATATATATATATATATATATATATATATGTATATATCCTCCCATCTACACCCCTCTCCCAACTCTAGGTGGCTCCACCACACGGCTCTAAGGTACGTGCAAAGGGCACAAAGTGATGCATACATGTGGTGGAAGGGGCTAAACGCGGTCAAAACGGGCTCAAAATGGGCTCAAAACACTTGTTTGAGCATCCCAAATGGTCCGGGATCACTTTTGGAAAAACGCGGTTTTGACCCATTTTTGACCCATTTCTGGTCCCAAAATGGCCCATTTTCAAGGCATTTTGGGATTTTCCATGAGCCGAAACCCGTCGCCACGGGCTCAGAATGGGCTAAAACCACTTGTTTGAGCATCATAAATGGTCCAGCATCATTTTTGAAAAAACGCGTTTTTGACCCATTTTTGACCCATTGTTGGTCCCAAAACGGCCCATTTTCAAGGCATTTTGGGATTTTTCATGGCCCAAAACGCGCCACCACGGGCTCAAAACGGCCTAAAAACACTTGTTTGAGCATCCCAAGTGGTCTAGGAACAACTTTGGAAAAAATCTTTTTTTCGCCCTGGGGACCCTGGTGGACCCACCGTTGGCCCCCACTGTGCGTGGGCTGGCCGGCTCTCCAGCTCCACCAAGTGACCGCTGGTACGGGGGTCTACGTGTCTCGTTGGGCGATTCTGAGGCTTGGAAACCACAAAAAGTGGGGGGTTGCGGGTGGACTAGGTGCCCTCGGAATTCGGTTTTGAGCCACGGAGCCCAAGATACGGCCCGTTCTTGGTTTCGGGGTGCTGGTGCACATTGCGCAGATTTTGGGGCTTTTTGGCGCCTTTTTGGGCCGTTTCTCGGACATATCGTGGAGTTAGAGGGCACCAAAGGTCCCTTGGTCACGAGAAAGGCAAGCCGCACGTGCAGTGTAGCAGCCGTTTGCCTTCGTTTGGCTGTTTTGAACCCTTACTAGGGCTGTTTTGGGTGAAAAATGGCTGTTTTTGGCCCAAAACTGCACAAATTTGGGGGGGGCACCTCCCGACTTGGCGCCACCGCCCCGGGCCGCCACCGGTGAGTTTTTGGCTCAAAACTTGGATTTGGCAAGGGCACCACCTAGGCTCTAGGATGGCTACATGGGGAAAAGATCCGAAGCGTTGGGACGGAGCAATGGCCAAAACGGCACGGAGACGTGTTGTTGTTGTTGTTGCTTGCTTGTTAGCTAGATTTAAGGGGAGAGGGGTGTAGTAATATATATATATATATATATATGTATGTATATACATACATATATATATATATATATATTTATACATATATATATATATATATATATATATATATATATATATCCTCTAATCTACATACCTCTCCCATGCTGACGTTGCTATTTGTCGCAGGTGCCTCACAAGGAACGTTGGGGTGTTGCTCATCATGTCGTGTTGTGTGTGGGTTGTGGATAAGTGGTGAGGTGGACCCAAATCTGCCACCTTTGTCGGGCACCTCCGAACGGTTGGCTAAGCGGCCCAGGTGTGATCCGACGGTTCGCACCGCCCCCCACCCCAATGTGGGGGAGGGTAGCATCGGCTTGGGGATTCGCAGCCGTACTGCGAACCTCAGGGGGGTGGGCTCCTGAGGTGGGCAAGGGGTTACATTTACAACAAACACACATATATAGGGGGGGTTGAAAGGCCAGTGCGGATGTGTGACCATAGCAACTCGGGGCGGTGGCTTTGGACCACACCGCCATGAAGGTACATCACCCCTCCCCGCTTACACCCCATTTGCAACTTACAACCCTTCTTCTCCCCCAAACAAAAGGTGATTTGGTTCCCTCGGACACTTTCTAGCAGTTGCCAAAAAAAATGGTTGCAGGCAAATGGGGGGCGCTTAGCACGGTACCCTTAGAAAACACAAGTGGTGTATGGCACGCGGGATTAGAAGGTGAGCGGAACCTCAGGGGGGTAAGCTGATGAGGCGATAATGGGGTTAGGGACCACCATGGGACATTGTGGTTGCGCCTTCATTTAATTGCGGCAATTGGAAGTGGTGGTGCTAAACGCAAGTAATTATTGGCAGCTTGTTGGCAAAAATCCTTACACGGACAAACACATTGCCAACCGGGAATTGGACTTGGAGAGGAAACGATGGTAACTCGGTTAAGAGTACACCTGTTTTTTGAAGTCCATTCGTAGAGCACCATGTGCCGCATTAAGTGTGGTGATCCAATTAATGGCCTAGTAAAACAAATTTTTTGCCGCACCCAACACTTTGAATCTCTCGGTCGCCATCGGGTAGGTCCTGTTCTTGTCCGGCCGAAGAAGCAGTGATAAAGAGCGGTATTGCCCCTTTACTGCGGTTGCATCTTGGGCACCCAAGAAGTGCAAGGCATGTGCATTTCGCCGGCGAAGATGGGTGTTCTCATCGGTGATCCTTGTGGACCACTCGGTGATTTCCCTCTTCGTTAAAGCCCAATGATCCACCGGGCTACGCTCCGCTCGACGACGTGACCGGGGGGGTTCGCTTGATGGTGCCGTTGGATCTTGGTGTGGTTGAGGGCGTCTGCGACTACCTGGTTGCTCGCTGCCCGTTGCACGTTGTCTCTTGGAATGTGGCCCGTTGCTTTGTTGGGATGTCCCTTTTTGTTGAGGAGTGGTTGTCCTCGGTGTTGGTTGACTTTCCGCGCCCTCCTTGGGGTTGATGTGATTTTGAACGATATGGTGCTTGGCTTGGGGGTTGTTGTCGTGCTGGCATAGTAGTTCTTCTGGATTTGGGAACTCTTCTCGAAGGTTTTGCTGTTGGTGTTGGTGGACTTGGGCGCCCAGATTTTTGTGCTGTGTTTGGGGTAGGCTTTGTGTTGGCACCTCCTTTTGACTGTGATGTCTTGGAGTGTTGAGCTTGATGTGTTTGTGATGGATTTGGATGAGCCTCGTTGTTTCCTACCGTTGGGTGTGATGGTCCGCGGTTGGTGGCTTGTGGTGGGCGGGTCCAATGGTGTTCGCTTGTTTCAGCATCCAATTCAGCATCGGTGACGTCGGGTAGGGTCCCACACACTGTCATTGCCCAAATGACGGGTTCATCATACATGGTCAAAGCATCCTCGTATGTGGCGTCTTGGAACGTATTCACTGTGGATCGCAACGTCGTGGAATGCACTGCAAACATTTGAAGGATGCTTGCACAATATGCCAAGAATCATCGTGGGAGCTGTCCCGTCAACGTTTTGGTAGCGCACCATTGCATGGCGAGCATCACCACGCGGAACCCACACGTATCGGAATCAGGTTGGGTTCCATAATGGTGCCACACGAAAGACCAGCCAATTTTCTCAACATGACTCGAAACAGAGCCCCACATTCTGACGAGGCGTCTTTGGAATCGTGAATGAGTAGGCTCTTGCAATCCACTTGGAGATCTGTGACCAACACGTAGTGGAGCCCTATCGTGGAATTTCGGGCCGTTAGCAATAATGGTAGCGCGCATTTTTGTGTACAAATGAGGCTTAGTGTAGGAGAATGTCGCATAAGTTGGGCCAACTGCATGTCGATGATAACGGGTTTCACCGAGGTGGTTCCTGGGGGCAAGAGAACCTCAAGGAGGCACTGGACTGCCGAAGTGGACAACCACACACATTCTGCAAGATGGACATTGTGCTTGACGGAATCATTTATCTCTTCCGGCCAATATTCAAGGCTGGAGTGGCAATTACGTGCATCCGAATGGGGGTAGTCACCAATGGAGGACGGAGGCGGAGACACATGCGATTTAGTCGGGTACCATTTTGGTGGACCCTCAATGTGGTCTTGTTTTCGAAGAATACGCTTCCGGAAAACAGCCTTTGTACCACAAGTTGATAGTCCATGAGCCGCACACAAGGTACGCAACCGAACAACGGACATTTGGCTCAAGACATCGGCACTAAAGACATGTGGCTTGTTGTTGCCATCCAACAACTGCAATCCAACATTTGGTTGCTGAGATGTGCCATGAGGCCGTCCGCGCATATGTGGCTGCTCTGTTCCGTCCTCATTGGGGTCGTCAATGTCCAATGACAACTTGTCTCCTTGTAATTGTCTATCAATGTAAGACCACCATGGAAATGACACATACTGCAAGATGAGCAACATGTTCACTTTTAAAATGCGGGCATCCAAATTTTGGGGAAAATCAGATTTGGTGTGCCATGAGCGGCATACACACATGATCCCGGCAAAGAGAACGGATGTGAAGGTTCTACGTGGGTAAGGAGGAATGTGCTGAACGGCCTTGGGTGCCAAAACATTCGTTGCCACAAACCAATTCCACAGCTGCACATAGTAAGGGTCCACAAGGAATGCCTCACGGCGATAGTTAAGGATATATAGACCTTGAAGGGACCGTGCCCGTGACAATGCAACATACGCATGTGTTGCGGCAAAGAAGGTTGCCATATCCATCCACACAATCCGGTACGAGCAGCCTTGTGATCCGTGTGCAGTACAAGCATATCCTGCGAGCATTGGAAATTGTAGTATTTTGACCTGCACGGATGGCCCGTACACGGGGATTGTTTGTTGGAACCGACAAATAGGGTACTCCCTAGTGCGACCAATGGGGCACACAACGATGACATCATTGGACCATCGCTTGATAACAACCATTGTCGAGTTCACCAAACGATTCTGAATACTAACGTTGCGAATTAGCCGGGCTCGCATACCGGCGGCCACGAAAACCTGTTGTGGGAGCACGCGGCGATTGCGAGAATTGATGTAGTCGCACATGGCTTGATTTGTAGGAGCACCACCCATGTCCACATAGGTGGCGTTGAAGGTCACAATATTAGATCCCAATTGTGCCATGAAGTGTTCGTTCCACCGATGCATAGCATTCCTGCGTCCCACTAGCATGGGGGCATCTTCGAGGTCGTCAAGCGAAACATCATTGTTTGGAGCGATGCGTTGCTGTAGAGTGAGATGATCATCATCTGTTTCCTCCCCAATGCGTACACGATTGAGCAAGTCAATGAATTGTCCATCGTACTGGCGCATGACCTCCGTCAACACAAACGGCACAAAATGGTTCCGGAAGAGGGCACCATTGAATATGTCGAGATCAACAGCGGGAAGCTGCAATGGGTCGCCAACAACAAGCATTGTGATTCCTCCGAAAGGATTCCGCTTGTCCCGGCGCACCTTGTCTAGTATGTCATTCAACGTGTGGAGGAGCTTGTTCGACAAAAGTGAGGACTCATCCACAATAATCATGTCAGCATTACGAATCATCCACCAAAGAATTGTTCCCTCTTTGATTTGCCAATCAAGGTCCAAGGACAAAGAAAACAAGCTGTGGATGGTTCGGCCACCAACATTCAGGGCTGCCACGCCACTAGCACCGCACACGAGTATTGAAAATCCACGTGCGCGTAGCTTGGCAATCAATAAACGTACGACATGAGACTTCCCAGTTCCTGCAACTCCTGTGAGAATGGCACACAACTGAGGTCGACCACCAGCAATGCTAGCCGGACAATGTGTCGATATATCTAGTACATCCTTCGATTGTTGTTGTTGAAAGTGTGCCACAAGATTTCAAAAACCATGTGTTGCCAATGATTTAGAGCATTGACCAAGGTTTCGGCAGCTTCGGGGTCATCGGCGTTCATAAACGCCTTCAACTCCTCAGCCAATTGGGGATCCATTTCCGCCTCATCAGCAACCATTGGTTCATCGTCACCGGCCCGATGCTTTTCAAGCTCATCCAAATCGGACATCTAATTGTTGAAGAAGGTTGCATCGACTATGTCCTCACCCCGAAGGACTTCTGCAAGAAGACGCAACCGCTCAACTGAGTAACCTCGAGCCTGGGCGTTGTTCAGTGTTTCTCGTGCTTCTTCCTCATATCCTCGGAATAGCCCACGAAGGATGCACTCCTCCATGTAGGTTTTCGACACATTGTCCCTCGAAAGCAATCGCTGTTTGTGGTCTTCTTTCGTGAAGGGCTCGGAGAGGAGAATCTTTTGTAAGAAGTACTTTTCGGCGTCCTCACCGTAGAGGAGGTAGAAATTCCACCTTGGAATGGCAGTGCGCCGGCGCAATCTCCACTTATTGCCCATGTTGTCTCTAATTTCCCGCTCCATGCGCTCTGGAGGGGATGGCCACCAGTACGGGCGCTCCTTGCCATTGTCAGGAGGATCGGCTTTATACCGATCACCGTCTACTGCGTCGTCAGAATCACTAGACAGAGATTCGTTGGCCATATCCTCTGCCGGATTGCTTGCCAAGGCGGTGGCCTCAGAGGGATTGCGCTGTGTACGACGGTAATAGCGGTAGAAGTCAGGGTACTTCAGTTGCAAACCGTCCGGAAGTTCCAAATAGAAATCGTACCTATCTAGGTACCAAACATCTGTAGACGCGTCATCCTCCGGTAGGTGTTTGCGGCGTTTCAAGCGCCCCAACTTAGGCCATGGATCCGTTGGAATCCATACAACCTCTCTACTACCCCTACATTGATGAATGCCGAGCAACATCATTCCATTCTCCATGCGTCCCAAAGAACGTAGCTTCAGCAAGCGCTCAACGTCAATTGGCATTTGGTGACAGGTTCATCGGAACAGTCAATGATTTCGCAGCTTTGGTGAGATATTTCGCAAGGTACAACTCCCACCCCAAAGATGTGATCCGTTGCACATTGTTGTGGCATTGCAAACGTACTAGAAGACGACGATTGTGAGGTACCACACAAGCATCTTCTTGTTCCTATCGGCGGTACAATAGGCGTACACCTTTACTGTCCAACTCCTCCTTGTGTTGGGGAACCGAAAACGGATACCCTGACTTGCACTCGGTAGATACGCGCCCTTGGCCAATGTTGAAACATTTGTCTGGGTAACACTGGTGCACCATATTGCACTCCTTGTACAAACTCCGTAGATATGAAGTGAATTCCGGACCATAGCCATCACTTTCGCGGGGCATTGTAGCGCAGATGACATCATCCGGGATTGAATCGGGTTGGCACCAAACAACACCATGCAAGTGCACTCGGCCGCGCTCTTGGTATTCAAAGCGGAACCAATAATCGCGAACCGTTCCAAATGGACCACTCTTGCCAATGGCTAAGAACTCACGCTTGAAGATCTCGACCCGCTCGTGAAATGCAACACATGCCTCCACATTGTACCCGTCTTGAATTGGCTTGGTGGGCCTTGTGCCCTGGGGATATCGTCCAGGCCACACCGCACCTTCGCGACATCCGTTTTGCACTGCGGCTTGCAAATCAGCCCAATTGTCATTCATTGTCCAAGTGATGAATAGGTCTGCTTTTCCAAGCTCGCGGCTCATTGCAGTGAGGTCAAGATGCCGTGAGGCCCAATAGGATCGTGTCCCAACTAGCTTGGATGGGACATAAGTTCCATATCGATAGTATGGGTTGAGTTCCGCAGTACCTTGATCAACCCCTTCGCCTTCCAAATTCCGATTCATGGAATCAACACCATCGTGGTACGAAGCACGGGCCTTCTCATGTTCGTGTGCGGGGCGTGCTGATGATTGGCTTGGTTGGCTCGGGGACTGTGTGGATGATTCGGCACCTGGACATGGAGTTGATTGACTCGGCTGACCGGGTGATTGAGTGGATTGCGAAGAAGATTGTGCATGATGTGATGAGTGTCGCTTTGGAGGGGGCTTGGGTCCTGCAGAGCTTTGAGCAGCACGCAAATGTCCCGCAGTGATATCCTCTGCGCGATCACCACGTTGCGCTTTGAAATTTTGCGGGTTCCAAATAAGTTGATTCTTCATCTCTTTACTCACTTGGAAGAAGGACCACCATCGGTCACGGCGCCAGCGCTCATCAAATGCAAGATAGCGGCTACGGTAATACACTGCACATCCAATTCCACACCCAACCTTGTATCCACCAACTCCACCAGGATACAAATCCGGCCAAACGCACGGTTCCAATTTTGGATCGTTGAAATGCAAATACGTGTCGTTCGCCAATGATTGTGCTGCAGCGGTAACGGTCCCCCCGGCACGTTGAAATGGTGCTCGATGCATGAATCCCACTCTGTCTTGGTGAGGGGCTAAATCGGGAATGATGCGGTGCATGCGGTGCATCACACTCCACTGCCCAAGCCACATACTCGTCTTGTAGATGGTACTCCAGTCGTTTTCCGTACTTATCCTCAAAAAACAGTTGTGTCAACGTCCCCATTGTAAAAGCTGCATTCTGCAGGTAGCGGTACAATGTTTCATAATGCGCCGAAAACCGGGAATAAAAGGGGTGAATTTCTTCAGCACCAGCAATGCTTGGTTCATTTGCCGCGTGTTTTGGGCACTATCCTTCGGCTTTTGATAATCGCGGAGCACATCTTCTTTCATGGTCATAAACCCATATAGTGCATTATAATGCTAGCTAGGCCTGCGGCCCACACCAACGGTCCCAATAGCATGGTGCCACTGTCGATGACGCAGATCCACGTGCTTAAGGGTATTTGAATACAAAGCACCCAACTCGATTTGCTGTTTTTGATATTCAGTGAGATTTGCAAGTTTGGTTGGGACGCTGTAATGTGTCGTGCCATCCAATTCGTACCCATAATTTATAGGATCATACTTGGCACGATACTTGCTGCAAACGAGGCATGCATACATACGATGCGGCGAATGCCACACCGGCGTATCATACACTTTGAAGGGGCCAATACTCGTGGGATGCAACCGAGGCGGAACACGCGAAGGTGGTCCTTTGTATTGTACATAGTTGGCAAACAAGTCATTTCGGAACTCGAAGATCGCACTGGTAATCACATCTGTGGGTGGCACCCCAAAGATGTTGGTGGTACGGACTGCTTTATCATCCCGGGAAACAAGAAACTTGTGCGCACCAACCGGGCCCCAAAGCAGTTGACCACATCAATGGCAAAGGGCATCGAACAGTGGCGAGTACAAAACATCCAAGCCATCAAGCCAATACTCTCGGACGGATTTCAAAGAAATGCGAGACGGCGGCTTGTGCTTCCCGCGGAAAAGCTCTTTGTTAGCGGCACCAACAACCCCCGGCGATCGGGGATGTGAGGCCTTGGCATGTTGCTTTTCAGCCGTATTGCCGTGTCCACCCACAATACCTTTATCGCGTTGCGCCTCGGGCGTGTTCCTTGCACCCTTAGCGGCTTGTGCTTGTGGCGTGTTCCTGGCACCCCCAATAGATCCCTTGGCGGCTTGTGCTTGTGGCGTGTTTGTGGCACCCTTAGCGGCTTGTGCTTGTCGTGTGTTCCTTACACCCCCAGTAGATCCCTTGGCGGCTTGTGCTTGTGTTGTGTTCCTTCCACCCCCAGTAGATCCCTTGGCGGCTTGTGCTTGTGGCGTGTTGAGGTTTGCCATGGATGACGATTGAACTCCACGCTGCACCCGCTTTTTGAGCCGGTTCCTCAGTTTGTTGCGTAGAATGGCATGGCGACGGTGAATGGTGCGCGGCGCAACTTCGGGGTGCCGCGCAATGAAGTCCCCGGGGGCAAAGTCAAGCTCGGCCTCCAAGCATTGTTGCAACTCTTGTTCCCAGCAGTCGGACATGGATGATATGAACGTAACTCGGTTAAGAGTACACGTATATTCCAAATCCAACCGCAAAGAACAGAGCACACAACGGAAAAAAGGGACCTGAAGAGGAAGGAATACAGGAAGATGCAGAAACATTGCTACATTGCACGCCTCACGCCTAGCGAGATCCCATGATCCCATGAGCCCACAATTATTACCTACTATGGTACCCTGTGCCATAACCCACGATCCCATGATCCCAAAACCATTACCTACCATGGTCATGTGCAACACGTGCGTGATACTATGCAACACATGCGTTCATTATCTAGGCTACTTAACATCAAAATGGGAGCACAAAATATGCATGTTTGCAGCATTGTGGCAACTCTTGTTCCCAGGAGTCAGATATGGATGGTATGAACGCAACTGGGTTAAGAGTACACGTATATTCCCAGTCCAATCGCAAAGAACACAAAACACAATGAAAAAAATGGTACCGAACTAGTGCACAAGTTCAACACGCAACAAACGACTTTTGTATAGCGCCTCGTCTTGCGGAATCTGGCGCTCATAGCGTGGACGGTTTGATCACCATGGACGGTTTGATGAAAGAACCTAGTGCACAAGTTCAGCACGCAACAAACGACTTTTGTATAGCGCCTCGTCTTGCGGAATGTGACGCTCACAGCATGGACGGTTCATTTTCAAGGCATTTTCCAATAATTGCAGGTCCAACACGGGTATGGGAGTGGATCATCAACACGCAACAAACGACTTTTGTATAGCGCCTCGTCTTGCGGAATCTGGCGCTCATAGCATGGATGGTTTGATCACCATGGACGGTTTGATGAAAGAACCTAGTGCACAAGTTGAGCACGCAACAAACGACATTTGTATAGCGCCTCGTCTTGCGGAATCGGGCGCTCACAGCATGGACGGTTCATTTTCAAGGCACTTTCCAATAAATGCAGGTCCAACACGGGTATGGGAGTGGATCATTAACACACAACAAACGACTTTTGTATAGCGCCTCGTATTGCGGAATCTGGCGCTCACAGCATGGACGGTTCGATCACCATGGACGGTTTGATGAAAGAACCTTGTGCACAGGTTCAGCACGCAACAAACGACTTTTGTATAGCGCCTCGTCTTGCGGAATCTGGCGCTCACAGCATGGACGGATTGCGGGTCCAACACGGGTATGGGAGTGGATCATCAACACGCAACAAAAGACTTTTGTATAGCGCCTCGTCTTGCGGAATGTGGCGCTCACAGCATGGACGGTTCATTTTCAAGGCATTTTCCAATAATTGCAGGTCGAACACGGGTGCGGGAGTGGATCATCAGCACGCAACAAATGACTTTTGTATAGCGCCTCGTCTTGCGGAATCTGGCGCTCACAGCATGGACGGTTTGATCACCATGGACGGTTTGATGAAAGAACCTGGTGCACAGGTTCGGCACGCAAAAAACGACTTTTGTATCGCCTCGTCTTGCAGAATCTGAGACTCACAGGATGGCCAAAGTAGAGTCGAGCCCAAGGCGCTCAGAAGGGGCAATGGCCAAAACGAAATGGCGGCGTGCTTGCTTTCAAGGCATTTTGGGATTTTCCATGGGCCAAAACGCGTCACCACCGGCTCAAAAGGCGCTAAAAACACTTGTTTGAGCTACCAAAATGGTCGAGGATCACCTTTGGAAAAGCGCGTTTTTGACACGAGGGGGGGGGGGCGCCGGGACCGGACCCTTTACGACGACTCCCCCCCCCCCTCCCCCCCCCCCTCCCTGGAAATTGGCTGGAAAGTGCCGCAGCATGGGCGCCGAAGGCGCCCTAAGGAAATTCTGCTTGACTTAGTAGAGGGTGAAAAAATGGGTTTCCGCCCCATGTGTCTATACTCAAAATGCTCAGTTTTTTGAGGAGAACCCAATAGTGGATCAAAACCAAATTGGGCAAAATATGAATACCACCCCTGTGCAGAGATATATCAGATCTGGGCCATCCCCTAGTGGTAAAGCAGTGCCTTTGCAATTGGAGGTCCCTGGTTCAAACCCCAGTGGGGGCAATCTGCAGGGCTGTAGGTAGGATCAGGTACACCATGGGACAGTTTTTGTTTTTGTTTTTTTTTGCTTTTTTTTTCCTTTGACTTTGTCCTCTTTTTTCGGGATCCCCCAGAATGCAGGGTTGATGTAGCATTTCCGCCCACTTGTGGGCCTCTTAGAAGGCAAGGGTTAGGCATCCAATTCTGATTTTTTCCCCCTTTCTTTGGGGATCCCCGAGAATGCAGGGGTGATGTAGCATTTCCGCCCACTTTTGGGCCTCCCAAAAGGCACGGGTTAGGCATCCAATTCTTCCATCACCTTCGTCAACTCCACCACTCCAATCACCCATGTTTTGAGGCCCCAAGGAGGAGAACCCCATGACGGGCACGCGGCGCGTTGGTGCACACGATGTACAACAGGTGTGCGGGCATAGTACGTGCACACGTGGTGGGCACGTAGTGCGCGGAGAGAACTTTTTTTTTAAAAAAAAAGGTATTGCGCGCGTTGCAAACCCTTCCCCCCCTCTCCTCCAAAGGGTTTCGAAACAGACATCAACTCCTTCTTCACAACACGCATGGTTCGGCCCGGGTGGGGCGCCACTGGCAACAGTGGCCGGGAATTGACTCGGGGGTGCTATGCCCTTAAACACAAGTACCACCTACCATGCCCCCCCCCCCTCTTGCAATTTTTTTCTGCCAACATACATACCGCAAAAATGTCTACCGCGATGAGGGGGTCATTTTAAGCCATATATGTTGGGGTCCGGGTGGCCCCCTCCCCTTCAGCCGGCCCCAGACCCCCCCCAGACCCAGCCTCCCCCCCCCCCCCCCCCCTCCCCCCCCCGCCCCGGAATTGGCTGGAAAGTGGGAGGGAGTCGGCGTATGGCCCGTTGCTACGCCCCCCCGTGGTTTTTGACCCATTTTGGACTCATTTTTGGTCCCAAAACGGCCCATTTTCAAGGCATTTTGGGATTTTCCATGGCCCAAAACGCGTCACCACGGACTCAAAACCGCCTAAAAACACTTGTTTGAGCATCCCAAGTGGTCTAGGAACAACTTTGAAAAAAATTATTTTTTTCGCCCCGGGGACCCTAGTGGACCCACCGTTGGCCCCAACCGTGCGCGGGCTGTGCTGCCCTCCGGCTCCACCAAGTGAGCACTAGTTTGAGGGTGTAGGGGTCTCGTTGGGCGATTCTGAGGCTTGAAAACCATAAAAAGTGGGGGGTTGCGGGTGGACTAGGTGCCCTCGGAATTCGTTTTTGAGCCACGTAGCCCAAGATGCGGCCCGTTCTTGGTTTCGGGGTGCTGGTGCACATTGCGCAGATTTTGGGGCTTTTTGGCGCCTTTTTGGGCCGTTTCTCGGACATATCGTGGAGTTAGAGGGCACCAAAGGTCCCTTGGTCACGAGAAAGGCAAGCCGCACGTGGACTGTAGCAGCCGTTTGCCTTCGTTTGGCTGTTTTGAACCCTTACTAGGGCTGTTTTGGGCGAAAAATGGCTGCTTTTGGCCCAAAACTGCGTAGATTTGGGAGGGCACCTCCCGACTTGGCGCCACCGCCCCGGGCCGCCACCGGTGAGTTTTTGGCTCAAAACTTGGATTTGGCAAGGGCACCACCTAGGCTCTAGGATGGCTAAAATAGAGTCAAGTCCGAGGCGATGAGAAGGCACAATGGCCAAAACGGGATGGTGACGTGCTTGCTACTAGACACGTGGCAACGGGAAGAAGGCCAACACTGGCAAAAATCCATCGAAACCATCAATGAACCCCCCCCCCCCCCCAGGTTTTCGGACATATATATGTCCGAAAACCTGGGGGGGTCATTGCTGGTTTTCATGGGTTTTTGCCAGTGTTTGGCCTTTTTCCCGTTGCTAGGTGTCTCGTAGGGGGGGGGGGTGTATTATACCTTTTTGAAATGGCCTTGAAAAGGGCTTTTCGGAGATGTCTGGGTGGGGGGGCGGGTAGGTGACCATATTTTTGAGAAAAATGGCCGGAACCATCAAAAATTTCGCTCTGGAGGGCAGTACGAGCAGACATGGCATGTGGACGGTGGTAGCAGATTTATACAAAACACGAATCGTCCGACATGTCCGACAAATCGGATGCTTGGGTTGCTCCTTGCCACTTTCGGAAAAACAACCTCTAGGGCCCTCAAATGCCCGGAATCCAAATGGGGGATGCCGGGAGAGGACAGGGCAGAAATACGCGTCTTGAGGGAGTCGAAGTTGTTGGCAATGTCCGCCACTGACATGGACTCGCTGATGGTCCGAAGGTTGACCCCCGGACCAACGGCGCTGGCGTCCTGGGTGCTTCCCCTGAGGCACATGGCGCGGCAACCTACCTAGGACACACCAGGGCCTGGAGGAGGGATACCCGACCTCGCCCCACCTTCCCACACCGCGCTTCGCTTGGGCGCCAGCCATAAGAGATCAAGTGTTCCTAACCAGATGTATGTAGTGCAAGCACTATGCAGTTGTATGTGGGCAACTCCAACCACGTCACACACAACAACTGCAGCTACAACACGCGCCGAGACGGGCCGCAATGCACATACAATGACCCCCATGAAGTCCCCAGACAAGAGCACAGCAACGGCACCATATCAATCCGCCGCCGCCGCCCCAATACCGCATGGGACGATGCCAATGGCAGGTACAGCTCGTTGCCACACACCCCAAAAAGCGATGCAATCAGCTCACGCTGATTCACAAGTGGCCACGTCACAACTGCTACAAGCAGTGAACACACTCACAGAGACAATCTAGCACCGCACAGATCTCAATGAGAAGGACATGGATATGAACACGGAGACACATGCCCCGACTGGTCAATGCAAAGGACGTAGTTGAGGAAAAGGCCAGCCACAAAAAGGTGGAGCACACAAAGGAGGAGCACAGAAGGGTGGAAAGAACAAAGGCAAGAGTAAAGGAAGGGGCAAAGGCGCGAAAAGCCAAGTACAACCACGATATGATGCGACGGACTCGGGAACAGTGGACCAATGGGCATCACTCTCTGTGTGTATCAGGGACAACGCCTGCTACTAATGTGCATGTCGCTGTAGCAAAGACTCCTGGCACGGGCAATGGGACAATGACGATGCTGCACGATACCAGTACAATCGCACAACCTGGGGCAGCATAGGCGTATGTATGATCTGGGACGGACTCCCAGACAAATCGCCGCAGTGTTTGACGTCTCAACGAAGTTCTTCGACTCCTGACGCCTGCGCGACATCAGTACGTTGGACGAGCTCAAAGGTACAATTGAATTTTTTGGGGGCTTTCCCCGGTGGTCAGATGGCTCCGACCCACGCACGGTAGCACCGGCTCCTTCAAAAGGCTTGGAATGGGAAGCACTTCAAGAAGAGCGAGCAGGCAAAGTATGGGTATGGGCACCATCCACAGTGACCCTGGGCCCACATGCAACGCAGAGCCTGCACCCGCTCCCTGAGACTCAAGAATGGCAAGAAGATGACAACAACAACACCCGATGGACGCAGACTCCGATGATATGACAGCCTCCACGACGACGGGGAACACCGGCGCTGGACAACAGCACCGGAAGATGCCTATCAGCGGAGACGGGAAAATCACTGGGGATCAATGCCGACATGCTGGTTTCCAATTTCACCCACGGCTACTACAGACCTCACCACGAAGCGGGCATCCCCCACAAGCTGTGACTGACTCCAAGAGTGACCAGACACACTCGAGCAATGCTACTCCAACACACACGCCGACGCGGACGCCGACCGGGGGCAAGTGCCAGGTCAATAGAACCAATGCTCAACCGTGTGCCTCTAGCAACCGTATGGAAGGTAGCCTGATGGAGTCGAGAGTAACCTGCGTGGAAGGCGACATCCGCACTCTCTCCAGCGACGTCAACAATTTGCGTTCTGATTTGGGTACAGTAAAGCACTCAGTTAATCGATTGGAATCAGGGCAAAGCCAAGGCAAAGCACTCATGGTCCGCATGCTCCAGGGAATAGCCGGTCGGAGGACCGCATCCGCACCAATATGTCCCAACTTGGAATGGCACCAGAGGCCAAGGCTCTACCACCTCACCCGCAAAACATGGATGCACCACCACAAAGCTCTGTCCACACAGAGGGAACGAGCACAATGCCTGACTCTGAGCCTCATGCACCAAGGGGAAGACCCCAAGCAGCTGCAGACCCCCACATGGACGTGGACGATCAGGAAGCCCAACCACGTAACCGCATAGACAATGCATCCGTGGAGATAAAGACCAATGCTTCGCGATTACGAGATCTACTACAAGACCATGTGACAGGTCTACTGGCTGCCCGTGCATCAATGCCACCGACCAGACCCTACCATTCCTCCCAGGAAACATCTAGGGGAGACTCCCCACCTTCGCGACAGACCTCGGAATATGTTGACAGCGGGGATGAAGAAAAGGAAGAAGAACAAGATACAGATGGGAAATCTCCTTTGAGAGAAGGGAAATCACGCCCCCAGATACAAGGCTCCAAAAGCGAGACAAGGAAATCATTAGGATTGACCCGGAAGGAATTGATGCACACCTGCCCATATTTCGGAAAATGCACGGTAGAGCTCTAGATTCCTTGCACCGCCTGACCTAGTCGAACTACTTACTCATCTGGACTCAGCGCTCCCGCCGAAAAGCATATATGCACCGCTCATTGCACAGATCAGTCATCGACTTTTCTCAGGATGCTTCATTGTAGTACAACGACCTTGCTTGAAAGACGATGGCACCCCCATGCAATCCGAAACCTAGACGACGGCCATGGCCAGAGTGAGTGCTATTGCCAATGTGGGACAAGCGCTCTGGGAATGCGACATGCCACCAATGAAATTCCCACAGACCACTAAAGGAGATTACAGGCTTTCTGCATAGGGCGCTTGTGAACTGCCCAAAGGCCATACTTCCCTCTACCTGGGTGATGCACAATCAATGGCGGACGAGCTAAGTCCGCCATACAAGCGTAGATGCCGGTCACACCGATCTGTACACCTGGATGCTGGGTTCTCGCAACCCGCACAGCAACCCGTACATAAGCCTACAGGCCAAGCCGTGATGGGAGGGGACAATGACTATACACAGGTCACACAGCCCTCCCTGTCGGGTGACAGTCTAATACCGGACAGTCAAGGTACACCACCTGTGAATGACTCTCTGACTGAGTATGACACGGCACTTCATGAGGAGCAGCCGCTAGACGACGAGGACCTGTGAAGTCCTGCCTGCGAACGAGCGTAAGCACAAAAACCACCTGGCCCAAGCCGAAACGATCTTCCTTGACGTTCCATCGCCGCCGAAGGAAATTCTGGTCGGGCAAGGCATCCAATTCCAGCGAACCGCACTGGCTGCACGACGTCTACGAACATCCATGCATACTCTGGAAGTGGCACTCAGTGAAACTCAGCAAGCCCTGACAGCTCTTCATCATGGCGGAAGACGCGGTTCGAACGAGCCCACCCCCATGACCCTAGTGAGGGAAAAGCAGAGGCACACACACACACACACATACACGCACATACACACACACACACGCAACAACCCACGTAAGCGAACACCATCACATACACACAGACACATACACAACGACCCAGGACAATACCGACACACAAACGCCCCACACGAACCCACACACACAAAGCACACACAACCAGACACAGACACACACACACACACACACACCAATACGTCCAACAATGAAAGGCCAAGCGTCCAGCCAACACCGGAAACCGCTCCAAACTCACGCTCCAGGGATAAACTTTGGCAAGCATACATCCATGCAGACACACACAACCCCATGCATGAACACCCATGGAAAAATGACTTGGACGGCTCGGGGAAGGCGGTCTATAGACACTGCCTCTGGGCTGCCACGCCACTCCCCCACGGTATGTGCACTCTGATACATGACATTCTGCGGGCACAATGCTCCCTAGGCAGCGGTGTTTATGCATCCCCCACGCAACGATACACAGGACTCACCAACATGTGCCCCCTATTTGGCGCCCTACCACAATGGGGCAAAAAGCACCAAAACACGGCACCCCATAACACCGAACCCACTGAACCCCTGCCCTACACAAAGGTGTACATACGCACACAGATGACTACAGTGAACCCGTCAGAGCTACCTGAATTACTGACTACAGGGGACCACAGCGTGATTATCGTGAACAAACGAGACGACTACACGTCCACAACACCACGAGACACCGTGACCCAGTGGTCTACGATGCCAGAGCACTATGCCGACCAAGGCAGAGGACATATGCTTGTGCACTGGAACAAACTGCGCTTGCGCACTGGAACAAACTGCACTGCAAGAAGTAATCCCTCCAAGGGCTTAGGCGTCACAAGTTGCCCACCCTCTAGGACCTGTATACGCATGATGTGAGAATATTATATATTTCTAGTTTGAGTATGCTATTTGACATATGTGACAAATGTTGTTGGCAGCGCTGTGTGACACCCATTGAAATACGTGCTGATGTCTTACCCTTGTGTATCCACTTCTTCTAGTGTGTTGTATTTGACGTTTTTCCGAAGCTGGCTGAAATTGAGGCAAGCTTTTTGGTAACACTGCAAACAACTATGCGTATGTGCAGTTTTTGTCCCTTCTGGCCGAAATTTCGGCCAGCTTTTTGGTTTCTTAGTACATAGGTATAGTTATTTTCATTTTTCTTCGGGCTGGCCGAAAGTTGGGCCAGGTTTTTGGTCTATTCACTATTCAAGCACTCATATTCCGGTTATTGGTCGGTCTGGCCGAAGTTTCGGCGAGCTTTTCCTATTTTTGCACATATAAGCAATTGTTTCCCATTCGAACACACCTGGCCGAAATTTCGGCCAGCTTGCAATTGTCACTGTTTAGAAGTATTACACCTTACACACCTACATAACTATTTTCTTGTCTCAGCATTAATGTCTTCTGCTATTATTGTAAAAGTCATACATGCTGCAGTTACTGGTGCTCCTTGCTACTACAACCAAAGGGCTGTTGCGAAATGCATTACGTGGTGGGACTCTTTAAAAGCTTTTGCAATTCTGCCTCATGTTGCGTAAGAATTGCAGGAGCCGGCACTGTATGACACAGTTGAAGGCTGCCGGCACTGAGAAGAAGCCCCCACGATGGTATTTCACATCTTTGTCACAGTTCCATGCCCTGTACAGCCTTCTGCGTCCTATGGCCCCCCCATAGTCAAACTGTGGGTCTGGTTACAACTGGGGTATTATTTCGTGCCGCCAACGCCGCAAGGTAGGAGTCCTTGGTCAGCGTAACAGTAAGCAGGAGTCCATTCACCATTGTGCTGGACTAGCAGCACACAACTTGTGGAACACCATGCACCGTTGGCAAGTTTGTATGTGGTTGGATAAACTGAGGCGTTACAGGTCGGCAACCGATCCGCATTCACCCAACTTAACCCTAAACTGCACAGCTGTTGCTGTTTTGCACACTACTGCCCTACGTGCATGCCCGGGACTGCCGGAGCTGGCCGAAATGGAGATCAGGGTACCAAAGGTTGCAGATGACATCTTTCGCTCACATAAAGCATTGTTTGATCGTATTGATGTTGCCAACCAAGGTACTCAGAGAGTTTGGGTTCGTGCTGCTTTAGGTATTGCCAAAAAAAATGTTTGTTCCCTCAACTGGAGACCGTTTTTCCTGTTTGAGCTACGCTCCGGCACACACAAAGAGGTTTTGCTACTTGTGGTTGATCTGTCATGTCTGGAACACCGCACCAGGCATCGTTTTCCGATGCTTGTGGACATGAAAATACACACTGCACTATAGAAGCTGTGTTATGGCGCCGCTTATGTTCCCTGGAATGTACCGCAAATGCTGTTGGGTTTTCCTTTGGTATACGGTGTGTGGCATAGCTATAAGTATTGCGTTGAATTGATCTACAGGGCCTTCCTCCTGTTCATTAAGTTTTTGGAGCACGGGAACAGGCGCCAGCTTGCGGGCCTACATCAAATGCAGACCACTGCTGGCTCAGCATCCACCACATCGGAGCCAATGTTCCTATACCTGGATAGGCTTGAGGATGAGCATGCCAATGAGTACACCCTTTTGCATCACATTACTGTTATGCTTGAAGAGTGTGGTGTTACCGCCGAGGAAGGCACTGGTGTGTTTCGTTTCTTGATTCGGTCCTGTCGATCGACCTGGCCAGAATTTCTGCCAGCTGCTCTGTTCCACATTCTCTCCTGTGCAAATTGCTGTTGCCAAACGGTGGGGTGGCGCGTTTGGTGAAATTTGTGGGTCTTGCTGCCCTAGACGCCCTGGCAGCCATGGAGAAGCGTGGATTGGCGATTGCCGCACGCACCGTGCCACCTCCGTGGGTATCCCCTCATACCCCCTAATGAGCCTCCGCACGAAGGGACGGAATCTGTTCCCGTAGGCCGGCGTGTTCAGGTGATCCGCAGTTTGGGTGGTTGTATGGAGGGGGGCACCCGGGACTGATCCGACCCCACGGGTACCTAGTCCAGCGCGTGGGCGCGTTCTTGGTACTACATTGTGCAGGATGATGGCACGTTGGGAGGCTGGGGAAATAGGACTCACCGACCATTGGGCTACAATCCAGATAAGCGGCCTGGTGGTATTTCGATGATCCCCAGTGTTGCTTTCCTCGGTGAGGGGGGACTGTCCCTCCGGGGGGAGGCGATACTCCTACCGGAGTGGCCCCAAGGAGACTCCCGACGAGAGGAGGGGGTGTCTGGGGTATACCACCGCCTCCCGAAACTTGCAAGCTCCGCAGTTCGGTTAGGTACAATAAAAAGATAGGCACAAGGAGATTAGTTTTTCTTCTTACGCTGGGACAGCCTCTCAGCACGGGTTATTAGCTCTCCCTCGTTGTTCTCAACGAGGTAGGAACAAAAGATGGGGTTGATACTCCTATCCGGCTGTATAAAGGCTGACATGGGCTCCCAGGTTGCCTCACATAGCCCATAGCCGTCCCACAGGGTAAGGAATTTCCATCCCTGTTTATACTCGTGGCGTGCAATACCTGCAGCTACGTAGTAGCCGTGGACTGCCATCTCATCGGCAGTCATTTCTTCGAGTTCCTCTGCCTCCTCAGGGTTGGCAGCGTTCTCCAGATCGATACGCTCGACCTCTCTGTCAGACAGATGCCAGTCATCCCTGGACAGTTCGTCAGGAGGGTGGTAATGTCTCAACTGCTTAGGTGCACACAGCAGCTCTCCACCTAGGCGGGGACTGCACGTCACATGGATCCTGGATCCATCTATCTTTATAATGCGGTAAGGCCGAAAGAAAGGGTCCTGCAAACAGTTGAGGGGCCAAGTGGGTAATTGCGAGTGGTGTACCAGAACCAGGTCTCCTACCTTGAAACTGGCAGGACGTCTCGTGCGGTTACGATCCTGCATTGGGTACGTTCAAGGAAGTGGCAGGCATCACGCCTGACCGACTTCGAGACATCGTAGGTTGCATGGACGGGACCAAAAGTACCCTACATGGTCTCAAAAAAATTATAACAGATGTTACACAGGCGTAGATGTGGTCTTGGCACAAATTTCATCCCGACGCGGTTGCCAATCCGCTTGTGAACAACACCAGAGGTATGTTTTGGTCAAACAGGGGTTTGTATTCGAATAAATCGACCAACCTGGCTGAAATCTCGGCCAGCTTGTGTGTCGTCGAACTAATGCACAGTAGGATCCCACTTTGTGACACCACCTGTCTGCAGCTACGCTTGGTACTATCGATATGGCCAAAAGGCAGTGCGCTGTTGCATCACATCTGAGGTAGCCTATGACAGCTAGACGTGGACTGAAGAAAACCCCTGGCAACCGTGGTCAACAGTAATTAAGGCACCTCTTTGGAAGGAACCCAAATCTGCGGGGTTGCGGGGATTGTGTGCTACCAAGCCTATTTGTGAAAAATTTGATACTGGTCTGGTTAGTATCTAGTGTGCTGAGGGGTTCCTCTTTGAGACAGGCATCGGCAAACTCGTTGCAGAGTCAGGCCGTGTGGAACTGAGGGCAAGCAACCGGTTTTTGATGGGCACCTGTCTGTGTATTTTTCAAGCATGATGTCTACCAGGTTTCCCAAGGACTGTAATGTTGTGTGTGCCCTTTTGGGTGAGGAGACTGTTGTGCCTGATGAGCTTGTTCAGTCCATCAGCGCGGCTATCACCAACGCCGACACATGCCCCCCCAAGTCATGGGAGGATGTGTACCATGACTTGGGGGCAGGTTTTTCTGTGGATTGTTTTCGGGTTAAGTATGTAGATGAGGATCCTGAGGAACAAGAGGGAGGTAGAGTTGCAACCAGAGACACACACTCCAAAGAAGAAACCCAAAACTGCCCCTGCCCCCTCACCTAGTGGCACGCAGTGCGCTCATGCCACCCCACCTTCCTCCTCAGGCACTGTGGCCCCCACTGGCAGAGGTATGAATGCTCTTGTGAATCATTTTCCACCATGCCGGGGTGGAAGCGCATAGTCACAGAACTCTGCGACTGCCAAGCCTGCTGCTGTAGCCACTGCCAAGCCTCTTGCTAACACAGGTGCTAAGAAGCCCCGTGCATCTGGTTTCCGCAAGCGCTAATGCCAGTCCTGATGCTTCTATTGCTTGTCAGTATAAAGTGTCGCCGAAACTTCGGCCAGCATGCAGCCTTTAGCGTTCTTCATCTCTTATTATTATGTTTCTCCACGGGCACTGCAAAAGCCTGTTTTGATGGGTCAAGTGGCAAGTATTTGCTTGTAATTTAGTATATTACGTTGCACACCATGTTGAAATGTCAGTGCTCCTGTGTTCTTTGCTTCTGTCTACTGTCATAGGTACCCATTTCCGTGATCATATTTCGAGTTTCGATGGACCAGGCCCAAATTTCGGCCAGCTTAGGCCTATCTGCCAAATAGGACCATGTGTTTTGACGTTTTTCGAAGAGCTGGCCAAAATTTCGGCCAGTTTGGTTAAAATAGGAAATACAGGTTCATGCTTTGGGGATAGTTTTCTGTGTGCTTCGATGAAGGGTATGTGTGGGGTTCCCTTACCTGTGGTGTATTGGGGGGTTCTGTGATCACACTGGAACAAATGGGAGAGGAACAATAGGCACCCCCCCCCCTGCACTGGAATGCACTGGTCTAACTGTAAAACAACACTATATTTTGGTGATTGAATACCTTTATTTTGAAATTTTGTGTTTTGCCAGAAATGCAAATAATGGCATATATTTCAAATACACACCTTGTTTTTGCATGTTGCCACCAGGGGGGTATGGATACCCAAAAAAAAATACCACCCCTTTTCACATACTTTTCTCCTCACTACAACATGGACTTCCGTGGGCCATAGTGCAAGATGGGGGGTGGGCAACGTGTGACGCCTAAAAAGGGCTAGGTAACGAGGTATGGCACCATGTGACTGGAGTATGGGAACTATGGCTTATTCAAGGAGGTACAGCTGATGTGGGCTGGGATCTGGATACACAGAACCTCAGCACAGCACTAAGCGTACTGCACCCTATCCCGGTTATGACCTACCCCCTCTCTTGCAGAACACATACACGACACACATAAACATGTGGCAAAATGGTGGCGACTTTCGCATCGTGAAGGAGATACTCGCAATGCCCTTATAAAGCACACACCGACTTACTGGGACACAGCGGTAGCCTCGCTGTACTGCTCCAACACCCTGCTCCTCACCACCTCAGACAGGAAAATGCAGCGGGCAGTACTCCTCTCCTGTGTTGGTGTACAGGGCTGCCTCACCTCCACGAGTAAAGGTATATATGCGTTACTTATCTCCTCCTTTCCCTATATAGGACAATTTGGCTGCATCAATGGACCACGCCCACCCTTTGTGCGTCTCAGAGATCACTATGCGAAGGGCAAAAGTGTTGAGACTGCATCGCATATTCCCATGAAATGTCACAGGCCCGAACGGACCCCCTCGCTCCCAAAACTCTTGTGCATGCACGGTCCAGGTCATGTCACAATGCTTCGCATGCGCGACGTACACAAAGAAGCAAAGGCCCTGCTCTTGAAAGGCAGACTCGACGCAATAATGGCACCCACATGCAATTCAGTTGCTCCAGGATGAGCACTGCTGCGTGACACATGGGAGACCATTGTAAATATACCACATCTCCCCACACACTACAAAACAATACTCCTCCAGACACACCACATAGCTGACACACGTGCTGATACCAAAGAGAATGTACATATGCTATTGCAGTTCCTCACAACGGCTGCCAGGTATGTGAAACACCCTCTCTTTGAACGCTTGTTCCGAAAAGTCAATCACAGGGTGGGTGCAGAATGGGGCATCTGCCTACCACGACGACTGACCCTAAAAGTCCCAACCTACGGCAGGTAAATGGGCCTCTGGGTCACACGGAAGCTATACACCCTGTTCGCTGAAGGGAAGGTCCGGCAGCCCTGAAGTTATCGCTCACGAGAACCATATGTATAGTGCCAATTGCGCCTAAGAACACTGCTGAGATCCTGCATAAAGCACGCACACCACGGGTCATGCCAGGCATCATCAGCTACCTTCAGGACACCCCACATGTCACCATGCTTGACCCCCAGAACCGTTTACTCTGCGAGCCCCTCCCACCAGAGAGCATAAAGCACCTGTCCGAGCTGGCATGCAGGCGCACACAAGATGTGGGCTGTGATTGCACAAGGCACATGCACACACACCCATGCCTCCGCAACCGGCTTGGACATGTAATCCTGCGCGCCCTCCAGCAATTCGAGTGAGTTGCCCCTAATCTCAGAGACCTTTTCACCGAGCATGCACGGACACCACTCCTACCTGCCACCGATGCTGTACATACCGTGATGCAACCAGTTCGAGGCGAACTACTACAAGCACTCGTGCCGGTCCCGATGCCCACAGCTTGCACGCCACTAACACACCCTGACCCCGATCCCCCCAGCCCACTGCCCCTAATGTCTGTTGCTGATGTCGACCATGTGATTCATGAGATCCTACAGCACTGTGACAGAGAGGCACAAACCTCGTCTACACGTGTACCGTGGCTTAGACATGAACACATGGATACCATACTACACATCATGAAACATCTGGAGGTGATAGGGGACACGTGGGACAAAAACCTGCACCGTATGTATGCGTGTTGTACCAGATTACAAGACCAACGGACCATCTCTATCATCATGTGTGGTGAGAAGTTTGTCATACAAAGGTGGGGGTCCTCCCCCAAGGCGGTACAACAGTGGACCCTCCTCCACATGCTACACACAGCACGCACACAAGGCATCCTCCATCAAGGCACGTCATAGATGCCTTTCACATGTACTGTTGAATGCAGATACAGCAATTGAATGGGTCAGCCAGAATTACACTCACTCAACACACGCGAGGCGCACCCCCACACGACTCCCGAGAGTCCCCACAACATACGGTAAAGTAAAGTGGAAACACGTGAACCGTTGGCCGAATTGCAGCTTCACATCATTGTCACCTTTGCTGGCCACCCCCTCAGCAAATGGGGCCGCCTCATGTCGTGTGCACTCGGCGTTATTGTACGGGAGGTGAGCCAATGTACCTACACGCTATGCATGCCCACCATGCGTGGCACCCGTGATACCATTGCCAGCCTACCAAGACTCCGTCCATAGTGGGATCACTCTTTGCACGCTGAAATTGACATGACTGATTAATATTGGGCTATCTCCAAGAGTGATGCTGCTTTTGAGTGCGGACTGTCCCGTCTGCGGAATAAGCGTCATGGGCATGGCATTTTGGAATTTTCCCTCTCAAAACTGCACAGACACCTCGACAGGTTGGGCCATGCACTTGATGAGAGCTATGACATCGTCGACGAAACAGATGTGGGCAACTATCTCCACTGGGACCTAGACCACAACACCCTGCTCACCATGGGCCCACTCACGCAATCACCCGTAGGCGTAGCCATAGGAGGCTTCCTATCCAGCTGGGAAGCAAAACTTTGCTGCATGTGGCGCGAGTCCTTAAGTCTTCACCAAAACAGGGCTGACACGCTCAACAGATGGTGTACTGCCTTGCAGGCTACTTCAGCCGATACGGAGGTATGCACTACACACACACTCACCCTCCTGTAGCCTGCACCGTTTAACACTATGCACTCACATGAAGGGGTAGCTGATCTTGATCGCATGCGTCGCCGTCTCGCGGACGCTACACTCACAGCCCCGACAGTGTCCGCCCACTCGAAACCACCTGGGGTTTTCCGAAAACCACTCTGTGATTGTGCCTATCCTCTCCCCCCTTG
Source organism: Eutreptiella sp. 'Long Island Sound 2002' (assembly GCA_964036045.1). NCBI lineage: Eukaryota > Euglenozoa > Euglenophyceae > Eutreptiales > Eutreptiaceae > Eutreptiella > Eutreptiella sp. 'Long Island Sound 2002'. The sequence goes on from OZ038378.1 coordinate 65,036,854, forward strand.
CATATGACGGCGACTGGGATGGGAGAAACGGGGCACTTATCCAGGCCTCCCCCAAGAGGGAACACCGCATTCTAAAACAATTCTTACGGAATGTCCCTAACCCGGCCCCGTTCAGAGGCGAGGTGATCACAGGTTGGCGCGAATGGATCAACCCTGAGATGCACGGCACAACCCCCGAAGCCCCAACACCGGCTGTCTTCCTCACCCGGTACAAGGATGATAATTATGTCCTCTACGCCTCTGTCCCCAACACACTGCTCCCCACGCTCAAGCATGCCACATATGCACTCCTGCAGGCCATATATGGCATCCCACTAAAATGGGAACGAGCACCCGCCCTCACCACGTGGGGGGCCTGCCAACTCACCATCACCGCACAAGGCCCCCACATGTGGAGAAAAGGCATAGGCATAACTCCTCATGCCTCTCAAGCTGAATAGCACTCCTAGGCACCGGCCGATGCACCCAATGTCCAAATGACCCTTAGTGCAAGACTCCCCACACTCCTCAATGACTCGCTTATTTATGCACTTCATCAGGGGGACGTCAGTGACAACCTGCGCTCACTTGCATGGGGGCTAGGAGATCTGCATTATTCCAAGCAGTGGTGGGAAGCACGCGTGACCAGCTACGTGAACTTACATGATCTCATACCTTACGTCTCCATGAGACAGTTCCTGTCCTAGGTCCGGCAGGGCCGAGCAACACCTCATAGCGCCCACCGTGTCCACCACGCCCCCTAAGCTCATTTTGTCTCGTGCTCCTACGTACGTCCATTACTGTCTGGAGTGGGAGGGTACACAAGAAATAGCCTGTAGGGAATATGGAATACTTCATGCATTTTTTCTATGCACGCCTTTTTTTTGTGCAGATACCGTTTTAGCTGTTTTACACGCCATCTTGACTGCCTATGGTTGCCCAGACACTTGTGGTTCCGGCAACACTCTCTCTCATTGTCTGTCGACGACAGTCACGTGTACACAGCAGCATCATGTGTTCACAGCAGCATTATGCGTGCCATGCAGCAACACCACCATATTCTGTGACCAACTCACTGTGGTTTCGCACGGACTTCCCCTGCACTGACACCAGCGGTCAGTAGATACACACACCAGCGCCAGTGGTTATATATGACACACCATCTTTGCGACGCCTGCATCTGCCTTGCAGCGTGGCACCACTGTTGGCCTCGCTATTTGACTGTCTGTGGTTTACTTGACACCCATGGTGCGCTAAACCAGTGGCCTTCGGCCAGGGAGTGGTTGTCACGGGGGGCTACTGGTCTTGTCGTGGACGCAATGCGGGGCAATTGTGACAACTGCTCTCACACACCAACTGCCCTCGCGCACCAACCCCCCCTTCTTTGGATGCCGTGATTAGAGCTTTTCTGGATACCGTGATTAGAGCATACTTGTGCGTGCCTAGAGCAAAGTAAGCGGCACAGTGCATGGGCTTTGGTCACGCACAGTGCACAGTTCGCAGTTCACTCTCACTGTCACCATTCAGTCAAGAGAGGTCACATGCACTATGCAGTACCACAGCCACGTGCATGTAACGACTCACTTCAGGGTCACCTGTACGGACACCTGCAACCTGACACCACCACAGGCACCCCTACATATCGGCCCGCCCCTCTAGATATGCACCACCACGGTTACTGACACACGCCACAATAGTGACATCAGGCAATAGCAGCACCACCCGGCACAGGGAAGACACCGCATGCACCAGCATGCAGACATGTATCCGGAAAATGTGGTAGAAAGCCGAGGTGTGGTACAATCAGAACAGCAGTGGGCACACACAGTGATCCAGCCCTAGGTGTAAGCCACAGGGATGCGGGAGAGAAAAGTGACCCCGCAACTGTGCTGTTTTCACAATCTTATGTGCATCTGACGACGCCATCTTTTGTGTGCACGTTGCTTGTAGCGTTGCACGCCTCCGGGATACTCTGAGCTACTGATAGTGTGCCCCTGTGTAGGGGTGTGTGTGTGACATTGGCTAGACAGGGCCGGACAGTGGGCAGGGTCTGTAGTGATGAGCGCACAATGCACTGTGAGAACAAATTCCTCTTCACCGTCACTCCTGTCTCAGAAAGGACCTTGCCTACCTTTTTGTTAATGGCCTGATGAAATTGTCTCGGTGACCAGTGCTCTGCCTTCGCCTGCTTTCGTCTTCACTGACGTTGTGCCCCGCGTTTGGTCCCCACTGGTTTTCCCGCACGAAGTGTGTATGTGTGTGTGTGTGTGCCGGGGGGGCAGGTATAGGGAAATGTGTGTGGGTGTGGGGACTTCGGTGCATACATAGGTGTGACTGGTGTGGCTTTTGTGCGAAAGTGGTACGAAATTGGTACGAAATTGGTACGAATTTCCTGCGAATTTGGTACGAATTTCGTCCCCAAAGAACCTCTGTGAATGTGGTTGTTACGAATTTCGTACGAATTTTGCACGAGGTTTGAACAATTTACACGAATTTGTATCATTTGTGTGTGTGTGTGTGTTGGTGTGCCTGGTCGGAGGGGTTGTTGTTTGTGTGCATGTCGGTGCATGGTGTGTGCATGTGTGGGTGATATGTGCATGTATTGGTGGTTGTTGGGTTGTGGGTGTCTGGCTGTGTGTGGGTGCGGATGGTTGGATGGGTATAGTCACTCTATCGTTGTGTGCATGTGCTTAGGAAAACTTGGAAGCAATGGAGAATGCTGGTTGTGAGAAAGAGCCCGATGCCATTGCCCATGAGCTCCGGTTTGACTATGGAGAAGTCTCGTGCTCTTCCTTGACATGCACATTTGATGTAATGCCTTTTGACATTTATTTGTGTTTTCGGTAAGTACAATAGGTTTTGTCTCCCACACACTTTTTTTTCCTGTACTTTGCTCATGTTCGGGGTGACATTCCCCTATAGGCCATTCGTAATTACATCCAGCCTAACATGCAAGCATGTTGGTCGAGCAGCCCCCATGCCGTCTTTTGGGGACAAAGACTACTTGGATAATTTACATGTCTGAGTGCTGCTAGAAAAATTGGTGCACCGTTTTGGTTGTCTTCCTTGTGCACGTGCAATTGTGTGTGCAGTATTGACACAGAGGGTTCTTTGCGTTGGGCAGTCTGCATGATGTTTTGTCTCGTGGTGGAATTGTATGCAGGCAACCCATATGAGCGCCTCACTGTGTTCTTCTGTGTTGCTGTTGTGTTGTTGTGCTGTGTGGGAGCTTACCCAGCCACGGGGGGGGGGGGGCTCGGGCTGTGCCGTGCCACGGTACCGCCACATAGGGTGTGTCGTGTCACAGGGGGCCGCCGTTGTGTCGTGTTGTGTGAGGGTGATCGGCACCTGTGCCACCTATGGCACCGGTGCCGGCCGTGCCACCATGACACGGAGGGGGGGGGAGGAAGGGGGGGGGGGGCATCGGAAAGTGTGCCGCGGCACATGCCGTGACACGGGTAAGCCCCGTGCTATGGGCTCAGTGTGTTCGTTCTGCATCACAATGGTAAAAATTCGTTCAAATTTTTCGAACTTCGTTCAAAATTGGTGCGGACTTCGTACGGACTTTGTACGAAATTCGAAGTAACCACGTTCATAGAGGCACTTTGGTGACGAATATCGTCCGAATTTCATACGACATTCGTACGAATTTGTACCACTTTTGCCGAAAAGCCACACCTACACCACCTATGCTGGGATCCTGACCACAAGAGACGCCGAAGGCACTCACCACCAACGGGCGGCGCCCACCCTCAAGGAATTGTGGGAACTTTTGGAGCACCGTCTCCATGAATATCACCCCTCTAGGGCCAATCAACGTTGGCAAGTCCTCACCGCTAGAATGGCTTTGCTCCAGGGCGTTCATGGACATGCAATGGTGCATGTGGCGGAGCAACATACTTGGCCTCACCAAACACCAATCCTTGAAACAATTTTTCAGCCTCCTCTCGTAAGGCCCATGCCTGTACTCTATGGGGATGGAGGAAAACTGAAAAACATTCCTCCACTTCTCAGCAAAACAAGTGCAATGTGCCAAGCACCAATGGATCCACCTGGTGGGGGACCAACTTGAGTCTCCCGAAGCTTTCGAAAAATTTGTGGTCAACGCACGGTGGCATTCCACTTGGGTTAGAGTGTACATCTCCCTCACCCTCCAAAGCTCATATAAACCCTCAATGCATTTCACCATGACATGCACAACAACCCATAATGGAGATCCACGAGGGGTCCTCACCGAGGGGACATGCTCTTTGAGGCAATCCACAAATTGCCTTTGGAAGGGTGGGGAGGTGAGGAAACTTTGGTGCGCGTAAGATCAAAATCTTTTTCCTCGGCCCTTGAGACCGAGGGGAGACGTTCCCTCAGAGGAATGCCTGAGGTTTCAACCTTGAGGGCTTGTTTGAAGGCTTGCAAAGCTGCAAGAGCTTGGCCATTACCAGGGGTACCAGGGGGGAGGGCCTGAAGGGTCCTCTCAGTGCGCTTTGCAATGCCATTTAGAATGGGGCATGCTGCATGTTGGTAGTCGCCCGGCTGTCTGTCAGGGGTCACACATCTCAGAAATGCCCCCTGTCGGGAGTTGGACTCCACCCCCATTTGCTTAGCAATACCATTGGGGACTTTGCACAACCAACACTTAGAGCCAGCCCCCCCCCATTGCTTGCATCCCTTTCCCATCCCCCGTCAAAACAACAATGCAAGTCAAAATTGGTTTTGAAAGAGGACAACGTCCTCCTCCAACTCCTTCACCTGTTGGTTGAGGTTGGCGGAGATGTCTAGGCTTCTCACAAAAGCCTGTTCATCCCCGCCATGAGGCCCATAGATTCACCTTCGAAGCATACTTTGCCCTCCCCCCATACATGGACCCATACGTTCGCACGGATAGGAGATGCCTTCCACAAGGAAGTCGCATCAAGTGAAATGACAACAATGGCAACGTCGCTCGGGGGGGGTTTCCCAATAACTAGGGCCATAGCTATTGCATTATGCACCATTGACTGCAAAGGCACATGGTCAACTGCCCTATTGCGGCCTGTGGTGGACCTTACAATAGTTGCTTGGGGAAAGTAGGGCATGATGCGTTGCCGAACGGTCCTTAGGTCCCGTTGGGTACAACGGCGGGGCATTCGCAAAAGGGCCCGCTGGGAAAGATGCATGCTGCATGCCATGCGTAGCATGCTGAGGCCCTCATGCTCCTGAGCTGTGAATGCAAGATGGCCACGAAGTGGGGCAGAGTCGGCTGTGCAAGACCCACCAATGAAACAAACTTCTCCCTTGGTGTTGGTGCCACGCACAATGTTGGGATCCCCCAAGAGAACTCGAACCAGCCTCTGAATAGCCTTCAACCGCCACCGCTGGGCCTTGGGACATTGCAACTTGGTGTATCCGCAGGTTAGCTGACTTGAGAGCCCTGAGGGCCTCATTCACAGTAGTATCCATGAACAATAAGAGGTCCTGGCTGGGAAATGAGTGGTGGTTTTGACGCAGGGGCCCCAAAAACACGCGCCATAACCCACGAGATAACCGGGGCGATAACTACGTTATCGCGCGATAACCCCCGCGATAACCCCCGTGATAACTCAGTAAGAGCGCGATAACCCAGCGCGATAACTAGTTAGAGCACCTAGTTAGAGCGCGATAACTACCGCGATAACTAGTTAGAGCACACGTTAGTGCGCACTAACCGGAGGGGTTAGAGCACATTGGGCAGCCTAAAACCCACGTCCACAAGCTGCTGCCGCCACGTAGGCGTGCAATACAGCAACCCCCCTGCACTATAAAAAATCACGCTCCATCGCTCACCCTCCCATGGCAGTGGACCGTGTAGTGCCGGGGTGTTGAGCAACACCCCGGCTCCGGGAGTGGCCTTGCATGCCCAACCCCCCACCTCACTACCCTTGCACACACGGGTGTGCCGCTTTTTGTCCCTTAGGGAGGAATTCAGCAGGCCAACACTCTCCACCCCGAGAAATCCCCCCTCAAAGACCCCACACACATCGACCAGCGCCATGGGCGCCCCATCACGCAAATTGGCGTGAAGGCCCATGGCGTCCGTCCCTTTCGGGTGAACAACTTGGATGCTACACCATGTGAACGATGGTGGTGCATTGCGAGTGCAATGCTCATTGCGCCCCACAACCAAGGGGGTGAGGAGAGGCCTCAGGGTAGCAGCAACCATTCGTGTTCACCAAAAGTTAGAGGGGTTGGGGTTTCCGCTTCCCACTAGGCCCAAGTGGCACATGTCCACTTGGGCCGCATATCGCTCCTCCCCTGGAAGAATGCACTTAGGCAACCCCTTGAGCGAATCCACTAGTCATTGATTCCCACTCGTGCTCCCGCTACCCTGACTCTGCACCCTTGGTGGACCCACCCCTTGATGGGCGGTGCAGGTGGCACTAAGGGTGGAGGCGAGGCTACGCAGCTACGCCTCAACCACCTCCAGGCGCTGCTAGAGGTCATCCCTCGTCCTCCGCAGCGCCTCCACCTGCAGCCTCAGTTGGGCCGCCTCCACCTCGGCCTTTTGCCTCCCCTCATGGGCCTCCTGGAGGTCCCCCCTCACCGCCTCCCGCTCCTCCCCACTCTTGTTGGCCAATTCAAGGGCACGGTCCAGGGCACGCTGAGTGTTCAATTGGACCCTTTGTGCCCTCGACAAGGCCGACTTCTGCTCGGCCGCCCTCCCCTTGGCCAACGCGGCCTCCACCCCCGTGACGGCCGCTTGCTCCACCAAAGTTCAGCAAGCGTCCGTCACGTGGGTGGCCAGGGTGGCAGCCAAGGCCCCCACATCAAGGGCTGGGGGGGGGGGGGGGCTGCGGCCGCCACCTTGGCCACCTTCGATGGCTTGGGGGAGGGGGTGGGGGCTTTGCCCTTGGGGGTGGGGGGGGTACCCTCCTCCAACTCCACCACCACCACCTTATGATCCCGCTTTGTGGGCCTTCCCCCTTGGGCGCACACGACCGGGCCTACAAAGCGGTTGCATCACGCACATTTTCTTGGGGGGTGACACCCCTCCAACTGGTGGATCCCCCCCCCCCCCTGTGCAGCTTCTGCCACACCTTCTGCCCAGTGTACCCCCCGGATGCTTCATCAACGAAGCAGAGCCTCAGCAAAGAATAGTTTTTGCGTTGGGGGGGGGGTCACTCATCCCAAACAAACACAAAAAGGCTCCAACCGTTTTCCCCTTGGCGGCATTCGGCCACTTGGCCGTTTCCCACCCAACTGACATATAGGAGGGGAGGGTGAAGTTGGTCTTCCTCTCCACGCCTCCCTCCTTTTCCGTGATTGTGACCTACTGGTACCATGCGGTCCTCCCCTGCCGGCAGACGTCGTCTGCCGGCACTCCCCTACGCTAAACCGCCCCCTCCGGCAGCCTCTTAATCTGCCCCCCCTCCAGCTCCGCACCGGCCGCCACCGGCTTGGTGGCCCCTACTCCTGCTGCTTGTGCTGCTGCTGCTGCGGTTGCCTCGGCCGCCTCCTTGACGAACACGTGCGGCAGTTGCAGGGTCGTGGCTTGGGAAGAAAGAAAAACAAACACGCGATAACTACCGCGATAACTCGTGCAATAACTTAGTTAGAGCGCGATAACCCCCATGATGACCCCCGCGATAACCCCCGTAATATCTAGTTAGAATGCGATACCCTAGCGCGATAACTATTTGGAGCACCCAGTTCGAGCGCGATAACTGCCGCGATGACTAGTTAGAGCAGAGGTTAGAGCGATGTGTCGTGCGCACTTTTCACACCTGGTGATATGGGCACATGCCTTTGCCCGCCTCCTTCTTGTGGTTTTCTAGCACCAGGTTCATCCTCCACAGCTAGACGAAGTCCGCGACAGTTGCAAACTCCTGAAATTGCCTCCACTCCACCACCTGGGCCACCCCCTGGAGCTTGGGGGGGACCCTTGCCACTCCCCCATACATTCCCTTCCTCACCACCAAAATGGTGGCCGCTGGCACCTTCATCCCACCATGCCCTTGCAAGGTCGGCCACTGCAGTGCCTCCCCATGGCACACCGTGGCCAAGGGGTACTGGTCGGGGTGGCCTGCAAGCCCCCCCACCTCTTCAGTGTTGAAGCCTCCCACCGGGCCCCTCTCCCCGTCAACAAAAAATGCCCGGTGCTTGTTCCCACCGGGAGCAAGCATTGAGCACATTGCTCAATGCTAACCCCATTGGGTTCCCCCCCCCCCCCCTTTGGCTCCTCCCCCTCCTGGCATGGCACACAAAGACCTTCTTTGTGTGTGGAGCACAAGGCCGCATCGCAGCCGTAGCAGTTGGCCACAACCTTCCCCTTACACCTAGCCGCCCCCTCACATTCACTGTCTTGGCAACCTGGCCAACAGGGGCCCCCAGCTAGGGCCGCTTAATGGACTGGGTGACATGCAGGTTCGGGAACCGAAGATTATGATTATATTATAGGGCCTTCGGATAAGATAAGATCATCATACAGGGCCTTGGGTTAGCTCGATTGGAAAAAATGCCATGAGGCGAGGATTGGACACACAAGTGGGCGAGGCCTTTGGAGTGCCCGACCCCCAGTGGACATCAAGGGCATTAAAAATGAAAGCATTGCCCCTCTTGAATGGCACAGCCCTCCCCACCCAAGGGTCAGGGAACCAGGAAATGTTGGAGGGGACAAAAAGAAAATGCGACCCATCCTCGGCCTCATGATTATGCGTAAGCGTAATCAAACAATTAACAATCAATGTGCCGTCGGGCACGGTGTAAGGGGGGGCGTCGCGATGGAGGTGTTGTGCGGTGTGGTCATACCACGAAATTTGTGCCGTGTCAAGAATGGTACAGCTCCACCCAACCCCCCCACCACACTCTTCTTCGCAGTCTCAAGCACACAATGTGCGATCCTTTTGCGGACCGGCAGATGGCGGAGGTTGTGGGGGTTGTGCTTGCGGTGGTTGCGGCCCCCATAGTTTCCATACACTGTTCGGCGGGTCCCTGAATCTTGGCGCCTGTCCACAAAAGGGGGGTTCTCTTTGAAAATGGCTGCCTTCTCTGAGAGAGGCACCCTGTCCAAATCATCCAAAAGACTCTCGAGCTGCACATCACTCAAAAAGTCGTGCTGCAGCAAATAGTTCACCACTAACTTGTCCCCGACAGTGACCACAAGATCATTTGGATGCCTATTAAAGGCCGCCATGGGCTTTGCCGCAACCACTTCCTTAGCCTCCCCAACAAGGGGGGGTGCCGCCCCAAAAGGAAAAAGAATCCCCTGCCCCGAAATAGCGTTGGGAGTGGTGACCCCATATCGCTCCCACTCCTTTGTGGGGCAAAGGGAGTGCATGGGGAGCTTGCTTTCGGGGTCCTCAGTGCAAACCCTGCGGGTGTTGTGGGTGAGGGGTTGGGGGAACCAATCATCCGACTTCCCCTTCCCCTAACCAGGATGGATCCTTACCTTCTGGACACTAACAATGAGGGGGTGGTGGGGCTTGTCGTTCCCCCTCCCATCCCCCACTTCCTCCACTTCCTCCACTTCCTCCTCCACGTCCTCCTCTTCCTCCTGACCCACATAGAGGGTCCTGTTCGTCCCTGCATCCTTCTCGGCATGGGCGGTGACGGACTCCACCACTGCGTCCACATCCTCCGAATGAAGGTGGATCACAAATCCAGCAAACCTTGGATTTGTTTCTAGCAACCCGAAGATGTAGTTGCTGAGAACCAGGGGGTCCTTCTCGTTGGCCGTGAAGGGTTACTTATGGATGATCAGTCCAAAGTCCACACCCTTCTCCAAAGTGACTCGCCACAGGGCGCCTCATAGTGGTGTCACCCATCATAAACCCCTGGGGTCCGCCAAGGCGACGGATCCCCATGAGCTTTTGATGGTGCTCGTACCAAGCGTGGGCAGCAGCAAGGGCCATGGTAAACTATTGGAGAGCTAAAGCGACGAGTGGAAACATGGAACAAGAGAAAATGAAGCACGATAACCTCCGCGATAACTCGCGCGATAACTAGCTATCGCGCAATAACTAGCGCGATAACTAGGTTATCACGCGATAACCCCGGCGATAACTAGTGTTGTAACCCCGTTCTAACTAGTTAGAGCACAAAAATACCACATCGCAAAAGTACAAAACGAGCAATATCGAGCAAACGAGACATGCAAGGCACATTGTTGCATCACAGTGCACCCATGTAACATGTGAAAGGCCGGGTTCTAGCCATATTGACAACCCCCAAAAACTGGGGGAGTTCCACACCCCGCCCTGGAACAGCGCATCCCAGCATGCACCGAAGTCCCCACACTCACACAAATTTGGCCCCCCGGCACACACACAGACACACACACACAGAGACACACACACACACACACACACACACACACAGACACACACATACACACACACACACATACACAAACACAAGTTGACTAGCGTTGGCGAAACACACGGAAAAATGGAACATCATCAATGAACAGGCCAAAGATATTAACGACGATGAGATTCCATACACATAAGTTGCACGCTTGAACAAGGTAGATACCGAAGGATGGCCCACTGTCACAGAAAAGCAAGGCTTGGCGTTGGTCTTGGCAGCTGCCACGGGAATGGAACTGTGGGTTGAAAAAGGCAAAATCAGAACAAGTTGCAAACCCGCTAATTGTTTCACCCCTCGAAAATAAAAGCCTAAAAAAGACGAGGCAGACGAAGAACCATTGGCACTGTGTTCACATTTGAATAGAATAATGCTGTTGACGGCAAGTTGTGCAGTCTCGACACAGACATGGAAAAGCTCGAGAGTACACAAAACAAGCGGCTCGGAAGGATGCAGCTTATTGTGAAGGCACAAGGAGGACCACAAGAGCTGATTGCACAATACATGCCAGGAGCTGACGCACCGGTACAAGCACCGGCTTCACGGGCGGAGAGCTGCAAACCGCCGGAGAGCCCAGCAGGGCAAAAAAATCGAGGCCCAGAGCGCCCCATGGAAGTGGACAACACGTAGGTGCACCCGTCTTGTGACGAGTCTCATGAGGACCAGTTTGACAAGGGCATACCAAAAAGGATGTTCATGGATGATAACTCCAATATGCAACATCTTGCACACTTGACGATCTCAAGGACCCGGCTATGAAGAACACCCCACACATCCCAAATTCCACCCTGCGAACACGTTCACGGTCGGAGTGTGTGTACGTGCTAAGCCACCTCGTGGAACCGGGCATGTGGACCTTTGTACAAGATACCCAAGCGGCACCACGCCGTTGGCGAGTGCTAGATTCAGTGGACGTATACTCCGTGGTGCAAGGGCCATGGGTGTGCCACGCACAGGCTTCGGACTACCTGATTTTGGACCAAGTGCAGCAACTGCAACAACTGTCACATTGCCCAGCCTTTAACCTTTAACCCAGCCTTTAAACTAGTAATCGACACAACATGCCGCTGTCCCTCTACTACTCCTCTCCCCAAGGGGTGTCTTTTGCGGTACGAAACGGCTCATCTGCTAGTGGTGCAAGCGCTAAAAAAAGCAAACCGCGCTGATCATGAGTGGTCTTCGAGCGGAGCTACGTAGGTACCTCACAAGGTACATTGCGGAGCTCCGCTCCTTGACGCACAATGGAACCAGATGCAACAGCGGCAACACATCATTGCATCCATGGCTACGACCATCACTTGCTTACGCCTAGAACTCGACCTGGCCAAGATCGCCACACCGGAGCGTCCAGTCTTCTCCGACCTGTGAGATTCCTCTTCTGTTGCTTCTAGGGACGAGCCCTCCGACTAAGAGGAAGATGAATACCGGGTTTTTCATGATAACACTTTCTTTGTACCTTTATGACCCCTCCCTACACGCCGGGCTTGTGACAAACAGCCTTCCCATGGCACAGCCCCCTCCCAACGTGGAATGTGGAAGAGCAAAACTGTTTTTTTTTCACATTCGGAAAAATGCGGTTTTGCAGAAGCTATGCGGGTCATATGCTGCAGTTAACAACATCCATGCGTGGACAGGAGTCGACCCTAGTGTAGGCACCAACGTGCACACTTTTCTTGTTGAGGCACGCTCGCTCTTTCTGGCATTGCATGCAAATGCCGGCAATTATACGTCTAAAGCGTTGCCCGGGGGATGGGAAGATTTTCTAGTTAGCACATTGAATGTAGCATGGTGTGTTGGCACTAACGCAATCACCACTCTGCCTGGTACCGCTTTCCTGAAACAACACACAGCTAAATCATCGTTTGGATCGGCGTCTCTACAGCGGGAAGACGCGTTGCGAAGTGTCACCCAGCAGCATAAAGTCGTCTTCTTCTTCCTCCACGCGATGCGACACACAACCTGCAGCGACTGGCTGAAGTTTTATGATGAATAGTTGGTGCTCCCAAACCCCACTCACCCCTTGCGAATATATGTATTGTATAAACGCGGCACATGCAAAATGCTGAATGCGTGGCTTGACCATCACGAGAGGTCACACCGATGTGCCGTGTTAGCAACCATGACACACTTTGAGTTCCGAAAGTTACACCCCACTGAAGTCACGAGGGTTCGTGATGATGGTATATGGGAACTGTGTTTAGTGGAGAGCACGGGACGAGAAAGGTTGGCACGGTTCCTGGTGGACACGATGCGTAAACAATTGCTTAGGCCGACGAAACGCAAACGAAACAAGTTGCGGTTTTCCAATGTCCCCTTTGTGTTTCGAGACGTGGGAACGCATCAACAACGCGAGCAGGCCCAGAAATTCTTTTGGGAACGATGGGATGAATTGGGCGATGAAAGTAAAGGGTTGCTGAAAGCAAAGCGAATAAAATGGTCCGCATAGGACGAAAATCTCTTGGCCACAATCAAGTCATTGATTGACTGCCGATGCCCCAGGCTTGCAAGGGTTGCCCGTTTGGCAACCATTCCAATTGGACGGTCTTTACGCATTGCGGATATCCTTATTTACACAGTCATTGGCAGGTTTGTGCCGTACGTTGGTTAGCTCGGCGGCAAAACACGCCGGGAACGCACCCCCTTGAGAAGGCTCGTGGAACACAAATTCAGCGCACAAAAATTTTGTATAATCATTTCGTTGGACAGTGTACGCGAAATTTGCGTACAACGGGTAAAATGGGCCGCAAACCGTCGTTGGCACAAACGTTGGCCACACTTGGAGGCCATGAGGCGTCCATTTTACCTTTACGGTTTGCCACTCGGAGGAATGTGGACTCGTGCGAACACGACATGGAGGCTGCCCTGGCTCCAACACTAGACGGAGTCACACCTTATGGGGGGGTACGGTATGGTGAATCGTTTTTCCAAGACCTTCACAATTTTACCGGCACCAAGGCCATGCAACAAGTGGCCTCTGAAGTGATAATAGCCCCACGGATCAAGCTGAACTTGAAGTTTAAATTGTTTGCACCCCAACCGGTGCATATTCTGGTCGAGTCACGACCAACATTGCATTCACGCACCTTGGAACGACTTTTTGCAAAATTCAGCAAAAGACTGCACGCTACGTATCATGTGAAGCTCCCCAAACGAATATCTTCCCAGGTGCCAGCATACGCACCATCCCCGCTTGCCATGGCCAAAAAATTGGCAGTGAAGCACATCAGAAGTTTGGACTTCCCCACACTCATCCGAAGGTGGTTTGCATCGGCACTGACGGTGCTGCGAAAAGCAACCCCTACTGTAGCGTCCCAGGTGTAGGGCTGGCGGGCAAACCAGTCCAACATTGCAGCCAAGGGACAAGGAACACGACTGCAAGGGAGATTGGTGTCTCTCGGTTGAGCAGATGTTATGAAAACCTTTGCACTGCCCTTTGCAGCGGTCCAGTCCAGGATCAGGATTGCCCTCCCCCCCGTAAATGCAATTGCAATTACTTGAAACGAAAATTTCTAGCCATGTTCGATGGGTCACAGCGGCATGCCTTGTGCAGAATGGCGCAACAGTGGGAGTCTGTGATGCCACGAGATCTACTGTCACCAATGCTACAAAATAGCCGCAATTCTACCTTGCCTTCACAGGACTTCATTGACGGTACGACCCAAAAATTTCATGAGCAGTTTGAGGGGTTTTTTCGACTCAAGCGATGCACCAGCGGTGTTACCAACCTCAAAGATACAGGACGTCCTGACACGAGAGAGCCGGGAGTATGTACAAAAATATATCCGTGGACAGCAAACGAGTGTATAACTGAATGCAACACCCTTTAGAAGTCACAACGGCTAACCGTGGCAATATGGGATAAAAAACCAACTGACATGTATGCCCTTTGCTCAGCCGTCTATGAGCGGCAAATGCTCGAGGCAACGGTGTTGAGCCCCTCCTTTTGTTTGGTTGGTGTTGAAGCAAGAAAAGGTGGAGCACAGGTATTCATTCAGCCTAGGCTCCACAAATCTGCCTCACAGCATGGCATCCTTGATATGGCTGTAAATTTTTCCTCGCTCAAACAAGCCGCTTTGTCCACAAAAAAATGGGGCGAAGCCTTGTTGGAAGGGCGGAACACAAAAACCGTGCGGGGTCGAGCACCCTCCGCCTTTCAACTCGGGAAGTGGAAGTCCGAGGAAGCAAAGAACGATTTGCGTTTTGGATTGCTCATCTCACATGCCAGGCATTTTCTGTGCAGGTTTTCACGACTAATGGGGAGAGGTCTTTAACTGCTCCTCAAGGAGCTGCACGTTGCACACCCAGTGTGTGGAACACCCAGTCTGCTCGGCATCAGGGACTTTATGGTGCTGACGCGCAAATGGTACGTCCACCGGACCGAATTGGCCGAACGCGACATAGATAATGCATACTGGGAGTTGCCCAAAGATGGCGTGCTGGACACTGTGAAACAGGCAGCTCAGAGAGTGCAAAAACACCGAGGATGCAAAATGCGGGGGTCTTTTCATTTCAATCCTTCCAAAGGAGGGGACCGCTTGCTAGACCGCATGGGCTGTGCAGCTGTGCGGCATTTTCGTGTAATACCTTTGTGTGACTTGGTAAAGTCCGTTCACTGGGATCGGCACGAAAATACCTTGTTTGACCGGCAGGGATGGGTTCTGAACCAGCTTATCAAGGGTGTACCCATTGGCGGGTAGCTGAGTGCACAACTGATGTGCATCTGCGCCTTGGTGCAAAAGGTTGCCTTTGTTGAGAACCTCACTCCACTGCTTGAACGCTTGCTGCTTGGCTGGGACAGGCGCACGTTGCCAGATATTGCTTTGAAGCCTAGTCCCACCCTAACCTTTCCCAAGATGGCCAGGGTACCGAAAGACACACACACTTTCAACAGTGCAAATATGTCTGGCTGGTTTGAGCCCTCCTGGAAGCATGTAGGAACACCGAGTGTCCGGTGGATACATGTCGAGTTGCGCGCACTCGCTTTGTGGCATTCACACCTCGAAGACGACTAGGGCACATAAACCACAGTGCACCGTAACAACAGCATTTTTCCCTGCGGAATCACTTCCAAATGTCGACCCTATCATGTGCATCGTCGCTGAAACATCCCATGCACAGCACACACTGTCCATTGAACCTGCCATCTTACTGACCCGTTACATAGATAACACGTATGTCGGATTTTGTAATGTACCATAGCATGTGTTGGGGGTGGCCAGGCAGTTTCTGGTCCATCTACAGCAAGAGTTATACCACGTCCCATTTAAAGGCGAAGCTGAGGGCCACTTTTTGAGCTGGGGCGAGTGCTGGGTGTGGTGCACGCCAACCCTCTCCCTCACTCTAAAGGGGTTCCGCCAAGGGTTCTTTGAGCCTAGTGTCTGGGACCGCTGGCCAGACCGCTGGTCCCCAAGCTGTGCAGTAGTGCTTCAATGCATGGTGCCAGCACTGGTGCTGAAGTCAATTCAATTCGCCCTGTGTAGGGCCAACCAGTCCCTAAACGGAGAAGGAGTTGTAACAGGGTTTGGGTACAAAGGTTACCAATGGTCCTAGTAGTACCTGCCCATTAAATGTCGACTACAAGCACTGGGGCTTGGAGGCCTGTGTGAATACGCAGCCCCAGTGGACTGGGTGACCAACGGAAAGGCCATCGCCCTAAATTGAGGGAGGGGAGGAGGGTGCACACACACACAGGCATCAATGAACAATTTGCCGTTGGTTGAAAAAGTGATCTGTGAAAACTACTGCATGAATCAACTTGATTTGTCAGGTTAATGTTTGTGTGACATCTGTTGAGCCTCTGCTTGTTGCCTTTGGCATTGCGTTGTACGCACATGCCATCAATGAAAGCAAACAGTTCCCGACTCGACCCACACACACACACCACCGGCCCCCACACCCTCTTACGTACCTGGTCAGTGAATGTGTCACCGCTGAATTTTTACGAGGGGGGCTTTGTGTGTGTGTGTGTATATGTGTTTGCCTCTGTGTGTGGATGCGTTTGTGCGGATTTGTGTGTGTGTGTGTGTGTAGGTCGGTGTGTTCATGTGTAGTTGGGTGTGTGGTTGTGTGTGCTTATGTGTGCGCGCGTGTTGGTGTGAGGTGCGCTGTGTGTGTGTGTGTGTGTATGGCTTGTGCGTACATGTGGTTTGGTGCTCCTCACATCCTCACCCCCCACACACACACTGGCGCACGCCCACACCCAGAAACAAACAGACAAGCGTACCCCCCCCCCCCCTCCACGCACACCCACATACCATTAGTGAAATCAAACCGCCCTGCCACCCCACCCACACCCACACCGCCGAGCCACACATACGCACACACACTTGCGTAGTGGATGTGTCATGGTTAGGTATGCGAGGCGGGATTATTGTGTGTGTGTCTGTTTGTGTGTGTGTGTGTGCGCGGGTGTGTGTGTGGATTGGTTTGTGCGCGTGGGTGTGTGTTTGTGTGTGGGTGTGTATCCATGGGTCCGTGGTTGCGTGTGTGGGTGTGTGGGTGTTGGTGTGAGGCTTGGGATGGGTTTGTGTGCGAATGTGGTCGGGTGGCCCCCACATCCTCACACACACCAACACACAAACGCACGCCCGCACGTAGAAACAAAGATGAAGTCATGCATCCACCCACATGCAAACACAACCACGCACCCATACACAAACCCAGACAAACCCACACACCCCACACAAAGCCACACCCACACACATGTGCACATGTGGCCTGTAGCCAAGGTGCAGGGTGCTTGGGGGGGGGGGGGGACCCCGGTTGTTAAGACAAATGAGAGTGTGCACAACGGTGAAATTTGTATGAATTCATGTGATTCGTACTAAATTCGTACGAATTTCGTGCGAATTAGTACGAATTCACGTGAATTTACGCCTATGAATCGGCTAAAGGCTTGCCGGGTTTTGACACTTTTTTTTGAGCGCCGTTTGGGCATAGTGGATGCGTTTCGGATGGGACTTTCACTGGATGATGCGTAATCAAGCATGGGCAAGAATTTCACCCCCTCAAATCCCTCAATAGCAACCAAAAATATGGCACCTTCCTCAAAATACCTCGAAATTTGGGTCAATTCGCGCGAATATTAACACCCAGTTCAAACGGCCACTTATCCCCCGTTCACGAAGGGTACATAGTAATTTCTGCAATCAAAACGAGGGTTGGCAAGACGCACGAGGCGTCAGGATTGTGTATAGCGACCTAGTCGGCTATCAGACATGAGACATCAGACTTTTATGGACCATCATTACCAGACCATGAACCCCCCTCCCCCAACCCCTTGATTATGCACTACATCAACCCCCCACCCCCCGCCCTTGTCCACACCAAACTCTTCGCAGGAAACCCCCCGCGTGACCCCCCACCCCCCCCCCCCACTATCGGGTGCTTTCAACCCCCCCCCCCCCCCCAAGGAAAAAAGGTGCCACGGAAAAAACAAACCCCCCCGTTTGGAAACCAATTGCACACCTGTTGTTGACAATGTATGTGACAACTTCAATTTGATTCTGATTTTGGTTGTTTGAGCAGACAATTTGTTTGTGTACAACGCCCTTGAGGTGTTTTTGATTGTTTGTGGTCTAGGCCTTTGCGCCTTAGACCAGAGCCCCCTTCAATGATGAACGCGTTGATCACAATTGAGAAGGGGTTCTGGCACGTTTGCTCCTGCAACCAATTACAATTTGCTGACTGTGAGCCCCTTCAATGACGAAGCATGACAATTTACATGTGCTGCTCCGTCACGCGTGGGTCTTCAGTGTCGACCCCCGCAAGGACCTGTTTCTTAGGACCTGTTTTGTGCGGACGGAGCTTTGCGGATTTTTGCCGCAGAGGAATGGGACTGCCCCCAGCAGTCAGTGTACCATGTCCACCAGAATGTGCACCATGTCCTCCAATGGCCAGCAACCATTTTGAAAACCAAGCAACATACATCTGAGAAGGGGCTTTGCAGTGATTTCGAATTTGACTTCCTTGTTTTAAACCGCCCCTCTGTCCCAGCCCCGAAGGCTCATTGCAATGTGCTGCACTATGCCGTGCTCACGCTTTGTTGTTCATTGCAGGATCTGGTGACGACCATTAAAACCCCTGTGCTCTGTCTTGTCGTCCTCCGTCTTGCCGTGGTGTTTCTTGAGGAAGTTTGGAAAACCATGCAGAGAAATCCACAGTGTAGGGAAAACACCCCCCACGCAACCCCATGCGCAATGGTGTGGAAAAGCCTGCCTTGCCTCTTTCAATGTCAGCATCACATGGTGTGTGTCTGTGATGTTCGATGTTTTGTTGGTTCTGTGTGTAGTGGAAAAAGATGGAAAAAATCACAGACTACAGATTACCCACAGACTACAATTCTCAGAAGTGTGTTATGGTGTAAGTCGTGAACATTTGCAACTTTGGTGCCACGTGTCGCATTGCATTTCTTTTGAAGGTGTATTTGAACGTGTGCTGTTTGTTCCTGAAAAACACCCATCGAGGTGTTTGGTATGTCCATGGTCTAGGCCCTGGCGCCTACGACCACAGACCCCTTCGACGAGGAATGTGCTGACGACAACTGAGAAGGGGTTCTGATTTCTTGGTATTTGCTTCCATGTTTCCACGTATGCATCCCCTTCGATGATGTGTCAGCCATGTGGGAACAATCTGTCCAGGGCCTAATGTTATAGGCCCTATTTTGTTGGATGGAGCGAGGCATCTCCCCATATTCCAACGGATCTGCATGTTTGCCAAACTTGCCAAAGACCACTGCAATCAGCCCTACTGCACCCTTGTGCTGCACAACATACGCCAGCCCCTACCTTGACAGCTTGTCTGGGTCATTGCGGAGCTTCCGGCCCCAAGGTTTCTTTTTCATTCTGCCTTGCTGGGCGCAGTACTCTCCAATGTGGCGGACTGCATTTGAGTTGGGTGATGCAGAATTCCCACTGTCAGCCAAAAAAAAAACTGAGAAGGGGCTCTGCTATGTGGGTACTGGTGGTCCATTGATTTAATGTGGTTGTGATTTCATGGTATGTTTTGGTTTTATCGCACTTGATTTTATTTTATTTGGTGGATCATGCACAACACCCTTGAGGTGTTTAGTACGTCCGTGGTCTAGGCCATGGCGCCTATGACCATAGACCCCTTCAATGATGAACATGCTGCCCGCTACTGAGAAGGGGTCCCATGTCACATTCTCCTGGTACCTATGTCCCTTCAACGCTTATCTTTTCCTTGTTGTGCGTGTCTCTCTCGACACAAAGGGAAATGCGTGTATTGCCTAGGAGACAAGTGTGCGCTGAGCCTCTTCTACACATAGGGCACTCTTTTGTTATCGACCTTTGACCCTTGAGGCGAGGAAGCGCGTCTAGGGTCTAGACCGTTGCGTCTCTGGCCCAGACATTTGAGTTGGGCCTGCCCCAGCACCCATGCGTTCATCCCCCACCCACTGCGGGCTGCACTTTGCCATGTCGTCTAGCCCCCTTAGCGTGGCCTCTTCCGCCCCTCCAGCCCTTCGTTCCCGGAATGCGGTTGGGGGGATCTGCCGGAGCTCTGGCGGTTTGGAGACCAACCCCCATCACCACCGTGGGACTCTGATGCTGAGAAGTGTCTCAGCGAACTGGCCTCCCCCCAGCCTCCATTGCCAACACCGCCTCCCTCTCCCCCTTCACCCCGCCGTGCACCAACAACCTCTCCAATGCCCGTAAGTCCTCCACACAGACCCCACATTAACCCAACCACATACCTGGTAGCCCTTGAAGCCGTGGAGGAGGCCCTGATGTGCACTGCCGTGCCACCGCCATCCCCCCCGCAACCCCCCAAGTACGTACCCAAGGACCCGCCCACCCCCCCAAAGCCCACTGTACACGGGCCCTACAGTGCCAAAACATTGCAGCTCATCCGGGAGAATCACGGGGGTGGGGTCCAGTACTTCGTAGACGGGGTGCTGAACCGCCGAGCGATGTACCGGTTTGCTGTGCAGCAGCCCAAGAAAAACCCCCGGCGGGTGTGGCAGGAGGGCATGCGAATTACTCGTTCGCATTTCCTCAGCAGGGACGAGGAGCATGCAGCAGTGGTACTTGAAATCCTGTGTGCCACGCCAAAACCCCCCCGTATCCCCAAGCCAGCCGCGCCACCTGTGCCGCGTCGGCCGCTGCCCCCTCCACCAAGTGATCAGGTGACTGACCCAATATAGCAGGCACCGCCGTACCTCACTCCTCCCACTGGCTCCCGCCCCAAAGCGGCCATGCCCCACCCCGCAGTACGGTTCATTTCTCCAGCGGCGTGCGTCTCAGTCCGCCCCCCCGCAATTTGGGTCATTGCTCCCTGCGCAAGCCCCCCTGCAGCGACCCCAGACTTCGGCGAGACGTTCGAATTTCCAGCTCTTCGGGCAGTGTGCGCCGAGCGTCTCTTACTCGTAGGGCACTCTTCCAAATGGCTCCAAAATGGCTCGCCAAGACCAAGTATGGTGCAAAGCCGAAGCCGAAGGCAACGGCACCACCACCATCACCATCACCATCACCATCGCACGCCCCAGAGGCGCGCGCCTCCGCCCCTGTCCCGGCCCGCGCGCCGCCTGACAAGGGCGCGCCGAACTGTGCCCCCGAAAAGGCACCGGCAACTCAACCGGGCGCCCCAGAGGCGCCACAGTCTGCCCCTGTCCCGGCCCTGGCGCCGGCTGACAGGGGCGCGCCGCACTCTGCCCCCAAAAAGGCACCGGCAACTCAACCGCGCGCCCCAGAGGCGCCGCAGTCCGCCCCTGTCCCGGCCCTGGCGCCGGCTGACAGGGGCGCGCCGCACTCTGCCCCCCCAAAGGCAATGGCACCTCAACCGCGCGCCCCAGAGGCGCTGCTCTCGACCCCTGTCCCGGCCCTGGCGCCGGCAGACAGGGGCGCGCGACCCTCTGCCCCCCCACAGGCACTGCCCCAGCCGCCACCCGGGGGTGTGGATTTCGTCATGATCCCACCGCAACCCTCGGCACAACCACCATCATTGCGCGCCTTTGAGCCGCAGGAATCCGCCCCTGTCCCGGCCATGGCGCCGGTGGACTCGGGCGCGCCACAGGGTGCCCAACCCTCTGCACCAACAATGCGTGCCCCCGAGCCGCAGCAATCCGCCCCCGTCCCGGCCATGGCGCCGGCTGACTCGGGCGCGCCACAGGGTACCCAACCCTCTGCACCAGCAATGCGTGCCCCCGAGCCGCGGCAATCCGCCCCTGTCCCGGCCATGGCGCCGGTCGACTCGGGTGCGCCACAAGGAGTTCAACCCTCTTCACAACCACCATGTGCTGCTCAGCCACAGCAGCCAACACTGTTGCCCACTACGGCCACGTTGAACAACATGGACTACGGGCCCGATGACAACCTTGTCGAAGGGTTTACGCAACGGTGGCTTGACCGCGACAAGTTCGTGACCAAAGCATCAGAGGTGTACACCGTCCATGAGATGGCGGCCGCTGAGGTGTGGGCAGACAAGAACGGCACCAAGCGGAGCCTGGCCTTTGAGGAATGGTGGCCCCACGGTGATGGCGATGGGGAAGGGAATGCTCCCCCACCGCCACAATGGGCCTCCCAAATGGAGGTCTCGGGCAACTATGAGCTGTCCGATGGTGATATGGTGCGTGGCTGGATCTCCAGCAACCACCACTGGGATAAAAACAAGCCGGACTTCGAGGCGAGGGTGCATGGAGATGGCATCTCAGGACAGCGTGTTTGGATCAGCTGTGCCAATAAGCCACACACCAATCTCACTGACACCTATTGGTGTAAGGTTGTCCCCGACACAGGTGCCTTTCAGACCTTGCGTAGGGAGATCCAGGACAGAGAAGCGTGGCCCCAACTGCTGGCAAACATGCGGGCCGAACCGAGGGACACGCCTCCCCTGTCGACCGAGGACCAGGACATCCTGAAACACCTTGTCAAACAGCACGGGCTGATTCCCTCACAGGCGTTGGCTGTGCGGCAGGTGTTGGATGAGTCATGCATCACAACATTGACTGGTGGTGCTAGCACAGGGAAGTCGGAGACTTTGGTGGCATGCATCAAGGCCGTGCTATGGCAGCAAGGCCTCCTGGTCGCCCAGAACCCTGAACCTGCTGACCGGAGTACGTGGAACATGGGCAGGAAGGTGGGGGGACCTGAGTCAGATACCCAACCCCGCGCATGCGTGTTGGTGACTGCACCCACGAACGCACAAGTCGACATGTTGTTGGCACGCGTTCACGAGGAGTGTTACAAGGACAGTGTGTTTCGTGAGAAGGTGCTTAGTACCCTTCGTGAACGGCCGTTAAGTGGCCGTTTGAATAATTGCGTGAATTTCACGTGAATTTACCCAAAATTTGAGGTTTTTGGGGGAAAATGCCATATTCTTGGTTCATTTCAAGGGCTTTGAGGGGCCAAAATTCCTCCCCTAGCTTTGTTACGCATCATCCAATGAAAGTCCCGCCCCAAAAGCATGCATCATGACCGCACCGTGCCCAAAACGAGAGGTGCCGGAACCCGGCAAGCCTGTAGCCGATTCACAGCCGTGAATTAACGTGAATTCACGTGAAATTCGTACGAATTTCGTACGAATTTCACGTGAATTCACGTGAATTTACACAAATGTTACCCGTGTGCACCCCCTGATTTGTCCTCACACCCCTAGTAAGCACCCCAGCATGCACCCCGGTCACAGGCAACAATGGTCTGGGTTCGTAAGGTCATCTTATGTCCGTCTCTTGCGGCACCGGAACCGCCGCTGTAGAGTCTGAAGGTGCTGCATGTCGGTTAGAAGCCGTCTTCTTGTGCGGCTTGCATACGTTTGTACACTTATGGGCCCTTGCCCATGTTGAGCCCTTTTGGTCGCACCCCACCCATGCAACCAAAGGCTATCGTCAATGGTGTGGTTGTCCACAACCACTTGCACCCCTAGTCTCCCCCGGAGGAGGCTTAGGCCCCCGCTGTTGCGCAACATGCGCTTCAGCCTCCGGTGACTTCCCTCCATGGCAAAGCAGGAGAACTTTGACAAGATTCTCCACTTCTTTGCAAAATAATACATGTGGTCGATCCAAAGATGCGTCCACAGAAGTTTGCCCCACTGGAGCTCATTGTGGGCAGCGCCCATGGCTATGCTATGGTTCCGGAGCCGCCCCAAGTCGGCCCCGGAGAACCATGCGGAACGCCACGCGTATACACACATGCTTGCAAAATTCTCCCACCACGTTTTGCACACCGACTCCCAACTTTTTCCCCCTACTTGATGCTGCCTGACACTAGGCTGCTCTAGGCAAGCATCTATTATCTTCTCCCAACCCTTATTGCGCATGAAATGGATGGCAGCAGCACACTCCATCCTCACCTTCCCCTTGCTGTTTGCCTTGGCATTATTTAATGAGGCACGGGTGCAAGTTCGTGCAGCAAGCCGTGCCTCATCTAAAACCGGTTGCAGCATGGTGCGTGCCACAGTGGCCGGTGCCTTCCCTGTCAATTGTACAACTAGGTCCCGTGTCCCGTTGACTGCACACAACAGGACACGAAGGACCCCATGGAGGCCATAATCAGGCACTCGCCTATCACTCATAATGGTCCTATATATAGCACTTATGGCAACGGCTGGTTCCTAGTTGCCGTCTATCGCACTTGCTGTGCCAAAGGTAGCAAGGCACAGAGCACGGTTACGCATGCAGATCCAACATACCGTGGCACCAGGGGATTCTGCCTTCCAGTTTTGGCAGCCCGCCATGAGCATCTGTGCCTTACCATCTGCACACAGAAAAAAAAGGGACTGCCTATCGTTCCCTGCCCTATCCTTAAAACTTACGGTTGCGGCCTTGCGCAACTCATCATCAAAATCAATTTCCTGGGAGGCCGCGTAGAGGGTCTCCCACTTTTCACTGCCCCCTAGTAGCCACCAACTAGATAGTTGGTTGGGGCTGGCGGTGCCACCAAGCCTGCAATGGACGTACGAGGCCTCATGCCTCGATGTACCGTCCACCGCAATAGGCAACCAATGCAGCCGTCGGTCCCCGGGCTGCATGATGGCCGAGGGTCGTGGTGGTCGACACTTGAATGGGTGGGCGATGCGGTCAGGTAGGTAGCGGGCCGCACCATTGATGGCCGTGTCGTCACCCGTATAGGCAGTGAACGCCCGGGACTCCGGCAACGCTAGCTGCCGAAGCATGCCGTACACCTGGTCCCATACCACACCGTACGTCATGCTCCCCACTAGGTACCGGGACTCTGTCCTAGAGAGGTGCAATGACCGGATCCTCCACACGGCCATAATCAACCTCTCCTCCTGGGTGGGCTCGGGCTGGACGGTGGCTACAATTCTTGTTTCGGGGGTAAGCACTATTTGCCCCGTGTCGGGCAGGTACTTGACGGTGTAGGGTGCTGCAAGCTCCTTGGTAACAACCTCCTGGAGCTCTTGTAGGCGCCGCCGTCGTGTACGATCCGCTACCAGATGGAATGGCTCCTTGGGCCGTGGCATGGTGTGAGATACAGGACCTGTTGAATGGGCAGGCAGTCATCGCAAAGTTTCTACCATCCCCCTCCCGCAGACAACTCTCTCTACTGTGATTCGCATGCAATTAAAAGAAATTCACATAGATTCGCACGAAATTCGTACGAAATTCGTACGAATTTCGTACGAATTTCACATGAATAGAAATGTGTGAATATTCTGAAAATGTGAAATTCGTACGAAATTCGTACGAATTTCGTACGAATTTCACATGACTGTCACAGAATTTCTGCCAAAGCCTCATCCTTGTGCCCTCGTTGACCCTCACAAAGCAAGCTCAAGATGGTGCTCATGGGCTATCACACACCCAGTCCAGTGGCTGTCATTCCGACTGCCACTCAGCCAGCAGTATAACACGTCAGGGGGCATAGCATACCCCAAATAAAATACAAACAGTTCCGCAGAAAGGAATCGCAAATTAACAGGTTAACAGGTTAACAGGTCAGGGGGCACACCGTACCCCAATTAATGTACAAACAGTGCTGCAAGAAATTTCGCACAGTGGGGGGGGAGTACCCCACATATCGGTCAAACTGCCCATGCTTGGGGGGGGGGGGCAGGGTAACATTCGTCGTGGTTAGAAAAGACAGGTGCTCCGGAGGGTACCTACGCACCCCCCCCCCCCCGGGAGCAGAGCTCCGGCTAGCGGAGACCTGGGAGCTCTGCTCCGCCACCGCCTCCACAAAGCAGGGGTCCATGGCCGCCGACGTGAGGCGGTGGGGGGGGTACTGCCGGCGCACTTCCTCCATTGCGGCAGTCACCTTGGGGGCGTCCGGGGCCACGCTGTCCACATCGACCTGCTGGCCACTGGCCATCATGGCCATCCGCAGGCCGGTGGACACTGCGGACATTTGGCCGGCGCATGCCTCGGCCTGGGCATGCCAGGCCTGTGCGCCGGCCAGGAGGTACTGGACACCGGCAGCACTGGCCCCCCCCCTGTCACCCGGGGGGGCGGGGGCCTCGGCACCCTCAGCCCTCTCCACTGCCTCTGCTGGCTGTGCCGCTGGCTTTGCCTTGCGCAACGTCGCCACGTCACGCTCAAGAGTCTTCACCTTGGTGGCCAGCCGGTCACGCTCCCTGGTGACGTCCGCCAACCGCGACTCGCAGTCGCGCCTGTCCTCGTGGACCCTGGACAGACGGGCCTCGAGGTCGCGGTTGGCGGCCTCCGCGCTGATGGCGCGTGCCTCCCACGCCCCCGCCCGCTGCTGGTCCACCCACTCCTGCACCACCCCCCTCTGCCCCCGCCCCCCCACCGGCTCCGCCTGCTCCGCCCGCCCTGCCCGCTCCCCCGGGGTGGCTGTACGCGGGGCTTTGGGGGGGGGGGGTGGGGCCCGTGTCCCCTTCGGGGCGCCCTTTCCGCTTGCGCGTGGGGGCGGGGTTCGTCCTCCTCGACGTCAATGACGTCAGCCACCACCCCCTTCCGCTGCCTCTTCACATGGACGCGCATGGCAAGCCATGCCACGTCCACCCACTCCGGCCTCCGCTGCCTCCAACCCGTGAGCACATTCAGCCCACAAATCCCAGCCGTCGTCACCGTCCCCTCCTCCCCGATCCGCGACACCCCAGTCTGCACCCGCCAGTGCCCACTCACAAGCCGGTAGGCAAACATGCCCACCAGCTCCTGCCCCGCAGGCAGGTTGGACCCCCCCCGGAGCACAATGGGGCAGGGGAATGAGATGCGGAGGGTGCCCTGCACCCCCCGCGACTCCAACCCCATGTCCCACACGGCACTGAGGTGCCGCTGCCGCCCATCCGGCCCGGGCGGCACCTGCTGGGTCCAGGCCGGATCCGGCTGCCTGGCGGCCAGGGTGACCCGGTCCAGGGGGGGGTCGGTGTGGGCCTCGCCCAACTCGTCGCGGGACGGCTGGGGCACCACCACCTCGCGCGCCATATGCCCCCTGGCGGTGCTGGCCTCGCTGCCTCCCGAACGCCGAGAGCGCTGCGACCCCTCACTGCGCACACTGCCGGCCTCGCTTGGTGCCCGTCCACCGCCGGTGCCTGCGGGCTGGGCGCCACCGGGGCCTTCGGCGGGCTCGGCGTGCTCCTCAGGCAATCGGGGCCGGGGCTTGTACTGGCGCTTGGTGTGGTGCCGAATATCCGGCGACCAAGCGGTGAACGGGACCTGCATGCAGATGTGGGGAGGTGTGCAAGGCACAAATTGAGAAAGGGGGAGTGGACACGAGGCAATGGAAGAGCAAAAGGAGCAAATTGGACGAAATTCACAGAAATTGGTACGAAATTCGTACGAAATTCGTACGAATTTGGTACGAATTTCACATCTGGAGAAAATTCACACAAATTTATTCACGTGAAATTCGTACGAAATTCGTACGAAATTCGTACGAATTTCGTACGAATTTCACGTGAATTTCGTCCAATTTGCCAATACACAAAGCAAACACACAAGCAAGCACACCTTGCAGTCGCATGGGCAGGTGATGCTCCATGCCCTGGTCCTCGCGCACTTGGGCGACCGCCACGCTGGGACCGTGTTCACCAGGTGCCACAGCGTGGTCGGCCGACCCGGGGGGGCAATGCCGGACAAGGCGAAGTGGATCTCCGACTCCGCGTCGACATCGCCCCCCTTCACGACCTCCAGCTGGTGCACGCTGCCCAGGAAGAACAGCATGAACTGGGGGCCGACCTCGATGACGGCGAGGTCAGCGGCCGGGCCCGACCGGGAGATGAAGGTGGGGTGGAAGGGGCACGTGGGAGGGCCTGCCGGGAGCGTCTGCGGGGCGTCGGCGAACAGGGCCTGGGCAGCCTCCCCCTCCCACAACCCCACCCTCCCAACCGCCCCCTTCCCCACCCACAACACCTGGTCCACGCTGGGGAGGTCCCAGCTGGACAAATCCCCAGCAACGTCTAGGGCCTCCTTGGGGGGGATGGCGTCCAAGTGTGTGGTGTTGCCCTGGTGGTGTTTGTGTCGGGGGTCGGGGGTCCACAAGTTAAAAAGAGCCCCCTGCAGCCCATCCTTGGAGTCGGGGTGGGCAGGCAATCCATGATGGCGGCTGGTGGCCACCATCAGCAGCATGTCCCCCCGATGCAGCTGAACGGTGTCCCAGCGCGCCTCCCCCGCCTCCCCCAGGGCCGTCCCCGCCTGCACCGCCACCTGGTAGTCCTCTGACAAGCAGAGGAAGCTACTCAGGTGGCAGTCCCCCACCGCCTTGTCGCTGGGGGGGAGGACGTCGGGGTGGGTGGCCACGTCGGTGTGGGGGAGCTGCGGCCCACTCCCCACACTGGCCACAATGACGCTGCCCGGCGTCATTGGGTGGAGGTCCCCAACCCCAGGGACACTTTCGGTGAGGTGGGGGTGGAACTTCTTGAAGAGAGGCCCCCCCACCCCCGACCCCAAGGTGCTCTTGCTTTGCCACCGGCGGGGGGGCTCGGGATCCTTGGCCTGCTCCTCACTCCGCGCGGCGTTGAAAAGGAGCTCAAAATTCTTTGCGACGACTTTTTCGTCGCCGCTGCCCCACGCCTTCATCACCTTGTTCCACCCCACCTCACATTCCCGTGCCTCCACAAGCCCCCGAAGCACAATGTAGCCGTTCCCATCAACAAAGTTGAGGGGCGGCTGGAGGGGCCAACCCTGTCGGCGGCGGGGTCAGGGCTGCCCGTCACCCCATGAGGGGGGTCGCGAAGGGGTTCGGTGCGGAGGGGGGGTTCACTCGAAATGAAGGGGGGGGCGCATGAGGCACCACGGTACCATTGCAAAGAAGTTGTGCTGTAGAAGGTGGGGCGGGTGATGTCGGGGATGTGCACCTGGGGGGGGATGGTGGGATGGAAAGGGGCGACGCCCAAACCATCCCACCACCGGGGGTTGGCAAGATGCCAAGAAAAGGGGAAAAAAGAGTGGTTTGCTGGTGCACCTGCAGCAAGATCCTGCAGGCACACCATATCGCAGTGGGGGGGGGTGTGGACGAGGTTAGTGGTGGGGTACACCTGGACGTGGGCGTCCTTAGGCTTCCCCACAGGGTTATTCCTCATCGAGTTGAGGAGCTGGTCAACACTGGAGGGGAGAGGCGTTAGATGGAGAAATTTGAGGGTGGGGAGTTGGTGGCGCAGTTCCCTCCACAGGGTTGTGGCCCATCCCCTCCCCCCGAGGTAGCTGTTGCGGGTGGGGCTGCGCATGTCGATGTGGATGACATCGGGGGAGGGGTCGAGGGAGGCTGCCCAGCCCACGCTGGCATCCACCCCCAGTGCCTTCGACTCGTACGTTGCCTCCTCCTTGATGGTGGGCAACGGGGAGGGCTTGGTAGTGGGCGAGGGTGTCGGCTGCGGGGTCGGGGCGCGAGGCCAGGCTGGCGAGCTGCGACATAGTCTGCTGGGACATTGTCAAAAGAGAATGCGAAGAAAGGCTTTGAGAGCTGTGAGAAAGCGAAACAGTGGAAATGAGGGTAAATTCGTACGAAATTCGTACGAATTTCACATTCTGTGACTCCGTGAATCTAGCGTGAATTTTTGCGTGAATTTAGGTGCGTGAATCTCACATTCACGCGAATCTCACCAAATCTGTTAAACCATGCGGGGACTTTAAACCTCTAAATTGCACCTATTTGTTGCATCTTACTTTGGGCGAAGGTAGCACGACAAAAGCACACGATAGCACCAAGTTACGAGCAAAACACAGCAAAATTGGGTGAAATTCACGGTACCGTGAATCTCGGATTCAAACGGCCGGTTCACGAAGGGTAATTGGCGACCACCCAGCCCCCTGGTTGCGCCTCCGAGCCCAACGGGCTACTGCCCCAACAGGCCTGGCACCCTTCGACCAGGAGGAGGTGCAGAAGACCTTGGGCAAGACCCCAGGTTGCAAGCCTACCCTCAAATGTGCCCTCAACTCCTGCCGTGTTCTGTTTGCCACGGCTGGGATGGTTGCTAACCGGCACAAGATGCTGCTTGGGAAAGGGCAGGAAAAAACCAGGTTCGCGTTCAGCTTCGTGGATGAGGCGTCGAGGCACAGCATCCTTGTAGGCCTGGACTTGGCCGCCATGGGCAGCCTATGTCTGCTATGTGGTGACCCAGGGCAGTTGCGGCCCTACAGCCACGTCCAGCTTTTGGCAAGTTGGTGTGAAGCTGAGAAGCTTGAGGTAGTCCCCCATAGAGTGGCATGGCCACGGGAGGACACCTTCAAGTACAACGGGGTTGTAAGGGACGGTCGTGGCCCGGAAGTGCATTGGCATGATTCGCATCGGTTTTGCACCACCAGCACCTTGCAATTCTTTTTGTACCGCACGCGCTGCCGGGCCAGTATCCTGGTAGAACAGTACCGGATGACCCAGCCGCTGGCCACGGTCATGCGTGCCTTGTTTACGGGGGGGGCAGTTGGCCCCTACCACTCATCTGAGCACCCCCTCCCCGACCCCATCCTGAACAACCCCATCCGCATTGTGGACCTCGCTAGGTCCACTTGGTGGGGGGAGTTGGAGCAGACTTTGGGGGCACAGGACCTAGGTAGAATGTGGCACGACGTACAGGAAGCATGGGCCACCCTGCGAATGGATCCGGTGTTGCTGAACAAGGGGGGCCTGAGCATGGAGGAGGGTCTGCTGGTGTGCCATTTTTTGGAGTATGCTGCCAGGAAAGGGACCTACCCAGCACCGTCGGTAGCGGTAGTGACGACTCACTACGCACAGATGGTGTGGCTGAAACACTGCGTGGCGTCTGTTGGCCGCAAGTGGCAGACCCATCATGTAAACCTCCTCAGCACGGTTGCGACCCTCGATAGGTTCCAGGTGCTGCAAGCCCCAGTGATCCTGGCCTCCCTGGTGTCCACGACACCAGGGATCATGCACGACATCTGGCGGTCAAACAACCTGACCAGCAGGGCGCAGTCGGAGCTGCACCTCTTCGGGCACTTTGCACAATGGACCACCCACCCCACCCCTGGTGTATGGCTCGAGGCACTGCACGCGATGCAGTGGGAGGCAGCCTCTGGGACATTGAGCGACACTCTTGAGCTGGCAGGGGTTCTGAGGGAGGCCGCAACTGTGGAGAAGATTGTGCATGGCACAATCTACCGGTTGGCTGGGGGGGTGGTGGGGCACTGGCTGTGGAAGCCATGGAGGAGGCACAAGAGGGCATGGGACCCATGGGGGTATCAACCAGGCAGTGCGGATCAGTTGCTTGACTTTGAGCGCATCATGGCCAACAATCGGAAGGATGAGGTGTCTGTTTCTCTGAGGGATGCACGGGGGAACATTGTGAAACCCCGCCTTCTGGGGGTCATCCTGCCTGACTTCAGCGAATGGGCGCTCCCGTACGTCTTGGTTGAGGACGATGGACAAGGGGACAGGGGAGAGGGGGACTGGGGGGGGGCTGGTGAGGGTAACCCACACATCCAAGCTTGACGTGTGGGAGCAGCGACTCGTCCAGCACCTGGTGGGAAGGCCCCTCTTCTACAAGCAAAAGTACATCAACAACAAGACAGTAGGGGCGTACCGCAGGATCCACCTGCCCTTGTGGCAAGACGCGTACGCCTGCTTGGATTCCCTGCCGTTCTTGCGTGCGGAATTCCGCACCCCTATTGGTGTGTACGTGGCGTCCCTGCTCCATGGTGTGCACCCTTGCCCTGGGGCCCTTGGGGTGTGTGCACCGATTCCGGTGCACGAGGAGGAAGCCCCCCAATGTGGGTGGCGCAAGCTGCCCCACGGGGTGAAAGATTACATTTTGGGCCGCCACTAACCCTGTATGTAGAAGAACATGCATTGACCCATGGCCTCTGACCATCCCTGCCACATCACAACAGTACCAGCCACAGCACCAGCGGGAAAGAGTACACACATGTGAGCACCACCAGGTTTGCTGCATTGTGCGTTCATTATGTTTGTCCGCTGCGGTACGAATGTGCCCATGCCTGACTGCCCAAGATTGAAGGAGGTCTCCAAGGTCTTCAGGGTGGGGATGCCCAAAAAGGAGGTTGAAGACACGCCAACGATAATTGCCGTTCAACAATGATACAGGACAATACATGACAATTTGGGGTGTCTACAGCCCCAAAATATTCCACGGAAGGGGTTCCGTCAAATATTTGGGGGGTCTACACCCCCAAAATGGTGGGGTACATCAGGAACAGGCCTATGCATGCCCAGAGCGTGCCTATGGACGCCTCTGTGCCAGCCATGGCGCTGGCACAAGGCGCACCCCCCCCTTCCCCAACTGCAACACAGAGTGCTTCAAGGGTAGGGGACATGAGTACGCATGCCCAGAGCATGCCTAATGAGATGTGGGAAAGAGTACACACATGTGATCACCACTAGGTTTGCTGCACTGTGCTTTCATTATGTTTGTCCGCAATGGTGCGAATGTGCCCATGCCTGAGTGCCCAAGATTGAAGGCGGTCTCCAAGGTCTTCAGGGTGGGGATGCCCAAAAAGGAAGTTGAAGACGCGCCAACGATAATTGCCGTTCAACAACGATACATGACAATACATGACAATTTGGGGGGTGTACACCCCCAAAATATTTCACGGAAGGGGTTCCGTCAAATATTTGGGGGGTCTACAGCCCCCAAATATTTGACGGAAGGGGTTCCGTCAAATATTTGGGGGGTGTACAGCCCCCAAATATTTGACGGATGGCGTTCCGTCAAATATTTGGGGGGTCTACAGCCCCCAAATATTTGGCGGATGGCGTTCCGTCTAATATTTAGGGGGTCTACAGCCCCCAAATATTTGACGGAAGGGGTTCCGTCAAATATTTGGTGGGTCTACAGCCCCCAAATATTTGACGGAAGGGGTTCCGTGAAATATTTGGGGGCTCTACAGCCCCCAATTATTTGACGGAAGGGGTTCCGTCAAATACTTGGGGGGTCTACAGCCCCCAAATATTTGACGGAAGGGGTTCGGTCAAATATTTGGGGGGTGTACAGCCCCCAAATATTTGACGGAAGGGGTTCCGTCAAATGTTTGGGGGGTCTACAGCCCCCAAATATTTGACGGAAGGGGTTCCGTCAAATATTTGGGGGGTCTACAGCCTACAAATATTTGACGGAAGGGGATCCGTCAAATATTTGGAGGGACTACAGCCCCCAAATATTTGACGGAAGGGGTTCCGTCAAATATTTGGGGGGTCTACAACCCCCAAATATTTGACGGAAGGGGTTCCGTCAAATATTTGGGGGGTCTACAGCCCCCAAATATTTGACGGAAGGGGTTCCGTCAAATGTTTGGGGGGTCTACATCCCCCAAATATTTGACGGAAGGGGTTCCGTCAAATATTTGGGGGGTCTACAGCCCCCAAATATTTGACGGATGGCGTTCCGTCAAATATTTAGTGGGTCTACAGCCCCCAAATATTTGACGAATGGCGCTCCGTCAAATATTTGGGGGATCTACAGGTCCGAAATATTTGACGGATGTGATTCTGTCAAGTATTTGGGGGGTCTACAGCCCCCAAATATTTGACGGAAGGGGTTCCGTCAAATATTTGGGGGGCCTACAGCCCCCAAATATTTGACGGAAGGGGTTCCGTCAAATATTTGGGGGGTCTACAGCCCCCAAATATTTGACGGATGGCGTTCCGTCAAATATTTGGTGGGTCTACAGCCCCCAAATATTCGACGGATGGGATTCCGTCAAATATTTGGGGGGTGTACAGCCCCCAAATATTTGACGGAAGGGGTTCCGTCAAATTTTTGGGGGGTCTACAGCCCCCAAATATTTGACGGATGGCGTTCCGTCAAATATT
This sequence comes from Eutreptiella sp. 'Long Island Sound 2002', assembly GCA_964036045.1. Lineage (NCBI taxonomy): Eukaryota > Euglenozoa > Euglenophyceae > Eutreptiales > Eutreptiaceae > Eutreptiella > Eutreptiella sp. 'Long Island Sound 2002'. The sequence goes on from OZ038378.1 coordinate 65,070,306, forward strand.
TGGGGGGTCTACAGCCCCCAAATATTTGACGGATGGCGTTCCGTCAAATATTTGGGGGGTCTACAGCCCCCAAATATTTGACGGAAGGGGTTCCGTCAAATATTTGGGGGGTGTACAGCCCCCAAATATTTGACGGATGGCGTTCCGTCAAATATTTGGGGGGTCTACAGCCCCCAAATATTTGGCGGATGGCGTTCCGTCTAATATTTGGGGGGTCTACAGCCCCCAAATATTTGACGGAATGGGTTCCGTCAAATATTTGGTGGGTCTACAGCCCCCAAATATTTGACGGAAGGGGTTCCGTGAAATATTTGGGGGCTCTACAGCCCCCAATTATTTGACGGAAGGGGTTCCGTCAAATACTTGGGGGGTCTACAGCCCCCAAATATTTGACGGAAGGGGTTCGGTCAAATATTTGGGGGGTGTACAGCCCCCAAATATTTGACGGAAGGGGTTCCGTCAAATGTTTGGGGGGTCTACAGCCCCCAAATATTTGACGGAAGGGGTTCCGTCAAATATTTGGGGGGTCTACAGCCTACAAATATTTGACGGAAGGGGATCCGTCAAATATTTAGAGGGACTACAGCCCCCAAATATTTGACGGAAGGGGTTCCGTCAAATATTTGGGGGGTCTACAACCCCCAAATATTTGACGGAAGGGGTTCCGTCAAATATTTGGGGGGTCTACAGCCCCCAAATATTTGACGGAAGGGGTTCCGTCAAATGTTTGGGGGGTCTACAGCCCCCAAATATTTGACGGAAGGGGTTCCGTCAAATATTTGGGGGGTCTACAGCCCCCAAATATTTGACGGATGGCGTTCCGTCAAATATTTAGTGGGTCTACAGCCCCCAAATATTTGACGAATGGCGCTCCGTCAAATATTTGCGGGATCTACAGGTCCGAAATATTTGACGGATGGGATTCTGTCAAATATTTGGGGGGTCTACAGCCCCCAAATATTTGACGGAAGGGGTTCCGTCAAATATTTGGGGGGCCTACAGCCCCCAAATATTTGACGGAAGGGGTTCCGTCAAATATTTGGGGGGTCTACAGCCCCCAAATATTTGACGGATGGCGTTCCGTCAAATATTTGGTGGGTCTACAGCCCCCAAATATTTGACGGATGGGATTCCGTCAAATATTTGGGGGGTGTACAGCCCCCAAATATTTGACGGAAGGGGTTCCGTCAAATTTTTGGGGGGTCTACAGCCCCCAAATATTTGACGGATGGCGTTCCGTCAAATATTTGGGGGGTCTACAGCCCCCAAATATTTGACGGATGGCGTTCCGTCAAATATTTGGGGGTTCTACAGCCCCCAAATATTTGACGGATGGCGATCCGTCAAATATTTGGTGGGTCTACAGCCCCCAAATGTTTGACGGATGGCGTTCCGTCAAATATTTGGTGCGTCTACAGCCCCCAAATATTTGACGGATGGGGTTCCGTCAAATATTTGGGGGGTCTACAGCCCCCAAATATTTGACGGATGGCGTTCCGTCAAATATTTGGTGGGTCTACAGCCCCCAAATATTTGACGGATGGTGTTCTGTCAAATATTTGGGGGGTCTACAGCCCCCAAGTATTTGACGGAAGGGGTTCCGTCAAATATTTGGGGGGTCTACAGCCCCCAAATATTTGACGGAAGGGGTTCCGTCAAATATTTGGGGGGTCTACAGCCCCCAAATATTTGACGGATGGCGTTCCGTCAAATATTTGGGGGGTCTACAGCCCCCAAATATTTGACCGAAGGGGTTCCGTCAAATATTTGGGGGGTCCACAGCCCCCAAATATTTGACGGAAGGGGTTCCGTCAAATATTTGGGGGGTCTACAGCCCCCAAATATTTGACGGAAGGGGTTCCGTCAAATATTTGGGGGGTCTACAGCCCCCAAATATTTGACGGAAGGGGTTCCGTCAAATATTTGGGGGGTCTACAGCCTGCAAATATTTGACGGATGGCGTTCCGTCAAATATTTGGGGGGTCTACAGCTCCCAAATATTTGACGGATGGCGTTCCGTCAAATATTTGGGGGGTCTACAGCCCCCAAATTTTTGACGGATGGGATTCTGTCAAATATTTGGGGGGTGTACAGCCCCCAAATATTTGACGGAAGGGGTTCCGTCAAATATTTGGGGGGTGTACAGCCCCCAAATATTTGACGGAAGGGGTTCCGTCAAATATTTTGGGGGTCTACAGCCCCCAACCATTTGACGGAAAGGGTTCCGTCAAATATTTGGTGGGTCTACAGCCCCCAAATATTTGACGGAAGGGGTTCCGTCAAATATTTGGGGGGTCTATAGCCCCCAAATATTTGACGGAAGGGGTTCCGTCAAATATTTGGGGGGTCTACAGTCCCCAAATATTTGACGGAAGGGGTTCCGTCAAATATTTGGGGGGTCTACAGCCCCCAAATATTTGACGGAAGGGGTTCCGTTAAATATTTGGGGGGTCTACAGCCCCCAAATATTTTACAGAAGGGGTTCCGTCAAATATTTGGGGGATCTACAGCCCCCAAATATTTGACGGAAGGGGTTCCGTCAAATATTTGGGGGGTCTACAGCCCCCAAACATTTGACGGATGGCGTTCCGTCAAATATTTGGTCGGTCTACAGCCCCCAAATATTTGACGGATGGCGCTCCGTCAAATATTTGGGGGGTCTACAGCCCCCAAATATTTGACGGATGGGATTCCGTCAAATATTTGGGGGGTCTACAGCCCCCAAATATTTGACGGAAGGGGTTCCGTCAAATATTTGGGGGGTGTACAGCCCCCAAATATTTGACGGATGGCGTTCCGTCAAATATTTGGTGGGTCTACAGCCCCCAAATATTTGACGGATGGGATTCCGTCAAATATTTTGGGGGTGTACAGCCCCCAAATATTTGACGGATGGCGTTCCGTCAAATATTTGGGGGGTGTACAGCCCCCAAATATTTGACGGATGGCGTTCCGTCAAATATTTGGGGGGTGTACAGCCCCCAAATATTTGATGGAAGGGGTTCCGTCAAATATTTGGGGGGTCTACAGCCCCCAAACATTTGACAGATGGCATTCTGTCAAATATTTGGGGGGTCTATAGCCCCCAAATATTTGACGGATGGCGTTCCGTCAAATATTTGGGGGGTCTACAGCCCCCAAATATTTCACGGAAGGGGTTCCGTCAAATATTTGGGGGTTCTACAGCCCCCAAATATTTTACGGAAGGGGTTCTGTCAAATATTTGGGGGGTCTACAGCCCTCAAATATTTGACGGATGGCGTTCCGTCAAATATTTGGGGGGTCTAAAGCCCCCAAATATTTGACGGAAGGGGTTCCGTCAAATATTTGGGGGGTCTACAGCCCCCAAATATTTGACGGATGGCGTTCCGTCAAATATTTGGGGGGTCTACAGCCCCCAAATATTTGACCGAAGGGGTTCCGTCAAATATTTGGGGGGTCCACAGCCCCCCAAATATTTGACGGATGGGGTTCCGTCAAATATTTGGGGGGTCTACAGCCCCCAAATATTTGACGGATGGCGTTCCGTCAAATATTTGGGGGGTCTACGGCCCCCAAATATTTGACGGAAGGGGTTCCGTCAAATATTTGGGGGGTCTACGGCCTGCAAATATTTGACGGATGGCGTTCCGTCAAATATTTGGGGGGTCTACAGCTCCCAAATATTTGACGGATGGCGTTCCGTCAAATATTTGGGGGGTGTACAGCCCCCAAATATTTGACGGAAGGGGTTCCGTCAAATATTTTGGGGGTCTACAGCCCCCAAATATTTGACGGAAGGGGTTCTGTCAAATATTTGGGGGGTCTACAGCCCCCAAATATTTGACGGAAGGGGTTCCGTCAAATATTTGGGGGGTCTACAGCCCCCAAATATTTGACGGAAGGGGTTCCGTCAAATATTTGGGGGGTCTACAGTCCCCAAATATTTGACGGAAGGGGTTCCGTCAAATATTTGGGGGGTCTACAGCCCCCAACTATTTGACGGAAGGGGTTCCGTTAAATATTTGGGGGGTCTACAGCCCCCAAATATTTGACAGAAGGGGCTCCGTCAAATATTTGGGGGATCTACAGCCCCCAAATATTTGACGGAAGGGGTTCCGTCAAATATTTGGGGGGTCTACAGCCCCCAAACATTTGACGGATGGCGTTCCGTCAAATATTTGGTGGGTCTACAGCCCCCAAATATTTGACGGATGGCGCTCCGTCAAATATTTGGGGGGTCTACAGCCCCCAAATATTTGACGGATGGGATTCCGTCAAATATTTGGGGGGTCTACAGCCCCCAAATATTTGACGGAAGGGGTTCCGTCAAATATTTGGGGGGTCTACAGCCCCCAAATATTTGACGGATGGCGTTCCGTCAAATATTTGGTGGGTCTACAGCCCCCAAAGATTTGACGTATGGGATTCCGTCAAATATTTGGGGGGTGTACAGCCCCCAAATATTTGACGGATGGCGTTCCGTCAAATATTTGGGGGGTGTACAGCCCCCAAATATTTGATGGAAGGGGTTCCGTCAAATATTTGGGGGGTCTACAGCCCCCAAACATTTGACAGATGGCATTCTGTCAAATATTTGGGGGGTCTATAGCCCCCAAATATTTCACGGAAGGGGTTCCGTCAAATATTTGGGGGTTCTACAGCCCCCAAATATTTGACGGAAGGGGTTCCGTCAAATATTTGGGGGGTCTACAGCCCCCAAATATTTGACGGATGGCGTTCCGTCAAATATTTGGTGGGTCTACAGCCCCCAAATATTTGACGGAAGGGGTTCCGTCAAATATTTTGGGGGTCTACAGCCCCCAAATATTTGATTGATGGCGTTCCGTTAAATATTTGGGGGGTCTACAGCCCCCAAATATTTGACGGATGGGGTTCCGTCAAATATTTGGGGGGTCTACAGCCCCCAAGTATTTGACGGAAGGGGTTCTGTCAAATATTTGGGGGGTCTACAGCCCCCAAATATTTGACGGAAGGGGTTCCGTCAAATATTTGGGGGGTCTACAGCCCCCAAATATTTGACGGATGGCGTTCCGTCAAATATTTGGGGGGTGTACAGCCCCCAAATATTTGACGGAAGGGGTTCCGTCAAATATTTGGGGGGTCTACAGCCCCCAAATATTTGACGGAAGGGGTTCCGTCAAATATTTGGGGGGTCTACGGCCTGCAAATATTTGACGGATGGCGTTCCGTCAAATATTTGGGGGGTCTACAGCTCCCAAATATTTGACGGATGGCGTTCCGTCAAATATTTGGGGGGTGTACAGCCCCCAAATATTTGACGGAAGGGGTTCCGTCAAATATTTGGGGGGTGTACAGCCCCCAAATATTTGACGGAAGGGGTTCCGTCAAATATTTGGGGGGTCTACAGCCCCCAAATATTTGACGGAAGGGGTTCCGTCAAATATTTGGGGGGTCTACAGCCCCCAAATATTTGACGGAAGGGGTTCCGTCAAATATTTGGGGGGTCTACAGTCCCCAAATATTTGACGGAAGGGTTTCCGTCAAATATTTGGGGGGTCTACAGCCCCCAACTATTTGACGGAAGGGTTCCGTCAAATATTTGGGGGGTCTACAGCCCCCAACTATTTGACGGAAGGGGTTCCGTCAAATATTTGGGGGATCTACAGCCCCCAAACATTTGACGGAAGGGGTTCCGTCAAATATTTGGGGGGTCTACAGCCCCCAAACATTTGACGGATGGCGCTCCGTCAAATATTTGGTGGGTCTACAGCCCCCAAATATTTGACGGATGGCGCTCCGTCAAATATTTGGGGGGTCTACAGCCCCCAAATATTTGACGGATGGGATTCCGTCAAATATCTGGGGGGTCTACAGCCCCCAAATATTTGACGGAAGGGGTTCCGTCAAATATTTGGGGGGCCTACAGCCCCCAAATATTTGACGGAACGGGTTCCGTCAAATATTTGGGGGGTCTACAGCCCCCAAATATTTGACGGATGGCGTTCCGTCAAATATTTGGTGGGTCTACAGCCCCCAAAGATTTGACGGATGGCGTTCCGTCAAATATTTGGGGGGTGTACAGCCCCCAAATATTTGATGGAAGGGGTTCCGTCAAATATTTGGGGGGTGTACAGCCCCCAAACATTTGACAGATGGCATTCTGTCAAATATTTGGGGGGTCTACAGCCCCCAAATATTTCACGGAAGGGGTTCCGTCAAATATTTGGGGGTTCTACAGCCCCCAAATATTTGACGGAAGGGGTTCCGTCAAATATTTGGGGGGTCTACAGCCCCCAAATATTTGACGGATGGCGTTCCGTCAAATATTTGGGGGGTCTACAGCCCCCAAATATTTGACGGAAGGGGTTCCGTCAAATATTTGGGGGGTCTACAGCCCCCAAATATTTGATTGATGGCGTTCCGTTAAATATTTGGGGGGTCTACAGCCCCCAAATATTTGACGGATGGGGTTCCGTCAAATATTTGGGGGGTCTACAGCCCCCAAGTATTTGACGGAAGGGGTTCTGTCAAATATTTGGGGGGTCTACAGCCCCCAAATATTTGACGGAAGGGGTTCCGTCAAATATTTGGGGGGTGTACAGCCCCCAAATATTTGACGGAAGGGGTTCCGTCAAATATTTGGGGGGTCTACAGCCCCCAAATATTTGACGGATGGCGTTCCGTCAAATATTTGGGGGGTCTAAAGCCCCCAAATATTTGACAGATGGCGTTCCGTCAAATATTTGGGGGGTCTACAGCCCCCCAAATATTTGACGGATGGGGTTCCGTCAAATATTTGGGGGGTCTACAGCCCCCAAATATTTGACGGATGGCGTTCCGTCAAATATTTGGGGGGTCTACAACCCCCAAATATTTGACGGATGGCGTTCCGTCAAATATTTGGGGGGTCTACAGCCCCCAAATATTTGACGGATGGCGTTCCGTCAAATATTTGGGGGGTCTACAGCCCCCAAATATTTGAAGGATGGCGTTCCGTCAAATATTTGGGGGGTCTACAGCCCCCAAATATTTGACGGATGGGGTTCCGTCAAATATTTGGGGGGTCTACAGCCCCCAAATATTTGACGGAAGGGGTTCCGTCAAATATTTGGGGGGTCTACAGCCCCCAAATATTTGACGGATGGCGTTCCGTCAAATATTTGGTGGGTCTACAACCCCCAAATATTTGACGGATGGGATTCCGTCAAATATTTGGGGGGTGTACAGCCCCCAAATATTTGACGGATGGCGTTCCGTCAAATATTTGGGGGGTGTACAGCCCCCAAATATTTGATGGAAGGGGTTCCGTCAAATATTTGGGGGGTCTACAGCCCCCAAACATTTGACAGATGGCATTCTGTCAAATATTTGGGGGGTCTATAGCCCCCAAATATTTGACGGATGGCGTTCCGTCAAATATTTGGGGGGTCTACAGCCCCCAAATATTTCACGGAAGGGGTTCCGTCAAATATTTGGGGGTTCTACAGCCCCCAAATATTTGACGGAAGGGGTTCCGTCAAATATTTGGGGGGTCTACAGCCCCCAAATATTTGACGGATGGCGTTCCGTCAAATATTTGGTGGGTCTACAGCCCCCAAATATTTGACGGAAGGGGTTCCGTCAAATATTTGGGGGGTCTACAGCCCCCAAATATTTGATTGATGGCGTTCCGTTAAATATTTGGGGGGTCTACAGCCCCCAAATATTTGACGGATGGGGTTCCGTCAAATATTTGGGGGGTCTACAGCCCCCAAGTATTTGACAGAGGGGTTCTGTCAAATATTTGGGGGGTCTACAGCCCCCAAATATTTGACGGATGGCGTTCCGTCAAATATTTGGGGGGTCTACAGCCCCCAAATATTTGACGGATGGCGTTCCGTCAAATATTTGGGGGGTCTACAGCCCCCAAATATTTGACGGAAGGGGTTCCGTCAAATATTTGGGGGGTCTACAGCCCCCAAATATTTGACGGATGGCGTTCCGTCAAATATTTGGGGGGTCTACAGCCCCCAAGTATTTGACGGAAGGGGTTCCGTCAAATATTTTGGGGGTCTACAGCCCCCAAATATTTGACGGAAGGGGTTCCGTCAAATATTTGGATGGTCTACAGCCCCCAAATATTTGACGGATGGCGTTTCGTCAAATATTTGGGGGGTCTACAGCCCCCAAATATTTGACGGAAGGGGTTCCGTCAAATATTTGGGGGGTCTACAGCCCCCAAATATTTGACGGATGGGGTTCCGTCAAATTTTTGGGGGGTCTACAGCCCCCAAATATTTGACGGAAGGGGTTCCGTCAAATATTTGGTGGGTCTACAGCCCCCAAATATTTGACGGAAGGGGTTCCGTCAAATATTTGGGGGGTCTACAGCCCCCAAATATTTGACGGAAGGGGTTCCGTCAAATATTTGGTGGGTCTACAGCCCCCAAATATTTGACGGATGGCGTTCCGTCAAATATTTGGTGGGTCTACAGCCCCCAAATATTTGACGGATGGGATTCCGTCAAATATTTGGGGGGTGTACAGCCTTCAAATATTTGACGGAAGGGGTTCCGTCAAATATTTGGGGGGTGTACAGCCCCCAAATATTTGACGGATGGGGTTCTTTCAAATATTTGGGGGGTCTACAGCCCCCAAATATTTGACGGACGGGGTTCCGTCAAATATTTGGGGGGTCTACAGCCCCCAAATATTTGACGGAAGGGGTTCCGTCAAATATTTGGTGGGTCTACAGCCCCCAAATATTGGACGGATGGCGTTCCGTCAAATATTTGGTGGGTCTACAGCCCCCAAATATTTGACGGATGGGGTTCCGTCAAATTTTTGGGGGGTGTACAGCCTTCAAATATTTGACGGATGGGGTTCCGTCAAATATTTGGGGGGTCTACGGCCCCCAAATATTTGACAGATGGGGTTCCGTCAAATATTTGGGGGGTGTACAGCCCCCAAATATTTGACGGAAGGGGTTCCGTCAAATATTTGGGGGGTCTACAGCCCCCAAATATTTGACGGATGGCGTTCCGTCAAATATTTGGGGGGTCTACAGCCCCCAAATATTTGACGGAAGGGGTTCCGTCAAATATTTGGGGGGTCTACAGCCCCCAAATATTTGACGGATGGCGTTCCGTCAAATATTTGGGGGGTGTACAGCCCCCAAATATTTGACGGAAGGGGTTCTGTCAAATATTTGGGGGGTCTACAGCCCCCAAATATTTGACGGAAGGGGTTCCGTCAAATATTTGGGGGGTCTACAGCCCCCAAATATTTGACGGATGGCGTTCCGTCAAATATTTGGGGGGTGTACAGCCCCCAAATATTTGACGGAAGGGGTTCTGTCAAATATTTGGGGGGTCTACAGCCCCCAAATATTTGACGGATGGGGTTCCGTCAAATATTTGGGGGGTCTACAACCCCCAAATATTTGACGGAAGGGGTTCCGTCAAATATTTGGTGGGTCTACAGCCCCCAAATATTTGACGGAAGGGGTTCCGTCAAATATTTGGGGGGTCTACAGCCCCCAAATATTTGACGGAAGGGGTTCCGTCAAATATTTGGTGGGTTTACAGCCCCCAAATATTGGACGGATGGCGTTCCGTCAAATATTTGGTGGGTCTACAGCCCCCAAATATTTGACGGATGGGGTTCCGTCAAATATTTGGGGGGTGTACAGCCCCCAAATATTTGACGGATGGGGTTCCGTCAAATATTTGGGGGGTCTACGGCCCCCAAACATTTGACGGAAGGGGTTCCGTCAAATATTTGGGGGGTGTACAGGCCCCAAACATTTGACGGAAGGGGTTCCGTCAAATATTTGGGGGGTCTACAGCCCCCAAATATTTGACGGATGGGGTTCCGTCAAATATTTGGGGGGTCTACAGCCCCCAAATATTTGACGGAAGGGGTTCCGTCAAATATTTGGGGGGTCTACAGCCCCCAAACATTTGACGCATGGGGCTCCGTCAAATATTTGGGGGGTCTACAGCCCCCAAATATTTGACGGAAGGGGTTCCGTCAAATATTTGGGGGGTCTACAGCCCCCAAATATTTGGTTCCGTCAAATATTTGGGGGCTCTACACCCCCAAAATATTTCACGGAAGGGGTCCAATATCTCACCTCCAAAACATTTCGGGGGTATGCCGCGTCCAGGTTATGTGGTGTCATCTGTACTTTTTCTCCTTGTAGTTTGTTTTTGCCTCATTACACCTTTCCCTGTGCGAGTTCGCGTTGTGCCAGTTCGCCTACTGTGCGCCTTTGAGCCACAGCTACCTGGCTCGGTCCGAGCCATTGCGCTTCGCGACTGAACCTTGATCGCCTACTGTGCGTCTTTGAGCCACAGCTTTTTCTGCTTCAGTCCAAGCCATTGCGCTTCGCGACTAAGCCTTGACGTAGCCACTACGTGCCTCTGAGCAGCAGCACTTCGTTTGTTGTCATAGCCCTAGCGCTCTCGACAACAAACCCACTAGCAACGGCGTCTCCTGGACCAGCCGGTGAGCCTGAGGACCAGCCCGGCTGGCACTTTGAATACCAAGGACCTGCCCTTGATTGCCCCCCCGAGTTGTGGGACCCCCATAGTGGTCGCAGTGGTGGACCCTGCAAGCCTCGAAGGTCACCCAAACCACTAACAGTCGTGGTGCGCGAGCCAAGCAATGGACCAGCCTGCTGAATGGCCACCGGAGCACTTGCTGGAGCCAGCAAGAATGAAGTATGGCCTAATGCGGGCCACAGGACAATTGGGGTGGGAGGCCACACCGGAGGTGGCCAGGCGCCCATAGGGACGGCTGAGGGACCGCATGGCCTGGTGTGACCTTGAGGTGGTGAATCTGCATGGTTGCAGGGCATTGTGCCGGTTCATGTACACCGAGCAAGGGTTTGCCAAGCCCACCATGCATGATGGGCGGAGCCGCGTGCACTACCGGGATGTTGCCACAGACCTGTGGGAACGACTTGCAAACCGGAACCGTGGCCGGCCACGCAGTCGTCAGGCCGGTGCTATTTCCGGGTGGCCGTCAAGTGTGAAGACAGCAGAGCAAAGGGACGTTTGCTGTGAACTGGTGCGTGCCCTACCTCTGGTCGACGAGTGGCCGTTCTGGACTGGGGACGTGGCGTATCCCACCCCTACCATGGGTTACTTCTATGACAAGGCTATTCGCCATGTGACGCCTGGCCCATATCTGTGGCCCCAAGCGACAAGTGGGCCCAAACCACTGGTGAGCGACCTGTTGCCAAGCCCCAAGGCGCGCGCTAGCGGTCGGCGCAACTCGTTGCTGCCTGAGGCTGCGGTCCCACATGCGTGTGTCACTGTCACCCAGACACGGCAAGAGCGCTTTGACCAGGCGTTGCTGCAAGCCGCCCATGGGGCAGCCCGCTGCCTCACGATTGCATGCCAAGGGCTGCAAGAGCAGCGCCGAGAACCATTGACTGAGGGCAGCCTGGTGGCAGCATACACGCTGGGCCGCCACTTCGCGAACAGCATGCGGGTGCCTATGCAAGACTGCAACGAGCTCTTGCTGCGTTGCAGCCCCTTTAGCCCAGAGGTGCCACACAGTCATCCCAGTCGTCTGCATGCGGCCGTACGGGTTATGGACAACGCATGGAGGGATGATGCAGGGCTTGAGATGCTGCAGGTACTAGTGGAGGAGATGGAGGCGGCCGGTGTACAGCCAGCATACACCCAACGATTAAGTCCAGGATGGCACCCCCGAGGTGACCCAAGTGACTCCACGTCCTCTGCCGTAGCGCAGGGGGTTGGAGCGGCGGTGCGCATGGAGGAGATGGAGGCGGCCGGTGTACAGCGACCATGCACCCAACCTTTAAGTCAAGAAGGGCACCCCCGAGGTGACCCAAGTGACTCCACGTCCTCTGCCGTAGCGCAGGAGGTTGGAGCGGCGGTGCTCATGGAGGAGACGGAGGCGGCCGGTGTACAGCGACCATACACCCAACGATTAAGTCCAGAAGGGCACCCCCGAGTTGACCCAAGTGACTCCACGCCCTCTGCTGTAGCGCAGGAGGGTGGAGCGGCGGTGCTCATGGCAAGAGACGAGGGAGGAGGGTCACTTTGTGGTGCATGTCGTTTTCAACGACAGGTGGTGGTTGTGTAACGACACCACGGTGAAGGCCATGAATCCCCCCCCCGACCCGCGAAAGGCGACGTTTCTGCTATACAAGCGAAAACAGACAGATTTGGTTGTACCAGACATGTCGCAGCGTGCCTCCCAACGGACAGGACCGCCGGCCCCTGGTCAGACACGGGATGCCCGGAGCGTACCTACTGACACCTCCGTGCCAGCCATGGCGCTGGCACCAGGTGAGTCCCCCCCCACCCCTCCTTCAACACAGGGTGCATCAAGGGTGGGGTACATCAGGAACAGGCTCTATGCATGCCCAGAGCGTGCCTATGGACGCCTCTGTGCCAGCCATGGCGCTGGCACAAGGCGCACCCCCCCCTTCCCCAACTGCAACACAGAGTGCTTCAAGGGTAGCGGACATGAGTACGCATGCCCAGAGCATGCCCAATGAGATGTGTGTGGCTGCCTCGGCGCCGCTACAGACGTCCTCAGAATTTGTTGAGGCAGTGGCACAGTTGCTGCAGAAGCGCAAGGTGCGAGTGGCAAGGCATCTGAGAGTGCGTGTTGAAGCACACCAGATGCAACTGAGAGCACGGCATGCAAAAGAGTGGGATGCGCGCCATGCAGAGCATGCCATGTCACAATCCTCAGTGGCACGATCAGTCGAGCAAGACAGGTTGAGGTCTGTTGCATTGGCCGCATCGGGGAAGGACGCATTGTGCGTGTTGATGCAGGCCACTCCCATGCAACTGGACAGTGGTCCAAAGACACTACAAATGTTTGTAGGCGCCCATTGGCAGTATCAGTTCACGACAAGTGGGGGTGTTGAGTGTGTGTGTTGTGCGTGGGCAAATGTGTGTGGCATTCCTGGGGTGGCGCGTCACCCTAAGAAAAGTGAAGCCCTGGTATTGGGAACATATGCTGTAGGGATGCGCATGAAGACCTCCGGCCCAAAAACGTGGCGGAGGGAGGTGTTGGAAAGCCACTTGGGGTTATCACGTGGCACAACATCAAACCGAAAGAATCTGCATAGGCCAGGGCACCACCACCGATTGGCTGAGGACAGTTTCAAGGTGCATTGTGCAGAGCGGTATCGCGCATTGTGCCCCACTGCTGCTGCCACAGCTGTGGTGGTGGGAGCGACCGTTGTGTTCGTCAGGGGGGAAGCCATGGACATTGGTGTGGCTATGTCGGATGCTGAGGCAGCCATTTTGTCACGGTTGGTTGAGGTGTATATTGGGTTACGCATGTGCACTTCCGTCCGTGCTATAAGTGAGCGCATTCTTCTGCACTGTTCTCTGACATCTGCCCCTCGGCGCCATGCATCACGGCGGTGGATAGTTGAGAAGGCTATTGTAGCAATGCATGATGCCATGCAGGATGAGGTGACGCACACCTTATTCCTGGCAGCGTTCATTGCAGTGTTGCTTGACGGCTCGGATAGGCAGAGGCATCGCGTCAATGAGTACGCCATTCTGCTTATTTTCCCGGGGACTGGCCCTGGGGGCATGTGTGAGGTGTTCCTTGGGGTGGTGGATGTGGCCTGTGGTGATGCGCATGAGATTGCAACACAGTTGGAATGCTTTCTGCTGTCCTGGATTCCTGACCGCGATTGGTGGGCAAAGAGGGTAGTGACCTTTGCAGTGGACGGGGCTTGCAACCTTGGTGTGCGGGGTAACAGTGCGCGGCAGGTTGTTGATGTCTCTGTCATTGAGAGCAATGTGTTTGCCTTGTTTGGGAAGTGGTTGGTGTTGATGACACCCTTGGGTGAGCCGTGCCATGTGTTGCAGCGCAAGTTGGGTCTTGCGCTGGAGGCTGCCGGCGCGACCCATGTTGATTACATGGCGGCCGTCGATCGGCAGCGAGGCTTGTACAGTGGGGCACGGCAGTGGAAGGAGTTGCAAAAGTGTGTGCAGAAGCATGTGCAGGATAACCGTAGTGGCTTGCAACTGATCCCCACAAGTCATCGCATCACGTGGTCACAGGCAAATGCACGGCGCAACACTGCATTTTTGGCCAATGTCCCCTGGGTGGCACGACACTTGGATTCCAAGGTGCAGCACTCTACCAAGGAGGAGGATGTGTGGGAGGACTGCCATGATGCCAGTTTGCTTGCATGGGGGGTGGTTTATGGGGACATCTTGCATGGCATGCGGTGTTTTACCAGTGTGGCACAACTGCGCGCGCCCACAGGTGCACACTTAGCCACTGCCACAGGTATGCTACAAGCCCGGTTGCAGAAGGTGGCTTGCGAGGAGGGTCGAGGGTGGTTGCAGTTCAAGGAGCCAACTGTGACCGGTGCATGGCATCCTGTGCAGTTGGTGCAGTTTGATTCAGGTGGGCAGAAGTGTGTAACAACCCCTCCTTTTCCTGGCGTTCAAGCGCGTGCAGTAACTGATGCGTTGCTTGCAGGCATCAAGGAGGGGCAGGCAACCATTGACCCAAGGGGGGTGTTGGCGTGCGCACTATTGTTGGACCATGGCCGTTTCCTTGGCCTCCCGGTCAATGAGCGTGCTGCATATGGGGTAGAGCAGTTGCGTCAATTTATGGCTACACACCCAGAAGAGTTGTGCGCGGCACATGTGAACTGTGACCGTGCCTTGGTAGAGTGGGCAGACCTTAAGGAGCACATGGTGCAGCACTTTGCAACTGTGCAAATGTCCAAGATGTGGGAGGCATTGGCACCCGAAAGGGCACATGCACAGTGGGTCAATGTGTGGCGCATTCTCGCATTATTGCGAACGTATTGCCCCGCTGAAGCTGCAGTAGAGCGTGCCATCTCTTTGCGTGGGAGGTTCTGCAGCAATATGCATGACATTGTGGAGACACATGTCCTCAGCTTCTGCATGGCATTGCATTCCAACTTGCCCCCTTTACGGCAATGGGCAAAGGGACAAGGTGTTGCAGTGGCACGCCACTTGGCTGCCCGTGCACGCTTCGATCTGCACCCAAGACAGAGGGTTTCAAGGAAGGTAAGTGAAAGAGAATCTCTGGAAGCTGCGATGCTGCAGTGTCTACAAGGTAATGAAGCAGTGGCTGATGATGGTGACAACCTGCCCTTCTTTGGAGGGCCGGGTACACCACTAGCATCCACGGCCCCCTCAGGAAAGGGTACAGAACGGCACCAGGCTGATGTGGTACGCACTCTGGCACCAGATGGGACCCCTGACTCGCATGCTGGCAACCACGACTTCATCGCTTTTCGCAGAGGTATGGAGTGTGCCACATGCAAGAAGGAGGTTCGCATCTGGTGCAATACATGTCTAGTGTGTCATGCATGCTTTTGCGCAAGCCCGCGTCTTTGTGGGGACGTGGTGGTGAATGTTGTAGGTGATGTCTGTGATGAGGGGGAGAACAATAGTGCAGACGAATTGGCCACAATGCGCAAGCCAAATAAGGGGCGCAGTGTGGCTAGGATGCAGGCGAAGTTGGCAATGGCAGTGCAGAATGGCAGGGTGCGTGATTGGACGAGGGTGGCGTTGGTGCATTGTCTTGATGTGCTTGGTGTGAAGGTGGCAAGTAACAACACTCGGCGGGAACTGCGGGACCTTGCTACGCAGCACGCATTGCCATTGTTGGAAGAATGGGATGCGTTTGTGCCAGACACGGACCGTGTCACGCGTTCTGCGGCACCACCAAGCAGCTCCCAGCCCAGTTGCTCGCAGCCAGTGGATGACATGGATGGACTCATCGATGAATGAGAGGATGCCCACGTATTTGCATGTGCCTTTTTGTTGTTGTGCGCTCTCTTTGAAGATTTTGCCCATTTTTCGTGTTGCAACATTTGGTGTTCTATGGTGTACCATGACCATTTTATGTGTGGATCCGAATTTAACTGATGCCAATTGCCATGGTCAGGATGCTATCCGTTGAGATTTCTGCCCCTTTCCCTGTTTGGCACATTTCCCCCACGTTACCCATTTGGTTTTCAGTGCTATGTATGGCCGTTTTGTGTGGTGGTCATTCAATTTTCCCACTTATCCTGCTCCCACATTTTCCCCTTTCCCCTTTCCCCTTTCCCCTTTCCCCTTTCCCCTTTCCCTTTCCCAAAGTGTATTTTTCCTTGGCCACTTTTGCTGCTCACCCATTTTCCCCATTGCCCCGTTGTGGTGCTCAAAGTGGTTTTTATTTTTGTGTTGCCATGTTTCTGATTGTCACAGGTGCTGTCTGCTGTCAACAACAGGCGTGCGATTGTTTTCCAAACGGGGCGGGGGTTTGTGTGTTCTGTTTTTTGTGGCGCCTTTTTTCTTTGGGGGGGGGGGGATGGAAGGCACCTGATAATGGGGGGGGGGGGGATGGGTGGGTCAAGGGGGGGGGGGTTCCTGTGAAGAATTTGGTGTGGACAACGGCAAGGGGGGGGGTGATTTAGGGATAGTTTCTCCCAATTTCCTCTAGACATTAGACCCCTAGACCCACTTCCAATAGACAAGAATATCAGACATCTTCTTGGACAGACCGCACACACAACACCCCTTATCAGACATCAGACATCAGACTTTATACACAATCCTGCGAGGCGTTCCTTCTTCAACTGGTCACTAATGTCATGCGTGCATGGCTCGTATCACTGGTGCCAAAAATCTTGTAGGGACACATAAAACTCCTTGACGGTACAGTTTCCCATCCAAATATTGTACATTTTGTGGCCACTTGATACCACTTCCGGGGCGAGGACAATTTCCAAAATGGCGCGGAAGCTTGGGCAAGCCCCATAAGAACCAGTCCAATCCAATGACACAATCTTGTGGGGGTCTTTCAGAGGATCGGGGTATTCTTCGGGCACTTCCTCATGCGAGTGTGATACATCCTCCTTGGAACGTGACGAAATGCGGCGCTCGAGTTCATCCAATGAGATAGACGCTAATAGCCGCACCTCTTCGAGGCCCGGTGGTCGCGACTCCACCGAAGCACATGCCCACAGGCAACACTCTTCTTGCGCTTTTTGGTGACCGGTACCTTGTAAGCCATGTGCACCATTCCGCAGACGAATACTTGAACCTGGAATGCACACACACAAACAACTCCTCTCTTGTTCCAACTCTTCGGAGATCATGTGTCGCATTTCTTCATCACCCTCGGGCGATCCTTGTATACTCACGCCCATTAAGCGGGCACACTACGCAAAGCATGATAGGGCATTCAGGACAATATGTAGTTTGCCAAGAGCATAGTCAACGTGAATGTCAAAGTGCCCCAATAATTGGGGCCAACAAGCTTGTCTTCCAGTTGGACCACTCGGCGTAGCGAACTGTTCCGTGGCCCATTTTTCCAAACTGCTGTGGTATGGGATGACCATAAAAGGTTGTCGTCCTACCCATGCGGCGTATGTTTTTTATTGCGCATATGATGGCATACATCTCTTCCTCATGTATGCCCCACTTAGAAGCGTGACCAGGTGTCAACTTACACCTCAAGAACGCCACTGGCTTGGTTCTGCGCTCTAGTATGTACCTTGTGTGACGCCGCCGTTTGAATGGGACATTCACGGTAGTGGGAATTCGGCAACTATTTGCTGTGCCTTGCGTGTAAATTGGTGCCACCGTGTGTGTTTCTCATGCTATCTTCGCCAAAATGGTGGTGCAGTTAATGTGTCCAAGTTTGAGGTTTTCACTAGCCGCCTATTTCTACATATTCGGTGTTGTTCGGTCGAACCTGGTGAGAACCAGCCAAATTTCACGCATAGATTCACACAACATGCACATACATTCAAGCCTGTGAATTTCGTACAAATTTCGTACAAAATTCGCACGAATTTCGTACGAATTTCGTACCAATTTGTCACACATTGCACTGTTTCGCTCTCCTACAACTCTGAACGCCTTTCGTTATTTGAATACGTTGCAAACACTTTCCCAAGTGGCGTCCTTGCAGTCCAGGCCCGTTGTTGCTGCCGACACCTTCCTGCAGTACCAAGCCCTCCGAGTGGCCCATCACTGTAACTACGAAGACAAATAGGAAACGTGAAGTTTCGCTAAATTGCAGCAAAACGCGGTAAATCGAGGTCAAACTTGGTTAAACGGTGTTTGCCATGTCCCTCCATGTGTTTGGGTGGTGGTACAGGGCTCAGAAGCACCCAGTTTGGGTACGTTTAGCGGAACACTATCCGGGAAATGGGCCAAGGTAGGGAAAATGGGGAAAACGGGCGTAAATGAGGGAAATTCACATTGCTTGGTGAAAAAATGGGAAATATAGGGGCTGAAAAGGCCAAAAATCAAGGTTTAGGTTGGCAACAAGGCTGTGGGGGGGGCGCATTGGTGAAAAAAAATGGGGAAAGCTCCCGAGGAAAAATGGGGGAAAATGGGGGGAAATTGGGAAAAATTGGGAGAAAGGGGACTGATTGCACCACCCAACTTCCCTTATTTTCCCCCATTTCCCCCCATTTTCCCCCATCCCCCCCCCATTTTCCCCCATTTCCCCCCATTTTTCCTCGCCATGAGTACATTGTGGGTATGTTTGTGGGTACAGCACCCGCCACCGGAGCCGGGTACTTCTGAGCCGTGGTGGTAGGACAAAGCCATGTCAAATTGATGTAAAATGAGGCTAAATCCATGCCTTTTCCGGTAACAGGTTGGGTCGTCTTTCGTCAAACCTAGGTCCCCGTCGAATTTTGTCTTGTGCCCTGTTTGCTTCGTTTGCCTTCGTTTGTCGCACGTCAAAACTAGTTTTGGCGCACGTCTAAACTGGTTTTAGCTTGTACTGCAGTGCAATGTAGCTTAAGACAAAACTAGTTTTAGCCCACGTCAAAACCAGGAATCGCGCACCTCAAAATGCGCTTTTTCCTGTTCTCCTTCATTTTTATAGTCTTTTGGGTGCCCTAGAAGAAGGGGAAGCCAAAGACGGCAGGACAGAAGGGGGCGAAGCAAGCCACAATCAACCTGCCTCCCGTGGGCGCCAACGACTCATCGTCCGATGACGACAATGAGGATGGGCAGGTTGCGCCGGAGGGGCCGGCGGGTGTGGTCCGCACCATGGAGGTGCTTGCGGAGCCCTTGTTGGAGGTGACCCCAGAAGGCTTTACAAAGGAGGTTGTGAAGGTGGAAGACGGGGATCTGTACCAGTGGCCAGAACTGTCCGTGTGGATTGAAAATCTGTTGATGGCTGCGGAAAAGGACAGTGTGGTACACGTAGCAGTGGTGTGCGACGCCACATGTGTCCGTTTGCCTCTCGCCCCAGGGTCGCTCGCAACAGTCGCTCACACAACCCACAAGCTGTTGGGTTCAAAGGTGGTTGCGGTTGTCATCAGGATGTGTCGGGCGGATTCCGATGTGATCCACCGCCTTGTGACCATCCGCTGTGGCAACGGGCCGCCGACCGATTGCTGGGCCATACACGACATTTCAAAAAACCAATGGGACAATGAACCCGTGGATAGGCCACTGTGCAGCTATTTGCAGAGGAAGGCGGCTGTCAAGAAACCCACAACGGCAGATGTGCCGCTCAGGTATAAGGCCTGCAAAGGCCAAGAGGGGGTCGGCCAGGGGCCCATGGTTGCATTGGCGGCGGCGCAGCTTCAGCACATTGTGCCGGATGTGACCCATCCCAGAAAGTGGGAAACAACGGCCAGCCGGGTCTACGTTCCGATGGGTTCCTCTGGTCCAGCAATCTCCAACAACCCAGTTGAATTGTCCATGGAGGTTCCGGCCGCTCCAAACCAAAGTGCGAACAACTACGATATCGGTGGCTAACACTTCATGCAGGCCCTCTTTCCCCCGGAGATCCACGAGCAAGTGCAGAACGTTGTCAACCCGCATCGGCAGACGTTGGAGGAGTGGCCTGCCCATGTTGCTAGTTATCCGGGGGTGCGACTGCAAACCCAGCGCGAAGCGGTGACTTGGTTTCCTTTGCCGCTCCAGATTGCCTTGTACAACGCCATCTGCGAGCAATGGATCTTCCTGAAGGACAACGACACCTTGGGGACGGTTCTGTATACCCGGCTAGAGGACACAAATACGGAGGATTCGGCAGGATACCAGCTACTTCACCGCATGCACCATTGGTCCCGCGCGTACGCCCACCTGACGCACACGGTCAAGGTTTCCCCGTGCGTGGAGGGTCCCGAGGGCATGGAGATGGCGTGCAAGCAGCCTCCACTACCGGCACCACAAGAGACGGAGTTCGACATGGGCGAGTGCACGCACGTGTCGGTGCCGTGGCAGTATATGGGCGACGGCATGCATCTTTGCCGGCACATTGTAGACTGCAACATGTGGCTGGCGGTAAAGGGGCTGCAGTGCGCGGACAGTGCGCCCGATGGCGAGGACGATGTACCAAACTGCGCAACGCTCTGGGTGCATCCATGGTGGGTCCCAACCGTTAGCAATGCGAGGATGCCGCGACTCAATTCGCACATGGGCGACGTTGCCTTTGCCTTCCTGTTGGCAGCGTGGGGTTTCACCAAACAATCGACCTTCGAAGTGATGGCCTTCTCGCAGATGGCCCACTATTAGGGAGTCATGACCCCTGTTGACAACCTCCGCGACTCCGCCCAGTGGAAGGTGAACAAGTGGGTGTGCAACTATCAATACCAGGTGTGCACCTACCGTTTACCGTGTTTTTGCGCGCGTCATTCCTTGTTTTAGCGCACGTCAAAACGTGATTTAGCGCACGTCAAAGCGTGCTTTGGCGCATGTCAAAATCCGCTTTGCCTTGCAGTGTACCTAAGACAATACCCCTTTCAACGCACGTCAAAACAGGTTTTCGGGCGCGTCAAAATGCGGTAACACGAGTGGAAACATGTTCCACGTTCTTGTAGGTCCATCTTCCAATCCCGGCCGTGAACCCCTTGTCCTACGGCGCGCTAGAGGACTCGAAGTTGACGCCAAGCAGCCAACTAGTCATTGCACCGCCGTTAACATCATCACCCGCAGCCGAAGGTGCACCGGTCGCAGACGATGGGCAGGGCAACATAGTAATAATGGATCTCACAACCATTTGCACGCCTGACATTGACTTCATGGAGCGTCGGCAGTTCAAAAAGGAGGCCACGCTCGATAAAACTGCGGTGAAGATTGCTGATGCGGATGGGCTGGTTGCTGAGAAGATGATTGTCACCTGCGGGCTTCGCAGCAACATGGACTCGTTCACGGTGACTTGCCCATTTTGGGTGCTGGTGGCGTCACGGAAGGGGGAGGAGACCATGTCTATCCCGTTCATGTATACGAGATAGAGATCAACGCACATGTACCTTGCGGGTTGCTTCTTTGATGCCTTGGGGCAGTTGCGGAGGAGGCGATGCTATGAGTGGTCACATGCAGCTATGGGTATAGTAACCCAATGGGCTATCAGACTTCAGACTTTAGACTTTTATGGGCCATCACCCCCAACCCCCAACCCCCCAAGCCCCCCATGATAGGCCTTTGCCCCCCCCCCCCAATATCACACTTGTGCTTTGCCCCCCATATCAGACTTGGCTCCCCCCTCCTTTCTCTTGCCCAATTCTGCACCTTGCTTCCTTTGCAGACCATGACCGTAGGCATGAACTAGGTATGTGAATAACAACACGGTCAGTTTTGCTGGTGGGCTACCCCAACGCTCAACCCGAAAACCCCCCATCAGGCTTTTCTCCCCCCCCCCACCCTGTCCGAAAAAAAAAACGCAAAAAAAATTAATTATTGGCTTCACGCCTTACGCAAAAATGGGTTCCGCAAAAAAAATCGCAAAAATAAAATAATTTTTGCCCCTGCCCCTCCTTTTGCAAGAATGCCAGAATCGCGGGAGAGTTTGCCCCACTGCTTGCTGTCCCCCTCTTCCGTGTCTCATGCCCCGTTCTGCACCTTGCTTTGCTTTCAGAGAATGATGTATCCAGGATTGTGACAAGTGTTAAAATACCGTGCGACGCACGGTAGTGGAATTTGGCTGCTGATGTGCCCCAAAGCAGATAAAGGGGCTAGTTTGGGCCGTGGATATTTGAATGTGGTTGCTAATGTGCCCCAATGCAGATAAAGGGGCTAGTTCGGGATGTGCATATTTGAATGTGGCATTTGATGTGCCCCAAAGCAGATTAAGGGGCTAGTGCAGGATATCGCGTTGCCAGTCTTTTTGTGATTGCAATTTGTTTGTTGGTTGTTGGTACAAAGGAGTTTTAGTACATTTCGGGGGTTTTTTTAGTACATTTCGGGGGGTTTTTTAGTACAGTTAGGGGGGTTTTTTAGTACAGGTAGGGGGTTTTTTTAGTACATTTGGGGGGGTTTTTTAGTGCATTTCAGGGGATCTTTTAGTACATTTCCGGAGGTTTTGTAGTACGTTTTGGGGGGCTTTTTAGTACATTTCGGGGTATTTTCGGGGCAATGTTAGCCCTGAATCTCAGTCCAGGGAGACAGGCGATGCAGGGTCATGGAAGCACATGTGATTGTACATTCAGTGTTTTGCTTCACATTGCTCTGTGTATGTGTTTTGCATTCTTTGTGTGTCTGCCTGGAGGGGCATTCTGCTTTGTTTCACACCCCCCGATTTCAGTGGGGTCCCCCATTTAGTGTGGGGGACCCAATTTTTCCATTGTCTACCGTCTACGGTCTACCCCCCTCTCCCCGCTCTCGGCTCTTCCCCTCTTTTTTTCAATGAAACGGGGGCCCGCAGCAGTGTCTCTTCTGCCAAAAACAATTTTTTTTGCAAGTGCGCCTGCTATTTTCCACCTGGCATTTTTTTTTGTTAGTTAAACGACACTGTCTGCAGGGTTGGTGCCTGGGTGGGGTGCAAGGGGTTCTTCGCCGGGTGTGGGGGGCCCGAGAGGACGCCCAAGCACCAGAGAGTCAAGGAGAGCGAGGCTGAGGGGTACATTGTCCTACCTAAAAGATTAGGCACCCCTACGAGCCTCTCGGTCCCTGCCCTGCCGGCAACCCCTCCTGCTTCGGCTTTCTCAAGGCTTTGGTTAGGGAAAAACCCGGAAAAGGACACAGAGGACAGAATCAGTGAGCAGAGGTGTCCCGCCCCCCCCCCCCTCCCCACATTTGCAACTATTGAGTTGTCCTTGTTTGTACACCCCCCTTCTACACCTTGCTTCATTTCCAGATAATATGTCCTGATTCAGGGAGGAAGGATGAGGGAATTGGTGATTATGAGGGTGCCAGCCAGGGATTTCGAGATGAATTTGCCAGTACAGTAAGTAGTACAGTAGTTTCATTGAGTCATGGACACATTTGTGATGTGATGTGATGTGGTGATGTGATGTGATGTGATGTGATGTGATGTGATGTGATGTGATGTGATGTGATGTGATGTGATGTGATGTGATGTGATGTGATGTGATGTGATGTGATGTCATGTGATGTGATGTGATGTGATGTTATGTGATGTGATGTGATATGATGTGATGTGATGTGATGTGATGTGATGTGATGTGATGTGATGTGATGTGATGTGATGTGATGTGATGTGATGTGATGTGATGTGATGTGATGTGATGTGATGTGATGTGATGTGATGTGATGTGATGTGATGTGATGTGATGTGATGTACTGAGTCAAGTTTGTCAAAAGCTAAGGGAACTGCTTGGGACTCATCGTTGTGTGAAGTTGAGGTGCACTAGAGAGAATTTGCAGCCAGTACTGGGACTCATTGGGAATGCACGCAATCTGCAGCTCCATCTTGATAGAAATTTTGTGGGAGAGAGTGGGGAACAGGCGCTCGCAGCGCTGAAAGATGCCCCCTCCCTGCGTACCCTGTCCCTCAATCTTTGTGAAAATTCTGTGGGAGAGAGTGTGGCACATGCGCTTGCAGCGCTGAAAGATGCCGCCTCACTGCATACCCTCTACCTCGATCTTTGTGCAAATATCGTGGGAGGCAGTGGGGCACAGGCGCTTGCAGCGCTGAAGGATGCCGCCTCACTGCATACCCTGTCCCTCGACCTTTGTGGAAATTCTGTTGGAGACAGCGGGGCACAGGCGCTTGCAGCGCTGAAGGATGCCCCCTCACTGCATATGCTGTTCCTCGATCTTGGGCAGAATTCTCTGGGAGAGAGAGGGGCACAGGCGCTTGCAGCGCTGAAGGATGCCCCCTCACTGCATACCCTGTCCCTCGATCTTGGTGATAATTTTGTCGGAGACAGTGCGGCACAGGTGCTTGCAGCGCTGAAGGATGCCGCGTCATTGCATACCCTGTCCCTCAGTCTGAGGTCGAATTCCGTGGGAGGCAGTGGGGCACAGGCGCTTGCAGCGCTGAAGGATGCCCCCTCACTGCATACCTTGTCCCTCAATCTTAGGCAGAATTCCGTTGGAGAGAGTGGGGCACAGGCGCTTGCAGCGCTGAAGGATGCCCCCTCACTGAATACCCTGTCCCTCGATCTTAGTGGGAATTCCATGGGAGGCAGTGGGGAACAGGCGCTTGCAGCGCTGAAGGATGCCCCCTCACTGCATACCTTGTCCCTCAATCTTAGGCAGAATTCCGTGGGAGAGAGGGGGGTACAGGCGCTTGCAGCGCTGAACGATGCCCCCTCCCTGAATACCCTGTCCCTCGATCTTAGTGGGAATTCCATGGGAGGCAGTGGGGCACAGGCGCTTGCAGCGCTGAAGGATGCCCCCTCACTGAATACCCAGAGTGTCGGCGCGCGCCTCCGTGAATTATTTTACCCCTCCGTGAATTGTTTACCCCCCTCCGTGAATTATTTTACTCCTCCGTGAATTATTTACCCCCCTCCGTGAATTATTTTACCCCTTCGTGAATTGTTTAACCCTCTCCGTGAATTATTTTACCCCTCAGTGAATTCTTTACCCCCCTCCGTGAATTATTTTACCCCTCCGTGAATTGTTTACCCCCCTCCGTGAATTATTTTACCCCTCCGTGAATTGTTTACCCCCCTCCGTGAATTATTTTACCCCTCCGTGAATTGTTTACCCCCCTCCGTGAATTATTTTACCCCTCCGTGAATTGTTTACCCCCCTCCGTGAATTATTTTACTCCTCCGTGAATTGTTTACCCCCCTCCGTGAATTATTTTACCCCTCCGTGAATTGTTTACCCCCCTCCGTGAATTATCTTACCCCTCCGCGAATTGTTTACCCCCCTCCGTGAATTATTTTACCCCTCCGTGAATTGTTTACCCCCCTCCGTGAATTATTTTACCCCTCCGTGAATTATTTACCCCCCTCCGTGAATTATTTTACCCCTCCGTCAATTGTTTACCCCCCTCCGTGAATTATTTTACCCCTCCGTGAATTATTTACCCCCCTCCGTGAATTATTTTACCCCTCCGTGAATTGTTTACCCCCCTCCGTGAATTATTTTACCCCTCCGTGAATTATTTACCCCCCTCCGTGAATTATTTTACCCCTCCGTGAATTGTTTACCCCCCTCCGTGAATTATTTTACTCCTCCGCGAATTGTTTACCCCCCTCCGTGAATTATTTTACCCCTCCGTGAATTATTTACCCCCCTCCGTGAATTATTTTACCCCTCCGTGAATTGTTTACCCCCCTCCGTGAATTATTTTACTCCTCCGTGAATTGTTTACCCCCCTCCGTGAGTTATTTTACCCCTCCGTGAATTGTTTACCCCCCTCCGTGAATTATCTTACCCCTCCGTGAATTGTTTACCCCCCTCCGTGAATTATTTTACCCCTCCGTGAATTGTTTACCCCCCTCCGTGAATTATTTTACCCCTCCGTGAATTGTTTACCCCCCTCCGTGAATTATTTTACCCCTCCGTGAATTGTTTACCCCCCTCCGTGAATTATTTTACCCCTCCGTGAATTATTTACCCCCCTCCGTGAATTATTTTACCCCTCCGTGAATTGTTTACCCCCCTCCGTGAATTATTTTACTCCTCCGTGAATTGTTTACCCCCCTCCGTGAATTATTTTACCCCTCTGTGAATTGTTTACCCCCCTCCGTGAATTATCTTACCCCTCCGTGAATTATTTACCCCCCTCCGTGAATTATTTTACCCCTCCGTGAATTGTTTACCCCCCTCCGTGAATTATTTTACCCCTCCGTGAATTATTTACCCCCCTCCGTGAATTATTTTACCCCTCCGTGAATTGTTTACCCCCCTCCGTGAATTATTTTACCCCTCCGTGAATTATTTACCCCCCTCCGTGAATTATTTTACCCCTCCGTGAATTGTTTACCCCCCTCCGTGAATTATTTTACTCCTCCGTGAATGGTTTACCCCCCTCCGTGAATTATTTTACCCCTCCGTGAATTATTTACCCCCCTCCGTGAATTATTTTACCCCTCCGTGAATTGTTTACCCCCCTCCGTGAATTATTTTACTCCTCCGTGAATTATTTATCCCCCTCCGTGAATTATTTTACCCCTCCGTGAATTGTTTACCCCCCTCCGTGAATTATTTTACTCCTCCGTGAATTATTTACCCCCCTCCCTGAATTATTTTACCCCTCCGTGAATTGTTTAACCCTCTCCGTGAATTATTTTACCCCTCAGTGAATTCTTTACCCCCCTCCGTGAATTATTTTACCCCTCCGTGAATTGTTTACCCCCCTCCGTGAATTATTTTACCCCTCCGTGAATTGTTTACCCCCCTCCGTGAATTATCTTACCCCTCCGTGAATTGTTTACCCCCCTCCGTGAATTATTTTACCCCTCCGTGAATTATTTACCCCCCTCCGTGAATTATTTTACCCCTCCGTGAATTGTTTACCCCCCTCCGTGAATTATTTTACCCCTCCGTGAATTATTTACCCCCCTCCGTGAATTATTTTACCCCTCCGTGAATTGTTTACCCCCCTCCGTGAATTATTTTACCCCTCCGTGAATTATTTACCCCCCTCCGTGAATTATTTTACCCCTCCGTGAATTGTTTACCCCCCTCCGTGAATTATTTTACTCCTCCGTGAATTGTTTACCCCCCTCCGTGAATTATTTCACCCCTCCGTGAATTGTTTACCCCCCTCCGTGAATTATTTTACTCCTCCGTGAATTGTTTACCCCCCTCCGTGAATTATTTTACCCCTCCGTGAATTGTTTACCCCCCTCCGTGAATTATCTTACCCCTCCGTGAATTGTTTACCCCCCTCCGTGAATTATTTTACCCCTCCGTGAGTTGTTTACCCCCCTCCGTGAATTATTTTACCCCTCCGTGAATTGTTTACCCCCCTCCGTGAATTATTTTACCCCTCCGTGAATTGTTTACCCCCCTCCGTGAATTATTTTACCCCTCCGTGAATTATTTACCCCCCTCCGTGAATTATTTTACCCCTCCGTGAATTGTTTACCCCCCTCCGTGAATTATTTTACTCCTCCGTGAATTGTTTACCCCCCTCCGTGAATTATTTTACCCCTCCGTGAATTGTTTACCCCCCTCCGTGAATTATCTTACCCCTCCGTGAATTGTTTACCCCCCTCCGTGAATTATTTTACCCCTCCGTGAATTATTTACCCCCCTCCGTGAATTATTTTACCCCTCCGTGAATTATTTACCCCCCTCCGTGAATTATTTTACCCCTCCGTGAATTGTTTACCCCCCTCCGTGAATTATTTTACCCCTCCGTGAATTATTTACCCCCCTCCGTGAATTATTTTACCCCTCCGTGAATTGTTTACCCCCCTCCGTGAATTATTTTACCCCTCCGTGAATTATTTACCCCCCTCCGTGAATTATTTTACCCCTCCGTGAATTGTTTACCCCCCTCCGTGAATTATTTTACTCCTCCGTGAATTGTTTACCCCCCTCCGTGAATTATTTTACCCCTCCGTGAATTATTTACCCCCCTCCGTGAATTATTTTACCCCTCCGTGAATTGTTTACCCCCCTCCGTGAATTATTTTACTCCTCCGTGAATTGTTTACCCCCCTCCGTGAATTATTTTACCCCTCCGTGAATTGTTTACCCCCCTCCGTGAATTATCTTACCCCTCCGTGAATTGTTTACCCCCCTCCGTGAATTATTTTACCCCTCCGTGAATTGTTTACCCCCCTCCGTGAATTATTTTACCCCTCCGTGAATTGTTTACCCCCCTCCGTGAATTTTTTTACCCCTCCGTGAATTGTTTACCCCCCTCCGTGAATTATTTCACCCCTCCATGAATTGTTTACCCCCCTCCGTGAATTATTTTACCCCTCCGTGAATTATTTACCCCCCTCCGTGAATTATTTTACCCCTCCGTGAATTATTTACCCCCCTCCGTGAATTATTTTACCCCTCCGTGAATTGTTTACCCCCCTCCGTGAATTATTTTACCCCTCCGTGAATTATTTACCCCCCTCCGTGAATTATTTTACCCCTCCGTGAATTATTTACCCCCCTCCGCGAATTATTTTACCCCTCCGTAAATTTTTTTTCCCCTCCGTGAATTGTTTACCCCCCTCCGTGAATTGGTTTACCCCTCCGTGAATTGTTTACCCCCCTCCGTGAATTATTTTACCCCTCCGTGAATTATTTACCCCCCTCCGTGAATTATTTTACCCCTCCGTGAATTATTTACCCCCCTCCGTGAACTATTTTACCCCTCCGTGAATTGTTTACCCCCCTCCGTGAATTATCTTACCCCTCCGTGAATTGTTTACCCCCTCCGTGAATTATTTTACCCCTCCGTGAATTGTTTACCCCCCTCCGTGAATTATTTTACCCCTCCGTGAATTGTTTACCCCCCTCCGTGAATTATTTTACCCCTCCGTGAATTGTTTACCCCCCTCCGTGAATTATTTTACCCCTCCGTGAATTATTTACCCCCCTCCGTGAATTATTTTACCCCTCCGTGAATTGTTTACCCCCCTCCGTGAATTATTTTACTCCTCCGTGAATTGTTTACCCCCCTCCGTGAGTTATTTTACCCCTCCGTGAATTGTTTACCCCCCTCCGTGAATTATCTTACCCCTCCGTGAATTGTTTACCCCCCTCCGTGAATTATTTTACCCCTCCGTGAATTGTTTACCCCCCTCCGTGAATTATTTTACCCCTCCGTGAATTATTTACCCCCCTCCGTGAATTATTTTACCCCTCCGTGAATTGTTTACCCCCCTCCGTGAATTATTTTACCCCTCCGTGAATTGTTTACCCCCCTCCGTGAATTATTTTACCCCTCCGTGAATTGTTTACCCCCCTCCGTGAATTATTTTACCCCTCCGTGAATTATTTACCCCCCTCCGTGAATTATTTTACCCCTCCGTGAATTGTTTACCCCCCTCCGTGAATTATTTTACTCCTCCGTGAATTGTTTACCCCCCTCCGTGAATTATTTTACCCCTCCGTGAATTATTTACCCCCCTCCGTGAATTATTTTACCCCTCCGTGAATTGTTTACCCCCCTCCGTGAATTATTTTACTCCTCCGTGAATTGTTTACCCCCCTCCGTGAATTATTTTACCCCTCCGTGAATTGTTTACCCCCCTCCGTGAATTATCTTACCCCTCCGTGAATTGTTTACCCCCCTCCGTGAATTATTTTACCCCTCCGTGAATTGTTTACCCCCCTCCGTGAATTATTTTACCCCTCCGTGAATTGTTTACCCCCCTCCGTGAATTTTTTTACTTCTCCGTGAATTGTTTACCCCCCTCCGTGAATTATTTCACCCCTCCGTGAATTGTTTACCCCCCTCCGTGAATTATTTTACCCCTCCGTGAATCATTTACCACCCTCCGTGAATTATTTTACCCCTCCGTGAATTATTTACCCCCCTCCGTGAATTATTCTACCCCTCCGTGAATTGTTTACCCCCCTCCGTGAATTATTTTACCCCTCCGTGAATTATTTTACCCCCCTCCGTGAATTATTTTACCCCTCCGTGAATTATTTACCCCCCTCCGCGAATTATTTTACCCCTCCGTGAATTATTTTACCCCTCCGTGAATTGTTTACCCCCCTCCGTGAATTGGTTTACCCCTCCGTGAATTGTTTACCCCCCTCCGTGAATTATTTTACCCCTCCGTGAATTATTTACCCCCCTCCGTGAATTATTTTACCCCTCCGTGAATTATTTACCCCCCTCCGTGAATTATTTTACCCCTCCGTGAATTATTTACCCCCCTCCGTGAATTATTTTACCCCTCCGTGAATTGTTTACCCCCCTCCGTGAATTATTTTACCCCTCCGTGAATTATTTACCCCCCTCCGTGAATTATTTTACCCCTCCGTGAATTGTTTACCCCCCTCCGTGAATTATTTTACTCCTCCTCGAATTGTTTACCCCCCTCCGTGAATTATTTTACCCCTCCGTGAATTGTTTACCCCCCTCCGTGAATTATCTTACCCCTCCGTGAATTGTTTACCCCCCTCCGTGAATTATTTTACCCCTCCGTGAATTGTTTACCCCCCTCCGTGAATTATTTTACCCCTCCGTGAATTGTTTACCCCCCTCCGTGAATTATGTTACCCCTCCGTGAATTGTTTACCCCCCTCCGTGAATTATTTCACCCCTCCGTGAATTATTTACCCCCCTCCGTGAATTATTTTACCCCTCCGTGAATTATTTACCCCCCTCCGTGAATTATTTTACCCCTCCGTGAATTATTTACCCCCCTCCGTGAATTATCTTACCCCTCCGTGAATTGTTTACCCCCCTCCGTGAATTATTTTACCCCTCCGTGAATTATTTACCCCCCTCCGTGAATTATTTTACCCCTCCGTGAATTATTTACCCCCCTCCGTGAATTATTTTACCCCTCCGTGAATTATTTTACCCCTCCGTGAATTGTTTACCCCCCTCCGTGAATTGGTTTACCCACCCGTGAATTGTTTACCCCCCTCCGTGAATTATTTTACCCCTCCGTGAATTATTTACCCCCCTCCGTGAATTATTTTACCCCTCCGTGAATTATTTACCCCCCTCCGTGAATTATTTACCCCCCTCCGTGAATTATTTTACCCCTCCGTGAATTGTTTACCCCCCTCCGTGAATTTTTTTACTTCTCCGTGAATTGTTTACCCCCCTCCGTGAATTATTTCACCCCTCCGTGAATTGTTTACCCCCCTCCGTGAATTATTTTACCCCTCCGTGAATCATTTACCACCCTCCGTGAATTATTTTACCCCTCCGTGAATTATTTACCCCCCTCCGTGAATTATTCTACCCCTCCGTGAATTGTTTACCCCCCTCCGTGAATTATTTTACCCCTCCGTGAATTATTTACCCCCCTCCGTGAATTATTTTACCCCTCCGTGAATTATTTACCCCCCTCCGCGAATTATTTTACCCCTCCGTGAATTATTTTACCCCTCCGTGAATTGTTTACCCCCCTCCGTGAATTGGTTTACCCCTCCGTGAATTGTTTACCCCCCTCCGTGAATTATTTTACCCCTCCGTGAATTATTTACCCCCCTCCGTGAATTATTTTACCCCTCCGTGAATTATTTGCCCCCCTCCGTGAATTATTTTACCCCTCCGTGAATTATTTACCCCCCTCCGTGAATTATTTTACCCCTCCGTGAATTGTTTACCCCCCTCCGTGAATTATTTTACCCCTCCGTGAATTATTTACCCCCCTCCGTGAATTATTTTACCCCTCCGTGAATTGTTTACCCCCCTCCGTGAATTATTTTACTCCTCCTCGAATTGTTTACCCCCCTCCGTGAATTATTTTACCCCTCCGTGAATTGTTTACCCCCCTCCGTGAATTATCTTACCCCTCCGTGAATTGTTTACCCCCCTCCGTGAATTATTTTACCCCTCCGTGAATTGTTTACCCCCCTCCGTGAATTATTTTACCCCTCCGTGAATTGTTTACCCCCCTCCGTGAATTATGTTACCCCTCCGTGAATTGTTTACCCCCCTCCGTGAATTATTTCACCCCTCCGTGAATTATTTACCCCCCTCCGTGAATTATTTTACCCCTCCGTGAATTATTTACCCCCCTCCGTGAATTATTTTACCCCTCCGTGAATTATTTACCCCCCTCCGTGAATTATCTTACCCCTCCGTGAATTGTTTACCCCCCTCCGTGAATTATTTTACCCCTCCGTGAATTATTTACCCCCCTCCGTGAATTATTTTACCCCTCCGTGAATTATTTACCCCCCTCCGTGAATTATTTTACCCCTCCGTGAATTATTTTACCCCTCCGTGAATTGTTTACCCCCCTCCGTGAATTGGTTTACCCACCCGTGAATTGTTTACCCCCCTCCGTGAATTATTTTACCCCTCCGTGAATTATTTACCCCCCTCCGTGAATTATTTTACCCCTCCGTGAATTATTTACCCCCCTCCGTGAATTATTTACCCCCCTCCGTGAATTATTTTACCCCTCCGTGAATTGTTTACCCCCCTCCGTGAATTATTTTACCCCTCCGTGAACTGTTTACCCCCCTCTGTGAATTATTTTACCCCTCCGTGAATTATTTACCTTCCTCCGTGAATTATTTTACCCCTCCGTGAATTATTTACCCCCCTCCGTGAATTATTTTACCCCTCCGTGAATTGTTTACCCCCCTCCGTGAATTATTTTACCCCTCCGTGAATTGTTTACCCCCCTCCGTGAATTATTTTACCCCTCCGTGAATTATTCACCCCCCTCCGTGAATTATTTTACCCCTCCGTGAATTATTTACCCCCCTCCGTGAATTATTTCACCCCTCCGTGAATTATTTACCCCCCTCCGTGAATTATCTTACCCCTCCGTGAATTGTTTACCCCCCTCCGTGAATTATTTTACCCCTCCGTGAATTATTTACCCCCCTCCGTGAATTATTTGACCCCTCCGTGAATTATTTACCCCCCTCCGTGAATTATTTTACCCCTCCGTGAATTGTTTACCCTCCTCCGTGAATTATTTTACCCCTCCGTGAATTATTTACCCCCCTCCGTGAATTATTTTACCCCTCCGTGAATTGTTTACCCCCCTCCATGAATTATTTTACCCCTCCGTGAATTAGTTACCCCCCTCAGTGAATTATTTCACCCCTCCGTGAATTATTTACCCCCCTCCGTAAATTATTTTACCCCTCCGTGAATTGTTTACCCCCCTCCGTGAATTATTTTACCCCTCCGTGAATTGTTTACCCCCCTCCGTGAATTTTTTTACCCCTCCGTGAATTGTTTACCCCCCTCCGTGAATTATTTCACCCCTCCGTGAATTGTTTACCCCCCTCCGTGAATTATTTAACCCCTCCGTGAATTGTTTACCCCCCCCGTGAATTATTTTACCCCTCCGTGAATTATTTACCCCCCTCCGTGAATTATTTTACCCCTCCGTGAATTATTTCCCCCCTTCCGTGAATTATTTTACCCCTCCGTGAATTGTTTACCCCCCTCCGTGAATTATTTTACCCCTCCGTGAATTATTTTACCCCTCCGTGAATTATTTACCCCCCTCCGTGAATTATTTCACCCCTCCGTGAATTGTTTACCCCCCTCCGTGAATTATTTTACCCCTCCGTGAATTATTTACCCCCCTCCGTGAATTATTTCACCCCTCCGTGAATTATTTACCCCCCTCCGTGAATTATTTTACCCCTCCGTGAATTGTTTACCCCCCTCCGTGAATTGTTTTACCCCTCCGTGAATTGTTTACCCCCCTCCGTGAATTATTTTACCCCTCCGTGAATTGTTTACCCCCCTCCGTGAATTGGTTTACCCCTCCGTGAATTGTTTACCCCCTCCGTCAATTATTTTACCCCTCCGTGAATTGTTTACCCCCCTCCGTGAATTATTTTACCCCTCCGTGAATTGTTTACCCCCCTCCGTGAATTATTTTACCCCTCCGTGAATTGTTTACCCCCCTCCGTGAATTATTTTACCCCTCCGTGAATCGTTTACCCCCCTCCGTGAATTATTTGACCCCTCCGTGAATTATTTACCCCCCTCCGTGAATTATTTTACCCCTCCGTGAATTATTTACCCCCCTCCGTGAATTATTTTACCCCTCCGTGAATTGTTTACCCCCCTCCGTGAATTATTTTACCCCTCCGTGAATTGTTTACCCCCCTCCGTGAATTGTTTTACCCCTCCGTGAATTATTTACCCCCCTCAGTGAATTATTTTACCCCTCCGTGAATTATTTACCCCCCTCCGTGAATTATTTCACTCCTCCGTGAATTATTTACCCCCCTCCGTGAATTATTTAACCCCTCCGTGAATTGTTTACCCCCCTCTGTGAATTTTTTTACCCCTCCGTGAATTATTTACCCCCCTCCGTGAATTATTTTACCCCTCCGTGAATTGTTTACCCCCCTCCGTGAATTATTTTACCCCTCCGTGAATTGTTTACCCCCCTCCGTGAATTATTTTACCCCTCCGTGAATTATTTACCCCCCTCCGTGAATTATTTAACCCCTCCGTGAATTGTTTACCCCCCTCCGTGAGATTTTTTACCCCTCCGTGAATTATTTACCCCCCTCCGTGAATTATTTTACCCCTCCGTGAATTATTTACCCCCCTCCGTGAATTATTTTACCCCTCCGTGAATTGTTTACCCCCCTCC
Organism: Eutreptiella sp. 'Long Island Sound 2002'; assembly: GCA_964036045.1. Taxonomy (NCBI): domain Eukaryota; phylum Euglenozoa; class Euglenophyceae; order Eutreptiales; family Eutreptiaceae; genus Eutreptiella; species Eutreptiella sp. 'Long Island Sound 2002'. The sequence goes on from OZ038378.1 coordinate 65,104,639, forward strand.
GTGAATTATTTTACCCCTCCGTGAATTATTTACCCCCCTCCGTGAATTATTTTACCCCTCCGTGAATTATTTACCCCCCTCCGTGAATTATTTTACCCCTCCGTGAATTATTTACCCCCCTCCGTGAATTATTTTACCCCTCCGTGAATTATTTACCCCCCACCGTGAATTATTTTACCCCTCCGTGAATTGTTTACCCCCCTCCGTGAATTATTTTACCCCTCCGTGAATTGTTTACCCCCCTCCGTGAATTATTTTACCCCTCCGTGAATTGTTTACCCCCCTCCGTGAAATATTTTACCCCTCCGTGAATTGTTTACCCCCCTCCGTGAAGTATTTCACCCCTCCGTGAATTATTTACCCCCCTCCGTGAATTATTTTACCCCTCCGTGAATTATTTACCCCCCTCCGTGAATTATCTTACCCCTCCGTGAATTGTTTACCCCCCAACGTGAATTATTTTACCCCTCCGTGAATTATTTACCCCCCTCCGTGAATTATTTTACCCCTCCGTGAATTATTTCGCCCCTCCGTGAGTTATTTTACCCCTCCGTGAATTTTTTACCCCCCTCCGTGAATTATTTTACCCCTCCGTGAATTGTTTACCCCCCTCCGTGAATTATTTTACCCCTCCGTGAATTATTTACCCCCCTCCGTGAATTATTTTACCCCTCCGTGAATTGTTTACCCCCCTCCGTGAATTATTTTACCCCTCCATGAATTATTTACCCCCCTCCGTGAATTGTTTGACCCCTCCGTGAATTATTTACCCCCCTCCGTGAATCATTTTACCCCTCCGTGAATTATTTACCCCCCTCCGTGAATTATTTTACCCCTCCGTGAATTATTTACCCCCCTCCGTGAATTATTTTACCCCTCCGTGAATTATTTACCCCCCTCCGTGAATTATTTTACCCCTCCGTGAATTATTTACCCCCCTCCGTGAATTATTTGACCCCTCCGTGAATTATTTACCCCCCTCCGTGAATTATTTTACCCCTCCGTGAATTATTTACCCCCCTCCGTGAATTATTTTACCCCTCCGTGAATTGTTTACTCCCCTCCGTGAATTTTTTTACCCCTCTGTGAATTATTTACCCCCCTCAGTGAATTATTTTACCCCTCCGTGAATCATTTACCCCCCTCCGTGAATTATTTCACCCCTCCGTGAATTATTTACCCCCCTCCGTGAATTATTTAACCCCTCCGTGAATTGTTTACCCCCCTCTGTGAATTATTTAACCCCTCCGTGAATTCTTTACCCCCCTCCGTGAATTATTTTACCCCTCCGTGAATTGTTTATGCCCCTCCGTGAATTATTTTACCCCTCCGTGAATTGTTTACCCCCCTCCGTGAATTATTTTACCCCTCCGTGAATTGTTTACCCCCCTCCGTGAATTATTTTACCCCTCCGTGAATTTTTTACCCCCCTCCGTGAATTATTTCACCCCTCCGTGAATTATTTACCCCCCTCCGTGAATTATTTAACCCCTCCGTGAATTGTTTACCCCCCTCCGTGAATTTTTTTACCCCTCCGTGAATTGTTTACCCCCCTCCGTGAATTATTTTACCCCTCCGTGAATTATTTACCCCCCTCCGTGAATTATTTTACCCCTCCGTGAATTGTTTACCCCCCTCCGTGAATTATTTTACCCCTCCGTGAATTATTTACCCCCCTCCGTGAATTATTTTACCCCTCCGTGAATTGTTTACCCCCCTCCGTGAATTATTTTACCCCTCCGTGAATTTTTTACCCCCCTCCGTGAATTATATTACCCCTCCGTGAATTGTTTACCCCCCTCCGTGAATTATTTCACCCCTCCGTGAATTGTTTACCCCCCTCCGTGAATTATTTTACCCCTCCGTGAATTGTTTACCCCCCTCCGTGAATTATTTTACCCCTCCGTGAATTATTTACCCCCCTCCGTGAATTATTTTACCCCTCCGTGAATTATTTACCCCCCTCCGTGAATTATTTTACCCCTCCGTGAAGTATTTCGCCCCTCCGTGAGCTATTTTACCCCTCCGTGAATTTTTTACCCCCCTCCGTGAATTATTTTACCCCTCCGTGAATTTTTTACCCCCCTCCGTGAATTATTTTACCCCTCCGTGAATTATTTACCCCCCTCCGTGAATTATTTTACCCCTCCGTGAATTGTTTACCCCCCTCCGTGAATTATTTTACCCCTCCGTGAATTATTTACCCCCCTCCGTGAATTATTTTACCCCTCCGTGAATTGTTTACCCCCCTCCGTGAATTATTTTACCCCTCCGTGAATCGTTTACCCCCCTCCGTGAATTATTTGACCCCTCCGTGAATTATTTACCCCCCTCCGTGAATTATTTTACCCCTCCGTGAATTATTTACCCCCCTCCGTGAATTATTTTACCCCTCCGTGAATTGTTTACCCCCCTCCGTGAATTATTTTACCCCTCCGTGAATTGTTTACCCCCCTCCGTGAATTGTTTTACCCCTCCGTGAATTATTTACCCCCCTCAGTGAATTATTTTACCCCTCCGTGAATTATTTACCCCCCTCCGTGAATTATTTCACTCCTCCGTGAATTATTTACCCCCCTCCGTGAATTATTTAACCCCTCCGTGAATTGTTTACCCCCCTCTGTGAATTTTTTTACCCCTCCGTGAATTATCTACCCCCCTCCGTGAATTATTTTACCCCTCCGTGAATTGTTTACCCCCCTCCGTGAATTATTTTACCCCTCCGTGAATTGTTTACCCCCCTCCGTGAATTATTTTACCCCTCCGTGAATTATTTACCCCCCTCCGTGAATTTTTTTACCCCTCCGTGAATTTTTGACCCCCCTCCGTGAATTATTTCACCCCTCCGTGAATTATTTACCCCCCTCCGTGAATTATTTAACCCCTCCGTGAATTGTTTACCCCCCTCCGTGAGATTTTTTACCCCTCCGTGAATTATTTACCCCCCTCCGTGAATTATTTTACCCCTCCGTGAATTATTTACCCCCCTCCGTGAATTATTTTACCCCTCCGTGAATTGTTTACCCCCCTCCGTGAATTATTTTACCCCTCCGTGAATTATTTACCCCCCTCCGTGAATTATTTTACCCCTCCGTGAATTATTTACCCCCCTCCGTGAATTATTTTACCCCTCCGTGAATTATTTACCCCCCTCCGTGAATTATTTTACCCCTCCGTGAATTATTTACCCCCCTCCGTGAATTATTTTACCCCTCCGTGAATTGTTTACCCCCCTCCGTGAATTATTTTACCCCTCCGTGAATTGTTTACCCCCCTCCGTGAATTATTTTACCCCTCCGTGAATTGTTTACCCCCCTCCGTGAAATATTTTACCCCTCCGTGAATTGTTTACCCCCCTCCGTGAAGTATTTCACCCCTCCGTGAATTATTTACCCCCCTCCGTGAATTATTTTACCCCTCCGTGAATTATTTACCCCCCTCCGTGAATTATCTTACCCCTCCGTGAATTGTTTACCCCCCAACGTGAATTATTTTACCCCTCCGTGAATTATTTACCCCCCTCCGTGAATTATTTTACCCCTCCGTGAATTATTTCGCCCCTCCGTGAGTTATTTTACCCCTCCGTGAATTTTTTACCCCCCTCCGTGAATTATTTTACCCCTCCGTGAATTGTTTACCCCCCTCCGTGAATTATTTTACCCCTCCGTGAATTATTTACCCCCCTCCGTGAATTATTTTACCCCTCCGTGAATTGTTTACCCCCCTCCGTGAATTATTTTACCCCTCCATGAATTATTTACCCCCCTCCATGAATTGTTTGACCCCTCCGTGAATTATTTACCCCCCTCCGTGAATCATTTTACCCCTCCGTGAATTATTTACCCCCCTCCGTGAATTATTTTACCCCTCCGTGAATTATTTACCCCCCTCCGTGAATTATTTTACCCCTCCGTGAATCATTTACCCCCCTCCGTGAATTATTTTACCCCTCCGTGAATTATTTACCCCCCTCCGTGAATTATTTGACCCCTCCGTGAATTATTTACCCCCCTCCGTGAATTATTTTACCCCTCCGTGAATTATTTACCCCCCTCCGTGAATTATTTTACCCCTCCGTGAATTGTTTACTCCCCTCCGTGAATTTTTTTACCCCTCTGTGAATTATTTACCCCCCTCAGTGAATTATTTTACCCCTCCGTGAATCATTTACCCCCCTCCGTGAATTATTTCACCCCTCCGTGAATTATTTACCCCCCTCCGTGAATTATTTAACCCCTCCGTGAATTGTTTACCCCCCTCTGTGAATTATTTAACCCCTCCGTGAATTCTTTACCCCCCTCCGTGAATTATTTTACCCCTCCGTGAATTGTTTATGCCCCTCCGTGAATTATTTTACCCCTCCGTGAATTGTTTACCCCCCTCCGTGAATTATTTTACCCCTCCGTGAATTGTTTACCCCCCTCCGTGAATTATTTTACCCCTCCGTGAATTTTTTACCCCCCTCCGTGAATTATTTCACCCCTCCGTGAATTATTTACCCCCCTCCGTGAATTATTTAACCCCTCCGTGAATTGTTTACCCCCCTCCGTGAATTTTTTTACCCCTCCGTGAATTGTTTACCCCCCTCCGTGAATTATTTTACCCCTCCGTGAATTATTTACCCCCCTCCGTGAATTATTTTACCCCTCCGTGAATTGTTTACCCCCCTCCGTGAATTATTTTACCCCTCCGTGAATTATTTACCCCCCTCCGTGAATTATTTTACCCCTCCGTGAATTGTTTACCCCCCTCCGTGAATTATTTTACCCCTCCGTGAATTTTTTACCCCCCTCCGTGAATTATATTACCCCTCCGTGAATTGTTTACCCCCCTCCGTGAATTATTTCACCCCTCCGTGAATTGTTTACCCCCCTCCGTGAATTATTTTACCCCTCCGTGAATTGTTTACCCCCCTCCGTGAATTATTTTACCCCTCCGTGAATTATTTACCCCCCTCCGTGAATTATTTTACCCCTCCGTGAATTATTTACCCCCCTCCGTGAATTATTTTACCCCTCCGTGAAGTATTTCGCCCCTCCGTGAGTTATTTTACCCCTCCGTGAATTTTTTACCCCCCTCCGTGAATTATTTTACCCCTCCGTGAATTTTTTACCCCCCTCCGTGAATTGTTTTACCCCTCCGTGAATTATTTACCCCCCTCCGTGAATTATTTTACCCCTCCGTGAATTGTTTACCCCCCTCCGTGAATTATTTTACCCCTCCGTGAATTATTTACCCCCCTCCGTGAATTATTTTACCCCTCCGTGAATTGTTTACCCCCCTCCGTGAATTATTTTACCCCTCCATGAATTATTTACCCCCCTCCGTGAATTGTTTGACCCCTCCGTGAATTATTTACCCCCCTCCGTGAATTATTTTACCCCTCCGTGAATTATTTACCCCCCTCCGTGAATTATTTTACCCCTCCGTGAATTATTTACCCCCCTCCGTGAATTATTTTACCCCTCCGTGAATTATTTACCCCCCTCCGTGAATTATTTTACCCCTCCGTGAATTATTTACCCCCCTCCGTGAATTATTTTACCCCTCCGTGAATTGTTTACTCCCCTCCGTTAATTATTTTACCCCTCTGTGAATTATTTACCCCCCTCAGTGAATTATTTTACCCCTCCGTGAATTATTTACCCCCCTCCGTGAATTATTTCACCCCTCCGTGAATTATTTACCCCCCTCCGTGAATTATTTAACCCCTCCGTGAATTGTTTACCCCCCTCTGTGAATTTTTTTACCCCTCCGTGAATTATTTACCCCCCTCCGTGAATTATTTTACCCCTCCGTGAATTGTTTACCCCCCTCCGTGAATTATTTTACCCCTCCGTGAATTGTTTACCCCCCTCCGTGAATTATTTCACCCCTCCGTGAATTATTTACCCCCCTCCGTGAATTATTTAACCCCTCCGTGAATTGTTTACCCCCCTCCGTGAATTTTTTTACCCCTCCGTGAATTATTTACCCCCCTCCGTGAATTATTTTACCCCTCCGTGAATCATTTGCCCCCCTCCGTGAATTATTTTACCCCTCCGTGAATTGTTTACCCCCCTCCGTGAATTTTTTTACCCCTCCGTGAATTATTTACCCCCCTCCGTGAATTATTTTACCCCTCCGTGAATTGTTTACCCCCCTCCGTGAATTATTTTACCCCTCCGTGAATTATTTACCCCCCTCCGTGAATTATTTTACCCCTCCGTGAATTATTTACCCCCCTCCGTGAATTATTTTACCCCTCCGTGAATTGTTTACCCCCCTCCGTCAATTATTTTACCCCTCCGTGAATTGTTTACCCCCCTCCGTGAATTATTTTACCCCTCCGTGAATTGTTTACCCCCCTCCGTGAATTATTTTACCCCTCCGTGAATTATTTACCCCCCTCCGTGAATTATTTTACCCCTCCGTGAATTATTTCGCCCCTCCGTGAGTTATTTTACCCCTCCGTGAATTATGTACCCCCCTCCGTGAATTATTTTACCCCTCCGTGAATTATTTACCCCCCTCCGTGAATTATTTTACCCCTCCGTGAACTATTTACCCCCCTCCGTGAATTATTTTACCCCTCCGTGAATTATTTACCCCCCTCCGTGAATTATTTGACCCCTCCGTGAATTATTTACCCCCCTCCGTGAATTATTTTACAACTCCGTGAATTGTTTACTCCCCTCCGTGAATTATTTTACCCCTCCGTGAATTATTTACCCCCCTCAGTGAATTATTTTACCCTTCCGTGAATTATTTACCCCCCTCCGTGAATTATTTCACCCCTCCGCGCATTATTTACCCCCCTCCGTGAATTATTTAACCCCTCCGTGAATTGTTTACCCCCCTCTGTGAATTTTTTTACCCCTCCGTGAATTATTTACCCTTCTCCGTGAATTATTTTACCCCTCCGTGAATTGTTTACCCCCCTCCGTGAATTATTTTACCCCTCCGTGAATTGTTTACCCCCCTCCGTGAATTATTTTACCCCTCCCTGAATTATTTACCCCCCTCCGTGAAATATTTTACCCCTCCGTGAATTTTTTACCCCCCTCCGTGAATTATTTCACCCCTCCGTGAATTATTTACCCCCCTCCGTGAATTATTTAGCCCCTCCGTGAATTGTTTACCCCCCTCCGTGAATTTTTTTACCCCTCCGTGAATTGTTTACCCCCCTCCGTGAATTTTTTTACCCCTCCGTGAATTCTTTACCCCCCTCCGTGAATTATTTTACCCCTCCGTGAATTGTTTACCCCCCTCCGTGAATTATTTTACCCCTCCGTCAATTCTTTACCCCCCTCCGTGAATTATTTTACCCCTCCGTGAATTGTTTACCCCCCTCCGTGAATTTTTTTACCCCTCCGTGAATTGTTTACCCCCCTCGGTGAATTATTTTACCCCTCCGTGAATTATTTACCCCCCTCCGTGAATTATTTTACCCCTCCGTGAATTATTTACCCCCCTCCGTGAATTATTTTACCCCTCCGTGAATTATTTCGCCCCTCCGTGAGTTATTTTACCCCTCCGTGAATTTTTCACCCCCCTCCGTGAATTATTTTACCCCTCCGTGAATTTTTTACCCCCCTCCGTGAATTATTTTACCCCTCCGTGAATTATTTACCCCCCTCCGTGAATTATTTTACCCCTCCGTGAATTGTTTACCCCCCTCCGTGAATTATTTTACCCCTCCGTGAATTATTTACCCCCCTCCGTGAAATATTTTACCCCTCCGTGAATTTTTTACCCCCCTCCGTGAATTATTTCACCCCTCCGTGAATTATTTACCCCCCTCCGTGAATTATTTAGCCCCTCAGTGAATTATTTTACCCTTCCGTGAATTATTTACCCCCCTCCGTGAATTATTTCACCCCTCCGCGCATTATTTACCCCCCTCCGTGAATTATTTAACCCCTCCGTGAATTGTTTACCCCCCTCTGTTAATTTTTTTACCCCTCCGTGAATTATTTACCCTTCTCCGTGAATTATTTTACCCCTCCGTGAATTGTTTACCCCCCTCCGTGAATTATTTTACCCCTCCGTGAATTGTTTACCCCCCTCCGTGAATTATTTTACCCCTCCGTGAATTATTTACCCCCCTCCGTGAAATATTTTACCCCTCCGTGAATTTTTTACCCCCCTCCGTGAATTATTTCACCCCTCCGTGAATTATTTACCCCCCTCCGTGAATTATTTAGCCCCTCCGTGAATTGTTTACCCCCCTCCGTGAATTTTTTTACCCCTCCGTGAATTGTTTACCCCCCTCCGTGAATTTTTTTACCCCTCCGTGAATTCTTTACCCCCCTCCGTGAATTATTTTACCCCTCCGTGAATTGTTTACCCCCCTCCGTGAATTATTTTACCCCTCCGTGAATTGTTTACCCCCCTCCGTGAATTATTTCACCCCTCCGTGAATTGTTTACCCCCCTCCGTGAATTATTTTACCCCTCCGTGAATTGTTTACCCCCCTCCGTGAATTATTTTACCCCTCCGTGAATTATTTACCCCCCTCCGTGAATTATTTTACCCCTCCGTGAATTATTTACCCCCCTCCGTGAATTATTTTACCCCTCCGTGAATTATTTCGCCCCTCCGTGAGTTATTTTACCCCTCCGTGAATTTTTCACCCCCCTCCGTGAATTATTTTACCCCTCCGTGAATTTTTTACCCCCCTCCGTGAATTATTTTACCCCTCCGTGAATTATTTACCCCCCTCCGTGAATTATTTTACCCCTCCGTGAATTGTTTACCCCCCTCCGTGAATTATTTTGCCCCTCCGTGAATTATTTACCCCCCTCCGTGAATTATTTTACCCCTCCGTGAATTGTTTACCCCCCTCCGTGAATTATTTTACCCCTCTGTGAATTATTTACCCCCTTCCGTGAATTATTTCACCCCTCCGTGAATTGTTTACCCCCCTCCGTGAATTATTTTACCCCTCCGTGAATTGTTTACCCCCCTCCGTGAATTATTTTACCCCTCCGTGAATTATTTACCCCCCTCCGTGAATTATTTTACCCCTCCGTGAATTCTTTACCCCCCTCCGTGAATTATTTTACCCCTCCGTGAATTATTTCGCCCCTCCGTGAGTTATTTTACCCCTCCGTGAATTTTTCACCCCCCTCCGTGAATTATTTTACCCCTCCGTGAATTTTTTACCCCCCTCCGTGAATTATTTTACCCCTCCGTGAATTGTTTACCCCCCTCCGTGAATTATTTTACCCCTCCGTGAATTGTTTACCCCCCTCCGTGAATTATTTTACCCCTCCGTGAATTGTTTACCCCCCTCCACGAATTATTTTACCCCTCCGTGAATTGTTTACCCCCCTCCGTGAATTATTTTACCCCTCCGTGAATTATTTACCCCCCTCCGTGAATTATTTTTCCCCTCCGTGAATTTTTTACCCCCCTCCGTGAATTATTTTACCCCTCCGTGAATTATTTACCCCCATCCGTGAATTATTTTACCCCTCCGTGAATCATTTACCCCCCTCCGTGAATTATTTGACCCCTCCGTGAATTATTTACCCCCCTCCGTGAATTATTTTACCCCTCCGTGAATTGTTTACTCCCCTCCGTGAATTATTTTACCCGTCCGTGAATTATTTACCCCCCTCCGTGAATTATTTCACCCCTCCGTGAATTGTTTACCCCCCTCCGTGAATTATTTTACCCCTCCTTGAATTGTTTACCCCCCTCCGTGAATTATTTTACCCCTCCGTGAATTGTTTACCCCCCTCCGTGAATTATTTTACCCCTCCGTGAATTATTTACCCCCCTCCGTGAATTATTTGACCCCTCCGTGAATTATTTACCCCCCTCCGTGAATTATTTTACCCCTCCGTGAATTGTTTACCCCCCTCCGTGAATTATTTTACCCCTCCGTGAATTATTTACCCCCCTCCGTGAATTATTTCACCCCTCCGTGAATTGTTTACCCCCCTCCGTGAATTATTTTACCCCTCCGTGAATTGTTTACCCCCCTCCGTGAATTATTTTACCCCTCCGTGAATTGTTTACCCCCCTCCGTGAATTATTTTACCCCTCCGTGAATTATTTACCCCCCTCCGTGAATTATTTTACCCCTCCGTGAATTATTTACCCCCCTCCGTGAATTGTTTACCCCCCTCCGTGAATTCTTTTACCCCTCCGTGAATTATTTTACCCCTCCGTGAATTATTTACCCCCCTCAGTGAATTATTTTACCCTTCCGTGAATTATTTACCCCCCTCCGTGAATTGTTTCACCCCTCCGTGAATTATTTACCCCCCTCCGTGAATTATTTAACCCCTCCGTGAATTGTTTACCCCCCTCTGTGAATTTTTTTACCCCTCCGTGAATTATTTACCCTTCTCCGTGAATTATTTTACCCCTCCGTGAATTGTTTACCCCCCTCCGTGAATTATTTTACCCCTCCGTGAATTGTTTACCCCCCTCCGTGAATTATTTTACCCCTCCGTGAATTATTTACCCCCCTCCGTGAAATATTTTACCCCTCCGTGAATTATTTACCCCCCTCCGTGAATTATTTCACCCCTCCGTGAATTATTTACCCCCCTCCGTGAATTATTTAACCCCTCCGTGAATTGTTTACCCCCCTCCGTGAATTATTTTACCCCTCCGTGAATTATTTACCCCCCTCCGTGAATTATTTTACCCCTCCGTGAATTATTTACCCCCCTCCGTGAAATATTTTACCCCTCCGTGAATTATTTACCCCCCTCCGTGAATTATTTGACCCCTCCGTGAATTGTTTACCCCCCTCCGTGAATTATTTTACCCCTCCGTGAATTGTTTACCCCCCTCCGTGAATTATTTCACCCCTCCGTGAATTGTTTACCCCCCTCCGTGAATTATTTTACCCCTCCGTGAATTGTTTACCCCCCTCCGTGAATTATTTTACCCCTCCGTGAATTTTTTACCCCCCTCCGTGAGTTATTTTACCCCTCCGTGAATTTTTCACCCCCCTCCGTGAATTATTTTACCCCTCCGTGAATTGTTTACCCCCCTCCAGAATTATTTTACCCCTCCGTGAATTATTTACCCCCCTCCGTGAATTATTTTACCCCTCCGTGAATTGTTTACCCCCCTCCGTGAATTATTTTACCCCTCCGTGAATTATTTACCCCCCTCCGTGAATTATTTTACCCCTCCGTGAATTATTTACCCCCCTCCGTGAATTATTTTACCCCTCCGTGAATTATTTACCCCCCTCCGTGAATTATTTTACCCCTCCGTGAATTATTTACCCCCCTCCGTGAATTATTTTACCCCTCCGTGAATCATTTACCCCCCTCCGTGAATTGTTTGACCCCTCCGTGAATTATTTACCCCCCTCCGTGAATTATTTTACCCCTCCGTGAATTGTTTACTCCCCTCCGTGAATTATTTTACCCGTCCGTGAATTATTTACCCCCCTCCGTGAATTATTTCACCCCTCCGTGAATTGTTTACCCCCCTCCGTGAATTATTTTACCCCTCCTTGAATTGTTTACCCCCCTCCGTGAATTATTTTACCCCTCCGTGAATTGTTTACCCCCCTCCGTGAATTATTTTACCCCTCCGTGAATTATTTACCCCCCTCCGTGAATTATTTGACCCCTCCGTGAATTATTTACCCCCCTCCGTGAATTATTTTACCCCTCCGTGAATTGTTTACCCCCCTCCGTGAATTATTTTACCCCTCCGTGAATTATTTACCCCCCTCCGTGAATTATTTCACCCCTCCGTGAATTGTTTACCCCCCTCCGTGAATTATTTTACCCCTCTGAGAATTGTTTACCCCCCTCCGTGAATTATTTTACCCCCCGTGAATTGTTTACCCCCCTCCGTGAATTATTTTACCCCTCCGTGAATTATTTACCCCCCTCCGTGAATTATTTGACCCCTCCGTGAATTATTTACCCCCCTCCGTGAATTATTTTACCCCTCCGTGAATTATTTACCCCCCTCCGTGAATTATTTGACCCCTCCGTGAATTATTTACCCCCCTCCGTGAATTTTTTTACCCCTCCGTGAATTGTTTACCCCCCTCCGTGAATTTTTCTACCCCTCCGTGAATTATTTACCCCCCTCCGTGAATTATTTCACCCCTCCGTGAATTGTTTACCCCCCTCCGTGAATTATTTTACCCCTCCGTGAATTGTTTACCCCCCTTCGTGAATTATTTTACCCCTCCGTGAATTGTTTACCCCCCTCCGTGAATTATTTTACCCCTCCGTGAATTATTTACCCCCCTCCGTGAATTATTTGACCCCTCCGTGAATTATTTACCCCCCTCCGTGAATTATTTTACCCCTCCGTGAATTATTTACCCCCCTCCGTGAATTATTTTACCCCTCCGTGAATTATTTACCCCCCTCCGTGAATTATTTTACCCCTCCGTGAATTTTTTACCCCCCTCCGTGAATTATTTTACCCCTCCGTGAATTATTTACCCCCCTCCGTGAATTATTTTACCCCTCCGTGAATTGTTTACCCCCCTCCGTGAATTATTTTACCCCTCCGTGAATTATTTACCCCCCTCCGTGAATTATTTTACCCCTCCGTGAATTGTTTACCCCCCTCCGTGAATTATTTTACCCCTCCGTGAATGATTTACCCCCCTCCGTGAATTATTTTACCCCTCCGTGAACTATTTACCCCCCTCCGTGAATTATTTCACCCCTCCGTGAATTATTTACCCCCCTCCGTGAATTATTTTACCCCTCCGTGAATTATTTACCCCCCTCCGTGAATTATTTGACCCCTCCGTGAATTATTTACCCCCCTCCGTGAATTATTTGACCCCTCCGTGAATTATTTACCCCCCTCCGTGAATTATTTTACGCCTCCGTGAATTGTTTACCCCCCTCCGTGAATTATTTTACCCCTCCGTGAATTATTTACCCCCCTCCGTGAATTATTTCACCCCTCCGTGAATTGTTTACCCCCCTCCGTGAATTATTTTACCCCTCCGTGAATTGTTCACCCACCTCCGTGAATTATTTTACCCCTCCGTGAATTATTTACCCCCCTCCGTGAATTCTTTCACCCCTCCGTGAATTGTTTACCCCCCTCCGTGAATTATTTTACCCCTCCGTGAATTGTTTACCCCCCTCCGTGAATTATTTTACCCCTCCGTGAATTATTTACCCCCCTCCGTGAATTATTTTACCCCTCCGTGAATTATTTACCCCCCTCCGTGAATTATTTCACCCCTCCGTGAATTGTTTACCCCCCTCCGTGAATTATTTTACCCCTCCGTGAATTGTTCACCCACCTCCGTGAATTATTTTACCCCTCCGTGAATTATTTACCCCCCTCCGTGAATTATTTCACCCCTCCGTGAATTGTTTACCCCCCTCCGTGAATTATTTCACCCCTCTGTGAATTATTTACCCCCCTCCGTGAATTATTTTACCCCTCCGTGAATTATTTACCCCCCTCCGTGAATTATTTTACCCCTCCGTGAATTGTTTACCCCCCTCCGTGAATTATTTTACCCCTCCGTGAATTGTTTACCCCCCTCCGTGAATTATTTCACCCCTCCGTGAATTGTTTACCCCGCTCCGTGAATTATTTGAGACCTCCGTGAATTATTTACCCCCCTCCGTGAATTATTTTACCCCTCCGTGAATTGTTTACCCCCCTCCGTGAATTTTTTTAACCCTCCGTGAATTATTTACCCCCCTCCGTGAATTATTTCACCCCTCCGTGAATTGTTTACCCCCCTCCGTGAATTATTTTACCCCTCCGTGAATAGTTTACCCCCCTCCGTGAATTATTTTACCCCTCCGTGAATTATTTACCCCCCTCCGTGAATTATTTTACCCCTCCGTGAATCATTTACCCCCCTCCGTGAATTATTTGACCCCTCCGTGAATTATTTACCCCCCTCCGTGAATTATTTTACCCCTCCGTGAATTATTTACCCCCCCTCCGTGAATTATTTTACCCCTCCGTGAATTATTTACCCCACTCCGTGAATTATTTTACCCCTCCGTGAATTTTTTACCCCCCTCCGTGAATTATTTTACCCCTCCGTGAATTATTTACCCCCCTCCGTGAACTATTTTACCCCTCCGTGAATTGTTTACCCCCCTCCGTGAATTATTTTACCCCTCCGTGAATTATTTACCCCCCTCCGTGAATTATTTTACCCCTCCGTGAATTGTTTACCCCCCTCCGTGAATTTTTTTACCCCTCCGTGAATTATTTACCCCCCTCCGTGAATTATTTCACCCCTCCGTGAATTGTTTACCCCCCTCCGTGAATTATTTTACCCCTCCGTGAATTCTTTACCCCCCTTCCGTAAATTATTTCACCCCTCCGTGAATTATTTACCCCCCTCCTTGGATTATTTTACCCCTCCGTGAATTATTTACCCCCCTCCGTGAATTATTTTACCCCTCCGTGAATTGTTTCCCCCCCTCCGTGAATTATTTTACCCCTCCGTGAATTGTTTACCCCCCTCCGTGAATTATTTTACCCCTCCGTGAATTGTTTACCCCCCTCCGTGAATTATTTGACCCCTCCGTGAATTATTTACCCCCCTCCGTGAATTATTTTACCCCTCCGTGAATTGTTTACCCCCCTCCGTGAATTATTTTACCCCTCCGTGAATTATTTACCCCCCTCCGTGAATTATTTTACCCCTCCGTGAATTATTTACCCCCCTCCGTGAATTATTTTACCCCTCCGTGAATTATTTCCCCCCTCCGTGAATTTTTTTACCCCTCCGTGAATTGTTTACCCCCCTCCGTGAATTATTTTACCCCTCCGTGAATTATTTACCCCCCTCCGTGAATTTTTTTACCCCTCCGTGAATTATTTACCCCCCTCCGTGAATTATTTTACCCCTCCGTGAATTATTTACCCCCCTTCCGTGAATTATTTCACCCCTCCGTGAATTATTTACCCCCCTCCGTGGATTATTTTACCCCTCCGTGAATTATTTACCCCCCTTCCGTGAATTATTTCACCCCTCCGTGAATTATTTACCCCCCTCCGTGGATTATTTTACCCCTCCGTGAATTATTTACCCCCCTCCGTGAATTATTTTACCCCTCCGTGAATTGTTTCCCCCCCCCCGTGAATTATTTTACCCCTCCGTGAATTGTTTACCCCCCTCCGTGAATTATTTTACCCCTCCGTGAATTGTTTACCCCCCTCCGTGACTTATTTGACCCCTCCGTGAATTATTTACCCCCCTCCGTGAATTATTTTACCCCTCTGTGAATTGTTTACCCCCCTTCGTGAATTATTTTACCCCTCCGTGAATTATTTACCCCCCTCCGTGAATTATTTTACCCCTCCGTGAATTATTTACCCCCCTCCGTGAATTATTTCACCCCTCCGTGAATTGTTTACCCCCCTCCGTGAATTATTTTACCCCTCCGTGAATTATTTACCCCCCTTCCGTGAATTATTTCACCCCTCTGTGAATTATTTACCCCCCTCCGTGGATTATTTTACCCCTCCGTGAATTATTTACCCCCCTCCGTGAATTATTTTACCCCTCCGTGAATTGTTTCCCCCCCTCCGTGAATTATTTTACCCCTCCGTGAATTATTTACCCCCCTCCGTGAATTATTTTACCCCTCCGTGAATTGTTTACCCCCCTCCGTGAATTATTTGACCCCTTTGTGAATTATTTACCCCCCTCCGTGAATTATTTTACCCCTCCGTGAATTGTTTACCCCCCTCCGTGAATTATTTTACCCCTCCGTGAATTATTTACCCCCCTCCGTGAATTATTTTACCCCTCCGTGAATTATTTACCCCCCTCCGTGAATTGTTTTACCCCTCCGTGAATTATTTCCCCCCTCCGTGAATTTTTTTACCCCTCCGTGAATCATTTACCCCCCTCCGTGAATTATTTTACCCCTCCGTGAATTATTTACCCCCCTCCGTGAATTTTTTTACCCCTCCGTGAATTATTTACCCCCCTCCGTGAATTATTTTACCCCTCCGTGAATTATTTACCCCCCTCCGTGAATTATTTTACCCCTCCGTGAATTATTTACCCCCCTCCGTGAATTATTTTACCCCTCCGTGAATTATTTACCCCCCTCCGTGAATTATTTCACCCCTCCGTGAATTGTTTACCCCCCTCCGTGAATTATTTTACCCCTCCGTGAATTATTTACCCCCCTTCCGTGAATTATTTCACCCCTCCGTGAATTGTTTACCCCCCTCCGTGAATTATTTTACCCCTCCATGAATTATTTACCCCCCTCCGTGAATTATTTTACCCCTCCGTGAATTATTTACCCCCCTGCGTGAATTATTTGACGCCTCCGTGAATTATTTACCCCCCTCCGTGAATTATTTTACCCCTCCGTGAATTATTTACGCCCCTCCGTGAATTATTTTACCCCTCCGTGAATTATTTACCTCCCTCCGTGAATTATTTTACCCCTCCGTGAATTGTTTACCCCCCTCCGTGAATTATTTTACCCCTCCGTGAATTATTTACCCCCCTCCGTGAATTATTTTACCCCTCCGTGAATCATTTACCCCCCTCCGTGAATTATTTTACCCCTCCGTGAATTGTTTACCGCCCTCCGTGAACCATTTACCCCCCTCCGTGAATTATTTTACCCCTCCGTGAATTATTTTACCCCTCCGTGAATTATTTACCCCCCTCCGTGAAATATTTTACCCCTCCGTGAATTGTTTACCCCCCTCCGTGAATTATTTGACCCCTCCGTGAATTTTTTACCCCCCTCCGTGAATTATTTTACTCCTCCGTGAATTGTTTACCCCCCTCCGTGAATTATTTTACCCCTCCGTGAATTATTTTACCCCTCCGTGAATTGTTTACCCCCCTCCGTGAATTTTTTTACCCCTCCGTGAATTTTTTACCCCCCTCCGTGAATTATTTTACCCCTTTGTGAATTGTTTACCCCCCTCCGTGAATTATTTTACCCCTCCGTGAATTGTTTACCCCCCTCCGTGAATTATTTTACCCCTCCGTGAATTATTTACCCCCCTCCGTGAATTATTTTACCCCTCCGTGAATTATGTACCCCCCTCCGTGAATTATTTTACCCCTCCGTGAATTGTTTACCCCCCTCCGTGAATTTTTTTACCCCTCCGTGAATTGTTTACCCCCCTCCGTGAATTATTTTACCCCTCCGTGAATTATTTACCCCCCTCCGTGAATTATTTTACCCCTCCGTGAATTATTTACCCCCCTCAGTGAATTATTTTACCCCTCCGTGAATTATTTACCCCCCTCCGTGAAATATTTTACCCCTCCGTGAAGTGTTTACCCCCCTCCGTGAATTATTTTACCCCTCCGTGAACTATTTACCCCCCTCCGTGAATTATTTGACCCCTCCGTGAATTATTTACCCCCCTCCGTGAATTTTTTTACCCCCCCCCCCGTGAATTGTTTACCCCCCTCCGTGAATTATTTTACCCCTCCGTGAATTGTTTACCCCCCTCTGTGAATTCTTTTACCCCTCCGTGAATTGTTTACCCCCCTCCGTGAATTATTTTACCCCTCCGTGAATTGTTTACCCCCCTCCGTGAATTATTTTACCCCTCCGTGAATCATTTACCCCCCTCCGTGAATCTTTTTACCCCTCCGTGAATTATTTACCCCCCTCCGTGAATTATTTTACCCCTCCGTGAATCGTTTACCCCCCTCCGTGAATTCTTTTACCCCTCCGTGAATTGTTTACCCCCCTCCGTGAATTTTTTTACCCCTCCGTGAATTATTTACCCCCCTCCGTGAATTATTATACCCCTCCGTGAATTTTTTACCTTCCTCCGTGAATTATTTGACCCCTCCGTGAATTGTTTACCCCCCTCCGTGAATCATGTTACCCCCCTGTGATTTATTTACCCCCCACCGTGAATTATTTTACCCCTCCGTGAATTATTTACCCCCCTCCGTGAATTATTTTCCCCCTCCGTGAATTGTTTACCCCCCTCCGTGAATTGTTTTACCCCTCCGTGAATTATTTACCCCCCTCCGTGAATTATTTTACCCCTCCGTGAATTATTTACCCCCCTCCGTTAATTATTTTACCCCTCCGTGAATTATTTACCCCCCTCCGTGAATTATTTTACCCCTCCGTGAATTATTTACCCCCCTCCGTGAATTATTTGACCCCTCCGTGAATTGTTTACCCCCCTCCGTGAATTATGTTACCCCTCCGTGAATTATTTACCCCCCTCCGTGAATTATTTTACCCCTCCGTGAATTGTTTACCCCCCTCCGTGAATTGTTTTACCCCTCCGTGAATTGTTTACCCCCCTCCGTGAATTATTTTACCCCTCCGTGAATTATTTACCCCCCTCCGTGAATTATTTTACCCCTCCGTGAATTATCTACCCCCCTCCGTGAATTATCTTACCCCTCCGTGAATTGTTTACCCCCCTCCGTGAATTATTTTACCCCTCCGTGAATTGTTTACCCCCCTCCGTGAATTATTTTACCCCTCCGTGAATTATTTACCCCCCTCCGTGAATTGTTTGACCCCTCCGTGAATTATTTACCCC
Organism: Eutreptiella sp. 'Long Island Sound 2002'; assembly: GCA_964036045.1. Taxonomy (NCBI): domain Eukaryota; phylum Euglenozoa; class Euglenophyceae; order Eutreptiales; family Eutreptiaceae; genus Eutreptiella; species Eutreptiella sp. 'Long Island Sound 2002'. The sequence goes on from OZ038378.1 coordinate 65,123,122, forward strand.
CCTCCGTGAATTATTTGACCCCTCCGTGAATTGTTTACCCCCCTCCGTGAATTATTTTACCCCTCCGTGAATTGTTTACCCCCCTCCGTGAATTATTTTACCCCTCCGTGAATTATTTAACCCCCTCCGTGAATTATTTTACCCCTCCGTGAATTAGCTACCCCCCTCCGTGAATTATTTTACTCCTCCGTGAATTGTTTACCCCCCTCCGTGAATTATTTTACCCCTCCGTGAATTGTTTACCCCCCTCCGTGAATTATTTTACCCCTCCGTGAATTATTTAACCCCCTCCGTGAATTATTTTACCCCTCTGTGAATTATCTACCCCCCTCCGTGAATTATTTTACTCCTCCGTGAATTGTTTACCCCCCTCCGTGAATTATTTTACCCCTCCGTGAATTGTTTACCCCCCTCCGTGAATTGTTTTACCCCTCCGTGAATTGTTTACCCCCCTCCGTGAATTATTTTACCCCTCCGTGAATTATTTACCCCCCTCCGTGAATTATTTTACCCCTCCGTGAATTATCTACCCCCCTCCGTGAATTATTTTACTCCTCCGTGAATTGTTTACCCCCCTCCGTGAATTATTTTACCCCTCCGTGAATTATTTACCCCCCTCCGTGTATTACTTTACCCCTCGGTGAATTATTTACCCCCCTCCGTGAATTATTTACCCCCCTCCGTGAATTGTTTTACCCCTCCGTGAATTGTTTACCCCCCTCCGTGAATTATTTTACCCCTCCGTGAATTGTTTACCCCCCTCCGTGAATTATTTTACCCCTCCGTGAATTATTTACCCCCCTCCGTGAATTATTTTACCCCTCCGTGAATTATTTACCCCCCTCCATGAATTATTTTACCCCTCCGTGAATTGTTTACCCCCCTCCGTGAATTATTTGACCCCTTCGTGAATTGTTTACCCCCCTCCGTCAATTATTTTACCCCTCCGTGAATTATTTACCCCCCTCCGTGAATTGTTTGACCCCTCCGTGAATTATTTACCCCCCTCCGTGAATTATTTGACCCCTCCGTGAATTATTTACCCCCCTCCGTGAATTATTTTACCCCTCCGTGAATTGTTTACCCCCCTCCGTGAATTATTTTACCCCTCCGTGAATTGTTTACCCCCCTCCGTGAATTATTTTACCCCTCCGTGAATTGTTTACCCCCCTCCGTGAATTATTTTACCCCTCCGTGAATTATTTACCCCCCTCCGTGAATTATTTTACCCCTCCGTGAATTATTCAACCCCCTCCGTGAATTATTTTACCCCTCCGTGAATTATTTACCCCCCTCCGTGAATTATTTTACCCCTCCGTGAATTGTTTCCCCCCCTCCGTGAATTAGTTTACCCCTCCGTGAATTGTTTACCCCCCTCCGTGAATTTTTTTACCCCTCCGTGAATTATTTACCCCCCTCCGTGAATTATTTTACCCCTCCGTGAATTGTTTACCCCCCTCCGTGAATTATTTGACCCCTTCGTGAATTGTTTACCCCCCTCCGTGAATTATTTTACCCCTCCGTGAATTGTTTACCCCCCTCCGTGAATTTTCTTACCCCTCCGTGAATTATTTACCCCCCTCCGTGAATTATTTTACCCCTCCGTGAATTATTTACCCCCTTCCGTGAATTATTTTACCCCTCCGTGGATTATTTACCCCCCTCCGTGAATTATTTTACCCCTCCGTGAATTGTTTACCCCCCTCCGTGAATTATTTTACCCCTCCGTGAATTGTTTACCCCCCTCCGTGAATTATTTTACCCCTCCGTGAATTATTTACCCCCCTCCGTGAATTATTTTACCCCTCCGTGAATTATTCAACCCCCTCCGTGAATTATTTTACCCCTCCGTGAATTATTTACCCCCCTCCGTGAATTATTTTACCCCTCCGTGAATTGTTTTCCCCCCTCCGTGAATTAGTTTACCCCTCCGTGAATTGTTTACCCCCCTCCGTGAATTTTTTTACCCCTCCGTGAATTATTTACCCCCCTCCGTGAATTATTTTACCCCTCCGTGAATTGTTTACCCCCCTCCGTGAATTATTTTACCCCTCCGTGAATTATTTACCCCCCTCCGTGAATTATTTTACCCCTCCGTGAATTATCTACCCCCCTCCGTGAATTATTTTACTCCTCCGTGAATTGTTTACCCCCCTCCGTGAATTATTTTACCCCTCCGTGAATTATTTACCCCCCTCCGTGTATTATTTTACCCCTCGGTGAATTATTTACCCCCCTCCGTGAATTATTTTACCCCTCCGTGAATTGTTCACCCCCCTCCGTGAATTATTTTACCCCTCCGTGAATTATTTACCCCCCTCCGTGAATTGTTTTACCCCTCCGTGAATTGTTTACCCCCCTCCGTGAATTATTTTACCCCTCCGTGAATTATTTACCCCCCTCCGTGAATTATTTTACCCCTCCGTGAATTATTTACCCCCCTCCGTGAATTATGTTACCCCTCCGTGAATTGTTTACCCCCCTCCGTGAATTATTTTACCCCTCCGTGAATTATTTACCCCCCTCCGTGAATTATTTGACCCCTCTGTGAATTATTTACCCCCCTCCGTGAATTATTTTACCCCTCCGTGAATTGTTTACCCCCCTCCGTGAATTATTTTAACCCTCCGTGAATTATTTACCCCCCTCCGTGAATTTTTTTACCCCTCCGTGAATTATTTACCCCCCTCCGTGAATTCTTTTACCCCTCCGTGAATTATATACCCCCCTCCGTGAATTATTTTACCCCTCCGTGAATTATTTACCCCCCTCGGTGAATTATTTTACCCCTCCCCAAATATTTCTTAACCCCCTCCGTGAATTATTTTACCCCTCCGTGAATTATTTACCCCCCTCCGTGAATTATTTTACCCCTCCGTGAATTATTTACCCCCCTCCGTGAATTATTTTACCCCTCCGTGAATTATTTACCCCCCTCCGTGAATGATTTGACCCCTCCGTGAATTATTTACCCCCCTCCGTGAATTTGTTTACCCCTCCGTGAATTGTTTACCCCCCTCCGTGAATTATTTTACCCCTCCGTGAATTATTTACCCCCCTCCGTGAATTAGTTTACCCCTCCGTGAATTGTTTACCCCCCTCCGTGAATTTTTTTACCCCTCCGTGAATTATTTACCCCCCTCCGTGAATTATTTTACCCCTCCGTGAATTATTTACCCCCCTCCGTGAATTTTTTTACCCCTTCGTGAATTATTTACCCCCCTCCGTGAATTATTTTACTCCTCCGTGAGTTGTTTACCCCCCTCCGTGAATTATTTTACCCCTCCGTGAATTGTTTACCCCCCTCCGTGAATTATTTTACCCCTCCGTGAATTATTTACCCCCCTCCGTGAATTCTTTTACCCCTCCGTGAATTATTTACCCCCCTCCGTGAATGATTTGACCCCTCCGTGAATTATTTACCCCCCTCCGTGAATTTGTTTACCCCTCCGTGAATTGTTTACCCCCCTCCGTGAATTATTTTACCCCTCCGTGAATTATTTACCCCCCTCCGTGAATTAGTTTACCCCTCCGTGAATTGTTTACCCCCCTCCGTGAATTTTTTTACCCCTCCGTGAATTGTTTACCCCCCTCCGTGAATTATTTTACCCCTCCGTGAATTATTTACCCCCCTCCGTGAATTTTTTTACCCCTTCGTGAATTATTTACCCCCCTCCGTGAATTATTTTACTCCTCCGTGAGTTGTTTACCCCCCTCCGTGAATTATTTTACCCCTCCGTGAATTGTTTACCCCCCTCCGTGAATTATTTTACACCTCCGTGAATTATTTACCCCCCTCCGTGAATTATTTTACCCCTCGGTGAATTATTTACCCCCCTCCGTGAATTATTTTACCCCTCCGTGAATTGTTCACCCCCCTCCGTGAATTATTTTACCCCTCCGTGAGTTATTTACCCCCCTCCGTGAATTATTTTATCCCTCCGTGAATTGTTTACCCCCCTCCGTGAATTATTTTACCCCTCCGTGAATTATTTACCCCCCTCCGTGATTATTTTACCCCTCCGTGAATTATTTACCCCCCTCCGTGAATTATTTGACCCCTCCGTGAATTATTTACCCCCCTCCGTGAATTATTTTACCCCTCCGTGAATTGTTTACCCCCCTCCGTGAATTATGTTACCCCTCCGTGAATTGTTTACCCCCCTCCGTGAATTATTTTACCCCTCCGTGAATTAGTTACCCCCCTCCGTGAATTATTTTACCCCTCCGTGAATTATTTACCCCCCTCCGTGAATTATTTTACCCCTCCGTGAATTGTTTACCCCCCTCCGTGAATTATTTTACACCTCCGTGAATTATTTACCCCCCTCCGTGAATTATTTTACCCCTCGGTGAATTATTTACCCCCCTCCGTGAATTATTTTACCCCTCCGTGAATTGTTCACCCCCCTCCGTGAATTATTTTACCCCTCCGTGAGTTATTTACCCCCCTCCGTGAATTATTTTATCCCTCCGTGAATTGTTTACCCCCCTCCGTGAATTATTTTACCCCTCCGTGAATTATTTACCCCCCTCCGTGATTATTTTACCCCTCCGTGAATTATTTACCCCCCTCCGTGAATTATTTGACCCCTCCGTGAATTATTTACCCCCCTCCGTGAATTATTTTACCCCTCCGTGAATTGTTTACCCCCCTCCGTGAATTATGTTACCCCTCCGTGAATTGTTTACCCCCCTCCGTGAATTATTTTACCCCTCCGTGAATTAGTTACCCCCCTCCGTGAATTATTTTACCCCTCCGTGAATTATTTACCCCCCTCCGTGAATTATTTTACCCCTCCGTGAATTGTTTACCCCCCTCCGTGAATTATTTTACCCCTCCGTGAATTATTTACCCCCCTCCGTGAATTATTTTACCCCTCCGTGAATTATTTACCCCCCTCCGTGAATTATTTTACCCCTCCGTGAATTATTCAACCCCCTCCGTGAATTATTTTACCCCTCCGTGAATTGTTTGACCCCTCCGTGAATTATTTACCCCCCTCCGTGAATTATTTTACCCCTCAGTGAATTATTTACCCCCCTCCGTGAATTATTTTACCCTTCCGTGAATTATTTACCCCCCTCCGTGAATGATTTGACCCCTCCGTGAATTATTTACCCCCCTCCGTGAATTTTTTTACCCCTCGGTGAATCGTTTACCCCCCTCCGTGAATTTTTTTACCCCTCCGTGAATTATTTACCCCCCTCCGTGAATTAGTTTACCCCTCCGTGAATTGTTTACCACCCTCCGTGAATTATTTTACCCCTCCGTGAATTATTTACCCCCCTCCGTGAATTATTTTACCCCTCCGTGAATTATTTACCCCCCTCCGTGAATTTTTTTACCCCTCCGTGAATTGTTTACCCCCCTCCGTGAATTATTTTACCCCTCCGTGAATTGTTTACCCCCCTCCGTGAATTATTTGACCCCTCCGTGAATTGTTTACCCCCCTCCGTGAATTATTTGACCCCTCCGTGAATTATTTAACCCCCTCCGTGAATTATTTTACCCCTCCGTGAAATATATATCCCCCTCCGTGAATTATTTTACCCCTCCGTGAATTATTTACCCCCCTCCGTGAATTATTTTACCCCTCCGTGAATTATTTACCCCCCTCCGTGAATTATTTCACCCCTCCGTGAATTATTTACCCCCTCCGTGAATTATTTTACCCCTCCGTGAATTATTTACCCCCCTCCGTGAATTATTTCACCCCTCTGTGAATTATTTACCCCCCTCCGTGAATTTTTTTACCCCTCCGTGAATTGTTTACCCCCCTCCGTGAATTATTTTACCCCTCCGTGAATTGTTTACCCCCCTCCGTTAATTATTTTACCCCTCCGTGAATCATTTACCCCCCTCCGTGAATTATTTTACCCCTCCGTGAATTATTTACCCCCCTCCGTGAATTATTTTACCCCTCCGTGAATTGTTTACCCCCCTCCGTGAATTTTTTTACCCCTCCGTGAATTGTTTACCCCCCTCCGTGAATTATTTTACCCCTCCGTGAATTGTTTACCCCCCTCCGTGAATTATTTTACCCCTCCGTGAAATATATATCCCCCTCCGTGAATTATTTTACCCCTCCGTGAATTATTTACCCCCCTCCGTGAATTATTTTACCCCTCCGTGAATTATTTACCCCCCTCCGTGAATTATTTGACCCCTCCGTGAATTATTTAATCCCCTCCGTGAATTATTTTACCCCTCCGTGAATTGTTTACCCCCCTCCGTGAATTATTTTACCCCTCCGTGAATTATTTACCCCCCTCCGTGAACTATTTTACCCCTCAGTGAATTGTTTACCCCCCTCCGTGAATTATTTTACCCCTCCGTGAATTATTTACCCCCCTCCGTGAATTATTTTACCCCTCAGTGAATTGTTTACCCCCCTCCGTGAATTATTTTACCCCTCCGTGAAATGTTTACCCCCCTCCGTGAATTATTTTACCCCTCCGTGAATTATATACCCCCCTCCGTGAATTATTTTACCCCTCCGTGAATTATTTACCCCCCTCTGTGAATTATTTGACCCCTCCGTGAATTATTTACCCCCCTCCGTGAATTATTTTACCCCTCCGTGAATTATTTACCCCCCTCCGTGAATTATTTTACCCCTCCGTGAATTATTTACCCCCCTCCGTGAATTATTTCACCCCTCCGTGAATTATTTACCCCCCTCCGTGAATTATTTTACCCCTCCGTGAATTGTTTACCCCCCTCCGTGAATTATTTTACCCCTCCGTGAATTATTTACCCCCCTCCGTGAATTATTTTACCCCTCCGTGAATTGTTTACCCCCCTCCGTGAATTATTTTACCCCTCCGTGAATTGTTTACCCCCCTCCGTGAATTATTTTACCCCTCCGTGAATTGTTTACCCCCCTCCACGAATTATTTTACCCCTCCGTGAATTGTTTACTCCCCTCCGTGAATTATTTTACCCCTCCGTGAATTATTTACCCCCCTCCGTGAATTCTTTTACCCCTCCGTGAATTTTTTACCCAACTCCGTGAATTTTTTGACCCCTCCGTGAATTGTTTACCCCCCTCCGTGAATTATTTTACCCCTCCGTGAATTATGTACCCCCCTCCGTGAATTGTTTGACCCCTCCGTGAATTGTTTACCCCCCTCCGTGAATTATTTTACCCCTCCGTGAATTGTTTACCCCCCTCCGTGAATTATTTTACCCCTCCGTGAATTGTTTACCCCCCTCCACGAATTATTTTACCCCTCCGTGAATTATTTACCCCCCTCCGTGAATTATTTTACCCCTCCCCGAATTATTTACCCCCCTCCGTGAATTATTTTACCCCTCCGTGAATTATTTACCCCCCTCCGTGAATTGTTTGACCCCTCCGTGAATTGTTTACCCCCCGCCGTGAATTATTTTACCCCTCCGTGAATTGTTTACCCCCCTCCGTGAATTATTTTACCCCTCCGTGAATTGTTTACCCCCCTCCGTGAATCATTTTACCCCTCCGTGAATTATTTACCCCCCTCCGTGAATTTTTTTACCCCTCCGTGACTTGTTTACCCCCCTCCGTGAATTATTTTACCCCTCCGTGAATTATTTACCCCCCTCCGTAAATTATTTTACCCCTCCGTGACTCGTTTACCCCCCCCGTGAATTATTTTACCCCTCCGTGAATTATTTACCCCCCTCCGTGAATTTTTTTACCCCTCTGTGAATTGTCTACCCCCCTCCGTGAATTATTTTATCCCTCGGTGAATTGTTTACCCCCCTCCGTGAATTATTTTACCCCTCGGTGAATTGTTTACCCCCCTCCGTGAATTATTTTACCGCTCTGTGAATTGTTTACCCCCCTCCGTGAATTTTTTTACCCCTCCCTGAATTATTTATTCCCCTCCGTGAATTATTTTACCCCTCCGTGATTTATTTACTGCCCTCCGTGCATTATTTTACCCCTCCGTGAATTGTTTACCCCCCTCCGTGAATTATTTTACTCCTCCGTGAATTATTTACCCCCCTCCGTGAATTATTTTACCCCTCCGTGAATTATTTACCCCCCTCCGTGAATTATTTGACCCCTCCGTGAATTATTTACCCCCCTCCGTGAATTATTTTACCCCTCCGTGAATTGTTTACCCCCCTCCGTGAATTTTTTTACCCCTCCGTGAATTGTTTACCCCCCTCCGTGAATTATTTTACCCCTCCGTGAATTATTTACCCCCCTCCGTGAATTATGTTACCCCTCCGTGAATTGTTTACCCCCCTCCGTGAATTTTTTTACCCCTCCGTGAATTATTTACCCCCCTCAGTGAATTATATATCCAGAGCGGGGGTGTACACCACCTCAATGAAATATTTATCCAGAGGGGGGGTGTATACCACTTCAGTGGAATAATTATCCAGAGGGGGGGGGTGTACACCACCTCGGTGGAATATTTATCCATACGGGGGGGGGGCACACCTCCTCAGTGGAATATTTATTCACAGGGGGGGTGTACACCACCTCAGTGGGATATTTATCCAGAGGGGGGGTGTATACCACCTCAATTGAATATTTATCCAGAGGTGGGGCTGTATACCACTTCAATGGAATATTTATCCAGAGGGGGGCTGTACACCACCTCAATGGAATATTTATCCAAAGGGGGGTTGTACACCACCTCAATGGAATATATATCTAGAGGGGGTGTACACCACCTCAACGGAATATTTATCCAGAAGGGGGGTGTATACCACTTCAATGGAAAATTTATCCAGGGGGGGGGGTGTACACCACCTCAGTGGAATATTTATCCAGAGGGGGGCGTACACCACCTCAGTGGAATATTTTCCCCGGCCTCCCATTTTCTTCAATGCCCCATTTTTCCACCTTGTTTTTTCTTTCGGGGGGGCGTGTTCCCCTGTGTTGCATGGTCTCCCATTCTTCCCAATCTTCCATTTTCACGATGTTTTTTCTTCTTGTGGGTGGCTTTGTGTGGGGGGGGGGACAGGAAGGAAGGAAGGGAGGGGGCGGGTACCACACTTTTATCAGACTTTTCCTGAGATGTGTTCTATTTGATGTCCTTGACACGAGATGCCAAATTAGACTTCAGACTTCAGACTTTATACACATACCTTGTCACATGTGCTCACATGTAATGTGGTGTGCCCCATTGACGGCCATGCTTGCCAAGCGACAGCAGAAGCATGCGCGCATGTCTTCAGGGTCCGTTGGCACCGTGAGCGGGAGGACTGCCTGCTGCGTAAGACCAAAGACGTGGACGTTGAGGAGAAATTGACTGGCGAGCAGTCGGATGCTGAGTAATCAGACGGCGGGCAGTCACTTGGGGGGCGCGGGAAGCGCCGGAGACCGGGACTCCCGGCCACAGTGAAGAAGAAGCCCAAGCCCCCACCAGTACGAGTGAGACAAGCTGCGGAAGTGGCACCGGGTGTGCTGGAGCAGATGCGCGAGGCGCATAAGCGGGAGGTGGACGCCATGCAGCAGCCGCATACAGCTGAGCTGGAGCGCCTCGAGGCAGCAAGCAAGGCACGTGAAGACCAATGGCGTGCGAGGGAAACCAAGTGGGAAACAGAGCGCAAGTGTCTGCACGACCGGCTCCTGAAAGCCCCAAAGCCACAGGCCGGGAGTGGGAATGTGGCAGGTGTCAATGACGAGGGGGACTGCGCGGGGACAACGCGATACCTCCGAGAAGCCGCGGACGCATTGCATGGATCTTTGACGAGCGCGGTGACGGCTCTGCAATGTACCTAATGGCTGATTGACACTTTGGGAAAGGAGAAGGGTGAGGCGCCACCCCCTGTTGCGGTGGAGCAGTACAACAAACTGCTGGAAAAGTATAGTGTCCAGGGTATCGTCCGTGGGGGGGCTAGTAGTAGTCAAGGTGAGGTGTAAGGAACGAACGAGAGAGTTGTTGGCAGTAGTGGGGTGTCTATCTGGCCCGATGGCCGTGATGTGCCCCGCATTGCCCCACTCTCTTCACAGCTTCGTTTGTCATGGTTAAGAAGAAGAGAATCCACACGCGGTCAGAGCACAAAGAGCAGGAACGAGCAGCAGCCCGCAGCACCGTGATTGAAGCCCGGCTCCGACACCCTGTTGCTTTTTTCAGCTGCCAAAAGGAAGTCGCCCCAAACGGGGTGAGGCTGTGGATCCGTGAGCCGCCGAGCCGCGCCAAGGCGGCGGAGTATCTGTCAGTTGCCGCGAACGACATTGCGACACGCACCAACAGTGAAGCCCATCAGCGCCTCAATGCCAACGGCCATCCATTGGAGAAGCCGCCGGGGATGCACCTATGTAATGTCTTGTGGGAAATCTGGTGGACCGACGGTGACCGCCCAGCGGTCGTTCCATTTTCATGTCATTCGGAGGGGGAGGGGGGAAGGCACTACCTCTGAATTCAAGGACCACTGTGGGCACAGATGAGGGCCGCAAGTTTGTTCGCCTACTTGGGGTGACGACCGCGAAGTCTTTTGCCGCACTATCACTGCACTTTAGCGCGCGCAAAAACAGGCTTTAGCGCAAGCAAAAAACACGCTTTAGCGCACGTCAAAACACACGTTAGCGCACGTCAAAACACACGTTAGCTCACGCCAAAATATGCTTTAGGGAACGACAAAACACGCCTTCGCGTGCGTCAAAACACGCTTTAGCGTGCGTCAAAACACGGCAAACACGCGAAACACACACTCCACGCGTCCTTTGTGCCACGCGGACTGCCATGGCGTACTTGCAGTATCATGAGTTGGTACCCCGCGACCATACTACCCGCCGTGAGCGCCTAAGGGCTCTGCGGGTGCAGGGGCACGCTATATTGGGGGAGGATTGGGATGTGCGGCCGGTGCCCCGGCAACGGCGTTCACTTGAATTGATATGTCATGTAGCAGCTGCTGATCCTCACGCCGGGCCCGAGCTTTGTGTGCAGGCTACATTGTGGGACATGCGGCGGCAAGGACTTTCCCTGCGGCAGCTCCAGTATGGTCTCACCACGTCCGCGTGGTGCACGCCCATGGCAACTGTGTTTTCGCAGAGACGTGCGTTAAGTGTGCCCCATGTCACAGACTTCAGCTTCGAGACGGACACGTTGCAAGGGTCCCGTTCGCTTCGTGTCCAAGTGCGGGGGTGCAAAACGTCGTTAAAAGAAAAATTGGAGGCGCGGGGGTGCTCGAAGTGCACTGTGTCGCCCGATAAACCCCCACGAGGTGCACGCCGTGCGTTTTTCTTTTGTTATGCAGGTAATGTGGGCCACTCGGGCACCACAATCGCATGGTGGAAAACGTTTGGTGGTGATCGCGATCGATGGCACGCGGAGCCACAATCGGAGCTTTGTGCACTTCAGCGCGGGGGACGTGCGGAGCTCATTACGCTACGGTTCTTGGGTGTTCATGCATGGTCCGGAGAAAAAGAGTGTCCCGCAGCGGTTGAGTGCGGTGGCCGAATTGAACGATGAGATAAAAGACGTACAACAAACAACGTACATAGACAATAACGGCTTTGAGTGTAGCGTTGGGTTTGAGATCATAGCCGATGCGAAGGGGAATGTGGCGTTGGGTGCGTGCAAGGGGTGGACCACTGCCCACCCCTTGGCGGTTGTGTGTTGGTTGTGTGGGAAGAGTCATGAGGTGTGTGTGAACCAATTAGGCAGTGAACATGTAAGAATTAAGGATGAGTGGGAACACATAAGGGTGGTGTTGAGTGCGGTGAAACCCAAAAAGAGGCCACCGGAGTACGGGCTGCATGGGGCACACCGCATGGTGTGTTGTGGATGCACAGGGCTTTACAATGCATTACGTGACCAACATGCGTTTGCGGAAAAAAGAGCGTCGGAGTGGGTCCAGTTCTACTTGGACCCCATAAGAATCCGAGCTCGAACATTGACCGTGCAAGATGTGGTTGGGGAGGAGAGGGAGGCATTGCACATTGAACAGAGTGCGGCACGGGAGTGGATTAAGGCTCAGGGATGGGATTGCATTCCCGACTAGCTCCAAAACAGCAACCTTTTGCAACCCGACGTTGTGCATACCGGTGTGCGCGTGCAATGGGGGAGGGGTTCAGGCAGCGGGGGGTGCTTTTAGGAAAGACCGCTAACCTGGTATGGGAAAAGGGTTTTTTGACAACCACGAAGGTGAATGAGTGGAAGGCTAACCTGAAGGTGATGGGGGCACTGCATAGGTCTTTGGGACTTAGTATTAGTTTGTGGCCCCACTTGTGGGTAGACCACATGGTTGAGGTGGCAGGGCGCGGGTTCAAGGCAGAGGGCAGACACAAGCCGCTGCAGCAGGAGGTCTGAAACTGGTCTTTCAAGGGGGGAGGGAAGGGGAGCAGGCTCAGGGGAGTGCGCAAGAGTCGGGGTGAACTCATCCGAAATGCGAATATGGACTATAATTTGTTAAATAAGGGGTTCAATGTGTGGGACCCGGCATGGACAAAGCAAGAGGCATACCTGAAGAACAAAAGTGCTTGGAAGCAGTTGAAGGGTGTACAGAAATGAGACGACCGATTGTTGTTGTGCTCGTGCCATGTGCCTCAGCGTGCATGATCATGTTCATGTGTGTATGTACCCAAGGAAGGGCTAGGGTTGCATTTAACCATGATTTAGCTTAAGACAAAACCAATTTTAGCGCACGTCAAAGCCAGATTTAGCTTGAAATGCAGGGTTGCGGACCTAAGACAAAAGTAGGTATAGCGCACGTCAAAACGAGTTTTAGCACGTGTCAAAATTAGTTTTAGCGCGCGTCAAAATGAGGTATAACCAGGGAAAGCCCCCGTTTTGACTGTGGGGTGAAGGGAGAACCACCGGACACGAAACACGCCGTCGTGGGGTGATGGCGGCAGCGTTTTGGGTGAATCAAAAGCGGGGAGGCTTGGTTTTTGTTAAAAAAACATTGTGGAAAAGGGCTCCAAGTGGGAGGAGGGCAGTAAGTGGGGTTCTCAGTTTTTGCCTTGATTTGCCGCAACTTACCGCGTTTTAGCGAAACTTCACTGTCTTCGTAGTTACAACCAGATGGAGGAGGCGACCTACAACTCGGGGACCCTCGCACTGGAGGATGTAGTGGCCTGGGCAGCATCCCTGAAGCCTGCCCCCGAGATTATTCACATTGATTTGCGCAGCCCCTCGCGCAACTCCTACCTTGGGGGGAAGGCCTAGTCCACGATTTTGTGGAGGGAACTCCGCTTCCGGGTTCCCTCCAATCGTTTTTTGCACCTTCTCCCCCTTCCCGCCACCATGGACTAATTGTTGAATGCAATGCGTACTAACGCGGTGGGGAAGCCCAAGGAGGACCACGTCCAGTTGTACCCCACCACTAACCTGCATGGTGCATCCCCCCCCCCCCTGTTGCGACATGGTGTGCCTTCAAGATTTGGCTTCAGGCTCACCACCTGACCATTCTTTTCCCCCCTTCACCTGCCACTTTGCCAAACCCCGGTGGTGGGAGGATTTGGGCATGGCTTCTTTCCATCCCACCATCCAACCCAAGGTTCATATCCCGGACATCACCCACCCCACTTTCTACATTACCACTTCTCTGCAATGGTTTCGGGATCATCATGTGATCCCCCCTTCATTTCAAGTGAACCCCCCGCACCGAACCCCTTCCCCCCCCCCCCTTGGGGCAACGGGCGATTCCCCCACCGACCCCAACACGGTTGGCCCCTCGCAGCCCCCTCATCTTTGTTGATGGGAACGGCTACATTGTGCTTCGGGGGGTTGTTGAAGCAAAGGATTGCGAGGTGGGGTGGAACAAGGTGATGAGGGTGAGGGTGTGGCGATAAGAAAGTTGTGCGGAAAAATTTCGAGTTGCTGTTCAACGCCGGCCTGGGTGAGGAGCATGCAAGGGATCCTGAACCCCCCCGGCGTTGGCAAAGCAAAAGTTCGTTGGGGTGGGGGGGGGCTGGGGGGGGGCGTCTCAAGAAGTTCCATCCCCCCCTCGGCGAAAGTGTCCTTGAGGTCAGGAACCTCCACCCAATGACGCCGGGCAGTGTCATTGTGGCAAGTATTGGGAGTGGGCCCTAGCTCCTCCACACCGACGTCGCCACACATCCCGAGGCGCTTCTCCCTTACGGCAAGGACATCTCGAGGTGTCACCTGAGTAGTTTCCTCTGCCTTTCGGAGGAGTACCAAGTGCGGGTGCAGGCGGGGACGGCCCTGGGGGAGGCGGCGAAGGTGCGCTGGGACACCACTCAGCTGCAGAGGGGGGGCATGCTGCTCATGGTGGCCACCAGCCGCCACCATGGGATAACGGCCCTCCTGGGCACCCGGGATGGGCTGCAAGGCGCCCGTTTTAACTTGTGGACCCCCGACGCCAAGCACCGCCACCACCAACCCAACACCACCCACCTGGACCCCACTCCCCCCCTCGAGGCCCGGGCCATTGCTGTGGACTTGTCCAGCTGAGACTGCGCCAGCGTGGACCACGTGCTGTGGTTGTGGAAGCGGTTGGGAGGGTGGGGTTGTGGGAAGGGGATGCTGCCCTCGAGGTGGCCTCGTCCCCCCCCCCCCCCCCCCACCTGCCCCTATCACCCCACCTTCCTCTCGCGCACTGCCCCGGCCGACAGCCCGGCCGTGATGGAGGTGGCCAAGCACTCAGTGGACTTTTTTGCGGGGTTGGTGCACCAGGTCGAGGTCGCCAAGGACGGCAGCGTCGACGAGGGGGACGAGATCCACTTCGCCATCTCCGGCGCCCCCCCCCCCCCCGCCTCGTCCGGCCCACCACGCTGTGGCACCTGGGGAACACCGCCCCAGCGCGGCACAGCCCCAAGTGCACGCGCGCCGAGGCTTGGCCCATGAGCTGCCCGTGCGATGGTAAGGTGTGCCCCTTGTGCAATTGTGTGTGTTTGCTTGCTTTTTCGACAAATTGGACGGAATTCCCATGAAGTTCATACGAAATTCATACGAATTTCGTACGACTTTTGTAGGAACGAATGTTTGGGCCAAGTGTGTGACTACAAAAGTTTCCGTGAAATTCATACGAAATCCCTAAAAATTTCGCACGAATTTGTGGGAATTTGTCCAAATTGTGTACCGCTTGCGTTCCGTTTCGCCAATGGTCGTTGCATCGGCACTCTCTCTTCATGGAGTGTTACCCCCAATACTTTGCCTTGTCTATAGGTGACATTCCACGCGTGGTCCCCGGAGGTGTGCCATCACGGGCGCAAGCGGTTCACCCCGCATCATCGGGTGCAAGTGACTGGTGAGGGTAGCGAGCAGGGCAAAGGATCCGGGGCTGGACGGGGCCCCAAGCAAGGCCCGAACTGAGCGGAGCGAGGGGTCCGAGCGCTCAAGACGAAGTGCCGGATAACGCAGCAAGGCAAGCGCCAGAGCGGGGCGTGGGCGTGGGGCCGGGTGTGAGGTGGTGATCCCCATGCCGTTGCGTGAGGACTTGGGCACCGCCCACCTCGACCCCCCCTCGCCCGGGTCACCCGGGCCGCCAGACAGCCAGAGGCTACCTGGCAGCAGAAGGTTGCGCCCGGCCCCGACGGGCGGCAGCGGCATCTTTAGGCCGTGTGGGAGCTGGCCGTGGAGGCCTAGGGGGTGCAGGCCGACCTCTGCATCCGCTTCCCCTGCCCCCTTGTGGTCAAGGGGGGTTCCAACCTGCCCGAGGGGCAGACACCGGTGGGCATGTTTGCCTACCGGCTAGTGAGCGGGCACTGGCGGGTGCAGACTGTGGTGACGGGGATTGGCGAGTAGGGGACCGTGACCGCAGCCATGGTCCTTCCGCTGGCCGCGGTCGTGGGGTGGGAGCATCGGAAGGCGGAGTGGGTGGACGTGGCATGACTTGCCATGCGCATCCGTGTGGGGAAGACATAGGGTAAGGGGGGGGGGCTGACGCCATTGACGTTGAGGGGGGGGGATGTGGACCCCCCCCCCACCCCCCGCGGCCCAAAGGGGAAAGCCCACGCCCGGGCAGACACAGGTCCCCCCCCCCAAGGCCCCCCGAACAAGCACCCCCGCGGCGCGGGCGACACGTGGGCGAGCTGGGGGGGGGGGGGGTGGCCGAATGGCTGCAGTAGCAGCAGCAGCAGTCGCAGCCGTGGCAGATATGGGCGATCAGCGCAGAGGCCGGCGTCAGGGACTTGGAGCAGCGCCTTGCTAAGGCGAACAATGACAAGCGGGCCGCTGAGGTGTAATCTGGCGCCCTTCGCCGCGACAAGGAGCACCTCACTGCCAAGGTGAAAACCTTGGAGCGGGAGCGCAGCGGGCGAAGGCCCCGGGGGGCAAGACACCCGGACCGATGGCAGAGGGGAAGGCCGAGGGCCCGACGGCCGAGAGGGTGGTGGTGGGGGGGGTGCGCAACGCCACCGGCACTCGGTTCCTCTTGTCATGGCCGGGGCGCATGCGTGGCATGCGCAGCCTGAGGCGGCGCCCGGGCACACGTCGGCCGTCGCCATGGGCCTGCGCATGGCACTGCTGCAAAACCAGATGGACGTGGAGGTTGGGACGGTCGCTTCCGATCTGGCGAGAGTTCAACGAGACCACGACCAGCTCATGCAGCAGTACCCCCCCCCCCGCCGCCGCCGCGTCACGGCGGCGGCGTTGGACGCCAACTTTGGGGCGGAGGAGGAGAGCTCCTAGGGCTCCGCTGGCCGGAATTTTGCCCCAGGGGGGGGTGTAGTTCTACCCTTGACCTCGGGACCTCCTGTCCCATATAACCTGCACGAATTTTATTTGTACATATGTATATATGTATATATGCACATACAAGTACGGACCCCCCCCCTGCTTGGCGACGCCCGCATGGCCGGTTTGAAGTACATGTTGGGTACTCCCCCCCCACTTTGCAAAGTTTGCAACGGACGTGACGTGATATTTTACTGTGTGTGCTATTTGCACATTGCACATTGCTCTTTTCCCGTCTTGTTCTCGTGCTGTTGCCGTGTTGAGAGTGTGTTCTGTTGTGGGTGCCCAGAAGCCTGGTGAACAAGGAGGTTGCATATTTCCAGACGGTGAAAGCAATCAGAAACGAGCCGTAGGATGTTTCATGCGAAAACAAGATAAATTCGGTCAGATTCGTACGAAATTCGTATGAATTTCGTGGCGGCTGATTTTGAAGTGTTCAGGGAAATCTGGTGAGTTCGTACGAAATTCGTACGAATTTCGTACGAATCTCACCGAATTCAGTCACGTTGTGCATTGGGATTAGGGTATTGCGTAAAATCCCCCCCATTTCCACAGTGTTTCCTCCACATACAATGGGCCGTGGTGACGGGGCTCGGCCCAAGGAGCCGCTCCATTTTGTAGCTGATCGCACGCGACGGAGGCGCCTACACGACTTCCCGCGAGTCCAAAAATGAATCTGGACCATGTGGGGTGCACAAACAAGTGAAATGAGCCCCTTTTGAGCCCATTGCAAGCTATTTTGGCCACTCCAGAGGCACAAGATGCCTTGAAAAAGGGTTGTTTTGCGGCCAAACATCACTCAAAAATGGGTCCAAAATGTGTTTTCCAAAGATACTTTTGGATTATTTGGGGTGCACAAACAACAAGTGGAATGAGCCCATTTTGAGCCCATGTTGGGCAATCTAGGCCCCTCGCACGGCCGAAAGGGCCTTGAAAATGGGCCATTTTGGGACCACAAATGGCTCAGAAACGGGTCAAGACCATGGTTTTCCAAACATGATCCCAGTCTGGTTGTGGTGCCCAAATGGATGAATACAGCTCATTTTGAGCGCCTTTTGAGTCCCAAAACAACCCTTTTTCAAGGCATTTTGTGACTTTGGAGGGGCCAAAATGGCTTGCAATGGGCTCAAAAAGGGCTCATTTCACTTGTTTAGGCACCCCAAATGGTGTAGGATCATTTTTGGAAAAACACACTTTTGACCCATTTTTGACCCATTCTTGACCCATTTTTTGTCCCAAAACAGCCCATTTTCAAGGCATTTTGTGACTTTGGAGGGGCCAAAATGGCTTGCAATGGGCTCAAAAAGGGCTCATTTCACTTGTTTAGGCACCCCAAATGGTCTAGGATCATTTTTGGAAAACCCCATTTTTGACCCATTTTTTGACCCTTTTTTTGTCCCAAAACCCCCCATTTTCAAGGCATTTTGGGCTTTTAGGAGGGCCAAAACGGGCCACAACGAGCTCAAAACGTGCCAGAAACACTTGTTTTGGCATTCCACGTGGTCTAGGATCATTTTTGAAAAACGTCATTTTTTCGCACCCAGTGGACCTTGTTGACCCATTTTGGCACCCACCTCTTTGGGTTGCCTCCTGTAGCTTGCCGCAGCCCACTGGGCCTAGGTACGGGGGTCTAGGTATCGGTTAGGGCAATTTTGAGGGGTGGAAACCACCAAAAGTGGGTGGTTGCAGGTGGATTAGATGCGCTCGAAATCGCGTTTTGAGCCACGTAGCCCAAGATATGGTCTGTTTTTCGTTTGGGGCTGTCAGCGGCCAATGTGCACAAATTCTGGGGCTTTTGGGGGCCTTTTGGGGGCGGTTTGCGGACATATTGTGGAGTTAGAGGGCCCTAGAGGGCCCTTCAACATAGGGAAGTCTAGCTGCATGTGTGAAGTAGCCACTATTTCCTTTCATTTGGCTGTTTGAGCAGGTTCTAGGGAGGTTTTGGGCAAAAAAAGGGTGATTTTGGCCCTAAATTGCAGATTTCGAAATGGAGGTCCGGCACTTGCGACGCCCATTCCCGGCCGCCACCGTTGAGTTTCTGGCTCATACTTTGTGTGGTTGTCCCTCACACCCATAGGTAGCATCCGCCAAAATTTTGGCCGAACCAGAAGCACGTGATTTTCCCCCATTTCGTGCGCGCTTGCTGCTTGCTTGCTTGCTGCTTGCTGCTTGCCTGCCAAACCTGTTAGGTCCACCCTATACACTAAAGAGGCTTATAAAACCAAGACTGGTTCCACCAGCTCGGTGACCCTAACCCTAGGACTTGGTCTAAACCTAGGCTAGGGTCAGAGTTAGTGATGGGGTCCAAAATGCGGAGCAATGATTTGGCAAAAAGCAGCCATGATCTTGGCCAGCCTAATCAACATGGCAGACATGGCCAAACTAGTTCGCTGCAAAGGTTAGCTTTTGATGGTATGGTTAGGGGGCGGGCAAGGGGAGGTAAGCGGAGCCTGTGATTGACCAAGCTTGGCCTTGGGGGCATGTACCCCCCCAATCGCCCCACCTGGACGCCCCCCCCCAACCGACCCTCCCGGACTACCCCCCCCCCCCAAGCCCCTCCCAGAACCCTCCCCTCCCAAGCCCCCCCCCCCCCCCAGGGGGCCTTCGGCCAACAGTTAGTGGGGGGTGGGTAGTTGGCGTCCAAACCCAAGGAGTCGCCCCCCCCCCCCCGGAGTTTGTACAAAATATGAGGATTATCATCCTTGGAGCATATGCAATTATATACGTTTGGCGTGCTCTTTCAAGGCCAGGGCACATGCCCAAACAGTGGGGGCGGTGGTGAATTTCTGTTTGGAACCCCAAGCACCTCCTATTTGCTGACACATTTTGTCTTCAGCCTTTTGTGCGTTACATAATTCAGCTGGAGCAGGTCCAAGGGGCATGGCAACTTCACTGCCGAATATCAGCTCTATGAGCATTGTGTCGCATCAGGGGAATGTCTCCCCAAGTGCTTCCCCCATGCAAGTGCAAGCTGCCGAGTTGTCCTCTGGTGCAGTGCACAACACCAGTTTGCCGGGTCCCTCGAAGTCCCCAGACCCGGCTACAATGCTACCAGCTGCCAACTTTTCAGCAGCCACCGGCAGATACACATGGGACAATGGGGACATTTACGAGGGGCAATTTCTGAATGGTTTGATGCATGGCGAAGGGGTCTACCTGTATGCCAAGACCGGCAACAAGTACCAGGGGCAGTGGTTCAAGGGCAAGAAGCATGGCCAAGGCATCTTCTGGAATCAGAAGAGGCGGGAGGTGTATGAAGGATCATGGAAGGATGGGGCACGCTGTGGGTATGGGACCATGACCAATGAGAAGGAGGTGTGAAGTCTGCATGGTACCGATGTTGTGTTGGTGTGGTCCATTTTTCTAAACTTTGGACGCATTTGCTCTATCCCCACCCTCACTGCACAATCCTCTTTTTTTTTCCCGCTGAGGACCTCCCTGCACACACACAGTGGTTGGTATTTTGGCAATTGCACGTCATGCGCAACCAACAGTGTTGTTCAGCCACTGATTCCCGTTGCTGTCCCTTCTGCTGGTGGGCGCCAGTCATTAACATTCTTCTTGAGCTTCGAATGACGAACATGTCGGTGCTGTGGTAGACACTCGACCTGTGCTGCTGCCTCAATGGCTCACCCGCTGTCCAAACGATGAGCGGTCGCTGAGGTTCCCTATGTTACCCCTAATTGGACGTCCCACAAACACTGCCATGCAGCTAATGTGCATAGAGGGGGGGAGTTGCGAGGTGCGGGCAAGTGCATTTGACTATGTGCTGACCATTGACGAACCACTGGTGAGTAGCCGCCAACGGGTCGCGGAATGGCCTGTCTGCCTCCGCCTGTTTGGCTTGGTCCCCAAGGGGGACGTGGAAATCAGTGGCATGAGTGGCATGTGCCAGGATGCAAGGTGGCGCAAACGGGGCAAGGAGCGAGGAGGGTTCCCCGGGAATGGATACTGCACCCAGAGGACAACCTGGATGAGAAACTGCGGGAGCTAGATGAACTGGCTAGCGCTGGAGCCCAATGGGCAGAGCTTTGTGCACTGTCTCTGGTAGATGTTTCCGGCTGTTCTGCGTGCCTGCAAAGTGAGGGAAGACGACTCCAACCTCCTGTCCCCAGTGGGGTTCTGCAGGGGCCCACAACACATACCCGTGGCACCAGCTGGTAGCTGCCACGGATACAGCCTGGGCTGATGGCGCTCCCCGTGATGGGCTGCCTCCAGTAGAACACCTCCTGCGGGGACTAGCAGGTGTCATTTATGAATTGGCGCAGGATTTCGAGCCCTTTGCAGGCAGGCCTTTGCCACTGGCCCCACAAGCAACATATGTGAAGGGTGACATGTCACTGTAACAAAGGGCCATGTGCTGCGCCCAGCGGTTACCCTTCTACGGAAGGCTGGGACAAGAATCCGTAACCTAACCCTACCCCTAACCTGCCTGCAAAGATGACCACCCACTACCACTCACAGTTTCCGCTGGGGGCGGGCACAATTCTTGGAGGGGAGCGGCGACCTGTATTACCCAAGCCACAGACGGTCTGGCACCACTTGCATTGCCTATGTGAGTATAGTGAAGTGTACTGGGCCCAAAAACAACGGGCGAGGGCCTCCAGGCAGAAGTGCAGACGCCAGGTGCAGAATGCCAAGCAGCACTAAAAGGCGGGGCAGCCCGGTCTCCCCAAATCAAAGATGCCTGCAAAAACGGGGAGCAAGGCAGCTGGCGAACTACTCTGCTGCCGACTTCTATGCACAACCAGTGGTTGAGGAGGGCTCTCAGCGGGGGTCCCAGTTTGCTGTCTCCACTGAAGAGGAGCAGTGCACCGCCTTGGAGCGGGCGTTGCAAGCATAGCTCTTGTGCGAGGCAACCAACGGAGCTTTGGGTGGCCCTGCACTCCCAATGCATTTCATATAAAAATTAAACGGGTTTGCATTGACAGCCCTTTGGCGTAAGTTGCCAATGGCCCGGAGGCTAAAGTAGTTTCAAGTCCTACATTTTGAGGACTGCCCGCTCTGTGGAGTGCTAGAGGAGCACCAGCACATTTTCAAGCGATGTTTCTATTTGCAAGCTGCACTAGCATTGATTAGGGGTCTGTGGGGGACACGGGACAGATGTAGCACGTAATCACCGGTATCCATCCACTAGCCATCCTAGCTCTGTTTCATTGGCTGTACATGCAAGGTGGCTCATTCGCTGTGAGTCACTCACCACTTTCCCACCCGACCTGCCAACGGCGGTGTTGCAGCGCTTTTACTCTTTATTGTTTGCATGGAAGCCGCTGCTTAAGGCAAGTTTTAAATTTGCAAGCTGTCACCAAAACATGTGATTGATTCTTAGAGTGAAAGATAGGATACAATCACGGTCAGCTGACTCTACAGTCAAATACAGACTGGTGCCGTTGACACATCATGCTAATCCACCAAAACGATGTGTTGAGCTGTTGGACCTACCGCACTTGCCTCCCGCAAATATTGCACATCGGTCCGCGGCTCACTCGTGGTGCGGCCTATTCAGGGAGATGTGCATAGGAACTCATTGGAAAGGGTAATCCCATCCCCTGAGTGAGCAGAGGCGGAGGTAAGAGAGCTAGGGCCAAGGGCCGTTCTGAGTTAGGGATGTCATCTATGCACACCAGAATCTCCGTTGTATTCAGGGGCTAGGACTCTAACACCGCATTCAGCTAAACGCCTGATAGCAGAGACACTCACACCCTCCACGGTGTCCTAGGGGAGATCAAGTATGTCAGAGGAAGGGGAAACAGGTGTTTCTGCTTTTTTCCCCCCCTTCATCCAGGTTGTCTCTCTCACGTCTATCGGTTGGAGCCGCACCCCGACGACAAGGGTGGCAGACGCCTCAAAGTCCGTCATTGTCGTTCCTGCCTTAGAGGGCGGCGAAGGTTTGCAGAACGCTGTTCCTGTGAGCAGGTCCAGCATTCCATAGGTCGGTCATCCTCCATGTGCTGTCGCAAGCTTGCCCCTCGGTGGGCCCTTGCAGGGGTCAGCGCATGGGCATGCAGGGCTGTAGGGTGCAGTCGGGGCAACATGGTCTGTACATAGGCGCATGTCTTCTGTCGTGCTGAGAGGGAAGAAAGGCGGCGATGGGAGCTGGAGATGGGCATTGCTGCAGTGCGAACAGCGCTGTGGAAGCAATGTATGTTAGCAAAAGCTATGAGTCAGCCTAAAATTATTTAGCGGCACACACACAAACACAGGACTAATGCACCCGCACTTTCAATCAGTGGATCAGAAATACAAATACGCTTGCAGCCACCCCACACAAAAGCACCACCCAGAGGGGATGGGCTGAGGAGATACAGTTCTTGGTACACAATAGGCACACACATGCCTCACACACACCACGGCACATGTGTGTGCGCG
This sequence comes from Eutreptiella sp. 'Long Island Sound 2002', assembly GCA_964036045.1. NCBI lineage: Eukaryota > Euglenozoa > Euglenophyceae > Eutreptiales > Eutreptiaceae > Eutreptiella > Eutreptiella sp. 'Long Island Sound 2002'. Next base: position 65,146,081 of record OZ038378.1, read on the forward strand.
TGTGTGTGATGTGTGTGTCTGTGTATGTGAACTCTGTTGTGGCTGGTGCCTGGAGCTATGCCTCGCTATGCCATCCTGCACTGCATGTGCCGCAGGGGTGGCAGTACATGGGCAAGTTCTACGACAACCACCAGCATGGCCATGGGATCATGGTTGACTCTGATGGCCGCTACGATGGGAACTGGTCGCATGGGCGACGGCACGGCCCTGGGCGCAGCACCTACGCCGACGGCTCTGCGTACGAGGGCATCTGGGTGTCAGATCGCTTTCACGGGCGCGGCACCTTCACATGCCCCAGCTACATCTTCACTGGTGACTGGGTGGGCGGCGAGATGCACGGCCAGGGCGAGTGCCGCATGGCCAACGGCACAGTTTACATTGGGCAGTATGTGCGCGGGATCCGTGAGGGCGAGGGTGAGGAGCGGATTCCGGATGGGTCCCGGTACAAGGGCTTGTTCTCGCAAAATCTGCGGAACGGTGAGGGCACGTTCATGTACCCGGCTGGGGACACCTGCTTTGGCTGCTGGAAGAACAACAAGTTGGAGGGTGCGGGGGTCTACACCCACGCTGACGGCCGGACCGCTATGGTCATGTACCAAGACGGCCAGTGCATTAAGATCTAGACGGTGGGCATGCAACAGTCCTGCGGGCCCTCTTGTCCAAGGGAAGGCTTGATGTGCTGTAACGCTCAATGCACTATGTCCACACGAATTGTTCCATAGTTCCAGTAAGGCGCTGTTAGGCGCCGTCACAGCTTACGCCCCTATTGTGAATAACCCTCCTGTGCCTCACTGACATTTGTGCAGATCCATCGCCGCCACTCTGTACAAAGGCATGTGCCAGTCCCGCGTCCATGCCTCCCCCCCCCCCTGCACAATCATCCTTTGCAAATCCCCTAACAGATTGTCCGATCCCGTCAAGGATGTGTCACTTGCTCCCAGAGCCATTCCCTGACGTGGGCACCACCTCATTGTCTGATACCATACTAGGGGTGCAGTTAGCGTAGTGGGCACGCAGTGCGACTATTTGGGTGTTTGGCCGTACTTTGTGATACTTTGGGCATTATTGTCCTTGGACAGCAGGTTTTGATGCTTGTTCCACATTGGGGATATGGTATTTTTGGCTTGTCACCCAGTTTCACCCATTTCCACCCCTTTTCACATGGTTTTTGCTTATTTCCACCACATCCACTTCTTTCCTGATTTCTCCCCACCATGGGAACCCCGAGAAGGCAGGGGTTAGGTAGCCATATGGATTTTTCCCCACCATGGAGACCCTGAGAAGGCAGGGGTTATGTAGGTCTCCCCGTCATGGGGACCCCGAGAAGTGGTGGTGGTGGTGGTGGTGGTGGTGGGTCTGCAGGAGTCGCACCTACGATGGTATGGGGTGGAGCTTGGCTTGGACCCACCCTCCCCACTGTGTACCACTGATTGGACGTTGGGGCCGAAAACGGGCACGGGTTTTGCTGCGAGGAAAACCTGTGGTTTTCGACAGCCGGGTGGCCGAGGGGACTACCGTTTCTCCGGTGAATGTACGTGCTCTGGAGGTCTAAACTCCGTCTGCGGTTGCATTGTCGCGGAGTGTTGTGCCCCTCGGCGGATGCCCAGTGTCCCTCAATGTGTTGGTGTTGTGTTGTGTGGGTGTGGCAAGCCAAGAGGCTAAAACTTCTCGTGTGGTGTGTTGGGTGTACACGGTGGGTACTCTTCCGTCTCATCCAGCTATGAGGCATCACAACATGCATGGTATCAACAGGCAAAGCAGCTCAGAAAACAACCTTCATCCGTACAACATTCGTAGTCGCAGGTCTGTGTAATGTTACTGCACCATGTGGCCACAGCTCTGCAAGTAGTAGCACCACGCGCACCACCACTTACGAACAGCAACTGCGCAGGATCACGCCTCGTGTACGCGGCTAGGTAGCGATGGATGCTAGTGCCATAGCGTAAGACAAACCAGCGGTGACAATGTTTCAGGTAACTGGCCGCCTGTGCAGTGGACAGGTCTATCACGTAGCAAGACGCGGGCCGCCGTTGAACAAAGGTCGGCCAACTGGCTTGTTGTGGCAAATGCGCTGCAAGATGAAACCAGTACACCATTTCCCCGTCTCCGGGCTGCGTAATGCGCCGTTGCGGTACATAGACGGATGTGTTAGCGAGGTAGTGCCACGGGTGCAGGTATCACTAACGACTCGGGTGTTTGTACTACTCAGTTTCCTCGTGCCGGAAATTTTGAGCCGGGTACAGAGCTTCATACGCCACGGACGTGCGACCTGGCTGGATCCAATCTCCGGCGTCACGCAATTGGGGGGGGGGGGGGGGTAGCACGAGACGTGCGCAAAAAAGCTTTCCAAAAGGCGACCATGAACCCGCACTTGCTTGGGGGTTGCCCCATGACGCATCATGGTTTTCTCGGACGCTGGCAGCATCCGGCCAAACAACGACAAAGTGATCTAAGACACTTTTTGTACCGGACAAGAAGAGGTGGACCCCAATGTGAAACCAAGACACGCCCCCCCCCCCCCCCGCAGTGCACCAGTACCCCCCAGTAGGTGGGCAAGAAGACACTCCACTCTGGCACAATACAACACAGATCATAAGACAGCTATGTGTATAGGATAGCGGTCCACAACCCGCTGTATTGACAAGCTTATTGAAAATGAGCCGCTGTGACTTTGTTACCACAAAAAGCACACTAGACCGAGACGGCCGTATCCAGTCCATTATGGAACGACAACATTCGCAAGTGCCTGCCCCATGGAAGAGAGCCTGCCGCAACACTGGACGCATAGTAAGCGTAGGAAGCCACCTCGGGGGAGTATTCTACATCTTGTTGTGTGGCATAAAGCTGACGTAACCGGCGAACTTGGACCGTGCCGGCATTGTGCCACGGCACCCCGTCGCGGCTTAAGCCAAGCCGAGGCGGTTGCAAATTTGCTAGGTACCACAAAGGCATGGGGTAAGGTTGTTGCAACCTTTGGCCGCGTTAGCCGCACTATCCACCTCGTCCAAGACTAGATCCAGGAAAGTGCCCTCATGGTGAGAGTACAGATGCTGGGGTGGGGGGAAAGACTTGGCCCAATGAATACAATCCGCCAGCAACAGGTCTACCAACCCCGTGCCCAATTCGCCCGGCCGGCGATTATGGTGTGCCATAATGAACGACTTGGAGTCCGTGAAACTGCCACCCTCGCGAAGACTGTACGCAGTAGCACAGGCAACATGGGCTGACGCTAGAAGTGTGCTCGTGGCGGGATACAGTTCCCAGGATGTGTACACTTCCAGTGCATATGAGTGGTCCAAGTGGCACAGGACGGGTACTAGGTACACCACCCACGTGAAGGTCTGAGGGCACACAACCGCAACAGTGCCCCTGCAACGATGGGAGGGGAACCGGGAACCATCAGTCACAAAAGCAACATGCCGGGGGACGGACCGGATCGCTGGGAAGGTGGGTTGCAACTGGATGGAGAACCCCGTGCCACGGGGGGAGACACTTTAATTCCCACTGCCAGGAAGCTAGCGGCTAGCGAGCCGCGTGTGCATCTCGCAAGGTGAAGTAACCAGCGTCCATCCACTCGTGGATAGCAGTCGCTTGCCACGCACGCCTAGCCCTACACATGACGTGTTGTGTCACAGCTTGTGGACGGAACGGGGGAAAAGAGATGCGAAACCCGAGCAGATGCATGTACAACACGAACCTGTCGTGATCCGCGCCTTGCGCTCGACAATTCTGACACAGACCGCGGCGCACACAGGACATGCCAGGGTGAAAATGCCGCATAGCTTCATACAACCCGTGTTGGGTGCTGCGCCGACCATGACATTGGCATGTCGAAACTATTTGTGATAACTTTGCAAAAGCTGGCTAATAACCACCACAGCCGCCGGAACGACGCCCACCCACCCGCAGGCAAGGGGTTGAAAGAACTGGGTTGAGGGGAGAGTGTGCCAACCAGTGACCATGCGTAAGACGGAGGTTGCCGTTTGGTCTGCAACTGGCATGGTGTTGTATGTGGGCGGGCGGACCCCCGCCTCCTAGCGCTGTTGCACACAGGTCACAGCGCCGTGCATCTGGTCCGGGTAATTGGAAGGAAGACGGACCATTGCCAGTGCTCGCGAAGCTGGCCGGCTGGCTCTTAACAATTTCATCTTGTCCACCTTGTGGTAGACGTCAGGGGACATATGTCGACCTACCACACCCACGTAGCCCAGCCCTGATGCACGGGCATGTGACCTCGGGTGGAAAGTGACCTGAAAGCCTTCGTTGGCGGCTACCACTGACAAGTGCTTTGGACGAGACGAGAAAAGATTGGTTAGGAGTCCCGCTTTCTGTAGGTTATCCGTAAACACCAACAAATCCGACTCTGAGTTGATACACCATGTGGGGTCATCCATATACCACAACAAGTTGAAGGGGCCGCCGGGTCCCCAACGCGGGGGCACCCGGAGGAGTGCCAGGAAAGCGCGCATCTCCGCCACAACACAGACCACCATCGCCACGTCGGGCATCCTTTTGCCACCGCAGCTACTAACCTCGGCAGAGCCTCGCGGACACCTCCAGAACCACCCATGTGCACAGTGGCTTCAATGGTGGCAAGAAAGAGCATCGCACCTGCTGTTAGGGAAGCTTGCCAATCGCACCAGACACTACAAAGTATCATGCACAACCTGCCCGTACACATGCCGCACATTGTCGACTATCATACACACATGACACCGGCGAAATAAGCTGAACCAGATATAGTTGTGCAACACGCGTAGTAGATCGGCTACACTAGAGGAGGCGTGCAACGCAAGCTGCGTGCAAGGCAACACCCCCGCCCGAGCTAGAAGCGGCACATACTGATCGGCGATGTGAGCGCCGATTAACTTCCACATGGTAGTAAAATTTACGAATGGGCGCTCATTAACAATGGGCCCATGTGGCATCTTAGCCGGCAGGGCATAGAAGTCACCGTGGACTAGGGTGCGAAGTGGCACTCCGGCGGTCACATGCTGAATGAAATCAACAATCCAGTGCAGTTGGTTGTCGAGTAGCCACTCAATCATGCAATAGAGGGCGTTTTGCGCACTGTGCACAAAGTTTGTATAGGACCATGCCCAACATGCATAGTGGTGCCTAGTACCTATAACAATGCGCCTTGTTATGCATTTATATGAGTTGCATGCATGCTTTGCCCTCATTTCTAGTGCATTGGTATGCGTTGTTGTGCATCCTTTCCTTTAGGTTTGTGGTATCTTTTTCGAGATTCACCTAATACATATCCAGTCGCTTTTTGTAAGTGCAGGTAGTTCTCATTCGTCCTCCTCATCGGCTTGCAACACGGAAATCACCAGTTGTGCCTTGCCTGAAATGTTGTTTGCACTTCCATACTTGGGCAGTTTTTCTGTCTTCTTTTCATACTAAGTGCCATGGACGGGCATGAAATGCAAACAACCTTGGAATCACATCTACCTCACGCTTCCGCGGAGAAGCTGCTCGCGGAGCAAGCCAGAGAAATTCTGCAACTATGAGAGCAGCTCAGCCGGGCCTTCGTGAAGGAAGGTCCGACAATCCTTTCCCTGTCCGTTCCAGAGCTAAACAAGGACACATCAGGCTGTCCAACTTTGTGGGGGTGTAGTATGGGTTGTATAGGCAAGAATATTGTCAATTCCCTTGGTACACGCTAGAAGATCCAATCTCATTCTAGCCTAGACGCCGCCAAAGTTGCTAGAACGAAAAAAGAGGCCCCCCCCCCCAGGGGGGGGTTCCGGTGTCTAACTTGGACCCCCCTACCCGTACTCGGGGGCCCATATTTTTTTCACAATTTCATTGTTTTCACCTGATTTTGGAGTCCAAAAAATTTTCGTTCTAGCGGTGTTCTAGGGACGCTCCATTGAGTGCCGCTAGAGCGCCGCTAGAATGGTTCGCTAGCACGCCGCTAGAACAATATATATGAATGCTCCGCCACTCCTCAAAGAGAAACTGCCCCGGCTACCATGGCCATCTGTGGCCAATCACCGAACCCGACTCACGGAGCGCCGGTCGCCCCCCCCCCCCCCCTCCCCACCCCCCGGTTAGCACGGTTAGCCCCCGAGCGCACCCCATAGGTCACTTGGAGGGTCACTTGGCGGGCCGGCGCCGGGTCACTTGGTGGTGGGTTAGCCCGATTAGCCCGGTTAGCCCGATTATCCCCCTGCCCCCCCCCCCCCCGGCCCCCATTCGCCAGTCGCGACACACGGGTTACCCCTCCTGCGTGGTGGGGGGTTGCCGGGGCTCATCCTTGCTCACGGCACCCCCATTCTCACCCCCTGTGTCCCCTTCCTTCTCACCCCCCTTGTCGCCCCCCACCTCACCCCCCTTGTCACCCCCCTCTCCCTTGTCGCCACCCTCGTCCCCCTCGTCATCCCCGTCATCCACGTCGTCCTCGTCGTCCACCTCCCGCAAGGCCTCTCAGAGGTGGGCCTCCGCCTCCTACCAGGTGTGGAAGGGGAGCTCCCCCGGCACCCGGAAGGTGCCCCCCTCCTTCTTCCGCTTCCTCTTCTTAACCTTCTCCCCCCCCTCCTCGTTGGACCCCTGCGACACCACCCACCACTCCCCCGGGTGCAACTCCTGATCCCAATCCCCCAACACCGTCACTTGGGTGACGGTCCCGCCATTGCCCCCCTCCACCCAAGGGACATACCGGGTGTCCCCCACACCCGGCACATTCCCATAGGGGTCCCGGCCCCTATCCTGTAGGGGGGGGGGCTAGGGGTTTTTTGGGGGGGAGGCTTGCCCTTGCCCTTGGGCTCGGGCTTGGGCTTGGGCTTGGTCTGGGCTTCGGGCGGGGGGGCGTCTTCCTCGCTACTCTCGAAGCGGGGTTTCTTCTTGGGGGCCTCGGGGGGGGGTTTGGGTTTGGCCGCCTTTGGGGGGGGGGTGTCCTCTCGCCACAGGTGGTGGTGCTGCTGCTTGTGTTGCTGGTCCCCCCCGCCCGCCCTTGCACCCTCACCCAACCCTTGCGCTGCGGGTCCATGCCCCCCGCACTCCTGCCGGCCTCCCACCTACCCAAACCGTCCAGCACCAAGAGGGCCAAAATGGGGTCAGTCCCCATCATCCGGCCCACCTCCGTGATCCCCAGAAGGCGCCTCCGGCCTCCGCCATTGCGCCACTCCACGCGCACCCCGCGGGGGTCGGCTGCACATGTTTGCACGCTCACAACTTGAGAACAGAAACATGACGCAGGTGTGTTCTAGCGGCGTTCTAGGCAATTGTTCTAGCGGCGTTCTAGCGGCGTTCTCGCGGCGGCGGCACGCCGGTGGCTAGATCAACGCTAGAACGGTTCGCTAGATGAACGCTAGAACGCAGTCAACATACCGTGCCTTGCTGGTCCAGGGCGGGGGACATTGCCCCCGGGGCCTTGGCAAAGTCTTCCCGGGGGTTGGGGGGTTGGGTTGGGTTGGGTTGGACTCTCCCGACTTGAAAAATGCGACGGACCCGTCTAGGTAGAAAAATTTGGGTCAGCCGGGAGCGGCGCAGTCATCGGAGTAGTCACAGCACACTCCGCCTCCGAGGACCACTGCACCGCACTTGGAACTGCTTCTGGGGCCCAGCCTCTCGGCGGTCGCACGGGGCCCTGCCCCTCTCGGCTTCGCGGGCCCAGCCCCACGGCGGTCGCACGGGGCCCTGCCCCACTCGGCTTCTGGGGCCCAGCCCCAAGGCGGTCACACGGGGCCCTGCCCCACTCGGCCTCTGGGGCCCAGATCCACGGCGGTCGCATGAGGCCCTGCCCCTCTCGGCTTCTGGGGACCAGCCCCACGGCGTTCGCACGGGGCCTTGCCCCACTTGGATTCTCGGGCCCAGCCCCACGGCGGTCGCACGGGGCCCTGCCCCACTCGGCTTCTGGGGGCAAGCCCCTCGGCGTTCCCACGGGGTCTTGCCCCACTCGGCTTCTGGGGCCCAGCCCCACGGCGGTAGCATGGGGCCCTGCCCCACTCGGCTTCTGGGGACCATCCCCTCGGCGTTCGCACGGGGCCCTGCCCCACTCGGCTTCTAGGGCCGAGCCCCACGGCGGTCGCACGGGTCCCTGCCCCACTCGGCTTCTGGGGCCCAGCCCCACGGCGGTCGCATGGGGCCCTGCCCCACTCGGCTTCTGGGGCCCAGCCCCAAGGCGGTCGCACTGGGCCCTGCCCCACTCGGCTTCTGGGGCACAGCCCCAAGGCGTTCGCACGGGGCCCTGCCCCTCTCGGCTTCTGGGGCCCAGCCCCACGGCGTTCGCACGGGGCCTTGCCCCACTCGGATTCTGGGACCCAGCCCCTCGGCGGTCGCACGGGGCGCTGCCCCAGTCAGCTTCTAGGGCCCAGCCCCTCGGCGTTCCCGTGGGGCCCTGCCCCACTCGGCTTTTGGGGCCCAGCCCCTCGGCGGTCGCACGGGGCCCTGCCCCACTCGGCTTCTGGGGGCAAGCCCCTCGGCGTTCCCACGGGGCCTTGCGCCACTCGGCTTCTGGGGCCCAGCCTCACGGCGGTAGCATGGGGCCCTGCCCCACTCGGCTTCTGGGGACCAGCCCCTCGGCGTTCGCACGGGGCCCTGCCCCACTCGGCTTCTAGGGCCCAGCCCCACGGCGGTCGCACGGGTCCCTGCCCCACTCGGCTTCTGGGGCCCAGCCCCACGGCGGTCGCATGGGGCCCTGCCCCACTCGGCTTCTGGGGCCCAGCCCCAAGGCGGTCGCACGGGGCCCTGCCCCACTCGGCTTCTGGGGCACAGCCCCAAGGCGTTCGCACGGGGCCCTGCCCCTCTCGGCTTCTGGGGCCCAGTCCCACGGCGTTCGCACGGGGCCTTGCCCCACTCGGATTCTGGGACCCAGCCCCTCGGCGGTCGCACGGGGCGCTGCCCCAGTCAGCTTCTAGGGCCCAGCCCCTCGGCGTTCCCGTGGGGCCCTGCCCCACTCGGCTTTTGGGGCCCAGCCCCTCGGCGTTCGCACGGGGCCCTGCCCCACTCGGCTTCTGGGGCCCAGCCCCTCGGCGGTGGCACGGGGCTCTGCCCCACTCGGTTTCTGGGGCCCAGCCCCACGGCGGTCGCACGGGGCCCTGCCCCACTCGAATTCTGGGGCCCAACCCCACGGCGGTCGCACGGGGCCCTGCCCCTCTCGGCTTCTGGGGCCCAGCCCCTCGGCGGTCGCACGGGTCCCTGCCCCCCTCGGCTTCTGGGGCCCAGCCCCACGGCGGTCGCACGGGGCCCTGCCCCTCTCGGCTTCTGGGGCCCAGCCTCTCGGCGTTCCCGTGGGGCCCTGCCCCACTCGAATTCTGGGGCCCAGCCCCTCGGCGGTCGCACGGGGCCCTGCCCCACTCGGCTTCTGGGGCCCAGCCCCTCGGCGGTCGCACGGGGCCCTGCCTCACTCGGCTTCTAGGGCCCAGCCCCACGGCGGTCGCACGGGGCCCTGCCCCTCTCGGCTTCTGGGGCCCAGCCCCTCGGCGTTCCCGTGGGGCCCTGCCCCACTCGGCTTTTGGGGCCCAGACCCACGGCGGCCGCACGGGGCCCTGCCCCACTCGGCTTCTGGGGCCCAGCCCCTGGGCGTTCCCGTGGGGCCCTGCCCCACTCGAATTCTGGGGCCCAGCCCCTCGGCGGTCGCACGGGGCCCTGCCCCACTCGGCTTCTGGGGCCCAGCCCCAAGGCGGTCGCACGGGGCCCTGCCCCAGTCGGCTTCTGCGGCCCAGCCCCTCGGTGATCGCACGGGGCCCTGCCCCACTCGGTTTCTGGGGGCCAGCCCCAAGGCGGTCGCACGGGGCGCTGCCCCACTCGGCTTCTGGGGCCCAGCCCCTCGGCGGTGGCACGGGGCCCTGCCCCACTCGGCTTCTGGGGCCCAGCTCCACGGCGGTCGCACGAGGCCCCGCCCCTCTCGGCTTCTGGGGCCCAGCCCCTCGGCATTCGCACGGGGCCTTGCCCCTCTCGGCTTCTGGGGCCCAGCCCCAAGGCGGTCGATCGGGTCCCTGCCCCACTCGGCTTCTGGGGCCCAGCCCCACGGCGGTCGCACGGGGCCCTGCCCCACTCGGCTTCTGGGGCCCAGCCCCTCGGCGTTCCCGTGGGGCCCTGCCCCACTGGAATTCTGGGGCCCATCCCCAAGGCGATCGCACGGGGCCTTGCCCCGCTCGGCTTCTGGGGCCCAGCCCCACGGCGGTCGCACGGGGCCCTGCCCCTCTCGGCTTCTGGGGCCCAGCCCCAAGGCGGTCGCACGGGGCCCTGCCCCACTCGGCTTCTGGGGCCCAGCCCCTCGGCGGTCGCACGGGGCCCTGCCCCACTCGGCTTCTGGGGCCCAGCCCCTCGGTGATCGCACGGGGCCCTGCGCCACTCGGCTTCTAGGGCCCAGCCCCTCGGCGTTCCCGTGGGGCCCTGCCCCACTCGGCTTTTGGGGCCCAGCCCCTCGGCGTTCGCACGGGGCCCTGCCCCACTCGGCTTCTGGGGCCCAGCCCCTCGGCGGTCGCACGGGGCTCTGCCCCACTCGGCTTCTGGGGCCCAGCCCCACGGCGGTCGCACGGGGCCCTGCCCCACTCGAATTCTGGGGCCCAGCCCCACGGCGGTCGCACGGGGCCCTGCCCCTCTCGGCTTCTGGGGCCCAGCCCCTGGGCGGTCGCACGGGGCCCTGCCCCCCTCGGCTTCTGGGGCCCAGCCCCACGGCGGTCGCCCGGGGCCCTGCCCCTCTCGGCTTCTGGGGCCCAGCCTCTCGGCGTTCCCGTGGGGCCCTGCCCCACTCGAATTCTGGGGCCCAGCCCCTCGGCGGTCGCACGGGGCCCTGCCCCACTCGGCTTCTGGGGCCCAGCCCCTCGGCGGTCGCACAGGGCCCTGCCCCACTCGGCTTCTGGGGCCCAGCCCCACGGCGGTCGCACGGGGCCCTGCCCCTCTCGGCTTCTGGGGCCCAGCCCCTCAGCGTTCCCGTGGGGCCCTGCCCCACTCGGCTTTTGGGGCCCAGACCCACGGCGGCCGCACGGGGCCCTGCCCCACTCGGCTTCTGGGGCCCAGCCCCTCGGCGTTCCCGTGGGGCCCTGCCCCACTCGAATTCCGGGGCCCAGCCCCTCGGCGGTCGCACGGGGCCCTGCCCCACTCGGCTTTTGGGGCCCAGCCCCAAGGCGGTCGCACGGGGCCCTGCCCCAGTCGGCTTCTGGGGCCCAGCCCCTCGGTGATCGCACGGGGCCCTGCCCCACTCGGTTTCTGGGGTCCAGCCCCAAGGCGGTCGCACGGGGCCCTGCCCCACTCGGCTTCTGGGGCCCAGCCCCTCGGCGGTGGCACGGGGCCCTGCCCCACGCGGCTTCTGGGGCCCAGCTCCACGGCGGTCGCACGAGGCCCTGCCCCTCTCGGCTTCTGGGGCCCAGCCCCTCGGCATTCGCACGGGGCCTTGCCCCTCTCGGCTTCTGGGGCCCAGCCCCAAGGCGGTCGCACGGGGCCTTGCCCCGCTCGGCTTCTGGGGCCCAGCCCCACGGCGGTCGCACGGGGCCCTGCCCCACTCGGCTTCTGGGGCCCAGCCCCAAGGCGGTCGCACGGGGCCCTGCCCCACTCGGCTTCTGGGGCCCAGCCCCTCGGCGGGCGCACGGGGCCCTGCCCCACTCGGCTTCTGGGGCCCAGCCCCTCGGTGATCGCACGGGGCCCTGCGCCACTCGGCTTCTAGGGCCCAGCCCCTCGGCGTTCCCGTGGGGCCATGCCCCACTCGGCTTCTGGGGCCCAGCCCCTCGGCGGTCGCACGGGGCCCTGCCCCACTCGAATTCTGGGGCCCAGCCCCTCGGCGGTCGCACGGGGCCCTGCCCCACTCGGCTTCCGGGGCCCAGCCCCACGGCGGTCGCACGGGGCCCTGCGCCACTCGGCTTCTGGGGCCTAGCCCCTCGGCGGTCGCACGGGGCCCTGACCCTCTCGGCTTTTGGGGCCCAGCCCCACGGCGGTCACACGGGCCCCTGCCCCACTCGGCTTCTGGGGCTCAGCCCTCTCGGCGGTCGCACGGGGCCCTGCCCCACTCGAATTCCGGGGCCCAGCCCCTCGGCGGTCGCACGGGGCCCCGCTCCACTCGGCTTCTAGGGCCCAGCCCCTCGGCGGTCGCACGGGGCCCTGCCCCACTCGGCTTCTGGGCCCCAGCCCCTCGGCGGTCGCACGGGGCCTTGCCCCACTCGGCTTCTGGGGCCCAGCCCCTCGGCAGTCGCACGGGGCCCTGCCCCTCTCGGCTTCTGGGGCCCTGCCCCACTCGGCTTCTGGGGCCCAGCCCCTCGGCGGTCGCACGGGGCCCTTCCCCACTCGGCTTCTGGGGCCCTTCCACGGCGGTCGCGCGGGGCCCTGCTGCCCTCGGCTTCTAGGGCCCAGCCCCACGGCGGTCGCACGGGGCCCTGCCCCACTCGGCTTCTGGGGCCCAGCCCCAAGGCGATCGCACGGGGCCCTGCCCCGCTTGGCTTCTGGGGCCCAGCCCCTCGGTGATCGCACGGGGCCCTGCCCCACTCGGCTTCTGGGGCCCAGCCCCTCGGCGGTCGCAATGGGCTCTGCCCCTCTCGGCTTCTGGGGCCCAGCCCCACGGCGGTCGCACGGGGCCCTGCTCCACTGGGCTTCTGGGGCCCAGCCCCTCGGCGGTCGCACGGGGCCCTACCCCACTCGGCTTCTGGGCCCCAGTCCCTCGGCGGTCGCACGGGGCCCTGCCCCACTCGGCTTCTGGGGCCCAGCCCCTCGGGGGTCGCACGGTGCCCTGCCCCTCTCGGCTTCTGGGGCCAAGCCCCACGGCGGTCGCACGGGGCCCTGCCCCACTCGGCTTCTGGGGCCTAGCCCCTCGGCGGTCGCACGGGGCCCTGCCCCACTCGGCTTCTGGGGCCCAGCCCCACGGCGGTCGCGCGGGGCCCTGCCCCACTCGGCTTCTGGGGCCCAGCCCCTCGGTGATCGCACGGGGCCTTGCCCTACTTGGCTTCTGGGGCCCAGCCCCTCGGCGGTGGCACGGGGCCCTGCCCCTCTTGGCTTCTGGGGCCCAGCCCCACGGCGGTCGCACGGGGCCCTGCTCCACTCGGCTTCTGGGGCCCAGCCCCTCGGCGGTCGCACGGGGCCCTGCCCCACTCGAATTCTGGGGCCCAGCCCCTCGTCGGTCGCACGGGGCCCTGCCCCACTCGGCTTCTGGGGCCCAGCCCCTCGGCGGTCGCACGGGGCCCTGCCCCACTCGGCTTCTGGGGCCCAGCCCCACGGCGGTCGCACGGGGCCCTGCCCCACTCGGCTTCTGGGGCCCAGCCCCTCGGCGTTCGCACGGGACCATGCCCCTGTCGGCTTCTGGGGCCCAGCCCCACGGCGGTCGCACGGGGCCCTGCCCCACTCGGCTTCTGGGGCCCAGCCCCTCGGCGGTCGCACGGGGCCCTGCTCCACTCGGCTTCTTCGGCCCAGCCCCTCGGCGGTCGCACGGGGCCCTGCCCCACTCGAATTCTGGGGCCCAGCCCCTCGGCGGTCGCACGGGGCCCTGCCCCACTCGAATTCTGGGGCCCAGCCCCTCGGCGGTCGCACGGGGCCCTGCCCCACTCGAATTCTGGGGCCCAGCCCCACGGCGGTCGCACGGGGCCCTGCCCCACTCGGCTTTTGGGGCCCAGCCCCTCGGTGATCGCACGGGGCCCTGCCCCACTCGGCTTTCCGGGCCCAGCCCCACGGCGGTCACACGGGGCCCTGCCCCACTCGGCTTCTGGGGCCCAGCCCCTCGGTGATCGCACGGGGCCCTGCCCCTCTCGGCTTTTGGGGCCCGGCCCCTCGGCGGTCGCACGGGGCCCTGCCCCTGTCGGCTTCTGGGGCCCAGCCCCACGGCGGTCGCACGGGGCCCTGCCCCACTCGGCTTCTGGGGCCCAGCCCCTCGGCGTTCTCGTGGGGCCCTGCCCCACTCGGCTTCTGGGGCCCAGCCCCTCGGCGGTCGCACGGGGCACTGCCCCACTCGGCTTCTGGGGCCCAGCCCCTCGGCGGTCGCACGGGGCCCTGCCTTACTCGAATTTTGGGGCCCAGCCCCTCGGCGGTCGCACGGGGCCCTGCCCCACTCGAATTCTGGGGCCCAGCCCCTCGGCGAACGCACGGGGCCCTGCCCCACTCGGCTTCTGGGGCCCAGCCCCACGGCGGTCGCACGGGGCCCTGCCCCACTCGGCCTCTGGGGCCCAGCCCCTCGGTGATCGCACGGAGCCCTGCGCCACTCGGCTTCTGGGGCCCAGCCCCTCGGCGGTCGCACGGGGCCCTGCCCCTCTCGGCTTCTGGGGCCCAGCCCCACGGCGGTCGCACGGGGCCCTGCTCCACTCGGCTTCTGGGGCCCAGCCCCTCGGCGGTCGCACGGGGCCCTGCCCCACTCGAATTCTGGGGCCCAGCCCCTCGGCGGTCGCACGGGGCCCTGCTCAACTCGGCTTCTGGGGCCCAGCCCCTCGGCGGTCGCACGGGGCCCTGCCCCACTCGGCTTCTAGGCCCTAGCCCCTCGGCGGTCGCACGGGGCCCTGCCTCACTCGGCTTCTGGGGCCCAGCCCCTCGGGGGTCGCACGGTGCCCTGCCCCTCTCGGCTTCTGGGGCCCAGCCCCACGGCGGTCGCACGGGGCCCTGCCCCACTCGGGTTCTGGGGCCTAGCCCCTCGGCGGTCGCACGGGGCCCTGCCCCACTCGGCTTCTGGGGCCCAGCCCCACGGCGGTCGCGCGGGGCCCTGCCCCACTCGGCGTCTGGGGCCCAGCCCCTCGGTGATCGCACGGGGCCCTGCCCTACTTGGCTTCTGGGGCCCAGCCCCTCGGCGGTCGCACGGGGCTCTGCCCCTCTCGGCTTCTCGGGCCCAGCCCCACGGCGGTCGCACGGGGCCCTGCTCCACTCGGCTTCTGGGGCCCAGCCCCTCGGCGGTCGCACGGGGCCCTGCCCCACTGGAATTCTGGGGCCCAGCCCCTCGTCGGTCGCACGGGGCCCTGCCCCACTCGGCTTCTGGGGCCCAGCCCCTCGGCGGTCGCATGGGGCCCTGCCCCACTCGGCTTCTGGGGCCCAGCCCCACGGCGGTCGCACGGGGCCCTGCCCCACTCGGCTTCTGGGGCCCAGCCCCACGGCGGTCGCATGGGGCCCTGCCCCACTCGGGTTCTGGGGCCCAGCCCCTCGGCGTTCGCACGGGACCATGCCCCTGTCGGCTTCTGGGGCCCAGCCCCACGGCGGTCGCACGGGGCCCTGCCCCACTCGGCTTCTGGGGCCCAGCCCCTCGGCGGTCGCACGAGGCCCTTCCCCTCTCGGCTTCTGGGGCCGAGCCCCACGGCGGTCGCACGGGGCCCTGCCCCACTCGGCTTCTGGGGCCCAGCCCCTCGGCGGTCGCACGGGGCCCTGCCCCAATCGAATTCTGGGGCCCAGCCCCTCGGCGGTCGCACGGGGCCCTGCCCCACTCGAATTCTGGGGCCCAGCCCCACGGCGGTCGCACGGGGCCCTGCCCCACTCGGCTTCTGGGGCCCAGCCCCTCGGTGATCGCACGGGGCCCTACCTCACTCGGCTTCTGGGGCCCAGCCCCTCGGTGATCGCACGGGGCCCTGCCCCTCTCGGCTTTTGGGGCCCAGCCCCTCGGCGGTCGCACGGGGCCCTGCCCCACTCGAATTCTGGGGCCCAGCTCCTCAGCGTTCGCACGGGGCCCTGCCCCTGTCGGCTTCTGGGGCCCAGCCCCACGGCGGTCGCACGGGGCCCTGCCCCACTCGGCTTCTGGGGCCCAGCCCCTCGGCGTTCTCGTGGGGCCCTGCCCCACTCGGCTTCTGGGGCCCAGCCCCTCGGCGGTCGCACGGGGCACTGCCCCACTCGGCTTCTGGGGCCCAGCCCCTCGGCGGTCACACGGGGCCCTGCCCCACTCGAATTCTGGGGCCCAGCCCCTCGGCGGTCGCACCGGGCCCTGCCCCACTCGAATTCTGGGGCCCAGCCCCTCGGCGGTCGCACGGGGCCCTGCCCCACTCGGCTTCTGGGGCCCAGCCCCACGGCGGTCGCACGGGGCCCTGCCCCACTCGGCCTCTGGGGCCCAGCCCCTCGGTGATCGCACGGAGCCCTGCGCCACTCGGCTTCTGGGGCCCAGCCCCTCGGCGGTCGCACGGGGCCCTGCCCCTCTCGGCTTCTGGGGCCCAGCCCCACGGCGGTCGCACGGGGCCCTACTCCACTCGGCTTCTGGGGCCCAGCCCCTCGGCGGTAGCACGGGGCCCTGCCCCACTCGAATTCTGGGGCCCAGCCCCTCGGCGGTCGCACGGGGCCCTGCCCCACTCGGCTTCTGGGCCCTAGCCCCTCGGCGGTCGCACGGGGCCCTGCCCCACTCGGCTTTTGGGGCCCAGCCCCTCGGGGGTCGCACGGTGCCCTGCCCCTCTCGGCTTCTGGGGCCCAGCCCCACGGCGGTCGCACGGGGCCCTGCCCAACTCGGGTTCTGGGGCCTAGCCCCTCGGCGGTCGCACGGGGCCCTGCCCCACTCGGCTTCTGGGGCCCAGCCCCACGGCGGTCGCGCGGGGCCCTGCCCCACTCGGCTTCTGGGGCCCAGCCCCACGGCGGTCGCACGGGGCCCTGCCCCACTCGGCTTCTGGGGCCCAGCCCCACGGCGGTCGCACGGGGCTCTGCCCCTCTCGGCTTCTGGGGCCCAGCCCCACGGCGGTCGCACGGGGCCCTGCTCCACTCGGCTTCTGGGGCCCAGCCCCTCGGCGGTCGCACGGGGCCCTGCCCCACTGGAATTCTGGGGCCCAGCCCCTCGTCGGTCGCACGGGGCCCTGCCCCACTCGGCTTCTGGGGCCCAGCCCCTCGGCGGTCGCACGGGGCCCTGCCCCACTCGGCTTCTGGGGCCCAGCCCCACGGCGGTCGCACGGGGCCCTGCCCCACTCGGCTTCTGGGGCCCAGCCCCACGGCGGTCGCATGGGGCCCTGCCCCACTCGGGTTCTGGGGCCCAGCCCCTCGGCGTTCGCACGGGACCATGCCCCTGTCGGCTTCTGGGGCCCAGCCCCACGGCGGTCGCACGGGGCCCTGCCCCACTCGGCTTCTGGGGCCCAGCCCCTCGGCGGTCGCACGAGGCCCTTCCCCTCTCGGCTTCTGGGGCCCAGCCCCACGGCGGTCGCACGGAGCCCTGCCCCACTCGGCTTCTGGGGCCCAGCCCCTCGGCGGTCGCACGGGGCCCTGCCCCAATCGAATTCTGGGGCCCAGCCCCTCGGCGGTCGCACGGGGCCCTGCCCCACTCGAATTCTGGGGCCCAGCCCCACGGCGGTCGCACGGGGCCCTGCCCCACTCGGCTTCTGGGGCCCAGCCCCTCGGTGATCACACGGGGCCCTGCCCCACTCGGCTTCTGGGGCCCAGCCCCTCGGTGATCGCACGGGGCCCTGCCCCTCTCGGCTTTTGGGGCCCAGCCCCTCGGCGGTCGCACGGGGCCCTGCCCCACTCGGCTTCTGGGGCCCAGCTCCTCAGCGTTCGCACGGGGCCCTGCCCCTGTCGGCTTCTGGGGCCCAGCCCCACGGCGGTCGCACGGGGCCCTGCCCCACTCGGCTTCTGGGGCCCAGCCCCACGGCGGTCGCACGGGGCACTGCCCCACTCGGCTCCTGGGGCCCAGCCCCTCGGCGGTCGCACGGGGCCCTGCCCCACTCGAATTCTGGGGCCCAGCCCCTCGGCGGTCGCACGAGGCCCTGCCCCACTCGAATTCTGGGGCCCAGCCCCACGGCGGTCGCACGGGGCCCTGCCCCACTCGGCTTCTGGGGCCCAGCCCCTCGGTTATCGCACGGGGCCCTGCCCCACTCGGCTTATGGGGCCCAGCCCCTCGGTGATCGCACGGGGCCCTGCCCCACTCGGCTTCTGGGGCCCAGCCCCACGGCGGTCACACGGGGCCCTGCCCCACTCGGCTTCTGGGGCCCAGCCCCACGGCGGTCGCACGGGGCCCTGCCCCACTCGGCTTCTGGGGCCCAGCCCCTCGGCGATCGCACGGGGCCCTGCTCCACTCGGCTTCTGGGGCCCAGCCCCACGGCAGTCGCACGGGGCACGGGCTCCAACTCCTCGTCTGCACCAATTGACTGCCATTAGCAGCACTCAGGGCCCCCCACACGCGGCGGCCCCCGCGTCGAGACGGAGGCCACTGCTCGTCCCTTCGCACGTCGGCACGGTCACGAGTACGCGCGGGGGATATGGCGATGCGGCAGGGGCGCGAACCCTGGGAAGGGAGAGCGCGGGTGAGGCTGGGTGGCCCGGTTGCACGACAGGGGAGGGTGCCTGTCCCTCACAGCACAGCACCGTTCTCCCTCGGGGGGCACCCTCGGGGGGTGGCAGGGATGGGCCCTGGGCTGACTCGGCCGGAGGTTGGGGGGGTGGGGCTGCGGGGGCCCCCCAGTTGCGGGGGTTGCGGCCACCTTGGGCTTGGACTTGGGGCGGGAGGCGATGCCATGCATCAACCCGGCATACCCCGGTTGGCCGCCGCCGGGTCGAACCCCCCCATGTCCATGAGCGCCGACCGGGTCGGCGTCCACGTTTAGGTCCTTCCCGCAAACTCCATCCCCCCGAGTCCCAGCGCCTACCAGCAGTTGGCGATGAATCGCCAGTGGGTGCCCCCCCCCCTTTTTTTTCTCGGGGGTGAAGAGGTTGAGTTGGGCCAACTCAAACATCGTCACCCCCTTTTGCGAGGAGGGGGGGCGTCTCCCCCCATTGTCGCCTGGGCAACTCCCGTTCCCACCTCCACCGCCCTCGGACCACCCCCACCCGCATGGGCTTGTCCAGGTGGACCAGCCCCCCCTCGTCCACCCATACCCACCTCCTGGGCCCCAAAAGCCTTTGATGCAACCGGTGCATCAAAAAACAGAGAGTCCAAGCCGGACTCTCCTGGGGGACGAGGAGGCGGTGGTCCGGTTTTGGGGGGTGGGGGCCAACCAGGACGGCCGGGTCCCATGGCAGGTCGTCGATGGCCCCTGCATCCCTCGACCCCCCAAAAAACCTCAGCCAATCCCCCCCCCCCTCCACCTTCGCCTCCACCTCCTCCTTCACCGTCTACTCCCCCATCTCCTCCGCCTCCACCTCCACCTCCACCACCTCCTCCACCACCTCCTCCTTCGCCTTATCCACCTCCGCCGCCGCAATGGTCTCCAACCTTCGCACACTGCGATCCAGCGCCTCGATCGCCTCCGCTTTCTCCTCCATCCTTGTCATTCGCCTTGCCAACGGAGTACTCCGCCATGGCGAAATGCTCTCATCCCCAATCCGGCGCAGCTCCACTAGCTTGGTCTTTCATTGGGCGACCTTGGTTTGTGCCTTGGCCTTTGCCCCCCTTTGGGCTGCGAGGGAAACCGAGAGACCTCGCAGCTCCCCCCGCAGCTCCTCAACTCGCACGCGCCCCGGGGCTGCCTTGGTTGACTTCTTGGCGGCCAACGGGGGAGGGGGTGGCAACGGAGGAGCTGGGGCTTGGTGTTGGGACTTGGGCTTGGGCTTGGCCTAGTGGGGTGGCTTCGGTTCGGCCTCGGCCTGCTCGGCCTTGGGCTCGCCTGCTTCGCTTGCTGGTGCTGCTGGGCAATCACCGCTGCCAGCAGCTCTGCCGTCAGCCATTGCTACAACAAACGCAGGAGTGTTCTAGCGGCGTTCTAGGCAACCGTTCGAGCAGCGTTCTAGCGACGTTCTAGCGACCGATCGTGCTGCCTAGATCAACACTAGAACGCTTCCCTAGATCAACGCTAGAACGCGCAACAGAACACCTGTCCCATGGGCTACTCGATGAATTCCTTGGAAGCCATGTTGCTGATGGTGAATATTCTGTTGGAGGGAAGCCTGCATGTGGCCCTGGCCCCTCGTCACCTCCATTGCATCCCTGCCCGAGCACGGCACTGGCGAACGCGGCCCCTTGTGCACAACCCACAACACTTCAAAGTATGCAAACAGCCATGTCATGCACCTTGCTTGCACATTGGCCTCCCCGTGGATGGCCGACCACTGACGAGACACCTCGTCCACCCCCTCCACCCGACAGCCCCCCCCCCCCCCCCTGATGGCTGTGCTAGTTATGACCATGTTTCAGAAAGCGGTTGATGCTTTCCGAAATGTCAGCCGAGAACATAGCCAACCCAAATGGCTTAATGCTGTGCAACATGGTATCTACATGATACTCGAGGCTCAGTAGATACCATGATGCTGTACTGACAGTACAGTGCCGCCGGAAATCTCTTGCCACGGCGGCACAGTGCAATGGGTTAGGGCCCTGATATGTACAATAGATGGCCTGCAGCAGGTCCCACAGGTTCGCGATGGCCTTGTACGAGGCCGTGCTCGGCCTAATGCCGAGGCACCTAGCAATATTCGGCCATGCCTCAAAAAACTTGGTCGTCTCTTCCCCGTCCGGGGAAGCTGACCCATAAACGCTCCAACCTGCACGGCTCTCCGACAGGACAACTTGCGGGTCTTGACGAAGCGCAGGGGTGACCAACCTAGCCTCCCGGTCGACAAACTCCCCCAACAAGCGGCCCATGGCCATTGTCAAGTGCAAAATGCACAAGATCACGCAGGCACGTGGCAATTTCAAAATCTGTTGCGTGCTGCAGCCAGTGGCTTGCAAAGAAGGGCGTCCCAAGGAGGAAGGCCGTGTAGTGGGCGTCATCACGCTCCATGGTCCGCGGGATAGCACTACCCTCCCAATTCTTCTTATGGGCATTCCATATCCCCTCATTGAACATGGAGCCCACTTGGGGGCATGTGGACACCCCGATGACCCTTCGTGTCCACGGTTGATCCCCCCCGAGGATCACGTTTGCCTCCTCCCTGGAGGCCCCCCATTGGACGAGCCCCGTGTCGATGATTTCTTGACTCACCCAAACACGAGACATGGGGGGTGGTTCATTTGGTTCTAGTCTAGCCTAGCCTAGCTTCTAGCGAGCGGTGTCCAAGGCTAACTAGATCAAAACTAGAACGAGTTAAAGGGACTAGGTGAGAGGAGTACCTCCCCATTGCTCTTCCACAACGTCCCAAGGGTGTCCATGGCCTTGTCATCGCAATTGGCCATGCTCAACACCCAAAGGCTCGCGGGGGAGCGGGCCAAGCGGTCGAAGTTGGCCAAGGAGATGGTGAGTTGGGTCCAATTGCCCCCGGCCACGGGGTAGGCATCCCCCCGGACGATGAACCCGAATGGGAAGGAGCGGTTGATTGACCGCACCAAGCCGGACCGGGAGAGGGTGTATGTGACCCATGAAGCCTTGGGCCATGAGATCCCGGTGGCCTCGGGCAACACCGTGGCAACAGGGGTATCCAATTCCACTGGGGCGACCAATTGTTTCCAACGTCCTTGGAAGTTCCGCTTTGTACAAATTCCACGGGAATGGGGGCCACCGGGGGTGGTGCGGTCGTACTCCAACTTACGGAGCGTGTAGAGTTCCGAAAGGGTCCTCCACGAGGACTTGGGGGCCCTCATGTTGAGCACTGGTTCACACATGGCGCTGGGGGGGAGTAGGGAGGCGGCGTATGCCTTGACGGCGGCGTTGCATGCCTCACCCGTGGTTTGGGTAGAAGTGGCGGTGTTCACATATTGGACGGCGTTGTTGAATTGCCGCCGTGCTAGGGGGTGTGATCACGCCCACGTGGCCAAATAATGGCCCACGCGCTCATCCTTGAGGTTCGAAGCCCCACTCAAGTCCCGTAGTGCGTTAGACAAGAGGGAAGTATCCTTCCCGGTTGAGGAGGGTCCAAGGGGGGAAGTGGCGGCGCGCAACCCTTGGTACATGCCAGAAGAAACAATCCTGTTCTAGCCTAGAACACTCTAGCCTAGATGTTCTAGCCGAGATTAGATCAATAGTAAAACGATATAGTGTCTACCCATATGTGCCCATTTCTTCATTGTTCCGCCGTGCATGCTTGCTATTGTCCGTAGTGAATTGTTGCATGCTTCGTTCCCTCGCGCTTAGATATTACACCTTTCTTTGCAATGAAACAGCAAAAACTCCCAATTTCTTCTTGTCATGTGCGCGTTGTGCCCCTGCTGTGTGCGTCTGTGCACACACGCCCCCATACTCTACCACGTCTGGAAAGGGCAAGGAGCGCTGGGCTTCTCGCAGAATGTGCCGCGTGGTGCCTACCGTGACTGTGAGTGGGGGGCGTGACATTAAGTCTCCAAGGGATGACGGCGCAGAGATCAACCTCTGTGTAACGCAAGATAGGGCGCAAATGTCGAGCCTGAAACTGGTCGAGGCCTACCACCGCCTGCCCTTATGGGAGACCTAGCCTATCACTGATGGAGGTGGGCTCCAGACGCGTGGTGCGGGGTTTCCGCATGAGGCAGTAATCTGACTTTGTTGGACTTGCAACCCCCCTTAGGCATGCAAGAGGGACACCCCCAAGGGATCGCTCTAGACCCACCCCTTCCCACGTTTGCCGAACAGCCTTGCGGGCCGCAATGACTCTGCGCACTAAAGGTGCGCCTTCACCAGGGCGTGCAAAACGTTCGCTGCAAAGGTTACCAGCCCAGGCACTGTGTCGGGGGTGCTCGGGGCCCCAAAACCGCTTCTGCCACCGTGGTCATGGCAGCCACAAAATGGTGGCATGTCTCTGTCACAGCGGCCAGGCGCATGGAATGTAGACCTTTCAATTGTTTGCAAAAGCGTCCCGCTGCCATTGGCGGACACTGGACCCCAGCTTGAAACGAGCTGGGGAGGTTGGATTCCTGGGGCCGCTAGGGCGGGGATGGTGAGGAGACGTATTTGCACACGGTAATGATCTGACGGAAAGACGGACTTACTCTCAACTAAAACTTCACCTACTTGCGAAGACATAGGACGGCTGAGAAAGAAGTCCAAAGCTCCTATGAAGCCTTGGGCACTGACCCACGTGGTCCCGCGCATGCCATGCAATGAAACAGAAACCGTGCAAGCAGCCCTCCCACCTCTTGGAGGAACACCGGAGCGGGGTAATCACACCACTGTAGTAGCTGCCGGAGCGCCACTACTTTAATCTTGACCGTGTGCTCCACATTGCGGACCGTGTGCTCCACGTTGAGGGTTAGCAAATGGAAACCGGCTAGCGCATCTACGGAAGCCACACGCTCCGAGTCGGCGTTTCGTTCTAAATCCCGTACGGAAGACAAAGCTACGTGCAATTTGCGGAGAGAGCGGCGGAAAGTGGGTGACCCCGTGACGGGGTCACCCACTTTTTGCGGAAAGCGTTGGAGGGTTACGGGGTTTAGGACCGTCAAAAGCAAGGTGAGGGACCTTGTAGTGACTGGCGCAAAACTAAGCCGGGCTCGTCAAAAAAATCCGGAGGAGAGATAATACACGCGGTCTAGCCTCAAGGGGAACACTTGTCCCTTGCAGAGCGATTGCGGAGACGTGCCGTATCCCGGTATACCACGCAATGAGCACTCCACCGTGACCGTAAGGCCTGTGTGATCGAATGACCTGCGGACTAGGGTGACGTTGACTAGCGCACCTGGCGCGGACACCAGGGAGGCCAATGGTAGAGGAAGGGCTACAAAACCAGCGAGCCTCTGACTCCCAAGGACATATCCCCACTGCTAGTTGCTCGCAACCGGGGGTAACTGCAGCATGCACTCTGTCACACGCTTTCGTGAGCTCATAGGATCTTGAGGCCGAAAAAACTTGTGGCCGTCAGCTGGGTTCCCGATTGTGGAGTGGTCGCGGGTCTGGGGTAGTTCGCCACGGCGTTGGTGGGTCCGTTTCCCAGTTAGGGGAGGAGATTGTGTCCTAGTTTCGGGGGAAGTGACTGGTACGCGTGGGTTGGTTTGACTGTGCTACTATGCGAAGGGACGTGACCACAAGCCGACCCATACTGGAAAGGGGGGCCCGTACCAAATGACCATGTAGTATGAGTTAACCGGGACCGGCGCGATCCCCCGTGCCTCCGATGTCGGTGTTCCCGTGAGGGAGAATGGGGGCGCTCTCGCGCTTCCGAGCGCGACCCCTTATTACGTTTCTGCCCTCCATCCTCCGTGCGGTCATCAATGTGCGCCCTGACTGCGGAGGGGGTAGGGGCTACATTGACGCCCCCACGGGTTGGCTCCGCAACGGGTGCACTAGAGGTTGCTTGGCCGACAGTCCCACTCTTCCACCTACCTGTGTAGGGGGTCCATGGGTGCTTGTAGGACTTGTGCCATTGCACACTCCGGCCGCTTGGCGTGATAGAGCCTCCCTGCTCTACTAGCGCTCAGGCCTCCTCACGGACCCCGATATTAGCAAAGGACACTTTCGCACGTACAAACTGATCCAACACAATGCACAAGTTGTCATGAAAATGAGAGCGCAGGAAACCGGCTAACATTCTAGCGCACACGGGTTGGGACGGAGGGTGTGACCCCGGAGTGCAATGCACATTGCAGCTCACGGCGAATGAAGCGGGATTTGAACGGGCCCACCTCCCTCAACCTCTGCTCCCCGTGGACTAATTGGCTTTCTGCGCTTGCATTGTGGGACTTTGCCCAGGGGCACTGGCTGAAGGAACATACTTGGGGTGGCACTTAACAAATTCGGCACCGAGGGCAAGGAGGCACGGAGCCCTCCCACTTGTGTGGCAGTGCGTCATGCGGAAAGCCGGGAATCTCGCATCCCGCGAGTTGCATGGTGAGATGGAAGGCCCGCGCTAGGCTTTCCACCTGCTTGTCCTCAACAGCATGCAGCCAGGTGAGGAACCCATTCAGCACTCGAAGTGAACCCTAAGGGGCACTCCCCGTGTCGTGGGGGCCATGCGTTTCCCCACCAAAACCATAAGGTCTTTGGCACTAGACTGTGGTCCTCGAGGTTCGGGGTCCTCCAGACCCGTAAGGTCAACTATGGGTGACTCCACGGAGGTTCGACGATTGGGGCCGCGACAAGGGGAGGCATGTCTACGGTTGGCTAAAAGTGCGCAGGGAAAAATTGTGAATCCAGAAAAAACAGGGAGCCTCGCGCCACCCAGGCCTTGAGAAAAAATGGGAAGGACGGGTACCATGCCGCATGATGCTTGTCAATGCGAATCAGTTCGCAGGACGAAGCTTGTCTAGGGCCGCTTGCAGGATATCCGTTACTTGGGTGCCCTCCGGGGGGGGGGGGGGCTTCCGGGCAAGAGAGAGTAAAGTCTTCGCAGCCATATGGATACGTTATCAACAGCTCGCGGATCGGTGTCTGCGTCACGTTTGCGATCCCACATCTTCGTGTCTTGAGGACCCCTATGACTTGGGCTTGTAGGTCATCTATCTGGGCTTGCAGTCGCCCAGTGGCCTCATCATGCATCTTCTTCTGATGTGCCAGGGCTTGACGTGCGGAGAGCAGCGTCTCCTCGGTTGCTTGCAGTTTTTGGCAAGTCAGACGGTGGCGGTCTGTCATCCGGCATAGTTGGGCGTCGTTTCTCCTAGGGGTCACCGGCTGGAGAACAGCTTCAAATTGCAACGATAGGTCAATGGGCACCCAATCTCCATCCACCGGCTTGTCTAGGACTTCCTTCGTGGTCGGGCCGCAAAGGTTACCCACGGGGACGAAGGGGCATCATTCGTCAGTGCCGGCGAAGCGCCCGATCCATGGGTCGGCGTGTGTGGGCCGCCGGTCATGGTCCACACAGCCAGAGGCAACTCTGCCACACGAGGGGTGCGCAAGAGCTGATGTCGAGAGCACATTGACAATGGGTCTCAGAGACCTGATGCTAGGTGCAAGGGTTGCAGAGAGGCGGGTACCCATGGCGGCGAAATGAGATCCATCACTCACCCAACGACTTCTTCCTCACGAAATAACAGAGTCAACACTTCCAGTATGCGCGGCGCCTGCTCACCGGGGACACTTCAGACTTTGACACGGGAGGGGGATTCCACGGGGCATTTTTGTTGTGGAGTGCCCGCCAAGTCGGCGGCCCACCACAGAATACAGGGATACATCTGATGCAAGATGTCCGGCGCGGCATGCGGAGTGTTGAGTGGCAGGTGGGGTGTCAAGGATGACAGCCCACTACCCCGCGGCATCGTTTTTGTGCCACTCCGCCCACGTGGACTTGAGTGGCGATGGTGACCGTCATGAGATAGGGTCTAGCACCAGCTTAGAAAATTGGCTGCCTCGGAATTGGGGCATTTTTTGCGGTTCGGTGAGGCCAAGCAGCCGCAGAAGCCTCGTCCGGAACAAGTTGCCGTAAATGCGTCGGAAGAAAGGGATCCACCGCAGTGGGAGCTCCTGGGAGGCAACATCCGCGGTCTGCGCAAAAGCTAGAAGCGGTACAGATTGAGCCATGGCAATCGGGCAATGGCTAATAATTCGTACCCCCGAGGTTGTCTTGACGTTTGCAGTGACGGTGATCAGCACACCGTTGATTCTAAGCCCCACGTGCAGATCGCTGATAACGTACAATTCGCCCTCTAGCGCTTGCCACCGCCAGGTGTCACTTAGGCCACGCTAACTACCCGCCCCTTACGACCCAAACATGTGCACTTTGTCGCTCAAATTCATTGTCTCTATTTGCCAATTTGCCCACCTCTGCGCAAAATTTCCCCTGGCCCCCCCCCCCCGGATAGCAAAAAAGGTATACATATTTTGATGTTTCGATGACTGTGGGCGAAATTTCCCTCAGCTCCGCCTCTTCTGCAAAATGTATAGGTCAAAAACACCAATCCGTGATGCTGGGGGAAATATCTTCCACCCCCCCTGCTGTTGTTTCTTTGCTTGTGGTGTGCCGGATATGTTGCCCTTTGCCTCACTGCGATAAAGTTGAACCTGGGAGAAATTTGTTCCAGCTTGCCTTTACACCCTTGTACCTATGGGGTGGTACCTGTGTTGGTTTCTGTTCACTGACTCTTAGGTATGCTTCTGCCAATGTGGCTGTGAGACATGATTGATGTGCGCTTTCTTCAAACAGCCGTGGGGGGTACCCGCGTTCGGACCCCGAAGGCTGTGATTTGGGTGGCATTGAACAAAGGGAGGACACTCTCGGTGCTGCAGCTGGCACTGGATTTGCGTCACAATAGAAAGACTAGACGTAATGTTCTCAGGAGGCCTTAATTGGCCGCCCTGGTGAGCCTCAAGAATTCGAATTTGTTACCCCGAACTGGGGTGTTTTTTTAGCCTATGAAATGCAGGGGGGGGGGGGGGTGGTCACTGTTTCAATTTATGTTTTGAAAGCCATTTTGAACCATACCAATGTTCCAATTCCAAATAGACAATTTCACCCCCCAAATTAGCCAAATTCCAACAATAAAACGAAATTTCGCCACTCCTTTGAAATTGGCCAATATCATACCCTTTTTTCATGTATGTTTTCACTCATGAGACGCGACATTTCGCAACTCTTTCATTATTTGATGTTTTGATACCCTTATTGTGTATATGTATATTTGTGTGCTAATTTGATTTCATTTGTCCCGAAATTTGTGCCTTTGATGAATTTAATCAACATTCCGACAATCTTGACATGCAGTATGTTTTCTGTTTTGAGGCAAATATGTGAGTATTTGCTTTGAGGTGACCACAGGACATGGATCCAGCACTGCTACGGGTGGTTGTGGCAAGTCGTGAGTTTCAGAACATTGATCTCCTCATGACGGATGTTGCCAATGGGGGCTTTGCAACGTCATTGGCTATCTGGGCCCACACAATGCGGACAAATCGACGATCACGGAAGGACTCTACAAGGTTGCTGTTTTCCCATGGAATACGGACGAAGCCCTGGTGGTACGCTGTTTTCTCAAATCAATTGCTATGCTTGTGGCGACTTCTGAGAATGATTGCAGCCCCTCATGCACAGCCGCAGGATGTACCAATACCTATTTCATTGAGCCCGAGGAACCGCCTATTTGTTGGCTCCCACAGGATCTGTGCATGCAGCTATGCCCTCACTTACTGCCAATGCGCGACAACAAGCAACTTCGCTTTGGCAAAGCATGCAGAACCACCGGATGGCGCTCTGGTATGACAACGAGGTGAAAAAGAATTATGGGGTACACCCGCTGCATCTTGACCACTCCATAAATTGCACAGCTGTGGCCGTGTTACATTTGCCAGTCCTACCACCATTTCCGGGTCATGTCTCACTAATTGATGCTGTTGAGACAATTGGGGCACGTGTTGATGCTTCACAACTTCATCATCCGGATCTGCTTCGGCGGGTCGATGCTCTTCCTGACATGATTCGGCGTACTTTTGTCAGAGTCCCCTTGGACATTGTGCGGCAAAATGTGGTACCTCTCCGTTGGCAACCAATGATGCTGTCTCAACTGCGGTGTGGAACCAAACTGGATCACTTGAAACTGCTAAATACACCCCGGCATGTGCAGCACGCAACTCGTCATGATTTACCACTGTGTGTGGATATGAAGATTCACTATGAGCTGTTGAAACACCTGTATGGGCAGAGTTACACTTCATAGAACTTCCAGTTGCATTGGTCAAGCCTCCCCCTCATCTACGGGGTTTGGCCCCACGTGCAGATCGGTGATAACGTACAATTCGCCCTCTAGCGCTTGCCACCGCCAGGTGTCACTTAGGCCACGCTAACTACCCGCCCCTTACGACCCAAACATGTGCACTTTGTCGGCTTCTTTGTGTCTTGTTTTCGTGTGCATGTTTTCCATGTGTTGCTCGTACTGTAATAGGTGGTGAAGAATAATTATACATTTATTGCGCGTCCTATGCATACACACTTTGAAACTCAAATTCATTGTCTCTATTTGCCAATTTGCCCACCTCTGCGCAAAATTTCCCCTACCCCCCCCCCCGGATAGCAAAAAAGGTATACATATTTTGATGTTTCGATGACTCTGGGCGAAATTTCCCTCAGCTCCGCCTCTTCTGCAAAATGTATAGGTCAAAAACACCAATCCGTGATGCTGGGGGAAATATCTTCCACCCCCCCTGCTGTTGTTTCTTTGCATGTGGTGTGCCGGATATGTTGCCCTTTGCCTCACTGCGATAAAGTTGAACCTGGGAGAAATTTGTTCCAGCTTGCCTTTACACCCTTGTACCTATGGGGTGGTACCTGTGTTGGTTTCTGTTCACTGACTCTTAGGTATGCTTCTGCCAATGTGGCTGTGAGACATGATTGATGTGCGCTTTCTTCAAACAGCCGTGGGGGGTACCCGCGTTCTGACCCCGAAGGCTGTGATTTGGGTGGCATTGAACAAAGGGAGGACACTCTCGGTGCTGCAGCTGGCACTGGATTTGCGTCACAATAGAAAGACTAGACGTAATGGTCTCAGGAGGCCGTAATTGCCCGCCCTAGTGAGCCTCAAGAATTCGAATTTGTTACCCCGAACTGGGGTGTTTTTTTAGCCTATGAAATGCAGGGGGGGGGGGGGTGGTCACTGTTTCAATTTATGTTTTGAAAGCCATTTTTGAACCATACCAATGTTTGAATTCCAAATAGACAATTTCACCCCCCAAATTAGCCAAATTCCAACAATGAAACGAAATTTCGCCACTCCTTTGAAATTGGCCAATATCATACCCTTTTTTCATGTATGTTTTCACTCATGAGACGCGACATTTCGCCACTCTTTCATTATTTGATGTTTTGATACCCTTATTGTGTATATGTATATTTGTGTGCTAATTTGATTTCATTTGTCCCAAAATTTGTGCCTTTGATGAATTTCATCAACATTCCGACAATCTTGACATGCAGTATGTTTTCTGTTTCGAGGCAAATATGTGAGTATTTGCTTTGAGGTGACCACAGGACATGGATCCAGCACTGCTACGGGTGGTTGTGGCAAGTCGTGAGTTTCAGAACATTGATCTCCTCATGATGGATGTCGCCAATGGGGGCTCTGCAACGTCATTGGCTATCTGGGCCCACGCAATGCGGACAAATCAACGATCACGGAAGGACTCTACACGGTTGCTGTTTTCCCATGGAACACGCACGAAGCCCTGGTGGTACACTGTTTTCTCAAATCAATTGCTATGCTTGTGGTGACTTCTGAGAATGACGGCAGCCCCTCATGCACAGCCGCAGGATGTACCAATACCTATTTCATTGAGCCCGAGGAACCGCCGATTGTTGGCTCCCACAGGATCTGTGCATGCAGCTATGCCCTCACTTACTGCCAATGCGCGATGACAAGCAACTTCGCTTTGGCAAAGCATGCAGAACCACCGGATGGCGCTCTGGTATGACAACTAGGTGAAAAAGAATTATGGGGTACACCCGCTGCATCTTGACCACTCCATAAATTGCACAGCTGTGGCCGTGGTACATTTGCCAGTCCTACCACCATTTCCGGGTCATGTCTCACTAATTGATGCTGTTGAGACAATTGGGGCACGTGTTGATGCTTCACAACTTCATCATCCGGATCTGCTTCGGCGGGTTGATGCTCTTCCTGACATGATTCGGCGTACTTTTGTCAGAGTCCCCTTGGACATTGTGCGGCCAAATGTGGTACCTCTCCGTTGGCAACCAATGATGCTGTCTCAACTGCGGTGTGGAACCAAACTGGATCACTTGAAACTGCTAAATACACCCCGGCATGTGCAGCACGCAACTCGTCATGATTTACCACTGTGTGTGGATATGAAGATTCACTATGAGCTGTTGAAACACCTGTATGGGCAGAGTTACACTTCATAGAACTTCTACTTGCATTGGTCAAGCCTCCCCCTCATCTACGGGGTTTGGCACCCGTACAAGCATATGATCACCATGCTTTACGTCAACTTTATGCCCATTATCTCTTTGATCGAGAGAGTACACACTGATTTCAAGAAAGGACATGAAGTACCAACAAAGGTTAAGCTCTCTCAAATGGAGACGACAATACTGGCGCTTTGTCTGAATGCTGGCACTTACCTATCAAGCATTCAGGCAAAACTTGATGCATTTGCTGTTGCAGCGCAGAATGGACCCTTGACGGACATGCGGTCTAAAAGCAAGGAGCTACTTTTGGGGTTGAAGGTGTATTGCCCTGCTGCATTTAGGATTGGTGTCCTTGTGAGAGACTGCAATTGGGCTGGTAGAGATCCCGGAAGTGGGAAGAATGCCTTGGCGGTGCTGGACTCCTGTTTGTTGGTTATGCTTTCTTTGGTGGGGGATCAATGGGAGAATGTGGAGTACATCAAGACATTGGTGGCTGCCCTGGTCACATGGCAGCGTGGGCAATCACGAACGCCCGGTTTGTATTCACATTGAGAAATCCGGGGAGGCTATGTTGAGCAGGTTGTGTGCACAGTGCCGGATTTTGACTCCCATCACATCCCACAGTGGCACCTCGGAAATTTTTGTAACGTTGAGTCAGACCCTGTCAGGGAGGAAGAACCTGCGGTTCTCACTGACACAGAAGTGTGTGAAGCGGTCTGGGTCCAATGTGAGAAAGTTTATTCTGAGTGTGTTTGTTGCATCCTTGCCCATGGTACAATGCAAGCCACCACCCCTTCGCGTAGTAGAAGCAGTTGTGTGGCGTAGTTAGTAGATGTAGATTAGTAGATTTCCCAGCACATTTGCAGCCGTTCCACCACGTAGTGTTCCTTTCAGTGTCTTCCACAAATATATTAGGTCCATTCTTCGTAAGAACCCCCCAAGCGATGACCTTCTTGCGGTTCTACAGCAAACAGTGCCTCCATCAACGATTCGAGGGTAACGCAATGTCGATATCCAGAGAGTAATGCAAATTTCCCGCCCGCCGAAGCCCAAACCCAAACCAAAATCCAAACCAGGGAAACCCGTTGCAAAACCAGGTGCCCCCCCCCCCACCCCAGACACGGTGCACCCATCGCCAAACCTGCCCCAGGGAATCCAAAACCACGAGCCAAACTTGGCCCACAGCAACCAGTACCGTAGAATAGGGTGCAGCATCTAAATGGGGGGCGGGGGCAGGTGCGGACAATGCGAGTGATGACGAGGACGATGGCCCCGAGGTGGCCTTGGTTGCAATCCACAGCGACAGTGATGACAGTAGTGTGTTGGATGATGATGACATAGTAGCTATTCTGGATGAAGAGCAGGTTTTTGGACAGGATACTTCACAATGGGACTTACATACCTGTTGTCCTCACAATATACCAGACATTGTCCCTTGATTGTGGTTTTTTTGCATGGAGTGGCAAAAATTTGCCACATTTGAGATATTTGGTATTTTCAATAGTGTTTTTAGCACATTTTGGTTTGAGATACGAAATTTCGCTTGCTTTTGGGTTTTGTGAGTTTTGAGCATGTGTCCCAGAGGGTACTGTTACACTACTGCCACTTATACCACTAATGTGCTATTCATTTTTGTGTGTGATCGCGACTCTCATGATTTTACGTATTACATTTTCCTTAGACTGTCATGATGTGTAATTTCCTCCGATGGCCCCAGTCAACGGAATCAGCACAGCCGGGGGAACAAGAAGGCCACTCCGAAAACAGTCACTCTAGCAGATGCCTTCCAGAAGACAGTGGTGTTATCCCACAAGGTCCTGCGGGTGGATGTCAACTGCGAGCATCAAGGGATTACTGGTGTAGCTTGACAATTGTATGTTGCTGCACGTGCACCTACACGTCTGTGGTTTGTCTACTGGTCTGGGGACGAATCGTCTTCTGTTATTGCCTCAGTGGGTAGCTTCTGGATCATTGTTGGTCAGCATGTCTTCTGTGCGGCAAGGAGAAAAGAATGTGGACCCTTTGAGATGGCAACTGCAGTTTGAGTGTATGGTTCTGAAGTGGGATACTCCCTTGCTCCACAGGAGATGCGTGGCCGACCACCAGCAGACAGCAGTGCTGTCAGGTACAGGAGCATACATGAGTGAGAGGGCAGTGCTGCTGATGGAGAACTTGGAGGAGCCCGAGAATGCTCATCTCAGTCTCAATGACGTGTGGCGCCAGATGTTGGAGGAGGCTGGACTGACAGCTGATGAAGGAAACTGGTGTGTGACTGTTGCCATGAGGCGCATTCATTTTCCGGGCCCGAAAAAATTTGGTTTGATACGCTGTAGGATTCTGTGGCACGACGCTGGCTACCCTTGGCTAGAATGATTGAGGCAACTGGGTATACGGCAATGGATGGAATACGCAATTTCGACAACAGAAGGATCCCCTTGGCAATTGGATCATTCAAACCATTGGAGGGGCTCATTGGACCATACCTTGCACAGTGTGCTGAATACACGGAGACTCCACGAGCTACTGTTGCAGGGCTGGCTAAAGTGGCACGTGAATGCCAATGGGAAATGCGATGGGGCTGGATTGTTATGCATCCTGACTGTTCAGAGGGGTAGGTTCGCCCATCCCGCAGTATGTTGTGCAGGCCTCATGAATTGCATTATGAAATCATTGAATTCTTCTGATAGTGGCGAAATTTCGCGTCTCAGATGGAAACATGGTCTGGACACCCAATTTTTCTCTATAACAGGAAGTACCTCCGAGATTGCTACCCTACAGCGTCATATCAAGGGGATTGGTGCATTCAAGTTCAGCCGTGCAGACTGGGTGTACAATGATGACATGCTTATGCCCCCCTGGGACTCTGTGCAAGGCCAAATTCTGGACATGCTCAAAATATGTAGACTTCAGGAGCCACCTGGCCAGACCTCGGAATTCATTTGACATTGCCAGCTCCGAAGGGAATGTGGTTCACTTGAAGACTGTTTCTGGCTCTCGGGCAGATGCTACCGGCGGTGAGTCCCCCTTTCAGCTTTGTCTTCTGAATGCTACTACCATTTTAAATGCCACCGTCGTTGGGTTGCTGCTCATACTGGCTGTCATTGAGGTTCCAAAGGGCTGGTCCATGGGTCTACCACCTCTTGCTATGCGACATGTTTCAATGGGGAAACCAGTGGTGGTTGCTGGTGAATTGGTGGACGTTCGAATCATCATGAGCCAGCTGCACACTGATTTAGCTGAGGAGGGAGTGAATCGGGTGAGTGTCATGGTGTACAACAGTGGCAGCCGCAGTCCGAATTTTACTATGATGCAATCAATGATGACAATTTTCACGTTGACTCCAATTCCAAGGAAGGTACATTGCCCCTTGTGAATTGATCCCCCAAAACAGCAAAATGTCACAATCGAGCGAAATTTCCCCACTCCCGCCATTTTGCCCAATTTGCACCATCTGTTTAGTTGCCGATGTACGTTACGTTTAGTGAAGTTCCCATTACCCAGTACCCTGTGTCCTGAGGCTGTTCAATGGGTGCTGGAGGTTCTGAAAGTCACGATGAATCTTACAAACTGAGTGCTGGAGGGGTCTTGCTCTCCAAATCTCGCTGTTCAGCATTCGTCTGAAGTCCGAAATTTCGGTTGTATTTGGTTTCCTCAAGGTTGCGGTTGATGAACTACCTAAAGAAACTGTTGAGCTCACAAGTGGTACTTTGAGAGAGGCTGACTCTCTGGCCCCAATCTACTGGGAGTTTGTGTTGCCACAACTGGACAAGGGTGTGCCTGTTGACAGGACTAGAATGGCTTATGTACCTGATGACCCTGATGAATAGGATTGCATGGATAGTATGCCGGACGTGGATGCCAAGCCCAAGGGAACCCCAAAGCCGAAGGCATCTAAGCCAAAGCACAAGACGGGGACGGCGAGCAGTCCCCCTGGTGTCAATGCAGGTGGCAGTGCAAAGCCCCAAGCAACGCCTACGAAAAGGGCTCGATCAATCTCTGTTGACGCTATAGCGGCGCAAGATGATGAGGAGCAGACACCACAGCAGAGTCAGCAGTTGGTCACACCACACAAAGGCAATACACATCCACCGTTTGAGCCGAAAGGACATTCACCGTCACCAGAGGGATTGGAGAACTTTGCGAATTTGGTGAGTGGTGGGACTGCACTAGCAGCCCAGCCACAACAGCAACCACAAAAGGCAACGTGTTTGGGAAACAAACGACGACGGTGATTTGGTGTTGACTGATATGATGAGACGATGGTGAGTGCAGAACCACCATCCTCTGAGCAATCATTTTCAATTTTGATTTGTGTCCGACTTTATTTGATTTGTTATTCTGACACACCCTTTGTGGGTGTTGGCACATGGAATCGCCTTTTGTAGGCAACATTTGGTAATTTTTGCGATGTATGTTTGTGTATTGATTGATTATAAAGAGTTCCTTATGGTTCGAATCGTATGTCCGTAATACTGTGTATCCACCTCGTACTGTGGCAAGCAGGCAATCTAGTGACAATATTTCATACCTCATTATGCTGTATTCTGCCAAATGTGGCGAAATTTCGCGTCTCAATGAAATTCCCTGAAAATGGGGGTGTGTTTCATCATACATCAGTGTACTAATTCACAGAGTGTCACCTGTACATGACAGAAACCCTTCAGTGGACAATGCAATTTGTCCTTGAGTGCTATTTCTTTGAATTTGAATGCCTGTTTTGGATGGTTTGCCAGTGTACTCAATTGCAAGCAAAATGGTCCAAGTGGACAATATGGGGCATCATATCAGTCAAAAACTTCATACGTTGTGCGGTGTGTCAATTAGGGGGTAGTGATTCAGCATTTTTTTCACCCCATGAATGGCCTTCATTTCGCAGACCCCCCCCCCCCCCGGGCAATTAAGGCCTCCTAAGATGTTGGGCATGTGCGGGCTTCCTGGGGATCTAGTCGTCCACCAAGATGGTTGTTGGTCCTGCAGAAGCAAGTTTTCTCACTGCATAACATTGTGCGAGTCTGACATATCCCCGTGCCGACAGAGCCACTGGAGCCTCATATCGCGGTACAATGACCAAGTCCATCCGCCGTAAGCTGGCAATGGCAGGGGAATGCACTTTTAATGCTCCTACTATCTCGGCCCTGGCCAGTGATCAAGCTTTATACTTATGGGATTCATTTGAGAGACAGCAAATCCCACCGTGTTTCGAAAATTGCCGTCGCTACATCAATGGGGTGGACCCCCATAGCCCTGATAAGAGTTTGAATGTGACTGCTGTCGGTGTGTTGCACACTACCGAGCTGCCCCAGTACCACGGACTGCCCGGTCTGTATGCTGTTGCACAATGCATACCCGGGGTTGTTGAGTACCTTGTGCGTTGTGTTGGGTTGCTGTTGCGAAGAAGTATAGTCCCAGATGGGTGTATTCTGCGAACCTGGGTTCGTGCACCTCCGAACCAGGCTCGCAATGTTGTGGTTTCCCTCAACTGGAGCCCCTTTCTGTTATCACACCTGAAATGCGGAAGTCATGTTGAGTTATTGGACATTGTCAGGGGGCTAGAATGCTTGCAGATGAAGACGAGACGGACTGTGCCATTTCTGATTGACATGATGATCTTTTACGCACTCGTAAAAATGTTGTTTGGAGCAAGCTATGCCCCCTGGCACGTAGACCAGTTTTTGTTGGGAGTCCCGTTGCTTTATGGTGTTTGGCACCCATACAAGTATTCGGTGGAAATAACCTATAAGGCATTTGCTTCTATCATAGAATTTCTTGAGCATGGTTGGGACCTGAAGGCAGGAGCTGTGGTGCCCACGAAACTCAAACTGCGTCACATGGAAAAAACCATTGTTGGTTTGTTCTTGGCTACAGCTGCTAACAAAGCACGGCTTCATAGTACCACCCAATTGTCTGATGCTCAAAGACTGTGTCTGAGATGCCTGTTAGCCTTGAAGGCCCTGTTGTATTGGTCTCTCCAGCACTTCTCTTAGCCGGGGTCTTTAGGTCAGCACTCCCGGCAGTGCATGAGACCCAAAATTGGCAATTTGAAAGTGTCTGTTTTCATGATGGAAATTTGAGGTTTCATTTTTGCACGTTTCACACCCCACTTTGTTACATTGCTTCTTGAGCCCTTTACAGGTCCGCTGTGTGGAACATCAAAAACAAACGCGAATTTCAAGGGGAAGGAGTCTGTTGGGCTCTGCAGAGCGCAAGAAAGCCCAACTGTCTACTTCACGCCATGTTTTCCTACAACTATCGCTGTTGGCGCTCTGCAGAGCGCTCCGTTGCCTGAACAACCATTTTTAAGCCGCACCTGCGAGTAATCCGCAGATGTTACTGGATATTTCAATGCAAAGCTGGCCTGTTGCGCTCTGCACAGTGCTCCAAACCTTGTTTGTGCAACCGTCATTTCCTTCAATTCCTATTCCATGCACTTTGGAGAGCGCATACGTGGCCGAAGTACTATTTTGGAGTACGTTTTATTGGTTGGTGAAGTTATGTATGGATTGTCACTGGGTTTTTGACAATCGTATGGGACAGTGCATGGCTGGAGGGGACACCAAGAGCTATAAGGTGACAAGGTATGGTACCTTCCCATTTTGTGACATATATTTGCGGTTCCCCTATTTGTTAGTATGATTCAATCTTCTGTGCCAAAGAATAGTGCAACCATTCTTGACCAGTTGCCTGTGTTCCGCTCGGAAAAGCGCAAATTTTTACAACCGCATGAAAATTGGTCTTTTTTCTAATTTTGCCGACTGGAGCGCTCTGCATAGCGCATTTAACGTGATATGCTCAATGAAGATCCTCGTTTTTGGTTGTTCTGCATTGTTTGCGCTCTGCACAACGCAAAGTTTCCGACTGTCCTCGTTTTGGTAGCACAAATTTACTTGTTGTTCATCGATTTAACGTGGCATGTATCCCCGCAGCGTTACTTGACCGGTGTCCCTTCATTTAGTTTCTTTTCAGGCTTGTTGGTGCCATGGATGCCTCACTGTTCCGGGTCTTCTTGCAGGAGCGATAATACAGTTCAGGTTTGGATATAATGCAGCATGCTTGTTCCCATGGTGGTTATGCCCTGCAGCTCGTTGATTTTTTGATGGCACTGAGGGATGATCAACGTCATTACCGAACTTTCGGAGGCGTTCAACAGATGTTGACAGTTATGAAGGTAACGGGTAAAGGTTTGCCTTGGTTTAACCAATAGTGCCAGGTGTCATGAAATCTTTATTTGTTATCGCATAAGCAATGGAAACCCCGTACCAAGCGTAGTTCTGATGAGGTTGACGTTCCCATGTCTCCCGCAGCACGCCGTAAATTATCCTATACTAGTTTATGTACCATAGCCCAAACCAGCCGCCGAACCGAAGCCAAAGCCAAAACCCAAAGGAAAAGCAGAAGTCAATCTGGCAGATTACCTCACCTCCACAAAACGCATTTGTGTGCGATGGGATCAGATCCTGATTGATAGAGACCGCCCTGAAGGCCAGGTCCGTGGGCTGAACCCCGACCGAGTCCAAACTCGCTATGACGATCTATTAAGGGCACCGCCACCTGATTGTATTGACGATTTACTGCTGGTACTCGGCATCCGTATGGTATGCCCTCTCCTGTTTCGATTGTACTCAATCTTCAGTGCCATTTGATTTTACTCTGTACTACCTGTTACTCTACGTACACATGGGTTTTGGTATGACATTGGGGGTCAGTACATCTACAGGGGTGCTATGCAACATCGCAAGGACAAGGAATCCAAACATCACCCCTTGCCTACATGGACACGAGAGTTTGAAGGCTTTGAGGTTAGAAGAGACACTCCTTTGCACATACGAACAAAGCTAGCAGGGCTTCATCAAGTGTAGACCACAAGCAGTAGTGTGTCAACAACCAGTGAACGGATGGCACTCCTACTAGAGCATATTGCGGAGGATCCAGATGCCGCCGTGCTCACCCATACTCAAAACATGTTGGCTGAAATTGTTATTATTGCGGATGAAGGCAATGTGGTGTGTTCAACGTTTCGACTGTATCCGTTTTCGTTATACATTACTGTGAGCCTGTCTTTGTACCCGTCTCTTGCTGTCTTAAGGTTATTGTAGCCAACCTTTGGCAGGGTTGGGCAAGCTTGTCAAATTCATTGGGCAGCCAGCTGTTGATGCAGTTTATGGGATGGAGAAGCGAGATGTTGAACCGGTGCTTGGGGTATTCAAAGAGTGCGAAGGATTATTGCCAGACAGACTGTCAAGCATTGTCCTCTACATGTCGCGTACTAAAAGCACAGTACTTGGAATCAAACGTGAAATAAAGTTGGCCAAACTTGAGCAGTTGTGGAGGTGGCATGTGCTCCATCCGGATGCAGTCACCGAGGGGTTTGTGCAGGAGTCCAGGGGTATGCTGCATTATTCTGCTGTCTGAGTGGTAGTGATTTTGTAGTCTTTTTTTCGGTGCCGACGATGAGCTGGGCGAAATTTTCGCCCAGGTCTCTCAATTTTCGTTCATAAACATACCATTTTTTAACTGCCTCATGTGTGTCCTGTGTATACCCTCTGCAGCAATTGTGGGTACTGTGACCATGTGCAAAGAACAACGTCTCATTATGGCCCATATCCGGGTCCTGTATGGCAGCTGGGTGTGGAGTCCCGAGTCACCTTGGCCACCGTGGGCTTCTGTTGGTAAGACAAGCTTTCGGACCTCCGACTTTTACCAAGGGTTACGTGACAGGCTTCGTAAGCCCCCCGTGACAGCAAGTATTGAGAAGGCTGACGGTGGGCATATTCGTCTTAAGTTGGGTGATACCATTATTCAGACAGACACACGGAAAGTTCTGAAGGAGGAGGGTAGAGTTGAGCTACTCCCTTTGTGGGCAGGCTGCCCTGTTCCCAGCTTTGTCCGTGCATTGCCATTTGTCTGCATCCTGATTGAAGTCCCACATATGTGGCAATATTGTGGCACAATTTGTATTGAATGGTATTTTGGTGGCAGTCAGTGGTGAGACTGGCGATGTTCGGGCCTGTGTTAGCAACCTAAAGGCAACCTGTGCTCAGGAATTTTTCCATGCCGATGTATGTGTGTACAACCTGTCCAAGCCATCAGCACTGTACAGCATGGGACAGACGGTGTAGTCTGCACCAGGTTTCTGCACGCCTACCCCGATATCTTTTATATATTGAGGGCACCTTGACGAGTGCCATTCCTGTTGAAGTGTTCTGTTTTTTGCTGTATGCATTAGATTTGATACAGCAGAATAGTACATGGGTAATGGTTTGCACACATCAGTGAAGTTTTTCTGCAGCCCTTTCCATTCAAAGCATGTTCCCTGTGAACGTTGGAATTTGCATACTTGTATGAGGAGAAGTCTGTTCTCGAGTCATTTGTTTCTGATTTGAGGGCTGCTGTGTCGAAGTGCGGCACTGTGGCACCTATCCAGTGAGAACCGGTTTGTGAAGACCTGGCAGATGGTTTTCGAGTGGATTTTGCGGGAATGAGGTATGTAGATCAAGAAGAGGAGGCCACCCAATCAGAGGACGAGGATGGTGAGTCCCAGAAACGCCCCCCCCCCCCCAACCCAAAGTCAACCGGCAAGCAGGGGGACGGCACACCCGCCAAGGCCAAAAACTGAAAGGCAAGCCCCTCACAGCAAAGCCCCAAGGCTGCATCAAAGCCTCAACCCAACAAGGCGTTGGGCACGTTTGTAGCCCATTTCACACCGTCACAGCAGACATAGAATGGACGTGGTGCCACGGGTGGCGCTAACAGTGAA
Source organism: Eutreptiella sp. 'Long Island Sound 2002' (assembly GCA_964036045.1). Lineage (NCBI taxonomy): Eukaryota > Euglenozoa > Euglenophyceae > Eutreptiales > Eutreptiaceae > Eutreptiella > Eutreptiella sp. 'Long Island Sound 2002'. The sequence goes on from OZ038378.1 coordinate 65,186,267, forward strand.
ATGTCTGGTGACCACGTACCACAAGCAAATGTCGTTCTGCGGTGTCTCTGCAGATACTATTGACATTTTGCGCACTGTTTCTTTGTGTTTTACTAAAGCCAGAAGAAATTTCGCCAAGGTTCAGGTATTTCCCGGAATACACGGTTCGTTTTTACATTTTTGTAAAGGTGGAAGAAGTTTCGCCCACAGGTTTCAACAATGGCAAACAGAGACCTTGATTATGATGCATGAATTTGAGTGACTGTCAATTGACAGTTATTGGGCACACACATGGTGCATCAATCTTTGCTTAGTGTGTGCTACCCTACTTCTTGCACTGCATCGCCTTGGTGGATGATACATTTGTGTGTAACATTGGAAAGGTTTGTTGTATTCCAGAAACCTTCCTTCTTCCTTTGCTTTTGCAGTATGCATGCGCGCTCATTGTGTTTTGACAACTGGGGTGTGGTTACATGAGAATAACATTTTAGATAAATAGAGATACTCATTTTTTCCTACCAGGTGCAAGGGGTCCCCTAGGTGCAGAATTCATACTCTATTTTTGGGTGTACTCACAAGGGGCCAGTATGGCCCCGTGGAGCCGAGCCTGTGGGTAGGGGGGTGGGCAGTTAGTGTGGCCTAAGTATCACACAGATGAGTGGAGCCTTGCCTCTAACTTCACCGGGTGTTGTGATAGCTTCATTGAGTGCCGGTAAAGGGATGTCCGTGGTGTATTCACAACGTAGTGACTGCAAGCGCGGCTCTCTGCTGCGCTCCAATTGACACAGAAACCGGCCGGGAAGGACAGCGAGAGACGCAGGTAACGGGGGCATGGTGAACTGTGAACAAATACGGGGCACTCACGGGGCCATCCCACCCCAAGCAGACGGGCAGGCAGTCAGACAACACTAGGGTAAGCTGTAGAGCACGGGGGACCAACGCCGTATAGTTCTCCTGGTGACTCAGCGCTGTACCCTTTGCAAACCGCACCTTTGAATGAAGGTGCGCACGTCGCTAACTTTTGGACGGTTTCGCCTGTTATTCCGTGCCCGTTTGCCCGTTTGCGGTGCTTACTTCGCCAAAAAATAAAGAAACTTGAAGACCCGCAAACTGTAGCCCGAGTGGTAGCTAACATCGCTTAGATTCGCAAAACATTGTTAAAACTGTGCGCTTATTCACATGTTTCGTTCACATGTCTTGTTAACATTCGCATGTGATTTTCATTCGCCGGAAGATGGCACGAAGATGGCGCGAATATGTCCAAGGTTTTTCAAGTTCCGCTCCTCTTCATGCTTTTCTTCCCCTGTGCAGCTCTCATTCTCTTGCAATGGCTCTCTCGCAACATGGCAGCCTCTTGGACGCAGCCACGGACACCTGCGCCCATCTGCCGACCCTCCCCCGCCGCCCACACACGCTGGACCAGGCCACATACACGGGAGGCTTGTTGGTGGGGGAGGTGGTGGAGTGGGCAAAGGGTTCGGATCCCTCCCCCACCCTCATCCACATCGACGTGAGGGAGCCCGCGTGAGCGGGTGCTCTCTGCAATAAGGGGTGAACCACACACCTGTGGCACCAGCTGCAGGTGGCCCTCCCCGAGTTGAGGGCCATCTGCCTTGTCCCCGCCCCCAAAACGGTTGGCTCCATTCTAGGGGTCATGTCGCAACACGGGGTGGGGAAGTTGGAGTCGGGGGTTTGCACCATCTACCCCACCACTAACCTCCTCCAGTCCCCCCCCCCCCCGCAAGGACATGATTGCGTTGAATGATTACTTCGCTGCCGTTGATCCGTAGGGACCATTCTTCTTTTACCTTTGGGTGGCAGAGCGCCACCGCTCAGTGGTGGGATGACTTGGGGCTCTTCCTCGCCCACCCTGAGGTGCCCCCCCTCCACCACATTCCCAACACCACTCGTCCCACACTTCATTAGATGCGTGGGTTGAGTTGGTATCGGGGATTCGCCGACCCTCCCGCCCCTTCATTACCCTGAACCCCCTTTGCCAACTGCCCCCTCACCGGACCCCCCCACCTTTGCAACCCCTCACCATCCCTCCACCCCGACCGTCCTGCACCTCCCATGCCCAGGAACTTTGTTGATGGGCTTGGGTATACGGTGACCTTAGACACCCTCACTTCCGCCGAGTGCAAGGTGGCTTGGAACCGGGTGCAGAAAGTCTTGGGCGAGGGGGGGGGGATAAAGTTCCACATTTTTGGATGTTGTGTTTAACGTACAAAATGTGGAAAAACAACGGGCCGATCCCTCCCTGCCCCAGTGCTACCAGTCCAGACCGTGTAAGACAGATCAGCTCGCTGGTAGCGTTTTCAAAAAGCTTGTTGCCAACCTGAGGGAGAGCTTGCTTGACCCCTTTGAATTTGTTTACCCCATGCCCCCCGGTTCCGTCATCGTGTCCGACGTGGAGTCCGGCGATCAGCTGGCCCACACGGACACCTCCACTGCCCCCCACGTCGTCCCCCTGTCCGACCGGTCAAAGTGGGACTTCCACCTTTCCACCTTGGTGGCCCTCTCCCCCCAGTACCGCCTGTGCATTCAGGTAGGAACGGCCTTGGGGGAGGTCGAGGTGGAGAGGTGGGAAGAGGCCCTCCTTAACCAAGGGGAGGTTCTCGTCATGGTCCGCACCGCCCGCCACCATGGTCTTCTAACCCCCGCCGGTCAAGACATGCAGGGGGCCCTGTTCATGCAGTGGACCCCCGACAAAAAGCATGTCAACGTGCTGCCCAACACCACCCACCTCGACCCCCCAAGTGACCCGCTGCTCAAGAAAATTTTGGGGACCCTTGACCACCAAGAGGTCCCCACGTATGGCCAACTCCTTTTGTTGGGGCGGGGGGGGGTTGGAGGCCCATATGGGGCTGGCCGTGGAGGACCTTCGGGATGATGTTTTCAAGCCCCCCCTGTGCAATTCATGCGCACCCGGTGGTGGGAGGCACTCATTACAATATGCCTTGAGGAGAGGGGAATGAACAACAAGCGGCCGGGTGGCAGACTATGGGGTGATGTTTGTTGGGAGTGGTAGGACAACTTTGCCACGACATGTGTGTCTGCATGGCAAACCGGATGGCTATCCGGGGGGGACGTAGGAAGGCTTCGCGAATGGAGCATACGAATGGGCAAGGCCCACTTAGTGTTACAGTGGCCTAAGTTGGTGTGGTCACATCTGTGGATTGACCACGTGTATTTCTTTGCCCGCAAGTGGAGAATCCTCTCCAAGTTTTCATGCTTTGCCATGGAAGGCAGCCATCGTAGGCCAAAGTGCATGCTGTGCAATAGCGGGGGCCTAAGCCTCCCGCGTGGCCGCCTACTTGTGCAGGTTGTGGTTGACAACCACACCATAGATGACGGCCTCCGTCGAGAGGGGTGGGATGTTACCAACAGGTCCATACGTGGACAAGGGCCTGTGGCAGTGTGGCATTTGGCGCGGCGTGCCCGCAAGAGGGCACTTAGTGACCTCAACTATGTACAAGTCCTCTCACAGCGTTTAAGGCGCCGCCGCAAGCGGCGGGCCTAGGGCATGCGGGCATGGGACCATGAGTTGTGGTGGCTCTACGTACTTGAGTTGGCACGCCACACGGTGGAGGTGCGCGCGTGCGCGAAAATGAATGCCAAAATTGCGCGATTTTCACACGAATTTGCTGTATATTCACGTTCGCCTTGCCGCCGCAGACACAGGGAAAGCCTATGGCAGGCTGAGGGCATTTCGTGGGGCACCATGGCACCATGGCGTGTGAAAAAGGGGCCGTTTCTGGTCACGGGCACCCGGATTTTTTTTTTTAGAATGTTTAGAAATATTGGTACCATCCCAACCCTGTGAAAATAAATGTTCCCGGTCAGATCCCTTCATTTGTGCAACCATATTCGTGCGATTCTCGCTCCCCATTCAAAAGTTCTTTTACCAGCCGTTGGCAAAGGGTACAGCCCCCTTCACGTCACTGCAGTAAGCGGGCCGGCCACCGCGCATGGCGGGGATGTGGCCGGGGGGGGGGGGGGGGGCTGGTCCCCAGTGGTGCCGGAGTGTGCCCCTAAGAATACCGGCGCGTAGCAGGCAGGTGCCACCCAACCGGTCACTAGCAGACACAGGGCAGCAGCGGATGGGGTCCCCAGATGCACACACAGACGGAGATCTGGAAGGTTAGAGGCCGGTGTAACGGTCTTGAGCTCACTGCCTACCGCGCGGAATGCGGAGTATTGGACGAAGTGGCAGGCGAAGCTGCAGCTGACGGCGCCGGGAACCGAAGGTCTCGAACATTGTAAATGAGATGCATCTTTCCACGCAAGATGAAACAGTGCTGAGTAGTGGCGTAGTTGGAAGTAGTTACACTGAGGAAGGGCTCGGGGGACCTTGTGTCCCCCAGCTGTGCACGCCACAAGGCAGAAGGCCAGTGGCCCCCTTGTGGTTTGTTCGTATCCATGCGGACCATTGCGACGGCGAAAATTTGGTTCGGAGGTTGTGAACGAGCCATCCGCAGAAGCGTTCGAAGGAGACTACGGCGAACTTTTCCGGCATCGGAGGCTCCAAATGGACTTGGACTTGGACTTGCGTCACGGGCCTCATACTGTTCTTCGGAACAGTGGGCGTCTCTAGCCTTGCAGCGGGTCCACCCTTGCTCCGAGCGCTTCTGCTTGCCAGTGGAGGCGCGTGGCTCAGCAGGTGGACTTGGTGAACGAGACATGACACGAAGACTGAAGCAATCAGGCCGGCTCTGAGGGGGCAGGTGGGCGTGCAATAGGAGCGCCTCCCTTCGCACACCAGTCAAACCCCGGCAAGGGAGGGTCGCCGCATGGCAGGCGTGGAAGCCTCCAAGGGTCGAGGTGCACCTCTGATGCGAACTAAAGAGGGAATGGGGAGATACCTGTTGTCCCGCGTATTGCACACAGCATGAGTGTGGGCAAACCATGTTAATGGACTTGAAACTGTTCAACTGACTGGTATGCTAGAAGTGGCACGACATGCACGCAGCTGCACACATGCAGGCAAGGCGAAAACGCAACGTGTGATGACGCCCGGCCATCACCATGAGTTTTCCTTGAGTAATATGCGCCGTGGGGCCCCGGACAGGTAGTACGAGCTATGGGTATAGTAACCAAATGGGCTATCAGACTTCAGACTTCAGACTTTTATGGACCATCACCCCTAACCCCCCCCCCCAACACCCTTTCTACCCCCCCCCCCCGTGTCAGACTTCGCCCCCCCCCCCTCCCATGCCCCCCCCAATATCAAACTTGTCCATTGTCACCACACTGTTGAGGTGTAGAAGTGGTATGTGGTCTCGACCCTAGCGTCTGAAACCCAACCAGTGCTTGCAACCCCTTCAATGATGGTAGGTGCCCCCCCCCCCCCCCCACCCCACCCCACCCCATCTCTCTGACTCAAACCGATCGGGGGGCTCATATGTGACTGAAGACAAGTGAGAACAGAATCCTGATGTCTGGCCCGAGCAACCTCACGTGAGCTAATCGGGTTGGTTTTGCTGGTGGGGTGGGTGGGAGGGGGTTCATCGGGTTGGGCCGGAACTGTGGAGAGGGGGGGTAGTGGGTTTCGAGTACGGCACAGCACATCACATCACAGCACATCACATCACACCACAGCACAACACAACATACAGCATAGCACAGCATATTACAGCACAACAGAGCACAACACAGGCCCTACGGCCGCCCAAGAGAGCCTCCCTCCCTCCCTCCCTCCCTCCCTCCCGTCCCTCCCTCCCTCCCACCCTGTCATTTCCCTTCTTGTGTGGTGAGGTTAGGGAGGGTATGCCTGTTTTTCTTTTTCAGGTTTTCTTTTATAGTAGAGTGCTTTCCCGCTTGCCAGCTTACCAAGGTCCGAACCCCCCCCCAAAAAAAGGAAGTATGTTACTCCGTTCCTTAGTTAGTTCCGGTGGACCCCTCTGTGAATTATTTACCCCCCTCCGTGAATTACTTGACCCCTCCGTGAATTGTTTACCCCCCTCCGTGAATTATTTACCCCCCTCCGTGAATTATTTACCCCCCTCCGTGAATCATTTCACCCCTCTGTGAATTGTTTACCCCCCTCCGTGAATTATTTCACCCCTCCGTGAATTATTTACCCCCCTCCGTGAATTATTTCACCCCTCCGTGAATTGTTTACCCCCCTCCGTGAATTATTTGACCCCTCTGTGAATTGTTTACCCCCCTCCGCGAATTATTTGACACCTCTGTGAATTGTTTACCCCCCTCCGTGAATTATTTACCCCCCTCCGTGAATTATTCACCCCCCTCCGTGTATTATTTGACCCCTCTGTGACCCGTTTACCCCCCTCCGTGAATTATTTGACCCCTCCGTGAATTATTTACCCCCCTCCGTGAATCATTTGACCCCTCTGTGAATTATTTACCCCCCTCCGTGAATTATTTGACCCCTCCGTGAATTATTTACCCCCCTCCGTGAATTCTTTGATCCCTCCGTGAATTTTTTACCCCCCTCCGTGAATTATTTGACCCCTCCGTGAATTATTTGACCCCTCTGCGAATTGTTTCCCCCCCTCCGTGAATTATTTCACCCCTCCGTGAATTATTTACCCCCATCCGTGAATTATTTCACCCCTCTGTGAATTGTTTACCCCCCTCCGTGAATTATTTGACCCCACCGTGAATTATTTGACGCCTCCGTGAATTATTTACCCCCCTCTGTGAATTATTTGACCCCTCCGTGAATTATTTACCCCCCTCCGTGAATTCTTTCACCCCTCCGTGAATTATTTACCCCCCTCCGTGAATTCTTTCACCCCTCCGTGAATCATTTACCCCCCTCCGTGAATTATTTGACCCCTCTGTGAATTGTTTACTCCCCTCCGTGAATTATTTGACCCCTCCGTGAATTATTTACCCCCCTCCGTGAATTATTTGACCCCTCTGTGAATTTTTTACCCCCCTCCGTGAATTATTTGACCCCTGTGTGAATTATTTACCCCCCTCCGTGAATTATTTGACCCCTCCGTGAATTATTTACCCCCCTCCGTGAATTATTTGACCCCTCCGTGAATTACTTACCCCCCTCCGTGATTTATTTGACCCCCTCCGTGAATTATTTACCCCCCTCCGTGAATTACTTGACCCCTCCGTGAATTATTTGACCCCTCTGTGAATTGTTTACCCCCCTCCGTGAATTATTTGACTCCTCCGTGAATTATTTACCCCCCTCCGTGAATTATTTGACCCCTCCGTGAATTATTTACCCCCCTCCGTGAATTATTTCACCCCTCCGTGAATTGTTTACCCCCCTCCGTGAATCATTTTACCCCTCCGTCCAAGTATTTACCCCCCTCCGTGAATTATTTGACGCCTCCGTGAATTATTTACCCCCCTCCGTGAATTATTTTACCCCTCCGTGAATTATTTACCCCCCTCCGTGAATTATTTGACCCCTCCGTGAATTATTTACCCCCCTCCGCGAACTATTTGACCCCTCCGTGAATTATTTACCCCCCTCCGTGAATTATTTCACCCCTCCGTGAATTATTTACCCCCCTCCGTGAATTATTTCACCCCTCCGTGAATTTTTTGACCTCTCTGTGAATTGTTTCCCCCCCTCCGTGAACTATTTGACCCCTCCGTGAAGTATTTACCCCCCTCCGTGAATTATTTGACCCCTCCGTGAATTATTTGCCCCCCTCCGTGAATTATTTGACCCCTCCGTGAATTATTTACCCCCCTCCGTGAACTCTTTCACCCCTCCGTGAATTATTTACCCCCCTCCGTGATTTATTTGACCCCTCCGTGAATTATTTACCCCCCTCCGTGAATTATTTGACCCCTCCGTGAATTATTTGCCCCCCTCCGTGAATTATTTGACCCCTCCGTGAATTATTTACCCCCCTCCGTGAACTCTTTCACCCCTCCGTGAATTATTTACCCCCCTCCGTGAATTATTTGACCCCTCCGTGAATTATTTGCCCCCCTCCGTGAATTAAATGACCCCTCCGTGAATTATTTACCCCCCTCCGTGAATTATTTGACCCCTCTGTGAATTATTTACCCCCCTCCGTGAATTATTTGACCCCTCCGTGAATTAATTACCCCCCTCCGTGAATTATTTGACCCCTCCGTGAATTATTTACCCCCCTCCGTGAATTATTTCACCCCTCCGTGAATTATTTACCCCCCTCCGTGAATTCTTTCACCCCTCCGTGAATTATTTATCCCCTCCGTGAAATATTTCACCCCTCCGTGAATTATTTACCCCCCTCCGTGAATTATTTCACCCCTCTGTGAATTGTTTACCCCCCTCCGTGAATTATTTGACCCCTCCGTGAATTATTTACCCCCCTCCGTGAATTATTTGACCCCTCCGTGAATTATTTACCCCCCTCCGTGAATTATTTGACCCCTCCGTGAATTATTTACCCCCCTCCGTGAATTATTTCACCCCTCCGTGAATTATTTACCCCCCTCCGTGATTTATTTGACCCCTCCGTGAATTATTTACCCCCCTCCGTGAATTATTTGACCCCTCCGTGAATTATTTACCCCCCACCGTGAATTATTTGACCCCTCCGTGAATTATTTACCCCCCCCCGTGAATTATTTGACCCCTCCGTGAATTATTTACCCCCCTCCGTGAATTATTTGACCCCTCCGTGAATTATTTACCCCCCTCTGTGAATTATTTGACCCCTCAGTGAATTATTTACCCCCCTCCGTGAATTATTTGACCCCTCCGTGAATTATTTACCCCCCTCCGTGATTTATTTGACCCCCTCCGTGAATTATTTGACCCCTCCGTGAATTCTTTCACCCCTCCGTGAATTATTTGACCCCTCCGTGAATTATTTGACCCCGGTGTGTGTGTCAATTATTTTTGGGGTCTAGACCCCCCTAGGAATTGACGCATAGGGTCGCGTCAATTATTTTGGGGGTCCAGACCCCCATAGGAATTGACGCACAGGGTCGCGTCAATTGTTTTGGGGGTCTAGACCCCCATAGGAATTGACGCATAGGGTCGCGTGAATTCTTTTGGGGGTCTAGACCCCCATAGGAATTGACGCCTAGGGTCGCGTCAATTATTTTGGGTGTTTAGACCCCCATAGGAATTGACGCATAGGGTCGCGTCAATTATTTTGGGGGTCTAGACCCCCATAGGAATTCACGCATAGGGTTGCGTCAATTATTTTGGGGGTGTAGACCCCCATAGGAAATGGCGCATAGGGTCGCGTCAATTATTTTTGGGGTCTAGACCCCCATAGGAATTGACGCATAGGGTCGCGTCAATTATTTTGGGGGTCTAGACCCCCATAGGAATTGACGCCTAGGGTCGCGTCAATTATTTTGGGGGTTTAGACCCCCATAGGAATTGACGCATAGGGTCGCGTCAATTATTTTGGGGGTCTAGACCCCCATAGGAATTCACGCATAGGGTCGCGTCAATTATTTTGGGGGTCTAGACCCCCAAAGGAAATGGCGCATAGGGTCGCGTCAATTATTTTGGGGGTCCAGACCCCCATAGGAATTGACGCATAGGGTCGCGTCAATTATTTTGGGGGTCTAGACCCCCCTAGGAATTGGCGCATGAGGTCGCGTCAAATTTTTTGGGGGTCTGGACCCCCCTAGGAATTGACGCATAGGGTCGCGTCAATTATTTTGGGGGTCCAGACCCCCATAGGAATTGACGCATAGGGTCGCGTCAATTATTTTGGGGGTCCAGACCCCCATAGGAATTGGCGCATAGCAGGGGTGTACACCACCTCAGTGGAATATTTATCCACATGGGGGGGGGGCACACCACTTCAGTGGAATATTTATCCAGAGGGGGAGGTACACCACCTCAATGGAATATTAATCCACAGGGGGGGGGGGGTACACCACCTCAGTGGAATATTTTTCCCAGCCTCCCATTTTCCCCAATGCCCCATTTTCCACCCTTTTTTTTCTTTTGGGGGGGGTGTTCCCCTGTGTTGCATGGACTCCCATTCTTCCCAAATTTCAACTTTCATGATGGTTTTTTTTGTGGTGGGTGGCTGTGTTGGGGGAGGGGGAGTGCCAGACTTTTTCTTGTCCCTTTCTGACAGGAAGGAAGGAAGGGAGGGGGCGGGTACCACACTTTTATCAGACTTTTGCTGAGATGTGTTCTGTTTTATGTCATTGACACGAGATGCCAAATCAGACTTCAGACTTCAGACTTTATACACTCAGCTGGGTAGTACCTTGGCGTGTGCTGTCGGTCGGTGGTTGTGTGTCCCTATGCCAACGGCTTCGTGCGGTGAGCCACACCCCACAGTTGGCCTGTCCTCTTACCCTCCTGTGCCCTGAGCTAGCAGGGAGGGGTTTCCAACACGGGCCATGGTCCACGTCCACACCCCGTTGTGTAGGGTGCGCCCGGCGGGTGCCTGGGGAAAAAGAGAAGGCGGGGGGGGATAGCATGATTGATTGATGTCACCATTCCGGTACTAAGTTGCATGAGTATGTGCGGGTCTTGCATTTGCAGCAATTTTGGATTCTAAGACAATTACGGTACCTTCCATATGCTCCATGGGAACACGCACCTGCACATGTATGGGCTGCACCTGCATAGGAAGACATTGATGATGAGGTTGTTGTGGGTGATGATGGGGATGTATGTGCCTTTTGTTGCACCAAGTCTGACCCTGAGAAGATGTTCATGTGTGACAAGTGGGAACTGCAATATTAGCTTGCAATGTTGCACGGATTGCATTGACACACATACATATGACCAGGGCGGTCCTTTGGTACCGAGATTTTTTTTTTGTTGGACCGCTCCAAGGGACCATCAACCGCCAACCGCCGACTGCCACCAACCGCCAACCTCCAACTGCTGCCAACCGCTAGCGGCGACCAACCGCCAACCGCCAATGACTGCTAACCGCCATCAACCACCAATCCCCAACCACCAACTGCCGCCAACCACCATCAACCGCCACCAACCGCCATCAACCGCCAGTCGCCAACCGCCAACCGCCAACCGCCAACACATGGTGTGCCCGTGTATATTTTTGGGAAACCTTGGTACAGGAACACTTCTTTTTTTTTCTTCGTTAAGGACCGCCCTGCGTATGACAGTGTGACAGGAAGACAGTGCTTTAATTCTGCAAATGTGTCATGTTTTACACACAAGTCCTTCATTTTGGGGGCTCTTCAAGCGGAATCTAGTCTAAAAGTAGCACCAGTGCGCACGCGTTGCAAGGACGCCACCATAGGCTCCAATCCAGGGCATCCCACTCCATCAGTGACGGCATTAGGACACCAGGTTAATGGGGCATTCTAGCCAGCCCAACCGCACCATGTTATGCGGCCTGTCATTACCCTCCACATTCAGATGTTAAGTGACCCACTTCATCTGTACCTGGTCACCTGCAGGCTCCTCTCACTAATTGCGATGACCCACTTCCCTGGACTGCACTGAGAGATTTGATTTGGGGGACGGCCATCCTCACATTTATGACCAAAGTAAGGCTTGTTCCAGGAGCAGTAGGTAATGAAGACTATGTTGGGGCCTCTGACACACCAGATTGGTGCTACACGGGCGATCATGTTCGGCTGTAGAGCTTCTGAAGGGTGATAATCCTCGTCAAGCCTATGGCCAAGGTAGTAGGAGGAGTACACTTCACATCGTACTACCTCATATCAACTGCAGGGATGCATTGAGAAGTGAGGGTTCGAGTGGCACGGTTTGTTGGCGTTACCAATGAATGACTTGTCATGTGCCTTTGGAGGCTTTGTGGATGGTATTTGTGCAGCTGTGGTGCTCCACATGCGCAGAGCTCGTTTTGAGCCTGCGGCCACGTTCATTTTTCCCGCAGCCATGTGTCCTTGAAGTGTCGCCCTTCCTCTGGTATATCAGTATGCGGACCATATTGATTTGGTACCTTGGTGTATCTTGGACAAAAGGGGGTGGGATACTCAACTCCTTCCTTGTTCAGAAGTTGGCATTCTACCCACATGCGTTTTTACTGATCCTAACCTCTCAGTTCGAATCTGGATTTTCCTCCATACTTTGGCACAACGGTGATAACAGAACTTGTACCCCGCCCATTCACAGACTGCATAGCACCCCCACTCCACCCTCAACAATCACATACTTGTTGACACCCGCCCTTCTAAGAATACCATCACCTACTCAGATTGGCCACATCCATCCCCAAACCCCATGCTCGAACGCTGGTACAGAATACTCCCCCTCCCAGCCCGTACTCCCTTTCCCAGTGTGTCGAGAATCCTAGTGTATATTGGTTCCGTGCGGCTGTGTGTGTTGCTACACGTAGCTGTGTGTGGTGTGTGGCTCTGTGTGGCTGTGCATGGCTGTGTGTGGCTCTGTGAAGTTTTGTGTGGCTGTGTGTGGCTCTGTGAAGCTTTATGTGGCTGTGTGTGCCTCTCTTTCTGTGTGTGGCTTGTGATGGCAATGGCGGTGGCAAACACGTGGTTTGAGATGCAAATGGCATCATCAAAGGCAGAGGGTCGGCGGCACCGCACAACGCCCTTGTCAATATTGTGCCCATTCTCGGGCATTGCACCTTGGTGGACGACATGGCCTCACCCATGGCGAACCCCTTTGCTCTCACCATGGTGTGACAACCTCCAATGGCGGAGGCTAGTGACACGGCCTTCGGCCCGTGCTTAGGGATCCAATCCAGCAACCAAGCAACACCTTCGCCGGCCTATGAGTATGTTGAATGCGGTGTGAGCGGCACAACGGAGGCATGCACGATGCTTGCACCCAAAAAATTATGACATTGGATACATTGATTTCTACCTTGCTACCCCCCCCCCCCTTGTATAAGCTGCGCCCTTGTCCAAGCTACAGTAGGCGTAGGGACCGTATTAATTTGGGACCTAAATTTAATTTGCTACCAAACGTAGTGCAGCCACATAAGACATGGGTTTGGTGACGGATTTGCGAGTTACATAGAGTCATGGACACATTTGTTGTGAGTGTTTGCCACTTGAACCCACATAGCTCTAATTTTGGGGATGTTTGTGCATTATGTGCCCCTTTCTTGCACCGGCTCACCATGCAGTCCTCTCTTTTTGAACCTGGGCGCCCGGTGTTGGTAGTTGTATGTGTTGCGCGCAGGCTACGCCCGTGTCCAAGCTACAGTAGGCATAGGGACCGTATTAATTTGGGACTTTGGCGTAGCTTATACAAGGGGGGGGGGATGATCGTGACATTGAGACAGACACAATTGAGACATGGTAGAATACTCGTTGTATGGTGATGGGCCAACCACAAATCCCCAAGCCCAGTTGCTAAAGTAGACGCCAATTTGGAGGAAACAAATCCCGTGGCCTTGACTAGCCCAACAGGCACGCAATCGCAAGACATTGAACATCGACCTACGTTGACCGAGAAAGCAACAGAGCACGAAACAAGGTTCTGTATTTTTTTTTAGATGCGGATTTTTTTTTTAGAGGAAATATTTTTTCTTAGCTAAAAAAATATTCCGCACTAAAAAAATATTCGGTGCTAAAAAAAAATACTCCGCGCTAAAAAAAAAAATACTCAGACATTTTTTTTCTGCGCGCAGTATTTTTTTTCAGCGCAAATGCCGCAAATTTTAGAAGTGGTAAAAAAAAGTGTTATGGGTGATTCCCTAGGCACCTATGGGGGACGTGGTGTGTGCGGGTCCCCCATGACAGCACGGGTGATGAAGCAAGTTTGATTTTGACCCCCCCCCCCTCCCCCCTCAACTTGGACCACCAACCCCCCGCCCACCCCTCTAGACCCCCTCTGGAGCGCCAGATTAGCAAGACGAGGCGCTATACAAATGTTGTTTGTTGCCCAGACATGTTCAATGCAATCGTCAGCCCGCGGACAAGGGGCCCCTGGCGCGGGATGCTGCCACCCAGATTGAGCATTGTGTCCGATCCATCTACTCCTCAAGCGGAGCTGCCAGCCTTGCTAGCGGTGCCCCACTCAGCAATGAGTGTGGGCGCAGCGTGGAACCGCGTGGCCACCAGCGTTTGGTGGCCCGTTGTGGAAACCCGGGAGTGGAATTGCGGTACACAATGTGAAATGTGGGGTGTTCCACTTGTTTGTTTGTTTCACAACCCCATATTGGTCAGTATTGTTGCGCCCCTTGAGTTGGGGTTAGGGATTCACAATCCACGCTTTGTTGCGGGGCCCCTTGAGGTGGGGTTAGGGACTCGCAATTCACGCTTTGTTGCGTGGCCCCTAGAGTTGGGGTTAGGGACTCGTAGTCCACGCTTTGTTGCGTGGCCCCTTGAGTCTTCCTTCGCTGGGGGACGTATGCAGAGAGTTCATCGCAGAGGATCACAGGTACTATCTGAATTTTGTAAAGTAGGGTACTCAGCCACCTTGGCCAGAGCCCATGTGCACAGATTCATCTGCTCAGAGAACAGGGGTCTTCCTTCACTGGGGGACCTATGCAGAGAGGTCATTTGAACGGATCATACATAATGTCTGAATTTTGTGAAGCAGGGTACTCAGCCACCTTGGCCAGAGCCCAGGGGCACAATTTCAAGGGTGGGGATAAGGTGCCCGCAGTGGAGGGCTCTGAGTGCACGATCAAGTGGCAGACAGAAAAGAAAGCCAGTTCCCATTCTATTACAGATGTGTTTCTTACTGCTCTTCATAGCATTCCGAGTTCGGATAGTGCATCAGAGGCCCCTTTGTATCTGGAGTCTGAGCACGAAGCCACTGACCCAAAAACGTCCCTACGCTCAGCTGCCCAGCACAATACCCAGACACAGGGTGATCCAGCCAAGCTTTTTCTGCTCGATTCTTCTGAAGTACCACGTGCCACTCACGTGGCTGTGCTGCAGTGTCTGACAGCCATAGTTATCAAATCCTTACAACCCTGCATCCCAGCACAAAATTTTGTGCATTTTCTGCGGCTTTCGCAGTCTGCCCAGTCAGTCCCAAGTTCCAGATTCCTTGCTCAGACTCTGAGAGGTGGTATTCAAGCACTACTCAGTCGGTGCACAAGTTTGCCCATAATTGCATGCTCAAGTGTTGCTCTTTCCAAATGTCTTCAGATGATGGGTCAACATAGGCCGACCAGGGTGCACACAGGGAGGGATGCTGGTTCTGTATTTGTTTGGGTCATGTCCAAGAATCCATGGCACTCCAGCCCTTGTCCACAACGAAGGCGTCTTGTGCATCAGTTACACAGTGACAGGTTCCCATGCCATCAAGTGGGTTGCATTATCCATCATCCTCACGTAACCTAAAGTGTACTGCAACAGCACGTTCGGAAAGTGCATCTGGCATCAGGCAATCTTGTTGGCAGTGGTGTCATACTGGGCGTCATGTTGTCCCTAGATGCAACGCAGTGTGAATCAGTGGTTTCTATTGCATGTTGCCTGTAAGGGCAGGGCAGGGACGTGGGGGTAGCGTTATCCGTTATTTTTTTTTTAGATGCGGAATATTTTTTTTTAGAGGTTGTATTTTTTCTTAGATCTCAAAGTCTGTTCCTGAAACGTTGTTTTATTTTTTTTTTAGATTTGCAGCGGATTATTTTTTAGAGGGCCATCTAAAATTTTGATCACTTTCGACCTTCTTTTTAGATGTTTTGCATTAAATTTTAGATGTTTTGCATTTTTTTTAGAGGTTGTATTATTTTTTAGCGCATCTAAAAAAATATTTTCGCATCTAAAAAAATATTATCTCACGAAACAACACCTCGCAAAACATGTGGGCCTCCAACGTAGGCACTGGGCATGTGAAAATATCTCTCGAGTTGGTGGTGAAACGAGGCATAGGTGGGCGCACAATGTTTCTCTCGTGATCACTAGTTTGCCTATGTTGGCCTAGTCAATAAAGGCGGCTTGTGCAAACCCACCATTTGCTTTTGTTGGGTGTACGGGGCGGTATTTGTGGCACTCATGCCTACTTTTACGGGGGTACAAGAGGTAACTAGGCAATCTAATATGGACGAGTCGTGACATGCCTATGGCAAATGCCGTAGATAGTCGTAAAGCCTTTGCAATGGGGACACCCCGGCAATACTAGGGAGCAGCACTGGAGAACCATTGGTGGGCACACAATGTAGTGGAGAAAACTTACCCCTCCATTTGGGTAACTGCTTGGGGGGGCAGCCGTGGGAGACGCGGAGAACGGAGGTCTAGGTAGCACATGTTGGCCACGGCCATGTCAACCCCCAACCCCTTTGCAAGGCCCCTGTGCAAGACACCCGGGCCTGAGGGTTTTGTTGGTGCCCATCAACAAGGTCCCATTCGGCGACTTCGGGGAGAATGGCCAACAGCTTGCACTCCCACTTTGCCACAAGCACGGACCTACCAGGTTATGCATGTCGCATAGAGGGTTGGTGGTGCAAATAAGTCGTAGTCGACAAATTGGTGCCTAAACAACCTAAGTTGGATAGCCTAGCTCACGTCTCTAGGATGTGGGTTGTGGAATGTGCAACAATGGTACCGGGGAGCGAGATATCCTGCCCGGAAACTAGCAGAATGCGGTGGACAACCGGGCCGAAGGGGCTAAGATCAAGATTTACATTTTGACAGGGTCCCAATTGCTACGGTTCCTTAGTGCTTCTAGTCAACCGAACCTTTGGGCAAAGGGATTCATAGGAGCATTCCATCCCCCTCTCAGGTGGCTAGTTGGGCATGGGCTTGAAGAAATTACCCCAAAGAGAGGTTGTTAGACCAAGCGCATGCGCGGGCGCTGTATACCACTCTTTTTGGGGGGCTCATTCGCGTAGCATATCCCAAGGCATGACATTTGATGTCCAACCTTTTATAGAATCTTTATGTTGTCCAATAAGAAAATCCCCCAATGATTTTTGATTCCGAAGCCTCTATCCCCTAAAACTAAATATCATTTTTTTGGGTGTGTGTGTGGGGGGGGGGTGTCAAAAATTTGTGCTTAGAAGGTTTAGAACAATGGTTAGATTGGGTAGAGTTCAGGTCGGCCGACTGCGATTCGAACCACCGACCTACGCGTCTACGGTCGGCTGCATTACCGTTCGACCACTGCTTGTTGTGGCAGTAGCAATTGTCCCTACTGCTTGAAGCTGAAAAAACCCAAAGTGTGCTTTTGTGTCTGCCTGCTTGCTTCCCCTACTGACTGTTCGACTGGCTGCTTGCTGAACTAAGTGATTGACTGACTGGCTGCTTGCCGAACTAAGTGATTGATTGGCTGATTGTCATCCTTTGTTCGAGGTGCACTGCTGAAGGCAATAGAATTTTGTTAATACTTCGCATCCATATTTGCCCCAAGACAAGCCTGGTCAAAGGAGTTTAAGGGGCCAGTTATATGTATTGGTATGTTCTCGCTTGCTGTTGACTATTTTGCGTATTTTTTCTAAAAACAGACGAATGGGCCCAGCAATTTAGGGGATTTCACAACGGAAGGTGTCCGAAAATCCAAAAATAACGGCGAATTCTTGATTTTTGGGTCGCAAATGCGGTTGGGGGCTTCTTTCATCCACGCAAACCGATTGCTCTCTAGGGCGCCATAGGATGTTTTGGATCCACATTTGGCTAGCCTACACGCACACTTTAGGCTTGGAAATCCGAAGTAATCATCCACCTCCTCAACCAATACTACATTTACAATCAGGCTCACAGGGGTTATGTAGTGTTTTGCCTTCTTTGCGTGGTTGCTTGGTATTGATCTTGGCAACGGGGTGAGGTGCGTTTGGCGTACTTTGTGCCTGTTTCAAAATCCTTTCCCGAAAATCTCTAACAGCGGCATCAACAACCGGGATTCAATGTTACTAATTCGTGAGGTTCTTCTGCCGATGTGCTTAGCGTCAAGCGCTGCAACCCTTGAGTGGTGACACCCGAGCGCATTACATGAAGGGGGAAACAGATGATTATGACGTGTACACGACAAGAAACTGTGAATAAAGTAATGCCGTGACTGCAGTTGTGTTACACGTTGCGATCTAGGTATGGTCACTTTGTAAAGGAGCACGCACAACAACGGTATCGCTAAACGTTTCGGCCTGCCGACCAAGGCCACAGCTTCAAGAGTTCAGTAGTGTACAAGTTCACCGTACTAGAATGTACCGATTTCCGTAGACATTTGTAACTGTCGATCAAGAGAGCAACCATGTTATCCCACTTCTATGTAGCTTTGATTGTCTTTGTGCAGCATGAGTGATCTCTTGACGATCGCTCATGGAAGTATTGTAGAGCAAGGGCTGATTTACTCTGCAAGCAGCTTATTTCGGAGCTTCTATTAGTAGGATAGGCACATACGTGCAGGTCATGCCACATTTGAACAATAGCTACGCAAATATGTTTAGGCATCTCGGGCACAGTTGTGTGGCCACTACAGCACGCATCTCGTCTTATGTATGAATGACGCAATGTTAGTGTCAAAAATCAATGCAAAAGTGCTCAAAGGCATGGCATGACCCATCCCGTGCAGTATCTTGGAGTATTTAAAAATTGTTGCAGCACAAATGTTCTGCCGGTT
Organism: Eutreptiella sp. 'Long Island Sound 2002'; assembly: GCA_964036045.1. NCBI lineage: Eukaryota > Euglenozoa > Euglenophyceae > Eutreptiales > Eutreptiaceae > Eutreptiella > Eutreptiella sp. 'Long Island Sound 2002'. Next base: position 65,204,637 of record OZ038378.1, read on the forward strand.
CCATGGATAGTTGCCGCACATATTCATTCATGTAATACCTCTATTCATCACAAAGTTGCTTGTGCTTATGCAGTGGTTGTGCATTTGCACTCACGGCCAAAAATATGCAAACATGCACGTTCCTACCCGATTTAGAATGACAAGAAAGTTTGCAATGGCGAAAATTTGCAACGGGCATCCATGGCTAGTATTTTCAAATATGCTACACAACATAAGTGTGTCCATCAAGGTCGGCGCAAGATTCGTAGAAGAGTCGCACATGGAAGGGAGCCTCGAGTGGCACTGCGCAAGGACGCGGCCAAGAGGAAGGCACATATCCCGAAACGTGCACCGCAGGACGACCCTACTCCGAGGGTCTTTCCGCTACCGCATGAGGATCCTTCTGGAAAGAGCTCGATGACACTTTGGCGCCAGAAGCGGAGTTGTTGGTTGGGCATAGAACCAACATGGCTCTTCGTGGCAATGCGTGACGGCTCATTCTGCGAGAGACTTGATGGCAGCGCATCAAAACTCTTTGTCAGGGGAGGTTGACGCACTGTGACTCTGCAGCCGGAGTTTTCGGTTGGGCTGGCAGCTGTCTTCGCTCTTTGCGGCGGGGCATGACCACCCTCCACCAAGGGAAATAGGAGGTCTCTTCTGAGGCAAGTGCGGGCCCCACCGCTACAATCCTGGTGCCATACTAAAGCTGCATCACCACTTTCGCATGCGCAGCATACTCTCATGTAGTCTTTCTGCCCCGCATCATAAGCCTAGGGCTGGTCTCCGCCGTGAACAAAACAATCACATTCGCACGGAAACGCGCATCTTTCGAAATCCATCCCTCATCTCCGTGTAGGTTGACTCACACATGGGAGTATCGACTCTCACTGCAGAATAGGGTTGCTGCCTCCGATCTCCGGTACGGGCATCAACGCCCCGGACTCAATATTGACAAGGTGCGAGCCGCCTCGTTCACGATGTGCTTTGCCTCAAGGGACGCAACCCTTGAGTGGTGCCAACATTACATTGAAGCGTCTCAGATCATTCTGCTGCGTACATGACATGACAGCTCCATGAACCGTTGCCATGGCTGTAGTTCCCTTACACATTCCATTGTAGATCTGGCCACTTTGGGAAGAAGTGTCCACAACCAAGGCTCACCGAGATTAGCAGAACAACATTGCAATTGTGTTAAAATACTCTGTAGCAGGACGTGGTGACTTCCGAGCATGCTTGTAATTGTCAATCCAAAGAGCAACCATGTTATCTCACTTTTGATGTAGCTTTAACGGTCTCCATATTTGGTGGACCATGAATCATCTATTCACAACGAATGATGCAAGCCCTCAAGAGCAAGTGGTTATTCACTCTGCACGCAACTTATCTCGGAGCTTGTGAGAATAGGACATGCACATGAGTCCAGAGCCTGCCACATGTGGAACACTTGCTATGCCAATATCTTTAGGCATCTGGGGTGTGGTTGCATTGCCACCACATCACGCATCTCGTCCTATGTATGAATGACGCAGTGCCCCTGTCTCAAATCAGTCTGAAATTTGTCAAATCCATGGTATTGCCCGTCCCGTGCGGCATCTCCGAGTAATCAAAAGTGGTTGGACCACAAATGTTGTGCCGCGTAAAGGGACAATTGCCCTGCATAGTCATCCCCGTAACACATCTGTTGAGCACCAAGTTCGGGATGTGGATGCAACGGTTGTCGACGTGCGGTAATGGGCACTTTGTCCTTCTACATGACTTTGTGTGGTTGGATGTGCAGAGATTTGCAAACACCCAGTTGCGTACCCAATGTTGCGAGAACGCTGAAGTGTGCAATTGCAAAATTTGCAACAAGGATGTGTAGGTAGCATTTTCTGAATGGCATGTAACCTTGCCGTGAAGAGCCAAGCTGGCTGCAGACTTGTCCTCCGAGTCTGGACTTGGCACCGCGGAGCGGGATCCAGACCATGGAGGCTAACAATGCCAGAGGAACGCGAACAGCGGGTCATGGAAGCTTGGGTGGCGATGGGGACGGGGCTCTCATGCAGGGAGGCAAATGTTGCTAACCGGCAGGACATGGCATCCCTTTCTCCGGGGAACGACGGTTTACTCCAGAGCAATAGCCGGAGTAGGTGGCCGGGCCGAAAAACAATATGGCTCTTCCCCGTAGGGCATGATGGCCCTTCCTCACAGGACTTACTGGGTGGGCATGACGACCCTTTACCGCGGCACGATGAAACAGTCCAACCCATGCTCCGTTAGTCGTCGGTTAGGCTTCCACCTATTTTGGCTCTTTGCGTTACGGCATGGCGCACCTCCACCGGGCTACGTTGCAAGAATCTTCACGGGCAAGCGCACGCTCCACCTGTAGAATTCCGACGCTGTGTCAGACCTGCGGTCCGCACTGCCGCATGCACACTATACTATATCTGTCCTGCAATGTCTGGTATCCTCGGACCTGATCTCCACCGCAAACGAGACGATTAAGTCCATACTCTACCTCCAATCATTCCACATCAATTACCCACGTGCACGGAGAATTATTCACCCAGCGGACGTATGGCTGGCTTTCGAGAACAACCCGCCGCCCCTGGTCTCCACCATGGAATCAACCCTCCATATTCCATGGGGCAGCACCCAACGTGGCGCACGTGGCGCAGAGATTTAGTTGTTTGGCATGAACAAGGAGCTGCCATTTTTATTCGCGGGCCCATTTGTCTAGCCTCACTCCTTGTACTGTTGAGTTTAACTGTTGCCCCAAGGTTGTTCCTTGAAACCGACCATGCTTTGAGCCCCAAACCGCGCAAGACAAGGAACTATACAACGGTCATTTGGTGCTATTGGAAGATCCCCCTCTTAAAGCTCTGTCGTGGCATATGGTAGCCAAGGATTATCTCTCCTTTGGGGGCTTTGGGGGAGGTGTGTTAAACCTAGCCCCTTACGGGTAAATGCTCCCGTAAATTAGTGCACGGCACTACTACTCCCTGCCTCTTGTTAAAGTGGCAGGCTCCTGACATACCGTGTGCTTAGCACCAAGGGGAACACCCGTTGAGAGGTTGAACCCGGCCCACCACATCCAGGGACCTTGGAGTATTGTGCTTTGCACATCTAATAACAATTTCAATGAGGGAAAGCCATGGTTGTAGTTGTGTCACAATTTGCATTGTATGCTTTACATGCTTTGAAGATGGGGTGTGGCCTAATCTGTGTCACAACATCAGAATCCGGTTGTTGTGGGGTATGCGTGTGGTTGTTATGTTGTTATAGTTGATAACCTTCCACAGGAGGAGCCTTTGCCACCTGACAATCATCAACCATAGATGTGTACCACCACTTGCACCCCATTCTCCCGAATGTGCAAGGTCCCGCCACGTACCCAAAAAGGTTGTTTGGTCTTTGGAATTTTTTCAGTAACGGCGGGAGCTTCCAAAAGGCATCATGGATCTAGGGTGTTGGTAACATTGCCAAGACATGGCCTTGAGTACCTGTGAAATCGAAAAAGTTGGTTCTTTACATGTTGCCTTGAAAACACCCCGCTTTATGGTACAACATGCCGCAAAGGAAATTACCTTCAAATATATATGGAATGGAGGGAAACCAAAGCTCACAAAACCTTTCCATGTCGAAGCAGTGAAGTCGACTACATGTTATTGAATTTCGAGATGGACGCATAGATGGGTGAAATTCTGTTGTGCGTGCACTTGTGCCTCTATGCAGGGAGAGTGGACGAGCGTTTATGTCACCATGTTATAAACAATGTACATTGCTAATGAATGAGAGGAACGGAATGAGACATGGTTCATTTTGGTAGATCAAGAGGAGTGAGGGGCCACATGTGGTTCCAAAATGGTGCAACGGCACACCCGCAAGAACGCCATGCACATTTATCCGGGCAACAAATCTATTCTGGAGGAAGTTGCTTGTGCTTATGTAGGGGATGTGGATGTGCACTCATGGCTGCTTTGTCTTTCTAAACGACCCTGGTTGGTTTGATTGAAACAATGCCCGAACACGCACTTGCCTACCCACCTGTTCCACGACACCAAAATGTGCAATGGCGCAAATATGCAACCACATGCAAGTTGATTCTTGTGAAAGCTGGTCGTCCCATGCGTGGTGTTTCCTAGATTCAAAACGATAGGTTCACGTCCCTATGTTCCAATGCAGAGGATTCCTACCCTGGAGATAACACACACAAGTGTGAATTTGGCAGGTTGCAATGGGGCTTTTGTGGTGTCTTTTGAGGCGCATAACCACGATTGAACTCCTGTTTTGTACGGCAATTGTCCCTTTACCCGGCGCAGCACTTGCTGTCGAACCACTTTTGAGTGCTGCAAGATGCCGCATGGGATTGGCCATACGATGGACTCAGGCAGTTTTGCATTGATTTTAGTCACAGGCAGTGCGTCATTCATACATCGCACGAGATGCATAATGTTGTGGCAATGCCACCGCACCCAAATTGGCTTCATATGTTTGCAAGTGTTCCACATGTGGCATACTTCACATGCATGTGTATGTCCTAGACTAAAAAGCTCCCGGCTGAGCTGTGCTCAAATCTAAGAGCAAATCAACACGTGCTTTCGAGAGCTTCGAAGATTCATGGTCAAGAGATTACTTACAATTTACAAAATGTGGAAACATTCGAAGCTGCATGGAAGTGAGATAACATGGGTGCTCAAAGGATTGACAATTACAGGCAGGGACAGAAGTCTCTACATTCTAGTCCGGTGAACTTATACACTATTGCACACTTGTCGCTCTAGTGTCGGTGAGTGCCACAACACGTATAGCGGAGACCCTTTGCTGTGGACGCTTCTTCAGAAGCTGACAACACTTACTAAGGTAATTTTGCAGAGTTGAGGTTCTGTCCAACTTCAAATGTTCCTCAAATCCGGCATCCAGTGCTAGGGAGAGCCACATTCCTTCCTCATCCGGCCTAGAGTACACATTGGAACCATTGCTCCCTTGAAACTCAAATTAGTGCGCGCATTCACCGTTTCTTGCAAATTCTCCCTAAGATGGCCAAATGAACCAAGGACCCTGGACCCTATTCCAATGTATTTGGCAAATGCTACCTGTTGTGATTGTCAAGGAAATTTTATGCACCTTTGTTCAGCAATGTGTGAATTATTATTGTTACAAAGCAAAGGGGGAGCCGATCGGTCAGGTGCCTACAGTAACTAGGGGCCCTGTTTGTCAGTTTTAATGCTTTTTTGCAGTGGCTTGTGCCTAGTGGGATTGTTGTTGTACTACAACGGTTTGGACATGATTTGATGCTATTTGCCAAAGGACCCATCCGCGAGACAATTTATATTCAGTACCAAGATGAGCAGCCCTCGTGGCTATCGTCACCTGAGCACACCGTGGAGTGCCAATTGATCCACCTGGAGCACCATCAGCTCACAGTAGCCTCATTGGGGATCGAGCCAGCACAGCCAACGAACCAGGTGTACGGTGTGAGGTTTGAGGTTTGACGTTTCGGGTACTAGACGTTCTTCGGCCCCGGGGAGCCACCTGCTCGGGCCAGGTGATATCCTCCCCGACGGGACCTAATGGGGGGCCCTTCATGACACACCTCCTGCCTGGTGGCGGAGTCCCCCGGGTTCACGGGGCTCGGAGTCCTGTCCCTCCCCGGCTTCCCCACTTCGCCACTCCCCGGTCAGTGCGTCACTTAGCAACCATGGTTGCAGGCGCTTACCCACTACGCCGCCCCCCTGATGCGTGGTCGCCCGGGCTGCCGGCGCCGCCGGGCCCGTGCTACTGGCTTGTCGCCAGTGGGACCCCCATGGGCTGGCGCGGAGGCCGCCTGGCCGTGGGGCTGGTGCGTAGCACTGTGTGCTACTACTGCCTTGGCGGGTGTAGTGCCCTGGTCGTGTGTGCGCGGCGCTGGCGGCTGGCCTGGGCGGTCGGGGCCGGTGCCGGTTCTTGCGTCTCCCCTTGGGCTCCTCCGTGCCCTCGCGTCCCTCGCGGTGCGTGTTGTCCCGCCCGGGTGTCCCTTCCCTTCGCCTGCCGGTACAGAACCAGGTGTACGGGTTAAAACTGGAATCGGCATACCAAGTAGTCACTAATGTCGGAGCATCAGATCTGGCCCGGGAGGCGTTCTTCTCTGGAACCTCCGCTCATCTGCGGGTGTGTGAGAAATACTGGAGCGCCCAAGACTCTGCCCCGAAGAAGCACTCGGGTGGACATAAAGGTCTAATGTGGATCCATTGTTCCAGAGTGGATATACCAAGGGAGGTCGCGAAGATCCGCAAGGACCGTACCAAGGCAGTGCTCGTCGTCTCCATCCGGTGTACCGAGGAGGAATGTTCCCAAGCTTGGATGGTTTCGTTGACCAACATGTCCCAGAACAAAGCCCTCCCACCGGCTGGAGAGAGTGTCTATGAAGACAATAAGAGACAGCCCATGCCACCCGAGAGATGGCCAACAAAATTCCACTATGCGGATTAATGCCTACAAGAGACCAACGCCACGCACTTCGTGTATGTCAGCCGCGTGACAGCGGAGCCCTGGCGGCAAAGCTTAGCGGTTTCCCCCGCTGACATTGGCGACTCGGTGGATCTTCTCCCTGATGAGGAGCTGGATCTGGTTCAAGGATATATGGATCGTCCCTTTCAGGACTGGGTAAGCCAGCGAGAGGAAAAAGGCCTCGACAAAGACTTGTGGGAAGTGGAAGCCATCGTCTCTGGTGCCTATGACAGGAATACCTTTCCAAGGAGCCCCAAAAGGAGGATTAGGCACGAAATTCCTGCCACACTCCGTCCACGCTGCGACTGTGAACTATGGTCTTCGAGCCCTTTCCGGCCTCACCCCAAAATCAGTTGGTCCTTTATACGCCCAGTCCATTCTTAGCCCAAATCAAAGGGCATCAGATCCCGTTCAGAACTCTTTCATGGATTCTATTCACGCCCTGCATATTTCATTCCACAGCATAGGCCCGTGCAGACCCACTGCAATTCAGGATCTAAAACCTGGTACCCAACTAACCATCAATTCAAGTCAGGGCACGCCATGGGTAGCGTGACCGAGGCCACTTCCAAGTGGGCCAATGTTTTGTTCCACGACGGGATCTACTCTGTGGACTCCCACACATCTTATACCATGCAAATGCCATGCCATGCCTTCATGCATTACTCCGGCCCTTCCCACTCTCAGCTGGTCCCTGAATTTTTGCGCCCTCAAGCGACCATCCCCAAACCTCCAACGCCACCGCAGGACGCACGCGCGTTGGGGGTCAGCCGACACGGCCATCTCTTTGCTCTGCAGGTACAGCACTACCTTGAAAAGAAATCTCTCATCGAGTGGGGCTGCCACGATGCCTCACAAGCACTAACCAGACCGCTGGCACCCGGCTTGGAAGGTGTGTGGCTCTATGCTGAAGGAAAGCGGACCACGGGGAAAAGGGACACGGAAAAAAAAAAAAAAAAACCGAGAGCCACCAGCCCAGCCCGAAAGAAAGGGAATGGAGGGACAGGGACCACAAAGCCCGGGAAAAAAAACAAAAAGAAAAGAAAAAACCAAAGCGCAAAAAACACACCCCGACAACCCAGCCAAGAAGGGCTGGGCACAGGCGAGACCCGGGCCCAGCACACACGCCCACACCGCACGCCGGAACCAGAAACGGCGGGGGGCAAGCGGGGCGCCCACGAAACCACACACGTCCCAAAAGCAGGCCGAAACCGAAAACCAACCACGAACACCACAAACAGCCGACACTAGAGGGACAACACCACAAACCGTGCCCAAACACACCCACCCAAGACCCCAGCCAGGACTGGCGGGGTTAACAAAACCCGCACCCAACCGCCAACCGGACCCAAACACAAACGCCACACAACAGTAGGAAACCCAGTGCCCACAGCCCGGGTACTGAGGCAGCCCGTGCCATGCAGGTGACCCGGCCAAACGAGATCCGGAGACCGGGGGTAAGGCTGCATCCTAAGGCCTGCGCTGCTTTGGGACTCGAGGCGGAGCGTGCGACACCCAAGCGCCTCGGAACCCTAGTACCAAGAACGTGCATGCACGCCTTGGGAACGGGATACGCCAGGAAGTCCGGTGAACCCCTAGGGTTCCGCCCAAAGGAGGGGACGTGCGCAAGCACGGGGGCACACCCTCCCGGCGAGACAAGCATGTCACGCTGGCGGCGATCAGCCCTCCCGGCGTAGCCCGGGGCCGCTTTGTTGGGGGCCAACAGTCAGGTCTAGCGGGAAGTAAGCCGCCTCCCCTCTTCACGCGCGAAGCCTCTTCCTGTTCGTCACAGGGGCGACGCCAGGGGGAACCATGGGGCGCCTCTCCACGACCGAGTGCACCTACCTACCTACCTCTATGCTGAAGGATCATCCGGTGAATCCGGCCATGCGGCCGCCATGACGGCCTTTGTGCCAGACGACACAACCAGAGTTCTGTGCGTGTCCTCACCACATCCTTCTTCCCTGGGTTCGGGGTTCTGGGGGGCGATAGCAGCCATACGCTGGATTCACAGGGAGTTCCCACAGTACGAAGTGTGTCTCTCGATCGACAACAATCAGGTGGTGCCCATCCTCCAGAAATGCCAGGCCTCTGAGCCCGGCCCCTTCCGAGACGACACCTGGACCATCGCAGTGCACAGCGCCCTACGTCTCATCGTCAACCCACTCCACGTTCTGTGGATTAAAGGGCATGCCAATTTTGTTGGCAACAAAATCAGCGACCATTTCTCAAATGGGCAGCTCACAGCCTGATTTTCCCTCCCGACCTACTCCCGCCCCCCCCCCCCCCCCCTGGGTTCAGTGGCGGTACACCACCTGCCTGTCCTTCATAAATTCAAAGCGCAGCAATTCCGCCACCTACTGCCGCCACATTCCCAAAACAACATAGCCGTTGGCCCTAGCTTCAGCCTTTACAATAAGGCTTCCTGGTTTTAATCCCTGTTATTCAAATTGGCGACCGGGTGCGATAATGTGCACGGCTATCAATGGTGCAACATGACTCACGACTACACTTGCCCAAGGTGCAGACAGCACTATCTGCACCTGTCCTGTGTCCTGCCTGGCTTTCTGCACAGCACTACACCAGCACGTCCAGGCATACATCTCTTCCTGGGGCCCGCTTTTCAGTCCCCTGGTCCTGCACTGGTAGGTCTCTGGGCCCTCAAAGGCCGACCGCAGGAACTTCATGAGAACCCTGGTGCCAAGGTCCCTCTGGTCCTGCCTATCTCAGCCCATCCCAGGCTCCACTCACGCTGAGCACAGAGCCACATTTGGCCAAGCCCTCGCGGAGCGGGTAAAGCGCATGGAAGGGGCTGTCCGTCAAGCACATGACTGGCTGTGTTTCACTCCTCTTCCGTGGGATCCTATACTGTGGGCCCACCCTCCCGACCCTCTCAATCCTTTCTCGGTTTCACACGGTGCATTCAGCACCTGTGTCCCAATGCCCACCCGGACCCGCCCCACATACCAACACCCCCCACCTCTCCTCAGGCATGCCTTGAAGAAGCCAACCAAGTCAGGTCCAACCAAACCACAGCCAGCCATCTGCCGCACGCCTAGAAACTCCAAGCGCCCATCCAGCCACGCATCGGCACCGCCTCAGCCTCCCCCCTCCTCAGCTATTCCACGTCCTACTCAACACTCGCGCCCGCGGCAACCACAAAAACGCCTACGGTTGCCACAGCGCAATCAGACCACCATCACTTGGGCGCGCCCCAAACGCAAAAAAACCATCCGCCCTCTCTCATCCCCGCGCCCCAGAGCACGCTACCGTCAAACACGCTTACCCCTCACCTCTAGGCCTACCTCTACTAGGTGCAACGGACCGTCTGCCCCTCCCCGTCACAGCGCCTCTCGGGACATCCAATTTTTTTCCGTCCATCGAGTGACTTTCTGTCCCCTCCACTCGACCCCTTCGACCCTCTGCGCCTTCCCGAGCCCCCCCCCCCCCCGCTGTAGGTTAACGCAGCATTCGTCTAACCACACCATCAGAGCCAACACAACCTGCCCTTGGCAAGCCGCCTCCATGATGTATTATATGCTCCATGTGGTGTACATACTCTCATGAGGTCTTCTCTTGGGGGACGTCAGCCCCAGAACAAGTTGATGCGGTTAAGAACACTAAAAAAAAATACCTTTGTAAGGAGGATACTGGACCACATGTCCAGCCAAGACAAACAAATCAGCAGAAACCCACCCACCTGCGGTGATCTGTTGCGATGCAAGGCCGGAGATGGGCGATGGGCCACTTGGGGAGACCCAAGGAGCCAAGGGCGCGTAGGAATGACACTCCGCAAGTGTTATTAGGGGTTGAAGTGCCCGGAAGAGCCAAGGCAGAGTCTGATGAGAGCCTCAAGATACAGGCATTGAGGGGCACACTGAAAGGGAAGTACGGGAGTACCTTTGTCAGTGGAAAGGCTGTGTTCCCCCCATGAGTGTGTGGACGGTACTGCAAGGGCAAGATAGGACTCAAGCCAGACCACCGCGTGTATCGGCACCGGGAGTTCGCCCTCAGGGGCGGGAGGAAAGCGGCCATCGACGTAGGTAGGTAGGTATCTTCGGCAACTTGGGATGCCTTCTTTGAGAACGCAGGAAGGAGGTCTTACCAGGGGGACGTCCTTTCCCTCCCACTCCCCGAGGTCAGGTGCCTCATAAGCCCCTCCCGCAGGCGCTTGGGAAGGCAGTGTTGTGGTCATCCGGTCCAGGTGTCCCGGGTAGGAGGGTGTCCCCAAATGTGTCCATGGGTAGGGTCACATGCCCCGTCATGCGGGAGGCAGCTCTGGGGGGCTGTCCAACCGTGTGGAGCTTTCTCTCACCACCGGAGGTACTACCCCCGTTAGTCTGCGGTGCGTCCGCCTCACCCCTTTGGCCCGAGTTGCGGGGCCCCGCTGCTTGGCAGGTGAAGCTTTTCTGGGCTGTGTGCCGGCTCGCCTGTCATCTGTTGTTGCCATTGCTCCGGGTGCCATTTGTCATGGTCCCTGATGCAGCCTGGCTGGGCTGGGACCAGTGGCCTTGGTGTACTGCTCCTGCTACTGGCCGGGCGGGTCGGCTGGGTCGTTCCACTGCGTCCGACCCTTGGGGTGCGGTGTGTTGTGCCCTGTCCCTCTGCCGCCCTAGGTGTGTACGCAAGTGCGGTGTCCACGGCATCTTCGCTATTGTTCACCGGTGTGCGCATGCCGTGCGTCCTCTCTGCGCTGTCTGTGGCCACTCCGCGCTTGTTCACCGGTGTGCGCCTTGTGTGCGGCACACGCGTGGTGTTGGTGGCTTCGTTGGGGTCCCTCCCCCCTCCTGTTTTTAGTTTTTGTTGTTGCGCTGCATGCTTTCTCGTTTTTTTTTGTGCCTTTTTTTGAAAAGGAGGAAAAGCGGAAAAGGCGCATGCAAACAGTACAGGCACAGCCATGGGCAGTTGGAGCAGCGGTGTAGCAGTGCTGTGTTCCTTGTCCTGGTGCGTGTTGCTGGTGCCTTCCTGGCGGCCGCGCCCAAAGGTGCGGCTCGCGTGTCATAATGTACATGGGCGCGGGTTAGTGCCGGTCCGACCGGGCGTTCCTTTGCGTCGTGGTTACGCTGGGGTTGGGGCTAGGGGGTACGACTCGCGGGTCAGGTGGTTCAGGCAGGTCAGCCGGATGTGATGGCCTCGGGTGTGGGCTCTGTCTACTTTTCCGCTTCTGTGGGCTGGGTCAGGCTCGGAGGGTTAGGGAATGTAGGGCGTGGTTTGTGTTCGTCGACTCCTGTCTCAGTTAAGCTTCGGGTGGGGGCCCCGGGCTTGATTTGCGGGTTCCTTGGTTTCTGCGGGTTAGGTGCATTTGACGGCTTCGACGTTTGGTTTTTCGCCGTCAGCCGTGGTGGGTGCTCGTCTGTGTGTGCGTTGGCGTCCGGCGGCTCCTGGTTCATGCGGCTTCTTCTGGGAGCGGCCCGGCGGCTTATTCCGTGTCGATGCTCGGCGGGGCAGCGGGCACTGAGTGGGTCACTGCAGGGAGCGATGCTGGGCGTTGTCGTCTGGCCAGGCCGGGTCTCGGGCGGTTCGTCCGGTTGGTTGGAACGTTGTTGCTGGCCGGTCGGGTGCCTCCGGCGCGGTGAGGCTTGATTGGGGTGCTTGCGAGCCGTGGTGGCTCGCAATGCCTTGTGGCCGGCTGGCCAGATTGGTTGGCGGACTGGAGTTGGGGCTGTTGGGTGCGGCAGCCTGTGGGGGCAGGGAATATCGTTGGCGCATCCCCCGTGGGGCCAGGCGGGGGCACCGCCGGCCGGAGGGTCAGGCGCGTCATGCTGTGTGGGGCGTGGGTATCCCAGGATGCTGCGTGTCGGGGTGGTGTCATTGCTGCCGGTATCCGTGCGTTGGCGCTTGCAGGGTGGTGAGGGGTTGTTTCTGTGTAGGGGTGGGCTTGGGATGATGTCCCACAGGCGCTTTCCTTCCTTCTGCGTCGCGTGGAGGGTCTCCAGCAGGGGCCTGACGACGTGCGGGTGGTCCTGGGGTGCGTCCCCATCGGGTGTACCGAGGAGGAAGGTACCCAAGAATGGGTGGTTTCGTTGACCAAGATGACCTTGAACAAGGTCGCCCTACGGGCTGGAGAGAGTGTATATCAAGACGCTAAGGACAGCCCATGCTACGCCAGAGATGGCGAACGGAATTCCACTATGTGGATCAAGGCCTAGAAGAGGCCGAGGCCACGGACTTGGTGTATGTCAGCCGCATGATAGCAGAGCCCTCGCGGCAACGCTTAGCGGTTTCCCCTGCTGACAATAGCGAATCGGTGGATCTTCTCTCTGATGAGGAGCTGGATCTCCCTCAATGGTGAATGGATCAACCCTTTCATGACTGGGTAAGCCAGCGAGGCAAAAAAGGCCTGGACAAAGACTTGTGGGAAATGGAAGCCATCGTCTCTGGTTCCTATGACAGAAACACCTTTGTAAAGAGGATATTTGGACCACATGTCCAGCAGAGACGAACCAATCAGCAGAAAACTACCCACCTGCGGTGATCTGTTCGAGGACAAGGCCCGAGATCGGCAAATCGGCCACTTGGGGAGATCTCCAGAGCTGAGGGCGCGTGCTAATGACACCCCGCAAGTATGCTCAGTGGTTCCAGTGCCCGGAAGAGCCAAGGCAGAGTCCGATGAGAGCCCCAGGATCCAGGCATTGAGGGGCACGCTGAAAGAGAAGTACGGGAGTACCTTCGTCAGTTGAAAGGCTGTGTTCCCCCCACCAGTGTGTGGACCGTAATGCAAGGGCAAGATATGACTGAAGCCAGACCCCGGCGTGTATCGGCGCCCGGAGATCGCACTCAGATGCTAGAGGAAAGAAGCCATGGAGAAGATCCTACTGGACCGCATCGACAGAGGATGGGTAGAGTCCTGTCACTCCCATTTGTTCTCTCCTTGCTTTGTTGTACCCAAGAAGGTGGCTGAGGAGGAGCGGCTCGCGCTTGTAAAGGGCGGCCTAAACGCCCATACTCAGCACGACAGCTACACACTGCCTCATTGAGGAAACGCTGCAAAAGGGATTCCGGCAGAGAATCTTCACAGTGATGAACCTGAAACATGGTTCCCACGAGATGCCTCTCGCCGATGAGTCCCTTATCTGTACAGCCATGAGCACCCCACTCGGACCCCCCCAGTGGAAGGTGATGCCCACGATCGCCACAAACGGCAATCCGGCTTTTCTGCGGATGCTGGAGAACCTACTTGAGCTGGTGCCTGACTCTGCAGACCCCTTCCTCGACGACGTGATCCTTGCGCTCGGGGATTCCAGCATGAGCTACGATGACCTGCTGGAGGCGCATGAGAGGGATGTCACCAAAGTGCTGGACCTCCTGGTTCAGCAGAAGCTCATTGGTAGCAGTGACAAGGCCATCATCGCAGTGAGCAAAGTTTTTTTTGCCGGCCACGTTTTTGACACTGGGCAACGGAAGCCCATACCTGGAAAGGTAGCGGCGCCTGAGCACCGGAAGACGCCCAAGATGGTGTCCGGGCTACGAGCATATCTGCGGCTCTGCAACTACTACTCGGTAAAATCTACGATGTATGCCGAGTATGCAGCCCACATAACGGCCATGCTCAAGGGCAACCAGGAGGAGACCAGGAAGGGATCCAAGAAGATGCTGGTCTGGAAAGAAGAGTCGGACCGTGCTGTTGAGCGGATGAAGCAGGCGCTGCTATCTGCAGTGGGTCTGCACCTCGTCGATCCGGCCCGAGGTTTTGTCCTGCGCACAGACCCATCCAACTGCGCGATCGGCGCGGTGTTGCAGCAGGTGCTGGATGATGGGAGGCACGTGCCCATGGTCTTCTGGAACCAAGTCCTGGCGGAGTGCCAGCCCCCGACGTTCACGCCCCGTGAGAAGGAGGCATATGCCATTATCATGGCTCTCAGGAACTGGGCCGCGTACATAGCCCTACATCCCGTCAGGGTCTGCACAGACCATCAGAGTCAGCAGTTGTTGCAAAAGGGGCACGTGGACACCCCCTCAGGACCAGCCTGCCAGAGAGCCAGATGGCACGACACCTTGGCCACTTTCTACTTTCCGGTGGTTTATGTTCCGGGAAAGGACAACAACATGGCGGACTGTGTCAGCAGGTGGGCCTATCCTGCTGAAGCCGGTTCGGATCCCATTTGGCTGCCCTGTTCCATATTTCCGCGATTTCAGCGATTTCAGCAGTTTCGAGAATGATTTCAGGAGAAACCTGAATTCGTACTATTTATCATCCACAGGATGGAGGACTTTATCTTTTTTTGTTCAAACTAGGCGTGCTGTGTGTGTGCCCGCGCCCTTGTTGTGTTCCTGCTGGTGTGCGTGTGCTCTCTGTTCTTCAATGCGGGCGAATCGTCCAAAAATTCTTCATAATGGGTGCTAATAGTGTTAGATTCTATCCTGTTACTGAATTGGATGTGAACCGGAAGCTAGGGCAACTCCAGTGGATGATAGAAGGTTTGGACAATGAGATCTGGCTAAACCCTGTTGTGGTGCCTTCAGCCACACCGGAGGGCCCCATAAAAAGGGATTGGTACGCGTTAACGGGCGCTTTTGCTTCGGCTTTTGCCACGCCTATGCGTATGGGGGATCACGTGTCGCTTGAAGCTGGAGGAGCCCTAGTGGAAGAGGAGTTGAAGTGGAAGTGGCTGAGGTAGGCACACCTAGCGGGAAGAAAGCAAGTCAGTTGTTGCTCCGCCTCGAATGTGTTCTACTTCTCATCCTTGTCCTTTTTTTGCTTTGCGTGTGAGTCTTAATGAATCAACCTTTGCAGATGCTGTGTGTGGAAAATGCTGTGTGCACGTGCAATGGGTGGACATGCCAAAGTGGAGACTTGCACTCTTGCTAACCTTTGCTCCTAACCTCCCATTTATGTGTTGCCGTTTTACTCCATTGACCTGCAACAGGTGAATTAATGATAATTTCCTATCTTTGGATGAATACAGTTGGTGATCCACTATCCCTCTCTTAGCAGCATGCAGTAGGGCATGAGGTCAGCTAATTTGGCAACTGGGTACAGGGAAAATTCTCCATCAAGGTTGTGAATTCTCACTTCAAGTGCATGCATGCTCACTTGGGTCATGGCTAGGTCAAATTCCCTCTCCATATGCATGGTCCCATGGGTCATTGCTAGGCTACGCTCTCCGGATTGAGTTTTTTTTGGGTCATCTCTCTTCGGCCATGGATTGGTTGGGTTCTCTCTTCAGGGCATGGATTGGTGAGGGTCTCTCTCAGGGCATGGACTGGGGCGGGACCATCTCTCTGAATGCCTGGATTGGGGCGGGACCAGCTCTCTATGAGGCAAGACTATCTCTCCTTGGGATAGGACAATCTCACCAGGGATGTGCTCTCATTGAACCCGGGATCCCTCTGTCTATGCCCTCCTCCTTCGGGCCCGGTCTAGGTCTCTCCACGTGACCCGGGGCATCTTTTTACCCAATTTCTCTCTAAGTAGCATGCATTTAATTGGTTCGGTGTCACACGAACATGCACATGTCCATGTGAGGATTGTTTCTAATGCACATGATGATTTGTGTTTGCTAATGTCTTTGGTTCCCAAGGAATTAGGCACGAGGTGATGGGACTGAGTGGCATGTGCAAGCATGTGAGGGCATGAGGTGTATGCCGTGTGTTGGCCTTGATAAGACCTTCTTCCTGCATTGTCAAAGGAAACATCCCGGGCTCCTGAAGATACCTACCTACCTTTGTGTTCGTGGAGATCATCGTGTGACGCTTGATCCAGGTTGGCAAAATTTCTCCTGTTTGGAACCCATGTTTCTCATTTCTGCTTTTGCCGTCTTGTAGGCATGGCTGAAGATGACCAATGTGGGGCCGCACCTATGTTGAAGGAGATGATGCCATTGTGTTGTGTACCATTTCTTTGTGTTTTGCCATGTATCATATGTACTTTATTGATGTTATTGTGTCATGCATAAACTTATGAGTCAATATCATTTTCTCAATGTGTTGAATCGAGATTATGCTAGCATGGCGTCATGTGTCCGTAAGGGAACGCATGGTTCACATGTCCATGGTCTATGAAATTGATTCCTGGAGTAGGGGGGCAACATCGTCTTCAATATTCGCATATCCTATTCCAGGGCTGGAATTCTACTTCTGTTCATTCCTCTCCTTTTGCCCGACATTGTCTTATTTGTTCTCCTCTCCAAGATGATGTCCGTGTATTGATTTTGATACAATCAACTCAATTTGGTGATCAGCTATTCTGACTTCATTGGTCATTTGACATTATTGATCAAATGTTCCGATTTCATTGTAAGGGTTGCCAAGAGTGTACCTACGGGATTTGTTTGAAATTTGTGAACCATGGAAGCACTGGTGAGATCAAGGACAATGCTGGTCACGGCGAAGGGACTGAAAAAATCGGGAAATAGGCAGTAGAGCTCATAGAATGGCAGGGGCTGGTCCTACAGACCTTCCTTATGGTACAGGGGTTCACCTACTGTTTACCGCCATCCAGGGAGCCTGGGACCTAATGAGCCCTGCCCAAGTGGACCAAGGGTCACCATTCACGATAACATCCGGAAATCGTCGGTTGAAGCCCGAGAAGCATGAAGATATTTGGAAATAGCATTGGGTACCAACATCGAAGACATTGTCACCTTCTGTGGAGGAACATGTCTAAAACGATGTCATCTCTGAGTATCCACAGAACAGTCGGACGGGGTCACGAGCTGCAGCAGCGGCGGGGGGACTAGGCGCAACCAAAAATGCGGTTAAACAAAACCGTCCAAGGGGGATGCGGGAACGGCGATTGAAATGACGCCGAGCACCGTCCACGGGATGTTCAGTGCTGCGTCGGGATCTGAGGGATATCATACTTGCTACCCTTCGGATTCCCAACGCCCCGGTCGCATACCGCCTGAAATCGGGAACTTGCTGGTGACGCAAGACGGGAATCATTGTCTGAAAGGGCAGTCACAAGCCTAGTGCCGAGACACACGGATTTCGGGGCGACATGGGCGAGGCAGGAGATGCCAAAGAAGACCGGAGAATGGACAGTGGCGGGACAGGCGACACCATCATGTCTTGAGGAGAAGAGCGTGGAGCTCCGGAAAAGCCGCCCCGAGACAGCCAGGATCCTACAGGAGATGACCGCCATCCTGAGGAGGACACCAAGGAAGCGGCATGCAGGAAAGCTGGGAGTGAAGATCTTTGCCATTGCTGGCATGTGGACCTACTCATGTGAAGTTATTCCTGGGTTGGCAAAGATGCCCTTATTCAGAGGATCGACAAGTTGGACGACACCACCCCTGGAATTTTTGAGGAGCAGGCCATCTTCGACCACGATCTGAAGACAATCCGGTGACATCGAGAGGACTACGAGGCCAAGCTGGAAAGAATGCTGGTACAGCAGGAAGGGGTGGTGGAGACCATGATCAAGTACTTGGAAACAGTCGAGAACAGGATGAGGGAGTTGAGAAGGCGTGAAGGAACTCCAGCACCCGTCCCGGTACCACCCTAGGTGCACACTTTGGACACTACTTCCTTTCAACACCCTTCAACATCTTTCACCACACGCTTCGGTGAAAGGTGGTGATTTAGTACCCATTCAGGTACGCAGAAACACGTATCATATGGTTAAAACCTGGTACTTTCACTAGTTCATGCATTTTGCAGCACATAGTCCATCGCCGCGGCGACGCGCGCGGCGCCGCAGAATAGCGCACGTAGTGAAACTACCGAGTTGAAGGTTGAAAATACAGTGCGGATGGATGAAGTTTGAGTTGCGGTGACGGAAAATCAATGATTTAGGCAAAACCGCAAGCATTTGCAGCGCTTCCCACCTTCACTGGCACGTAGCGTGTTCCATTGGCACATACTAGGATTGGACGGGTCAAACTAGGTGCAGTTTATTCATGAGCCCCCACATGTGGAACATAGCACCTGACAACACGGGTGTTCTTAGGTGGTATTGTGACCGCTTCTACACGTTGTGCAGTCAATGATCCAAAACAAAAAATGACCACGCGATACAGATTCGGCTCCGGTGGGCACTTGGATATCACCGCGGAATCAGACCAAGAAGGGAACATCAGCGTCTACCTGCGTTTCAGCGGATTGCCACCGTCACCCGGCATTATTTTGACGTAAGATTCACACGCATTGCACGCACAATTGGATGGGCCTGTGAGCACGCAGTCAGCGACTACCACGAACATTGTTCCGCAAAGCTCGATTGAAACTGAGGGCGGTGAGCCCCGAAGTGGCGGCTGGCGGCTGGTGCGAGCTCTTGGTGATGGTGGAGGTGCGCAACGCCCAATGCCTCATCCGCATCCCGGTCATATCCATGTTGTGGTGTAGGCTGTGAGCGCTTGTGGAGGGTGAAGCCGTGGTAAGCCACGGTGGTGAGCGGAAGTTCGGTGGAGAGCCGTAATGGGGTGCGCCGCATGTGAATGGCAGTAAGCCGCATGCCACATGTTCCACTTTGCTTTGGTCTCCCCCGTTGGGGTTACTTTGGTGCACGGCTTCGTTGCCCTCGGTGTCAAAATTATGTGCGCCTATACGTGCACCACCGCATGCGCTATGCTTGGATGTACCGTTCGCCCCAAATTCTTCCTACTCTTTGATATCCATTCATTGCTCTGACATGTACGTTACGCCTCCAATGGACACCACTACATTGAGTGGGAACATATTATGTGCTTTCTTTCTTGCACGTGCTGGTAGCCGTTGCACACGTTCATACAGGTTGTACATGTTGCTGAACCGGTTCACATTGGTACTCTCACCATGTTGCACCGGTGAAAGTTGAAATGGGGTTTTTTTTTCACCACAGTGTACTCTTCCATTGTACCTTCATCTGTAGAAAAATATGGCCACCTCGCTTTTCAATCTTTTAAAACAACAATATGGCCCGCACCCTCTAGGAAACGCGGATTACCAGCAAGCTCTTGTGGGGTTGTTCACGACGAGGTTTCATGGCAGCGGACTTGTCAACCGGGTGCTGGGTGATGTTAGATAGTCACCAAGATTCCAGAGGGCCCAGCAGAAGAGTTTACGAGGGGTATTCACGGCACAGGAGGCTGTGAGGTTGGGCGTGGACCTGCACATGCCAAAAAGGCGCTACAGAAAATTGATCACATGGGCCCAAGAAGAAAGAAAAGCGGCGGAACAGATCCTACGTGGCGGATGGATAAGTCCGTTCCGGTCGTACCGTGCCATGCACAATGCATGGCAGCGCCTTTGCAAGTATCAGAAGTTGAGTGTAGTAACAGATGGGGAGTATGTAGGTGTAAAATGGAAGGTAGCCAGTTTCCTGAAGTACATAGCCACGCAGCCGGATATCATTGATGGTTTGCATCTTGAGAAGGAAAAGCCGTTACTCACATTGATTGTATGTGGTGACGGCTTCCCATGTGGGTCGCGTTCATGGTGTCAATTGGTGGTGGGTTTTGCGGAGCTTGAGGAGCTAACCAGATCCATTTGGTACAACTGGACGGTTAACATTGCATTATGCGGCGAGAGCCAAGAGGCCGTCTTAGGAAATCTCTTTGCAGAGTATTTGCGCTACCTGGAATGGATTCATGACCATGAAACGATAAAGATTCAGGGACGTTGGGTAGATTTTACGTCGAAGACGGGCAGGGACTCACGGTGGTTGCCTCATCTTCTTGGGTACACGAGCCACTGGTTTGTCGGGAGTGTGTACACGTACGCCCTGTGGACACGTACCGAGGGCTGGAAAGATACGGATGTGGAGCGCACTGTTGAGCCAGAGAGACAAATGTACGGCAAGTACTGCCGGGCTGTTAGGACGGGGGACCATGTGGGTAAGCGGATTGAGAATGTCGGTGGTTGTACGCATGGTACCCTGCTGTGCATGCACAGTCGTTGGGAAACAGTGGTGTTGTGCATTTTGCACATCCTCATGGCGCTGGAAAAAGTACTTATCTGTTTGGATTCGCAAGCAGTCACATTTGCTGAAGCCTGCGCGACGCACAAAGTTGGCAACTCTCCTGGGCGGCGCTAAAACTGGGGTTGTTTTGGCGGGCAAAGGTGCACCGGATGGGGAGATGTCTTGTGTAATAGGCCGGCCTGGGCAACCAGGACAGGGCTGCAGGAGCCCTGCCGCGATTGCGCATTCGCGTGTTGCAGCCGCAAATACCAGAGTGGAAAATGAAGAGAGAAACAAAGAGCGAAGCGCTGTGTTACGTTATTTTATGGTTGCTTATTTATGATTAATTCTGTGCTTTGCATTCTTTTGGTTGTTGTAGTTATGTTGCATGGTGGGCTGCCAAAGTCCCCAAACTGCACACACTCGTGACGCCGGCAGTGACCACTCAGGCAGACAAGGAACTCCGTGCTGAACATCTACAATGGAGGTCAAAACTGCTTGGTGCTTATGAAGGTGCAGGGTTTGCGTGCAGGATGTGTAGATCAGTGCATGCACAGCGCAAAGTACAAGGAGTGCAGAACAAGCAGGATCCAAGGAGTGCAGAACAAGCAAGGAAAAGTAGCAACTACTAAGGGGAACGAACGTCAAAGGTTTTGAGAGTTTGAATAAACAAGGAGAACGGGTTTTGGAGAAATCGCAAGAGTTTTTGGTTACCTCCGCCGAATGCCTTACAAAACTCTTAGCTAAGTACGGATGCCCCGAAGCTGTCCAACTGCAGCACTGAGGCAGTCCCGCGAGTGCACAGTGCAGCAATCAAGCAGCAGGGCAAAGCCAGCTGAGTTGGGGGACGCGTGCAAGAAGAACAGCACCAAAATTGGTACGATACCAGCGCTGCGCTACAGCGCTGAGAGACACCCAAAGTATCAGCGCCGCGTTGACCGCCGAGAGGGAACCGAAGTACCAGCGTTGCGATGCAGCGCCGATGGAGGCTCAGAGAGACTCACGAAGTATCAGCGCTGCGCTACAGCGCCGATGGAAGCACAGGGGGACTCACACAGTACCAGCGCTGCGCTACAGCGCTGAGAGGGAACCGAAGTACCAGCGCTGCGCTACAGCGCTGAGAGAGACCTGAAGTACCAGCGCTGCGCTACAGCGCTGAGAGAGGACTGAAGTACAAGCGCTGATGGATGCATGGACCGTAGCAGTACTTTATGGACGGAGGCTGACCAGCAGAGGAGGCCAGGCTCGTGAGCAAAGCGCAGCGCCAGGGTTCGGGCGAATACCGCCTCGAGGCTTGAAGCCGGTTCGGACCCCCGTGGCCATCTTGGGGTCACTTGGATTGTGTATCTATGTGCCGGCAAGCCGCCATTGGCTGATATCATACTCTCCCATCCACCTGAACTAACCCGATGTGATAGTGTGATAGGTTTGGCCATTCCGGCTATGAGCGGTCATATTCAGTACCGAGGCACCGCCAGCGGAGATTTATATATCGGAATATCAGGAATCAACAGGGTTTTATTATCATAATGTTTCCGTAATTTTTCAGCCTTTCGTTCTGATGGTCAATGTATCGGCGACCGTCAGTTGGCTCGCGATTTTGCGTTAACCGATTGGTTAACTGTTATTTCCAGATATTTTGGCGGATACTCCGTTGAAGGGTCAGATTTCATCAGCAAAGGGTTCGTTGCTTCCGCAATTTTCTAAATAAGCACTCGAAATTTTAATCTGAATTTTTCGCGATGTCGAAATCGGATTTTCGACTTCGACATCGCCGCACTTGATTTGGACTTCTTCGAGTGGTCATACTCTTTTCCCTATGCCTGAATCAGGTTTCCCTTATACTTGCCACCCATTTAAGTTGGAGATATAAGGGAAACAAAAGTGAATCGTGGGACCACTTTGAAGGGCCATATCTACGAGCGAGTGTGAGGAAAGAGAATAAGGAAAGTTGCGTTGCAAGCGCCTTTGTCTCAAGTTAATTTAGAAAGCATCAAACGCCTTTGGTGCGCACACATGCCAGGTGTAGCAAGGGATAAGGGTCATGAGGGTATAAAGTGATATATAACTCTTGGACCGCGCAACCGAATATTTTAATGCGACTTTCGTGTGTGCCGCATGAGTGTTGGGGTTGCATAGCCAATTTTCATTGGGTTCCCACGTATTTTTAACGTGAAGTTATGTTCATGGAGGGTCATGGCATACCATGGTGGGAGCCTATTTTAAGGGCTATGTGTGATATTGGTAGTATTGTCCTGATATGCTCACGCCCATGTTATATATCTTCGTGTGGCCGAAGAGATGGGGAGCCATACGTGACAAGGGTTTTGCCCATGTCCAAATTGTGGAATTCAAAGCGCTAGACTAAGTCTACCGCATATGTATTGCTCATGGTATGTTTGGGAAAGAGATCCATGAGTGCACTCCCATTTTCATGGGGCATGTAGATATGGGTGGCGAAGGTATCTCCATGCGCCCGATTGGGGATCCAAGTGGGGGAATTGTTCGCAAATGGTTCCAATCATTTGTGTATTGAACCATGAGCGGATATCATGGGTGAGCATAGAGACATAGTATCATGACAACTTTGTGTTTGGTCATATTTTCATGTTTTTGACCTCAATTTTTGCTCATCTTTGTATTTTGTGTGCTCAACTGGTCGGCAAACAGCAAGAAGCCTATGGAGAGTCGAGCCATGGTATGTTGTTCATATGTTGGCATATGCTTTGGAGTGGAACACCACCATATGCCGGATAGCGTACTCCATTTGGCTTGGCAGACGAAGGATTACAAGAATTGGTCTCAAGATCATGAGCTGACTTGGGCAGTGCGTGGCGCCCACATCCGAAGGGGTTTCGAGGGTAAAGTGGGGATGTACATGGGCATTGGCCTTTGGTCTCTATCCTCCATGAATATTAGACTTCGATTCCATGCATGCTTTGAGCCTTCGGATATGTGGTAACCTCAATTTTGAGCATATATTTGATATATGGCCAATATGGTGTGAATTGGCAGTTTTTTGGCATGTTATGAGTTCAAACTCATAGGTCATATCTCTAAGCCCATTCGACTCCAAGTCCATCCAAGGTTATGTCAGGGTGGGGCATGGTCCAGAGTGCCACTCTAGGCCATGACACGCCACCTCCCTTATCGGGCTAGGATTTAGAGGCTTGGGAGTGAACACATTTTTGGGGTTTATGTAGTGACTTGTGACACATGGCATTCAGCCATCTCATTTGACCTGGTTCAGGGCAATATGTTGGTGAGTCAAGGGAAGGTCTTGAGTCCAGGGAATGAAGGGTTTATGGCTGTGAATGTGTATGTTTACCTCTTTCCCCAACTTTGCTTTATTTGTGTTCATATGCCAATTTCAGGGCTTTCTTCCTTGGTGCAATTCTTGTACATGCCCGCCATCGTGAGAAAATCGATGTGCTGAACGAAAGCCCGCAGCCCGATTTGGATTGTGAATTGGGTTATTGCTGTATTTGTGGGATCTGGTTGCCATTCAGGGTTGAAGGAGGATTTTATTTTCTATATTTTTGGATTTGGAACCTTGGATTTTGAGCAATGCAATCGTTGATCAGGAGCAAATCGGCAGGGGTTACAGGCGGAAGGGGCACAGCGGGGGCCGGTCCTGGTAGGGACCTTCTTTATGGTAGCAGAGGCTTACCTGCTGCCCCTACCTACCGCCGACCCGGGGACTTGAGCCCTCATGAGCCCTGCCCAAGTACGCCCCGGGTGCTTATTGTGGACTCGGTGGAGACCACGCCGGAGATTGGAGCCATAGAAGGACCGAGACGTTCAAGAGCATGGCGAACTCCGGAAGTTGAAGCCCGAAGAGAAGAACGACATTCGGGAAGAGGAGGACGTGACATGGAGGACCTGGTCTCCATGTGTGAGCGTCGCTGCCGAAAGGCATGCAACCTCCGCTCCGCCGCGGAGGGCTCTGATGAGGCCTGCCATTCAGGCAGCAGTGGAGGACGGGCCCGGCGCTACCGGAAGCGCGGGTCACCCAAGTCCGCGGCAAGGGACGCCGGGGCTATGGACACGGACCCCAGCCCGGTCAGGCTGTGGGAATCCGAGGGGCACTCCGAGGGCTATCGGACAGCCTACGAGCCACCTTCGGAGTCGGAGGAGACGGCCAGACCGCCCACAAGGGCGAACACGGCCCCCGAGCCCGCCCTGCAGCACGACGCCGAGGGCTTGGAGAGGCCAGCCAGGGCCCGGACGGCACCTGTGCCCCGGCACACGGGACCAGAGACGGACGCCATAGGCGATACGCCCATGGGCGATGAGTCTGAGGTGCCGGGAACCGCGGGTTGCGCTGAATCCGGCGGAAAGCACGCTGCGTGCCACTGCGAGCACGTGTCCTTCCTCATGGGCAAGTACCCGAAGATGGGGATGGACGCCATCGTGCATCACCTTGACCGCCTGGACAACGCCAAGGACGCTCTAGAGGAGGACGTCGCGGGGATCCTGGACGACCAGTCGGCCGCGGAGAGCCACATGGAGGAGCTGCGAGCGGATCAGGCCCGGTACCGGGAGAATCTGGAGCTGGCCCTGCAGAAGCAGCAACAAGTGGTGGACAGCCTCCTCCACTTAGTGGAGGACATGTCGGGACGCCTGAAAAGGCTAGAGGAGCGACAGCCCCTCGCTTCGGGTCCGGAGCTCCCGGCAAAGCCGGCCGCGGTAGAGCTGGTGGAGCGGGTTAAGACCCTCAGGTGCGCCATGGAGAAACCCATGAGCGGCCCTGCAGAGGCACCATACGCGCCTCCGCGTGTTGACCCGGGTGCGCTGCCGTTTGTTCCCATGTTCAGCGAATCCACAATGCTCGGGGAACACACGGCACTGGCTGGGTCCATGCGGGAAGGGCACGTAACCACGGACCCGAGGAGCCTGACGGTACAGATGTCCCATGCCGCCCAAGATGTTCCGATCACGACGAACATGGTAGTGTACGCGGAAGAGAAGATCGAGAACCTCACCATGCAGGGGCGAACCATGGGAAGCGCCGACGGACATGGTCGAGGCCATCCAGGCGGAAACCTGTGGGCGAAGGACCCCAATACCGGGATATGGACGGCCGATGAAGCAAATCCTTCCCGCATTCCAAACCCCATGGGTTCAGGCCCAACTGGACCGCACTCCATGGAGGAGAGGGATGTACGGGGAGTGTACTCACACCCCCCGGCCACAGGTGGTATCCGTCTCGGTGGAGTGGTGGCTGGAGACGTCGGAGACGCCATCAGGATTGACGACCTCAGGGGAATCAAAATCCCCTATTACGACCGGAACCCGTCCAACCTGGATGACTTCATCCTGGACTGGGAGGACTTCGCCGAGGAGGTCGTCGGCGAGATGCGGGGAGCGCCGCGGGACAAGTGGGTATGCGGGACATTCCCACACCGGCTGGCGCAGGACCTGAAGGAGGAGCTGCGGGATCAGATCCGGGAAGGACTGATCCGTACGGAGCAGGCCTGCCTCCAGTGGTTGGAGGATGAGGAGCGGGTGGACGCTCCGAACCAGAAGCTGGAGGACCTGTGGTCCATCCCGCTGCCGCTGGACCGCGGTGAGTTGCGGGTCCGGGAGTGGAACCGGTATCTGCGGAAGTACCGCAGATGCCTCAAGCTGGTGGAGGATTGGAACGAGGCCAGCGAGATCCGCCACCTCCTGAAGGACGTCCTCCCCGGGAACTGGAAGAGGCGAGTGGAGGACGAGGAGAAGAAGCGCGCGAAGAAGCGCGTGGCGGTGAGGATTATGGCGGCGGAGGATACCCATGCGGGTATCATGGAGTTCTTCAGGAGGAACTTGGGCGAACCCAACCGAATGTTGGGACTGAAGAACGCCGTGTACGTAAAGGTATTCGGAGACTCCATGGGGCAAAGGTTGCTGCGCCTCAACAACGTGGAGTGGAGGCGCGGGGAGCCGCTGAGGATGCAGGTCATCTTCGCCCGCCTGAGCCTGGACGAGATCGTGAAGTACATCACGGTGGAGTTGAAGCTCAATGCGAAGAACGAGGCCCACGTGCAGGATCGACATGGTCATGGACAACGAGGCCACCGAGAAGACCGACATCATCGGGAGATCCAGGAGAACACGGCCAACTCCGCGGAGGATGGTAGTGGAAGTGGCCAAGACCACTGGTCCCGGGAGGGTCACGAGGAGGCCCATTTCTTCGCGTTTGTGGCGCACAACGTGAGGAACAGTGGGCAGGATCGGTCCAGATGGAGCCGGGTGGGACCAAGGGGCAAAGAGCCAAGGAGGATCGGGAACCCACCGCTCTCGTTCCGAGAGTACAGATCTCAGCACGACGGGTGCTGGGTCTGTTATGGCAAGGGAAACAACCATGCACACGACCATCGTCAGTGCAAGGTGTATGAGGCGGCCAAGAAGGCCTACTTCGCCGCCCACCCCGAGAAGAAGCCCAAGGAGCAGCGGATTTCCGATTGGAAAGCGAAGGGCGGAGACGGGGGGAAAGGCCAAGGCAAAGGCCAAGGAAAAGGCGGAGGAAGAGGCTATGGTGGTGGACCTGGCCAAGACCGACGAGTGAGGTCGATCGAGGAGGTTGCTGAGGACATGTTGAGGACGTTGGAGGAACTCAAAGCCCAGCAGTGTGGGGGACAAAGTCCTGGCGGATCGCAGCCGGAAGGGGCCGCGGGAAGCCAAGTCTAGAGGAGCCCCCACGGGAGTGGGACCTCGCAGGTCTCTCCTCCGAAAATCAGTGGAATCCCAGAGAAAGCAAAGGCACATCGGGTGCCGAAGAAGGCTCCGGAAGAGCCAAAACCACTGAGTTTCCCGCCACTCCCAACCCCTGGAGCGCCCTGCCAAGGGAAGTACAAGTGGGTACGGGACATGGCAAGAAGGAAGGAGCGACCACGGAGAGCCCCGTGGACGGGCAGGACCAACCCAAGATCTACACCATCCGTGACCATACCCTTGAAGTCCTGATGCACCCGGACGTGCTAGAGTTGCATGCCGTGAGAGTCGTCCATACACCTCATGGCGACGAGCGGCAGTTGCACTTGAAAGTGCGAGTACGGTGCGGACGAGAGGAGAAGGTGGTGGATGTGTTAGTGGATACGGGTGCCCAGGTGAGCCTGGTCCGGAGAGGGTTGTTCAAGGAGGAACTCCTGCAGCCCAGCCAGAGACCGGTCCGCCTGAAGGTCGCCAACGGAGAGATTATGGGTGGCGGCACCCATGAGGCCACCATCAGTATGGAATTCTGGGAGCATGAGCGCTTGAACCGCCCTGATCAGGCGAGGAGAAGCACTCTATCCGGGAACTTCTATGTGGCCGACATTACTGATTGGGATATGATCATGGGGTATGACTTCATGGTGGCCAACGCCATTGGAGCCCTTCCCCATCGTGCAACGCTGGTCCGGGAGGATGAAGAATGCCTCACATGGCGTTCCACGGACTATGCATGCGGATCATCCCAATGGAATGCTGAGGAAGAGGATCGGATCGTCCGAGCGGTGCAAGCTGTGGGTGCCAAGTCCAGAGGAGACCGTGGAGTTCAGCTCACGGAGTATGGAATGGCGCCGCAAGTGTACACCAGGATGATTCAGACGCTGGGAGCTGAAGTGCCCGAGACGGACGTCTTCGCTTCCCGGAATGCCCCACTTCTGCGGAAGTGTAGGAGCCATTGGCATCGAGGAGATTCAGCCTGGCACAGGCATTGGGGTTTGAAGGAGTGGGGACCCATGTATTGGCATGGCTCCCTGGACAATACCAGACGTACGGTGGAGAAGATCATCGCGGATAGGGCGAAGGGGATCCTGGTCATAACCGGCATAGGATCCACCCCATGTCCGCTGGAGTGTCTCAAGTCGACGCTGGACTCCATCACCCTGAACGAGATGTCATTCGGGCCAGAGGAGGAGATGTTCATCGACGCCAAGGGTATATCAATGCCCTCCCCGGGTCAAGCGTGGGGTACCAAAGCTTTCCTGGTGGATGGGGCGCAAGCCCAGCCCACGGGTGATGAAGCTTTCATCCGTAGGGTGGAGGCGGTGCCCATGAAGGTCATGTTTGAGCCCAGGGAGGGGACGGATCAGCCAATTGATGGCATTGACGTCCTGTCCCACGCCGAGATCAACGACGCCGTCAACTACATGCGGATGGGGATGCACGACCGTGTGGCAGCCAAGAAGAGGCGGGCCATGGTCACATCTCCGCATTGGTGGGATGACAAGATGTTGGTCACCGGCAAGTAGGAGAAGGATGAGTTCGTGGCGAGGGTCATGGATCACATCGCGGACCAATACGATGGTCCGGTTGGGTCGGACCCACCAACGTGGGGTTTTCCAAGAGTGGGAACCGGTAGCGACGAGCACCAGCCCGAGGCTGCAAATTTTCGAAGATTATCGGTGGGAATCGCGACCCACGACGATGAAGACGGCAAATCGGACGAGGAGAAGTCGGACTCGGACCCAGAAGAGGCCTATACCGCAGTGCGGTCGGTTGTATCGATACCGAAGCAAGCGGCTGAAGAGGCTCAGGAGAACCCGAAGGTCGCCGAGCTGAAGGAGAGGCTGATCCATGCCTATCGGCGGCTATTCAGTGGCGTCGCCAACAAGAACCCTCCAGATCGTGGGAGGTTTGGTACAGCGAAGATCAAGCTGAAGCCGAACCCGAAGATCTATCGTCATCGGGAGTACCAACTTCAGGGCGATCGGGCCGAGGCCATGAAGAAGCTGTTGGCCGAGTTCATTGAGCGGGGATGGATCGAACCCTCCGACAGTGAGTGGGCCAGCCCAGCCTTCATCGTGCCCAAGAAGGAGAAGGGCGAGTGGAGGTTGGTGGTGGATTACAGGGGTTTGAACGAGCAGACCGAGCACGACTCGTACTCGCTTCCCCTGATCGACTCCATCCTCCAAAAACAACAGAAAAAGCGGATCTTCACGGTGTTGGACCTGAAACACGGTTATCACCAGATGCCGCTACACCCGGACTCAAGGCCCTGCACAGCGATGTCGACGCCGCTGGGGCCCATGCAGTGGAAAGTGGTACCTATGGGCGCCAAGAATGGCAACGCCGCTCTCCAGCGCATGATGGAGGACCTACTCGGTCCTGTCCGGGACTGTGCCGATACCTTCGTGGATGACATCATCATCGGGTCCGGCACGGAGAACATGACTGAGGACGAGCTCATCGACGCGCACGAGAAGGATCTGCGCCGAGTGCTCAGCGAGTTGGACAAGCACAACATGGTGTGCAAGCCCACCAAAGCCTCACTCTTCGTGAAGGAAGTGGAGTTCGCGGGTCACGTGGTTGGTCACGGGCAACGCCGTCCCATGCCTGGGAAGCTGGCGTCCCTGCACCACTGGGAGAAGCCCCAGACCATCAGCGAACTCCGGTCCTTCATGGGGTTCTGCAATTACTATTCGGGCCACGTCCGGATGTATGCAGAACTCTCGGGGCCGCTGCACAAGATGCTGCAGGTGGGGAAGTTTGATGGCCGGAAGGGGAGCAAGAAGAAGCTTGCCTGGACCCCTGAGGCTGAAGATGCGTTCAATCGCCTCAAGGAGCGACTCCTGGGGCAGTTGGGGCTGTTCCTGGTGAACCCGGATAAGGGATTCGTGCTACGGACAGACGCCTCGGACTATGCTGGGGGGGCAGTCCTCGAGCAAGTCCGGGACGACAGGACTCATGTTCCCGTGGCGTTTTGGAGCAGGATCCTGGCCGAGGGCCAACGCCCAACATGGACCGCGAGGGAGAAGGAGACATACGCCATTGTATGTGCGCTCAGGAAGTGGTCTGGCCACATCGGACTGCAGCCGGTGGTGGTTTGCACGGACCACCAGTCCCTACAGAGCTGGCACAAGGAGCATGTCGACACCCCCTCAGGACCAGCGGCTAGGAGGGCCCGATGGCACGAGACGTTCGCCAAGTTCGACCTCAGCGTCGTGTACGTCCCGGGGAAGGACAACACTGTTGCCGATTGCCTCAGTCGCTGGGCCTACCCCGCGGGCAAGGCGTGGAGGGACATATCCAGCCATGGCGACGCCCAGGAGACCGAGGAGGCCAAGCGCATCATGGAGATGGAGAAGGTCATGGAGCAAGAGGGGGTCAAGTGGTTTGTGGTGATGGCAAACCGTACGGACCTGGCCAAGTTCCGGGGTGCCCGCGTCCAAGCTATTCGAGAGGAAACCCTCGAGCAATGGATGGTGGCCCCTGTAGAGCTAGTCAGGTCGGTGCTCACAGAGGACTGGTCGGATGACTATGCGGCATCCGAGCACTGGAGCAAGTACTGGAATGCCGTGAGCGCCCCGTCAGACGACGATTGGCCCGAGGGCTTGACCGAGGATGGCGACAAGTTGTTCCTCAAGGACAAGCTGCTGGTGCCCGAGAACCGAATGGAGGAGCTCATTGATCATTGGCACAACGCCCAGCTCATGCACCCTGGCCGAGACAAGATGCAGCAGGACTTGGATTGGCGTTTCAAGTTCCCTCTGGGGTACTACGCCATCCTGGATAGGTACTGCAGCGACTGTGCCGTGTGTCGGGCCACGAAGAGCCCCAACCACTCCACAGCGGGCAACCCGGTGTATACGGCTATACCGGAGGCCCCTATGCGGTCCGTGGCCATGGATGTGTTCGCCATGCCTGAGGTCACCGTGGAAGGAGAGACCTACGACTGTGTCATCCTGGCGGTGGACAGGCACAGCGGGTATATCGTGGCAGTCCCTGGCAAGAAGTCCAAGAAGAAGGACAAGAAGGACAAGCATGGAGTGGGGCTGCAGGCCAAGATCGTCGCTAATGCCATGATCAGGCATTGGCTGACAATTTTCGATGTCCCAGCTGTCATCTGCAGCGATCGGGGCAGTCAGTTTGTGGGGACGTGGTTCAAGACGATGTGCAAGCACATGGGGATTCGGCATGCCAAGACCGTGGCATACCACAGCCGGTCGAATGGCCGGGCTGAGGTGGCCGGGCGGCAGATGTTCGAGAAGTTCCGCCAGCTGCACATCGACGAACCGGGCCGGAATTGGTATAATTCGCTGTGGAGAGTACTCCAAGCGTATCACGACCTTCCGGGACCCACTGGACTGTCGCCCCATCGTATCCTGTTCCTACGGGATCGAGTGTCACGCACTCTCCCGTGGATGAACCATGGCAAGGTGGCCCGGGATGCGAACGCTATGATGTCTGAGGCGGACGACACGGCGGCCAAGGTGTGCAAGGCACTTCAGGACGAGCATGACAAGAGGGCCAAGTACTTCAAGCAGGGAAAAGTCCAAAAGTATGCTCTCCAAGACACCGTGTGGGTAGAGCGGCACCACAAGGATGTCCTGTCCAGGCATAGGCAGGTATCTTGGTATGTGCCGGGGGTAATCGTGCGGAAGGTCGTTCAGGACGTGTATGCGGTTCGTGTGGGGGATAACAAGATCCTGGACCGCGACCATACCCAGGTTCGTCCTCGAGCACCAGACCCCAGCGGACGTCCCGTCACCTTCGAGTTCACGGCCGGCGATGTGGACTCGGACGACGAGGGTGAGGACGACGACTTCACCGCTGAGAAGATCCTGGCGGACAAGCCGGACCCGGGGACGCCTGGGGGGAGGCTTTACAAGGTCCGTTGGAAGGGATTCGCCGCATCCAGAGATTCGTGGGAACCTCCGAGCAGTTTCGGGCCGAGGTATACCACGGTCTGGATGGACTACCTAATGAAAAAGAGTATTTCTTTGGATGTCAAGGACGTGTTGGTCCATTTGGTTGCTGCTGTAGCACCGTAATGGATCCCTCCTTGGCATTTTGTTTGTTTCTGTGCTTGGGGAGACGGGTGAGGGCGTTCATCTGGGGATTTTTCGGCCTTGATTGGCCATATACCCCCTTCACTCGATCTCCACATATATATTTCATTGTGGTATACTTGTTTAGGTCGACCGACGACGTTTTTCTATCTTTGATCCCCTTGGTCCATGTTGTAGATCAAGAGGAGACCGGATATGGCGTAGGGCGCTGAGTATCAGTGTCCTCACCCCTCCCTTGGGGCATGGGGGACGCCTACGACGTGTGTGGGGCCTCCATGTGTCCTTGGGACATGGAGGGGGGGGTTCGAGCCCACTGGGGTCCTCCCGTCCTCTCTTCAATTGTTTCCGAGCGAATACAACGCTCTGAGAAGGGGGGTGAAGCCGGTTCGGACCCCCGTGGCCATCTTGGGGTCACTTGGGGTGTGTATCTATGTGCCGGCAAGCCGCCATTGGCTGATATCATACTCTCTCATCCACCTGAACTAACCCGATGTGATAGTGTGATAGGTTTGGCCATTCCGGCTATGAGCGGTCATATTCAGTACCGAGGCACCGCCAGCGGAGATTTATATATCGGAATATCAGGAATCAACAGGGTTTTATTATCATAATGTTTCCGTAATTTTTCAGCCTTTCGTTCTGATGGTCAATGTATCGGCGACCGTCAGTTGGCTCGCGATTTTGCGTTAACCGATTGGTTAACTGTTTTTTCAGATATTTTGGCGGATACTCCGTTGAAGGGTCAGATTTCATCAGCAAAGGGTTCGTTGCTTCCGCAATTTTCTCAATAAGCACTCGAAATTTTATTCTGAATTTTTCGCGATGTCGAAATCGGATTTTCGACTTCGACATCGCCGCACTTGATTTGGACTTCTTCGAGTGGTCATACTCTTTTCCCTATGCCTGAATCAGGTTTCCCTTATACTTGCCACCCATTTGACTTGGAGATATAAGGGAAACAAAAGTGAATCGTGGGACCACTTTGAAGGGCCATATCTACGAGCGAGTGTGAGGAAAGAGAATAAGGAAAGTTGCGTTGCAAGCGCCTTTGTCTCAAGTTAATTTAGAAAGCATCAAACGCCTTTGGTGCGCACACATGCCTGGTGTAGCAAGGGATAAGGGTCATGAGGGTATAAAGTGATATATAACTCTTGGACCGCGCAACCGAATATTTTAATGCGACTTTCGAGTGTGCCGCATGAGTGTTGGGGTTGCATAGCCAATTTTCATTGGGTTCCCACGTATTTTTAACGTGAAGTTATGTTCATGGAGGGTCATGGCATACCATGGTGGGAGCCTATTTTAAGGGCAATGTGTGATATTGGTAGTATTGTCTTGATATGCTCACGCCCATGTTATATATCTTCGTGTGGCCGAAGAGATGGGGAGCCATACGTGACAAGGGTTTTGCCCATGTCCCAATTGTGGAATTCAAAGCGCTAGACGAAGTCTACCGCATATGTATTGCTCATGGTATGTTTGGGAAAGAGATCCATGAGTGCACACCCCCTTTCATGGGGCATGTAGATATGGGTGGCGAAGGTATCTCCATGCGCCCGATTGGGGATCCAAGTGGGGGAATTGTTCGCAAAGGGTTCCAATCATTTGTGTATTGAACCGTGAGCGGATATCATGGGTGAGCATAGAGACATAGTATCATGACAACTTTGTGTTTGGTCATATTTTCATGTTTTTGACCTCAATTTTTGCTTATTTTGTATTTTGTGTGCTCAACTGGTCGGCAAACAGCAAGAAGCCTATGGAGAGTCGAGCCATGGTATGTTGTTCATATGTTGGCATATGCTTTGGAGTGGAACACCACCATATGCCGGATAGCATACTCCATTTGGCTTGGCAGACGAAGGATTACAAGAATTGGTCTCAAGATCATGAGCTGACTTGGGCAGTGCGTGGCGCCCACATCCGAAGGGGTTTCGAGGGTAAAGTGGGGATGTACATGGGCATTGGTCTTTGGTCTCTATCCTCCATGAATATTAGACTTCGATTCCATGCATGCTTTGAGCCTTCGGATATGTGGTAACCTCAATTTTGAGCATATATTTGATATATGGCCAATATGGTGTGAATTGGCAGTTTTTTGGCATGTTATGAGTTCAACCTCATAGGTCATATCTCTAAGCCCATTCGACTCCAAGTCCACCCAAGGTTATGTCAGGGTAGGGCATCGTCCTGAGGGCCACTCTAGGCCATGACACGCCACCTCCCCCATTGGGCTAGGATTTAGAGGCTTGGGAGTGAACACATTTTTGGGGTTTATGTAGTGACTTGTGACACATGGCATTCAGCCATCTCATTTGACCTGGTTCAGGGCAATATGTTGGTGAGTCAAGGGAAGGTCTTGAGTCCAGGGAATGAAGGGTTTATGGCTGTGAATGTGTATGTTTACCTCTTTCCCCAACTTTGCTTTATTTGTGTTCATATGCCAATTTCAGGGCTTTCTTCCTTGGTGCAATTCTTGTACATGCCCGCCATCGTGAGACAATCGATGTGCTGAACGAAAGCCCGCAGCCCGATTTGGATTGTGAATTGGGTTATTGCTGTATTTGTGGGATCTGGTTGCCATTCAGGGTTGAAGGAGGATTTTATTTTCTATATTTTTGGATTTGGAACCTTGGATTTTGAGCAATGCAATCGTTGATCAGGAGCAAATCGGCAGGGGTTACAGGCGGAAGGGGCACAGCGGGGGCCGGTCCTGGTAGGGACCTTCTTTAGGCTTGTCTACGCCGTGTGCAGGGGCAAGGGTAGCGACACAGCAGCCGGATTACTGCAGCTCGGATGAGCAGATGACCACCTCCTCTTCCGGCGAGATTACGCATTCTAAATGAGGCTGATGACAAAATGTGTTTGTCACTGAGGTGCTGACAGCCTCGGTGACGTTGGCTTTTGATATGTATGCATCGAGTATCAATGCACCTTTGCCCTGGTTTGTCTTGGTGGAGCCTCTTTTGTTATATGGTAAAGGCACCAGGACAACATGGCAAAGGTGCTACGAATGGCGGGGTGTGAGACTGCTGGGCGGGTGGTAAGCTGCACTGTGTGTGTGTGATTGCCTAGCTGAGGCCCCACCCACTGGCGGGCGAGTGCATGGCTGCTGGGGTGCTGTGTGTGGTTGTGGGGACGTGTAAGGGTCAGCCTCTACGACAGGGGTGGTGGGGGAAGTGGTCCAGGTAGGACATATGCAAGGGGCGTGGTTGAGCAAGAGTAGCTCCCTTCTAGCCCCAATGACTATCCCCCAGAACCCGGACGCCTTTGGTGCCCAGGCCAGCAAAGACTCCACCAACAAGACTGCAGCTCTGCAAACAAGCATGCAGCCGCAGCCTGCCCCCACGCCCCAAGTTATGCCTTTTGTAGGTTTTGTTGCGCAGGCCAGCCATTAGTTTTGGCTATGTATATATCAGACTCTCCACGCTCCGTGTAGTGTATTAGAAGGGGAGTGTAATAGGCCGGCCTGGGCAACCAGGAAAGGGCTGCAGGAGCCCTCCCGCGATCGCGCATTCGCGTGTCGCAGGCGCATATGCCAGAGTGGAATCAGAAGAGAGAAAGAAAGAGAGAAGCGCTGTGTTACGCTATTTTGTGGTTGCTTATTTATGATTAATTCTGTGCTTTGCATTCTTTTGGTTGTTGTAGTTATGTTGCATGGAGGGGTGCCAAAGTCCCCAAACTGCACAAACTCGTGACGCCGGCAGTGACCGCTCAGGCAAGCAAGGGACTCCGTGCTGAACAACAACAATGGAGATCAAAACTGCTTGGTGCTTATGAAGGTGCAGGGTTTGCGTGCGGGATGTGTAGATCAGTGCATGCACAGCGCAAAGTACAAGGAGTGCAGAACAAGCAGGATCCAAGGAGTGCAGAACAAGCAAGGAAAAGTAGCAACTACTAAGGGGAACGAACGTCAAAGTTTTTGAGAGTTTGAATAAACAAGGAGAACGGGTTTTGGAGAAAGCGCAAGAGTTTTGGGTTACCTCCCCCGAATGCCTGACATCTTGGAATCTGCTGGCACATTTGGAGGAGATTTTGAAACTACTGCGGGCTGGTCCAAACACAAAAAAAGCTGTTGCAGACATGTACATGTTGCTGCAAAACCTTTATAGCGCACGGTATAATGCGAAAGCACTGAAATGCAAACGGATTGCCAAAAATTCCGTCAAGTCATTTTGCCCACAGTGCGTTCCTACTACTTCCTGTGGCTGGAGAAGCATGCACGCCGTGTGCTCAAGGGGATTGCGCCATGGGTGCTTGCCATGTTTTCTGGCAACGTCGTTGAGTCCATGAACGCCATTCTCAAAGACATTTTGCTCACGGCAACGGCTCGCGGGGGTGGTGGTGGTACAACTATTAAACGGCATGCACGGTTGTTGTTGCAAGCAATGCGCAGGGCGTTCTTGCATGAGGAGTTGCCTCGATGGGTAGGACGGGCACACAAGGGCCCGCTGCATATTGAAGAGATGGCACACATTTTGCGTGAATTTGAGGCCATGTGAACGGAGTAGGTGTGTTGCAATGTTAGGGTTCTTGGTCTGCTATGATGTTTCACTGGGTAAATTTAGTACTTTCACCAGCGGGTATGCACGTCTGTTTTCTGTCAGGGGTTCTGTAGATGTGCGGACTACATTTTTAAATTGTTTGCTGTGACACCGCCTCATGTCCCATTTCTCTTAGGGCTTCATCTGCCAGACTATGGCTGGTCATTTGGGCATGCAGGTGGGAAGCGGAAGTGACCTACAGGTGTGCACTCAGCCAGTGGCACCGTACCGGTTTATCACAGTACTTTCACCACCAATCACGATGTTTCACCGGTGTACCGGCATGCCGGTTTCATGCACCAACACTTTTCCTTCCTATCTGTGTTGTGTGTCGCAGAGTCTGCACGAGTGTTTCTATGGGAGCCAGTCGTGGGGTACCTCTAGGAGTCCATGGGAATACACGCTGCCGCAACCGACCCCGCCGCCGAACAGTGGTGCCCTTCCTGTCGCCGCACCACCACAATCACTGGTTGCCGATGGAGACATCTTCCCAATGGCTACAGCTGTTCTTGAGCACGGGTTTCCGCATCCGGATGCGCTGCTGGCTCGTGAGGAGGACCGTTGGCAGTGGCTGTCCAGCATCACTGGCCCATACATGTACCAGCGCGCAGTGACAATGTGGATGGGGAAGAATCAAGCGCTGGATGTTGACGACTCCTATCAGTACCCCTGGAACAGCAGACCGCTGAGCATGTCCGAATGGTCGGTGTGGAGGGTGTTTGTCATCGGAAGAGAGAACCCAATATGCGAATGGTCATGAGCAAAGATGCCCTGGACACCCTGTTTCGGATGTGGGAGGCAGCTGGCATGGGGATGCAACGTGCTGGTACAACGGGCCACGGAAAGAGCACTGGCCCCCGCTTCTTCTTCAAGGACGTGACTGCCCCCAATTTCCCTGATGGCTGGTTTGATCCCAACGTGGACCCTGGGTAGTACAAAGCAAGCCCCCCGTCGCTGCTGTCGTTCGGCCCCACAATCAGTGGTGGGTACAAGGGATTCAGCAAAACCAAGATGATCAAAGCCACACTACAGCCTGCTGTTCCATGTGCCGCTCCTGTTCTGGGTCGAGACATCCCTGCGCCTGCTCATGCGGCAATCACAGGCATGAATGCACCCCTCTTTGTCATCCATGACAGCGGGTGTGGTGTGTTGATGGATGGGACCTGCCCACCGATTGGGCTCACAAGCTGGCTGCAGACAAATGGAGCATCAGACGCGGGACGCAGGTTCCTGCGACTGTGGCACAGGAAAATTCAAGGAGCGCTGGACCAATTTGCCAGCCTGGGTACTGCTACAGCCACACAGCTTCCTTGGTACCACTACAGGACTTAGGGCACCGAGCAGCATGACGTGCACATGCCGACACCACAGGCCTCTGAGAACAGTGCCGTTGCACCAACGTTGCCGCCACCTACTCTGCTGGTATGCGCCGACACCAATATGTTTCACTGCGCTGATATAGGTTTCACCAGTTCATGCCGGTACTTACACCGGTTCAACAAATGATTGGTGTTTCATGGTGCCCCTTTCGTCGTAGCGTGTCCTGTTTCTGTGGTGTGGTCTGTGCTGTGTATCAGGCACCTGCAAAGCCCACAAGTTCCCCAAAGAATGGCTTCTTCGCCGCCGGGCATCAGCTGGTTTTCCACCATCGTTTCAAACCACTGGTGCCGCAGTCCGAGCGGATCGCTTCAGCAGAGCGGGCCACGACCGCGCAACAGCGGTTTGCCAAGGAGCACAACCTGAAGCTGGCTGGTTCACGTAAGAAACGAATCCAAGCGGCAGGTGTTCTGGGCCCCCCATCTCAGCAGTCAAGGGAATCATCTTGATCTGACTTTGTTCAAGACAAAGCACCTCCTGCAAAGAGCGCCACGAAGCTTCGCACGCCGTTCCTGGGTCTGAAGCGCAAGGCTACCGATCTGCCGGCCGATCTGCCGAAGGATTCTAAAAAACAGTGTAAGTCTGTGGACAAACTGGGCAAGAAGAGAAAGCGGTGAAAGGACGGAGAACCAATGCACGAGATGAAATCTGGCGCCACTGAGGTATGTATGTGTACAGCAAGAAGGAAACCATGGTGAAACTTAGTACTCGAACTGTGTTCCGTTGAGCCCCGCAGCATACATTGTTAGGCCCATGGTGGGAAACAACCACTGCTATGTCTGGAGGCCCAGAACCGGAGCGCACGACAACTGGCGCATAGGAGGAGGCGGCAGAGGCGGTGAAAGAAGAGCCAGTGCCTGAGGTTTTTCACACGCAGTGTGCCACACAACAGGTCCGGAACCGGTGAACTTCGATACGTTCACCACACTGAAGCGGTGAAACCTCCATGCACTCCGGATGGGAACGTGCTGGCACTTGTCTGCCCACGCAGTGCACCATTTTGTGGAAGGTAGTGGCCCGAGGTCCGTACACTACAGCACAGACTGCAACCCCCAACTGTTGCTCATTTATCTTTCACAGACCTACACACAGGCGCAGAGGTATGCCGCCGAGGGCGAGGCTGCCCGCGCTGCCCACAGCCTGCCCATGGGACTGCTCCGGTTCGTGATCGTGGACCTAGGAGAAAGGTGAGTACAGCATCAGTGTTGGCATCAGGAGGTGCGCCAGCACAAGCGTGGAGGAGACCGTGGACTGCCGCATGCCCAACTCCAAGAAGGGCAATTATGTGGTGACAGGGCGCCCTGGGCAGACCTCCTTCACCTGCCTCCGTGTTGCACAAGCGAAGCTCATGGAAATGGCTGCTGCGGACCACCCAGAGGAGGTCGAGGGGGATACTCTGAAGCAGGAGAATGACAATCGTGACACCCCTGCAGATCCACCTACCAATCCTTAGCTGCAGGTCGAAGAGATGTACGACAGAGAGATGCCCACGCCAGCGGTCACCTTGCCGTAATCTGATGGAACAGGTGAGGTGGTGGTTCCCGAGGCCCCGGATGATGGCAAACAGGACCGAAAAGCTGAGATAAATGCAAGCGCCAGCACCGCCGACCTCAAGGAGGAGGTGAAAAACAAAATCAAGCAAGAAGCTTGATGGCGTGACGCGGGAAAGGTCATGTCGGATTTCGACGGAGACAGTGTGGTAGAGGCGGCTGAGGAATTCATCTGCAGCACTGGTAACTGGCGGCACATTGTGAAGCATAATGCAGCTGTGCAGAGTTTGTACTTTGGGCGCCCTGCGGGGCTTTCCTGCATACAATCAGCCATCCATTGCGTGTGAAACAGAAACCCACAGTGAGTTAACACGCTGCCTCAATGCGTTAGGTCAGCGCCTCCTTCCCAGTGTACATTGGACGTGCACCCAGGTAATTAGACGGGGTAAAGGTACGGACCCCATGCTCCCTCACACCGACAAGAATGATGAATCGACTTTGTCTGCGATCGTGTGTTTTGGCGAGTTCAGCGGTGGGGAATTTTTCAGTCAGGGGATCATCTCCAGTGGCCACTAGCCAGCACCAGTGTGCGCCTTCCATCAAGGGCAGCCGGTGCACGGCGTTGCGGTGGATCCAAGGAGAGGGGTGATTTTCGACTCTCACTGTCTTCATTGCCAGTTGCCATGGCATGGCGACCGCATATCAGTCATATTTCTTTCTGCTGTTACTTGGCGCCATTTGACGCGCCTGCAGAAGCAGACATTGAGCGCCCTCGGGTTTCCTACCTAATGGGCTTATACAATATGGGCCTCGTTTTACTGATGGGGGCCCTGTGTTGAGGTCAAGCTGGTACTTTCACCGGTGAGAGTGCTGAACATAAT
Organism: Eutreptiella sp. 'Long Island Sound 2002'; assembly: GCA_964036045.1. NCBI lineage: Eukaryota > Euglenozoa > Euglenophyceae > Eutreptiales > Eutreptiaceae > Eutreptiella > Eutreptiella sp. 'Long Island Sound 2002'. The sequence goes on from OZ038378.1 coordinate 65,244,954, forward strand.
ATAATGTACAGACAGCGCTAGCGGTCTTGTCTGGGAGCCACGTGTGTCTGCATGGTTGTCTTAGACCAGTCGACCATTTAGACGTCCCAGCATCCTCCCACTCCTCCAGTAACCCTGCACAGCCTTGTGTGGTGGGTTGCCTCAGCCGACGGTGACTCTTTGGGCACGGTCGAGCATCTGGACTGCTTCTTACACTTGCTGGGACGCTCCATTGGTATTACAGTGTATTGGCTTGCATTAATGTGTGCATATAGGGCTGCCTTGTTGCTGAAGGGAAGAGGAGAACACAGAAGCATCGATCACAGGCCTCTGTTTTAGTGGACAAAGCCAGTAGAGTAGGTAGGTAGGTAGGTAGGTGCACTCGGTCGTGGAGAAGCGCCCCATGGTTCCTGCTGGCGTTGCCGCTGTGACGAACACGAAGAAGCTCCGCTCTTGAAGAGGGGAGGCGACTTACATCCCGCTAGACCTGACGGTGGCCCCCGACAAAGAGGCCCCGGGCAACACCAGGAGGGCTAATTGCCGCCAGCGTGACGTACTGGTCTCGCCGAGAGGGTGTGCCCCCGTGCTTGCGCACGTCCCCTCCTTTGCCGGGACCCCTGATGCTTCATCGGACTTCCTGGCGTATCCCCTTCCAAGGGCATGCATGCATGTTCTTGGTACTGGGGTTCGGAGGCACCTTGGTGTCGCACGCTCCGCCTCGGGTCCCAAGGCAGCGCTCGCCTTAGGATGCAGCCTCATCCCCGGGCTCGCGATCCCCTTTGGCTGCGTCACCTGCATGGCACAGGCTGCCTCAGGGCCCAGGCTATGGACACCGCGTTTCCTATTGTTGTGTGGTGTTTGCATTTGGGTCTGGGTTCTGTGGTGACTCCGGCATTCCTTGCCGGGGTCTAGGATGCGTGTGCTTGGGCTCGGGTTTCGGCTTTGCCCCGCCATTTCTGGCTGGGTTTCTTGGTGCGTGCGTTTGGGGTTGGGTTCGGTTCTAACCTCGCCACCCCTGGCTGGGGTCTAGGGTGTGTGTGTCCGGACACGTGTTTTGGTCGCGCTCTGCCTTTTCTGGCTCGGGTTCGCAGTGTGTGTGTGGGTTTGAGTTTTGCATGCACTCCGCTTTTTTCTGGCTTGGGTGTTGGGGCGTGTGGCTCCTTGCTTGCGCCGCGTCCGTTTCCCGCCACCTTTCGCTGGGGCTGCCTGTGGCGTTGGGGTGTGCGGGGCTTGCCGTTGTTGGAGTTCGTCCCCCCCCTCCCCTTATGTTTTTTCTTGGGCTGCGCGGAGGGTGTGTGGCTTCCGGCCTCGTCGTGTTGTTGGTTTGAGGTGTCCTCCGCTGCCTGTCCTGGTCTTGGGTCTCTTGGTCTCCGTCCCCCCGTCCCCTTTCATTTGGGCTGCGCGCATGTTTTTTTTTCCCTGCCGCCACTTCTCCAGTGGGGTGTGTGCTGGCGTGTCCGGGGTGTCCTTTCCTCCGATGGGCCGCTGCTCTCGGTTGGGTGTCGCCGGCTTTGGCAGGGCGGTCCTCTGGTGCTCTTTCGGGGGGCCCCGTGGGTGCCGCCTTCGGTTCTGCCTCGCTTGGGGTTTGCCCGCCTCATTTGGAGTGGGTGCGTGGCTTTTGGGCTGTGTGTCTGTCTTCTGCCTCCCCCCCCTTTTGTTTCTTCGTCTGTGCTGATTGTGTGCTTCCTTTTTTTTTTCTGGGGGGGGTCTGCCTGTTCCTCCCTCGGACTTCCCTGAGCTGGTGCACGCACAGGTCGGCATTCGGTGAGGCTAACCGGGTTGCTGTTGGTACCTGTGCTTGGCTGGGCCGTGCCTTGGCCATATGGGTGGGCTGGGTTATGTACACGCTTGGCCTGGTGGCTTTCCCTGTGGGCTGGCCGTCGCCGTCGTTGCCGGGCGTGCGGTGGCCCCTGGCCGATGTGCGGCAGGTTGGTGTGGCGTTGTCCCACGGTTGTGGGCGCGTTTCCTCTCCATCCGGGGCGTGCAGCGGCTTGCTCGGGTTAGACTCTCGGTTAGTGTTCCTTGCTTTGGTGCTGTGGTGTGCTTTGGTGCGCGGTGCTGTGTCGTTCCGTGCTTTGCCGTGCTGCGCCGTGCTGGTCTGTGCTGTGTTGCGGTGCGCTCTGCTCTGTCGTGCCGTGCCGCGCCGTGTTGTGCCGTGGTCTGCCGTGCGGTGGCGTGGCTGGCTGCGCCATGCTGTGCCGCGCCGCGCCGTGTTGTGTTGTGGTGTGTCGTGTCTTGGGGTGCCTTGTCTTAGTGCGTTGCAAGGCGGTGCGCCGCGGTGTGCCGTGCTGTGTTGCTTCATGTTGTTGCGGCTATCGCTGTGCGGTGGTGTGTGGTGGGCCCTTTTCACTGCCCTTCCGGTGTGAGGTGGGGTTGGCGCTAGTTAGACTGGCCCGTTTCGTGGTGCGGGACGTGGGCCGAGGTTATGTGGCTGGCTGGTGGCTGGGAGGCGCGGTTAGGTGTGGTGTGGGTCGTTGGATCCGTGCTGCCGGGGTCCGGATGTGCCGTTCGGGTTGGTGGGTCAGGCGGGTGTCCGCGGGGTTGCCCTCCCTGGGGGCCTGTGCCTTGGTCCCGTGTCCTCTCAGGGTCCTTGCCCCTAGTCCTGGGTGTCGCCGCCGTGTCCTCTTCCTCTTCTGGTGCCTGTGCCGTTGCCTGTCCGGTGGCCCTTGCTGCGGCCGCGGTCGTTGCCTGGCGGCGAGGGCGTGGTGGTTGGCTGCGCGGCAGTATTCTAGGCGACTACCTCGGTCGGTGTAGCCCCTTCTTCCCGTGTGGGGGTGCACTCCTTCCCCTGTGCGGGGTCCGGTGGTCGGTGGGCGTGAGCTGGTGCGGTTCGTGCGGGGTCAGGTCCGTGGTTCGGCCGCGCGTCTTGGCGGGCCTGCGCCTCCTGCGGCTGGGGCTGGGGCGATGCTGGTCCTTCCGTTGTGGGGTGCCCTTCCTGTGTGTGCGCCCTAGTTCCCGTCGTTGCGCCCTCTCCCTCTGTGCCACGGCTCATGGTCCTTCTCCTTCCTGGCCCTTTGATGGTATCTTGCCGCTGCGTTGTGTCGCCTCCGGTGCCCTGTCCCTGTGGGCGCCTGCCTGCTACCTTGGGCCTCTCCTCGCCCCCTTGCCGGGGTTTCCTTTCCCTTCCCTTGCCCTTCCCTTGCCCTTGCCCTTTCCCTTTCCGTTGTGGTGGTGGTGGGGTCGGATGGGGGTCTGTGGGGCGTCGATGGCCCATGCCTTGGGATGGGTGGTCTGGAGCCACCGGCGGAGGGTTGAGGGCGTGTGGGGGGGGGCGGAGGCCCTGGACCGCTTCCCAAAGGAGGGCTTCTGATGCGGCCTGCGGCATGGCGGCCTCCCGAGCGGCCTTGTTGGGGTTGGCGGGGGTGCGGCTACGGACCTCCTCGAAGGTGTGCACCATGTGCACCCCTTCTCGCCTTCCTGCTCCCCCAGCGCACTTCACCCAGCCGCGGAGCTCCCGCAAGGTGGGTGCTGACCACCAGGCGAGGTGGGCGGGGGCCTGGGGGGGGGCAGGGCTCCGAGCTCGAGGTCTCGGAGCGGCAGTGGCAAGAGCTGGGGGTGCAGGATGTGTACGGGCGGCGCGGGGAACGGTAAGCTCGGTACTGTTCGTGGGGGGAGGGGGAAGTGGACATGGGACGGCAGTGGCGGGCGTTGCAGCGCCCGGGGGAGCGGGAGCTGCGGTGGCGGGGGCTTGGGGTGGAGGATGCGTATGGGCGGCGCGGGGAACGGGAAGCGCGGTGCTGTTCGTGGGGGGAGGGGGACGTGGATATGGGACGGCAGTGGCGCGCGTGGCGGCGCCTGGGGGAGCGGGAGCGGCGGCGGCGGGGGCTGGGGGTGGAGGATGTGTACGGGCGGCGCGAGGAACGAGAAGCTCGGGGCTGTTGGTGGGGGGAGGGGGACGTGGACATGGGACGGCGGTGGCCCCCAGAAGAACGGGAGCGGCGGTGGCGGGGGCTGGGAGGTCGTGGCGGCGTCTCGGGGAGCTGGAGCGGCGCGGTTGAGCGGTTGAGGCGCAGTGGAGCCGTTGGGAGCGGGGGAGCTGGGCGCTGGTGCACCGTGTGGGGGGGGAGCAGGAGCGCCGCCGTTTGCGGGACCGGGGCTCGTTGTGGGGCGAGTTGTGCCAGTCAGGAGGCGTCAGCGGGTCCTGGGGGGCCTCGCGTGGTGCCGCCTGGTAGTGGCGGGGGGGGGAGTCCCCCAACCTTCGTGGATCTGCCGACTAGGGGTGCGGTGGCGGTGGCGGCTTGTGGTACGGGTGGAGTGGCTGTCCCGGGGGGGGGTCGGCCCAGGGGGCCCCTTCCGCCTGGATGTGGTGGCCGGGCGGATACGGTTCTTGGTAGGGGGGGGGGCGGCCCCTGGTGGTAGGGGGGGTAGTGGGGTGCAGCGCCCGGTGGATGGTGCTGCCATCCCATGTGCTGGTGCTGCTGGTGCACGGGGGGTTGCGGCCCGGTGGGGTAGGGTGGTGGGCAGTGGTAGTGGTAGTGGTGGTGGTGGTGGTGGTGGTGGTCGTGTGGGCGTTGGTGGCAGTGGCGCTGGTATTGATGGTGATGGTGCTGCGGGTATGCCCTGAAACTCCCTTGGCGTTCCGGTGGGGATTGGGGATCGCGCATCGTTTACAGCCCCTGGGGCCGTACGGCTTGGTGGCTAGTGGGGGCGGGTTGGGGGCCGAGCTTAACGGTGACCGTGGTCGAGGGGTCCCACGTCCTCCAGTTGGTCTGGTCGGCGATGGTGGTGGTTTGTAGGGGGTGGATGACGGGGCGCTCGGAGATGGGGATGTTGACGAAGGTTTGAGAGGGGTCATGTTGGGTGGCCGCGTCTGTGGTGGCGGCCCTCTCGGGGGGGAGAGGGGCTCGGGATGTGGTGGGTGGGGGCCGCTGGCTTGGGTCTGGGTTAGCATTTGGGTCAGGGCGGGGTCGCTTGTGCTGCCGTCGTACATTTTGTGGTTCTTCAGCCTGTGTGGGGTGGTGTTGGTGATTTTGTTGTCGGTGGTGGCGGTGGTGCTGCTGCTGCGAGCGGTGTTGTTGTTTTGGTTCCAATTCGGGTTTGGGGTCAGGTTTTGGGGTGGGTTCCGGTTTGAAAGTGAGGAGGACCTCGTCCCAGAGGTGCGAGGGCACCGGTGCTGGGTGGGGGGGTTTCGCGGCGTGCTGCCGGGTTGCCTGGGTTGCCTGTATGGGGGTCGGGCAGCCTCCGGCAGCTTCGCGTGCGGCTGCAGCTTTGGCTTTGGCCGTGGCTTTGTGGATGAGGTCGGCGGGGAGGGGGGGATTGGGGGAGGAGGTGCAGGACGTCGATGAGGATGGGGACGAGGAGGAAGTGGTGGTTTTGAGGTATGTGGGTTGCGCTGCCATGCGGGCGGGTGCGGCTTTGCGGGCCGCGGTGGCCTCCGCCGCGGCCACGGCGGGGAGGATGGAGAGCATGTCCTCGGGCCGCGGGTGGGGGCAGGTGGCTCGAGGGGCCCGGCCGTGACCTGGCAGCCCAGAAGGCCGATCCGGTTGGCAGCGGTGGGCAAGGGAGGCGCAGGGCTGCCGTCTTCGCCTTCTGGGTTCCGCTGGGCTGGGCTCCTGCAATGCGTGAGGGCGTGCGGGTTGGTGTCCGCGGGGGGGAACAGTTCGCATGGGCTGCATTCCGAAGCTGGGGTTTCGGGGCTGTGTGCGGGGGGTGTGTGCGGGTCCCCCGGCGGCACGGCTTTGCAGCGGGGCGTGGGGCTCCCTGCGGCGGATGTGTGTGGGTTGCCGGGTGTGGGGGGCGGTGAGGGGTGTTCGGCGGGAGGGTCTGTGGCGGGCATGTGTGGTTGTTTGGGCAGGCGGGGAAGGCATGTGTCGCGGGGCCCGGGGCTTCACGCGATGGTGGGCGTGTGTGAGCCACCGGATCGGGAGTGGGGAGGGAGGGGCAGGGGTGGGGGTTGCGGGGGGGGTTGTGGAGCTGGGGTTGCTCGTGTTGTGTGGGTGTATGTGTCCGCTTGCAGCGGCGCACCTGTGTGGTCACTTGTAGGCCGGGCGGTTTGCAGGAGAAGCTTGCCGTCTTCTGCGGATGCGGCAAGAATTTCGCAGATGAGTGTGCGTATTTGGTGCACCTCTTGGTCAGTGGTGGGTAGAGGTTATTGCAGTGCTGGGCTAAAGTCCATGCGGCGGAGGACCCTGTGGATGGCGTGGTATGCGCAGGTGAGGGGGTCTTGCGGCCTGGGGGGGGGGTCTGTCCGCGTGTCTGGGCCTGCCTCGACTTTTGTGTGGGCGGTGGGGATGGCCCAGATCCGGGGCAGAGTCCCCGTGGACGGCCAGCGGCGCTTGATCTACTTGGTCAGGCAGAGCATGGCCAGTTCCAGGTGGTAGCCCGCCCGCCCTGAGGTGATTTGGGCCAGGGCGCCGGCCGGAGCTTTTTCCCCCGGCTGGAGGATGCCCCTGAGGACTTTGTGTGGGGTGGTGGGGTCCCCTACTGCCCCTGGTGAGGTGGCCGCTTGGGGAAGCATGGTGTCGGTCCCTTTGACGGGGTGGATAGGTAGGTCATCTCGGAACTGGGGTTGCCCCGCAGGGGGGTCCTACCAAGGGGCTTTTGCTCAACGATCCACGGCCCTACTGCACCCGCCCCCACAAGGCGGCTCCCCCACATGGGGTAAGGGCGCGGTCGCCGCGAGAATTACCCTACTGCGGGTTCTGCCCAGAGAGGTAACCCATGTTCGACCAAAGTCTCACATTCCTCTCATTTGGGCAGATGATACGTGGGGGAGGGTCCCATCGCACATCTTCATCAACCTGCGGATTCTGGGGCCCAGAGGCGCGGAGCCAGGCCAAAGGCCCTGTCCTGCAGGCAGCCTCACCTGGGTTGTTTTCAGTAGGCGTGAGGCCACTTGGAGAAGCACGTGCTACGGGACTCGCATGTCGTCGCTCACACTCACACTTCCTGACTCAGTCGAGCTTGCGCTCTCCCGGGGGGCCGGGGGTTTGAAGTAGTTTGCTGCCGTACGTTTGTCGTCTGTGTAATGGTAGGGTCGCGGTGTACGGTCGTGTCCGTGGGTATGGTCGTCGGTTGGCCTGTCTCACCGTGGCGTCGCCAAGCTGTGGGACGACGTTCCGGTATTGACCCTTGCATGACCGGCTGGTTCGATGTTTGCCGGCTTGTGTGTGGTCTGTTTGTAGTAGTGCAGTTGTCACCGAAGCCGTTTGGTTGGTGCTTGGGTGTGTCAGCCGCCTTAAGGTCAGCTTGTTCATCGTTGGGTTTTTTCTGCTGCTGCCAGCGCTGTCGTGTCCTAGGCCGTTGCGTAGACGATGTGTGCGCAGTTGGCTCCTTCGTGCGAAGGTCCACGTGTGCGCAGCCTGTTATGATGAGCCGTCGTGGCTTTGGCTTCGGGGGTTCGGACTAGATTGTTTTTGTCGGTCCGTCGGGTGTGGAATGATGCAACCTCGGCGTTGTGGTGCGTTCGTGGGTATGGTCCCCGGTGGGATTGGCGCAGCACGTTGTCGCCAGCCCATGGGATGCCGTTCTCGTCTCGACCCTTGCATGCCTGGCCGGTTGGGTGTCGGCCGGCTTGCATGTGGTCTTTTCATTGTCGGGTCGTTGTTCTGCAGCAGTTTGGGCGGTAGCCGGTTGTGTAGCCCGCGCCGATGTAGTCGGACGTTGTTTTCGTGGTCTGCCCGGTTTGTTCTGAGGGTTGCGGCGGCCGGCCTGTCCGGTGCGGTGGATGTGTTGCGACCGGGGCGTGTCCAGTGAGTGGTGTTCGGTTGCCGGTGTTTGTTCGCCAGTGGTCGGCCCGTCCGGGGTTGTGTGGTGGCCCGTATGGGCCCGGCCGGCCGTGTTTGGTCGTTGTAATTGTCCCTACGTCACTTGTTTCCCGTCCGGGGTGTTGTTTCGCGGTGTGCACGGTTTTTGGACGTCCACGCGTGTGGTTGTTGTGTTGTTGGCAGTACTGTGGTTGGTACGCCATCGTCTGCGCCGCCCAATGGCCGGCTTGTCTGCCGTAGGATGCGTTGGGCCGTGGCGGCCGTGCAGGGTCGGTTCCGGTTGTTCCAGTTGCATTGGGCCGGTCGCGGTGAGAGAGATGTCCTTGATTAGTGCCCTAAAGATTTTGATGAAATCTTGCAGGTTTTGATGTTGAAAACGCAAACCAAAGCAGCAAGTACAGCACGAACAGGATATGGATCGAATCAATGAATAGTTTTGGAATCCAGTGTAACACAGAAGAGCCGCAGATAGACAAAGCAGGCATAAGTACAAAGATTCAATCACAAATGGATAAAACAAAATATTTTAAATGAAAACTGGCCTGCCTCTAGCCTCCAAGTTAGCATCAAGCACTTCATGTGCACTCTTTTGGATGAAAGGGAGCTGGTTAGGAATATGGGGCAAAGGAGGTGGGCCTGACACATAATATGACTTGGCCAAGCAACTGAATTTAGAAACGGTTAGGGTGTAGAACCACAATAAGTGGTAGAAACAGTTGAGTATAGGGGTGTTGGGGTGGGGGACCACTAGGCTCAACCTCCAAGGCCGTAGGCATGAAATGCCTATTTAATTTCGGTATAACCTCCATGAAGGAAGACACCTCCGCTCAGTTGAGCGGTAGGGGTGAACTTCATGGGGGGCTAGGGTTATAACCCTAGTTACTTTGAGAAAGTGTACCTTAAGCTTCAAAAGAGAAGTAAAAACACTTAAGGAAGTCTTAGCATCAACAAAAGGGTTTTAAGGGGGTCTTGGCCTGGATCAAGCCGTCCAAGAAAGACATAGTGACTGTTTCTTACTCCCCCCTGGAGTACTAGTTGATCAGTCTAGTAGGACCAAGGAAAAAGGTTCAAATATTCCCAAAACTACCTCAGAAAATGCATCAAACCAATGAAGAAGATTCCCATCAGTTCCCAGAAGCCTCTTACACTGTAGGTACGCATGAAAACCAGTGTAATGTACCGTGTATGATGTCCTTTTGATGGGGCATTCCTCAAAAGTCGCGAGCGTGCGACGAAAACCTTTGGTTACGATTTGGGGGTAGTGGGGTTTGAACCCAGGACTCCCTTCCTAGAGCACACATGCTTGCCCACTCGGGTACAGTCGAACGCTCTAATGCGAACGGCTATCGCTGTATAAACAGCATTTTAGTAAACGTCCTGACCAAGGGCCAGGGCGGAGCAATACTCCCAATGTGGGACAAAAAATAGAAAATGGAACCAACAGGGAGTGAATCCTGTGGTTTGGCGAAAGGTGTAGCGACTTAAGAAGTCAAATCGCTAAAAATTGACAAAACGACGTGAGAAATCGTCATTCTTAGACTAAAAGCTAAAGTTGCAGACAAGCACACAAGAAGCGGACTCCAGAAAAAGGGTTGCGCAAGCCTAAACGGCTCCAGGAAAAGAAGGTATGAGCCGTAGTTTTGAAGTTCTAAAAGAAATTTTTGCACAGCTGCATCAGAATCTTTATAAACTTTAGGAAAAAGTATTGAAAAGGAACCCACACCACAGAGCAGGTGGAAAACCCACCTCTCAGGTATCTCAGTGTCCTTTCACACGCATGCATTGCGTTCGTGTTCGTTGCTGCGTCAAAAGGTTAGGGTTGTCACCGCTGTGTCCTTGGAGGTTTGGGTGCTCACCTCTTTTGCTCTGCACAGGTCAAAACAGAGATGAAAGGTATGCGAAGCGAATTGAGCACGCAGCACGCACGTAGGGTTAGGGTATGCGCTGTGCTCGCGATGCATGTGCCTAATTCAGGCATTCACACGTTGTGTTGCTGTCTCTGTGCCCTAATCCACCCTTGCCTTCTCTTCACAGGTTGGAAAAGAAAGTGCTTGTCCATGTTTGTGTTGCCGTAGCGCTTAAATAGGGTTGCTTAAAACGCTTAGGCTTGTTTTGCGCTGTGCAGTGCGCCATTCTCTCTCCTCTTTCTGCAGATAACAAAGTAAGAAGAGCGTGCATGACGCACTATGCGTTAATCGCTTAGGGTTGTTTTTAATTCGCCGTAGGATTGTTTAAGCGTTTAGGGTAGTTTTGCGTTTGCGTTACCTTCAGCCTTCACATGATGCGTGGTGAGTAAGGTAGGTAAGCCCAGGAGGAGCTCACCTCTTGGTTGAGTCACGCCGGGGTTTGTTGCTGTGGATACGATTAGGATTTATGGAAACCTTGTGCATACTTGTGCAGGCATATGGCGCATTAAAGGGTAGGCCACACGTGTTGCGCACGGTCAAACTGTTGTTTAGGTTACCGAGGGGCTCCACCCTACGCTTTTTAAGAGAACGGGTGGAGTTCCTTAAGCTTGCTTGCTTGTAACCTGGTAAGTGGACAATGTATTGTAGGGCAGCCTGAGAAGCGTATAATACATCGACGCTGTTGTGGTTCCTCCGCCACTTGCCCGGTCCATCTGCCTTTGCTTTACAGGTGGGCAGGTGAGGGTGATTGGTGCAGCAGCAGTTGCCTTCGGCGACTTTGAATTTTTCTGCCCAAGCTAAAACGCGCGCTGATCACACAATCAACAAACTGCAACTCAGCTGTGAGTGGCGAGTGCAGTCTGACATCTTCGACATACACCCTGTACACGCAAACTGAGCACTCCTTCCCTCCAAGCCCTGACAGGGAAACGCGTAGTGGCGTCCCTGTTGGGCCACAGTTGCTTAGTTGCGCTGTGTTCTCTTGTTCTTTCACAGGAGGGTCAATAGGGCCCGTGACCTCTTTGACATCAACCCCCAGTAGCGTGTGTAGGTGTTAGGGTCAGCAAGCCTGGCAGGTGATGAGTGCAAGTGCTGAGTGCTCACCCTGCCTTCGAAGGCTGGTGCTGGCGTTAGTGAGTGTAGTGTAGTGGTGTCTTCTGTCGAGCGTGCTTTTCCACGTGGGCAGTGGAGTGCGCTAGCTTTTGGCCCTTAGCAAAATGGGCCTGTTGTATGCCCTTTCCACACATGGCCACCCCTCCCCCCTAGTAGGTAGGGCTTTTGCCGTCTTCCCTCAAGGATAGGCGCCGTCACAGATATTTGGCGCCAAAAGAGTGGTAATAGTACCTGATTAGGACCTTCGGTCCGACGTCAGCGAGGCCTGGTCTCCGGGAGCCACGACGGGGAGAGAAGTGAGACACATACAGAAAAACTTAGCACACTTAGGGGTATGGTAAACCCTGTAAGGAAGGGTAAAACCGCACGAGCCTGGACCATTCAGGGGTCCTAACTGTGGGCACGGTTGTCCCCAAGGAGGGTGGACACACCTTGCTTCATAACACCTTGCTTCTTGTTCCCCCCTGGAGTAGTAAGCCACCGTTCTTCCTTGGCTCCCCAAGGGCATTACATCAGCGCAGTTCCCATGCAACACATGGTCAACAAGGCATACACCCGCTGGGTGGCTGCAAAACTGACAAACGGCCATCTGGCTCACGCTGGTAACCATAGGCATGGGACTGCAGGGCACAGCCAGGGCAGCAACAGTGCTCCGCATGCAGCGGATGTGTAGGTGTTTTGACCGCCGAACCTGATTGAGCATGGGAGTTAGTACATTCACCGTAACTGGAGCTCTACAGGAGTTCTGAGCCTGTCCTGGCACACACTGAGTGGGTCTAGCTGTTCAGCACAAGAGTGCTCACCGCCCCTGGAAGAGTAGACAACAGTCAGTAGACTGACACAGGGAAATTAGTTTTTCTTTTTCCGCTGCGAGAGAGTCTCAGCACGGGCTAGTAACTGTCCCTTGTTGCTCTTAACGAGGTAGGAGCGGGGGATGGGGTTGATACTCCCATCTGGTTGTATAAAGGCGGACATGGGTTCCCAGGTAGCCTCAGATAGCCCATAGCCATCTCATAGGGTTAGGAACTTCCAGCCCTGCTTATACTCGTGGCGTGCAATACCTGCAACCACGTAGTAGCCATCGACTGCCATCTCATCGGCAGTCATCTCCTCGAGTTCGTCTGCCTCCCCGGGAATGGCAGCGTTCCCTAGGTCGATACGCTCAACCTCACTGTCGCTGAGGCATCACTCATCCGAGGATAAATCATCAGGGGAGTGATAGTGCCTCAACTGCTTAGGCGCACAAAGTAGTTCACCACGTAGACGTGGACTGCACCTGGCATGGATCCTAGATCCATCTATCCTGATTATACGATAGGGCCCAAAAAAAGGCTCCTGTAGGCAGTTACGAGGCCAGCAGGGTAGGGGTGAATGGTGAACCAAGACAAGGTCACCAACCTTGAACCTGGCAGGTCGCCGTAGGAGATTCTGTCGGCTCAGTTCACGGTCACGCATATGTCTCAGGTTACCAGTCCACTGCCCACTGCCACCAGGCAGTGAGGCAGTGTATTGCAGGAGGTCCACTGCCTACTGCCCCCAGGCAGTGAGGCAGTGTATTCCATGAGGTCCACTGGCCACTGCCCCCAGGGCAGTGAGGCAGTGTATTGCAGGAGCTCCACTGCCCACTGTGCCCAGGTAGTGAGGCAGTGTATTGCAGGAGGTCCAATGCGCCACACCCCGAGGCAGTGAGGCAGAGTATTCGCAGGAGGTCCACTGCCCACTGCGCCCGGGCAGTGAGGCAGTTTATAGTACGAGGTCCACTCCCCACTGCCCCCGGGCCAGTGAGGCAGTGTATTGCAGGAGGTCCACTGCGAACTGACCCCAGGCAGTGAGGCAGTGTATTGCAGGAAGTCCACTGCCCACTGTTACCAGGCAGTGAGGCAGTGTAGTGCAGGAGCTTCACTGCCAACTGCCCCAAGGGAGTGGTGCGGTGTATTGCAGGAGTTCCACTGCCCACTGCCCCGAGGCAATGAGCCAGTGTATTGCAAGAGGTTCAATGCCCACTGCCCCCAGGCAGTGAGGCGGTGTATTGCAGGAGGTCCACTGCCCACTGCCCCCGGGCAGTGAGGCAGTGTGTTGCAGGAGGTCAACTGCCCACTGCCCCCAGGCAGTGAGGCAGTTTATAGCACGAAGTCCCCTACCCACTGGCCCAAGGCAGTGAGGCAGTGTATCGCAGGAGGTCCACTGCCCACTGCCTGCCGGCAGTGAGGCAATGTATGGCAGGATGTCCACTGCCCACTGCCCCCAGGCAGTGGCGCAGTGTATTGCAGCAGGTCCCCTGCTCACTGCCCCCAGGCAGTGGGGCACTGTATTGCAGGAGGTCCAATGCCCACTGCCCCCGGGCAGTGAGGCAATGTATTGCAGGAGGTCGACTGCCCACTGCCCCCAGGCAGTGAAGCAGTGTATTGCAGGAGTTCCACTGCCAACTGCCCCGAGAGAGTGGTGCGGTGTATTGCAGGAGTTGCACTGCCCACTGCCCCGAGGCGATGAGGCAGTGTATTGCAGGAGGACCACTGCCCACTGCACCCAGGCAGTGAGGCAGTGTATTGCAGGAGGTCGACTGCCCACTGCCCCCAGGCAGTGAGGCAGTGCATTGCAGAAATTCCACTGCCCACTGCCCCCGGGCAGTGAGGCAGTGTATTGCAGGAGGTCAACTGCCCACTGCCCCCTGGCAGTGAGGCAGTGTATTGCAGGAGGTTTCCTGCCCACTGCCCCCAGGCACTGAGGTAATGTATTGCAGGAGGTCCACTGCCAACTGCCCCCAGGCAGTGAAGCAGTGTATTGCAGCGGGTCGCCTGCGCACTGCCCCTGGACAGTGGGCCAGTCCATTGCAGGAGGTCCACTGCCCACTGCCCCCAGGCTGTGAGGCAGTGTATTGCAGAAGGTCCACTGCCCACTGCCCCCAGGCAGTGAGGCAGTGTATTGGAGGAGGTCCACTGCCCACTGCCTCCGGGCAGTGAGGCAGTTTATCCCAGAAGTTGCACTGCCCTCTATCCCCAGGTAGTGAGGCAGTATATTGCAGGAGGTCCACTGCCCACTGCCCCAAGGCATTGAAACAGTGTATAGCAGGAGGTCCACTGCCCACTGCCCCCCGGCAGTGAGGCAGTGTATAGCAGGGGGGCCACTGTCCACTGCCTCAAGGCAGGAGGAGGACGAGGAGGAGGAGCGCCTGCCGTGGTCCCACGTACGGTGAGCCGTGGCGTCGCCCCTCGGAGGCCCCACGCAGGCTCTGCCGAGGGAGTCCCCTGTCTTACCTACGCTAGAGTAAGACAAATCTCGTCGCACACCTGAGAACGCTCCTCCTAGCAGGCCCTCTGGGTCACAACGCCGCTGTACGACAACACTATGGTCCGATTTGCTCTCCTGTCCCAGCCACTGCCTGCGCCGAACTGTCCTGGATCCATCCAAGTCAGCGTTCCAAGATCAACCTGAGCTGAGAAGGTGTTGGTCTCCCGGGGCATCACCCCTGACTTAGGACGCCGCCGGGCAAGGAGCGTGCTCCGGCATGACAGCGCGCTGTACCGGGACGACCCGGGGGTGTGAGTTGGAGGACGGGTCCCAGGCGGGGGCATGGCCACGGGACGGGCCGACCCATGGCCACCTGCATCTCCTCGAAGACGGTGCGGGGGCCTTGGGAAGCTGCAGTAAGGATGGCTGAGAACGTCGAATGCAGGGCGGCACACCACGAGGCGATCACATCTCCACGGAAGCCAGCCTCCAGGCTCTGCCCGTTGCCCCCGTAATGGATGACCCAGAGGCGGCGTTGGTCCGGGAGAAGGGGGATAAGCCCGTGCCGGCCGAGACTGTCCAAGACGACCACATCATGGGCCTACAGCTCGATGTCCTACTGGATGGCGTGTGGTATCTGGTTGCTCTCGATCTACACATACAGGACTCGGTACGGATTGTCGGTCTTCACCTTGGGGGCAAGGAGGAGGCCCCCTGACAGCAGTAGGCCCAGGAGGACGTCCCAGGCCCGCGACCTGGACGACCCAGGCGTCGGGGCCCAGTTGGCCACGTGATACCATGCCCGCGGAGGGCGGCCGGCGAGAGACTGGTTCACAGGGCCTCTTTTCAGGGGGGAGAAGCAGTCGGCAAGAGAAATGACGGGCACCGCGTGCCGCTTGTGTAGGAGGACGGTAGTAAGAACCATGTCGCAGAGAAGGCAACGTAGATGTCCAGGACACAGACCCCTGCGCAGTAGGGCATCCCTGTGCGGCGTGGAGATGGCTCTGAGACGACCGATAGTGTAGATGGCGATGGTGTGGTGGGCCGCGGAGCCATCTACAGCCAGCATGAAGGGCTCGTTGCTGCAAAGGACGAGGGTGCCCCAAGCAGTGGGCGTACAGTGGCGCCAGGCAGGGCACCTCTGGGAGAGCCGGGTCGCAAGCCAGCGATGGTAGTGGGCGCGGAGGAGCGGGTCAAGCGGGCAAGAGAGGATGTGGTCCCCAGAGGCGGGCATTATGCAGAGGGGACAGGGCGTGTCCCTCCGGGGGGAGAGGGAGAGGCGGATGCTGGTGACCGTGAGGTGGTCTCCCCATGTGATGAGGCCGTGATTGACGGCGCTGGCGTACCCGTTGAGGGCGGGGTGGCGCTGGGGCAGGGGGGCTGCTGAGTAGGCGTGTTGGGAGGCGAGCAGGGCGCGGCGCGCGTTGGGCCGGGCGTCATGGACCAGAAGGCCCGTGTGGGAGAAACAGATGCGGGGATCCCGCAGGGGGCTGAGCCATCCCGAGGTGTTCGGGCAGGTGTTCGCGTCAACCTGGTCCAGCAGGGCATCAAGCCAGGTGCCGGCGTTATGGGAATAGAGGTGGCGGGGGGGGGCGTGACCGCCGGCCATGCCGCGGCACACTCATATGATCTCCCCTTGTAGCGAGTCCTCTGGCTCTGGGCGCCCCTCCTGGGCGGTGATTTATCTTTTGCAGTCCGCAAAGTGCCATGCACCATATCAGAAGCTGAAGGCAGGGTCGTTCGAAGGCTTCCTGGCGGTGAGGGCCACCCACGCCGTGTATAGCTCTGCCGTGTAGGCGTTGTCCAGCCTCAAAGGGATGGGGACGGGGTACACCTGGTACCGGAGGGTGACGGGGCAAAACACTACCACAGCCCCGCCGCAGCACCGGGTTTTCGGGCACCAGGACCCGTCGTGGAGGATCCCATAGTTCTCGGGGAGCCAGGAGAACGTGCGGACTGTTGCAGTCACCGCTTGGCAATGCCGGATGGGGGGAGCCCTGCCGACCGGCGAAGTGGGGCGAGGTGATACCCCGGGCCACCCCTTTTGTTGCGCGTCCTCCGTACTGCGATGGCCTGCAAGCATCCACGTATGGGTGTCCTGGACCTCGAGCCCGGGGGACGACAGGGCCATCACATGGGGATTATGGCCGTCGGGGATGAAGTGGATGGAGATGTCGCACTGGTGGCACAGGGCAACAAACAGGTCGTGATCTGTGGGGTGCGCAGCACACCAGAGCCCGAGCTCTGAGGTGAGGCAGGGCTGGGAAGGGTGGAGCCGCCAGAGGGCAGTCAGGAGCCCGTGGCGTGTCAACCGGCGGACCAGGGGGTTGGGGTGGTTCAGGTGCCGGATGTAGACGCTGAGGAAGTTAGCGAATCCAATGACCGGCGCCGGGGAGACACCGATCCCTCGTTCGGGGATCTCGCGGAGGAAGTGGGCAGAGGCGGAGAGGGTCCACCCAGCGGGGGCGCGCATGGCCGAGGCGGTCATGGCGTCCAGCACGCGCATGGCCCCGTAGGAGGGGGGGCGGACACTGGTAAACCAGTTAATTGTCCCCTGGCACTTGGCGACGAACATGGCAAGGGGGTAGTGGGCGGGCAGTCTCGGGTTGCGGAGCGCTCAGCATGCGGCGCGGGTGCCCGAGAACAAGCGCCTGAAGTCGACGGGATGGAAAAGATGGGGAAGCGCATGGCGGCCGAGGACGGGGATGTCGTCCTTGCTTATGACACAGCGCACCGGGTGACCGTTGAGGTACACCGTGTCTCAGAGGGAATGGACCCAGCCATCGCGCATGTCCGTGCCGACCAAGACAGTTTTGGTCGGATCAGAGTGGAGGTTGGTGAGGCGACCTGCCCGCTCAATGCCGCTGGCGAGGGCGGGCAAGTGGCAACAGTCGCCGGGCAGCCACTGGTGATCATCCATCAGGAGAACCCGGTTCAGCGGGCACACGGGTGTGTCGTTGGGGGGGAAGGAAAGGCAGGCTTCGTGTCCTTGAACCTCGCCATATATGCAGTACTTCATGCCGGACACAGGGCATCCCTGCTTCGTGCCGGCTCCCAATCTGGTGGAGGACGGAGAGCGCCCATCAGCCCCTCCCATGTGCACCTCAAGGGCGCGGTCATGGTGCTACAGGGTCGCGGCGTCAGCAGGGGAGATCCCTGCGGCTGTCAGGACGGCATACTGGTGGTGTGGTTGATGGAGCTGTACGCGTGGCGGACATTGTCCGACAGGACCCACGCCTCGAGGCGCTGGCGCCAGCGGTCCACCATACAGCGTGGAGGACACAGAGGAGCTCCACGGAGGAGCAGTGTGGGGACATTCCGAATTGGTAGGGCGGCAGGATGCCGCCCTGAACCAGGCGGGGCTTGTAGTGGTCTTCAGTGAGGGCGGCCTTGAGCTTGCATATCGGGGCCAGATTGGTGAGTGGCCTGCCGTTGGCAATAGGGCCGTGTGGCGTCCTCTTTGGAAGGTTGATGAAATCCGCAGAGTGCGCCTCGGGCATGGGCACCCCACCAAGAATGCTGTTGATTAGGTCCACGTTTACCATAAATTGGGCGTCCTCCAACTGTCTGAACAGCCGGTACTCCAGTAAATTGTGGTACGGCACAGTAGCCGCCGCCCGGTGAATGATGGCTCGTGAGTTGGCGAAGGTAGCATTAGGCCGGGGGCCGAGCGGGCTGCCCGTCCATCCCGTGATGGCCTGGACGCGCGCGAGCGAGAGTGCCTCAAGAGGCGCAAGGTGCCCCTTGTGCAGCTGGTCCAACGCAACCGCGGCTTGCTGATGCAGAGGCACCGGGACGCCTACCACATAGACAGGATCCGCCAGGGGTACATAGTGCGCCCCTGACGTGCGGCGGTAGTCCACTTTGGTGGGCTGGCCGGGGGCAGCGGGTAGGGGCGCCAGCCCTACATCCTTCTCCAGAAGGAGGACATCCCGGGCCGCCCAGATTTGTTCTTTGAGGCGGGCGACCTCCACAAGGTGCGACGACTGGGACGCCAAATTAGGGTGGGCGAGGGTGTAGCGTCAAAGGTTGGTGACGTGGACGCGAATGGCAGACGGTACCGGCTGGCTGCGGACAGGGGGGGCCGAAGCCTGCCGTAGCTGCGTTGTATAGCGCCGAGGTCACCTCGGTATAGCAAGGCTGTGCGCCGGGCGCGCCTGGGGGCGGTGGCGTGAGCTCGGCCCGAAAGGTGTCGTTGAGAGTGCGGAGCTGACTGGTGAGGGCTCCCGCGGGATGGGGAAGCGCCCTTTTTCGTCGGGCACACCAATTGGGGCGCCGGTGGGAGGTCATGGAGGGTGGCAGTCAGGGGTTGATGGTCTGATCGGAAACTGGAATCAAAGCGCACCTCCGTGGTGTGGGCTCCTTCCGAAGGGGTGCGGAGGAAGATGTGGTCAGGAGCACTTGCGAAGCCTTGCGGGCACACCCACGTGGGGGCATCAGCAAGGGGGTGCAGACGGCGCATCCCGAGGCGCGCGAGCGTGGGGAAGACGAGGTCGCAGAGGGAGGCGGGAGAGAAAGGGACGTGCGAGACCAAGCGGCAATTGGCGTTCAGGTCCCCTGTCAGGACAACCACTCTAGCCGGGGTGAGGTGGAGGTACGGGTATACCCAATCCAGGATTTCCTGGAGGGTGTCGAGGTTCCTGTTGGCGGGGAAATACACGTTGGTGTCGCAGTAAATCAGGCCTACCATTTTGAAGTGAGTGACAAGGGCCCGTCCCGACAGCTGGGCGCTGTGGCTGGTCACGGTCAGGTCGGTGGTACTGTAGAGGAGGGTGGCACATCCCCCAGCCACCCTCGCTGGGGCTTTGATGGTGTGGTATAGGGGATGTACCCGCTGGATGATCAGGGGCCTGGCCTCTTGAACATGCAGGGTCAGCGGGTACTGGCACTCACGCACCAGGACGTCCAGGGCGGGGAGCTTGGGTCGCAGGGACATCTGCTCGTTGAGGGTCATTATGTCTGGGCGGGGCGACATGTGGCCGGAAAGAGGGGGGATCAGGGCAGGAACCAGCGGTGGTTGAGTGCTGGGTTAGCTTGCGGACCACAGCTGCGGGGAGGGCGTGAGGCAGGCCCCGCACCCACTTGCGGAGGTGCCGAGGGTGGCACGCGGCCGCTATTGCCAAGGCAATGGCCCGGGTCAGGCGTGTGGCTGTGACAGAGACACGGCTGTGCAGCGACCGAATTACGGCTGGAAGCGGTGGGGGTTGTCTGGGGGGCTCCAGGGCGGGGGAGCGTAGGGGTTGTGGTCCATGGCCACTCGGGGGTCGTGGGGGTCCCCGGAGTACGGGTAGGGCTGGAGGGGGGCTGCTGCATGGTGGTCGTGGCGGCTGCAGTGTGCGCGGGGCTCATCGCGGTATGCGCTGCGACACCTCGGCGGCGGGCTGTCGCGGTGATGGCCAGGGCTGCGGTGGCGGGACGGGGACCTGCTTGAGCCGCGGGGGCTGTACCTGCGCTGATACTTGGCGTCTGATTCTCCATCTGACTCAAACGTCGCTGTAAGGTCCACCTGATCGCCTGGGTCCCGTAGACCGCGCTGCTTTTGTCCGCGGCTCCCTCGATGGGTTTTTCGGGCTGGGTAGTCTCGGGCAGGGTCAGGCACCCAGGGAGTGTACCGCTGTTTCTTTGATTCAGCCCAGGTCACTCGCCAACCGCGAGCTGTGTGCTGCCTGGTCAGTCGCATGCCTCGGTCATACTCTGCGGATCGGGTTCGAAGAAACTTGAATTTGGCTTTATGATTGAGTTGTTCGTCCGTAATCGACAACAGGCCGGCGCCAGTTTCATCCCGGAGGATGCCTCCGAGGAGTCCTGCGTCGACTTCTCCAGACGGCGGTCGTCGACCCTTTGCCAGCCGACCCACAGGGCTTTTGAGAAGGTCTGGGGATCAGCTTTTTGGGCCGTATACTACTTCTTTTTTGGCCGCGCCTCGTGCCTGTCTGGCGGCTGCAGCTTCGGCTGGGGATGTGGCTGGACTGTCAGCAACCTGCTGGACTGGAGGGGGGCTGGAGAGGAAGGTGCGCAGGACGTCCGCGATGCCGGGCAAACTGGGCGCATGGCCGCGGACCCAGGCCCACATGTCCCGAATCGCAGATTGTGGGAGGGTGCTGACGTTTGCGCCGTACTGGCGGAAAAGTTGGAGGCGGAGCGCATGTGCAACCTCGTCCTCACAGCCCTTGGGGATATCCGGGATCCACTCCAGTAGGGAGGCTAGTGCGGCATCAATGGGCGATGCTGTAGGCGACGGGGGCTGGGAAGTAGCGCCTAGCGCCCGGAAGGCAGAAACCGCTCTGGGCTTCGGGATTGGGTCCGGGACGGCGAACGACAAGCCGGGGGCATGCGCGGGGGTCTCCAAACCCGGCACGGCGCTTAGCACAGCCATAGCCCTGCGGAGGACGTTCGCCAACTCCTCGATATCGGGTGCCTGGGGCGAGTATGACGGGCACGAGGATCAGGAATTGCTGAGAGCCGGGGGTAGCCAACTCGAATGAAGCCGGAACTGCACTGCGCACGGCATTGGCGAACGCCGGCGGGGTGGAGGGGAGGCTGCAGAGTCTGGTGGCGATGGACAAGAGGAGGGTATGGACCTGATGAACCTGTTGAGCCAAAGGCTTCGATCTGCGGCTGCGCCACGGCGTGACGTTGGGCTTGCTGCAGGGCATTGTCCCGCTCAGCGTGAACCATGTCCAGATCCCTCGTGAGGGACTGCAGGTCGCTCCACGCCAAGGCCAGCTCCTGCTGCTTAACCTCGTACTGGTCACGCAATTGAGCATAAAGGGCCGAGTAGGCCGTGGCGTCCAGGTCCGGGATGAAGGGCTCCCCCGTCTGGGAGGGGCCGAGGGGGGGCTGATCCGACGGCCGGGGCTGGCGACTCCGGAAGCGTGGGGTCCGCGGCAGCCGGTTGTACTTGCGTGGCGGGCTCAGGGAGGTTTAAAGAATGTCTTGTCTGCTCGGGCAACAGTAACGAAGGCGATAGCTCGGACCCGATAGGGCTGGGCCTGTCCTGGGCCCTGTACAGGACTGACGCCGGGGTGAACGCCGCCGTGGCGAACAGAGGGCCGGCGGTGCTGGGCGCTGCTTTTCCTTTGGTGAGGTAAGGTGCGTGGCTGGGCGGTGTGAGCGGGAGTGGGCTGGCGGTGTCGGCGAAGCCGGCGTGCAGCAGGGCGAGGGTAGGGGCTGTGGCCCAGGAATGCTCCCCAGCCTGCTCGATCTGATGCAGCAGCTCCACGCTGCAGATCGGCAGGACCGAGCATTTGAGCAGCAGCCGCAGCTGCTCGGGCGCCCACATGCCCTTGTTGGCGAGGGCCGGGGGCGTGGGAACCGGGGCTGGCGTGTACTGCCCTGTGAGGCAGACAGAGGAGGCCCACGCCAGAAGCCCGAACTTCATCGGGACTAGGTCTGCTGTCGGGATATGGGCCGCTTGCAGGAACACATGCACGTCATTGGGCAGCGCCCAAAACGCCGCAACCATCTCACGGGTGCGGAGGCGGTCCCACGACGGTCTGAGGTGGGGGGCAAGGAATTGGCTGATGGGCTTGTGAATCCTTTGGGACACCTTCTGGCTTTGGATGTCTGGAGGAGCGGTGGTGTCGAACGGCGGAGGCGGTTCTTGGGCAGTGTACAGGCCCTTGAAGACTCTGGTGCGAAGGCGTGACGCTGAGATCAGAACATGGCTTGGACTCCACCGTGTGACGAGCGTCTTTGTGAGGGCCTTGGACACATACTCCAGCAGTTGGCCTGGTTGCACCAGCGACAGGGGGACGTATTTGATGACATTCGTGTCAGATGGGCCTGCGGCGACTGTTACGGTGGCTGTGAGCAGGAGTCCCCACGGCGTCCACACCCCAGTCAATGCTGTAATAGCCTGGATGTCGCCGTCGGCAGCCGTCCATCTCAGGGCGTCACACAAGTCAGCCAGGGCGGGGTCGGTGGCCCAGATGTCTGTATCCGCCGCTTCCAGTGCGTCATTAATCAGCATGTCCAGTTCTCGCAGGAGACGGTCAGCGTATTCGGACTGGGTGATATCCATCAGAAACATGGGGAAACGGCCCCGGACGAATGGCGCCACCTCGACCGGTTTCGGGGGCGGGAGAGGCGGTGTCCTGGGACGGCGGCGAGCGGTCTGACATGGTAGGCTGTGGCAAGAAAACAGTGGGTGGCCTGTGGCCGCAAGGCGTTTGGCAGTAGTGATATACCGGGGCGTTGGTACACAGAGGCGCACAGACAACATAGGCAGCCCCCACTGGACGGGGCGCACAGGAAAGAAATAAAGGGTACCACGAGCGTGGCCATAGTGTGACGAAACAAAGAGCATGGTGCAATGGCGCAGAGCAACATGGGGCCGCCTGGCGGATCGGGCTGGCGAGTGGAGGTCCGAGGACTCACGAGGACGGGGGTGCGAGGGGAGCACCGCGCTGGCGCGTGGTGCTGCAACCCTAGTGGCGCATAGGTGAGGGGGGCCCCATGGTGGGACGACGAAGCTGACGACTGATGATACCCCTGCACAAGGCGTCACGCTTGAGCGGCGGAAACGTCGAATGCAGTCCCTGTCGTGGCTCCCTGCGTAGCGGCCCGGAAGATTGCCACGGCGAGGTTGACGTCTTGCCAGAGCCGATTGTAGAACACTACGCCCACTGTGAGCAGGAGGTGGCTAGCAAGGCGGAGAAATGCACCCGAGGTGCGGCACTCAGCCCTTGGAGACACGGGATAAAGAGCGAGAGACAGAGTGCACCATACGGGTGGAGCAGAGCGGAGAAGAGGCCATGATGGCCCAGCTGAGTCACAGTGGGTTTCTTCTGGCTTTGGAGCCTCTCGCTTCTTCTTCTGGCTTTGGATGTCTGGAGGAGCGGTGGTGTCGAACGGCGGAGGCGGTTCTCGGGACGTGTACAGGCCCTGGAAGACTTGGTTGCGAAGGCGTGACGCTGAGATCAGAACATGGCTTGGACTCCACCGCGTGACGAGCGCACCCGTAAGGGCCTCAGTGTCCTTAATTGGACACATACTCCAGCAGTGGGCCTCCCTGCACCAGCGACAGGGGGATGTATTTGATGACCTTCGTGTCAGACCGGCCTGCGGCGAGTGTTACGATGGCTGTGAGCAGGAGTCCCCACAGCGTCCACACGCCCTTCAATGCTGTGATAGCCCCGATGTCGCCGTCGGCAGCCGTCCATCTCAGGGCGTCACACAAGTCAGCAAGGGCGGGGTCGGTGGCCCGGATGGCTGTATCTGCCGCTTCCAGTACTTCATCCTTCAGTATGTCCAGTTCTCGCAGGAGACTGTCAGCGTCTTCTGACTGGGCGATTTCCATCAGAAACATGGGGAACGGCCCCCAGAGCCAATTGTAGAACGCTGCGGCCACTGTGAGCAGGAAGTGGCTAGCAAGGCGGAGGGACGCACCCAAGGTGTGGCACTCAGCCCTTTGAGACACAAGATAAAGAGGGAGAGACAGGGTGCACCATACGGGTGGAGCAGAGCGAAGAAGAGGCCACGATTGCAGAGCTGAGTCACAGTGGGTTCCTTCTGGCTTTGGAGCCTCTGGCTTCTTCTTCTGGCTTTGGATGTCTGGAGGAGCGGTGGTGTCGAACGGCGGAGGCGGTTCTCAGGCGGTGTACAGGCCCTGGAAGACTTGGTTGCGAAGGCGTGACGCTGAGATCAGAACATGGCTTGGACTCCACCGCGTAACGAGCACTGCTGTGAGGGCCTCAGGGTCCTTGAACTCATACTCCAGCAGTGGGCCTCCTTGCACCAGCGACAGGGGGACGTATTTGATGACCTTCGTGTCAGACGGGCCTGCGGGGACTGTTACGGTGGCTGTGAGCAGGAGTCCCCACGGCGTCCACACCCCTGTCGATGCTGTAAAGGCCTGGATGTCGCCGTCGGCAGCCGTGCATCTCAGGGCGTCACACAAGGCAGCAAGGGCAGGGTCGGTGGCCCAGATTGCTGTATCCGCCGCTTCCAGTGCGTCATTCTTCAGCATGTCCAGTTCTCGCAGGAGACTGTCAGCGTCTTCGGACTGGGAGATTTCCATCGGAAACATGGGGAACGGCCCCCGACGAATGGCGCCGCCTCGACCGGTGTCGGGGACGGGAGAGGGGGTGTCCTGGGACGGCGTCGAGCGGTCTCACATGGTAGGCTGTGGTAGGAAAAAAGCAGGTGGCCTGTGGCCGCAAGGCGCTTTGGTGTGTTCATAAACCGGGGGGTTGGTGCAGAGAGGCGCACAGACAACATAGGCAGCCCCCACTGGACGGGGCGCACAGGAAAGAAATAAAGGGTACCACGGGCGTGACCATAGTGTGACGAAACAAAGAGCATGGCGCGATGGCGCAGAGCAATATGGGGCCGCCTGGCAGATTGGGCTGGCGACTGGAGGTCCGAGGACTCACAAGGTTGGGGGTGCGAGGGGAGCACCGCGCTGGCGCGCGGTGCTGCAACCCTAGTGGCGCATACGTGAGGGGGGCCCCACGGTGGGACAACGAAGCTGACGACTGATGATACCCCTGCACAAGCCGTCACGCCTGAGCGGCGGATACGTCAAATGCAGTCCCGGTTGTGGCTCCCTGCGTGGCGGCCTGGAAGATTGCCACGGCGAGGTTGATGTCTTGCCAGAGCCGATTGTAGAACGCTGCGCCTACTGTGAGGAGGAAGTGGCTAGCAAGGCGGAGAAATGCACCCGAGGTGCGGCACTCAGCCCGTGGAGACACGGGATAAAGAGTGAGAGACAGAGTGCACCATACGGGTGGAGCAGAGCGGAGAAGAGGCCGCGATGGCAGAGCTGAGTCACATCGGGTTTCTTCTGGCTTTGGAGCCTCTGGCTTCTTCCTCTGGCTTTGGATGTCTGGAGGAGCGGTGGTGTCGAACGGCGGAGGCAGTTCTCGGGCGGTGTACAGGCCCTGGAAGACTTGGTTGCGAAGGCGTGACGCTGAGATCAGAACATGGCTTGGACTCCACCGCGTAACGAGCACTGCTGTGAGGGCCTCAGGGTCCTTGGACACATACTGCAGCAGTGGGCCTCCTTGCACCAGCAACACGGGGACGTATTTGATGACCTTCGTGTCAGACGGGCCTGCGGGGACTGTTACGGTGGCTGTGAGCAGGAGTCCCCACGGCGTCCACACCCCCGTCAATGCTGTAAAGGCCTGGATGTCGCCGTCGGCAGCCGTGCATCTCAGGGCGTCACACAAGGCAGCAAGGGCAGGGTCGGTGGCCCAGATTGCTGTATCCGCCGCTTCCAGTGCGTCATTCTTCAGCATGTCCAGTTCTCGCAGGAGACTGTCAGCGTCTTCGGACTGGGCGATTTCCATCAGAAACATGGGGAACGGCCCCCGACAAATCGCGCCGCCTCGACCGGTGTCAGAGACGGGAGAGGGGGTGTCCTGGGACGGCGTCGAGCGGTCTCACATGGTAGGCTGTGGCAGGAAAAAAGCAGGTGGCCTGTGGCCGCAAGGCGTTTTGGTGTGTTCATAAACCAGGGGGTTGGTACAGAGAGGCGCACAGACAACATAGGCAGCCCCCACTGGACGGGGCGCACAGGAAAGAAATAAAGGGTACCACGGGCGTGACCATAGTGTGACGAAACAAAGAGCATGGCGCGATGGCGCAGAGCAATATGGGGCCGCCTGGCAGATTGGGCTGGCGACTGGAGGTCCGAGGACTCACAAGGTTGGGGTGCGAGGGGAGCACCGCGCTGGCGCGCAGTGCTGCAACCCTAGTGGCGCATACGTGAGGGGGGCCCCACGGTGGGACAACGAAGCTGACGACTGATGATACCCCTGCACAAGCCGTCACGCCTGAGCGGCGGATACGTCAAATGCAGTCCCGGTTGTGGCTCCCTGTGTAGCGGCCTGGAAGATTGCCACGGCGAGGTCGACGTCTTGCCAGAGCCGATTGTAGAACGCTGCGCCCACTGTGAGGAGGAAGTGGCTAGCAAGGCGGAGAAATGCACCCGAGGTGCGGCACTCAGCCCGTGGAGACACGGGATAAAGAGCGAGAGACAGAGTGCACCATACGGGTGGAGCAGAGCGGAGAAGAGGCCGCGATGGCAGAGCTGAGTCACATTGGCTTTCTTCTGGCTTTGGAGCCTCTGGCTTCTTCTTCTGGCTTTGGATGTCTGGAGGAGCGGTGGTGTCGATTGGCGGAGGTGGTTCTCGGGCCATGTACAGGCCCTTGAAGACTTGGTTGCGAAGGCGTGACGCTGAGATCAGAACATGGCTTGGACTCCACCGCGTGACGAGCGCTCCCGTAAGGGCCTCGGGGTCCTTGAACACATACTCCAGCAGTGGGCCTCCTTGCACCAGCAACACGGGGACGTATTTGATGACCTTTGTGTAAGACGGGCCTGCGGCGACTGTTACGGTGGCTGTGAGCAGGAGTCCCAACGGCGTCCAAACCCCGGTCAATGCTGTAATAGCCTGGATGTCGCCGTCGGCAGCCGTCCATCTCAGGGCGTCATGCAAGTCAGCAAGGGCGGGTCCGTGGCCCGGATGGCTGTTTCTGCCGCTTCCAGTGCGTCATTCTTCAGCATGTCCAGTTCTTGCAGAAGACGGTCAGCGTCTTCGGACTGGGCGATTTCCATCAGAAACATGGGGAACGGCCCCCGACAAATGGCGCCGCCTCGACCGGTGTCGGGGGCGGGAGGCCGGGTGTCCTGGGACGGCGTCAAGCGGTCTCACATGGTAGGCTGTGGCAAGAAAACAGCGGGTGGCCTGTGGCCGCAAGGCGTTTGGCAGTGTTCATAAACCGGGGCGTTGGTACACAGAAACGCGCAGACAACATAGGCAGCCCCGACTGGACGGGGCACACAGGAAAGAAATAAAGGGTACAATGAGCGTGGCGATAGTGTGACGAAACAAAGAGCATGGTGCGATGGCGCAGAGCAACATGGCGCCGCCTGGCGGTTCGGGCTGGCGAGTGGAGGTCCCAGGACTCACGAGGACGGGGGTGCGAGGGGAGCACCGCGCTGGCGCGTGGTGCTGCAACCCTAGTGGCGCATAGGTGAGGGGGGCCCCAAGGTGGGACGACGAAGCTGACGACTGATGATACCCCTGCACCAGGCATCACGCTTGAGCGGCGGATACGTCGAATGCAGTCCCCGTCGTGGCTCCCTGCGTAGCCGCCTGGAAGATGGCCACAGGATGGTCGACGTCTAGCCTGAGCCGATTGTAGAACGCTGCGCCCACTGTGAGCAGGAAGTGGCTAGCAAGGCGGAGAAATGCACCTGAGGTGCGGCACTCAGCCCTTGGAGACACGGGATAAAGAGGGAGAGACAGAGCGCACCATACGGGTGGAGCAGAGCGAAGAAGAGGCCACGATGGCAGGGCTGAGTCGCAGTGGGTTTCTTCTGGCTTTGGAGCCTCTGGCTTCTTCTTCTGGCTTTGGATGTCTGGAGGAGCGGTGGTGTCGAATTGCAGAGGCGGTTCTCGGGCCGTGTACAGGCCCTTGAAGACTTGGTTGCGAAGGCGTCACGCTGAGATCAGAACATGGCTTGGACTGCAGCGCGTGACGAGCACTGCTGTGAGGGCCTCAGGGTCCTTGGACACATACTCCAGCAGTGGGCCTCCTTGCACCAGCGACAGGGGGACGTATTTGATGACCTTTGTGTGAGACGGGCCTGCGGCGACTGTTACAGTGGCTGTGAGCAGGAGTCCTCACGGCGTCCACAGCCCCGTCAATGCTGTAAAGGCCTGGATGTCGCCGTCGGCAGCCGTCCATCTCAGGGCGTCACACAAGTCAGCAAGGGCGGGGTCGGTGGCCTGGATGGCTGTATCTGCTGCTTCCGGTGCGTCATTCTTCAGCATGTCCGGTTCTCGCAGGAGACGGTCAGCGTCTTCGGACTGGGCGATTTCCATCAGAAACATGGGGAACGCCCCCCGACGAATGGCACCGCCTCGACCGGTGTCGGGGGCAGGAGAGGGGGTGTCCTGTACTGCCCACTGCCCCCAGGCAGTGGGGCAGTATATTGCGGGAGGTCCACTGCCTACAGCCCCCAGGCAGTGAAGCAGTGTATTGCAGGAGGTCCACTGCGCATCGCCCCCAGGGCAGTGAGAAAGTGTATTGCAAGAGGTCCAAGGCCCACTGCCCCCACGCAGTGAGGCGGTGCATTGCAGGAGTTACACTGCCCACTGCCCGCAGGGAGTGATGCAGTGCATTGCAAGAGTTGCACTGCCCACTGCCCCCAGGCAGTGGCGCAGTGTATTGCAGGAGGTCCACTGCCCACTGCCCGGAGGCAGTGAGGCAGTGTAAGTCAGGAATTGCACTGCAGACTGCCCCCAGGCAGTGATGCAGTGTATTGCAGGAGGTCCCCTGCCAACTGCGCCAATGCAGTCGGGCAGTGTATTGCAGGAGTTGCACCGCCCACTGCCCCGAGGCAGTGGGGCAGTGTATTGGAGGTGCTCCACTGGCCACTGCCCCGCAGCAGTGAGGCAGTGTATTGCAGGAGTTGCACTGCCCACTGCCCGCAGCGCACTGAGGCAGTGTATTGCAGGAGGTCGACTGCGCACTGCCCCCAGGCAGTGAGGCAGTGTATTGCATGAGTTGCACTGCCCACTGCCCCCAGGCAGTGAGGCAGTGTAAGGCAGGAGGTCCGCTGCCCGCGGCCCCCAAGCAGTGGGGCAGTGTATTGCAGGAGGTCAAATTCCCACTGCCCCAAGGCAGTGAGGCAGTGTATTGCAGGAGGTCCACTGCCCACTACCCCCAGGCAGTCGGGCAGTGTATTGCGGGAGGTCCAATGCCCTATGCTACCAGCCAGTGAAGAAGTGTATTGCAGCAGTTGCACTGCCCACTGCCCCCAATAAGTAAGGCAGTGTATTGCAGGAGGTCGAATGCCCACTGCCCCAAGGCACTGAGGCGGTGTATTGCAGGAGTTGCACTGGCCCCTGCCCCCAGGCAGTGGGCAGTGTATTGCAGGAGTTGCACTGGCCACTGCGCCAAGGCAGTGCCCACTGTATTGCAGGCCTTGCACTGCCCACTGCCCCCAGGCAGTGGGACAGTGTATTGCAGGAGGTCAACTGCCTGCTGCCCACAACAACAGTGCAGCAAGGCACACACAGTGCGGTATAGTGCACAGCATCATGTAGTGCGGCACCACACAGAAAGCACTGATGGTGCAGCGCGGCACGCAGGGTGCAGTGCACCAATGAGACCCTGTATGACTGCGCGCAGGCATCGGCAGGGCAGTGTCGGCCAAGTGCGAGAGCGCACCGATCCGGCTATGCAACAACACACTTACACACAGCGCGCAAACAACACAGACAGCCGAGCCTGTTTACCATTCCCCTTGGGTAAACAACCCCGCCTTTGCCATTTGGTAACAGCTCCTGCGGCACAACAAAGCGCAGCGCGGAACAGCCCAGCACAGCACAGCAAAGCAGAAGACAGCATAGCACAGCACACCAGAGCACGCCACAGGGCACCAAGGCAAGGAAGGCTAACCGTCGGCCTAACATAATCAAGCCACCTCTTGCCCCAAAAAGAAAAGAAACACGTCCACTGGCACGGGAGACAACCACACCAGCCGACAACACACAGACTAACAGCCTAAACGTCTGAACCACACGGGCCCAAGGAAGGCGTCTACCGCGCACCCGATGGTACAATTCCCCCCCAGCGGAGGGGCCAGAGAAACCGGACACAACCCCCACCCCGCAGCCGCAGTGCGCCCGCACAAACTGCCACGAACCACAGGAACGTTAGTCTGCCGGCACCAAACCAGCACCACAGGGGCGGGACAGCACTGGGCAAAGAACCCACCCCAAAGAGGGGCACCGACCAGCCCTTATCCCCCCTGACCCCTGACCCCGAGAAACAGGCTGTCACACCCGCCCAGCCGGCAGAGCCATAGCGTAACCAAACAGGACGGGCCGTCAGCCCATGTGTGTACATAAGTCACAGAGCACATAGGGCCGGAGCACGGCCCGCAGCCACCCACAACACAGCGGCAAGCCACACCACAAACAGCGAGCCAGTTGGCCACGCCGGTCACCGATCAATGCATGCACCAGCCCAGGGAGGGCAGAGAGAGGGAGAGGCAAAACCCCGCAGGAAAAAAAAAGGGGAAGAAGGGAAACCCCACCCACGTACAGGCAGGGGCAAAACTGCCAACCAGGGGGGCAGAGAAGACGCGAGAGACAGCCACACTACCACGAAGGCACGCACTCACTCCAGCAAGGCGGGCAAATTCCCCAAGCAGGCGAGACCACGGGCGACACCCGGGAAACCCACCAAAGGGACGCCGAGGAACCAGCCCGCCTGGCCCGACGACGCCCAGCAAAAGAAGGCGGATCAGCACTGCCCTGCCGGCACCGACAGGCTAGAAGAAAGACCACCCCGGACAGGCCGACTCAGACCCAGCCGAGGAGGAGGCGGACCACCGATCAAGCGGATGCAGACACAACACAGTCCGCCGGGGGAGAAACAGTAGCGCAAAAAAAAAAACCAGCGGAGGGGGAAGGGGGGCGGGGACCAAGGGGGCCACAGCTGGATCCGGCAACGGAGGCCAGCGAGGGACTACAACACAAGAGAGCCAAGAGCCACATCAACAGGACCGCCCCCCCCCCGCGACCGGCGATGGGTCCCCACCAGGAAAGCCGGGAAGCAACACCCACAACACCCACCAGCGCAACAAAAAAAAAGCGCGGGGCGAGAAACAACACCCCCGGCGACCCTTCAACAACCCCCAACAACAGACAGCAACGCCCCCCGAGAAAGACAGGGACGGACAACCACCAAGGTCGGGGAGGGACCTCCACACCAGAAAGGGCAAACCGCCGAGACATGTGAGAGACCACCTGGCCCATATAAGACAGCTACACACCTCGGCCAGGAAACACCAGCCGGCAGACCCCGACCCCGGAATGCAGGCCGGCGTCGAGGTGAACTGAAACCGGACCACAGGCCGCACAGCCAGGTCAGGAAAGAAGGGGTACAAAGGAGACACCTATTCACACACACCACCCACGAACGCGGTCCAACAGGATGAGGTTACGTCCCAACCAGTACCCGGACACCAACCGTCAGCCCTAGCCAAGAGAGGCGGAAAGGGACTGACACCCCTACCCACATACCAACCACGAACCCGGCAACCCGCACCCAAACACGCGCGCAGCAAACCCGAACCAAAGCAGGCGTGAAACAGGCGCCACCCACACCCACCCGCACAAACCGCAAGCCCCAGCCAGGAAGGGAGGGACACAGACGAACACCAAAACCTGAAACCAGGAGAACCCAGGGCCAGACGAGCCCCGAACCCAAGCACACGCGCCACACAACAATAGGAATCCCAGTATCCATAGCACGGACACTGAGGCAGCCGGTGCCATGGTAGGGTAAGGCTGCATCCTAAGGCCTGCGCTGCTTTGGGACTCAAGGCGGAGCGTGCGACACACAAGCACCTCGGAACCCAGGTACCAAGAATGCGCCGCTGGCATGCCTTTGGAACGGGATACGCCAAGAAGTCCTGTGAGCCCCTAGGGTTCCGCCCAAAGGAAGGGACGTGCGCAAGCACGGGGGCACACCCTCCCAGCCTGACAAGTACGTCACGCTAGCGCCAATTAGCCCTCCTGGTGCCGCCCGGGGCCGCTTTGTTGGGTGCCACCAGTCAGGTCTAGTGGGATGTAAGTCCCCTCCCCTCTCTAAGCGCGAGGCCTCTTCCTGTTCGTCACAGCGGCAACGCCAGCGGGAACCATGTAAGGCCTCTCGAAGACCGAGTGCACCTACGTACCTACCTGACTTCATCCTACAAAAGTGGCAGAAGAAGGGCATCATCACGGTGTTGGACCTCAAGCACGGGTACCACCAGATGCCCCTGCAGGAGGACTCCAGACAATGCAAAGCGATGTCCACTGCGCTGGGGCCCATGCAATGGAAGGTAGTCCCCATGGGAGCCAAGATTTGGAATGCTGCCTTTCAACGCATGATGGATGATCTCCTACAACCCGTACGAGACTGTGCCGACTTGTTTGTGGATGATATCCTTATTGTGTCGGCCACCGAGGAAATGATCGCCGATGACCTCGACGGGGCGCATGAAAAGCACTCGCGCCAGATTTTTTGGGTCTTCAACAAGCACAACCGAGTGTGCAAGCCCAGAAAAAGACCTTGCTCTTCGTGAGAGAAGTGCAGTTCGCTGGACATGTGGTTTGGTACGGGCAACGCCGACCCATGCCCGGGAAACTGACAGCCCTACGCCACTGGGAAGAACCCCATACCATCAGTGAACTCCGATCCTTCATGGGATTTTGCAACTACTATGTACGAATGTTTGCGGATCTCTTGAGGCCTCTCCACAAGATGCTACAGTTGGGCAAGTTCGATGGTCGCAAGGGAACTGAGAAAAAATTCGCATGGACAACCGAAGCCGAAGATGCGTTCCGCAAGTTGAAGGAACGACTATTGGGTCAATTGGGTCTTCTCTTGGTGGACCCAGACAAGCGATTACTGCTTCACATTGACGCCTCGGACTAGGCCGTGGGGGCACTCCTTGAGCATTTCCAGTGCGAAGGAACACGTGTCCCGGTGAGGTTTCGGAGTCCAGTGCTGGTGGAACGCCAGCGTTGGACGCGGACTGCAAGGGAGAAGGAGACCTATGCCATTGTGTGCGCGCTCCAGAAACGGTCGGGCCACATCAGACTTCAGCCCGTGGTGGTATGTACCGATCATCAATCACTTCAGAGGTGGCACTCTGAGCATGTGGATACCCCCTGGCGTACAGCAGCAAGGCGCGCCTGATGGCACCAAACGTTTGCGAAGTTCGGCTTGAGTGTCGTCTACGTCCCCAGGAAGGACAACACTGCTCCTGATGGGCTCAGTTGCGGGGCCTATCCGGCTGGCAAGGCTTGGATGGACATATCAAGCCTTGGAGACCCCGAGAAAACGAAGAAGGCAAAAACAGATCATTGAGTTCGAGAAGGCCATGGAAGAGGGTGACACCAAGTGCCTTGTGACCATGGCATCCAAGGCGGAGTTGAGCCGTCGACGGGATGCTGGAGTAAGGGTTTTGATGGAAGAGACTTTGTAGGATTGTGTCATGTCACATATTGAATATGTGGAGACAGTGCTCATGGAGGATTGGTTGGACAATTATGCTGCCTCTGAGCATTTGAATGGATATTGGAACGTTGTGAGTGCCCCAACAGACGATGAGTGGCCCAAAACCTTGACGGAGGACGCGGACACACTTTTCCTCAATGACAAGCTAGCGGTGACACAAAACCGGGTCGAGGTCCTCATTGACGACTGGCACAACGCCCAACTTATGCTTGCAGGCGGGGACAAGATGCAAAGAGATCTCAGATTACAATCCGTCCCGTCGCCCGTTCTGCAGCAATGTGAAAGAACAGAAACAAATAAAAGCCAGATTTACCTTTTCTGTTGATCAAAAGCCTATAATTCATTTTAAAATGGAACCGCGTACAAAAATGAACTATCATCCTGTAAACTACACGCCGCAGTCAGATTTCCGCATTCAACAGTCACTAGAGATTTTCGCGAACATCGCTAAAACGAACTTACAAATAGCGACAGCAATTTCCCACGTTTTCAGCAATCCTAAGGCTGCTTTGAGCCACTTTCCACATGTCCAGTCCAGTACCAAAGACCACAGCCATGATTTACCGCAGCAAATGTCACACACACCCGTATATCACGCATCGCCGTACAAGAACGTCCAACCGACTTCACGACACCTCACTCCAGACACTTTGCACCAACCCCTATCACCACCGACACCACAGGTCCAAAATCAAGATCCAGAGAGTGCATACCCGCCGCTGTCAGCAGTGTGCTCCCTTCCGAGATTCTGTCGGAGCTCTCAAGAACGTGTAGACCATCCCCCAGCCGGAGACAGGTCCCGTTCCTTTCCTTTCTCTCAACAGCTCCCCGCAGGTCAATTTTACAAGACAACAACTGGACCGCTTACAAACCAAGGCACCTATCCGGCAAGACTAAACTCACGGGAAGCCGAAGATTGGTCGAGACATGAATACACAGAAGATAACATGCGTTCCATTCCAGGCTGTGATGATTCTGATACCAACTCTCCACCCACAGTCGGCCCCTCGGAGATCTCGAGGTCAGTGTGCCCCAATTCTGTCAAAGACCATATCACCAACTCCGCCGAACCAAGCTCAAGCTCTGACGACGACATACCAGATCTTCAAAGCCTCAGCACAGACTCTGAAAGCGAACAACCACTCACGGGCAGATTTTGGATTGACTCCGATGAAGAAGAGCGATCGGATGACATACAAGTGAGCATTTCCGCAGGAACGCCTTACTGGTCTGCTTGAGACTCTGGCCAATATGATACACCAACAGAGCAAGAAAATTTAATGTGCCAGCCCAAGACCAAGCCTTTCCCACAGCCGTGCGAAGACTTTCTGTTCAAGCGGCATGGGAGGCCCTCCTCCGCGATGCCGTCCAGGGCCTCCGCCCCCCCTACACCCCCCAAGCCCTCCGCCAATGGCTCCAGGCCACCCACCCCCAGGCCTGGGCCATCGGCGCCCCCTCCCCACCCCGCCACCGCCACACCAGGAAGGGGAAGGACAAGCGCAAGGGGAGGGCAAGGGACACCAAGGGGCACTCAGGCAAGAGGGCACAGAGGGGCCCCAAGTGAGGGACCCAACCAAGGCACGGAGGAAAAGAGCACCACGGCAAACGCCACAACCCACACCAAGGAAGGGCATACCACGACGGGGGACCCAGCGCCGCCCCACCCCCACCGAACGCCGCACGACTCCCGGGGGCGCAACCCCCAACACGCACCGCCGAAGCAAGCATCAGACGCCGTACGAATCACACCAGCGCACACCCACCAGCCACCGGAAACCACACAGGGAATGGAGGGCACACCTACACGGGGAGAACAGGCCACACCCACAGAGGAAGCCGCAGGGAACGCCGCCGCACGGCGCACCACCACGCCCTCACCGCCAGGCGACAACCCCGGCCGCCACAAGGGCCACCTCACAGGCACCGGAAGAGGACAAAGGCACGGCCACAGCGACCAGGCCTAGGGACCGGGACCCCCAGAGGACACGGGACCAAGGCACAGGCCCACAGGGGGGGCAACCCCACGGACGCCTACCCGACCCACAAGCCCGAGCGGCACGCCCAGGCCCCCACAGCACGGACCCAGCGAGACACCCACACCTAACCGCACCCCCCAGCCATCAGCCAGCCACACTCCGGCCCGCACACTGCACCACGACACAGGCCAGGCTGACCTCCACTGACCAACCACGGCACAACGCGAGACCACGGCACACGGCACCACAGCGTGCCACAGTGCAACGCGCCACAGCACGACGCGACGCGACGCGGCACAGAGCGGCACAACACGGCACGACTGACCCTAACCTGAAGGACTAACCGAAGCAAGCCACCGCACACCCCAGAAGGCGCCGCACCAGCACGCCACACACCGGCACTGCAGGCCACACACGGGGCCACCGCGCGCCCGGCAACAACGGTGGCGGACCACCCAGAAGGTTAGAAACGGGCACCGCAGAGGAGAAAGGACACGAACAACCCAAGGCCCCTAACCCAGAGCCACACGCAGCCGCCAGGCCCGGCAGGAAGGGGCGCCGAGCCCAACGTGTACATAGCCCACCTGACCCATGGGGCCAAAACATGGCCAAACAAAACGCAACCGCCAACAGCAGCCCGGGAGACCACATCGAATGCCGGGCCAGTGCGTGCGCAAGCCCAGGGAAGGCAGAGGGAGGAACAGGCAGCCCCCCCCCCAAGAAAAAACAGGGGGGGAGGGGGGGGGGGCGAAAACAGCCCACAGCCACTAAACCGCTTGCCAACACCACAAGAGGCGGCCAAACCCCCCACCCTAGAAGGCACCAAAGACAGGACCACCAAAGAGGCACAGGGGGGCCACCGAGCCAAAACCGGCAACACCAAGCAAGGAACAGCGGCCCACCGGGAAAAGGGACACCGAAACATGCAGACACACACCACAAAAAAAAAAAGGACCCAGCAGCCCAGCCCGAAAGAAAGGGGATGGGGGGACAGGAACCACAAGGCCCGGGACGGGGACACCCAGCAACCGACACCACAAAGCCAATCCAAGAAAAAAAAAGCGCAAAAAACACACCCCGACAACCTAGCCAAGAAGGGCGTGGCACAGCCGTGACCCGGGCCCAGCACGCAAGCCCACACCGCACACCGAAACTGGAAACAGCGGGGGGCAAGCGGAGCGCGCACAAAACCACACACGTCCCATAAGCAGACCGAAACCCAAGTCCAACCACGAACAGCACAAACAGCTGGCAAAAGAGGGACAACACCACAAACCGTGCCCAAACACACCCACCCAAGACCCGAGCCAGGAATGGCGGGGTTAACAAAACCCACACCCAACCGCAACCCAGACCGAAACAAAAACGCCGCACAACAGTAGGAAACCCAGTGCCCACAGCCCGGGCACTGAGGCAGCCCGTGCCATGCAGGTGACCCGGCCCAACGAGATCCGGAAATCGGGGGTAAGGCTGCATCCTAAGGCCTGTGCTGCTTTCGGACTCGAGGCGGAGCGTGCGACACCCAAGCGCCTCGGAACCTTAGTACCAAGAACGTGCATGCATGCCTTCGGAACGGGACACGCCAGGAAGTGCGGTGAGCCTCTAGGGGTCGGCCCAAAGGAGGGGACGTGGGCAAGCACGGGGGCACACCCTCCTGGCGAGACAAGCACGTCACGCCGGCGGCGATCAGCCCTCCCGGTGTTGCCTGGGGCCGCTTTGTTGGGGGCCAACAGTCAGGTCTAGCGGGATGTAGACCGCCTCCCCTCTACACGCGCCGAGCCCCTTCCTGTTCGTCACAGGGGCGGCGCGAGGGGGAACCAAGGGGCGCCTGTCCACGACCGAGTGTACCTACCTACCTACCTTTCGAGAATTATGCTGCCTCTGAGCATTTGAATAGATATTGGAACGTTGTGAGTGCCCCAACGGACGATGAGTGGCCCAAAACCTTGACGGAGGACGCGGACACACTTTTCCTCAATGACAGGCTAGCGGTGACACAAAACCGGGTCGAGGCCCTCATTGACCACTGGCACAACGCCCAACTTATGCTTGCTGGCGGGGACAAGATGCAAAGAGATCTTTGATTACAATCCATCCCGTCGCCCATTCCGCAGCAATGTGAAGGAACAGGCCAAATTTACCTTTTCTGTTGATCAAAAGCTTATAATTCATTTTAAAATGGAACCGCGTACAAAAATTGACTATCATCCTGTAAACTACACGCCGCAGTCAGATTTCCGCATTCAACTGTCAGTGGAGGTTTTCCAGAACATCGCTGAAATGAACTTTCAAATAGCGACAGCAATTTCCCACTTTTTCAACAATCTTAAGGCCGCTTTGAGCCACTTTCCACATGTCCAGTCCAGTACCAAAGACCGCAGCCATGATTTACCGCAGCAAATGTCACACACACCCGTATATCACGCATCGCCGTACGAGAACGTTAAACCGACTTCACAACACCTCACTCAAGACACTTTGCACCAACCCCTATCACCACCGACACCACAGGTCCAAAATCAAGATCCGGAGAGTGCATACCCGCCGCTGTCAGCAGTGTGGTCCCTTCTGAGATTCTGCCGG
This sequence comes from Eutreptiella sp. 'Long Island Sound 2002', assembly GCA_964036045.1. Taxonomy (NCBI): domain Eukaryota; phylum Euglenozoa; class Euglenophyceae; order Eutreptiales; family Eutreptiaceae; genus Eutreptiella; species Eutreptiella sp. 'Long Island Sound 2002'. The sequence continues at coordinate 65,282,481 of OZ038378.1, forward strand.
AGCTCTCAAGAACGTGTAGACCATCCCCCAGCCGGAGACAGGTCCCGTTCCTTTCTTTTCTCTCGACAGGTCTCCGCAGGTCAATTTTACGAGACAACAACTGGACCGCTTACAAACCAAGCCACCTCACCGGCAAGACCAAACTCACGGGAAGCCGAAGATTGCTCAAGACATGAATACACAGAAGACACCGTGCATTTTATTCCAGGCTCTGATGGTTCTGATACCAACTCCCCACCCACAGTCGGTCCCTCGGAGATCCCGAGGTCAGTGTGCTGAACTTCTGTCAAAGACCATATCACCAACTCCGCCGAACCAAGCTCAAGCTCTGACGACGACATACCAGATCTTCAAAGCTCCAGCACAGACTCTGAAAGCGAACAACCACTCACGGGCAGATTTTGGATTGACTCTGATGAAGAAGAGCAACCGGATGACATACAAGTGAGCATTTCCACAACAACGCCTTAGTGGTCTGCTTGAGACTCTGGCCAATATGATACACCAACAAAGCAAGAAAATTTAATGTGCCAGCCCAAGACCAAGCCTTTCCCACAGCCGTACGAAGACTTTCTGTTCAATGCAACCCCAGCCCCCAAACGACCAGCGCGCAAGAGAAGACGGTACGCCAAGAAGAATCTGAACATTCTATTCACTACCGAAGAGGTCGTCCTCGATGAAGCCTGTGCAAGAAATGAAATCCTGCTTACATGGCGATCTGAATTTTCTCAACACCGGCTACTCCTTCTCTGTCAGACCGAAGAAGTCACACGGAACGCCATTCAAGATGACGCCTTATGCTTCCATCGAATGAATAGTTGGTTAGTTGAGGCTGAACAAGCTCAAAGAAAGGCTGTCCAAAACGAAGCCTTCGCAGGCCTCACTCGGTTGGCATCACGCACCCCTTCTGGTGAGCATACTTCGATCCTTACACGATCCCTCAATGCCTACATCTCGCTCACTATAGTACGTTTCGAAGACAACGAAGAAGGACTCCGTCACATCATATTACTGAAAGAAGACAGCCGCCGGTACAAAGAATTTGACCCGTCACACCTTTCTGCATCCTGCCGCGTCAACACCAACGAGATTGCCCTTTCTCCAACGCTTGGAGACACATGGCCACTGTCAATTCAATGTCGTCCGACAGCGTAGTGCTCCACCCATTCCGTTTTCAAGAGACTGTCCTCATAAACTTTCTCCGTTCTCAAGGTCTACTTCCTGGCCCGTGCATCCGCCATTTCCAACACAAGGTTTATACCATCCCGTACTCGTGGGCGGACGTCACCGATGACGACCCGTCCTGCAACGTACCAGAGCCGGTGGACAGTAAAAAGGCCGAAGAACAGTTGCCGCATAAATTTTCTAAGGACGTCTCCGAATTTGGCATCAGCTTTGAGACTCCCTGGACCACCTCGTCCGACCTGCACGACAGCCTTCTTTTTTATCTAATTCAATGGCCTGAGTCTGTTATGCGAGCTAAGATCACTCTTGAAGGTCAATGCAACCTCGCCACCTGTCCCTCTGACAATATCAGAATGCATGCCCTCAATCATTTGCAAGTACTGCTCAGTGACTTCATTGATTTCGACCGACGACGCTGGGAAGCAATTTCAGCAGCTTCCGGCCCTATTATGAGCGAATTTACAGGCCACACCCCACAAGCGACGGCCAACGCTTCCCTGTTTACACCTTTCCTGGTCCTTGTAGATATATGTATGGTATACATATCTATTGCACTCTGCAACATGCTCCGGCAGTAGGTGACAAGAGACCTGACATCCTGAAACAATAGTTTCACGTGACACGGTCCTCTATGTCCTGTTGTCTTGTGTGTCAGAAGTGCTCCCTAGGCCTAGTGCTAACTTTAGCAGTCTTTTCGGATTTTTAACTCAAAACCTTTCATTGCATTGGACACCAGACATCAATAAAAACTAATGCAAGTTGGTCTTTTTATTTCTTTTTCCTTTTGTGGATTTTGTCTTCTCTTTTCAAACAGAATCTCAGCCCGATCCAGGATACACAGGTAAAGGACAGCTTCATACCCACCAGCACTAACCAAGTCATATACAGTCAATAGAATCCACAAAAACTAAGGGAGCCTGAGTCAATCCAAGAGTTACACCCTGAAAACAGCCCTCAAGAATGCCCCCCCTCCTTTTCTTCGTTCACGATCTAAATACGTACACATGTACCAACTCCTTTTCAGCTCAGCTCCAGGCGCTGATACTCACCCAATGCAACGAGCGACCCCCTCACGCCATGTGAGATGACTACATAGTACCGGTTGCATCATCCTCCTTGCTCCATCAATTTTGAACAATTTCAAGCATGTCAGCCCTTACGTTAACCGGGAGGCCCCACCCAGATAGCTGGGAGCCATAGAGCAAAAAACAGATCTCGGATGGAAGTTTGAGTTCCCTCCGGGATACTACGCAATCTTGAATCACTATTGCAACGATTGTGCGGTGTGTAGGGCCACCGAAGGCCCGAACCACTCCACAGCGGGGAACCCGGTTGATGCGGCAATCCCCGAGGCACAGATGCGCTTCATTGCAATGGACGTGTTTGCCATGCCCGAGGTCACGGTTGAGGAAGAAAAATATGATTGCATTATTTCCGCCCTGGACCATCATAGCGGGTATTTTGGAGCGGTTCCGGCTAGGAAGGACAAAAAAGACAACCATGGAGGGGGTCTCCGAGCCAAGACCGTCGCGCAAGCCATGAATAGGCATTGGCCGACAATCTTCCACGTCCCTGCTGTTATTTGCAGCGACCGGGGGAGTCAGATTGTGGGCTCCTGGTTCAAGAGCATGGGCAAGCACATGGGGATTCAACATGCCAAGACCGTGGCGTACAACAGCTTGGCAGACGGCCGCGTAGAGTTTGCTGGGAGGTAAATGTTAGGGGATTTCTGCCAATTTCGCATCGGGGAGCGAGGAAGGAATTGCTTTCACTTTCTTTGGAGGGTTTTGGAAGCCTTCCATGACTTACCGCGGCCTACGGGGCTGCCTCATCACCGGATTTTATTTCTTCGGGATTGAGTGTCTGGAACCCTCCCGTTGATGAACCACGGCAAGGTTGCTCGGGATCCGGACGCCATGATTAGTCAGGCGGATGCCACGGGGGACAAGGTTTGCAGGTCCCTGCATGCTGTGCATAAGCAGAGGGCCAAGTACTTCAAGGAAGGCATGATCCACAAGCAATCCCTCAAGGACACCGTTTTGGTGGAGCGCCATCACAAGGACGTGTTGACCCGTCATTGCCAGCAGTCATGGTATATCTCAGGGTTCATAGTGCGCAAAATTGGACAAGATGTGGATGCTGTCCAGGTGGGGGAAAACAAGATCCTCGATCAGGACCGTAGAAACCTCGGACCTCGGGCGCCGGATCCCAGCGGGCGAGCGGTGGCGTTTGAGTTCACGGCGGGAGACCCGGACTTCGATGGTAACGGCGAGGAGGAAGACTATACCGCGGAGCGCATCCTAACAGACAAGGCGGACCGTACCACGCCGGGGAGGAGGCTATACAAGGTTGGTTGGAAGGGCTTTGCCACTTTGCGGGACTCTTGGGAGCATCTGAGCAGTTTTGTGCTGAGGTACACAACAGTGTGGTTGGACTACCTCAAGAAAAAGGCGATCGATCTAGATGTCAAGGATGTCTTGGTGCATTTGATCATGCACAAGCGGAATGGAGACGACTCTTCCTTAGCCCTACACACAGCATGACACACAGCAGCACAGCACAGCACGCAGCAAAGCACGTAGCACTCGAGGGCACGGCACGGCACAAAGCAGCACCAAACAGCGCAAGAAAAAGCAGCAAGGCACCACGCAGACAACACAGCGCCCAACAGCACTGCACCGCACAGACCAACAAGACGCAACGCGGCGCAGCATAGCACCAAGAGAAACAGCACAGCACACAGAAAAGCAGACCATGACGGATCAGCAAGACACAAGGCAAACAGCACTGCACAGCGCAACAAGAAAGCACGCCCAAAGGCACAGCAGAAAACACAGCAGCACGGCACAGCAACGCACATGGCGCCACGCCACACACCGCGGCACCAGACAGCACTGAAGGACACCACGCAGCACACGGCAGCCAAAAATTGCACAAGGCAGCACCACACCCCACAGGAGGAGCAAAAAGACACAGCACAACACGGCGCGGTACACCGCACCACAGACCGCACAAAACAGCACGCAGCACCGCAAGGCACCAAGCAACACGGGCGATGACACCCGCGAGACAGCAGCAAGCACGAGCCAGGGGGGCACAAGAGCACCAGGCGAAACCAAACGGCAAACGGACGGGCAGCAGCAAGAAGGCAGAGCAAGCACAAAGGACAAGAAGGGGCAGAGCAGTGACAACGGTGAAACACAAACCAGGGTATGAGGGGAGGGGGCGCAACAGCCAGCAGTGACGACCGCCGACAAACCAAAAGGAGTGCAGCAACAAACAAGCAGAGAGCACAGAAGGAAAAAAGAGCAGCAGGGCGGCGATATCTGGGGGACAGAGACCACGAGGGGGAGGGGGGAGCAGCAAGAAGACACACCCAGCTGGTGACAGGAAAAGGGAGCATAGCAAGGGCAAAGCGGAGCGCGAGCACCCGATAACGAGCAGCACAGCAAAGACAACCAAAAGACCCGAACCAGCAGGGGGGGGGGGGGGCAGTGGGGGGGGGAGGCACGGAAAGCGGCTGCAACCCCCTGTGGGCGGCCAACAGCAGCAAGCAGCAAGCGCGGAGACGCGAGGAGAAGAACAGCGGCTGGACGACCACACCCGCGAAGCACAGCCCCAGGGCGGGGAGGCACAAGAGGGCCGGGACAACTGCCAGCACCTGGCAAGCAGCCGCACAGAAACAAGAAATCTGAGGGCCAACAAGGGAGAACGAATGCACAAGGGAAAAGGACCGGCAGGGCGACGACACCTGCGACAAAACACAAAGAGCTGGCACACCGCTAGCTCTGTGTAGGCTGGTCCGTCTGTCTGTAAGTGCGGCTAGCCCCATCTGCTCAGATTTTCAGACATTCTGCCCAGATTGGCTACATTTTGGTCATTTTCTTTGCTTCGGCAGAATTGCCGCCTCGCAGCTCAGTCACAGGATATTTCCTATATATTTCTGATATGCCGGATTTGATTCCGCGGTCCATTTCCCGTAAATCCGCCGCGTTCCGCTATTTTAGCTGGAATCGCCATTTGCCGCTGACGCGCGCTCGCGGGCCAGATCGGCCAAACATTTTTACATAAATGGATTATTTAAATTCTTTCAGACAGTTTTGGACACTCAGATGTATTTAGAATAATTCCCCTCAATTTTCTTCATAGACTGGGATTTTCTGCCGGACCACAATCAGCATGGACCTTGCTTCTGTTGTCGCTGCTCTCGCCTCCGTTGGTGTCCGTGTCTCTGGTTCTACCCCCAATAACAACATCCAGGAAGACTCCTCGCGTGCCTGCCCCACTGGTCTTGCCGGCCCCGAGCCCTCCGGCACCCACAACGACCCAGGGCAGCACTTTCATGGTAGCAGAGGCTACCTGAATGTTGTTCCTTTGGTGTCCCAACCACAGCTAGCCCCTCAGTACGGCCCCGTAGACTCCGCCACCTCCGGAGACGTAACAATTACGCTGCCGTGGTGTTGTGCGAACGAGGCCTTGAGCGGACTGCCTTGCGCAAGCCCAAATTGCCAAAGAAGGGTACAAATCAGCAGCTGTGGAGGCCCAGATTACAATCAAGATCCCAGTCGAAATTGGCCATCAAGCAGCTGGAATCTCCCAGCCTACGCTAATGGCAACGCTCCGGTGGAGCTTACCGACCTGGCAGGTACTAATACTCCTTACCAATGTCCACATTTTGAGACCATCGACGCCGACATTGACGACATTGAGATGGGTGGTCCAGGTGAGGTACCTGCCTATAATCGACCAGCCTCATGGGCACAATGGGACAACCATTTGTCTTCTGAAGTGACCCGTAACCTTGAGGCGCTTGAGGCCCTGTGTCTATTAGCCACGTCTAAGCTGATAGGACAAGAAAGAATCGCCTCTGATTTTTTATTCGAATATTTTTTCCTCCTTCAAGAAGAAATTAAGACCAGGATGTGGTGGTGTTCTCAAGAAGATGAATCTTTTGCCATTTTCTTGCAGATCTGGGAGGCAAGTCCCTTCCCGAAGGAGAAGACCAAGGCACCTGTTGCCGGGCCCTCCGCCCCTCATCCCTCTGTTTCCATCCGCGACGATCTAGCCGCCGCGGTTGAGGAAGGAATTTTAGAGGCAGCTAGGCAGGCAAGTCTGGAAATTAGGACTGAAGGAGCTCCCCAAGTGGACTCCTGGCTGCGAACCACTGAGATTAGCGGTCCGACAGCCTGCTCAGGCCCTTCAGGACACGGTATGTACTGTCCTGCCGACTGTTCTTGCAGATTACAGCGAGATACTGAGCTCCAATTGCTCAAAGATCAAATGCAACTCATCATTCAGACGCTGGGAATTAAAGATCTTTTCAAGACCCACATGAGGTCTGAGGGCGCATCATCGGTGGAACAAACAACAGAACCGTCGGAGGAGGCGACAGAAATTTTTTCGATTGCTCCTTCGGTGGACTCTAAGACCACCGACGCAAGGATCAGCAGGACTAAGCTAAAGAAAAGGGTTACAATCTCTCGATCTCAGAGTAGATCGGCGAAGGCTAGGAATGAGGTTCAGAATGCCAAGCGAACTGCCTCCCGTACTGCCCTTCCTGCTGTTGATTCCAATGCAATAGCCCAGATGTTGCTCGCCCAGACCCTCGCCGGAGCTGGTGTGGCAAATGATGCCGCCAAGGTGTCTGCCATTACGGCCGGTGTTGGGCTGGATTCACTCCTAAATCCTCCTTCATTGCGACTTCGTCAGGTTGCCAAGCAACCGAAGTATAATGGGAACCCCAGACGTTGGCCTCAGTTCCAACGGGAATTTAAACTGTGGGTTAAGACTCAAAAGCTCCAGGATGATCAGTTCCTGATGGCCCTCCTGGACTGCCTTGAGGGAGCGCCGGCCAACACTTGGCTCAGAACCTGGAATGATCGTGAAGATTCAAGTTCCCCCCTTACCTTTGATGAGGTGTGGGAACAGTTGGAGGTACGTGGATCCCGGCTGCCTGAGGACCATTACCACCAGATGTTGAAGAATTTTCCTTCGTTCTCGCGATTGATCTTGCACGAAGTGCAAGACAAGAGACAGCGCTTCTGGAATCTCGTAGAAGAATCTGAACATTCAGGCGAAAAATTTTCTAGTGCCGAGCTGAAAAATCTGATTTTTGACAAGATCCCCTCTGAAACCGCCGCCACCCTTCGGAATAAACAATCCGAAGAAAAGGTCAAGACCTGGTGGGCGGAGATCGATGGCTTTGACGCCTCGGCCAACCGGTTTACCGTCAGGGAGGCACTTCAAAAGTGCTCCCCCACGTCGTTTACCAAGGTGAAATTCACTGAAAACACGTGGAAAATCAAGTTTAATGAACACGAGGATCGGGACTTGTTTGTCCAAGTCCTCAATAGGGGAGTAAGTTTCCACGGCCATCGCCTGAAGGCCAGGAACTGGCTGTTTTCGTTTACCCCGCAGGAACTGTGGGAAGAGGTTGAGCGGCTCGCTGACGCCGCCAATCAAATTTTTCATGATGGTCTTGGGGGAAACAGGAACACCCAGCAAAACACCCAAAATGGGGCCCAAAAGGGCAACAAAAAGGTGAATGACACCCGGAATGTTCAGGATCATTGTAGCATCTGCCTTCTTTTAGGTTCTACGAACCGAGCTAAGACGCATTCCACTGCTAATCACCGATGGTCTGCTTACGATCACAAGGTGATTGGTGAAAATGTCAGTAATTTGCAGAATTCAGACAGGAATGACAGACAGGTGCATGGTGCTAAGGGGGGAAAGGGTAATCCGACCCCCTCCTGTGGAAACAAAAATACCGGAGGCCCTGGCGGGTCCCAAGGCAAAGGAGATCGGACTCCATCCGGTTCCGGTGGACAGCCGAACGGCCAGACAAGTCCTAATGGCAACGCCGGAGGCGGAAATCGAAATCCAGGCCAAACCCCTCAATCCGGTACAAACAAAGGAAATGCTCCAGGATCACAGGGTAAGGGTAAGGGAAATCCTTCAGGAACCCCCTTCTCTGGTAAGGGCAGAGGGCGTGGCGACGGTGGTGGTCCATCATCCGGCGGCCGTGGCCGTGGACGTGGAAAGGGAAATCATCGTGTGGATCAGGTCCCAGGTGCAGATCAGGTGTCCGATGCGGATCGAGATTATGTCGAAAATGCCCTGAATCCAGCGGATGATCCGTTCCAAGATGAGTGGATCGACGAATCAGGCTGTGTTCACAATGTTAACGCAGCCGCTGGAGGTCAGAACGCCTAGGGGAGCCACGAAAATCGCCCCTCCCCAGGCGATTTCAGGCATGATCCCCAAATTCCTGATCGACCATTACTTGATGTAGGGTCGCTTGTCTCCTCTCCCCTGGATCCGGCAGCGGATCCTTCTGTTGTAGTGGACGAGGTTGGTGTACAGTCCAAGCACAGGGCTCGTCAGTTTGTCACAAAGCTGTGGGTCTCTGATTGCAAGGGAAATTTCCACCTCGCCACTTGTTTGTGTGACAATGGATCAGAGGTAAATCTCCAATCCAATTCATTCTTACCCGACGACTGCGTGTTTGAATCGCCTCATCCTCCTACCCTCGAGGGAGTTTCTGGACATTCTCTCGCAGGTGGGCAACGCGGTTGTTATATATCAACTCATTTGGTCGCTCAAGACCTTTGGGAAGAGCAAAATGTGGAAGAAGTTGTCCTTAAGGATGACTACTTCTATCGTGCTGACATAAAGTATGACCTTTACTTGGGCCATCCTTGGCTTCGCAAGAACAGGGTAGCGCCCGTAGGTCATCGTCGTTGTTTTTTGCTGGAGTCAGGTCCCTTGGAGCGTCCTGAATTTCGTTTTTTGCACGCAGGGTTTAAAAGTGCAGAAGAATTTTTGAAGCAAAAGGTGACACCAAAATTTGGTGAAGATGTCACCATTGCAGAGGTGAATGGGAGTGCCGATTACTCCCAAGAGTTAGAATGTCTTCGTAGGGACTCCCAGCCACGACGCCCTTCGCGCTGGCACTCTTCATCCTACAGAGTTGTCGACAAATGGCGCGATGCAATTTGTGAATACTTTCATGAACATCATTCATTTTGGCCACAGTATGATGCATTTGCTAACCGTATGAACAAGCGCTTTGACAAGCACTTTAGCGACGCTTGGACCCACAAATGGGACAAGAAGTTGTGGATTAATCCTCCGTTTCACTTAATCCAGCAGGTCATCCATAACATCAAGCAAGATAAAACCCAGGCAATTTTAGTTGTGCCCTTGTGGGACGACAAGCCTTGGTTTCAGGAATTACAAGACATTTGTGTTGATTACATCGAACTTCCCAGGAAGATTAAGCTGTATGCCAGGGACGACACAGGTCCCCTGCCACAGCGGTCCTGGAGTTCGCTTGCATTCCTGGTGGATGGAAAGCTTTCTGACTCTAATTCTGCTGATTCTAGTACAGATTCCTGTGTTGGGTCTGAATCTGAGGTTGAGCGTGGTACTGATGATGAATCTATTTTTTCTGATTTTTGTCCGTCAGATACCCAAGGTGATTCAACGTCCAATGGATCCGCCTCGTCTCCCTCTTCCCCAATACGGTCGACATCGAAAAGAATCTTCAGTGCACGGGCGAGGAAAAATCTCCAATCGCGCCGCAAATTCAGAGTTTTTTATGAAAAACCCCCTGTGGAAGCTTTCATGGATCCTTTCGAGGAGCTGGATCACGAAGAGAATCTCTGGGATTTCGACACACGACCCACCTATCTTCAAGAGGCAGTTGATACGGACCTGTTTAGGGACATCCGTAAGAAGATTCTTCCTGCCAAAGCCGAAGAAGTCGCCAAAGTTTTTTCGACAGTAATTCCTGGCGATCAGGTGGACACTGAATTGTGTTCCAAGTCAAGAGAAAAGATTTTTGAAGAACGGAAGGACACAACCCTTTCAGGGAAGTTGATCAAAGACCCCCCTGTCCGTGGACAGTTCGGTGAAGCCTTCATCGAGCTTCGTGAAGGGTACAAGGCAAAAAAACAGCGCCCTTATGAAAATCATGGACACAAACATGAGATACTCTGAAAAATCGTCGAGAGAAATCTCAGGGAATTTGGTTGGCTTGAGGGTTGTATGACCAGCGAATGGTGCTGTTCACCCTTCACAGTCCCGAAGCCACCGCCTGCAGACCAGAACACCATTGATGGTTGGCGAATGGTTGTTGATTTTCGCAATCTCAACGCCGAAACCAAGGCGGACTCACACCCCCTGCCCCTCATTGAGGAGGAAATCGCCAAGAGGGCGAGAGGTCGTTTGTTCTCTGTGCTGGATCTCCGTCACGGCTTTCACCAAATGCCGTTGAGGAAGGACAGCCGACCTCTCACCTGTATGTGCACGCCATGTGGCCCAGTCCAATGGACCGTCATGCCCATGGGGCTGAAGAACGCCCCCTCATTTTTTCAAAGAATGATGGAGGATGTGCTGTTCACAACCCATCCTGAGCTTCGTGCCTTCGTGAGTGTGTACATAGATGACATAATCATCGCGACGGAAGGGGAGGGACTGACCGAAGCCGAGCTGATGGCCCTACATGAGAAGCAGCTGAACCAAGTTTTGGACATTCTTGACGCCAATCAGCTGATTTGTGGGCCAAAGAAGGGAAAATTATTTTTAAAATCAGTCGAATTTTGTGGTTCTCTCCTAGAGAATGGCACCCGACGACCCAGTCCAGGGAAGCTCGCCGCTATTCAGAAGTGGAAGCGCCCTGAGACGATCACGGAGTTGAGAGGATTCCTGGGTTGTTGCAATTTTTACCACACTTTTGTGCCGAATTATGCCAAATTTGCTGCCCCCCTCACTGAATTATTGAAGGTAGGGAGAGATGCAGGCAAGGCAGGTTCAAAGGTTCGTGTCAAGTGGACTGACGAGTGCGAGGAGGCCTTCCATCACTTGAAGGCGGCCCTCTGCGAAGTCGCCACGTTGCATGTGCCGAAATTTGACCGACCCTTCTACATTAGAACCGACGCATCTAGGTACGCGATCGGAGCTGTCCTTGAACAGGTTGATGAAGCCACCGGCGATCATTACCCTCTTGCATTTTGGTCTCGGAAGCTAGCCCCACGCCAAATGCAATGGTCGCCGCGTGAGCAAGAGACGTATGCCATCATCCGTGCTTTAAAAAAGTACCAATCGTGGGTTGGCACCAATCGAGTCGAGGTCCTGACGGATCATCGATCTCTGGAGTATTGGGCCACTGAACACATTGATACTGTCGCGAGCCCAGCTGGTCGACGGGCCAGATGGCACGAATTTCTCTCTCTGTTTGACCTCCATGTGTCGTATCTGCCTGGAAAACACAACACGGTAGCGGATGCTCTGAGCCGATGGGCTTACCCCGCCTCAGAGGGGCTGCAAAGTACCAACATCCATGGTACGGAGCAGGACCGCCATGTCATCATCGAATGGGATCAGGAAGAAAAGAAACTCATTCGACGTGCATGCATGCAGTGCGCTGTTAAACAGCACGCATTGCCGTGTCACGACATCACGGCCATCACAGATCCGGCGCATGCTCACGAGATCTGCACCAAAACGCTGAAAGTCGTGGGAAAAGTCACCGATCCCTCCTCAGGGAGTGTGAAACGGTTTGACTATACCCGACAAGTAAGTCGATTTCGGTTGATCGAGGGCATTAAGCGTCGAGATCCGGCCAAAACTCCACCCCTGCCTAAAGATTCCCTGATAATCCGTGACTGGACGTCCGATTACCTGCAGGATCCCATGTTTAAAGAGGTCTTTGGAAATCTCCAATCCAAAGATGCTCACAAGGATGGGATTTTTGCTGAGTACTCGTTGGATGGGGGGAAGCTGTGGATGGAGGGTATATTGTGTGTGCCAGACGCCCTAGCCCCCCGAGTGTTAAACTGGTGGCATAAATGGGAGTCCCCCCACGCACATGGCCGTCGACTGTGGTCGATGATTAGACATAGGTTGTTTGGCTCACGGCTATATACTCACTGCATGAAAGTAGCCGCCGGATGCGCCCAATGTGCTGTCTCGACGCCCCCCAGCGAGAAGAAGCACGGCCATCTGAGGCCTCATCCTATTCCGGAGCGCCTGTTTAACAGAGTCACCAGTGATTTTTTCTATCTCGGTGAGCTCGATGACGAAGAGTGCCATTGGACTAATAAAAAAGTCAATGGTGTGCTCCTTATTCAGTGCCGTCATTCCGGCTACATTCAAGTGTTGCCTTGCAACATTGAGTCGATGACTGGCAAGGCTGCCGCCAAATGGTGCGCGCAGACCTGGATGGGAGGCTGGGACGTCCCATCCGAGGTGGTGACGGATTCAGGCAAAGAGTACACCTCCGAATGGTGGAGAGAATTGTGTACTCGCCTTGGAATCCACCACCTGCGATGTGAAATCCACTCGCATCGAGCGCTGCCTGGCGAAAGAGCCGGCCGCTCACTTATAAATATGCTTCGTAAGGAGCTCGCGAGTGAAAAGGATTTCCATTGGCTTGAGATTCTGTTCGCCATGCTTCGCCGTTACCACAACACGCCTTTGTATCATGGCCTTTCTCCAAATGAAATTGTCTTTGGACGAAAGAAGTGTTGGTGGAACATGCCGTTGAATAATCCTCGCCCCTGTAAAGATGCTTCGCTGTTTTTGGACGAAGTCCAACGAGCAGATAAGACTGTGTCGAAATTAATCGAGAAGCATCAAGCTGACTGGCTTTGGGTTCAAAATCAAGGCCGAAAAAACCCCCACAATTTTGAAGTCGATGATCGAGTTTGGATTCGAAAATCCGAAACCACCCTGGACGGAGATGACAAGCTTCTCCCCTTGTGGGAGGGGCCATTCGCTGTTACAGCGCGTCTTGGTGAGAACAGGTGGAGGATCCGTGTGGATGTCAGCAGGGAAATTGACGTTTCGGGCGATCGCCTCAAGAGAGAGATCCCCTCTCCCAAGGATCGGGTTAAACCCCTTTTTTGGACTGCGAAACACTTGTCTGATGGGGTCATCGAAGGGGGAAAGTACGAACTCAAGAGGATTGTTGAAGCAAGACGTGACGCCAAGGGCGAATGGGAATTTCTGTGTGAGTGGAGGGGCTTTGATTCCAGTCACAACAACTGGGAACCAGCTCAATCATTTGTCCATGGGTACACCAAGGGGTTCATTGACTTCCTCAAGAAGCACCCCGAAATTGGCGTACTCCTGACAGATTGTTTGTCGAAACCAGACAGACAAGTGGAGAGCGACGGAAAACGACCTGTGGTGAATCGAGATCCAGCCTTTTACGGCCCTCAGCAGCCACATTCCAGGGCTGATCCGTCGATCCCCCCTCCTGCGGTCAGGCCAGCCCAGGAGCCAAATGAGGACCAAGCTTCAAGTTCGGCCGCTGATTTGCAGCGCCCAAGCCGTACGAGGGCCAGGCCAGACAGGTTGGTGGTCACATGTATTCGTGCTTGGCCGAATTGAGGAAGCCATCCTACCACATTCTGCTCAATCCACTGTTCATTCTTTCTGTTTATGTCATGATGTGGAGAACTGCGAATGTTTGATAATTTGACGTCAATCAACTTTTCTTTGGTCTCCGTTCGGCAGACAAGGCGTAGATACGCTGACGGAGTGTGCTGCCGTGTTCAGAAAAAACCAAACTCAGGCTTAATTCAGGCAGATTCGGGGTAATCTTGTCTCTGTTGGTCTGTGCATCTTTGGAATTTGGCTACTCGTGCAGATGGAAGCAAATGTACATAGTGTCAACGCCGGCCGGCGACATTCACCCCTACAGGCAACCCCTGTAGTACTGGCTGCACCAGATGCGACGCCAGGAACTCAGATCTCACCTTCATTTGCTGTGATGCTGACGCCAAAGTCCAGATTCAGATCCAGGATCCTCAAATTTACCTTGAATTTCTCAAGTTTGTCCATCATTCTGCCACTGTTGTACGAAACCCAGACGTCAATTGTTCAGACAACCTTCAGATAGGAGCTCTAGGGACTTCTAAAAGCAACCTCTGAAGTCCGTAAGCTTCGTTGTATTTTTGGCACACGCCAATGTGAGCTCAATCCGACCTGGAAATGTCGAAATTGGTGAATCCAAGTGTCTTGTGGGACTCATTCGAAAGATTGGCCTTGTCCAAGTCGATTGACACCGCCGCCACTGTAAATTCGGTGTCTCTCAGTTATATACTGTCAGTAAAGCGCCTTCAGTGAACCTTCGGCGCGTTACATGCCAAGGATCCAGGGTCAGCATGTCCCATCATGATGCATCATCACATGATCCACATTTTGATGGAATCTGTTGGATGCTCGCGAACCAACGTGCCGGAAAGCACAATTGAGCTGAATAAACGACAATATATATTAACTTTAGTCTAAACGAAGGTGTTGGTAGTTTCAGTTGTACACATTCCGCTTCATTTCACCTTCATCTCAGGGAATTTACTCATGTTAGGACAATTTAGATTGATTACCTTGTCATCTCCCATCATTCCTCGAAGATCTGTTTAGATCTAAGTGAACAGAAGAACATCTCTACCTTCGGTGGTTCACTTAGGGTCTGTAGACTACATGTGTATTTGTTTAACCTCTCGGTGATTGCTTAATCCCCTCAATCTCTGCCCAAATTCGTTCTCAATTTTGCTGAATCTTGTGATCATCCACCAGATGCGCCAAATCTGAGCCACATGCTGTACTTTTCAGAACGACAAAAGCGGGATAACACGATGTAGAGTTCGGCGAGGACACCGTAGCGTGCCCGCGACAGCGAAACTGTGCCAGAGCACTGAGATGTCACTCCAATTCTTGATCCCCCCACTCAATCCATCAATAATCTACCTCATTCTCAACCAATGCATGGTTTGGTATCGATTCTCGATACGTTTACATGCTTTTTAGCCCGTGACCTAATGTTTTACTGCACGGAGGACTGTTCGTCACTTCTCATTCTGTCTCATTTCAGGTTCATCCACCCTGATTCAGTGCCAATTCAGCCCAAATCAGGTCAGATCAAGCAGATTTCGCCCCATCGAGGCTACATTTCTATGTTTTTCTGGGACTTACCCGCACTACGTTCTTCGTTGACGTAGCGACACACCCCAGTGTGTTTTTGGAGGGGGAGTGTAAGTGCGGCTAGCCCCATCTGCTCAGATTTTCAGACATTCTGCCCAGATTGGCTACATTTTGGTCATTTTCTTTGCTTCGGCGGAATTGCCGCCTCGCAGCTCAGTCACAGGATATTTCCTATATATTTCTGATATGCCGGATTTGATTCTGCGGTCCATTTCCCGTAAATCCGCCGCGTTCCGCTATTTTAGCTGGAATTGCCATTTGCCGCTGACGCGCGCTCGCGGGCCAGATCGGCCAAACATTTTTACATAAATGGATTATTTAAATTCTTTCAGACAGTTTTGGACACTCAGATGTATTTAGAATAATTCCCCTCAATTTTCTTCATAGACTGGGATTTTCTGCCGGACCACAATCAGCATGGACCTTGCTTCTGTTGTCGCTGCTCTCGCCTCCGTTGGTGTCCGTGTCTCTGGTTCTACCCCCAATAACAACATCCAGGAAGACTCCTCGCGTGCCTGCCCCACTGGTCTTGCCGGCCCCGAGCCCTCCGGCACCCACAACGACCCAGTGCAGCACTTTCACTGTCCCAGCCAGGACCAAAGATTGGCGCATCGCACGCGTTTGGGAGGCCGGCACGCCCAACCTGGCCAGGCACGTACGAAACCGCAATGGAAACGTGGCCGCCGACCAAAACACAGACACCCACACCAACACAGCACGCCCCACCATGAGGGAGGCCTTGCACCGCAACAGCACGCCCGACCATGAGTTGGGCCACGCACCAACACAGCACGGCCGACCATGATGGGGGACAACCACCACCGCAGCACGCCCCACCATGAAGGGGCCACGCACCAACACAGCACACGCTTCAGCAAGAGGGGGGCCACACAGCACAACAGACAGCCCCATCGGGGGGGGGGGGTCAAGCACCAGCAGAGCACAACCCACCATGAGGAGGGCCACGCACCACCACAGCACACCCCACATTGAGGCGGGCCACACAGCAACACAGAACGCCCCACAATGAGGCGGGGTAAGCACCAACACAGCGGACCCCACAATGAGGGGAGCCAAGTACCATGACAGCGGGCCCCACCATGAGGGGAGCCACACACCACCACAGCACGCCCCACCATGACAGGGGTGCGTACCACCACAGCATGACCCACAATGGCGCGGGAAACGCACCACCAAAGCAGGGCACACCATGAGGGGGGCCACACACCAACACAGCACGCCCCACCATGAGGAGGGCCACGCACCACCAAAGCACGCGACACCATCAGGGGTGTCACGCACGACCACAGCACAGCTGACCACTAGGGAGGGGGGGCGCAACAGCACTGGACGCAGGAGCACCACTGCGTGGCGCATACCACGCGCTCAGGAGGTGGGCCCATCCGTCCTTGCCCCACGCGACCGAACAACCGCAACCGACCACCAACGGCAACCACGGCCCAACACACCGGATGGCAGGAATGGACGGACTATTGGGCAGCGAAGACGAGGCCACCCAAACAAAACCAGCCATGCATTGCGTTGGCGACAACGCGACAGCCTCACACCCAAAGACAACGAGCGCAAGCGGGCCAAAGGAAAACATGCGGCTACCACGACTGGGAACCAACACAACGCACCGGGGAAACCCCGGTGGCAACACAACGCACTCCACATTGAACATGCCGGCCACAACAAGACCCAGACAACAACAACTCAGCAAAACAGGCTGTCCACATGCGGGCCTTCGCACGAGGTACCCAACTCAGAACACGTCGTCTACGCAACAGCCCACGATGCGCCAGGGCCCGCAGCAGCACAAAGGACAGAACGGCGAACAAGCCGACCGTAAGGCGGCTAACACAACCATGCTCCAACCAAACCGCTGCAGAACCAACTACTCGGCCATAAACACACCACATGCAAGCTGGCCAACACCAGAACAGCCGGGCATGCAAGGATCGAAACGGTAACCGTATTCCAAGGGTTGGCGACACCATGGTGTGCCACGCTCACCGAGGAACATACCTACGGAGACAACAGAACAGCGCATCTCTACCATTACACAACCGACCAACCAACGGTAACGAACTGCTTTGAGCCCCCGGCCCCCACGGAGAGCGGACGCTCGACCAAGTCAGGAGGCGTGAAGACCAGTCACGGCATGCGAGTCCTGTACAACGTGCTTCTTCAAGTCGTCCCACACCTACCGAAAACCAAGCCAGGTCGGGGTGCCTGACCTACCAGGCCTCTTGCCCGGCCCCTGGCCTCTGGGCCCCGGAATCCGGTGGTGGATGAGGAGGTGCGATCCGACCCACCCCCACGTACCATCCGCCCGAAGGAGGGGAATACGAGACCTCGGTCGAACATAGGGTACCTCTCTGGGCAGAACTCGCAGTGGGGTACTGTTTGCGGCGACTGAGCCCTTCACCCACATGGGGGAGCCGCTTTGTGGGGACACGTGAAGAGGGGCCATGTGTGGGTGAGCGAAAGCCCCTTCGTAAGACCCCTTCAGGGGCAAACCCAGTCCCGACATGAACTACCTACCTACCTATCTTTCTTTGAAGGATGGTCACAAGGACCAAGAGAGAGGTCCATGCAAATTGGTTGGTTGAGTGCGGTCTTTTAATGTTTCACTTTGGTGCTCCTGCATTGAGTCTCTTTTCCGCCTTCCGCTCACACCCATCAATCGCCTCCCTACTCCCTGGTGTCAACAAGGCACATCGCTTCCTTTTACCCCATGACAATGGTCGCAGCCCAAGCCATGCCACCCAGCCTGCTGAGTCAAAGCAAAAGGCTGAGACGGTGAAAGTGGCGCATGCAAACGGTCTGTTAATGTTTACCGCCAGGTGTGGTTTAGAGTCAAAAAAGACAACGGAACGTTTCACTATTCCTTGCGTGTCTAAGTAATTCTGAAGTGTCAACCTCTCAACCTAGGCTAAGCCCAGTTAGAATGAATCAAAGCTGCTGCAAACCATCAGAAACTGCCACGTCATACAATGAATAAACGTTAGAAGACAAAAAGAATCGCGAATGGTTGAGCAAAACATTGATGTAAAAAACCTGTTTTTCACTGAACCATTCCTCCTTCTGCACCATTTTTCTGTGCTACGTTACTGAGATGTCAGAAAATGATTGTATGTACTGTGTAGGGCCTGTCCTCAGGTCTCAGAAACATATTTGATGTTGACCCAAGTCAGCATAGGCTCAGAGATAAAGAAGTCGGTGAGAGACACATCCATATCAAATGTCACACATGCAGAAAAACTCCTGAACAAACATCAGAAAATCTAGCTCTTGTACTGCCATGTATTTCTAAAAAACGTTCAGGGGTAATACATCTGTGAAGTGGACACCTTTACCTATCCGAATCACCTCTGATGACTCTGCACTCACTATTGGGTCTGCAAAAGGTCCGAATCCTGGAGCATCATGACCCAAAAAGTTGAAAACGTGCATTCATGTACCAAGTTGACCACCATCGGAAAAGTCCAGTCTCCTTCGCAGCAATTGCAAGTAATAATTTCTTGAGGGCTTTATCTTGCAGTGTTTGTAAAAAGCCTTTATTCGGGTTGCAACTCACCATGGTCCCAAGGAAATGAACAAAGCTTCAGAACCATTTTTCATGATCCTTCACCAAATGGTTTGTGTCTTAGTGTGTGACATTTTTAGCCTAGCCATCCTTATTTTCTGAAAGCGGGCTGACTCGAGTTGTAAGGCACATACTTCAGTGTTGTTCAGAACAAATATATCGATCCTGCAACCTCCTTTCTCTTGCAGATACGAAAGAAGCAAAAAAGGCACTTTTGAGAGGTTGTCATAATGTAGTTCATGGGTGAAGTTGTTAGGGAAGCAAAGGTAGAGAAGAAAAAATTTCAGAACAAGGGGTATGGAATGGTCTACTTCCGAAATATGCTGTGTATGATATGCATTACATGCATGATACAGCCTGCATAATGCCACCCAGGGTCAGAAAACGTCCGATGTTTCACCCCCACTGTTGCTTGCCTCTGACGACACCATCATCCAAAATACGCTCGACCACGTAGTCCTCGGTCTCAATCAACCCTTGCCTATGCGTTTAATTGTGCAAAGTCACTTTCCCGTCGTTGTTGTAAGGGACATAGGGCTTCAATCGCTGAAAGATGGAGATCTCTTCCCTTCCTCCAATATGTACACAGTAGGTGCGCGGTCAACTTCGTCTCAACACTTCACAAGGGCCTTGCTAAACCCTTTCCAGCTTGCTTTGTAGTATGTTGGGTTATTTGGGTCTCTTAGAAGCTTTCTGGGGGATCTCTACTAGACCCCTCAGAGCTTCAAAATACTAGAGTACTAGGAGATGTGCTCATATGTGGCTCATATTTCAAGCCCCAAAGCTTACTGCTAGAGTCTACTGCTCTGAGGTACACTACAGAGAGCAGCAAACTAGGATACATTGAGAGCCATACATGAATAATCACATTCTACATGGTTATAATGTGATTTCATCATGTTTTATGACATTTTAGAAGGTTGCAATGTATGAGAAGCTATTATGGAGCTATTTGGAAGCTTTGGATGGCCTGCTGCGACTGTTGCCGTCTTTTGTTGCCAACAGTAATTTACGTAACGTTGACAGTGCCTGTGACAAAATAGACTACCCAGAAAGGTCATAGAATATAGGCTTTATTGCCCTTCTGATAAAAATTGAATATTGTATTAACCTTCTTGTTATTCAGGCATGTGAATCCGTATTACTGGAAAAGCCAGGTGGTCTTCAGCTCAATGGTTGCCACGTTCTTTGGCTGCTTGCTGTTGGGTGCTTTGTGCTTGCCAAGATGATCAATTGCAATGGAGGAATACATTGAAAACAATTTCTTTTTTCAGTGTAAGACAAGGAAAAAGGGTTTTGATATGCACCCAAAGTATAACGACATGACAGTCCAGTAATCTGAGTCCGAGTGAGATGACGACGACGAGGACGAAGCGTAGAACCTTGGCCACCGAATTCTTTTCAAATAAAGTGAGGCCTTGCTTGAATTTCAGACACCGTTGAGGAAACCTTCAAGGCTCGAAAGTTATTTTTCCTCCTCTGTTCAAAAGCATGAGGAAACAAGGAAGGCGCAGCCCCAAACGCGTCCAGCGACCTTCACGCAATCATGACGACGTGAGAGGCTGCAGCAGAGTTTGAAGAGGTGGTTGAAGCCGTTATTTCAATGAGCTTGGTGAAGACTTTGAACTATGTCCACTTGAAAACAAGTTTCAAGACTATGGTGAACTTGGAGAACATAAGGCGCCTTGGCAGAGCTTCAGCGACGGCGACGAGGATTTCTACAACGACAACGTGCGGCAGGCGCGCCTGGGGCGCTTTAAGGCCTAGGTCAATTTATTGTGTTGCTCTTGTTTGCCCCTTTTTCCATACTTGTTGTTTTGCTTATGAATGCTGTACTTCTCCCTGCGTACGGTTCTCTGTGCTGGCCCTGCGTCAAGGGAGGGGACAAGAGCAACGGTCCGTGACTCTACATCTCCACTGCAGTCACGGTTGACCCTCCTTGGAGTCCAAAAGCGTTGAATTCCTTATGATTTTGTCCAACTCTTTGATGTACAATAAGGCGTAAAATGTCCAAAATGCCTTAGACAAAATTACTTCAATCTTGGCGCCACAGGCTGGAATCGCCTGAACAAAAGCGCCATTGCAAAGTCCGGAGCGCTGACTTCGAAGTCCTGTTTTCACTTTGTTTTCAATCAACAGGGGGTATTCTCTGTGATTTTTGCAAGCTGTTATATGAGTCAATGTTTCCCCAACCCTGGAAAAGACTCAACAATGACATCGGGTGTTTCCGACATATCTTCGTGTTATTGTGCTGAAAGATTCCGAACAAAGCATATTTTGGGAGTAGACAGTAAAACCGCGTTTGTTCCATACCTCTATTTCTGAAAATGTTGTTAATAACCTTTGCTTCCCCAACAACTTGACCCATGAACCATGATATGAAAACCCCTCAAAAGTGCCTTTTTTGCTTCTTTCGTATCTCCAAGAGAAAGGAGGTTTCAGGATCGATTTTTCTATTTTCTGAACAACACTGAAGTATGTGCTTTATAACCCCGGGTCGGTTCCATTTTCATAAAATGAGAATGGCTAAGGCAATAATGACACAAATTCCCACACAGACCAGTTGGTGAAGAATCATGAAAAATGGTTCTGAAGCTTTGTTCATCCCTCTTGGACCATGGAGAGTTGCAACCTGAACCAAGTTGTTCTACAGACACTGGAGTATAGAGCTCCCAAAAAATGATTACTTTGAATTGTGGTGAAGGAGAATGTTTTTTTCTCATGGTGGTCAACTTGGTACATGAATGCAAGTTTTCAACTTTCTGGGTCATGATGCGACAGGATGGCGGCTTTTCTCAGAGCCCATGGTGAGTTGCAGAGTCATTAGAGGAGTTTCGAGAAGGGAATGGTGTGTAGTTGACAGATACAGGACGCTTGGAGCTTTCTGAAAAAAAAACAGTAAAAAGGCTAGATTTCCTAAATATTCCTTGACAGTTTTGCTGCATGTGCGGCATCCCAGATCGATGAGTCTCTCCCCAACTTCTATATCTCTGAGCCTGGGCTGACTTGCGTCAACATCAAATATGTTAAAGAAACGGGAGAACACGCCCTACACAGTGCATGCAAACATTTTCTGACTGCTCAATAACGTAGTACAGAAAATCGTTCAGTGAAAAACAGGTTTCTTACATCAATGTTTTGCTGAACCATTCGCGATTCTTTTTGTCTTCTGACATGGAATCATTGTATAACATTGCAGTTTCGAATTGTTTGCGGCAGCTTTGATTCACTCTAGCTAGGCTTAGCCTAGGTGTAGAGGTAGGTACTCTAGAATTACTTAGACACACAAGGAAGAGCAAAACATTCTGTTGTCTTTTTTGGCTCCAAAACAAAATTGGCCTTAAACATTAACAGGCTGTTAGTATCCGCCACTTTCACCGTATCAGCCTTTTGCTTTCACTTCTCAGGCTGAATGGCACGGCTTGGACTGCCTTTATCGTCATGGGGTACAAGGAAGGGATGGGCCTTGTTGACACCAGGGAGTAGGGAGACGATTGATGGGTGTGAGCAGAGGGTGGAACATTCACTCGAAGCAAAGGCACCCAAGTGAAACACTAAAAGACCGCACTCAACCAAGCCATTCGCATTGACGTCTGTCTGGGTCCTTGTGACCATTTTTCAATGAGACATAGGTAGGTAGGTAGTTCATGTCGGGACTGTGGTTGCCCCCGAAGGGGTCTTACCAAGGGGCTTTCTCTCATCCACCCACGGCCCTGATTCACGTGCTTACACAAAGCGGCTCCCCCATGTGGGAGAAGGGCTGTATCGCCGCGAGCAGTACCCTACTGCGGGTTCTGCCCAGAGAGGTAACCTATGTTCTTCGACCGAGGTCTCACATTCCTCTCCTTTGGCCAAATGATACGTGGGGGTGGGTCCCATCGCACCTCCTCATCAACCTCCGGTTTCAGGGTCCCAGGGGCCAGGGGCCGGGCAAGCGGCCTTGTCAGGCAGGCACCCTGACCTGGCTTGGTTTTCTGTAGGCGTGAGAGGACTTGAAGAAGCACGTGCTACGGGACTTGCATGCCATGACACGTGCTCACGCCTCCTGACACAGTGCAGCTTCCGTTCTCGCGCGGGGCCAGAGATTCGAAGTAGTTCGTTGCTGTTGGTTGGTCGTTTGTATAATCGTAGAGTTGGGCTGTTCTCTTGTCTCGGTCGGTAATGGTCGTCGACGGGCGTGGCACACCATGGTGTCACCAACCCTTCCGACGCCGTTCCTGTTTTGACCCTTGCATGCCCGGCTGTTTTGATGTTGGCCGGCTTGCGTGTCTGTTTATGGCCGGGTCGTTGTTTCTGCAGCGGTTTGATTGGTGCATCGCTGTGTTAGCCGCCTTACGGTCAGCTTATTCGCCTTTGAGTCCTTTGTGCGGCTGCCGGCGCTCGCGCATCCAGGGCTGTTGTGTAGACGACGTGTTCTGAGTTGGGTTCCTCGTGGAAAGGCGGGCGTGTGTGCAGCCTGCTTTGCTGAGTAGTTGTTGTCTGGGTCTTGATGTGGCCGGCATGTGGGATGTGAGGTTCCTTGTGTCGCAACCGGGGTGTGCCCGGCGCGTTGCATTGGTTCCCAGTTGTTGTAGCCGCATATTTTGCTTTGACCGGCTCGCGCTTGTTGTATTCGGGTGTGAGGTTGTCCTGCCATTGCCGGCGCTATGCATGGCTGGTTTTTTTGGCGTGGTGTTGTCTTCGCCGCCTAATTGTCTGCTTGTCCTGTTGTCGGGTGTGTTAGGCCGTGGTGGCCGTTGGTGGTCGGTTGCGTTTGTCCGGTCGCGTGGGGCCAGGAGGGAGGGGCAGGCCTCCTGAGCGCGTGTTGTGCGCCACGCATCCGTGCTCCTTGGTGCGGCGCTGCTGCCAGGCCCGCCCCTATGGTGGGCCATGCTGTGGTGGTGCATGACACCCCT
Organism: Eutreptiella sp. 'Long Island Sound 2002'; assembly: GCA_964036045.1. Taxonomy (NCBI): domain Eukaryota; phylum Euglenozoa; class Euglenophyceae; order Eutreptiales; family Eutreptiaceae; genus Eutreptiella; species Eutreptiella sp. 'Long Island Sound 2002'. The sequence continues at coordinate 65,306,148 of OZ038378.1, forward strand.
CATGGTGTTGCGTCCTTTGGTGATGCGTGGCCCCCTTCATGATGGGGCTTGCTGTGTTGGTGCGTGGCTTCCCTCATGATGGAGGCTGCTGTGGTGGTGCGTGGCCCGCCCCATGGTGCGGCATGCTGTGGTGGTGTGTGCCCCCCTCATGGTGGAGCGTGCTGTGGTGGTGTGTGCCCCCCCCCCATGCTGGAGCGTGCTTTGCTGTTGCTTGGTTCCCCTCATGGTACGGTGTGCTGTGTTGGTGCGTGGCCTCCCTCCTGTTTGGGTGTTGTGTTCGTGCTTGGACCACCTCATGGTCGGGCGTGGCGCTTTGGTGCGTGGCCCCCCTCATGGTGGGGCGTGCTGTGTTGGTGCTTGGACCCCTCATGGTAGGGCGTACTGCGGTGGTGCTTGCCCCCCCGTCATGGTGGGGCGTGCAGTGGTTGTGGGTGGCCCCCCTCATGCTTGGGCGTGGTCTGTTGGTGCGTGGCCTCTTCATGGTGGGACGTGCAATGGTGGTGCTCCGCTTCCCTCATGGTGGGGCGTGCTAGCATGGTGCATGGCCCCCCTCATTGTTCGGCGTGTTGTGGTGGTTCCTGGCCCCCTCCATGGTGGAACGTGCTGTGTTGGTGCGGTTGTCTGCCTTTGTGGTTGACGGTTTGTTTTCAGTTGCGGTTGTGTGGGTGCTTGGCCTGGTTGGGTGTGCCGGCCTCCTGAGCGCGTGGCCACCCCTTTGTCCTAGCCAGGACGGACAGGACGGACTCCCCAGCGCTTGCGGTATGCCCCCCTGTGTTGTTGTCTGTTGAGTGTCGTCACCCTGCTGCTCGTTTCCCCTTGTGCGATCGCTCTCCTCTGTTTGCCCTCCGCTTTCTTGTGTCTTCGCGGGTGTTGTCGTTGCGCCGATGTTCTTTCCCTCTCCCCTCAGTGCTTGCTGTTTGCTGCTATTGGCCGCCGAGAGGCAGTTGCCGCTGCTGTCCGTGCCCCCCCCCTCCCTCCCCATCCCCCGCCGGCTGATTCAGGTTTTGTGGTTGTCCTTGCCGTGCTGCTCGTTTTCGTGTGCCTGCGCTCTGCTTTGCCCTTGCTACGTCCCCTTTGGCTGTTCCCTGGCGGTTCTAGCTTCTTGCTGCCCCCCTCCATCCCCTCGTGGTTTTTGCCCCACAAATGTCGCTGCCCCGCTGCTCGTTTCTCCTTGCTTGCTCTCTGCTTGATTGTTGCTGCCCTCCTTTTTATTTTGTCGGCGTTCGTCGCCGCTGGCTGTTGCACCCCCCCCTCCCCTCCCTCGGTTTGTTTTTCGCGGGTGTCGCTGCCCTTCCCCTTGTTGTCCTTGTGATCGCTCTGCCTTCTTGGTGCTCCCCATCTGTTAGCTGCCTGGTTCCGCCTGGTGCTCACGCCCCCCCCCCCGCCACGTGCTTGCTTCTGGTGCGCGGGTGTCGTCGCCCGTGTTGCTTCCTGCTTTGTGGTGCTGCGTGCTGTTTGATGCGGTCTGTGGTGCGGTGTACCGTGCGGTGTTGTGCCGTGTCTTTTTGTCCTTCCTCTGTGGTGTGGTGCTGCCTTCGGCTATTTGAGACCGCTGAGTGCTGCGTGGTGTCCTTCAGTGCTGTGTGGTGCCGCGTGCGTTGCTGTGCCGTGCTGCTGTGTTTTCTGCTGTGCCTTTGGGCGTGGTGTCTTGGTGTGCTGTGCTGTGCTGTTTGCGTTGTGTCTTGCTGTTCCGTCCCAGTCTGCTTTTCTATGTGCTGTGCTGTGGCTCTTGGCGCTGTGCTGCGCCGCGTTACGTCTTGTTGTTCTGTGTGGTGCGGTGCTGTTGTGCACTGTGTTGGCTGCGTGGTGCTGTGCTGCTCTTTCACGTGCTTTTTGGTGCTGCTTTGTGCTATGCCGTGCCATCAGGTGCTGTGTACTTTGCTGCGTGCTGTGCTGTGCTGTGCTGTGCTGCTGTGAGTTGTGCTGTGCCTTGGAATGTGGTGTCTTGGTGCGCTGTGCTGTGCGGTTCGCGTTGTGTTATGCTGTTTTCCCTGCGTCTGCTTTTCTGTGTGCTGTGCTGTTTTTCTTGGCGCTGTACTGCGCCGCGCTGCGTCTTGTTTTCTGGTGCGGTGGAGTGATTTTGTGCATTTTGTTGTCCGTGTTGTGATGTGCTGCTTTTTCTCGCACTTTTGGCTGCTCCATCGTGTATTGTCGTGCCCTCGGGTGCTGTATGCTTTAATGCGTGATGTGCTGATGTGCTGGGTGTCGTCCTGTGCTTTGGGGTGTGGTGTCTTGCTGCGCTGTAGTGTGCTGTTTGCGTTGTGTCTTGCCCTTTTGTCAAGGTCTGTGTTTCTGTGTGCTGTGCTTTGTCTCCTGGTGCTCTGCTGCACTGTGCCGTTCGGTGCGGCGCTTTGCTGTGTTGTCCTGTGCTGTCTGCGCTGTGCTGTGTGTGTTTTGCCGTTCTGTTCTGGAGTATGCTGTTTCTTTTTCTGTCCGTTGTGCTGCTGGTGCCCTGTAGTGTCTCGCTGTGTGCGCTGTCTCCTCCGTGCATTTTCAAAAACAGAAAAATCTGTTTCGAGTTAACACGTGCTGTGACCTTTGGTGTCGTGCCGTGTGCACCCTGTCCCCCCTGCATGCAGCAACACCACACACTAAAAAAAAACCAGCCTGCTTCACTTATTTAATTCCTGCACTTGGGCTGGCGTGTACCCCAGGTCTTGTTCTTGAGCTTCTCCGTTGCGTGATTGCGGCTTGTGAGTCCGTGCATCTGCAGCAAAAAGGGGGAGCAAACCCGACGGGGGTGGAGCAGAAGGGGGAGGAGAAGGTCCATGCAGAATATAAAAAGGGCGGGAGGTAGTGAGTGCAGTAGCATAACGTGTTGAAAAATTCCTTTCGCGTTTTACGCGCTGCTCGCAACATGGTTTTCTTTAACTATTCGGCAGGCACAGCAACGAGGGCACATCGTCATGTTTGCACGTTTGTTACGGCGCTTACGGCGCTTTAGGTTTACCTATTTAAGCGCAAAACAATTTCGGTTCTGTTTCAACGCGTCGCACCGCGCACTTTTAGCCCTAAGCGATTTTAATGCTAATTAGCCTTGATTTCAGCTATTTAGAAAATCTTTTCTTCGCGTTTTACTTACCTTTCATTGTATCCTGGCACGAGGGGCCAGCGCGCGACCGGCAGCGATACTTAAAAAACCTCAATGAGAGAGGTTGGTGATGGTATATGGCGGCGGTAGAAGCTTGCAACACTTACTTACTCTTACTTATTTACTCTAGCTAGCTAGGTAGCTAACTAGCTAGTGTAGGTGATGCATTGACGGTTCTGGTAATATAACCGTAACGCTAACGGTTGAGTATTAACTCAACTTGATGTCTCTGGTTGTCCCCCCGTAGGGCAGGGTGGTGAGAAGAAGTGCTGCAGGGCGCTGGTACTGTAATACACGTACCCATTTGAGCACGTGCAAGCCGGAACGCTAGCGTGAAATGCCATTGGATGGATATACATCTCTTGACCTTTGACCAGAATTAGGTGGTGGGCACTGGTTACCACCCACGGCTGCCCTAGCCAATCCACAGCTTGCTCACAAAGACACACAATGCCCTGTGTTGCATTCGGATGTGCTGAGCTTGTGCGGCCTACGGTTGTCCCATAAGCCTCGGTCTTGCTATTTTTGGCAAGCTGTGGTTATTCCATGATTCGTTCTCGCATTTGATTGATTACTGAACCGCCCAACATTGTTCAATGTAGTTCTGAGCACCCTCCCTGCCCCCTCTTGGGTTGCTAAAACTCTGCATGGACTACATGACTTCTGGTCACGGTCCGCCACTCCTTCGGGTGCTGAGACCCTTTGAAGAAGCTAGGAAGTGATTTCTTCTCATTTCACTCTACCATGTATCTCATCCTTGACTTCACGGCCGTCACGGTAAGCATTGGACTAGTGGCTTTTTCGACTCTCCATTCAGATTGCATTTCACTCATTCTGGTCCGTGAGGTCACTCATTATTGCATTTCAGGTTGCAAATTGTACATTTCATACTTATCACATTACTTCTTTGTTGCAAGGGCTTGCCCAAAACGCTCAACATGCAATATTGTCAGTAATTGATCTGCCGTAAGTAATTCGATGAGCACCTTTTGCTCGATCGACCCCGAGTTTTGGATCGGAGCGACGGAGTATGCATTCATATTCCGTCAACGTTTGCTGATTAATTCCAGGTTGTGAGGACTGAATCTCCTTTCCTCGCAATCATTGACCCAGGTCGTTTGGTGTAAAGAGCTAGTTTCTCCTCTAATTTGCTAGCAAACCACTGCGGGTACGTTGCACTTCGCTAACATTCGCTACGTCGCCTGGTAGAGACGCAAATATCGGGTTCCAGAGTGCTCAGTTGACTGAGCACAGTGTAAAACATCACATTCTCTATGCCTGCCGACCAGACCATGAGACACATGACAGACCTAATCGGATTTTTCACACATTCCCTCCCTCGGTACATTACAAATACAAAAAGCACAAAGACAAAGACACACCATGAGTCCTTTGATTAGTCCATTTATGTTTTGGGATATGACACTCTGAGGAACTGCTGTAGTACCACATGCATCCAATCGTTGCCTACGAGCCAGTTTCTGGGTCGTTTCCTTCTCGTAGATATTCAGTGTCCGCTTACCGGAGCCGGCATTGGTCTCATCCCGCCACATGTTTGTTGTGAAACACAAGTGAACAGGTTTAAGCATCGTCATTTGGCCTGTGACTTGGCCAATGCATTCCCCGATGTGTTACTGAAGGGTCCTATGCCGGTAGCCATCGAAACCAGCCGTGCACTACGGTAGGCTCATTGGAAGGGATTGTCCAAAAGAAATCGAATGCCTACAGTGATGGGCTTCTACCCTGGCGCGCGTAGATAAGTACTGTCTATGCAGTTGGATAGACCCCTTTTCTTGCAGTAGAGATGAATGACGGAGTTCAGCTCCAAGAAGATAGCCTGAATCCTGGAATTCCATTGAGCTGAACTCACTCTTCATGTAGGAAGACAGGCCTCGCCCCGATGGCTTTGTACGACCATCTGTTGAGCAAGGAGCTTGCCATGGTTGGTCTTCCGGTGGGTGACAGAACAAAGGTTTAAGTACAATAGCATTTTTCAGAGATTTACTACTTTAACTTGTCTCAGACAACCTAACACTGATCCAATTCGCATATGAGTCAGTGGTGACCCTCCAGTCGTGTAGGCTATCTGTTGGCTTGCATTGGAGCTGAATGGCGTTCCCGGGAAAGATCGGACCTTTCCAACCTTTTTCACTTTTTACTTACCTACTTCGTTTCCAAACACCCCCAGGTGATTAATCCACCCCTACCCATAATCCCGACCCCCACATTCACATACAATTCATTGCTTTTTGTCATCTTTAGCACTTTGCCACAACCCATACATCTTCGTTCTCTGAAGTTACATGATGAACACACTTCTACATTTCCTCGTCGTCGTGCAAATCATTTGCCTTGGGCATCTAAATCATTTCTGACATTTCTAGACAGATCAGAATTCCCGCTAGCTTCATATCTCCTTAGATTTCTGTGCGCTATGTCCTACTCAGTAGCATGGTGCATAATGCTGTATGCTACCCTGTAGTATTGCGCAGCATATTGCTACATACTGCCGTGATGAGGATTGATTCTTTTGTACATGATTTCTAGCCATGTTAGGTATCTGATGTTTCAGCTTTGTTTCAGTGATAGCAGGAGAGTATGAGTAAAAGGTGAGTAATGACAAACTATATGTCATACATGCCTTTGGTTGGAGTATTAGTATAAGTTCTCATACCCCCCGACTGAGCAATCCTTGATATTGATATCTCAAGGATAACAGAGAGCATGTCCGGGTGAGATGATTGTTTTGGATGGTGTTTCTCATTGTGACTGCCACTCCCCAACCTTTTTGTAACCGCCCACTAGAACAATTAACAGTTGGTCATTACTGATGCTGCGTCGCTTTCTCTATCCATGTAATGCAGGCCACAAAACCCATTGCATCAAAGAAATACCACAATGCATCCATTGCATTAGGCAGCCACATGCAACGTGTCCATTGACTAAGGTGGTATATCCTCTCTTTGGATGACGTAGACAAACCCTGTCAATGGACAGCTTGGGCAGAGGTTGAATTTCCAGTTTAAGCCGCATGTTGCATTTCATTTTTAATTGTTGTTCATTTTCCGTGTAGCTTATCCTAATTTATATGTCTACATCTAGATGCATTACATTTACCCTCAATTGGGCCTTGAAGATTTAGGTTATCATTCTTCATACTTTGTATTCTGGCTTTTTACTTAGTGTTTATTAGGTTTCATTGTGAGCACTACCATACATATTTAAGACTCCACCCTCTTAGGTGAAGGTGTATCTTCGACTCTAGGAAGGTGGTAATAAGACACTACAGTAGGCACTAAGAACATTCATCATGAATGTTCATTATGCCCATACCTCTCCTTATGTTAGATTATCAGCTTGTCATGAATTTCCTTAATGAATGTGCACAAAGCTTAAGAAGGGGGTGTAAGAATTTGGGGCATTGGGCCTCTCAGAAGCTTTCTGTAGGATCTCTACTAGATCTCTCAGAGCTTCAAGATCCTAGAAAGGATATTTGCTCACAATTGGCCCATATTTCACGCCTAAAGCTTACTGCTAGGGTCTGCTGCTCTTAGGTGCACTACAGAGAGCAGATACCTAGGATGCATTACTAGCCATACATGTCCAACAACATTCCACATGGTTATTATGTGATTGAATCATGTTTTATGACATTTTGGAAGGTTCCAATCTATTAGAAGCTATTTTGAGGCTATTCAAAATTTCGATATGGCCCGTCGTGACTGGCGCCGTCTCTTGTCAAAAACAATTCAATATTATATTACCTTTCCTCATGTTTGGGCAATGAAACCCATGTTACTGCACCAGCCAGCTGGTCCATCTCAATGTTTGTCAACACCTTCGTCTTTGTGCTGTTGCCTACTTTGTGCTTACCCAGATAATCAATTGCATTAGAGGACTACAAACAATTTGATTCTCAAATGCAAGACAAGGAAAAAGTCTTCCAATATGCCCCCAAAGTACAGGCATATGACATGCAATAGTCTTGGACTATTCGTTCTATGAATTATGCTGAAGGTCCCGAGACCTACATCAACCCCAGAGTGGTTTTCCACTGCAGAAATCCATGTTTTTGAAATACAATTACATGGAGCAAGGGCCCAAGAAGATCTGCATATCATCTGTCGAATGGAGACTAGTTCATTAATTATCCTGAACGTTCCTTGCACATAAAAGAGGCATTTCGTAAAGGAGGCAATTCAGCAATACACAGAAGTATCAAAATTTGAAACAAAAGTTCTGTGCAAATACATAGCATTCATCTGGCGCCATGTGCGCGCGGGTGCTCCTGTTACTACCAATTCTCTAGCACTAACTGACCACTATCCATTTATGGTCTAACCTATTACACTCCCTTGCTAAAATGTGTAATACCTTGACAGTAAATGACTGTGCGGAATGACATGTTTCAGAAACGTCATATAGGAGAGACTATAAATGGTGGCGCATAATGCATTATGCGCATATACCTGAATACTCAGAAACCAACTATGATCGGTGTATGCATTTGCTGCAGTGCAGTGCTGAATTGGAATCTGGATGTGTGTGACAAGGTATGCATTTCGCGCTCCCATTCAGTCTAAATAGGTTTGGAAAATAACTGCCTGGTGTGGTGTACTGGAAATGCGTTACTGTTACGCGTGATCAAAGGGCATAATGCATTTATGCATCTCATACCCCTGTTGTCAAACTCCAGGAGTATTTCGCACTCACCTTACACATATCTGTCCACAAACAACAACAGAAGGAATACGCACTAAAACCGCTGTAACAAAATCAGCTGCTGTGTGGGTTTTAACTCTGCCTGCTGTTTGTTGTTGTTCTGAAAAGAACATTTCACAGACCAGAACCGAGGACCCATGGCCCATAGGGCAAATTTCTTCCCCGTCACCTGCATCTATTACCCGTCCTTGTTGTGGAGATAGATTTCCTTCAGCGGTTTGGGTCGGATCCTGTCCCTAACCTTCCCAATCAATTCAATTAATCAGGAAATTTTACAAGTTCAATTTAGTGATCGAATCTTGCGGGAAATCGTTAAAATTTTTTTATCTGCCCCGATTTCTGGCCGCCGTGAACATCCCGCTCGTCGTCCCCTGCTCGCGTGTTACGGGCGTGTCTCCGTGGCGATCTCCTTTTTCCGTTTTTCTCTTGTATCTTTGAGGTTGGAAAGGAAGTTAAGGGATGGTTCTGTAGCGTTTATCGTGTGCTTTCATCTGGTGTACTCACCGTGATTTTTTGTCGTCGCGTCTTGGAGAAAATCGACGCGCAAGCCTTCCCGTCAAGCAATCAAAGTCATGGTTCTCATACACCATAAGTGCGTAGGGAAATCTGCATCCCCCCTTTTTTCCTTCCCTTCATCCCCCTTTCACATGGGCATATGGCTTCCTTTGCGGGAAGCGGCTTATAGAGGTGTTTTGGGACACACAAGGGTGCAGAACACGGAAGTTAAATTTGTGCGCAAAAGCTAACTTTGTGTACTTGTGATCATGAACCCTAATAACTTAACATAATGCTCACATGAACGTCAATAAGTTAACATAATGCTGGCAAGACCAATATTTCGATTCTGCAGCCAACTCAACGATGCCTCCACGCAATTCAATGCGTGCCAATACATGGTCGCTTGAAAGGACGACTTTTCCTCTAAAACTTAGCTATACGTTTTCGTGGCGCCAAGGCTGGTCCTTGAAGCCAACGGCGTTATGAGCCTCTAACGAAGGCGATATTCAAGGCAGAGAGCAGGATAGACATCTTGCGTAGCTCGTTTGATTTTTCGAAGCATATCTACTATTTTATGTGATACTGCCTTGTGAGCACGCCCGCCAATTCTGCCTGCCTGCATGCATGATTGACTCTGAAGGCAAGGGAGGACTTGACCCATAGTAAGTATGTTTGTGAACACTTACTATGGGTCCTTCAATTTGGGTATATGCCTTGGTGTCCGATCGATATATATGTCCCAATATTGGCATTTTGGCCACATTTCCCACTTTCTGTGTGCTCCAAGGGCCGAAGTGTGAAAAATGGTTTTCTTGTGCTACAGACCCAAACCAATGTTGATAGAGGGACTTAAGGCTTTGAATTGCGTCCATGCAAAAGCCTAAAGTCCGTCTCTGTTGGGAATCGGAGATACATTTTTTGGAGTAAACACTTTTGGGACTACTAACCCTCTTTTCGGCCACAATGGCACGAAACCCCATCTCCCCCTTAATGTTCGCCCCGGGGTTGTGTGAGCCAGTTGTTCAAGGTTAACTGCAATTTGGGAAGGGGACATGAACCTCGAACTGGAAGAGGGTGTTTCCCCTTCTATCCTCTCCTTGGGATGGGAGAGCCATGGGCGGCCAATATGGGGTATGTTGCCAATTGCCATTTTTCGTGTACCATTTTTCTGCTGAGGCACGAAAAAAATAGAAGCGACCTCAAGGGTCGACATTGGGTATATTTCCGGACCCAAGTTCCATGTGTCTATAGCACTTTTGGTTAGATTATTGCTGGCTACGAGCATGGAGATATGGGATCTGGAGTCTGAGCCGTTTCGGCCAATTCTCGCTGTTTTTGCCATTGTAGGCCAGGTTTGGAACACCATATCTCCATGGGGCAAGGGGCCTAGCCAGGAAGAAAACGGTGATTCTTGTAGCATATGACCAAGGGTCAAATGCCCTAGAGTTTTGTATTTGCCCCTGTTTTCTGGTCCGTCACGTGACCATCCACTTGGGGAACAGTAAGCAGCCATCGTGACAGCAAGCCGAACCCCGATGCACGGGACCAAAGTGGATATCAAGGCCTGTGATTAAAGGCTTGGCCTGATGAGATCGCCACAAATGCCAACCCTGGCCGGCCGCCGGAGATGGCCAATTTCGCCAATTTTGGCATCCAACCCCACGTGGCAACCCAATTGCGCCAGAATACCAGGGATTCCGGGGGAATCAAGTTGCATAGACCCTCTAGGGAGCTTGTACTCGAATGGTCCAGGGTTGGGTGCTTCACTTCTGTCCTCGTATGGCACGGCTGAGGGGTCAACCTGGGACTTTTTTGAGCTAAAGTCAGAATGGGATGAGACAGCCCATTTTCAGGCCTCAACTCCCAGGGGACAATGACGAGGCCATCTACTCGTCTCAGAGGGGAGTTAGGACCTGCCATAAAAGGAGCATGGGACGTTATTATTCATTGACCTTGGAGCAGAATGACGTTCCGGAAGGCGCCCATGGCTGGTCGGGAGGTCTCTCCCTTGGCAGGGATTGTAACAGGGCGAGAACCCTAGCCCCTTGGGTTCTCCTGGTCTTGGTGTTTGGCGGCCATTTCTTGGAAACTGGAGTTGTCCGGCGGCTCCTTGAGGGTTGGGTCTCTCCACCGTTGGAGTTCAATACCTACCCATTTCCCTTTGGGATCTGTTTGGGTTGAACGTTTTTGTTCCTCTCCCACTGGGACTTGTTCACTCCATGTTTGTTCCGCTCATCTCCGCCTGCTGTTTCGTAAAAGCCATGCTGCTTTTTATCCCAAAAATCCTGCAAACAACACCTGAGCCCCGTCAGTGGCATGCAAGCTCAACACGTTTCATGTCGTCTTTTGCACCCTTCTGCATGAGGTTTATCCATACCCATTGTACGAAAGATTCATAGACCCTTGCCGGGCCTCACCACTGGCGCATACCTGCAGACACGTAACATACAAAGAACAGGGCATGCACCTGGCCCTTTCGTGAATGATCTACTCTACAACATTTGAGAATCGTCTTTATGGATTCGGGCATTCGCAATAATTCTAACTACAGCGTTCAAAAGGCATATGGCTTCCTCTGCGGGAAGCGGCTTATAGAGGTGTTTTGGGACACACAAGGGTGCAGAACACCGAAGTCAAAATTGTGCGCAAAAGCTAACTTTGTGTACTTGTGATCATGAACTTTGATAACTTAACATAATGCTCACATGAACGTCACCAAGTTAACATAATGCTCACAAGACCAATATTTCGATTCTGCAGCCAACTCAACAATGGCTCCACGCACTTCAATGCGTGCCAATACATGGTCGCTTGAAAGGCCGACTTTTCCTCTAAAATTTAGCTATACGTTTTCGTGGCGCCAAGGCTGGTTCTTGAAGCCAACGGCGTTATGAGCCTCTGACGAAGGCGATATTCAAGATAGAGAGCAGGAGAGACATCTTGCGTAGCTCGTTTGATTTTTCCAAGCATATCTACTATTCTATGTGATATTGCCTTGTGAACACGCCCGCCAATTCTGCCTGCCTGCATGCATGATTGACTCTGAAGGCAAGGGAGGACTTGACCCATAGTAAGTATGTTTGTGAACACTTACTATGGGTCCTTCAATTTGGGTATATGCCTTGGTGTCCGATCGATATATATGTCCCAATATTGGCATTTTGGCCACATTTCCCACTTTCTGTGTGCTCCAAGGGCCGAAGTGTGAAAAATGGTTTTCTTGTGCTTCAGACCCAAGCCAATGTCGATATAGGGACTTAACGCCTTAAATTGCGTCCATGCAAAAGCCTAAAGTCCGTCTCTGTTGGGAACCGGAGATACATTTTTTGGAGTAAACACTTTTGGGACTACTAACCCTCTTTTCGGCCACAATGGCACGAAACCCCATCTCCCCCTTAATGTTCGCCCCGGGGTTGTGTGAGCCAGTTGTTCAAGGTTAACTGCAATTTGGGAAGGGGACATGAACCTCGAACTGGAAGAGGGTGTTTCCCCTTCTATCCTCTCCTTGGGATGGGAGAGCCATGGGCGCCCAATATGGGGTATGTTGCCAATTGCCATTTTTCGTGTACCATTTTTCTGCTGAGGAACGAAAAAAATAGAAGCGACCTCAAGGGTCAACATTGGGTATATTTCCGGACCCAAGTTCCATGTGTTTATAGCACTTTTTGTTAGATTATTGCTGGCTATGAGCATGGAGATATGGGATCTGGAGTCTGAGCCGTTTCGGCCAATTCTCGCTGTTTTTGCCATTGTAGGCCAGGTTTGGAACACCATATCTCCATGGGGCAAGGGGCCTAGCCAGGAAGAAAACAGTGATTCTTGTAGCATATGACCAGGGGTCAAATGCCCTAGAGTTTTGTATTTGCCCCTGTTTTCTGGTCCGTCACGTGACCATCCACTTGGGGAACAGTAAGCAGCCATGGTGACAGCAAGCCCAACCCCGATGCACGGGACCAAAGTGGATATCAAGGCCTGTGATTAAAGGCTTGGCCTGATGAGATCGCCACAAATGCCAACCCTGGCCGGCCGCCCGAGATGGCCAATTTTGCCAATTTTGGCATCCTGACCCCACGTGGCAACCCAATTGCGCCAGAATACCAGGGATTCCGGGGGAATCAAGTTGCATAGACCCTCTAGGGAGCTTGTACTCGAATGGTCCAGGGTTGGGTGCTTCACTTCTGTCCTCGTATGGCACGGCTGAGGGGTCAACCTGGGACTTTTTTGAGCTAAAGTCAGAATGGGATGAGACAGCCCATTTTCAGGCCTCAACTCCCAGGGGACAATGACGAGGCCATCTACTCGTCTCAGAGGGGAGTTAGGACCTGCCATAAAAGGAGCATGGGACGTTATTATTCATTGACCTTGGAGCAGAATGACGTTCCGGAAGGCGGACATGGCTGGTCGGGAGGTCTCTCCCTTGGCAGGGATTGTAACAGGGCGAGAACCCTAGCCCCTTGGGTTCTCCTGGTCTTGGTGTTTGGCGGCCATTTCTTGGAAACTGGAGTTGTCCGGCGGCTCCTTGAGGGTTGGGTCTCTCCACCGTTGGAGTTCAATACGTACCCATTTCCCTTTGGGATCTGTTTGGGTTGGACGTTCTTGTTCCTCTTCCACTGGGACTTGTTCACTCCATGTTTGTTCCGCTCATCCCCGCCTGCTGTTTCGTAAAAGCCATGCTGCTTTTTATCCCAAAAATCCTGCAAACAACACCTGAGCCCCGTCAGTGGCATGCAAGCTCAACACGTTTCATATCGTCTTTTGCACCCTTCTGCATGAGGTTCATCCATACCCATTGTACGAAAGATTCATAGACCCTTGCCGGGCCTCACCACTGGCGCATACCTGCAGACACGTAACATACAAAGAACAGGGCATGCACCTGGCCCTTTCGTGAATGATCTACTCTACAACATTTGAGAATCGTCTTTATGGATTCGGGCATTCGCAATAATTCTAACTACAGCGTTCAAAAGGCATATGGCTTCCTCTGCGGGAAGCGGCTTATAGAGGTGTTTTGGGACACACAAGGGTGCAGAACACCGAAGTCAAAATTGTGCGCAAAAGCCAACTTTGTGTACTTGTGATCATGAACTTTGATAACTCAATATAATGCTCACATGAACGTCACCAAGTTAACATAATGCTCACAAGACCAATATTTCGATTCTGCAGCCAACTCAACAATGGCTCCACGCACTTCAATGCGTGCCAATACATGGTCGCTTGAAAGGCCGACTTTTCCTCTAAAATTTAGCTATACGTTTTCGTGGCGCCAAGGCTGGTTCTTGAAGCCAACGGCGTTATGAGCCTCTAACGAAGGCGATATTCAAGGTAGAGAGCAGGATAGACATCTTGCGTAGCTCGTTTGATTTTTCGAAGCATATCTACTATTTTATGTGATATTGCCTTGTGAGCACGCCCGCCAATTCTGCCTGCCTGCATGCATTATTGACTCTGGAGGCAAGGGAGGACTTGACCCATAGTAAGTATGTTTGTGAACACTTACTATGGGTCCTTCAATTTGGGTATATGCCTTGGTGTCCGATCGATATATATGTCCCAATATTGGCATTTTGGCCACATTTCCGACTTTCTGTGTGCTCCAAGGGCCGAAGTGTGAAAAATGGTTTTCTTGTGCTTCAGACCGAAACCAATGTTGATATAGGGACTTAAGGCTTTAAATTGCGTCCATGCAAAAGCCTAAAGTCCGTCTCTGTTGGGAACCGGAGATACATGTTTTGGAGTAAACACTTTTGGGACTACTAACCCTCTTTTCGGCCACAATGGCACGAAACCCCATCTCCCCCTTAATGTTCGCCCCGGGGTTGTGTGAGCCAGTTGTTCAAGGTTAACTGCAATTTGGGAAGGGGACATGAACCTCGAACTGGAAGAGGGTGTTTCCCCTTCTATCCTCTCCTTGGGATGGGACAGCCATGGGCGGCCAATATGGGGTATGTTGCCAATTGCCATTTTTCGTGTACCATTTTTCTGCTGAGGCACGAAAAAAATAGAAGCGACCTCAAGGGTCAACATTGGGTATATTTCTGGACCCAAGTTCCATGTGTCTATAGCACTTTTGGTTAGATTATTGCTGGCTACGAGCATGGAGATATGGGATCTGGAGTCTGAGCCGTTTCGGCCAATTCTCGCTGTTTTTGCCATTGTAGGCCAGGTTTGGAACACCATATCTCCATGGGGCAAGGGGCCTAGCCAGGAAGAAAACGGTGATTCTTGTAGCATATGACCAAGGGTCAAATGCCCTAGAGTTTTGTATTTGCCCCTGTTTTCTGGTCCGTCACGTGACCATCCACTTGGGGAACAGTAAGCAGCCATCGTGACAGCAAGCCCAACCCCGATGCACGGGACCAAAGTGGATATCAAGGCCTGTGATTAAAGGCTTGGCCTGATGAGATCGCCACAAATGCCAACCCTGGCCGGCCGCCCGAGATGGCCAATTTTGCCAATTTTGGCATCCTGACCCCACGTGGCAACCCAATTGCGCCAGAATACCAGGGATTCCGGGAAAATCAAGTTGCATAGACCCTCTAGGGAGCTTGTACTCGAATGGTCCAGGGTTGGGTGCTTCACTTCTGTCCTCGTATGGCACGGCTGAGGGGTCAACCTGGGACTTTTTTGAGCTAAAGTCAGAATGGGCTGAAACAGCCCATTTTCAGGCCTCAACTCCCAGGGGACAATGACGAGGCCATCTACTCGTCTCAGAGGGGAGTTAGGACCTGCCATAAAAGGAGCATGGGACGTTATTATTCATTGACCTTGGAGCAGAATGACGTTCCGGAAGGCGCCCATGGCTGGTCGGGAGGTCTCTCCCTTGGCAGGGATTGTAACAGGGCGAGAGCCCTAGCCCCTTGGGTTCTCCTGGTCTTGGTGTTTGGCGGCCATTTCTTGGAAACTGGAGTTGTCCGGCGGCTCCTTGAGGGTTGGGTCTCTCCACCGTTGGAGTTCAATACCTACCCATTTCCCCTTGGGATCTGTTTGAGTTGAACGTTTTTGTTCCTCTCCCACTGGGACTTGTTCACTCCATGTTTGTTCCGCTCATCTCTGCCTGCTGTTTCGTAAAAGCCATGCTGCTTTTTATCCAAAAATCCTGCAAACAACACCTGAACCCCGTCAGTGGCATGCAAGCTCAACACGTTTCATGTCGTCGTTTGCACCCTTCTGCATGAGGTTCATCCATACCCATTGTACGAAAGATTCATAGACCCTTGCCTGGCCTCACCACTGGCGCATACCTGCAGACACGTAACATACAAAGAACAGGGCATGCACCTGGCTCTTTCGTGAATGATCTACTCTAGGACATTTGAGAATCGTCTTTATGGATTCGGGCATTTGCAATAATTCTAACTACAGCGTTCAAAAGGCATATGGCTTCCTTTGCGGGAAGCGGCTTATAGAGGTGTTTTGGGACACACAAGGGTGCAGAACACCGAAGTCAAAATTGTGCGCAAAAGCTAACTTTGTGTACTTGTGATCATGATCTTTAATAACTTAACATAATGCTCACATGAACGTCACCAAGTTAACATAATGCTCACAAGACCAATATTTCGATTCTGCAGCCAACTCAACGATGGCTCCACGCACTTCAATGCGCGCCAATACATGGTCGCTTGAAAGGCCGACTTTTCCTCTAAAATTTAGCTATACGTTTTCGTGGCGCCAAGGCTGGTTCTTGAAGCCAACGGCGTTATGAGCCTCTAACGAAGGCGATATTCAAGGTAGAGAGCAGGATAGACATCTTGCGTAGCTCGTTTGATTTTTCCAAGCATATCTACTATTTTATGTGATATTGCCTTGTGAGCACGCCCGCCAATTCTGCCTGCCTGCATGCATGATTGACTCCGAAGGCAAGGGAGGACTTGACCCATAGTAAGTATGTTTGTGAACACTTACTATGGGTCCTTTTAATTTGGGTATATGCCTTGGTGTCCGATCGATATATATGTCCCAATATTGGCATTTTGGCCACATTTCCCACTTTCTGTGTGCTCCAAGGGCCGAACTGTGAAAAATGGTTTTCTTGTGCTTCAGACACAAACCAATGTTGATATAGGGACTTAAGGCTTTGAATTGCTTCCATGCAAAAGCCTAAAGTCCGTCTCTGTTGGGAACCGGAGATACAATTTTTGGAGTAAACACTTGTGGGACTACTAACCCTCTTTTTGGCCACAATGGCACGAAACCCCATCTCCCCCTTAATGTTCGCCCCGGGGTTGTGTGAGCCCGTTGTTCAAGGTTAACAGCAATTTGGAAAGGGGACATGAACCTCGAACTCGAAGAGGGTGTGTCCCCTTCTATCCTCTCCTTGGGATGGGAGAGCCATGGGCGGCCCAATATGGGGTATGTTGCCAATTGCCATTTTTCGTGTACCATTTTTTTGCTGAGGCACGAAAGAAATAGAAGCGACCTCAAGGGTCGACATTGGGTATATATCCGGACCCAAGTTCCATGTGTCTATAGCACTTCTGGTTAGATTATTGCTGGCTATGAGCATGGAGATATGGGATCTGGAGTCTGAGCCGTTTGGGCCAATTCTCGCTGTTTTTGCCATTGTAGGCCAGGTTTGGAACACCATATCTCCATGGGGCAAGGGGCCTAGCCAGGAAGAAAACAGTGATTCTTGTAGCATATGACCAAGGGTCAAATGCCCTAGAGTTTTGTATTTGCCCCTGTTTTCTGGTCCGTCACGTGACCATCCACTTGGGGAACAGTAAGCAGCCATCGTGACAGCAAGCCCAACCCCGATGCACGGGACCAAAGTGCATATCAAGGCCTGTGCTTAAAGGCTTGGCCTGATGAGATCGCCACAAATGCCAACCCTGGCTGGCCGCCCGAGATGGCGAATTTTGCCAATTTTGGCATCCTGACCCCACGTGGCAACCCAATTGCGCCAGAATACCAGGGATTCCGGGGGAATCAAGTTGCATAGACCCTCTAGGGAGCTTGTACTCGAATGGTCCAGGGTTGGGTGCTTCACTTCTGCCCTCGTATGGCACGGCTGAGGGGTCAACCTGGGACTTCTTTGAGCTAAAGTCAGAATGGGCTGAAACAGCCCATTTTCAGCCCTCAACTCCCAGGGGACAATGACGAGGCCATCTACTCGTCTCAGAGGGGAGTTAGGACCTGCCAAAGAAGGAGCATGGGACGTTATTATTCATTGACCTTGGAGCAGAATGACGTTCCGGAAAGCGCCCATGGCTGGTCGGGTGGTCTCTCCCTTGGCAGGGATTGTAACAGGGCGAGAGCCCTAGCCCCCTGGGTTCTCCTGGTCTTGGTGTTTGGCGGCCATTTCGTGGAAACTGGAGTTGTCCGGCGGCTCCTTGAGGGTTGGGTCTCTCCACGGCTGGAGTTCAATACCTACCCATTTCCCTTTGGGATCCGTTTGGGTTGAACATCTTTGTTCCTCTCCCACTGGGACTTGTTCACTCCATGTTTGTTCCGCTGATCTCCGCCTGCTGTTTCGTAAAAGCCATGCTGCTTTTTATCCAAAAATCCTGCAAACAACACCTGAACCCTGTCAGTGGCATGCAAGCTCAACACATTTCATGTCGTCCTTTGCACCCTTCTGCATGAGGTTCATCCATACCCATTGTAGGAAAGATTCATAGACCCTTGCCGGGCCTCAGCACTGGCGCATACCTGCAGACACGTAACATACAAAGAACAGGGAATGCACCTGGCCCTTTCTTGAATGATCTACTCTACAACATTCGAGAATCGTCTTTATGGATTCTGGTATTCGCAATAATTCTAACTACAGTGTTCAAAACGCTTTTTCTACTATAACTCCAGGAGTTTCATAAACTCTGTAGTCAATGCTGACGGTCACACCTCTGATCTGGCGACCGCGACTCGCGCTTTGCAGCGCGCTCTGTCTCCAAGCTCGCAAACAATAGTAAAATATGCAAAAGCATATATAAAAAGTAGACAGAAAAAAAAGAAATATTAAAGACGGCGCTGACCATTGCAAGGTCTGTGCCGAAGACAGTCGTGGGGCAGCCAGACCGGCTTCACATCCCTTCTTAGAAGTGAACCGACGGCCTTGGAACCGGCCGTTCAGGCACATCCACTCCATCATATCCACTCCAACGTCGATCATACATCACTTTGGCTGCCATCGAGCGTGGACGCAGCTTCCTCACGTCGGAGTACCCGCTCCCCAGGTTTGACGAAGTCCCTTTGGCATGGGACGTTGTGCTTGGTCTGTGTGGCTCCCGAAGACTTTGCCGGCGACGGCTTTCTTTTACGAACGCTTCCTCAATGGACACTTCGATGGCAGGCACATGTAGAACAGATTTGGACCACATATGTTGCAGTGACCCGCTGCATCACGAGTATCCTGCTGGTCCTCCGGGATCTCAGGCATTTGAACAATAGGTGCCCACAGCGGCACCAACATTGATAGTCGCTTCATGGCATCTGCTGCATCCTCAACGGAGTCTGAACTCGCTGATCTTGCTTCACTCCATGGACTCCCTTGGACTGGTTTCGAAGAGCTCCTGCAGCGTTGCTCGATCCAAATCTGTCCACCAGGGATCTCCTTCGGCTGCGCTGGCATCAGACTGGTGTCCATACCCCACACGGCTCAAGTTGTCTTGACTTCGATTGCCGTAGCTCCGCGCATCCGCAGTACCTGCAGCGCTGCGTGACTCCCACTTGCTACGCGATGATGGACTCGTTGCACGCGAATCTGAGCTGGGCAGTCGAGAATGAAATTCACCGTCATCTTCTGACCTGCGGTGTGGCCTGGGCAAGGTGGGTGCAAGGGATGCAAGACCAATTATGAATTCCTCTGCAACAGGGCCAGAGCCCTAGCCCCTTGGGTTCTCCTGGTCTTGGTGTTTGGCGGCCATTTCTTGGAAGCTGGAGTTGTCCGGCCGCTCCTTGAGGGTTGGGTCTCTCCACCGTTGGAGTTCAACACCTACCCATTCCCCTTTGGGACCTGTTTGCGTTGAACTTCTTTGTTCCTCTCCCCCGTGGACGTTTGTTCCGCTGATCTCTGCCTGCTGTTTCGTAAAAGCCATGCTGCTTTTTATTCAAAAATCCTGCAAACAACACCTGAACCCCGTCAGTGGCATGCAAGCTCAACATGTTTCATGTCGTCTGTTGCACCCTTATGCATGAGGTTCATCCAGACCCATTGTAAGAAAGATTCATAGGCCCTTGCCGGGCCTGACGACTGGCGCATACCTGCAGACACGTAAGATACAAAGAACAGGGCATGCACCTGGCCCTTTCGTGAACGATCTACTCTACAACATTCGAGAATCGTCTTTATGAATTCTGGTATTCGCAATAATTATACCTAGAGCGTTCAAAAGGCTTTTTATACTATAAATCCGTGAGTTTCAAAAACTCTGTAGTCAATGCTGACGGTCTCATCTCTGATCTGGCGACCGCGACTCGCGCTTTGCAGCGCCCTCGATCCCCAAGATCGCAAACAATAATAAAATATGCAAAAGCATATATCAAAAGTAGACAGAAAAAATAGAAATATCAAACACCGCGCTGACGATTACAAGGTCTGTGCCGAAGACGGTCGTGGGGCAGCCGGACCAGCTTCAGGATCCAGGGTCCAGTTTGGGCGCCTCCCCGGGTCGTATCTGAACCCCCATTCCTGCATGCTACTGAGGAGGTGGGTCCCAGGGATGGCATATGGTTGGGGACTGAGAGTCTCTTGCCCCCAGGAGCCCTTACTCGCGACATGGCTTAACCTACCTGTGTACATACCCTGATGTCTTTTTGTACATACCTGTGTTTTGTTGCAGAGTGGCAAGGATTCTAGAACACTTTGTCCTATGTGGATGCCCCTTTTAGCGGAGTGCTTTGCCTGTCTGCTTGCTTGCGTGTCCCCCGCAGCGTTGGGTGGCCAGATCCCCCCACAGGAACGCCTCAAAAGCGTTCTACCGCCGCTGAGGTACCCAGTTCCAGCGTGACACTGCGGGCAGTCGAGTAGACCAATGAGTCCCCCGACCCCGAGAAGCTCAAATCCATTGCAGATTGCCGAGGTGGACTCTGACAGCAACGGGCCCTTGCAGCATCTGCATCAACGGTAGGAGGTCTCCAACATCAACGCGTCTTTGCAGCTTCAACGTCGACAGCCACACTCACAGTCACAACCAAGCCCCATTAGCAGCCCCAAGAACGTGCATCGGGAACCCAGCCTGGTAATCATTCGCAGCCTCATGCGAGGGCTGGAGTTGGACCGGGAGTACCCCCACTCACGAGCCCAGGGTTACCCTGCTCCCCAGTACGTGGAGATCCGCGAGGATGTGAACCATCATCGCGAGATCGAACCGGAGCTCCGAGCCCTGGGCTACGAGCACGCGTGGCAGCAGAAGCGGTGGCGTGTCTTGCAGTACAGCCGATACGCCGCCGTCCTCAGCTCCTGGCTCCGGCAAGAAGACCGGTCGGCTGACGAGCGGAGCACCCCCATCCCGGGCAAGGGCTACCCCCTTCCGAGATCTGCCATCCTGGGTGACTTCATGGAGGTTGCCTGAAGATCCAAGGCCAAGGCTGGCCGTCCGCTGCACCTGAAGCGCTCAGGCCCAAGCGGCAATGTGAAGTCGGCCCCGCAGGGAGCGCCACTCCGCCCAGGACCCTCCGCCAACCGCAGCAGCAGTGTGCCCGGAAACCTTCGCCGCCCCTCAGCGCGGCGAAGTTGCCCGCGCGGGCGAGCGCATCTGTGGCGTGCCCTGCAACCTCTGGGTTGCTCGAGACCGGGCTGCGCAGCAGAGCGCTGCCCCCGACGAAGCGGACCGGATCGCCCAGGAGGGGGTTGCCCAATGGGACCACAGCATGGCAATTCACGCCACGGCCGTGCCGCCCATCTCGGCCGAACTTTTGGCTGCAGCGGCGCGGGAAGCGGCGACTGCCCGTTAGAGGCGTAAGGCGGAGGCAGCTGCGCGGGAAGCGGTGGCTGCTCGCGAAGCCCGCGCCGCCCAGGAGGCCATCGCCAAGAAGGAGGCAAAGGGGAGGATGTTAGATCAGGCCCTAGCCAAAGACAGGAAGGAGGCGGGGATGAGGGCCCAAGCGGACTTTGCGAGACTGCGCGACGGAAGCTCGAGGTGGAGAAGGCCAAGACGAAGGTGGAGATCAGGGGCCTGGAGGGAAAGAAGGCTCAGCTGCAGCTGCAGCCCGAGTCGGAGGCCGCTTGTACCAACAAGGAGGCCAAGAAGCGAGCCGCAGCAGCGACCGCCGCGGCTATGGAGGAGAACGAGAGGAAGATCCAGCGCGGGACTTCCCCGGGAGGGTCCCGCGTGGACATGCTCCGGAGGTTCTTCAACCGGGACCCTGTCTCCGGGATGAAGATCAACCTGGACGCGGAGGACTCTGTTATTTGTCTTACCTTGCTTGAGTCAATTTCTTGGTCTCCAAATATGGTCTACTTGTGGTCAAACCAATGGGAATGAGTTTCACCTTCACCGATACCACAGCAAAGGCAACAGGAAGACAACGGGCACTACGGCGATGAATGTTATGATATGAGTTGTTCATTAAAAATGATGCATTGTGCCCGAGTGTACCAATTCCATACAATGCATTGCACAATCGGCATGTACAGAGATAATACATGTTGTAATGACAAAGCACTGCTAATCTACTCAGCGATGTATTAGCGCTACGCTTGCGACTGCAACTCTGGCTCTACATAGCGCGACATTACGCGGCTGTCAATGTAGCCCTTTTTGAACTGTACAGTTACTTCAATGTCCGGACAGGGACACATCAATCTAACCTTCCTGTTATGAATCCTGAATTAAGGCTGGCTGTCACTCTATTCAGCCAAGCAGTTTCTATTACACTCCCTTGCCAAGCAATGTGCTGGGGTTAGCCACATGGACCCTTAGCACATGCTGCTAAAGTAGTAGATGGAACTGCTTTGCCACTCTCCCACAAACAGACACTCAAAAAGTGTGGAGGCATCCCTAGTACTAATAATGAGCACAAGGATATGTTGTTAAGGGGCGCAAAAGGTAAAAGAAGATTCTGCTGAACAATACCACTCCTGGGCAAAGACTCACCAACCTGCTCATTCCAATGAGAAGTCCAATTAGGACAGATAGCCAGATTAACTTGGGTGGGGGGTCCCGGACTGAGAAACTTCTTGCCCATCATGGGAGACTCAAACAATGTCAGCCATAGAGAGGAAAGCATGGGGGACAGCCAGGCCAAGTGGTCCCTGGTGGGCGTTTTCCGATCATTCCAATACAATGACTTGCTGCCTGGGGCTGCTTTGCTGGGGACCACCAGTCAGGTCTAGCACAATGTAAGCCGCCCCCCTTCTTAAAGCGCTGAGCTTCTTCCTGTTTGTCACAGCAGCAACGCCAGCGGGAACTATCGAGCGCCCCTCCACGTCCGAGTGCACCTACCTTGCTACCATTAATCCAAATGAGAGCACAGTATAAACAGTTGGCACTGTGTGCCAATATGCAAGATAAAACTGCAGAACAAAAATCATGAGGCAATGCTAAATGTGCTGGTTTTTGGCAAAAAATCATCAGGAGGGGTTTATGCAAACATAAATGTTGTCCATGATCTCTGGTTGAAGGATAGTAGCTTGTATTCTTCACTGTGTTTTTACATCACCACAAGAAGTCTATAAAGTCATACCCCAAGGTTACAACTTTCAATATAAATGTTAAGAAAAGCAATAGGCGTGAAAATGTAGAAGTGTACCTGTGCTGTGCCGTGCCGTGCCGTGCTGAATAGTGCTGTGCTGTGCCGTGCGGTGAATAATTGTACTCTTGTGTGCCGTGTGGTGCTGAATAATGCTGTCCCGTGCCGCGCGGTGCTGACTTGTGCTGTGCTGTGCCGTGCGGTGCTGAATTGTGCTGTGCTGTGCCGTACCGTGAAAAATGGTGCTGTGATGTGCGGTGCGGTGCTGAATGGTGCTGTGCTGTGCCGTGCGGTGCTGAGTTGTGCTGTGCTGTGCCGTCCGGTGCTGAGTTGTGCTGTGCCGTGCCGTGTGATGCTGAATGGTGCTGTGCTGTGCCGGGCGGTGCTGAATGGTGCTGTGATGTGCCGTGCGGTGCTGAGTTGTGCTGTGCTGTGCCGTACGGTGATCAATGGTGCTATGCTGTGGGTGCGGTGCTGAATGGTGCTGTGCTGTGCCGTGCGGTGCTGAGTTGTGCTGTGCTGTGCCGTGCGGTGCAGAATTGTGCTGTGCTGTGCTCTGCGGTGCGGTGCTGAATTGTGCTCTACTGTGCCGTGCGCTGAATAATGGTGCTGTGATGTGCCATGCGGTGCTGAATGGTGCTGTGTTGTGCTGTGCGGTGCTGAGTTGTGCTGTGCTTTGCCGTGCGGTGCCGAATGGTGCTGTGCTGTGCCGTGCGGTTCTAAATGGGGCTGTGCTGTGCTGTGCGGGCTACGTTGTACACACACACACACACACACAAGTACCTTTTCTTTCTTGCTCTTCTTGCAGCCTTGTCTGAGATCACTGAAGGCATGTTCATAACGCAAGCTATAAACAGAAAGTCTGGCAAGAAGTGGACAAAAATAACACAGTCAGAAACAAATGTTTCATTAACTCAATGAAGTGCTTGCATAAAGAATCATTGTTGCTGTGAGTTCTTGTGATTACTTGCTGTCGGGACGAGTTCTTGTTGTCGGGACCTGTCAGGACCTTTTGTGATCGGGACAGTTTGCAGTTGAAACTTACCTTTATCTTTATCATTTAGCTCTCAGTTCCAGGTGCAATCTACCTGCGGAATGTAGTGATTCCATAAAAGGTCAAAATTCACCAAATAGTAAAAGTATATCCATGTAACAATGAAATAACATCTTCATAAGAATCCAAATAAATACATAACCTTGCTTCTCAGTTTCTTTACATATATCCAACTATATAGGAAAGCATCTACTTTTTTGTCTCACTTGTGGTTTTCCACAAGCCTGTACTCTCCTGTCGTACCCCTGTTGCCTTTGTGTTGCATTCCTGTCGCAAAACAACACCCTACCGCTCTCCTGTTGCTCTCTTGTCGCTCTCCTGGCGCTCTCCTGTCGCTTTCTCCTGTCGCTTCCCTGTCGCTTGCCTGTCGCTGCTAGCCATATCGCCCTCCTGTTGTCTTCCTTTCGCTTTCATGTCGCTTATCCTGTCGCTATGTCTTGTTTCCTGTTGCTTCCCTGTCATCTCCCTGACGCAACTCTGTCGCCGCCTGTCGCTTCCTCGTTGCCCTCCTGTCGCAGCTCCCCTGTTGCCTTCCTGTGTCCTGCCTGTCGCTTCCTCTCGCTTCCCTGCCGCTGGCCTGCCGCTTTTCTGTTGTTTTCCTGTTGCCACCCTGTCGTCTTCCTGTCACCACCTCGTCGCCTTCCTGTCGCTCCCTGCCGCATTTCGCCGTCGCTTGCCTCATGCGGCCCGAATCTAGTAACACAAACCGAAGAGTAGTCTAGGATGGACTACTCCCCTGCCAAAACCAGTGCATGGTTCGGGGGATGGGGGCCAAGCTTTGATATCCGTTCACATACTAGGTTGGTGTCTTTATGTCAGGCAGGGGGGCCTACTCTCATGGGCAAGGGCCATCCCTCCGGTTGTCCCCTTATTTTGGTCGGACGGCTATTCCCATCGAGTACGGGGGCCTACCCTGGGTGCATGACATCCCTTTGGGTTTCCCCTTATTTTAATCTGACTCCATTCATCAACTTCAACCAAAGCTTGACGGGTGGGGGTTCTATCATTTGTGCATAAATGTTAACACAGATACGTGGGGTACAGCGGCTAGTCACGACTGAGGATTCTGGAAATCATAGGCATGGGTATAAACAATCAGCAGACATCTTGGTGACCTGTCCACACAATGCACCAACTGGGCATCCACACAATTACCTGGGTCCTAAACTACCCCACCACATCTCCACAATCTTCCGGCCCTCAAAACAGCATTCACTCAATCCTTGAACACAATTTAGCCAAGTTGTTGCCTTCAGGGGAAGAGGAAACAGAATTTCTTTGGCACATCTGGGCGCCGGCAACCCTTGACATGTTCACCAGGTGGCAGGTCTCCTGATTATTTTGTACATGTCGAAAAAAAATGGCGCTTCTGTTCCCTCGGGCGGACCCCAGCCCATTTTATGTTTTGATGGAAATGCTCCTAGGGTTTGGTAAATCAGCGCCCTGAAGCCAGCTTACACTCCTGTGGCAGTATTTCTTCGCCCAAGGCGAAGCTTCATGTACGTGGGTATACGTAAAAAGTTGCAATTTGTTGTTGCTTCTGGATACTAATACGGGTATGAGTTTCAGCCGTTCAGCAAGAAAAAGCATGGGCTCAGGCCGTGCGACCCAAGGCCTCAATGTCCGCCCATTCTAGTTCTGTTATGTGTATTGGAATACACATATCTCGTCACGTTGTTTTTGTTGGAAGTGATCAGCAATCAAAAGAGGAGGAAGAGAGCTGGGGGGTTGTGTTAAAGCAATTCATGAAGGTATATTAGTGATGCTTACCACCTCAAACCCATGGGTCAAGGCCCCATAATGGGCCTACGCCATCATTCACCCTCAATCAGCCAAGGCCATCATTGTGGGCCTAATCACTGGGAGGCAAAACCTACTGCAACGCATGGAGTTGCAATTGCCACAGCCCTACTTGTCCGCCTAGCCTGAGGAATGCAGCAAGTCTGGGCCTGAGCATGTGGCAAGGCCCTTCTCGTGGGCCTAGTCACGCGCTTCCGCCCATGTATCATGTAGGCAGAGGGCCAACTACAAGGTCGAACTCACTGAGTATCGTAACCACAATCAGGAACGGCACCTGAGGTTTGGGGAAAAGCATGAGTTGGCTGTGCTAGAAAAAAAGACCCCTTCCTCTAAAACACATAATATTCATGGCTCAGGCTGGTTTTCCCAAAAATGCAAAGAAATTCTAAAACTGCTCTACTTACGACAGTGCCACAGTGCAGTGCACACCTGTAAGTGAGTTAGTGTGCGTGCGTGGAGTTGTGGTGCAGCACCTGGTGAGTGAGGTGCAAAAAGGTGTGTGCAACCTCGAAACTCCAATCCATGATTTTGAAACGTAAAATAGGGCCAAAACAACAAAGCCTACAGAGACGGCCATCAGAAGGTCCAACCCTGGCACGCTTTGCACAGAAAATCAGTCCGGTCCCTGTTTTTTCGTCATACAAACAAGTATGTATCAGGGTGACAGGGCGCAGAGAATCTCAGGACCCAAGATAGACACAGGCATGCCACACTGCGCCTGCCGAACACCACTCCAGGCCAAATGGGTCAACATTCACTGGTGGGTTGCAACACTTCAAAACTGAAAACAAAAGAAAGGGCGCATATCAGTACAAGTGGAGCAACAGTTAGAAATGGCTCTTGGAGGCACCTGGGGCCTCCCCGGACAAAGTGAGTCAGCACAGATATGAGTGGTCAGGCCATGGTCAAAGCCCCAAAAGGCCCTAAAGACAATGAAGCAAAGCAGGCCCATACATCAGCTCTACAAAGGAAGGCGCTCATGGAACTCATAACAGCCAAAGGTGGCTGTGCCGACAAAGTAATTTTGCACATTCCTGGACTGCAAAAGTAGATGCACCGCAACAGTGCGCCAACAGCCAATCGGTGCACACCACAGAGCCGTCCTGCTCTACTCATCAATCATTGACTGTGTACAGCGCTTGTAGCGCCCCTTCGTGTGCAATGACACACCACTTAAAGCACCCACACACATGTGCCCTGCACAGCGCTCGTAGCGCTTACTCGCATCACCTCCTTTCCGCCTGGCTGCTGGTCCTTCACTCAGCGACCACCAGCCACGCTTGCCTCGCCGCGCACTGTTCCCATCTCTCTTCAAACTTGTGAGCAACGCCATGACGGTGCCGTGGCTTGTCCTCTCAGCCCCTGCACCAGCGCACTCACCCTTCGGAACACTCGCACCAGCGCTATTTGTGTTGGGCGCACTCGCGCCAGAGCTGTAGCCCTCTTGGCTGCTCGCATCAGCGCTGTGTACGTTCGACGTTCGCGTCCTAGAGCTGTGGTCCCCTTTCTCGATGCCTCAGCGCTGCTTTCTATTGGCGCGCTTGTCTTAGCGCTGTTTGCCTCCTGAACGCTCGCCTACGTCTCAGCGCTCTCGTCAGTGAAGGCGTCGCACATACTTGCAACAAACTGTTCCACAAGCACTTGCACCTAGGATTTTATGGGGTTCAATTATCCAGAAAGTCATTGAGACACAACGTGTGTCTCAACTTAACCCCAATATGAGTTTTGACAATTTGTGGTGCACCTTGACTATAAGTATTGAACAAAAAATGGTGTGATGTGCAGTAACCCTGCCATAGACTGTCAAAATCAATTTCGAGCTCAAATTCCAATGTTTTGCAGTGAATCTTGCCCAAACATTGAGACACAAGTTGAGTGTCTCAACGTGTCTCTCAACTTAACCTCAGAAAAGGATGCGTTTCAAAAATGTATCCTCAAAGCAAATGCACGCGGGCACCACTCTGCTCACTGTTAACTTCACTGTTCAATACCCAGGTGCTCCATTATAGCGTCCAGCTTGCGCTCAACTCGCCTGAGCGCATCCAAAGTTGGACCGCGGTCACTTGGGTTCAAAGAGTCCCTGAAAGTGTTTGTGTGGCATACAAGCTTCATATTCTCCTCACAGTCAAAGAAGAACAGGTATATGTGCCCTCTGGCATTCTGGATGCACTGGAATGTATCAAACGGCCGCATTGTTTGGAAGAGGTAGTGGCCCTCAGGAACCTTTGTACCCTTGGTACCAGTGGCATAAGAGTGAAAGGTCAGTGGTTTTTTCGGGCCTACTGCAATCATTGCACCCAGGTGGAAGGTGTTTGCCTCAATATGAAAGCCAAGGCGAGCACCCCCCTCTTCAATGCGATAGATGTACTTTCCGTTCGTTGGGAGTTGCGAGTGTACTTTTATCACGGCCGCCAGCGCCTCTATTGCCTCACGGATTTTTTTGCCATCTGTTTTTGTCAATGGAGCAACACCAGTGCACACTTCTGACCAGGAGTGACTTTTTCGTTTCCAAATTACCCCGCAGAGGGAGGAGACCAGTTCTTCTGCCCGTTCTCGTGTTACAGTGAACTGCACTCGCTTCTTCTGCGTTGAGTCTTCATCCTCTGATGACACCTCCCCATCACTGTTCCCAAACGTTGGACCTGCAGGAGTAAGTGACAGAGATTCACAGTAATAATCACAGTGGAGATTGAGACGCAAAATGAGAGGCACAAATTGCATGTCAACTTTCAACACACTTTCAACTCACTTTCGGTACGCTCGCTGGTCTTGTCGAACGCTGTTGCCCCTCCCTTTGATACACTGTCCATTCACTGTTCCCTGTTAACTGCGCACTGTTCGCTGATCGCTGTCTGTCACAGTAACAATCACTGTCGGCATTGAGACGCAAATTGAGAGGCACAGCGTGCGCGTCAATTGTGAACACACTGTCAACACACTTTCAACACACTTTCAGCTTGTACTGGAGCTTCGGCTTCGGCTTCAGCTTCGCTGTCATCGCTGTCGCTGTCGCTGTTGTTGTCGCTCGGCGCTCGCTTGCTTCCTTCCCTGCGGGGTGGCCCTTGCTTGCGGCTCGCTTGCTTCCTTGCTTGCGGCTCGCTTGTTCATAAATGTGATGCGCTTGACTTGCATGGAGACTTACCTACATCCAATATATTTTTGACTCCCGCCGTTCACAACAGAGCGCATGTCCGTTCACTCACACACCTCCGGCCATGACCCAGCCTAGACCCTGACGCTGTTCACGCTCGGAATCGTCCAGCACACTGTCATTGTCACTCTCAGGTCGCTGAGATGAGTGGAACGCAGCGAAAGTGACGGTACGGAAAATGCCAGTTGCGAAGGAAAAATTATTGCAAACATACTTTTCTTTTTGACATGTTTCAAAAGGCGTAAAAAGACTCCATTGGAGTCTCAATCTTCATTTCTCCAGGTGCCCCCCCGCGAAATCTGGCGACGCTACCAGTGCCGGCGGTTGGTTGCTGTCCCGAATTAATGTGAAATGAAACATAAACCATGCTGATTGGGCCAAGATCACACGCAAAAAATTGGAATTTGAGTTTTGAATTGTATTTGGACAGTCTATGGCAGCGTTACTGCGATTCAACCCAGTTTCTTATAGTCAAGGTGCTCCTCAAATTGTCAAACTGAGGTTGTGATTAAGTTAAGACACACATTGAGACCCTCAACTTGTGTCTCAATGAGTTAGGGGATAATTGGACCTCAAAAAATACTAGGTGGAGCGCAAGCAGTATAATTTGATCGAACTCCAAACCCGAACTCAATAGCCGTAACACAGACAATTTGATGAACTGTTAGTTGACTTACATTGCCTGAGTCTAATTTTTGCTGCACTTGTGCTCAAACCAATGAAAATGAGTTTCACCTTCACCGGAACTACAGGACCGGCAACAGGAAGAGGAGGGGCACTACGGCGATGGATGGCATGATATTCGAGTTCTCTGAGTTATTCATTGAGTATGATGCGTTGTGCCCTAGTAAATCAAATGCATAAAATGCATTGCACAATCAGCATGTACAGAGATGAAACAAAGCTCTGCTAATCTACTCAGCGACCCACTAGCGCTACATAGCGCGACATTACGAGGCTGTCAATATAACCCTCCTGTTATGAATCCTCAGTTAAACATGCTTGTCACTCTATTGAGCCAAGGTAGTTTGTTTACAGACTCTCGCAGCAGCAAGGGCAGCAGTTTCGCCACCCGTACCCGCCGCCTGGGCAAGGATAAGACCCCTAAAAGACCACAGAGGCATGCCAAGAGGCACCGCCACGACTCCGACCCCTTCATCATCTGCAGCGATGGGGATGGACGAGACCGCCTGCATTGCCAGGAGTTCACCTGCTGCAAGGTGGCAGAGCCCAGAGCCGGTGGCGGAGGAGGCGACAATACCCCTCCGAGTTCGGGTGGAGAGGGCCTCCACTTCCCTACCGCAGTAGAGAAAGCACCCCCGGCTGACCCCTGCCGAGATTCGAACCCCGATGGGGAGACATGGACACGGATGACGACATGCGACTCGGCCCAGACGCCAACCAATCCCGCAGCGGAGGACCCCCGCATGGCGGACTGCCTGGACTCGCAGTAAAGAAGGTCCCTACCAGGACCGGCCCCCGCTGTGCCCCTTCCGCCTGTAATCCCTGCTGATTTGCTCCGGATCAATGCTTGCATTTCTCAAAGTCCAGGGTCCAAAATCCAAAAATATAGAAAATAAATCCTCCTTCAACCCTGAATAGCAACCAGATCCCACAAGTACAGCAATAACCCAATTCACAATCCAAATCAGGCTGCGGGCTTCCGTTCAGCACATCGATTGTCTCACGATGGCGGGCATGTACAAGAATTGCACCAAGGAAGAAAGCCCTGAAATTGGCATATGAACACAAATAAAGCAAAGTTGGGGAAAGAGGGAAACGTACACAATCACAGCCATAGACCCCTCATTCCCTGGACTCAAGACCTTCCCTTGACTCACCAACATATTGCCCTGAACCCAGTCAAATAAGATGGCTAAATGCCATGTGTCAAAAGTCACTACATAAACCCCAAAAATGTGTTCACTCCCAAGCCTCTAAATCCTAGCCCAATAGGGAATGTGGCGTGTCATGGCCTAGGATGGCACTCAGGACCATGCCCTACCCTGACATAACCTTGGATGGACTTGGGGTCGAATGGGCTTGGAGATATGCCCCATGAGTTTGAACTCATAACATGCCAAAAAACTGCCAATTCACACCATATTGGCCATATATCAAATATATGCTCAAAATTGAGGTTACCACTTATCCAAAGGCTCAGAGCATGCATGGAATCGAAGTCTATTATTCATGGAGGACATAAACCAAAGATCAATGCCCATGTACATCCCCACTTTACCTTCGAAACCCCTTCGGGTATGGGCGCCACGCACTGCCCAAGTCAGCCCATGATCTTGAGACAAATTCTTGTGATCCTTCGTGCGCCAAGCCAAATGGAGTACGCGATCCGGCATATGGTGGTGTTCAACTCCAAAGCATATGCCAACATATGAACAACATACTGTGGTTCGACTCTCCATAGGCTTCTTGCTGTTTGCCGACCAGGTAAGTACACAAAACGCAAAAATGAGCAAAAATTGAGGTCAAAAACATGAAACTATGACCAAATACAAAGTTGTCATGATAGTATGTCTCTATGCTCACCCATGATATCCGCTCATGGTTCAATACACAAATGATTGGAACCATTTGCAAACAATTCCCCCACTTGGATCCCCAATCAGGCGCATGGAGATACCTTCGCCACCTATATCTACATGCCCCATGAAAATGGGAGTGCACTCATGGATCTCTTTGCCAAACATACCATGAGCAATACATATGCGGTAGACTTGGTCTAGCGCTTTGAATTCCACAATTGAGAGATGGGCAAAACCCTTGTCACGTATGGCTCCCCATCTCTTCGGCCACACGAAGATATATAACATGGGCGTGAGCATATCAAGACATATACCATGCATATAAAACATACCCTCAAAAGTGGCTCCCACCATGATATGCCATGTCCCTCCATGGACATAACTTCACGTTAAAAATGCGTAGGAACCCAAGGAAAGTATCTATGCAACCCCAACACTCATGCGGTACACTCGAAAGTCGCATTAAAATATTCGGTTGCACGGTCCAAGAGTTATATATCACTTTATACCCTCTTGACCATTATCCCTTGCAACATCGGGCATGTGTACGCACCAAAGGTGTTCGATGCTTCCTCAATTAAGTTGAGACCAAGGCGCTTGCAACGCAACTTTTCTTATTCTCTTTCCTCACACTCGCTCGTAGATATGGTCCTTCAAAGTGGTCCCACGATTCACTTTTGTTTCCCTTATATCTCCAAGTCAAATGGGTGGCAAGTATAAGGGAAACCTGATTCGGGCATAGGGAAAAGCGTATGACCACTCGAAGACGACCAAATCAAGTGCCGCGATGTCGAAGTCGAAAATCCGGTTTCGACATCGCGAAAAATTCAGATTAAAACTTCGAGTGTTTATTTAGAAACTTGCGGAAGCAACGAACCCTTTGCTGATGAAATCTGACCCTTCAACGGAGTATCCGCCAAAATATCTGAAAATAACAGTTAACCAATCGGTTAACGCAAAATCGCGAGCCAACTGACAGTCGCCGATACATTGACCATCAGAACGAAAGGCTGAAAAATTCCGGAAACATTATGATAATAAAACCCTGTTGATTCCTGATATTCCGATATATAAATCTCCGCTGGCAGCGCCTCGGTACTGAATATGGCCGCTCATAGCCGGAATGGCCAAACCTATCACACTATCACATCAGGTTAGGTCAGGTGGATGGGAGAGTATGATATCAGCCAATGGCGGCTTGCCAGCACATAGATACACACCCCAAGTGACCCCAAGATGGCCACAGGGGTCCGAACTGGCTTCACCCCCCTTCTCAGCCCGTTGTTACCGCTCGGAAGTCATTGAAGAGAGGACGGGAGGACCCCAATGGGCTCCAACCCCCCCCCCCCCCCCATGTCCCAAGGACACATGGAGGCCCCACACACGTCGTAGGCGTCCCCCATGCCCCAAGGGAGGGGTGAGGACACTGATAATCGGTGCCCTACGCCATATCCGGTCTCCTCTTGATCTACAACATGGACCAAGGGGATCAAAGATAGAAAAACGTCGTCGATCGATCTAAATACGTATACCACGATGAAATATTTACGTGGAGATCTAGTGAAGGGGGTATATGGCCACTCAAGGCCGAAAATTCCCCGGATTAACGCCCTCATCGGTCTCCCCAATCACAGAAACAAACAAAATGCCAAGGGGGGATCCATTACGGTGCTACAGCAGCAACCAAATGGACCAACACTTCCTTGACATCCAAAGAAATATTCTTTTTCTTTAGGTAGTCCATCCAGACCGTGGTATACCTCGGCACGAAACTGCTCGGAGGTTCCCACGAATCCCTGGATGCGGCGAATCCCTTCCAACGGACTTTATAAAGCCTACCCCCAGGCGTCCCCGGGTCCGGCTTGTCTGCCAGGATTCTCTCGGCGGTGAAGTCGTCGTCCTCACCCTCGTCGTCGGAGTCCACATCGCCGGCCGTGAACTCGAAGGTGACGGGACGTCCGCTGGGGTCTGGTGCTCGGGGACGAAGCTGGGTATGGTCGCGGTCCAGGATCATGTTATCCCCCACACGAACCGCATACACATCCTGCCCGACCTTCCGCACGATTACCCCCGGCACATACCAAGATGCCTGCCGATGTCTGGACAGGACATCCTTGTGGTGCCGCTCCACCCACACGGTGTCTTGGAGAGCATACTTCTGGACCTTCCCTTGCTTGAAGTACTTGGCCCTCTTGTCCTGCTCGTCCTGTAGTGCCTTGCACACCTTGGCCGCCGTGTCGTCCGCCTCAGCCATCATGGCGTTCGCATCCCGGGCCACTTTGCCATGGTTCATCCACGGGAGAGTGCGTGACACTCGATCCCGTAGGAACAGGATGCGATGGGGCGACAGTCCAGTGGGTCCCGGAAGGTCGTGATACGCTTGGAGTACCCTCCACAGCGAATTGTACCAATTCCGGCCCGGTTCATCGATGTGCAGCTGGCGGAACTTCTCGAACATCTGCCGCCCGGCCACCTCGGCCCGGCCATTTGACCGGCTGTGGTATGCCACGGTCTTGGCGTGCCGAATTCCCATGTGCTTGCACATCGTCTTGAACCACGTCCCCACAAATTGACTGCCCCGATCGCTGCAGATGACAGCTGGGATATCGAAAATCGTCAGCCAATGCCTGATCATGGCATTAGCGACGGTCTTGGCCTGCAACCCCACTCCATGCTTGTCCTTCTTGTCCTTCTTCTTGGACTTCTTGCCAGGGACCGCCACGATATACCCACTGTGCCTGTCCACCGCCAGGATGACACAGTCGTAGGTCTCTCCTTCCACGGTGACCTCAGGCATGGCGAATACATCCATGGCCACGGACCGCATAGGGGCCTCCAGTATAGCCGTATACACCGGGTTGCCCGCTGTGGAATGGTTAGGGCTCCTCGTGGCCCGACACACGGCACAGTCGCTGCAGTACCTATCCAGGATGGCGTAGTACCCCGGAGGGAACTTGAAACGCCACTCCAGGTCCTGCAGCATCTTGTCTCGGCCAGGATGCATGAGCTGGGCGTTGTGCCAATGGTCAATGAGCTCCTCCACTCGGTTCTCGGGCACCAGCAGCTTGTCCTTGAGGAACAACTTGTCCCCATCCTCGGTCACGCCCTCGGGCCATTCGTCGTCCGACGGGGCGCTCACGGCATTCCAGTACGTGCTCCAGTGCTCGGATGCCGCGTAGTCATCCGACCAGTCCTCTGTGAGCACCGACCTGACTAGCTGTACAGGGGCCACCATCCATTGCTCGAGGGTTTCCTCTCGAATAGCTTGGACGCGGGCACCCCGGAACTTGGCCAGGTCTGTACGGTTTGCCATCACCACAAAACACTTGACCCCCTCTTGCTCCATGACCTTCTCCATCTCGATGATGCGCTTGGCCTCCTTGGTCTCCTCGGCGTCGCCATGGCTGGATATGTCCATCCACGCCTTGCCCGCGGGGTAGGCCCAGCGACTGAGGCAATCTGCCACAGTGTTGTCCTTCCCCGGGACGTATACAACGCTGAGGTCGAACTTGGCGAACGTCTCGTGCCATCGGGCCCTCCTAGCCGCTGGTCCTGAGGGGTTGTCGACATGCTCCTTGTGCCAGCTCTGTAGGGACTGGTGGTCCGTGCAAACCACCACCGGCTGCAGTCCGATGTGGCCAGATCACTTCCTGAGCGCACATACAATGGCGTATGTCTCCTTCTCTCTCGCGGTCCATGTTCGGCGTTGGCCCTCGGCAAGAATCTTGCTCCAAAAGGCCACGGGAACATGAGTCCCGTCGTCCCGGACTTGCTCGAGGACTGCCCCCACGGCATAGTGCGAGGCGTCCGTCCGTAGCACGAATCCCTTGTCCGGGTCCACCAGGAACAGCCTCAACTGCCCCAGGAGTCGCTCCTTCAGGCGGTTGAACGCATCCTCAGCCTCAGGGGTTCAGGCAAGCTTCTTCTTGCTCCCCTTCCGGCCATCGAACTTGCCCACTTGCAGCATCTTGTGCAGCGGCCCCGACAGTTCTGCATACATCCGGACATAGCCCGAATAGTAGTTGCAGAACCCCATGAAGGACCGGAGTTCGCTGATGGTCTGGGGCTTTTCCCAGTGGTGCAGGGACGCCAACTTCCCAGGCATGGGACGGCGTTGCCTGTGACCAACCACGTGACCTGCGAACTCCACTTCCTTCACGAAGAGTGAGGCTTTGGTGGGCTTGCACACCATGTTTAGCTTGTCCAACTCGCTGAGCACTCGGCGCAGATCCCTCTCATGCGCGTCGATGAGCTCGTCCTCAGTCATGTTCTCCGTGCCGGACCCGATGATGATGTCATCCACGAAGGGATCGGCACAGTCCCGGACAGGACCGAGTAGGTCCTCCATCATGCGCTGGAAAGCGGCGTTGCCATTCTTGGCGCCCATAGGCACCACTTTCCACTGCATGGGCCCCAGCGGCGTCGACATCGCTGTGCAGGGCCTGGAGTCCAGGTGCAGCGGCATCTGGTGATAACCGTGTTTCAGGTCCAACACCGTGAAGATCCGCTTTTTCTGCTATTTTTGGAGGATGGAGTTGATCAGGGGAAGCGAGTACGAGTCGTGCTCGGTCTGCTCGTTCAAACCCCTGTAATCCACAACCAACCTCCACTCCCCCTTCTCTTTCTTGGGCACGATGAAGGCTGGGCTGGCCCATTCACTGTCAGAGGGTTCGATCCATCCCCGCTCAATGAACTCAGCCAACAGCTTCTTCATGGCCTCGGCCCGATCGCCCTGAAGTTGGTACTCCCGATGACGATAGATCTTCGGGTTCGGCTTCAGCTTGATCTTCGCTGTACCAAACCTCCCACGATCTGGAGGGTTCTTGTTGGCGACGCCACTGAATAGCCGCGGATAGGCATGGATCAGCCTCTCCTTCAGCTCGGCGACCTTCGGGTTCTCCTGGGCCTCTTCAGCCGCTTGCTTCGGTATCGATACAACCGACCGCACTGCGGTATAGGCCTCTTCTGGGTCCGAGTCCGACTTCTCCTCGTCCGATATGCCGTCTTCATCGTCGTGGGTCGCGATTCCCACCGATAATCTTCGAAAATCTGCGGCTTCGGGCTGGTGCTCGTCGCTACCGGTTCCCACTCTTGGAAAACCCCACGTTGGTGGGTCCGACCCAACCGGACCATCGTATTGGTCCGCGATGTGATCCATGACCCTCGCCACAAACTCATCCTTCTCGTACTTGCCGGTGACCAACATCTTGTCATCCGACCAATGCGGAGATGTGACCATGGCCCGCCTCTTCTTGGCTGCCACACGGTCGTGCATCCCCATCCGCATGTAGTTGA
Organism: Eutreptiella sp. 'Long Island Sound 2002'; assembly: GCA_964036045.1. Lineage (NCBI taxonomy): Eukaryota > Euglenozoa > Euglenophyceae > Eutreptiales > Eutreptiaceae > Eutreptiella > Eutreptiella sp. 'Long Island Sound 2002'. The sequence continues at coordinate 65,342,939 of OZ038378.1, forward strand.
CGACGTCGTCGATCTCGGCGTGGGACAGGACGTCAATGCCATCAATTGGCTGATCCGTCCCCTCCTTGGGCTCAAACATGACCTTCATCGGCACCGCCTCCACCCTACGGATGAATGCTTCATCACCCGTGGGCTGGGCTTGCGCCCCATCCACCAGGAAAGCCTTGGTACCCCACGCTTGTCCCGGGGAGGGCACTGATACACCCTTGGCGTCGATGAACAACTCCTCCTCTGGCCCGAATGACATCTCGTTCAGGGTGATGGAGTCCAGCGTCGACTTGAGACCCTCCAGCGGACATGGGGTGGATCCTATACCGGTTATGACCAGGATCCCCTTCGCCCTATCCGCGATGATCTTCTCCACCGTACGTCTGGTATTGTCCAGGGAGCCATGCCAGTACATGGGTCCCCACTCCTTCAAACCCCAATGCCTGTGCCAGGCTGAGTCTCCTCGATGCCAATGCCTCCTACACTTCCGCAGAATTGGAGCATCCCGGGAAGCAAAGATGTCCGTCTCGGGCGCTTCGGCTCCCAGCGTCTGGATCATCCTGTCGTACACCTGCGGCGCCATTCCATACTCCGTGAGCTGAACTCCGCGGTCTCCTCTGGACTTGGCACCCACAGCTTGCACCGCTCGGACGATCCGATCCTCTTCCTCAGCATTCCATTGGGATGATCCGCATGCATAAACCGTGGACAGCCATGTGAGGCATTCATCATCCTCCCGGACCAGCGTTGCACGATGGGGAAGGGCTCCAATGGCATTTGCCACCATGAAGTCATACCCCATGATCATATCCAAATCTGTAATGTCGGCCACATAGAAGTTCCCGGATAGAGTGCTTCTCTTCGCCTGATCAGGGCGGTTCAAGCGCTCATGCTCCCAGAATTCCATACTGATAGTGGCCTCATGGGTGCCACCACCCATAATCTCTCCGTTGGCGACCTTCAGGCGGACCGGTCTCCGGCTGGGCTGTAGGAATTCCTCCTTGAACAACCCTCTCCGGACCAGGCTCACCTGGGCACCCGTATCCACCAACACATCCACCACCTTCTCCTCCCGTCCGCACCGTACTCGCACTTTCAAGTGCAACTGCCGCTCGTCGCCATGAGGTGTATGGACGACTCTCACGGCATGCAACTCTAGCACATCCGGGTGCATCAGGACTTCAAGGGTATGGTCACGGATGCTGTAGATCTTGGGTTGGTCCTGCCCGTCCACGGGGCTCTCCGTGGTCGCTCCTTCCTTCTTGCCATCTCCCTTACCCACATGTACTTCCCTTGGCAGGGCGCTCCAGGGGTTGGGAGTGGCGAAACTCAGTGGTTTTGGCTCGTCTGGAGCCTTCTTCGGCACCTGATGTGCCTTCGCTTTCTTCAGGATTCCACTGATTTTCGGAGGAGAGACCTCCGAGGTCCCACTCCCGTGGGGGCTCCCCTATGATTTTAGCAGCTCTGTTTTCCCAAAATTCCAAGTCATGCATTTCCAGAACGGCGATATCAAACTGTACACAGTAGTACTGTTGTTTTTGTGTTTTCTCAAATTTTTAACAAAATTATGCTGTCGCTGGAGCTGGAGCCGCAGATCAACTGTCAACAACTGCCGCGTACGCGAGTTTCAGATTCCCGACCGCCGTGCGCAATAGAAAATCGCCAAAAAGTCCACTTTTTTTCGCAGTTGGAAGCAAAGTAAAGGCATGAGCGTGTCCCCGAGATCAATACCTTGCTGCTGACCTAAAAAAATCCAGATTGGCAGGCACAGATTTTGAGAAATTCACACTTTTCTAGCCAAAAACCACTCTTTTTCATGGTTTTAGGCTCTATGGAGGCCATGTAGAGGGCCTTACAGGGCTGGAAGAGATGGTATAGAGGTGATATATGAACAAATTGTCATCACCATTGGTAGAAGCCTACATGACACGCGATGTTCTGCCTTTATTCTAGGCTATTCATCCCTTTCTCATGCACCATGGGGCCCAATATCCATATGGTTCATAGGTAGGGTTTTGATCACCTATCACCGTCCACACACATGTTTGGGGCTTGGGTTGGTATTGTATGCATTTGAATGATAAGAACTACATAAACTATGATACTATGTGCATAAGAATGGGATGAACGATGAACATTTGAGGTGTTTTTGGCCCTATTTTGCACCGTTTGTGGTCCATTTCCATATGGTTCATAGGTAGGCTTTTGCGTGCCTATCACCGTACACACACATGTTTGGGGCTTAGGTTGTTATTGTAAGCATTTGTATGATAGGTGCTACATATAATATGATAGTATGTGCATAAGAATGGGATGAACGATGAACATTTGAGGTGTTTTTGGCCCTATTTTGCACCGTTTGTGGTCCAAAATCCATATGGTTCATAGGTAGGGTTCTGATCACCTATCACCGTCCACACACATGTTTGGGGCTTGGGTTGGTATTGTATGCATTTGAATGATAATAACTACATAAAATATGATAGTATGTGCATAAGAATGGGATGAACGATGTAGATTTGAGGTGTTTTTGGCCCTATTTTGCACCGTTTGTGGTCCATTTCCATATGGTTCATAGGTGGGTTTTTGCGTGCCTATCACCGTACACACACATGTTTGGGGCATAGGATGGTATTGTAAGCATTTGTATGATAGGTGCTACATATAATATGATAGTATGTGCATAAGAATTGGATGAACGATGAACATTTGAGGTGTTTTTGGCCCTATTTTGCACCATTTGTGGTCCAATATCCATATGGTTCATAGGTAGGGTTTTGATCACCTATCACCGTGCACACACATGTTTGGGGCTTGGGTTGGTATTGTATGCATTTGAATGATAAGAACTACATAAACTCTGATACTACGGGCATAAGAATGGGATGAACGATGTAGATTTGAGGTGTTTTTGGCCCGTTTTTGCACCTTTTGCGCTCCATATCCATATGGTTCATAGGTAGGGTTTTGATCACCTATCACCGTCCACACACATGTTTGGGGCATAGGATGGTATTGTAAGCATTTGAATGCTGGGTAAGAAATAAAATATGATACTACGGGCACAAGCATGGGATGAACAATGTAGTTTTGAGGTGTTTTTGGCCCGTTTTTGCACCATTTGTGCTCCATATCCATATGGTTCATAGGTAGGGTTTTGATCACCTATCACCGTCCACACACATGTTTGGGGCTTGGGTTGGTATTGTATGCATTTGAATGCTGGGTAAGAAATAAAATATGATACTACGGGCACAAGCATGGGATGAACAATGTAGTTTTGAGGTGTTTTTGGCCCGTTTTTGCACCATTTGTGCTCCATATCCATATGGTTCATAGGTAGGGTTTTGATCACCTATCACCGTCCACACACATGTTTGGGGCTTGGGTTGGTATTGTATGCATTTGAATGATAAGAACTACATAAACTATGATACTATGTGCATAAGAATGTGATGAACGATGTAGATTTGAGGTGTTTTGGGCCCGTTTTTGCACCTTTTGCGCTCCATATCCATATGGTTCATAGGTAGGGTTTTGATCACCTATCACCGTCCACACACATGTTTGGGGCATAGGATGGTATTGTAAGCATTTGAATGCTGGGTAAGAAATAAAATATGATACTACGGGCACAAGCATGGGATGAACAATGTAGTTTTGAGGTGTTTTTGGCCCGTTTTTGCACCATTTGTGCTCCATATCCATATGGTTCATAGGTAGGGTTTTGATCACCTATCACCGTCCACACACATGTTTGGGGCTTGGGTTGGTATTGTATGCATTTGAATGATAAGAACTACATAAACTATGATACTATGTGCATAAGAATGTGATGAACGATGTAGATTTGAGGTGTTTTGGGCCCGTTTTTGCACCTTTTGCGCTCCATATCCATATGGTTCATAGGTAGGGTTTTGATCACCTATCACCGTCCACACACATGTTTGGGGCATAGGATGGTATTGTAAGCATTTGAATGCTGGGTAAGAAATAAAATATGATACTACGGGCACAAGCATGGGATGAACAATGTAGTTTTGAGGTGTTTTTGGCCCGTTTTTGCACCATTTGTGCTCCATATCCATATGGTTCATAGGTAGGGTTTTGATCACCTATCACCGTCCACACACATGTTTGGGGCTTGGGTTGGTATTGTATGCATTTGAATGCTGGGTAAGAAATAAAATATGATACTACGGGCACAAGCATGGGATGAACAATGTAGTTTTGAGGTGTTTTTGGCCCGTTTTTGCACCTTTTGTGGTCCATATCCACGGTGGACAAGTATTGCAAATTTCTTGTCATACGTGACGTTGTTCCACACCACATATAATCATATACAAAGATTGTCTCACTGCCTTCATGCCATTGTTGCGTGCTTTGTGTGCCAAGAGGAGGTATTTCCTGTGTATTACGCCTTCCGAGGTAGGGTGAGCGAAGGGTGAAAAGACGGTGATCGAACATGACATTGCTCCACACCACATATTCTAATATACAAAGATTGTCTCACTGCCTTCATGCCCTTGTTGCGTGCTTTTTGTGCCAAGAGGAGGCTTGTCCTGTGTATTACGCCTTCCTAGGTAGGGTGAGCAAAGGGTGAAAAGACAGTGAACTAAGGGTGAACGAATGGTCAAAAGACAGTGAGGGAATAGTGAATTGCGAGCATGCATGGCAACCAAATGTGATTTCCCTTTGGTACAACCCACAGGGCTAAGCAATGGCTCCTATGCTGACGTAGATGAGGCAGTTTGAGAAGATTGCCTGGCTTTGTGTTTGCGCTGCCATTGCTTCATTGCCCACATCGCACTCATATCATGTTTGTGACCTAACGAGGTATGGGGGAAATTTCATCCGGTTTCAAATTGGATGGTTGCCCATGTCATGTGTCTCGTTATGGGCAGATGAAATATCACACACGCAACACACACCACACGCACTCAGTGGAATGTACCAATGTGCATTGCAACGCGCGTTGCATGGCAACCCAAAGAGCCGGCTTAGGCAATGTCCTAGAAACACTTGGTGGCAACAATCTCCCAAACAGCTGTATTTGCACTTTTGAACCCAATGGTTGATTTCATTGCCGTCGCTGTGCTTTCGTGTGATTTGGCATTGATGAAATTTTTCCCTAGAGCTCGGTTAGGCTTGCCAAGCAACAAATTGTGACCCTACATGCCTTTTACTCAAGATAATCTTCCGGAGGGTGCAAAAAGTGCCCCTGAATAGCCATATTTGCACTTTTGAAGCCACAAATGTGGATTAGAGTGATTTCGTTGTGATTTCGTCGTGATTACCAACCTGAGTGATTTGTGGAACCCAACAAGATAACTCCATGCATGCACACACATTTGCATTTGCATATTGATGGTATGTTGGGTGAATTGTATGGGAATGCTTAAATTTGACCCAGTGGTGGAGGACAGAAGCAACCGTTAGGGAGCTTGTGGGTCCATGCTTGAAATATCATAGTTGAAATATCGCAGAGGAAATATCACAGTTGTGTCGGTCATTTTTTGCCCGCCTGTCCCATCTCTCCATTCAAGTGGTGGTTTGGCTTGCCGTTGTGGTGGTTGATAATTCTGCTGCGGTTGCAATCCATGATGCATGATGCATGATGCTCCACTTCTCTTCTCAAAGCAATGTTGTCTATCCCGCAAATTGGCGGTACTCTTCCAGTGTTGGCAAGGGAGCAACTGTGCATGTGGCTGCTGTGTTGGAGTTCCTGAGCAATGAGATGTTGGAGCTTGCGGCCAACGCATCAAGAGAAAACAAGAAGTAGCAACGTATCACGCCTCGGCTCTTGATGGTATGCACTGTGTGCCCCGTGCACATCCCATGTTGCACGCACGCACCAACTGTGCACACTGCGCGCACGCATTGTGCACACTGCATGCACGCACGCATGCACAATATCAGTGTATCACAATATTAGTGCCTTCTGTCTGCTAAGAGTTTCAGCGAAAATCTCTGGGTCTGGGTGACAGAACACCTTCGCTGTTTGTCCGTTCCCGACTCAGATTATGTCTTTTTGACACTGTGGAGCTTTTGCTCGTGCCTTTGGCATTGCGTTTTGCACTGTGCACACTGCACGCACACATTGTGCACGCTGCACGCACGCGGCAGAGGTGGGGCATGCATGCGTTGTGCGTGCCCTGTGCATGCTTTGTGCATGTTGGGGGGGCTTCGGGGCACAGGGCGGGTGTGTATCCAAGCATTCCGAAATGATGCCATGAACGACGCCAGCCAAGTGGCCCTGCACGACCTTGAAATGGAGAGAGATGGGAAAGGGTTTTAGGGATGGGTTAAGGAAGCCAAAACTTTCCTCGAGTACACGAAGTATGCACGCACGCACGGTGCACACTGCACGCACGCATTGTGCGCACTGCGCGCATCTTATTCTCTTGGCCATCGCCTCTTAACCCATTTTTTTTTGTGGGGTGGACTCGATGCAAGGCATGCTGGAACGGCGCGTTCCGGACTGCAGATGCAGCAAATTCTGCGATCGCTTTGCGATAAATAGGGTGCCACGTGGGGGCGAAGACACTCGTTCAAGTCATCCTCCAAAACCTGACCCACTGTGAGCACTCCTGCCCGAATGAGCGCTGGCGCAAAAGGAAAGTTGAAGTCTGTTCATTGCGAAAGGCGGCATTGTGACAGACACGCTGATGAGCTTTGCATCCCCTTCTGTGCATCACACAGGGCCAGTCGCCGATACATGTTGCCGTCGGTTCATATGCCGCCGTCGAGGCGTTGAGGCCGGATGACGCCTTGGTATTGAGGATGCAAGAGGCCTTGGCGGCGTTCCTCCCCCTCCTGTTCAAGGTGCCGCGTGTCCAAGATACAACATGTGCATGTACCGCATTATTTTGGGACCTGGCTACAAGGGTACTGTTTCATGGGAATCAGTAACATCAAGAATGTGCTGAAGCTGCATTTGACGCTCTCTGGATTGCAATCCTTGGATTCATGACACTGGTGCTGTTGGCAGACACAGAGAGGGAGCCCCTGCTGGAGCACGTTGAGTGGGGCACCCTCTTGTTCTTTGCAGCACTCTTTGTGCTCATGCACGGTCTCGAAAAGCTTGGGCTCATTGAGTGGATTGGAAATGTTGTGGTTACGATCATTGAAGCGGTACGTTGTTGCATTGCGCATTGGTTATCAAGGCAGTAGGAATACGTAGTGCCACCGCATGCAGGGATTCCATTTCATGCGAAAAAGTTGCATGGCCGCAACACATGACAGAATACAGTGATCAGTCTGTGGGTCTCACTGTTTTTTGAATTTTTTTTTGTGCAAGCAGGAATCCAGTTTCTGCCACCCTCGGTACCTACCCCCTGTGATGCGCGGTCGCTGGCATGGCGGTAAGTGAGTCCCTCACCGCCTCTCACAACACATTCCAACTTTTCATCCCTAGGAAAAGCGATGGCGGCAGTGGTTGCTATCATGGCAACCATTATGACAGCTTTTTTGATATTTGGGCAAATGGTTACGGCAGCGTCGATTGCAGGGTGGCGTTAACGCAACCAAATGGGGGATGGGGGCTTGATGAAAATGTTTGTAGTGTGCACGCACGCATTGTGCACGCTGCACGCCCGCATTGTGCAAACTGCACGCACGCACTGTGCACGCTGCACGCCCGCATTGTGCAAACTGGACGCACGCACTGTGCACGCTGCACGCCCGCACTGTGCACACTGCACGCACGCGTTGTGCAAACTGCACGCATGCGTTGTGCACGCTGCACACACGCATTGTGCACACTGCACGCACGCATTGTGCATGCTGCACGCACGCATTGTGCACGCTGCACGCACGCATTGTACACACTGCACGCACTCATCGTCGCCCGCATTGTGCACACTGCACGCACACACTGTGAACATTTGCACTGTGCGCATGCACGCATTCCGCACACTTCACACACGCACTGTGAACATGCGCACTGTGCACACCGTACGCATGCACTGTGCACACTGCACTGTCTTTTGGCAGGACCTCTGTATTTACTGATTTTTGTTGGCCATACCTGGGAACATTCTCTATGGGGCATCCGTTCTGGCCTACTCCATGGAGGCCTCCTGGATCTGAAAACAAATCCCACTCCTATTGGGGAGCATGGAGACCGTGGTCTTTAATTTAATTCTGGTGTTTCAGATCATCTTGTTTGGCAAGCCGTCGAGCAAACCTCTGCTAGCCAGTGCATACAGTCCAATGCAGTATGAGTATTGGCCTTGGGTGCAGGAATGCTGTGCTCCTTGGAGGAGGGAGGGACCCCATGGGGCAAATGCATTACTCAGTGCAGGCACTGCTCAGTGCACAATTTGGCCCAGAATTTCATGCTCAAGTTGTTGCCCTTTCCAAATGTCCTCAAATGATCAGTCAACATGTGCGGACCATGGTGCACACAGGGATGGATGCAGGTTCTGTATTTCTCAAGGTGGTCCCCTTCTCCACAAGGAAGACGTCTTGGGCATCATTTGTTGCGTTTGAAAAAAAGATTATCCCTAGCCCCCCCCCCCCATATTTCAGGCTGTACCATGGGTCCAAAATGTTGCTTTTGCCCCCTGAACAACAGGTCAGGGACCCCCCTCCCCTATTTTGAGGGTGCTGGATGCGAAAAAAGAGATTGTAGGGACACACAGATCGTGACTCACACAATTTGCAACATCCGTATGCACCAAAATCTGCCGTTTTTCCATGAAAAAACGGCCAAAAATGGCCGTTTTTCGGTCAAAAATTGAGTTTGTTGGCCTCAGACAAGCAGTTGAAGACCCCCCCCCCATTTTGAGGGTGCTGGATGTGAAAAAGCAAGTTGTAGTCACACACAGGTCACGAAAACACAATTTACAGCATCCGTATGCACCAAAATTTGCCATTTTTCATGAAAAAAACGGCCAACAATGGCCATTTTTTGGTCAAAAGTTGGGATTTTTGGGCTCTCCCCTATTTTGAGGGCGCTGGATGCGAAAAAGCAGATTGTAGGGACACACAGATCACGCAAACACAATTTACAGCATCCGTACGCACCGAAATATGCCATTTTTCATGAAAACCGGCCAAAAATGGCGCTTTTTTTGTCAAATATTGATTTTTTGGCTTTGTACAAGCAGTTGAAGGACCCCCCCCCCCCTATTTTGAGGGTGCTGGATGCAAAAAAGCAAGTTGTGGTCACACAAAGATCACGAAAACACATTTTGTAGCATCCGTATGCACCACAATTTGCCGTTTCTCATGGAAAAAACGGCTAAAAATGGCCATTTCTTGGTCAAAAAATGATTTTTTTTGGCCTCAGACAAGCGGTTGAAGACTGCCCCCCTATTTTGAGGGTGCTGGATGCGAAAAAGCAGATTGTGGGGACACACAGATCACGCAAACACAATTTACAGCATCCGTATGCACCAAAATTTGCCGTTTTTCACGAAAAAAAAAACGGCCAAAAATGGCCCTTTTCTGGTCACATATTGATTTTTTTTGGCTTCGTACAAGCAGTTGAAGGATCCCCCCCCCCTATTTTGAGGGTGCTGGATGCAAAATAGCAAGTTGTATGCACGCACGGACTACGAAAGCACAATCTACAGCATCTGTATGCACCAAAATTTGCTATTTTTCATGGAAAAACTGCCAAAAATGGCCGTTTCTAGGTCAAAAATTGAGTATTTTGGCCTCAGACAGGCAGTTGCAGAGCCCCCCCCCCCATTTTGAGGGTGCTGGATGCAAAAAAAGCATGCTGTGTGGACACACCGATTGCCCAAACGCAATTTACAGCATTCTTATGCCCCAAAATCTGCCATTTTTCAACAAAATCGGCGAAAAAAAGCCATTTTTTTTATCAAAAATTGTTTGTTTTTTCCAGCCTGAAACAAGCAGTTGAACCACCCCCCCTCCCGATTGGAGGGTGCTCGTTGCAAAAAAGCGAAATACGCCAAAGAACTACATAAAATATGATAGTATGTGCATAAGAATGGGACGAGCGATGAACATTTGAGGTGTTTTTGGCCCTATTTTGCACCGTTTGTGGTCCATTTCCATATGGTTCATAGGTAGGACTTTGCGTGCCTATCACCGTCCACACACATGTTTGGGGCTTAGGTTGTTATTTTTGGGGAACAATGGGGTAGGAGGAACCCCCCTGCTATTCGGGGTATAATTAAAACAAAAGGTAACTTTTGGTCTTTTTGGGTACAAAACCTATTTTCATGTTTTTTCGTGCCTATATTATACTATACAGGTACACTGGTGTGCAGCACTGTTCTGCTGCACCACCCTAGAGCAGACAAAAATACTCCAAAATAGGCCGAATTCCAGGGTTTTTGATGGTTTGGGAGAAAGCTCGGCCGGGAGGAACCCCCCCATCCCTATTTTGAGGCCAGAGAATCCAAAGAAAATTGGAATTTCTGTCGAAAGTCCTCTATAGGCAGGTACACTGGTGTGCAACACTGTTCTGCAGGACCAGCCCAGAGCAGGCAGAAATACCCCAAAATAAGCCAAATTTCAGGGTTTTTGAAATTTTTGGACAAAATTCGGGTAGGAGCCGCCCCCCCCCCTAATTTTGGGGCCGTAGAAACCAAAAAAATAGGTCATTTCTCGCGAAAAACCCCTTTTTGCTGACTTTTTGAATTTTGGGAAAAAACAGCTGCTAAAATCATAGGCTTGGCTTCCCGCAGCCCCTTCCGGCTGCGATCCGCCAGGACTTTGTCCACCACGTTGCTGGGCTTTCAGTTCCTCCAACATCCTCAACATGTCCTCAGCAACCTCCTCGATCGACCTCACTCTTCGGTCTTGGCCAGGTCCAGCACCATAGCCTGTTCCTCCGCCTTTTCCTTGGCCTTTGCCTTGGCCTTTTCCCCCGTCTCCGCCCTTCGCCTTCCAATCGGAAATCCGCTGCTCCTTGGGCTTCTTCTCGGGGTGAGCGGCGAAGTAGGCCTTCTTGTCCGCCTCATACACCTTGCACTGACGGTGGTCATGTGCATGGTTGTTTTCCTTTGCCATAACAGACCCAGCGACCGTCGTGCTGAGACCTGTACTCCCGGAACGAGAGCGGTGGGTTCCTGATCCTCCTTGGCTCTTTGCCCCTTGGTCCCGCCCGGCTCCATCTGGTCCGATCCTGCCCATGGTTCTTCACGTTGTGTGCCACAAACGCGAAGAAATGGGCCTCCTCGTGATCCTCCCGGGACCAGTGGTCTTGGCCACTTCCACTACCATCCTCCGCGGAGTTGGCCGTGTCCTCCTGGATCTCCCGATGATGGCGGTCTTCTCGGTGGCCTCGTTGTCCATGACGATGTTGATCCTGCACGTGGGCCTCGTTCTTCACATTGAGCTTCAACTCCACCGTGATGTACTTCACGATCTCGTCCAGGCTCATGCGGGCGAAGATGACCTGCATCCTCAGCAGCTCCCCGCGCCTCCACTCCACGTTGTTGAGGCGCAGCAACCTTTGCCCCATGGAGTCTCCAAACACCTCCACATACACGGCGTTCTTCAGTCCCAACATCCGGTTGGACTCGCCCAGGTTCCTCCTGAAGAACTCCATGATACCCGCATGGGTATCCTCCGCCGCCATAATCCTCACCGCCACCCGCTTCTTGGCCCGCTTCTTCTCCTCGTCCTCCACTCTCCTCTTCCAGTTGCCGGGGAGGACGTCCTTCAGCAAGTGGCGGATATCACTGGCCTCGTTCCAGTCTTCCACCAGCTTGAGGCATCTGCGGTACTTCCGAAGATACCGGTTCCACTCCCGGACCCGCAACTCACCGCGGTCCAGCGGCAGCGGGATGGACCACAGGTCCTCCAGCTTCTGGTTCGGAGCGTCCACCCGCTCCTCATCCTCCAGCCACTGGAGGCAGGCCTGCTCCGTACGGATCCATCCTTCCCGGATCTGATCCCGCAGCTCCTCCTTCAGGTCCTGCGCCAAGCGGTGTGGGAATGTCCGGCACACCCACTTGTCCCGCGGCGCTCCCCGCAACTCGCCCACGACCTCCTCGGCGAAGTCCTCCCAGTCCAGGATGAAGTCATCCAGGTTGGAGGGGTTGCCATCGTAGTAGGGGATTTTGATTCCCCTGAGGTCGTCAATCCTGATGGCGTCTCCGACGTCTCCAGCCACCACTCCACCGAGACGGATACCTGCTGTGGCCGGGGGGTGTGAGTACACTCCCCGTACATCCCTCTCCTCCATGGAGTGCGGTCCAGTTGGGCCTGAACTCATGCGGTTTGGAATGCGGGAAGGATTTGCTCCATCGGCCGTCCATATCCCCGTATTGGGGTCCTTCGCCCACAGGTTTCCGCCTGGATGACCTCCACCATGTCCGTCGGCGCTTCCCATGGTTCGCCCCTGCATGGTGTGGTTCTCGATCTTCTCTTCCGCATATACTACCATATTCGTCGTGATCGGTACATCCTGGGCGGCATGGGACATCTGTACCGTCAGGCTACTCGGGTCCCTGGTTACGTGCCCTTCCCGCATGGACCCAGCCGGTGCCGTGTGTTCCCCGAGCATTGTGGATTCGCTGAACATGGGAACAAACGGCAGCGCACCCGGGTCAACACGCGGAGGCGCGTATGGTGCCTCTGCAGGGCCGCCCATGGGTTTCTCCATGGCGCTCCTGAGGGTCTTAACCCGCTCCACCAGCTCTACCGCGGCCGGCTTTGCCGGGAGCTCCGGACCCGAGGTGAGGGGCTGTAGCTCCTCTAGCCTTTTCAGGCGTCCCGACATGTCCTCCACTAAGTGGAGGAGGCTGTCCACCACTTGCTGCTGCTTCTGCAGGGCCAGCTCCAGATTCTCCCGGTACCGGGCCTGATCCGCTCGCAGCTCCTCCATGTGGTTCTCCGCGGCCGACTGGTCATCCAGGATCCCCGCGACGTCTTCCTCTAGACCATCCTTGGTGTTGTCCAGGCGGTCAACGCGATGCATGATGGCGTCCATCCCCATCTTCGGGTACTTGCCCATGAGGAAGGCCACGTGCTCGCAGTGGCACGCAGCGTGCTTTCCGCCGGATTCAGCACATCCCGCGGTTCCCGGCACCTCAGACTCATCGCCCATGGGCGTATCGCCTATGGCGTCTGTCTCTGGTCCCGTGTGCCGGGGCACAGGTGCCGTCCGGGCCCTGGCTGGCCTCTCCAAGCCCTCGGCGTCGTGCTTCAGGGCGGGCTCGGGGGCCGTATGCGCCCTGGCGATCGGCGCGGACATCTCCGACTCCGAGGGTGGCTCGTAGGCTGTCCGATAGCCCTCGGAGTGCCCCTCGGATTCCCACAGCCTGACCGGGCTGGGGTCCGTGTCCATAGCCCCGGCGTCCCTTGCCGCGGACTTGGGTGACCCGTGCTTCCGGTAGCGCCGGGCCCGTCCTCCACTGCTGCCTGAATGACAGGCCTCGTCAGAGTCCTCCGCGGCGGAGCGGAGGTTGCATGCCTTTCGGCAGCGACGCTCACACATGGAGACCAGGTCCTCCATGTCACGTCCTCCTCTTCCCGACTGTCGTACTTCTCTTCGGGCTTCAACTTCCGGAGTTCGCCATGCTCTTGAACGTCTCGGTTCTTCTATGGCTCCAATCTCCGGCGTGGTCTCCACCGAGTCCACAATACGCACCCGGGGCGTACTTGGGCAGGGCTCACAAGGGCCCAAGTCCCCGGGTCGGCGGTTGGTAGGGGCAGCAGGTAAGCCTCTGCTACCATAAAGAAGGTCCCTACCAGGACCGGCCCCCGCTGTGCCCCTTCTGCCTGTAATCCCTGCTGATTTGCTCCGGATCAATGCTTGCATTTCTCAAAGTCCAGGGTCCAAAATCCAAAAATATAGAAAATAAAATCCTCCTTCAACCCTGAATAGCAACCAGATCCCACAAGTACAGCAATAACCCAATTCACAATCCAAATCAGGCTGCGGGCTTCCGTTCAGCACATCGATTGTCTCACGATGGCGGGCATGTACAAGAATTGCACCAAGGAGGAAAGCCCTGAAATTGGCATATGAACACAAATAAAGCAAAGTTGGGGAAAGATGGAAACGTACACAATCACAGCCATAGACCCCTCATTCCCTGGACTCAAGACCTTCCCTTGACTCACCAACATATTGCCCTGAACCCAGTCAAATAAGATGGCCAAATGCCATGTGTCAAAAGTCACTACATGAACCCCAAAAATGTGTTCACTCCGAAGCCTCTAAATCCTAGCCCAATAGGGAAGGTGGCGTGTCATGGCCTAGAGTGGCACTCAGGACCATGCCCTACCCTGACATAACCTTGGATGGACTTGGAGTCGAATGGCTTGGAGATATGCCCCATGAGTTTGAACTCATAACATGCCAAAAAACTGCCAATTCACACCATATTGGCCATATATCAAATATATGCTCAAAATTGAGGTTACCACTTATCCAAAGGCTCAAAGCATGCATGGAATCGAAGTCTATTATTCATGGAGAATATAGACCAAAGGTCAATGCCCATGTACCCCCCCACTTTACCCTCGAAACCCCTTCGGGTATGGGCGCCACGCACTGCCCAAGTCAGCCCATGATCTTGAGACAAATTCTTGTGATCCTTCGTGCGCCAAGCCAAATGGAGTACGCGATCCGGCATATGGTGGTGTTCAACTCCAAAGCATATGCCAACATATGAACAACATACCATGGTTCGACTCCCCATAGGCTTCTTGCTGTTTGCCGACCAGGTAAGTACACAAAACGCAAAAATGAGCAAAAATTGAGGTCAAAAACACGAAAATATGACCAAATACAAAGTTGTCATGATAGTATGTCTCTATGCTCACCCATGATATCCGCTCATGGTTCAATACACAAATGATTGGAACCATTTGCAAACAATTCCCCCACTTGGATCCCCAATCGGGCGCATGGAGATACCTTCGCCACCTATATCTACATGCCCCATGAAAATGGGAGTGTACTCATGGATCTCTTTGCCAAACATACCATGAGCAATACATATGCGGTAGACTTGGTCTAGCGCTTTGAATTCCACAATTGAGACATGGGCAAAACCCTTGTCACGTATGGCTCCCCATCTCTTCGGCCACACGAAGATATATAACATGGGCGTGAGCATATCAAGACATATACCATGCATAAAAAACATACCCTCAAAAGTGGCTCCCACCATGATATGCCATGTCCCTCCATGGACATAACTTCACGTTAAAAATGCGTAGGAACCCAAAGAAAAGTATCTATGCAACCCCAACACTCATGCGGTACACTCGAAAGTCGCATTAAAATATTCGGTTGCACGGTCCAAGAGTTATATATCACTTTATACCCTCTTGACCATTATCCCTTGCAACATCGGGCATGTGTACGCACCAAAGGCGTTTGATGCTTCCTAAATTAAGTTGAGACCAAGGCGCTTGCAACGCAACTTTGCTTATTCTCTTTCCTCACACTCGCTCGTAGATATGGTCCTTCAAAGTGGTCCCACGATTCACTTTTGTTTCCCTTATATCTCCAAGTCAAATGGGTGGCAAGTATAAGGGAAACCTGATTCGGGCATAGGGAAAAGCGTATGACCACTCGAAGACGACCAAATCAAGTGCCGCGATGTCGAAGTCGAAAATCCGGTCGAATCGAAGTCAAAATATCTGGAAATAACAGTTAACCAATCGGTTAACGCAAAATCGCGAGCCAACTGACAGTCGCCGATACATTGACCATCAGAACGAAAGGCTGAAAAATTACGGAAACATTATGATAATAAACCCCTGTTGATTCCTGATATTCGGATATATAAATCTCCGCTGGCGGCGCCTCGGTACTGAATATGGCCGCTCATAGCCGGAATGGCCAAACCTATCACACTATCACATCAGGTTAGGTCAGGTGGATGGGAGAGTATGATATCAGCCAATGGCGGCTTGCCGGCACATAGATACACACCCCAAGTGACCCCAAGATGGCCACGGGGGTCCGAACCGGCTTCAGCAGGCGGAGGACCCCTCGGAGGACCGCAAGGAGGAGGACCACCTAGTGGACCCCCAAGCAGAAGGTCCCCTGGGGGACCACCAGGCGGCAACCCCCGCGAAGAACCGCCGGGACTGGACATCCCCTGGTGATGGTTCGTCTACCTCAAGAGGAAGATCTGGAACTTGGAGCGCGAGGCGCAGACCAACAAGATCGAGAGCGGCAAGAGGGCTGCTGTCGCCGCTAAGGCTCAGAAGGAGCTTGACATCGCCAAGTTCCATGCTGGCAAGCTGAGCGGCGTGGTCACCAATCTGCAGAGGAGGTTGGGGGACCTGAGGAGCAACGGAAGCGACCAGCCGCCCCCTCTCCTATGACAGCTGCGGATCCGGGCCTAATCCAGGCAGATCCCCTGGCCGCATCGAAGCCCCTTGGGGTGACCATGTGCCCTCCACCCGTGGCAGCGCCCCACAGAGCGACTTCATGGCCCTGCGGCGCAGCGGAGAGGGGGAGCAGGACAAATGGTCGAATGCCGACTACCGCAGGTGCCTCGACCCCCTCTGTACCCCCGTTCAACCTGAGTGGCCGAGGCACGCCTCGGAGCCAGCCGCATCGGCGTATGGCCGATACGGAGCGCTGCGAAATGTGGTCCTTGAAGAGGACATGGACTGGGACATCCAGGGCCCTGATGGAGACCCCACGGGTGACTTTGGGATCAGCTCACCCCCGGGACCGGCTGGCAGTGGCGGCAACGCGAGGAGGAGGAGTACCCGGAAGGCGTACGCCAAAAAGTCCTTGGAGGAGCGTACGTGGAGGAGATGGGGCGCAGCTGCTTGGACTTATAGGAGGAGATGGATGTAAGGGCCGTGGGAAACCACTGGGGATGCCGGTGGGAGCCTCGGTCGAGCTTGCAACCCACGTTCAGGGGTCACAGCTCAGGGAGGGTGTCCTCTCCATGCCCCTTGGAGTGTGGGCGGCAGGGGGGGGGTGTGCCCAGGCTTGGAAGGTCATGGCGCGCTGGGGCTGGATGGGGAGCCTTGCCTGCCGCCCTGGTCGGTGGTGTCGCGGCGGGGGGTGCAGCAGGGCGGCCTTGTGTGCGCTATGCTGCGACTTGCTCGGCTGCGTGCAGCGAGGGGGGCGCCGCAGGCTCTTGGGCTCGGGGCGGCTTGGTGTTTGTGGGCGGCGGGGGGCGTTTGAGGGGTCAGTCTCCGTCGCCGTTCGCGCCCGTGTGCCGTGCGCTGCCGGCGCGTGCCACGCCCACCCAGCAATACCCATTGCCGTGTGTCTGCGCCCGCTGTCGCCCACCACGGCCAGGATGGGAGTTACGGTCCAGTCGCAGGAAGTTCCCCCCCGCATGTCCTGGCGTGCGGACAGTGTTTGGGACTGGAGGTGCTCAGGCTCAGCAGGTCATTGCCCGCTGGGGGGAGCACCTTGGGTAGCCCCCCCTCCTTCTGCGTTTTCCATCCCGGGTTTGGTCGAACGGGTGCCAGGTCGTCGCCGTGGCCTTCGCCGGTGGGTCCCGCTGTCACCTGCATCCCAACTCTTGACGGGGCCGGGGTAGCGCCAGTTGGTGAGGGCGGCGCGCATGGCCCACGGCATCCAGATATTGGCCTCTGCGTCCATGATGCAGAGCACCGCCGCCCCCTCCAGTAGAGCCGGCCACCCCGGCTACAAGAGGACCCTTTCTTGGTCCTCCCGGGCAACCCACCCCCCTGGGGGCATGTCTTGGTTCCCCCTGTCCAGCCGGAGGAGCAAGGCATCGAACAGCTGGTTCCTCTTGTACCCCGAGGTGGCCCACTTCAGCCACCCATACACCTCAAGTAACACGGGGAGGGTCTTGCTTCCCAGCACGTTGGAGACTGGGTCCGAGTCCCGGACCCAGTCGTCCCGGGCCTCTGCGGGGCACGAGACCCCCACTTCCCCCCTTGCTGGTTCTGCCCGCGGCTCCTGTGCTGCCGAGGCGGCGGCCATCTGCGCCCGCTCCGCTCTGGGGTTCCGCGCCGCCGGGGGGGCGGCCATCTGTGCGGGCTCCGCCCGCGGCTCCCGCACCGCAGGGGCGGGGTCGTGCGGAACGTCGCCATGTGGGGGGGCCGGGCGGCGGGGGAGCTGGGGGGGCTGTAGGGACCAGGGGCCCCAAGGCGGGGTCGATGCTGTAGATCGGCAGGGGTTGGTGGTGATGGGCCTGGTGCGCTGGCATCTGCTGGATGCCGGGTAGATGCAGAGCACCGCCTGAACCTCCTGCTGACGGGCCTCCCCGCGTGCCTTTCCTTGCGAATGGTGCCCTCTGCCCTTCCCATCCCCTCCCGCCCCTGAGCCGCGCCCTCCCTGTCTGCGATGGCCCGCGTTGCCCGCTTCCTCCTTGTCCCCGGGCCCTCTCCCTGCCCCTGCTCTCTTGCTCCTGTGCGCCCCCTCCTGCCTGCCTCCTTGCCCGTGTCCCCTACCGTGCTCGTACCCTTCTGGGCGCCGCACGTGCCTTTGCCTTTCCTGTGTGCTGTCGACCTCTGCTGCGGCCTGGGCCTTTGCCCTTCCCGTGCGCCTGCAACCCTCCGCCACTGCTTGCGCCCTGGCCCTTCCATTGTGCCTGCCCTCCACGCCGCAGCTCCGTGTGCCTTTGACCGTACCTGGTACCTGCCGCCCTCCTCTGTCGCCTGCCACCTTTCCACGTTTGCCCTGCGTGCCCTGCCCTGTGCCTCTGCTCTTTGCACCTCGCCCTGCACGATTGTCGCCTCTTCTGCGGCCCCCTCCGTGATCTCCATGCCCCCCGGTCCCCTCGTGTTCTGCTTGGACCACGCGACGTTGCAGCTGCGGCAGCATGATGTCCATCGGTCTGCATCCGGGCGCCCGGGCGCGAACAGGCCGTGGCGTCCCTTCGAGGGAGGCGGCCTTAGGCGGGTACGGCTTCACGTGGGTGTGGCTTAGTCGGGTGTGGGCGCGGTACTTGGCGCCCTCCCTGCTCTGCGTTGCGGCTGCGGCAGCCGCTTGTGGCTGGCTCGGCAAAGAGCTCTGAGACCGTGTGGGGCCGGTCCCGCGCGCCGTTGGCGTACCAGGGGCTGCGGCATGATCGGCTCGAGCTGTGGTTGCGGCCCCATGCGGCCGGTCTTGCGGCGCGTCCAGGGCACCACTTGCTGGCGGGGCGGCGGGGGCAGCGGCCTGGGTGGCGGGGTCGGCCTCCCTGGGCAGCACCGATTCGGGCGCCGGCGGTTCAGGGTCGCTGGGAACCGTCTGGGGCTGCCCAGCTGGCGGCCTGACCAGAACCGCGGCCTCTGCCAGCCGCCGCTCTTCCCAGGGATTTTAACCGCGCATCCTGGGCAGACGAGGGAGCGGGAGCGGAACCAGGGGGGGCCATTGGAGTCCGACATTGCTGCTACTGTGTCAGCCATGTGTGACTGCAGGCGTGCCTGTCCTACTATCTCCCAGTGCGCGCGTGGCGTGCCCTGAATGGAGCCGTGTGGTGCCGGGGGGGAGGGGGGGGGCGTAGTGGTAGCCCCGGGTGGTCATGGGCCGGTGGTCATCCACCAGCACTGGGGCAGGAGGCGGGCGACCCGTTCAGCCCACATCCTGTGCCACAGCTCCCAGTCCGGGGCGGGGCTCAGGGCCTTGGGCCCCCAGGGATCCTCGGGGTTCGCCGGTGGGAGCCACACAAGGTGGAGCCCCTTGACTGCGGTGGCCTCCTGGGTCTGCAGGAAGGTGTCTACCCCGTCCCGTGCCTCGGGCGCCGGGAGGGGGGGGCGGGGTACGGCCGCTGCCACGTAGAGGTGGGTAGGGGTGGCCCCTAGGACCCGCTCCGGGTCCCTGCGGGTCGCGACGGCAAGGAGGAGTGGGGAGGTGCCCAGGCGCTCCTGCTAGAGGACCTGCCCTCTTTGGTAGGCGCCCCTGATCCCGGACCGGGGGGGGGGAAATGTGCGGGTGGGCCCAGCTTCGAGGCGCGTGGGTCGCTGGTTGGAGAGCAGGGCACCTGGTGGGCTCCCGCTGGGACGCATCGCATGAGATGGCGTATGGGGGAGTTGACCTCGTTCCGTCATACACCGGGTTGGTCGGGCAGGGGCGGGGGGTAGCCTCGCCCGCGCATTCCACAAATATTGTGATTTCCTTGGCTTTGAAGTCCTTGTCCAGCGGGTGCAAGAGGTGGAGCGCGGCATCCAGCTGGGACATCCCTCCCGGGTATGTAGCCCGTGCCTGGTTCAGGTACAGGGCCGCGTCCATGGACAAGCAGGTCCTCAGGGCGTGCAGCAGGGCCGGGGCGCTGCTGTCGAGAGAGATGGTCGACCCCTCGCTCGTCAGCCGCGGCGCATCTCCCATTGAAAGGGGCTGACCTGACTGGTTGGAAGTGCGCCACTGCATCCAGTACCCTTAGAGGGCCACCTCGGGGTCCACGAGTCCCCGGCAAACGGCGTTCACAACCCGGTCCATTGCCCTGAGTAGCGTGAAAGCTCCAGCCTGGCTCAGGGCTCGGACAGCCGGGAGGGCGGCCTCGCTGAGAAAAGCCCTCGCGCTGCTCACCGGCTGGTGCAGGGCGGCGGCATGAGCCGCGTGCGACTCAACCACCGCGCCTGGTACCAGGCCCTGCACCGTCGCCTGTTGCGCCCGACAGCGGGCTCGGGCATGCTCCGGCCCGTCCCCCCTTTGAAGGGGCATTGTGTTGCGCGCTCTGCATTGCGCCGACTGGTGGTCAGGGTGCAAACAGTCAGGGTGCACGACGGACGAGGGTTCCCTCAGGTGCCCCTGGATCCACAGGAGGGCGGCACCTGCGGGGCCTGCTTGGCCGTGCGAGGGGGTCTGTGCGCCCTCGATGCGCCGCTGCAGCGCCTCCTCCTCCGTGCGCAGGCGCAGGCCCGGGGGTGACTCGGTCCAAGGGCACGCGGCAACCTGGGAGCACTGTGTGCGCCCGTTCATGCCCATCGGTGCGGTAGAAGACACCGTGTCACACTCCCCGCAGAGCTGGGAGGTGTGTGGGAGGTGGGAGGCCCGGGACCGGGGGTCAAGGGGGCGCAGCCAGACATTCTCGCAGCGTTGGCAGAGGGGGCCGTGGAGCACCAGTAGGCAGGCGGGGACGGGGCGTCCGTAGTCTCTTTTGAGAGTTCTCTGCCACGCCGCCTGCCATGTATCCTCAGGGAGTACCCCGTGGTCGTGGAGGCCGCTATGCGGTCATCCCACTCTGGGCAGGGGTGCCCGTGGGTGGTCGTCATATACGTGTGACCCCCGCTGAGGTTGGGTACAAGAGCGTCCGACGGCATCCATCCGCGGTGCCCAGGTGGGGGAGGGCCAGCAGGGGGCCGTCGGCGACCGCCTTCCTTCCCACCGTCAGCGAGTTGTAGACGTTCAGCTCTCGGCGCAGCGCGGCAGCGCGGTCGGGGGCGAAGCATTAGGAGTAGGGGTTCTGAAAGGTCACCTTACCGGGACAGGGTGTCATCGTAGGTAGGCCCCCCTTTTTTGAAATGCGCCAGGGTGAGCCGGGTGCCCCCCTCCTCCGGAGGAAACCACCAGATGGTGGCCGCGTCCCGCCCCTGAGCACGTATCTCCGCGGCCCGGAGTATGTTGGCGGTGTGTAGCCCCAGCCGGGGGGGGAGGGGTGCCCAGAGGAGCGAGGACATGTGGCCCCGCCACCCCTGTATGGGGCTCTGGGGCCGCCTGCAGCCTTTCAGTGGTCTCCACGCCCCACGGACGCTGAGGGCCCGCCCCACGAATTACGGTGTGTCCTGGTAGGCTGTGTGGTCCCCACCACTCCAGTGGCACGGCGGCATACTGTGTTGCCAGGGTTCCCTGCGAGCTCGTTGTTGTACACCACCGGCTCCACTTGTGCGCCCTCTCAGGGTCCACAATGTGCGCCTCCCATGCGGTCATGGAGTTGCGTCCGATGAACCACGGTGGGAAGAGCGCGCCTCGGAGGTGTTTTCAGAAACCCCCACAGGCAGGTCCTGGTAGAGGTGGGGATCTTCCTGGGCGGGACACTCCAGAGTGCCGTTCACCAGGCGGAGGGAATCCTGGAAATCCCTGCTGGAGCACGGGGGAGGGGGGGGCTAGTCGCCCTCTGTTGCTGTGAGCCATTGTTGCACCTCGGCCGCTGCGCTGTGAGGCCTGCGGAGGCGGTGCTCCAGCCGCCGGCTGCGGATCTCCCACGCAAAGACCCCCAGCCGGAGCATGTGCTGCGGAAGTCGTCCACAGTGGTCCCCCCCCGGCGGGTCGTAGCAGGCGATCATGCACATCTGTGCCTCTGCCGCCTCAGGCACCAGCCGGGGGAAGAAGACCTCCATCATGGCGCCAGCGCAGGTCCACAAGGCAACCCACAGCGCCTTATCCCCGGGCGGGAGGTGTCGGACCAATTCTTGGACTGCCTGGGGTTGGTGTGGCAAGAGGAGCCGTGACTGGGTGCAGCCCACCTGCATCTGCACGGGGGTCTCTTCCCTGCCCCCGCAGAGGAGGCATGGCTGTGCGAGGACGGTGATGCCGAAGAGCGGCTCCTTCCGGGTGCGGAGCCTGCGTTGCACCGGCCTGTGGCGGTCCCTGGCCAGTAGTGCCTGGTGGTTGGTGGCCGCCGCTGTGAGGTCCCGGGCGTGGACGTAGGCCGTGGCATGGGCCGTGCCCAGGGGGGTGTGCCCTCGATGTGTCGACGCGTGACTGAGTTGCGCCTGCTGGGCTACTGTGCCAAGCGTCCGCATGGTGGGGGGCGGTGGCTCAAGGTGGCCGTCACTGCCGGTGACAATGAGCTGGGCGTGGCCGGCGCCTGGCGGTGTGTTCTTGAGGACGGCATCCTGTGACGCCAACCAGTCCGCCTTGTGCAGCAGCGCGTTGCTGTGGTGGGAGGTGGTTGGGGCAAACCAGAAAGGGGTTCCCGGTGTGCTGCCCGCGCACACGCGGGCCGTCCTGAAGCAATTTCAGGGGCATCTGGTTGATTGCCTTCGCCGCACCCGCAGGGACCCCAGTGGCCCGTTCGTGGTCCGCGTTCCGCAGGGGGTGGACCCACAGCCTGTGGGTGCCGTACTGCAGGGTGAGGGAGGCGGGCACCCCTTCCAGTCGGGTACCGTGCCCTGGATGGCCACCGCCTAAGGGGGGGTGAGGTCGGCCGCGAGGGCGACATTGGTGGTGTGTCTGCAGGGCCCGCCCCCCTACGCAACGGAGGACCTGTGGCCCCAGGCCTCTGGGTTCAAATAGTATCCAGTGCGGCTGAGCCACCCCATGTTGAGGGCGGCAGAGTGCCACCGGACGTTGGGGTGCCTGGCAGTCAGCTGGTCTACACTCAGGGCCAACCTGGTGTTTGTACGGATCACCGGGTGATAATGGAACCAGATCTCGGCCCGGGCGACGGTACTCTTCCAGGATTGGGGCGCTGTCAGGTGCTCCTGGAGCCACACTGGGCCCTCGCGTTGATGCTGCACTATGTGCTCTGTGTCTTTGGGTTGGTCCTCCAGCGCGTGCAGCGCCATGTGCTGGTCCTGTGGCACCACCGTAGCCACTAGCAGGGTGGTACCGCGGGGTAGCCACCTGGGCCTGGGCTGGCCGGCCCCCACCTGTACCACCAGCCATTCGGCTCAAAGCGGTGCTTGCTCCTCCGCCTGGGTGCACTGGTTGTCCTTTGCTACCAACCACACTGATGTCGGTGCGTGGGGTCGTGGGCGCAGGGCCTCGGGGCACGCCACGTCTTTGTTGGGTGCCCCGTGTTCGGCATCCACCAGCACGTCGCGGAGGATGTACATGACGGCAACCGGAGGGTGGTATGACGCCTCCTGCGTCGGTGAGGATAGGTCGCTCTTCCGACGGTAGCCCCCCAAGTGGAGGTGTAGGCTGTCCGAGGTCAACCGCGGGCCAGTTTGGGGGTCTTTTCTGGCCCTCATGAAGTGGATGAGCGCCAGGCGGGGGTTTGCGTGCCGATGGTGTGGCCTCAGTTGACCAGGGCGTCGCGCCAACGAGCAGGTTGGTGGGCCCTTGTTCGCAGCCGCAGTAGTGGAGGTGCTCGTTGGCGCACTCGTTGAGGCGCTCCCGCAATCCTGCCGGCCACGGGTCGTTGTTGTCCGGGAAGGGGTGGTGCGGGCCGTGGTGCCTCTGCGAGGGCGTGGCGTAGGGTGCCGTCAAGCAGCATGTCTCACAGTGCCGCAACATGGCGGTACGCAGCGTGACGACATTGCCCCGGGAGGACTGCAGCTGGACTTGGGCCGCCCTGGGACACGCGATGGGGTTGTAGAGCCCGACCTGCAGGGCAGTCAGAGCCCGAGGTATGCGATTGATCCAGTCGCCCCCCCCCAGGGACAAGAACTCCGGGACGGGGTAGTGCACCCCTGTGGCACGTGCCATGTGCCCCGGCGATTTCCCACAACATCCCTGGGGGCCTCGGCCCGCACAGAGGCCCAGCGGTGGTGAACCAGTGTGCCCGGGAGGGCCACCGCTGCCTGCTGGTACCTTGTTAGCACCCTTGTGAGCCCCAGGGTCCGGTCGTCCTCTAGGCTGTCTCGGGAGGCGTCAAAGGCGTACTGCGTCCTGTCTTTCGCGACCTGGATGGTGATGTGGTCGAGGTGCCGCGCAGTGTCAGAGTCGTCAGCGATGAAGGGGGCGATGTACTGGGTCATACCCCGCCAGGATCGCAAGGATGACGTTATGTACCACTTTGGGCGGCGCCAGTGTGTTGAGACACGAGTGGTGCACCGCCGCCAGGTGCAGCTGGTGCTTGCGCTGCAGGACCCATTCCCCGTCCAGCTGCAGCTGGAGTCCCGGGTAGCTGATGGAGTCTGCTGCCGGCACCCAGTGCCAGGGGTTTTCCAGGTGGGGGCAGAGGCGCAGGTAGGGACCCCGGACTCCCTCCGTAGTGGCCATGGCGCACTTGCGGGGGTTGAGCTCCATCCCCATCAGGTAGGTAGGTAGGTCCTCTCGGGACTGGGGTTGCCCCGCAGGGAGGTCTTACGAAGGGGCTTTTGCTCACCCACCCACGGCCCTACTGCACGTGCTCCCAAGTACGCGGCCAGCGCGTCTACGCCCTCAAAGAAGTGCTGCAGCGTGGGGGCCACTACCAGCAGGTTGTCGAAATTGGCCTGGATGAGGCCTCTGTCGGCCTCTCCTGGCGGGCGTAGGTGGTGCCCCTGGGCCCTTAGCAGGGGCGCAAGGAGGAATGCATACAGCAGGGGCCTCTCGAGGCTGCCCTGCCGGACCCCGCGCAGCATGTGGACTGGCTGCGTCAGTCCGTGAGCGGTGGCGATTCTCAGCCTGGCTGCCGTGCGGAGGAAAAGCAGGAGGCCAATGACCGCCGGCTGCATAGAAAGGTGGCACAGGATGAGATGGAGTGCGCCGTACGGGGCGGTGTTGAAGGCCTTGCGGCCGTCAAAAGAGAGAACGCAGTTTGACTTCCACCGTCGGAGCTGCTGTTGCGCAATTAACAGGGGGGGGCCGGTGTTGGAGCCAGGGAGGACCCCATGCTGCCAGTTGCTGACCACGCCGTGTCGTGTGAGCACCTCCGTGATACGCTGGGTGAGAGGGCCCGTGAGCAGCTTCATGTCCAGTAGGCCCAGGGCTATGGGCCGGTAGTCGTACAGCTTGGCAGAGCCCGCAACCTTGGTGCTGAGCCAAATGTGGGCATCTCTCCAGTGGGTTGGTGGCGGGGCGCCCCGGAGAATGGTCCAATAGGCGTGGACCAGGAGTCACTGGTCGCGTGCTGGGAGGGCCTTGATGAAGCGGGCCTCTATGTGGTTGGGGCCGGGGGCCTTGCCACTGGCCTTGTACAGTGCAGACTGCAGGTCTCGCATGGAGTACTGTTGGATCTGGGCGCACGCTCCCTCCAGGACCTGGGGCAGGTGGCGGCGGAGGACTGCCTGGAAGCTGGGGAGGTCCACCGGGCGCTTCTCGTACAGCTCCCGCCAGAAGGCGCGGACCGCCGACATCACATCATTGGCCTCCATCAGGGGCTTTTATGTGTTGGGGACCCGTACGTTCCAGAGGCCCGACAGGCCCAGGGCTGCAACCTTGATGGCCCTCCAGAAAGATGTCCTTGGTTGGTGCCCTAGATACTTTGATGAAATCCAGCTGGTTTTGAAGTTGAAAACCCAAACCAAAGCAGCAAGTAGAGCAAGAACAGGATGTGGATCGAATCAACGAATAGTTTTGAAATCCAGTGTAACACAGAAGGGCTGCAGATACACAAAGCAGGTATAAACACAAAGATTCAATCACAAATGGATAATACAAAAGATTTTATATGAAAACTGGACTGACTCTAGCCTCCAAGATAGCATCAAGCACTTCATGTGCACTCTTTTGGGTGAAATGGTGCTGGTTAGGAATGTGGGGCATAGATGTCAGGCCAACACAGAAGATGACTTGGCCAAGCAACTGAATTCAGAAACAGTTAAAAAGTAGAACCACAATAAGTGGTAGAAACAATTGAGTATAGGGGTCTTGGGGTGGGAGACCACTAGGCTTAACCTCCAAGGCCTAAAGCATGAAATGCCTATTCTCTTTCGGTATATCCTCCATGAAGGAAGGTACCTCCGCTCAGTTGAGTGGTAGGGGTGAACTTCATGGTGGGCTACGGTTACAACCCTAGTTAATTTGAGAAAGTGTACTTTGGGCTTCAAAAGAGTGATGAAAATACTTAAGTTAGTCTTAGCATCAACAAAAGGGTTTTAAGGGGGGCTTGGCCTGGATCAAGCCCTCCAAGAGAGACATAGCAGTGACTTTTTCTTACTCCCCCCTGGAGTACTAGTTAGCTAAGCTAGTAGGACCAAGGAACAAGGCTCAAATATTCCCAAAATTACCTCAGAAAATGCATTAAACGTACCAGAAACATCCTCGTCAGTTCAGAGAAGCCTATCACACTGTAGGTACCCTCAAAAAAAAAGTGTAATGTACTGTGAATGATGTCCCTTCGATGGGGCATTCCTCGAAGGTCGCCAGCATGCGACGAAGACTTTTGGTAAAAATTTGGGGGTCGTGGGGTTTGAACCCAGGACTCCCTCCCTAGAGCACATATGCTTGCCCACTAGGGTACAGTTGAACGCTGTAACTCGGACCGCGATCACCGTATAAACAGCGTTTAACAAATCAAATCGCTAAAAATTGACGAAAGCACGCGAGAAATTGTCATTTTTACACCAAAACTCAAAGTCTCAGACAAGCGCAACGGGAGCGGACTTCAAAAACAAGGTTGCGCAAGCGTAAAGGGCTTTTGAAGAAGAAGAAAAAGAAGAGCCGTAGTTTTTAACGTTCTAAAGGAAATTTTTGCACAGTTGCATCAAAGTTTTTATAAACCTTAGGGAAAAGTATTCAAACTCAACCCACACAACAGACCAGGTGGACAACCCACCTCTCAGGTATGCGAGTCCCATCACACACGCATGCATTGCGTTTGTGTTGGTTGCTTCGTTAAAACGTTAGGGTTGTCAACGCTGTGTTCGTTGGGGGTTCGGGTGCTCCTCTCCCTTGCTCTGCACAGGTCAAAACAGGAATGAAAGGTATGCGATGCGAATGGAGCACGCAGCGCACACGTAGGGTTAGAATATGCGCTGTGCTTGCAATGCATGTGACTAATCGAGGCATTCACATGCTGTGGCGCTTTCCCTGTACCCCAATTCACCCTTGTTCTCTCTTCACAGGGAAGTAAAGGAAGTGCTTGCTCGTGTTTGTTTGCTCGCGTGTAGGTGTAGCGCTAAAGTAGGGTTGCTTAAAACGCTTAGGCTTGTTTTGCGTTCGCTTCACTTCGGCATTCACACGATGCATGGTGAGTAAGGTAGGTAAGCCCAGGAGGAGCTCACCTCCTGGTTGAGTCAGTGTGGTAATGTTCTCGCCTCCCTTCCCTGCATGCGTGCACACGATGCATTAAAGGGCTGTGCACGCGGTATGAACCCTTGCCAGGTTACCAAGGGCTTCGCCCTACGTTCCATAAGGGAACGGGCGAAGTCCTCAAGCTTGCTTGCTTGCAACTGGGTTCAGGAACAGGGTATTATAGGGCACACTAAGAAGCGTATAATACGTGGAGTGTGTCTTGGTTCCTCTGTCCTGAACCCAGTCCATTTGCCTCTGTTGTACAGGTGGAAGAGGTTCAGGGTGATTGGTGCAGTCCCTTTGAGCCTTTGAGCAGCGCTAAAACATGCTGCGCAGATCCCACAATCAATTGACTGCGCCTCAGCCAGGAATGGCGAGGGCAGTTCAACTCCATCGACATCCGCGCTGTGCACGCCATCTGTGCGCCCTTTGCCTCCAAGCCCTAGCGGGGAAACGTGTTGTGACGTCCCTGTTAGGCCAAAGTTGCTTAGCCGCGCTGTGTTCTCTTGTCTTCTCCACAGGAGGGTCAATAGGACCCGAGACCTCATTGACAGCAACATCAAGTAGCGTGTGTAGGGGTTAGGGTCAGCAGGCTTGGCAGGAGTTGAGTGCAGGTGATGAGTGCTCACCCTGCCTTCGAAGGCCGGTGCTGGCGTTAGTCAGTGTAGTGTAGTGGTGTCTCCTGTCCCGCGTGATTTTCCTCGTGAACAGGGGAGTGCGTTAGCTTTTGGCCTTTAGCAAAAATGCACACTTGGCCACCCTTCCCCTATAGTAGGTAGGGCTTTTGCCGTCTTCCCCCAAGGATAGGCGCCAGCACAGAAATTGGGCGCCATAGGAGTGGTACTGAACTGACTAGGACCTTCCGTCCGACATCAGCGAGGCCCATTGAGTTGGGAGCCAGACCGGGGAGAGAAGTGAGACACACACAGACATTCGTATCACACATACGGGTATGGTATGACCTGTAAGGAAGGGTAGAACCCCATGGGTCTGGACCAGTCAGGGGTCCTAAATGTGGGCTCCTCTGTCCAAGAGGAGGGAAGACACACCTTGCCACATAACACCTTGCTTGTCATACCCCCCTGGTGTAGTAACCCAACGTTCTTCGTTGGCTCCCGAAGGTCATTACATCAGGGCAGTCCCCATGCAACACATGGTCAACAAGGCATACACTCGCTGGGTGGCTGCAATCCTGATAAGCGGCCACCTGGCCCACGCTGGAAACCAGAGTAATGGGTCTGCAGGGCACAGACAGGGTCAGTGCAGTGCTCAGTAAGCAGTAGTCTGTGAAAAACCAATGGCTTTCGGCCAGGGAGTGGTTGTCACGGGGGGCTAACGGTCCTGTCCTGCGATGCAATGCAGGGCCACTGTGACAACTGCTCTTACACCCATACACAAGCACGTCTGCACAAGAGTGCTCACTGCACCTGTGAGGTTAGAACACAGTCAGTAGACCGACACCGGGGAATTCGTTTCGCTTTTTACGCTGGGACATAGTCTCAGCACGGGTCAGTAGCTGCCCCTCGTTGTTCTCAACGAGGTAGGAGCGGAAGATAGGGTTGATACTCAGATCTGGTTGTATGAAGGCTGACATAGGTTCCCAGGTCGCCTCAGATAACCCATAGCCATCCCACAGGGTTAGGAATTTCCAGCCCTGTTTATACTCGTGGCGAGCAATACCTGCAACCATGTAGTAACCATCGACTGCCATCCCATCGGCAGTCATCTCTTCGAGTTCGTCTGCCTGCTCTGGACTGGCAGCGTTCTCTAGGTCTATACGCTCGACCTCACTGTCGCTGAGGCGCCACTCATCCCAAGACAAATCGTCAGGGGAGTGATAGTGCCTCAACTGTTTAGGTGCACACAGCAGTTCACCACCTAGACGTGGACTGCACCTGACATGGATCCTAGATCCATCTATCCTGATGATACAATAGGGTCCAAAATAAGGGTCCTGTAGGCAGTTACGTTCCCAGGAGGGTAGGCGTGAATGGTGAACCAAAACAAGGTCACCAACCTTGAAGCTGGCAGGTCACCGTAGGCGGTTCTGTTGGCTCAGTTCACGGTCACGGATGTGTCTCAGGTTAGTCCCAGCCTGGTTAACCAGAGACTGCTTGTAATCCAGCCAATCTCCCACAGGGCTCTTGAAGTCCTCAGAAAAGGGGGTTTTGAAGAACCAAGCAGGTCGTCCTCCATGGAACAGTTCGTGGGGGGTGAAACCCGTAGAGGAGCTCCGCTGCGAGTTCATGGTCAGCACTGCCCAGGGCACCAGGCGTACCCAGTCCTTGATACGCTCCTGTTTCATCAGGATTCTTAAGTTTTGCTCCACCACACGGTTCTGTCTCTCACAGAGAGGGTTAGACGTGTGGGTATAGGGCACACCTGTGGTTACCTCCACGTTGAGGGCATTTAGCACTCTTTGTACCACCCAGTGTCACTGCGGATGCGTACATCCTCATCAGATTGCACCTGCTTAGGTGCCCCATAGGGTTTGAACCATTGTTCGACCAACAGGTTCACAGTCTTGTCACCTGTGATTTTCTTATTGCAAGGGAAGACACGGGTGAAGCGAGATAGGCCACAGGTGACCCCTAGGCAACTATCATAGCCGCCGAAGCATGGTAGGCCGTGGATGAAACCCACGTAGAGAAGAGAGTTAGCACAATAGGGTATGGTTAAGCTGGATATCAGGCCCCTATCTCTACTGTCGCTCTGCCTGCTGGCATGACAGCCACAAGCATCCACAATGGTCTGCATACGCGACCTCAGTTCAGTCAGGGTTAGACTAGAGTAGAAACACTCACGGAGGAAGTCCACTGAGCTATTAGCGCCAGTGTGACCAGAACTGAGATGGGACCACTGTAGGCACCCATCCAGTCGTGCCTCAGGCACCACAACTCGGTCCTCGTAGAAGAGGTACTGATTGTTTTTTTACCACTGGTGCCCGTCAATGACACGGGGTTCGAGACCAGTGCTGAGGGTTTGAAGAATTTCTTTATACTCTGAATGATGGTCGGTTAGACTCCAACCCTCCAGGATTCCAGCAGTGCGCATGGACAGGTCAAGCTGGACATCCATACGCTGGAAAGCCTCTCTGGCGAGCGCCTCAGAGCTCTCACCTATAAGCGCAGCGAATTTGTTGCGCGATATATAGTCAGACAGTTCATTCTTTATTCCGGGGATATGATGCACTGTCAGCCTGAACTGGCTCAGGTAAGTCCACCATCGCTTTAGCTTTGCTTTCTCTGGTGGTGGGCCCTTCTGAGAAGACTTCACAGATTCCTGGTCACACAGCCAGACAATAGGGTTAGATCCCAGGAGTCGGGATTGTGACAAAAGCACCAACATACCGGCCAGGAGTTCCTGGTCACAGGTGCTGTAATTGGAACGCGCTTGGTTTCATTTCGAATTCCAGTGTCCCAGCGGCACCAGTCGCCACTCACTGGTAGGATAGTCATGTTTCAACGAACCATCATGGTTCAGTCCACTAGTACGATAATGGCAGTGGGTTAGTTCAGCGGTGTCAAGCTCCTGCCATTGGTAGATCGTACCAGCCCCCCCTACATCACTGGCATCAGTGATCAGGACTATCTCGCCCTTAGGGCGGGGTACTCCCAGGCAGTTGGAGGAGGCAATCTTCTTCTTCAACTGCTGGAAACACTCTTCCTCTCTGGCGGTCCACCTCCAGGGAGTAGGTTTCTTGACTAGGTCAGTGAGGGGGGCAGAGGAGTAAGTAAAATTTGGGATGTGACGCCGATAGAAATTACAGGCGCCCACAAAACTCCTCACGTCGTGTAGACCCTTCTTAGGGTCATCGCGAATCTGCATGTCCTGTAAGGGCTGCATCTTAGACGCGGCCGGTTTCCACCAACCATACCCCACGTCGAAACCCAAATATTCCATCTCCTCTTTCATGAACTCACATTTTTTGAGTTTGATTCGGAGATGGTTTTCTTCACAAACAATGAAAAATTCACGGAGGAGAAGGACATGGTCCTCTTGGGTATTAGTACCCAAACTCACGTTGTCGATGTGAGCCTCCATTTCTGCACCCCGTGAAATCAACTCCTGTACTAGAGGCTTGCGCCTCAGTATGTACAAAATTATGTTCATTAGCTCCTTGAAGAGCGCTGGGGCATTAGCCAGCCCGAAAGGCATAACCTTCCACTTAAAGACACGTCCCTTAGGGGTTATAAAAGCCAGCTGCTCCTGAGCTGCGGCGGTTAGGTCCACAGGCCAGAAACCAGAGTGTTTGTCCATTTTGGTCTTGTACCTGCATTTGGCAATACGCTCCAGGGTATTTTCCATGTTAGGAATACTCCCTGAGTGGTTCTTGGTTTTCTTGTTGACCTCACCATAGTCTACAACCAGTCGTAGAGCAGTCGATCCTGGTTTGGTAACCAGGAAACAGGGACTGCAGTGATGGGGGTAGTCTCCTTTCTTCTATTCTTCAACGAGGCCAGCATCTATACATTCCTGGATCTGGCGCTCGATTTCTTCAACCTGTTCCTGTGGAGCGGGATAGGGACGACGCCTCATTCGTGTCTTTTCAAATTCAGGTTTCAGTTTCAGGTCCATCTGGACCAGTTTTTCACAAGAGAGGGGGGGCGGCAAGGCGCCGAACACCTCCTCATAGGTTATCAGCAGTTTCTTCAGTCGGGGGTCAAGGTTAAGACTCTCGAATTTTTGCAGGAAATCCTCCTCAGCAAGGAGGTTGCTCTTTCCATGTTCTTTCTTTTTCTGCTGATCAGCAGTTTCGGCAGGCACAGAACCATCGTCCCACTCAGGGGGACATTGCTGCCCATAGTGCAGAGAATACACTAGCGGTATCTCAGGATCAGGCAGCGTATAGGAATCATTGTCCTCCTCAGACCTGATGGAGGATTTCAAGGTCTGTCTGAGGTATTGCAGCCGCTCTTGGCGCTCAATACCTTTGGCCTTCAGGTACAACGGCCGCCGGAGTTCCTGAGTGTCATGCTCAGACAATGGCATGTTATTAGCAGCAGGCCGCGCCAGAGCATCAGCAATCCGGGCCACGGGTTCACCTGTGTGCATAGGCTGCATGTGTAGCACTGGCTTCCCAACAGGGGAAGCGGGCTCAGAGGTTGACTCTAGATCTACCTCCTCCAGCAACAGCTGGGCTAGGAAGGCACTGTGTTTTAGGTCAACACAGCTGGGATCAACAGGAGGAATAGTGCTGGCGATCTCAGACAGTTGGTCGTCAGCATCCTCCTTTACAGCTGCAGGTTCCAGATAGCCATCAGGAGACTCACACCCTGTAAGTGTGGCAGATAGGTGCTCAGGAGATCGACTTTTGAGATCAGAAAGGGTCAGGCCACAATTTTCGGCCATGACCACTTTCAGTAGCACCTGGTCTAGGTCACACAGGGGTACAGGATTGAGAGATCCATCAACGATGGACAGGAAACTGGCCCACTCAGGGGCCTTCATAGCTGTGTCTGAGTCCTCAGGCAGAAAGATGGGGCCGTCGGGGAGTTGCACTCTTCCAACGGTCATTTGATCTAGCCTACGGCGCCAGTAAGCATGTTCACCAGAGCAGCCCCAGTCAGGGGTGCACATGACAACCCTTCCTCCCTTATAAGCGATTTTGGTTAGAACCTTCGCGAGCAGGGGGAGGGGAGGGTTAGCATACACTAGGCCCATTGCTTTCCAGAAGAAACGGAAAGCATTGTTCAATTGTTTCGAGCAGTACAACTGCATGATGTGCTGTTGTTGGCTCGCAAACAACTCTACCTGGATGTCATCCAGGTTTAACTGAAGGGCCGCCAGTCCATTTTCAAGAACGTGACGGGCCAGTTGGTATTTTTTAGTACGGTAGTTAGTCTTCGATGCGTAGCGCAGCCCAGACTCTTTTCGTCCTGACAGCTTCAAAGGTACGGAGAACAGCCCACTGCCAAAGTCGCAGTGGAAAGAATAGGGGCGCTGGAGAGACAGTTTTTTTACCTGGGGGTTTCTTCGTAGGAAGTCTGTACCAATGACGATGTCAAAGGCGTCGGTGTCCAGCACTCTGCAGTGTTGCGTCACGGTTTCGTTGCCCAGGCATATAGTCACATCGAACCCCTCCCAAGGAATGGATGGTACGCCCATCTTCTACTCTTATGGCCACGGTCTTAGTTTTCTTGAAAGTCCTTAGCAGGTGCCGGGCCACTATGGAAAGTGTTGCACCGGTGTCAAGCACCGCTCGAAAAACTTGATCCCCGATTTTCACGAGGATCCAGAAAACCAAGTCCTCCTCTTCAGAGCCGCACCCCTGCTCCTCATCAGGGAACTTGACATCCGCCCCTGCAGCTTTGAGGGACCTGGCCATCCAGGCCAAGCGCCTCTTCTTGGAGTCATTCCCCTCAGGGGTAGCGTTATCCCCCTTGGGGCGCTTCTTGGGATCACCTGCGGCAGGAGGGGGTGTAGCAGCAGGAGGGGGTGTAGCAACGGGCGCTGATGAGCACCTCTGGGGGTTAGGGGGTCCATTCTTGCCACCCACCTTGCCACCTCCTTTACCACCTTTATCCCCATTCTGAGGGTTTTTGGTGGGTGTTTGGGTCTTCCGGCGTTCGGCCTCCTGACGCTTGAGTTTATCACTCTCGCGTTTCTTTATGTGACTTTGGTCTTCGTAGTGACGACGTTTGCCACAATAGCCACAGGTGATGGTACACGTGAAATTATCCTGATGGGTCACAGGTTTCCCATCCTTGGTCTGCTGCTGTCGTTTCATCTGCAGCATACAGCTACTGCGTTGATCGCAGTCAGGGGCATGACAAGCCCCCCCCTTGTCATTGACAGTTTTGCAGTAGAACAAAGGGGGTGTACCTGCCTCAGGTTTAACCTCATTCATGGCACGTAGGTTACCCCTTCCGTTACCACCTCCCTGGTTGGCGTTAGTTGGATTTTCAGGCCCTTTCCCTTCGCCACGTTCGGGGGTAGGGTTACTCCCTCGACCCAAGTGCTTCTTGAGGAATTTCTCCATGTGGGAGTCATTCTCCCTCTCAAGAGCTAGCTCAATCAGGAGGTCCACCAGTTCATGGTACGAGTGGGTCCGACTCTTTCTCTCAGAGGTAGAGCGGCAATCATCCCACGTATGTTGGGGGATCTTACTCATGAGCCACAGGTGGGGCTCAGTGGCTCCGTAGGAGCCCACGTTCATCCGCGAAAACAGATACTCCACGTCGCACACGCATTCAGAGATTCGCGCAGCGGAAGGAAACTCAGGGAGCAAAGGTACCTCCTCTATCTGTGTGCGCACACTGAGGTCAGTCTCATAGACTGGGAACGCTTTCTCCAACCTCATGAGTACCTCTGCCCAGGTGGAACAGGTTTTCACAATCTTTTTCACCTGATTTTGCAAAAATTTCTTTTTGCATGAGCATTTCAGCAGTGAGCATTTGGTCGCCACATCCACATGGGATTGGCCAGTCAGCAAAAAACTCAGCTAATTCTTCTGCCCATTCGGGCAGAATTTTGGGGTCGAACTCCGGCAGTTTTGCACGTAGACACATTTTGAGTCCAGTGAAGACTGTTCGATCAAATTTACACTGCAAAACTACTTTACAGCAGAACCCAGTAGGCAGAGTCACCCGATGGATGCCCCTTACGCCATTGGGTCAGTGCAAATTCGGGTGCTCGGCGCCTCAAGATCCTGTAGGGCGTTCGCCGGCACATGAGAGGGTGATATACACGATATATCATGAGAGTTGGATGTGCATTCGAAACTGTAAGCAAAGCCTGGCTAACAGAGGGTACTTTCGGCTGTGGTCAGGGTGGATTGGCTAGCTACATCGTATGGAATTACTGGAGGCATGAGGAGAGACATACAACAGGTTCAGGCCGCTAGTTCGGGGGCAAGAATCTGTTGATCCGAGGCTGTTTGGGATCAGGAGGGTGTGAGGCCGGGGGGGCGGAGCGGGTTCGCTGCGCTTTCGCCCTTTGTGCTGCGCCTGGGCTCCGTCACGTCGGGGTGGCGCAGGGGGAGGAGGGGGGGGGGGCATGGGGGCCAATAGGCTGCAGGTAGGCGTCCAGGGCGCGTTGCGCTGCGCTGGGCTTTGCTGGCTTGGGCGGTGCCGGGGGGGGGGGGCGTTTTTTCCGCTGTGGCTGATCCGAGGCTGTGCGTTTCGGGGGTGTCAACACCGCCGCAGGCAGGGCCGAGGGGGGAACGTTTTTTGGCTGGTCCCGGGGGGCATGGTCTCTAGAGGTACTGAATTCACCCAGGGAATCAAAATCATTGTTTCTGGTTACTGGTGGGCCAATGGCCCCGGGTGGGTTGTCGTGCAGAAATTTGTTGGCGTCCTCGATGAGTGGCGTGAGCGCCCTATTGCGTTTAACCAGGGCGCTGTCAAAGTCCTTAGCATGCAGTGCGGGGTCCTTGCCTGACGGGGTCGTTGCAAGCGTTGTGTGGAGCGTTTTTGGGACGAGCGTTCTGGTAGCGAGGTAGAGGTAGAGCAGCACTCATCCCACGTACGTTGGGGGATCTTACTCATGAGTCACTGGTGGGGCTCAGTGGCTCCGTAGGAGCCCACGTTCATCCGCGAAAACAGATACTCCACGTCGCACACGTATTCAGAGATTCGCGCAGCGGAAGGAAACTCAGGGAGCATAGGTAGCTCCTCTTTCTGTGTGCGCACACTGAGGTCAGTCTCATAGACTGGGAACGCTTTCTCCAACCTCTGGAGTACCTCTGCCTAGTTGGAACAGGTTTTCACAATCTGTTTCACCTGTTTTTGCAAAAATTTCTTTTTGCAGGAGCGTTTCAGCAGTGAGCATTTGGTGGCCACATCCACATGGGATTGGCCAGTGCGCAAAAGAAACTCAGCAAATTCTTCTGTCCATTCGGGCAGATTTTTGGGGTCGAACTCCGGCAGTTCCAGCTGGATGTTCGCCTGGGCAATAGGTCTGCCCGTCTTCCCGGCCCCCGGAGTTAGGCCAGAAGGTGACAGCCCTCTTTTCTCAGTCTCTGTCACAGGCACGTCCTGTAGTTCAGCGATAGGGACTGTCCTGGCACGAGGATGAAAAGGGCTGGGGCAAGTGACCTTGGGTAGCAACCTGGACACCCTTGAACTTTTGAGATCATCAGCCAATGTGCTCAGTCCTGGTGAGGGTGAGGCCAGTGCTGGCTGGGGTAAGGGTTCAGTGATACCCAATTTAGCCTTGACAGCCTCAGAAAGGGCTGTCACGTCAGGGTCTTCAGACCCAGACAGCAATTTGGCCAGTAACTCGGCCGTACGGTCCAAGGCCCCATGAGTTGGCTCTGGTAGATGGGGAGCTTTCACATATGCGGAGCACACTTCAGGGCTTTTGCTAGTGATTGGCAGCTCTGGACGCCATACTGGCCCTCGACGTTGCCTGGGTAGAGACACTGTGTCGGCCAGGTCCGTAGGTGGGCCGGAGTAAGGGTAGGAACCCATGTCCGTGTACGGTGGGGATCCCAAGGCGTCTAGTGGTTCCTCTCCATCTTCACCTGTGACGGACTTGTAGTACTCGTCGTGGAGAATATATTCGTTGATTTTCCTTCTGAATTCGCCTTCTTCATCAGGTTCTCGAACCGAGGTAGCCGTTGAAGAAGAAGCTGGGCATATGGATCTGCAGATCGACGCAGCAACCCTTCGGCGGAGGTGCTGAAGGCTATCACCACGGGCTGCTATGGCCTCTGTGGTTAATCTGGGCGCATCTTGGTCCGCCCTTCTGTGTACTGGATCTTCTTGAGACCCATATGCGGCTCTGAGCTTGGGCTCACTCATTGACGTGGGCCCACTGCTGCCAGGTTGAACTTGTACACTCTGAATTGGCCAGGTCCTGGCAGACATCTGTACTGATGGTGTGGACATTTTGTTTCTGGTTTTGGCTTGTGTACTTCTCAGAGTCGGTTCGAAAGGTTCTCAACTGCTGCCTTCTGCTACCGGAAAGATGTCCTTGATTGGTGCGCTAGATATTTTGATGAAATCCTGCAGGTTTTGAAGTTGAAAACCCAAACCAAAGCAGCAAGTAGAGCAAGAACAGAATGTCGATCGAATCAATGAATAGTTTTGAAATCCAGTGTAACACAGAAGGGCTGCGGATAGACAAAGCAGGTATAAACACAAAGATTCAATCACAAATGGATAATACAAAAGATTTTATATGAAAACTGGACTGACTCTAGCCTCCAAGATAGCATCAAGCACTTCATGTGCACTCTTTTGGGTGAAATGGTGCTGGTTAGGAATGTGGGGCATAGATGTCAGGCCAACACAGAAGATGACTTGGCCAAGTAACTGAATTTAGAAGCAGTTAAAAAGTAGAACCACAATAAGTGGTAGAAACAATTGAGTATAGGGGTCTTGCGGTGGGAGACCACTAGGCTTAACCTCCAAGGCCTAAAGCATGAAATGCCTATTTTCTTTCGGTATATCCTCCATGAAGGAAGCTATCTCCGCTCAGTTGAGTGGTAGGGGTGAACTTCATGGCGGGCTAGGCTTACAACCCTAGTTACTTTGAGAAAGTGTACTTTAGGCTTCAAAAGAGTGATAAAAATACATAAGTTAGTCTTAGCATCAACAAAACGGTTTTAAGGGGGGCTTGGCCTGGATCAAGACCTCCAAGAAGGACATGGCAGTGACTTTTTCTTACTCCACCTCTCGGCCTTACACCACTGGACTATGTCCTGGGCGTGGCGGCGCCAGAAGTCCTTGAAGGCGCGCTTGCAGTCGGCCAGCAGGAGCACGCGGAGGTGGCGGATCTCCTCCTCTAGGGCGGCTGCCTGCATCTCCAGCTCCTCCTGTATTTTGCACTGCATGGCGGGGCGGAACACTGGCCACGCACCGCTCAGCACATTCTTCAACCGGAGCGCACCCTCAGGGTGGCCGGGCTGCGTTTGCCAGGTATGCCCCTGGCGCACGGGCCGCCAGGCCGTTGTACCGGAGCAACGCCGCTTGGAGCTGCTTCCCGCATTCGGGGGGGTCCCTGCCAATCAGGTCTGACCCTGCCGCTGATGGCTCCTGGCGTCCGACCACGCGCGCTAGGGCGTCATGCGCCGACTGGAGGTCCTCCAACACGTTCCCCACGGCCGCCGGGGGCATGGACAGGTAGCTCTCCTGCTCGGCGGGGCTCAGCCAGGGCGCCAGGGAGGGCTGGTTTGTGCGGCGGTGACCGCCGCCCACAAGCACCGTCGGACAGGCGCAGCGTCAGAGGTGTACGCGAGGAGGCGGCCCCCTATGTGGCTGTAGGGGGCTGCTGCCTGCCCCGCCATATTGAGGAGGCCCAGTAGGACCAGGCGGACCGTAAGGTGGTCCGACCAGACCACCTGGCGGTGCGCCATGCTGCGAGCCCAGACGCTTTCCCGCAGGCAGCATGGCAGGAGGGGCTCATGGACAAGGTACGTTTCCACCCTGTGTCAAGACGCGTGGAGTGTGGGCGTTATGTCTTCCGCCCCGCCTGCCGTGGCCCTCCCGAGGCCGCAGGCCTCCAAGCCTGAGCGGAAGTGCTCAGTGGCCTGGTTGGTGGTGCCATCCATGTAGATGTTGGTGTCGCCGGCGATGATTACTGGTTGCCGCCCATCGAGGCTGCTTGCCGTGGGGTACATTTGTATGTCGGCCGAGAACACCGCCCACCTGTGGCCCACA
Organism: Eutreptiella sp. 'Long Island Sound 2002'; assembly: GCA_964036045.1. Lineage (NCBI taxonomy): Eukaryota > Euglenozoa > Euglenophyceae > Eutreptiales > Eutreptiaceae > Eutreptiella > Eutreptiella sp. 'Long Island Sound 2002'. Next base: position 65,382,173 of record OZ038378.1, read on the forward strand.
GACGTTGATGGGGGTGAGGTCTGTGCCGATTCCTAGGACTGCGGCCTTCCTGATGACCAGTTCCGTGAAGCTGAGGACCTTGTGCTCGGCCACGTACCTGCTGCTGAATGCGATGAGGAGGCCTCCCTCCCGCGAGGTGGAGCCTGTCCCCGCCGGGCGGCTACTGAAGAAACGGGTGTACCCCTTGTCCCTGAGTGCCCCTGCCACGTGCATCTCCTTGCGCCCGGGTGGCGATCCCTGTTATCTGGGGCATTATGGCAAAGCCCTCCTCCTAGGGTAGCATACCGGTGATGAGGTGATCCTTGTCGGTGCAGGCGGCCGGCCCCCAGCGCCGTCGGAGTATGTCGCAGAGGGACCGGTCCGGCGGGACGAGGCGGTTGCGCAGATTCCAGCAGAGGAGCCAGAGGGCGGTGTCCGCCGCGTACTCCTGGGGTCAGCTGTCCCTCATGGGCAGTTGCGCCGCGGTGTCTACTAGGGCCGCCAGGTCTCGGGGTGCGCAGGGGCCAGGGGGTCCGGGGAGACCGCCCCCAGAGGGGCGCAAAAGGGGGCGGCGGCCAGCCCTGCTGGGATGGATCCTTGGTGAACCCCCCCGCCATCCCCTGGGTGCGCGTCGGCGAGTGGTATTCATCTCTTAGGGGGGCATCGGCCGCAGCCTCTACCTCCTCCAGGGCCACTGCGCTGTCGGGCGCCAGGGGGGGGGGGGCTCTGGGCGTAGGGGGCGTGCCACGCGGACCATTGCGCCCTCCCCTGGAGGATGTGGAAGGCCGCTTCCTTCTCTTCTGCTGGGGCGGCGGCGTGCACCACGTGCCATGCAAGGTGCCTCATCATCGCCCCGATTGTGTAGAATTTGTCTGCACACAGAGGTCATTTTGTGGGCTCCGTGCCCCCCCTCGTCAAAGGGAGCGGTACCGACTTTCGGACGGAGCTCTCTGGTGTCGGATTGAAGGGCAGCTTGGCCAGCGGGGCTGTGTCTGGCGCTAGTGTGCGGCTTGGGGCCGACGCATGGAGGGCCCTCAACGTTGGTGCACGTCAGAGGCCGCGGATAGCGGTGTGTTGCGTGTCCGCCTGGAGCCCCTCCTGCCAGTGTGTTGGGCCGATTTGGCGGTTGGGCTGACCCTTCAGCGCAGGTCGTGGAAAGCCTGAGACCAGTGGTACACCGTGGCCGTAACCGTCAGCTTGAGCACCGGCCACACCCCTGGTCTCGCCGCTCCTGCGTGGTCCTTGAGGCGGGCTTGGAGCTGGAGGGCGTGGTGGTCACCCTCCTGCGGCGCCTTGACGATCACGCGGGCTCAGTCTGCCACACAGCCTGTGACCTGTGGCGATGTGCGCGTCCGCCGGGCTGAACATGCAGACTACCGGCTTCGCTGTCTGCTCCCCGCATTGCGCCACAACGAGGGTAACTGCCGTGCGGGCGTGCTTGATGGGCCCTGTGTGGAGGTCCGGGACGTCCGTGTTCCAGATGGCGTCGCCGTGCGGCCCGCAGGCGTTCCTCCTGGTCGGGGCTCGAGATCAAAGTGGGGGGGTTGGGCCTACCTGACTCCTGCCGTCTGCTGGGGGTGCTGATAGTGTGCAGGAAGACTGCCAGCGGCCAGGGGTCCGCTGCCATGTAGTAGGCCTGGGTGGGCGTCGGCTGCCAATCTACGTGGGGTGGGAAGGCCCCTTGCCTGGGGGTGCCATGCATAATGGTTTACTTGCCTTCGGCTAAGACATGCGAGCGGTAGTCCCCGGCCTGACCATGTAGGGCAGCCTGGTAGCCCGCCGCCAGCATCACTAGCGCTTCTCCCTGCTGGGGTTCTGGGGGGCACATTCCGTGGTCCGCCTCCCGGATGCGGCTGCGTTCACGGAGCGTGGCGCGCCACGGGTGGGGCGGATGGTGTTGCAGTCCTTGAATTTTACCTATGATCTGTGTCGGGCCGTGGTGGAGGACGAAGCTTTCTCCGCCATCCGCCAGTAGAGCCGCTGCGACGGCGTACAGCTGTTCCGCCATGAAGGACGCCGTTGGCGCATGTGTCGCCGCGGGTTGGCGGGGCCGCGCACGCTGGCAGGGGACAAGGGGCAGCAATTGCGCCGGGCAGGCTGCCACTGTTTTCATGGTGACCGCCGCGACCGTGAACGCCAGCGCCGTGCAGTCGGCCGGTCTCTACGGCCTGAATCCTGTGGTGTCTCGCGCGAGGTGCCTGCAGGCCGCGGTCCAGGCCGCCACTCCGCAGTTCGTGCGATCCGGTTCAGCCCCTTCCGCGTCGCGGCGCTCACTTTGCTGCACCGCGTGGGTGGGTTCGCTCAGGGGCCCCTGCAGCAGTGCCTGCTGGCCCTGCCCCTGCAGGAAGGCGGGCTGGGGCGGCTGTGGGAAGCTCTGTGCGCTGAGGCGCTCAAGGTGCGTTCATACGGGTCCTGTTTGCGGCGCTCGCGGGCCGCCTGCAGGAGGAAGAAGAGTTGGTGCAAGTACCAGTGGCTTTGCGCCGCGGATGGGTTGCGGAGGGTCAGCCACTGTTCCACCACGCCCCCCGCGTGGGCGGCCTTGACGCGGCGCTGTAGACCCAGGGTGGCGGGCCTTTTGGACGTGCCCGCTCGCGAGATATGGGCCTGCGGGTAGAGTACCCGCAGGGGTTCCAGCGCTAGGTCCAGCACCTCGTCGGTGAGCTAGTCTTATTAAGCCGACGCCCTGTGCAGAGCGTGGCATACTCTGGGTTTGGGGGCCTGTGAGTTGCTCAAGCACCGGCCCTGTTGGGTAGCGTGCGGCTGGGGCCATCATCCAGTCCCTGCAGTGGCCCAGCGGAGCCCGCCACACCTTGCGGGTGAGGGCTTGGCAGCAGGGCTAAGGGGGGGACCGTCCGTAAGAGGTGGTGGCACACCGCCGGCGGCCGCATGGGGTGCGGCGCGGTAGCCATAATCCATCGTCTTGCCGTATCAGGCACGACGGCCCTGCACTCCACGGTTACCATGCCTTCGGCATGGAGCAAGGCCTGCCCTTGCGCCAGAAGAAAGTACGGTCCCAGGCGTCCACTCTCTCTCCACCGAACCCAGGCCTCTCTCACCTGGGGGCTGCAGAGCAGGGCGTCCGGCAGCTCGGGCGGTGGGAAAGTTCCCTTGACGGCATTGGTGGCTTGGGCAAGGCTTCCCGTGGGCAAGTACCAAAATGGGGGGACGTAGTGGTCCAGCAGCGGTTGTGCCTCCTCTTCGTCCCATTTCGGCCCTGACCCCAGCGGGGCATCCAGGACCGTGCCTGTCTGCAGAAAGGTGCACGTCATTTTGTTGGGTGGATGGTCGCTGCGAGGCTCAGTCCCTCCACTGCGAGGGCCACTGGGAGGTCGCCCTTAGGCCTGCACCAGGGGAAGTCCTGGTCGGCCGGCAAGCAATGGAGGACCCTGGCGATGTCCTCCGTGTTGTCCGTGGGTGTGTCCTCCGGTGCCACGTGCCACGTGATGGCAAGTACTGCCCACGTGGAGAAAGGCCACACCCGCTTTGGGATGTACACCTGGATGGTCCACTGCCGGCGCGCAGGCCGCGCCCGGGACGCATGGAGCACACCGCGGACCATGTCCGCGGCCAGGACCAGCAGCATTTCCCTGGCTCCACGATGATCCCATCTGGCAGTCCGCTGTGGCGGCCCCGGGTGAGTAGGGCCACTTCCGTCTGCCCTGTTTGGGCAACCCGGTCAACGCCCTCCTGGATGGTCACGCTGCCGCGGCTGGTCTCATCCTGGATCCAGCCCTGCGCCACACCGTAGCGCAGGGCGGCGCGTGCGGCAGCATATCAGACTGCGGGCAGCGCTCCGTTGTCGTCTGCGGGCTGGGGGTGTTGCCTGGGGCACCAGCCCTCTCAGGTGAAGTGCACCCGCTACGATGCGGGGCAGAGGGCTTGTATGCTGCCCGCCAGCGGGGTGAGCCCCGCTGGCGTCCCGTTCGCGGGGGCCGTTTAGATCACCTCCACGTCGGACTCCGAGTCCGTGTTCTCCTGGGGAGGGCCCCTGCTATGGCTCTGGAGTCCTAGCGCTCTGATGACCTCGTGCGCTTTGTCCAGCGTCGGAGATCGGGGGCATATATTCTGTGGGGCCTTGGGCCCCGCCATTGTTGCATCCCTGTGCCTGAGAGCAGCGTACAGATCCGCCGTGGCCTTCTGGTGATTGTCTGCTGCGTCCCTGTAGGCATGGTCGATATCATTTCCCCTGGTGCGGGTCTGGGAGGTGTGGGTGAGAGCCTGGTACCGGTCTCGCCATGCACGCTAATGGGGGCTGGTGTTGTGCGCCGTGAGGATGATTGGGAGTCTCTACTGAGCCCCGAGGGGGCGCCTTGTACTTGCTCTGGATGGGCTCACGCTCTTCTGCCCGCCCGTCCTGGAGGCGGGCAGCCGGGGTCCGTTGCCCACCTGCGGCAGGTACGGGTGCGCCGGTGTGGGGATCCCTTGGCCGGCACGCCCTGCGGGGCCCCGCTCGTCTCACTGAGTGGCATGTGGGGTGAGGTGCCCACGATCCTGTTGCCCGGGGTCCGCTGCCTGCTCGTTGTGGCTATGTGGGCCCGTGGGTCCAGCACTGGCCCCAGGGCCAGGGTTAGGCGCTTGCCCTCCCCCGGCTGCCTGTCATTGGGGCAGGCAGCTTGGGTCCGCTGCCAACTTGCTACAGGTGCACGTGTGCAGGAGTGGGGGCCCTGCACTGGCCCTTTGTTTCGCGTGCCCCGCTGGGCGTTGTGTGCCGCAGTGTTGGCGTGAGGTTGCTCCGAGGGGGCACCCCACGCCGCTGTGAGAGGCCTCTGGGGTGAGCCGGTCCCCCTCTTCCGGCTGCCCGTCCTTGGGGCAGATGGCTGGGGGCCAGTTGCCCATTTCCTGTGGGCGCGGGTGTGTGGTTGTGGGCTCTGGCCCTTTGGCTTGCGTGCCCCACTTGGCGATGCCTGCCGCGGGGTCGCAGGAGGTTGCCCCGGGGGGGGGTAGCTCTCAACGGTGCGAGGTGTGTCTGGGGATAAGCGCTCTCCCTCTCCCGGTCGCCCGTCCCTGGGGTGGCTGGCAGGAGCCCGCTGCCTGTTTCTTCTGGGCGTAGGTGGTGCCCGTGTCGGGACCCAGCGCAGGTGCCTCAGCGTGCGCCCTTGTGGGCCCGCGTTTTGCGCTCTGGGGGTGGTCAGAGGGCGTCCTGGGGAGGGGGGGGGGGATCCTCGCGCCTTCCTGTTAGGCGTGTTGGGTTAGGCGTTCATTCGCGCTCGGCTGTGTGTCCTTGGGGCAGGGGTGTGTGCAGATGTGGGGACCCGGCACTTGGCTTTTCGCTTGCTTGCTCCAGGGGGTGTCGCGTGCTGCGAGGGTTGCAGGAGGTTGCCCCAGGGGAGCCATCTCCTGCCGTTGCGAGGGGCGTCTGGTGTCAGGCGGTAGCCCTCTCGCGGCTGCCCGTCCTTAGGGCGGGTAGCCGGGGCCCGTTGCCCGTGTCTTCTGGACGTGGGTGCTGCGGTCGTCGGGACCGGGCACCGACCCCACAGCGTGCGCTCTCGGGAACCGGTGTTGCGCGCTGGGGGGGTGGCAGGGAGGCGTTCCTGGACGGGGTGCCCCGCGCCTTTGCGAGGGGCGCCTGGCATTAGTCGCTCATCCTACCCCAGCCGCCTGTCTTTGGGGCAGGCAGTCGGGGTCTGCTGCTCACCAGCGGATCCTGGCTGCCTGCGCCAAGGACGGGCAGCAGGGGGAGGATGAGCGCCTAAGCCCAGACGCCCCTGACAATGGCGCGACGCACCTCACCCGGAGACGCCCCCCTGCGACGCCCACTGCGCGCAACGCCGGCTCGCAAGAGCGCACGCTGTGGGGTCGTTGCTGGTTCCCCACGCCCGCACCCAGGAGACACAGGCAACGGGACCCGGCTACCCGCCTCAAGGATGGGTGGCCAGGAGGGGGAGAGCGCGTGACACCAGACGCCCCCAACAACAGAGAGAGGTCCCCCCCCCCGGGGCAACCTCCCGCCACCCCAGCGGCGCGCGACACCCAGCAGCACACGCAAGCCAAAGGTGTCGGGTCCCCACACCAGCACACCCGCGCCCACAGTCCGCTGCCCACAGGTTGTGGGCGCGGATGTGTTAGCGTGGGGCCCAGCTCACTTGTCCATTGCCTTGCATGCCCTTTTGGGCGTCCTGCACCGCCAGGGGTGCTGGGGGGTTCCTCCTGCCGTTGTGAGGGCCGTCTGAGGTTAGCTGCTCTCCCTCCTCCAGCCGCCCGTCTATGAGGCAACAACTGGGTGTGGGTGTTGGCGTGGTGGGTGTGGTGTTCGCATGCCTGTGTGGGTGCGTGGCGGTGCGGTGTGTGCTGCGGCGATGTGTTGTATGGCGGTGTCCCCCTCCTTTCGCTGCCCCTGTGCCCCCCTCTCGCCCTTTTCCGAACGATCGTCCTTGGGGCAGGCGGCTGGCTGCGGGTGTGGTGTGGCGTGTAGTGTCCGTTGTGTCAGTCGCTGATTGAGCTTCTCGAAAGGCCAGAGATTCTCATCTTGCACGACGTAAGCCAGGTTGGCCGCGAGCGGCAGCCCCAACGGAAGATCCGTGCCCGGTTTGGGGAAGTGGAATGGGTCTTCAACGCGCTGGGTGACACAGGCGGTCAGGTCAGTCTTGTCAAGGCTGGCCCACTTCCGCAGGTGTTTCTTACCACAAGTCGGAAACCTGTCAGGCTGAAGGTAGCCAATGGCCAGTACATTGTGTGGGGTACGAAGGAAGCCGAGATCGCGCTGCAGTTTGTGAACCATCGTGAAGTGAGCCGCCAGCACCTCGGCAAGGAAATCCTCCTCAAGAGCACTTCTACAAGGCCCAGATGTACTGGGACATGATTGTTCGGGTACAACTTCATGATGGATACGGACTCTGGCGTCCTCCCGGCTCAGGCCTCAATGAGCCTGTACCAGGACGACCAACTCTTGTGGCTATCGTCACCGGAACACCACGTGGAGTGCCAATGGATCCACCCTGAGCGCCATCAGCTCGAAGTAGCCGCACTGGCAACGGAGCTCATAGGGTCCACGCACCAGGAGGACGGCGTCACGCCGGAGGTGGCGAACCAAATGGCTGCTGATCTGGGAGCATCAGATCTGGCCCTGGATGCGTTCTCCTGGGGAACCTCCGCCCATCTTCAGGTGTGTGAGAAGTACTGGAGCGCCCGGGACTCTGCGTGGGAGAATCACTGGGGTCCGCATCAAGGTCTGATGTGGATCAGTTCTCCCAGAATGGACATTGCAAGGGCGGTTGCGAACATTCGCAAGGACCGTTCCAAGGCAGTGTTTGTCGTTCCTATCGGATGTACTGAGGAGGCATGGAACCGAGATCAGGTGGACTCGCTGGACGACATGACCTTGAACAAAGTCATCCTACCGGCTGAAGACAGTGTCTATCAGGACGCTGAGGGGCAGCCCATGCGAGCCCAGAGAGGGCTAACAGAAAACTCCACTATGTGGATGGGGGCGTGGAACAGGCCCATTCCATGGACTTCATGTATGTCAACCGCGTGATTGCGGACCCCGTGCGACAATGCTTCGCGGTTTCCCCCGTTGACATTGGTGAATCGGAGGACCTCCTCTCTGATGAGAAGCTGGATCTGGTTCACGGGTATATGGATCGACACTTTCACAACTGGGTAACCCAGCGATAGAGGAACGGGCAGGACAAAGCCTGGTCTGAAGTCAACGCCATCGTCTCTGGTCCCTATGATGAGAATACCTTCGTAAGGAGGGTACTAGATCACATGTCCAGCCAGGACTAGCGCGTTGGCGGAGAACCCACCCACCTATGGTGATCTTTTCCGCGGCAAGGCCCTAAATGGGCCAATGGGTCATTTCGGGAGACCACAAGAGCCAAAGACGAGTAGGGTCGCTAACCCTCAAGTAAGCTAAGTGGTTCAGCTGCCCGGCAAAGACAAGGCGGAGTCCGATGAGTGCCCCAAGGTCAAGGAATTGGGGGCCAGGCTGAGGCAGAAGTATGGGGATATCTCCTTCTTTGGAACGCCTGTGTTCTGACCGCCGGTTCGTGGACATTACCGTCAGGCCAAGATACGACTGAAGCCAGATCCCTGTGTGTACCGGCACCAGGACGTTGCCCTCAGGAGCGAGAGGAAAGAGGCCATGGAGGAGGTTCTCAGGGAGTTCATCGACAGAGGCTGGTTGGGGCTCTGTCACTCCGAGTGGGCCTGCACCTGTTTCGTCGTCCCCACGAAGGTGGCCGTGGAGTGGCGGCTTATGGTCGACTACCGCGGCCTGAGTGCTTGGACGCAACATGACAGCTATACGCTGCCCCTCATTGGGGACATGCTGCAGAAGCAATTCCGGTGTAGGATCTTCACAGTGAACGACCTGAAACATGGTTATTACCAGATGCCACTCGCCGATGAGTCCCGTGCCTGCAAAGCCATGAGCACCCCACCCGGACCCCTCCAGTTGGAAATGATGCCAATGGGCGTTACCAATGGCAATGCGCTTTCAACAGGATGCTGGAGAACCTGCTGGAGCCATTGCGTGACAGTGCGGACCCCTTTGTTGACGACGTGATCCTTGCGTCAGGGATCCAGGCATGAGCTACGATGAGCTGCTGGAGGCACATCCGAGGGACGTCACCAGTGTGCTGGACCTCCTGGTTCGGCACAAACTGATGGGCAGCAGTGACAATTCCGCCATCGCGGTAGGAAGGGTCGTCTTTGCCTGCCACGTAGCTGGCAATGGGCAACGGAAGCCTATACCTGGCCAAATAGCGGAAATTGAGCAATGGGAGAGGCCTGAGACAGTGTCCAAATTGCAGGCATACCTGGGGTTCTGCAACTACTACTCGGGGTATATCAAGATGTATGCCGAGTATGCAGCCCCGATGACCACCATGCTCAAGGGCAACTGGGAGGTGACCAAGAAGGGGTCCAAGTAGGCTCTGGTCTGGAATGAAGAGTTCCACCCTGCCTTTGAGGGAATGAAACAGGCGCTGATGGCCGCAGTGGGTCTGCACCTCGTGGATCAGAGAGTTTGTCATGCGCACACACGCCTCGGACTACGCCGTTGGCGCCGTATTGGAGCAAGTGCCTTACCATGGGAGGCATGTGAGTTCGCCCTCGGTGGTGCGCTCGGTTCACATTGCCATCGTCTTGCGGTTGCTCCGTATTCTACACCCTTGGTTAGTCCGAGCGGCGGTGGAGGGGAACCTCGGGGTGAATCCCGGCCCTGGTGCTGGGCCCCTGGGGACTCTGCGGCGCTTGTCCATGTAGGTGGCAACACGTGTGGAGTGGACCTATTTTGAAGTGCTTGCTTCTGCCGTAGTTTGCTACCCCATGTATTGTTTGAAGACCATATCATGATTCTCCTGCTGGTACTCCGGCTGAGACAGAATCACAGTTTAAAGAAATAGTTGGGGAGAGCAAGGCAAGCGACGGCAAAGACCACAGCTGCAGTACTTGCACTGATTTGTTACTCTGGTTGACACGTGGTCCACAACGCCAGAGACAATACATGGGCTTACAACACCCCTGAACAACACAAGCAGAACGTAAATACATCTCTGTCAGATACAAACTGTGCAGTAAAGCCCCCACAAGCAGAAGCATTTTGTAGCACCATTGGTGTGCTGTCCTGGCTATCCTGCCGAGCATTCTTATTGTTTCATGATACTTTACATGCGTAGGAATAGCACGTGCGCGCGTCTGTCAAAGTTGTCGGGCTTCAATAAAGTCGTTGAACTGCCTGGAGGTGAAAGCAAAAAATATCCTTGGAATATAGCGCAAGTGTATATGAGCTCAGAACTTGTTTCTGGCTCGGGAGCCTAGCTTTTTTGGGCGACCGCAGTTACACCTCCCTACCAGGACGCACCCACGGGGATGAGGCACATACCCACAGAGTAATGCGGTGGGCCTCACCTCGCACATGCTTGGACCTAGAAACTGTCACAGTCACAACATAGGGCACCCTGAAGCATCCCTACAACAGTCCTGCACCGGCAAGCACAACTAACTGGGTGTTGCTGCACCCCAGCGGACTGTGTACCCTGTGTGCTATTCAAGCAGTTCTATTTCCTATCTCGTTCACAAGTGGTTGGCCGCTCACTGCTGGTCCATGTCTACCCTCAACAGCTGTGGTGTTAGCGATCAACTTTGGGGTCTACACATGTCCCCGATAAAGCAGTGGCTCTTTTTGCGCCTGTGGTTTGACCTATCAACCTGGCTGTGGTTTGACTATCAGCCTGACAGATCTCAGCATGCCATGCATACACTGGAGTTGTCGCGGCATGACAGTTAAAAGGGCAGTGAATATTGATAATAATTTATGGAGTGATGCTGCAGATGATGATGATGAATAATGACGCACTGACACCTGGAGTCATTTGAAATGTGATTTTACATGATGGCAGCAGAAGAAATGATGGCTGACATGATGATTGATGATCAATCGATAAACTGCTGATGAACTGGTGATGCATTGATGAAGTGATGAATGACGAATGATGTATGATAGATGACACTGATGACATGAATGACACTGACATGATTGCTCAGATGAACTGCTGATTGAAATTGGAACTGAAATTGCAAACCTGCTGAATGCTCCTTTTTTCCTTGCGTACCTAAACAGAGGTATGTAGATGGCACTGAATGTAACGCATGCCTGGGTCCCGAACAACCAGCGCACAAGCTGGTACCGAGGGAGAAGCAATTAACACTGCCTTTTGCGGCTGTGCGTTGCCCTGAGTGTGCGTGCGCAGCTTGTGGCTTTACCTATCAAGTCACTTGATGCTCGCTGCTTTTGGCCCCGCAACTAACACTCTTTTCCTCTCCATCACTCGTGTTTTATCTCCCACTCTCTTCATCGCCTTGATTGCTGTTAGTCCTCTTCCCTCTTGGTTTCTCTCCTTGTTTCTTGGTGCGCGAGCGGGGAAGAGAAGTCAGTGGTCAGCGGACTGAGATTAGCATGTTCAGCGTAAGGGCTTGCAACAAACGACAAAGCCTCCCATTGACCATCAACTCAACCAGAACAAGAAAAAAACTGACAAACTGACCCTGACATGAGGAACTATGAAACAAAGCGTTCTACCTCCAACTCAGTGTCAGACCAGAGTGCTTGTTTTCATGGCGCCCAAGCGAAAGCGGGACTGCATTGTGCTCAAAATTTGCGATACCCAGGTTCTTTGCGGCCAATTCCTTCAAACAGCCCTGTTGCAATCCTCCCTCTGTCAGCGTTGCAGTCGTTGTAAGGGGCCTTCCTTGCTGCCAAGACTGCCATGACCTGCTGCTTGTGATCACCCTCATACATGACGAAAGACACATTGTCCCAACTGCAGATATTTAAAAGCCTTGCCATAACGGCACTAACGTGTTTGCGCGTACTGGTTGCAGTGCTGGCTTTCTTCCATTGAGCCGTAGTCCCAGCTTCCATGCGCGCCCTCTGTAAACGCGTCTTGAGGTCCCTCCTCGTGTGAATGTTCGTGGGCACCACTGGACAGACTCAAAGTCCAGAGCGGCACCACACTGTAGTTGACTGGGAGGATACCTTTCATTTGTTGCTGGTGACAGACTCAAAGTCCAGGGCGGCGCCACACTGTAGTTGACTTGGAGGATACCTTTCATATGTTGCTGGTAATCACCTTCGTCTGCCTCTGCCTCTTCCTCTTCGGCATCGAGATCTGCTTCTGCCTCATCCTCTTCGACATTGAGGTCTGCTTCCGCCTTCTTCTCTTTGGCATCGACGTCTCCTTCGATGTCTTCTCCTGGCATCAACGTCAGCTTCTGCCACTTCTTCTTCGACTTGGTCTTGGTAGTAGTCCTCATTTGTGTAGTACAGCTGGAGGTGGAGTCCACTATTCTTGAGGTACCACCATTCTAACTGTTCCTTCTTACCAATAATGAGGGAGTCCCAGTAGTTGTCAGCGTCCAGTTCAATGTGCTCGCTACCATCAGAATCTACTTCTTCTTCGTCTTCTTCATAGTGAGAGGCGGTCTGAAACTCGTTTCCCGAACAACCCAAGACCATAGCATTTCCTTCACTTTGCATCCGCAAGTTATAGAGAACAAGATAAACAAAATCGTACAGCGCCTGAGAATCATGCCAAGGGTCGCACTCACAACAAAGAAGCCTGCAACAAACCCTGGCCGAGCACCTGACTAGGCTAGGGAGTTGCCTTGCAGCAGATAGTGAGTCTATGTGTGCGAACATATCTTGTAGCTGTTGCGCTGTTACTTCCCAGAGATTCTCCGCAGCTTTGGGTCCAGACTTCCAAGACACATCCAGTAGACTTGCCCAAAAATCCTCGAAAACCTCAGTGACGGCGTCTGGCCCTTTCAGACCTGCAATATGAAAACCTTCCCGCGATTCTTGTCCATCGTTGTCTGGCTGTTGGGCATTGGTGTTCCTCTCTTTGTCTATCTCGTCCCACACTATACAGAAAGGGCAACCAAAGAAATATAATTCACATCTGACACTCGTGTCAAGCCCGCCAGCTCTGACCTGGGCTGCCTCCTTTTCAAACTGAGCACGTTCTTTCGCAAGGCGGGCGACGATGTCATCCGGGAAACATGATTCTGTTACGCGGGGGCTGCGTAGCCTTGCATGGCAGCACAACCTACCAATCAAGCAGCTCCTGCATTCGCCAGGCTAAGCTCCTGCTCTGTAGCACCATCATCAAGCGCAGCAGACGTAGAGCATGTATTGTCTTGTAAGTTAACTGTTTGTGGTGCGCTCGGTTCACATTGCCATTTTCTGGCGGTGGCTCCGTGTTCTACACCCTTGGGTAGTCCGAGCGGTGATGAAGGGGAACCTCAGGGTGATTCCCCGCCTTGGTGCTGGGGCCCTGGGGACTCTGCGGCGCTTGCCCATGTAGGTGGCAACAGGCGTGGAGTGGACCTATTTTGAAGTGCTTGCTTCTGCCGTAGTTTGCTGCCCCACTTATTGTTTGAATACCATAACATGATCCTCCTGCTGGTTCTCTGGATGAGACAAAGCCGCAGTTTGCGAAAAAAGTTGGGAGGAACAAGGCGAGCGACGGCAAAGACCAAAGCTGCAGTACTTGCATTGATTGGTTATTCCAGTTGTCATGTCGGTCAAGAACGCAAGGGACAATACATGGGCTTACAACACCCCTGAACAACACAAACAGGAACGTATATACATCTCTGTCAGATACAAACTGTGCAGTAAAACCCCCACAAGCAGAAATATCGTGTAACACTACTGGTGTGCTGTCCTGCCTATTCTGCCGAGCATTCTCATTATGTCATGATACTTTACATGCGTAGGAATAGCACGTGCCCGCGTGTGTCAAAGCTGTCGGGCTTCAATCAAGTCGTCGAACTGCCTGGAGGTGCGTGTACCATAATGTAAGTCTATATGAGCTCAAAACTTGTTGTTGGCTCAGGTGTCTGGCTTTGGTGGGCGACCGCAGTTACATGAGAGGCACGTGCCTGTGGCCTTCTGGAGCCGAGTCCTGGCAGAAAGGCCAGAGACGGACATGGACGTTCCGTGAGAAGGAAGCATATTCCATTGTCATGGCTCTCAGGAAGTGCGCCGGGTACATAGCCCTCCATCCAGTCACGGTCTTCAGAGACCATCAGAGTCCGCCGTCGTGGCACAAGGAGCAAGTGGACACCCCCTCAGACCCAGCCTCCGGGAGAGCCACATGGCACTTGACCTTGGCCAAGCGCGACCTGAAGGTGGTCTCGATTAAGGGAAAGTACAACACCATGGCGGACTGTCTCAGCAGGAGGGCCCATCCTGCCAGCAAGGGCATGAGAGACGTTTCTACCCATGACGATGAGGCTGAGACCGCTGAGGCCAACAGAATCATTGATGATGAGCGTATGATGGAGGAGGAGGGTGTGAAATGCTTCTTCGTCCGGGCAGCAGATGCTCCCCCTGGAAGAAGCGTGAGCAGAGCAGTCCGAGTACTCGCTCCAGAGGGTGCTCAGTCCAACAAGCACATCTTCCCTGAGTAGTGCCTCCAGGATGACTGGACCGATGACTATGCCAAGTGTGAGTGAGCCAAGTTCAAATACTGGGCTCTGACTGACCCTGACGACGGGCAGAAGCGGCCGAAGGCGCTCACCGAGGAAGATGGTAAGCTCTACCGGAACGTTAGATTGCTACTACCGGAGGTAGGTTCGTAAGTGCACTTGGTAGTGGAGAGGCGCCCCATGATTTCCGCTGGCGTCGCCCTTGTGATGTACAGGAAGAGGTTGTGCGGATAAAGAGGGGAGGCAGCTTACATCCCGCTGGACCTGACTGGCGGTTCCCCACAAAGTGGTTCCGGGCAACACTTGGAGGGCTGATGGCCGCCAGCGTGACAAATGTGTCACGCCAGGAGGGTGTGCCCCTGTGCTTGCACACGTCCCCTCCGTTGGACAGAACCTTAGGGGTTCACCGGACTTCCTGGCGTATCCCCTTTTCAAGGCATGCCAGCGGCGTTGTCTTCGTGGTTGGGATCCGAGGTGCTTGCGTGTCGCACGCTCCACCTCGAGTCCCAAAGCAGCGCCGGCCTTACGATGCAGCCTTACATCCAGGCTCAGCATCTCGTTTGGCCGGGTCAACTGCAGGGCATCGGCTGCCTCAGTGCCCTGGCTATGGACACTGGGTTCCCTACTGTTGTGAGGTGCTTGTGTTTGGATCTGAGTTCCGCGGTATCCCCACCAATCCTGGCTGGGGTTGAGGGTCTGTTTTTGGGTACCGCCTCTTAGTGCGCCCCGCCAACCCTGGTTGACGTTTGTGCTGTGTGCGTTTTGGCTTGAGTTTCGCCTTTACCTTGCCAATGCTGGCCTGGCTGTCCGGGTGTGTGTGTTTGTGCGCGTGCTCTGCCAGTACCCCGCCATTCCTACCCGGGGTCTGTGGTGCGTGTGTTTGGGGTCGGGTGTTGGCTTTACCATGCCATTTGTGGCTGGGGTGTGTGGCATGGCTGTGCGTGTGTGGGTTTTGGGTTTCGGCTTCGGGCCGCCATTCCTGGCTCGGGAGTTGGGGTGTGTGTCTTTGTGTGCGCCCTTCAGGCGTATAACCCGCCAATCTTTCCTGGGATGTGCGGCGTGGATGCGTGCACTTGTGCTCGGGCCTCGGCTGCGCCCCGCAGTTCCTGGGTGGGGTGTCGGGGTGTGTGTATTTGTATGCGCGCTCGGCTGCTACCCTGCCATTTCTTGGCTGGGGTTTGTCGTGCGTGTTTCTGTGTTTGTGTTTTGGCTTTCACCCCGCCAATGCTCGCTGGGGTGCTGGGTGCTGGGGTGCGTGTGTTCATGTGCGCGCTCCGCCTGCACCCCGCCAATCCTGGCTGGGGTTCTTGGTGTCTGTGTCTGGGTTTGGATTTTGGTTTTCACCCCGCCAATCCTGGCTTGGGTCCCCGGGTGCGTGTGTTCATGTACAGGCTCCTCCTGCACCCCGCCAATCCTGGCTGTGGTTCGTGGTGCAAGTGTCTGAGTTTGCGTTTTGGCTTTCACCCCGCCAATCCTGGCTGGGGTCTTGGAGTGTGTGTGTTTGTGTACGCGCTTCGCCTGTAACCCACCAGCCCTGGCTGAGGTCTGCCGTGTGGGTGTGTGTGCTTGGGTTGGGGTCTCGGTTGCACTCGCCTATCTTGGCTGTGGTGTTGGATTGTATGTGTTTGTGTGCGCGCTTTGCCCGTACCCCGCCGGTCCTGGCTAGGTCGTGCGGTGTTGGTTTGTCGGGTCCGGTTTTGGCCTTTCATCCTGCCAATCCTTGCTGGGGTGTTGGGGTGTGTGTGTTTGTGTGCGCGCTCCGCCTGTACACCGCCATTCCTGGCTCGGCCGTGCCGTGTGGGTGTGCGTGCTGGGGTTCGGGTCTCGGCTGCACCCCGCCATTCCTTGCTGGGATGTTGGGGTGTTTGTGTTTGTGTGCGCGCTTCGCCCGTACCCCGCCAGTCCTGGCTAGAGTGTGCGGTCTTGGTGTATTGGTTCGGGCTTTGGCCTTCCAGCCCACCAATCCTGGCTGGGGTGTTTGGGTGTGTTTGCTTGTGTGCGCGCTTCGCCTGTACCCCGCAATTGCTGGCTCGGCCGTGCGGTGTGGATGTGCGTGCTCGGGTTTGCGTTACGGCTGCACCCCACCATTCCTCGCTGGGGGTGTTGGGGTGTGTGTGTTTGTGTGCGCTGTCCGCCAGTACCCCGCCTATCCTGGTTGGGGCCTGTGGCCTTTGCGTTTGGGTTCAGGTTTCGGCTCTCACCCCACCTATCCGCGCTGGGGTGTTGGGCTGTGTTTGTTTTTGTGCGTGCTTTGTCCGCACCCCGCCAATCATGGTGCGGTGTTGGTGTGTCCGTTCCCGTTTTGGCT
The DNA here is from genome assembly GCA_964036045.1 of Eutreptiella sp. 'Long Island Sound 2002'. NCBI lineage: Eukaryota > Euglenozoa > Euglenophyceae > Eutreptiales > Eutreptiaceae > Eutreptiella > Eutreptiella sp. 'Long Island Sound 2002'. The sequence goes on from OZ038378.1 coordinate 65,398,395, forward strand.
TTCACCCCGCCAATCCTGGCTGGGGTATCAGGGTGTGTGTGTTTGTGTGCGTGCTTAGCCTGTAGCCCACCAGTCCTGGCTGGGGTGTTCGCTGTGGTTGTGTGCTTCGGTTCGGGTTTTGGCTGCGCCCCGCCATTCCTGGCCGGGTCGTTCGGCTGCTTGTGTGGGTGTACACGCTCTGCCTGGACCCCGCCATTCCCCGCTAGGGTTGCGGTGCGTGGGCTGGATGTTCCCTGGCACCCTCTCCCGTGCCGCGGTTCGTTGTGTGTTGTGCGCGATTCCGGGGACCCGGTGGCCGTTGTTGCTTTGCACCTGTTCATGTGCCTTGATTGTGGCCGGCGGCGTTCCACTCTGGCGTGCCTCCTGGCCCCGCCTGGTGCGCCGCGCTCGTCCGTTCGGGTCGCTCTCGATGTTCCGGTCGGCTTTTCTGTTGCTGTGGTGCCTCCCACCACCCAAGGGGCTCTCGCCCCTGATTTACTGGCCGGCTGCGCGGGGCACGTGGAGGCCGGCCGAGAAACGGGCTCATGGTGCCGCGGAAGGGGTGCCAGGCTCACTCCGTGTTGTACCCGTTCGGGGCCCCGCGAGGGGGTTGTCCCTGGTGGGTCTCTCCGGCTTTGGTCTTCGGCTGCTTGCGCTGCGGTGGATTGGTGTGTGGGGACCCGGTCACTCACACGTCAAGTTTCCTCTACCGCCCGTCGTTGGACGGGGGCCTTGGCTGGTGCACTGGGGCTGTTTTGTGTGGACGCCGACACCTCCCCTGTCGGGTCGTAGGACACCACGCCCGGGTCCCGCGTGTGTATTCCTGTGCTCGCCCGTGCTGGCCGGGTCGGGCGGGCTGGTCTGCTGGGCGCTTTTTGGTGCGCCTCTCCTCTCCTATGGTCGTTTTGTCCTCCTGCTTTGCTCGGCCCCCTCCGGACTTGGGTTGCCTTCTGCACATGGGCTGTTAGAGCCCATTACCCACGCCCTGCACCAGTGGCTGATCGAGCTTCTGGAAAGGCCGGAGATCCTCAGCCTGCACGGTAGCTCCAGCTGAAGACCCGTGTCTGGTGCGGGGAAGTGGAATGGGTCTTCAACGTGTTGGTTGACACAGGCGCCCAGGTCAGTCTTGTCAAGCACAAGTCGGAGACCCGTCAGGCTGAGGGTAGACAATGGCCAGTACATGGTGTGAGGTATGAAGGAAGCCGAAATCGCGGTGCAATTCCTGAAGCATTGTGAATTGGGCCGCCCGGACCTCGGCTAGGAAATCCTCCTCACGAGAAGTTCTACGAGGCCCAGATGGACTGAGACAGGATCGTCAGGTACGATTTGAGGATGGAGACGAACTCTGGCGTTCTCCCGTCCCAGGCCTCAATGACGCTGTACCAGGACGACCAGCTCTCGTGGCTATCGTCACGGGAACACCACATGGAGTGCGAATGGATCCACCCAAAGCGCCATCAGCCTGAAGTAGCCGCACTGGGGACCGAGCCCGTAGGGCCGACTTACCAGGAGTACGGCATCAAGCCGGAAGTGGCGAACCGAGTGGCACCTGATCTCGGAGCATCAGATCTGGCCCTGGATGCGTTCCCCTCAGGATGCTCCGCCCATCTTCGGGTGTGTGAGAAGTACTGGAGCGCCCAGGACTCTGCGTGCAAGAAGCCCTGGTGTCCGTCTCAAGGTCTGAAGTGCATGATATGTGCGGGAGTGGACATCACAAGGGCGGTTGCGAAGATATCCAAGTCCCGTTCCAAGGCAGTGTTTGTCGTCCCTATGGGTTGTACCGAGGACGGGAGTACCCGAGATTGGGTGGCCTCGCTGGACAACACGACCTTGAACAAGGTCATTCTACCGGCTGGTGAGAGTGCCTATCAGGACGCTAAGGGACAGCCCCTGCCACTATGCGGAAGGGGGCCTGGAACAGGCCGATGCCACGGACATCATGTGTGTCAACCGCGTGATTGCAAAGCCCTTGCGGTTTCTCCAGTCGACATTGGTGAATCGGAGGACGTCCTCTCTGACGAGGAGCTTGATCTGGTTCAGGAGTATATGGATCGAACCTTTCACGACTGGGTAACCCAGCGAGATGCGAAAGCCGAGGACAAAGCCTGGTGGGAAGGGAACGCCATCGTCTCTCGTTCCTATGATGGAATGCCTTGGTAAGGAGGGTGCTGAACCACATGTCCAGCCAGGACGAGCCCGTTTGCGGGAACCCACGCATCTATGGTGATCTGTTCCACCGATAGGCCCGAGATGGCCCCATGGGCCATTTGGGGAGACCTCAAGAGCTGGAAGCAAATGGGGTCGCTACCCCTCGAGTAGGCTCAGTGGTCCAGGTGCCCGGCAAAGCCCAAGCGGAGTGCGATAAGTGCCCCAAGACCCAGGCATTGGGCGCCAGCTTGAAGCGGAAGTATCGGGATACCTTCTTCAGTGGAAAGCCTGTGTTCTGACCGCCGGTTCGTGGACCGTACGATCAGGCCAAGATAGGACTGAAGCCAGACCCCCGTGTGTACCGGCACCGGGAAGTTTGGTCTCAGGGGCGATAGGAAAGAGGCCATGGAGAAGATTATCAGGGAGGTCATCAACAGAGGCTGGTTGGAGCCCTGTCACTCCGAGTGGGCCTCCCCCTGCTTCGCTGTCCCCAGGAAGGTGGTTCGGGAGTGGCGGCTTGTCGTCGACTACCGCCGCCTGACTGCTCAGATGCAGCATGACAGCTATACACTGCCCCTCCACAATTCCGGCTGAGAATCTTCACGGTGATCGACCTGAGACATGGTTATCACCAGATCGTTCTCACCGATGCGTCCCGTGCCTGCACAGCCATGAGCACCACACTGGTACCCCTCCAGTGGAAGGTGATGCCCATGGGCATTACCAATGGCGATTCGGCTTTCAAGAGGATGCTCAAGAACCTGCTGGAGCCGGTGCATGACTGTGCGGACCCCTTTGTCAAAGATGGGATCATGGCGTCAGGGGACCCCAGCATGAGCTACGATGAGTTGCTGCAGGCACATGAGAGAAATGTCACCAGACTGCTGGACCTGCGGGTTCGGCACAAACTGACAGGCAGCAGTGACAGGGAACGAAGTGGTCTTCGCAGGCCAGTAGGTAGGTAGGTAGGTGCACTCCGTCGTGGAGAGGCGCCCCATGGTTTGCCCTGGCGTCGCCCCTGTGACGAATAGGAAGAGGTTCTGCGCGTGAAGAGGGGAGGCGGCTTACTTCCCGCTAGACCTGACTGGTGGCCCCCAACAAAGCTGCCCTGGGCAACACCGTGAGGGCTGATCGCCGCCAGCGTGACTGCTCGTCGTGCCGGGAGGCTGGGCCCCCGTGCTTGTGCACCTCCCCACCTTTGGGCGGAACCCTAGGGGTTCACCGGACTTCCTGGCGTAGCTCGTTCCCAAGGCATGCGTGCATGTTCTTGGTACTTGGGTTCCGAGGTGCTTGGGTGTCGCACGCTCCGCCTCGAGTCCCAAAGCAGCGCAGGCCTTAGGATGCAGCCTTATCCCCGGTCTCCGGATCTGGTTTGTCCGGGTCACCTGCATGGCACGGGCTGCCTCAGTGCCCGGGCTATGGACACTGGGTTTTCTACTGTTGCGTGGCGCTTGTGTTTGGGTCTGGGTTGTGGTTGGGTTCGGGTTTCTGCTGTGCCCCGCCACTCCTGGCTGGGGTGTTGGGGTGTGTGTGCGCTTGTGTGTGCGCTCCGCTTGTACCCTGCCACTGCTGGCTGGGGTGAGCGGTGTGGGTGTGTGTGGTTGGGTTCGGGTTCCGGCTGCGCCCCACCACTCCTGGCTGGGGTGTCGGGGTTTGTGTCTGCTTGTGTGCGCGCTCCGCTTGCACCCCGCCACTCCTGGCTGGGGTGTGCGGCGTGGGTGTGTGTGATTCGGCTCGGGTTTCGGTTGCGCCCCGCCACTCCTGGCTGGGGTGTTGGGGTGTGTGTGTGCTCGTGTGCGCGCTCTGCTTGCACCCAGCCACTCCTTGCACGGGTGTGCGGTGTGGGTGTGTGCGTTTGGGCTCGGATTTCTGCTGCGCCCCGCCACTCCTAGCTGGGGTGTGCGTTGTGGGTGTGTGTGCTCGGCCTCGGGTTTTTGCTGCGCCCCACCACTCCTGACTGGGGTGTTGGGCTGTGTGTGTGCTCGTGTGCGCGCTCCGCTTGCACCCCGCCACTCCTGGCTGGGGTGTGCGTTGTGGCTGTGTGTGCGCGTGCTCGGGTTTTGGCTGCGCCCCGCCACTCCTGGCTGGGGTGTTGGGCTGTGTGTGTGCTTGTGGGCGCGCTCCGCTTGCATCCCCCCACTCCTGGCTGGGGTGCGCGGTGTGCGTGTGTGTGTTTGGGCTCGGGTTTCGGCTGCGCCCCGCCACTCCTGGCTGGGGTGTTGGGCTGTGTGTGTGCTCATGTGCGCGCTCCGCTTGCACCCAGCAACTTCTGGCACGGGTGCGCGATGTGGGTGTGTGTGTTTGGGCTCAGGTTTTGGCTGCGCCCCGCCACTCCTGGCGGGGGTGTTGGGGTGTGGGTGTGCCTGTGTGCGCGCTCTGCTTGCACCCCGCCACTCCTGGCTGGCATGCGCGCTGTGGGTGTGTGTGTTTGGGCTCTGGTTTCGGCTGCGCCCCGCCACTCCTGGCTAGGGTGTTGGGCTGTGTGTGTGCTGGTGTGGGCGCTCTGCTTGCACCCCGCCACTCCTGGCTTGGGTGCGCGCCGTGGGTGTGTGTGTTTGGGCTCGGGTTTGTGCTGCACCCCGCCACTCATGTCTGGGGTGTTGGGGTGTGTGTGTGCTGGTTCTGGCGCTCTGCTTGCACCCCGCCACTCCTGGCTCGGGTGCGCACCGCAGGTGTGTGTCTTTGGGCTCGGGTTTCGGCTGCGCCCCGCCGCTCCTGGCTGGGGTGTTGGGGTGTGTGTGTGCTGGTGTGGGCGCTACGCTTGCACCCCACCAATCCTGGCTTGGGTGGGCGCTGTGGGTGTGTGTGTTTGGGCTCGGGTTTCTGCTGCCCCCCGCCAGTCCTGGCTAGGGTGTTGGGCTGTGTGTGTGCTGGTGTGGGCGCTCTGCTTGCACCCCGCCACTCCTGGCTGGGGTGCGCGCCTTGGGTGTGTGTGTTCGGGCTCGAGTCTCGGCCGCGTTCCGCCACTCCTGGCTGGGGTGTTGGAGTGTGTGTGTGCCGTTGTGCGTGCCCCCCTCGTACGCCGCCACTCCTGGCTGGGGTGTGCGGTGTGGGTGTGTGTGTTTGGGCTCGGGTTTGGGCTGCCCCCGCCACTCCTGGCTGGGGTGTTGGGGTGTGCGTGTGCTGGTGTGCGTGCTCCTCCTGTACTCCGCCCCTCCTGGCTGCGGTGTGCGGCTTGAGTGTGTTGCTTGGGCTCTGGCTTTGGCTGTGCCCGGCCGATCCTGGCTGGGGTGTTGGGCTGTGTGTGTGCTCGTGTGCGCGCTCCGCTTGCACCATGCCACTCCTGGCTGGGGTGCGCGGCGTGAGTGTGTGTGTTTGGGCTCGGGTTTCGGCTGCGCCCCGCAACTCCTGGCTGGGGTGTTGGGCGGTGTGTGTGCTCGTGTGTGCGCTCTGCTTGCACCCCGCCACTCCTGGCTCGGATGCGCGGTGTGGGTGTGTGTGTTTGGGCTGGGGTTTCGGCTGCGACCCGCCACTTCTGGCTGGGGTGTTGGGCTGTGTGTGTGCTCGTGTGCGCGCTCCGCTTACACCCAGCCACTCCTGGCACGGGTGCGCGGTGTGTGTGTGTGTGTTTGGGCTCGGGTTTCGGCTGCGCCCCGCCACTCCTGGCTGGGGTGTGCGTCGTGGGTGTGTGTGCTGGGGCTCGGGTTTCGGCTGCACCCTGCCACTCCCGGCTGGGGTTTGTGGTGTTTTGGTTGGCTGTTGCCTGGCACCTGTTCGTGTGCCGTGGTTCGTTGCGTGTTGTGCGCGCTCTCCGGGTTCCTGGCACCCGGCGGCGGTCGCTGCTTGGCACCTGTCCTTTTGCCTTGGTTGTGGCCGGCGGCGTGCCTCTCTGGCGTGCCTTGTGGCCCTGCGTGGTGCGTCGCGCCTCGTCCGGTCTGGTCGCTCTCGGTGCCCCGGTCGGCTTTCCCGTGGCCCTGGTGCCTTTCCCCACCCCGGGGGCTTGCGCCCCCGGTATTACTGGGCGGCTGCGCAGGGCACGCGGAGGCCAGCTGAGAACCGGGCTCTTTGTGCCTGCCGCTGGCCCCCGCCGAGGCGGGGGCGCTTGGCTCGCTCTGCGTTGTACCCCTTCGGGGCCCTGCGATGGGGTTGTCCCTGGCGGGTACCTCCGGCGTTGGTCTTGGGCTGCGTGCGCTGCGGTGGTTGGCGTGTGTCGACCCGGTCACTGACGCGTCGGATTTCCCGGAACGTCCGTCGTTCGACGGGGGACTGGGCCGGTGCACCGGGGCTGTTTCCTGTGGACGCCGACACCGCCCCTTGCTGGTCGGAGGACGCCACGCCCGGGTCCCGCGCGTGTGTGCGTGTGCTTGCTCTTCTTGGCCGGGTCGGGCTGGCCGGCCTCCCGGGCGCGTTCTGGTGCGCCTCACCGTTTCTTTTGGCCGCTTTGGCTTTCTGATGTGCTTGGCCGCTCCGTTCCTGGTTTTTTTTTCTCCTTGTCCGCGCCCCCGTTGTCTCTTGCTTTCTCTGGTTTCCGGCCCTGGGTGCCTTGGGCCTTGGCGCTGTGCTTTGCGTTTTTTTGTTTTTTTCCCTCCGCCCCTCGGCTCTCCGTGCGCTCTCCCTTTTTTTTTTCCTGCTTCGCCGTTGGCTGTTCCTTGGTGCTTGGTGCCCCCCCCCCCTTCCTTTGTGTCTGGCTGGTTTCGTCGCTGCCGCTCGGTGTCCCCCCTTTTTTTTTTCTTCTGCGTGCCCCCCGGTTGTCTTTGGCTTTCTCTGGTTTCCGGCCCTGGGTGCCCTGGGCCTTGGCGCTGTGTTTTGTTTGCATTGTGGGCCTCCCGCTTCTCGGCTCTCCGTGCGCTCTCTCCTTTTTCTGTGTCTCGCCTGGTTTACGTAATTGGCAATGGGCAACTGAAGCCCATACCTGGAAAGGTACCGGTGATTGAGCACTGGGAGAAGCCCAAGACGGTGTCCGAGTTGCGGGCATACCTGGGGTTTTGCAACTACTACTCGGGGTATATCAAGATGTATGCCGAGTATGCAGCCCAAATGATCGCCATGCTCAAGGGCAAATGGGAGGAGACCAAGAAGGGTCTGAGAAGGCTCTGGTCTGGATTGAAGAGTCCGACCGAGCCTTTGAGAGAATGAAGCAGGCAGTGCCCTCTGCAGTGGGTCTGCACTTCGTGGACCCAGACGCAGGGTTTGTCCTGCACACAGACGCCTCCGACTGCGCCATCGGCGCCGAGTTAGAGCAAGTGCTTGACGATGGGAGGCACAACGCCCGTGGCTTTCTGGAGCTGAGTCCTGGCGGTAGGCCTGAAAGGGACATGGACACCCCGTGAGAAGGAGGCATTTGCCATTGTCATGGCTCTCAGGAAGTCGGTCGGGTACATAGCCCTCCATCCAGTCACGGTCTGCACAGACCATCAGAGTCTGCCGTCGTCGCACAATGAGCAAGTGGACAGCCCATCAGGACCAGCTTCCGGGAGAGCCAGATGGCCCGGGACTTTCGCGAAGTTCAACCTCACCGTATTGTACCTTCCGGGAAAGAACAACACCGTGGCGGACTGTCTCAGCAGTGGGGCCTATCCTGCCAGCAAGGGCATGAGAGACGTTTCTGCCCATGGCGATGAGGCTGAGACGGCTGAGGCCAAGTAGATCATTGACATGGAGCGTATGATGTAGGAGGAGGGTGTTAAATGCTTTGTCGTCAAGGCAGCAGATGCTCCTCTTGGAAGAAGAATGAACACAGCGGTCCGAGTACTCGCTCCAGAGGGTGCTGAGTCCGACAAGCACCTCTTCCCTGAGTCGGGCCTCCAGGATTACTGGACCGACAACTATGCCAAGTGTGAGGCTTTTGATTCCAAGCACCGTGCTCTGACTGACCCTGAAAACGGGGAGAAATGGCCGAAGGGGCTCAACGAGGAAGATGGCAAGCTCTACGGGAATGGTAAGTTGCTGGTACCGAAGTTCCGGGTGCTTGAGCTGTGTGAGACTTGGCACGACCACATGATGCACCCGGGGTTAGAAAGCAAGCCCTAGGCATCCAGCGCCGGTTGAAGATTGATTAGATTGGTCTCTACAATGCCATCAGCCAGGTCAAGAAGGGTTGTTCGGTCTGTCAGGCCAGCAGTCATGACAATCGGAATGTCCAGGGGGAAGCCGAATGGCCGCGAATTCCTGACGAGCCCATGCAAAGTGTCGCCATCGATGTCTTCTCGATGCCCGAAATACATATTGGAAAAGATGTTTTCGATTGTGGTCCTGTGTGTGGACCGCCACATTGGCTACACTATGGCCGTCCCGGCGCGCATAGAGGGGTTGCTAGCCAAGGAAGTGGCAGTCATAATGATGCGTTACTGGCCGTTTGCAGCGACGGTGGACTCCAGATCACTGGCGGCTGGTTCGAGGCCAGGTGTTCCCCCATGGGGATACCGCATGCCAAGAGCGCCACCTATCCAAGCCGGCCCAATGGCCGAGCTGAGGTGGCTGGAAGGCAGGTGGTTGAGCAGCTGTGCAAACTCCACGTCACCATCAAGCGCTGCAACTGGTTTGAGGAGATGCGGCCGGCTCTGAAGGCCCATCATGACACCCCCACACCAGGTGGCTCGTCATGTCACCAGAGTCTCTTCGCCAGGGACCACCTGGGTCGGGGATTCCCCAGGTCAGGTGATGGCATAGCAATGGATGCCAAAGGTTCCTCACGCGTCAGGAGACCACGGCGCGAATGATTCGCCAGCAGCTTGAGAAGGAGCGAGCCGTGCTACCCAAGACCGCCTCCAAGTCTGCAGCGCATAGGTTCAGGGTGGGTGACCCGATGTGGGTACTGAGACCCCAACCCATGGGCACCCACCGCATCCAAACCTGGTTCACACCCGGAGAGGTGATCTGCAAGATTGGTGAGGACACCTACCGCATCAAGGTCGGCCCCGGACATTTCAGGGAGCGACATGAAAGTGACTTCCGTGACCCTGAGCCTGACGCCTGTTGGAAGCATGTGTCCCTGGACTATACCGCACATAAGGCCAACTCGGACGATGACCATGCTGAGCACGACAACTACACCGTCGAAAAGATCCTGGCCCAGCGTCCGAGTGCCTCGGCGCCTGGGAAGTGGAGTTCAAGGTGCGCCAGAGAGGCTATGGGACGTCCCACAACACCTGGGAACCCGTCTGTTCCTTCCTGTCGCGGAACAACACCCCCTGTATGGAGTATGTCCGCAGGCACATGGCCAAGCTCCAGGTCTCTGGGTCGGAAGCTCTCACTAGTGCGATTGAAGACATGGGCGACTGATCCCCGCCCTGAGCTGTCCCTGAGCGGGCAGATTGAGCAAAAGTGTGTCAGGTCTCCAGTACGTCCCTTGCTTGCTTGCTCTCTCCGAGCTCTGGTGCAACGTGGTTCCTGTGGAGTGGTTGAAATACTGCGCAAGTCGAGCAGCCTGTTAATGTGGTGGTCTCACACAGCCGTTGCGTGTCGCTCGGACCTCTGCGTGATGCGACCTCCCGAAGTAGAGACCCACTTCTGCTCCCTCTCTCTCTCTCATGGTCGAGTGGTAGTGGTTGACCCCCCTCCTGCTGAATGCATGGCAAATCAGGTGGGAGCACCTCCCATGCAGACACCAGAGGCCTGAGAAGATGACCACAGACCCCCCTGCTGAATCGATGGGAAACCAGGTGGGAACGCCTCCCATGCTGAGACCCAAGCAGATGGCGACACCCCATGCTTGCTGAAAAGGGTGGAAACCAAGCTGATGGGCAGCCTACCTCCACCGTCCCGACTGTCATCAGTTGTACGTCACTCCCCCTCTTGATGCATCCGTGGGAAACCAGGTGGGGCGACTGACCCCTTGGTTTTTCTGAGCGCTGGGGGCTTTGAAGCCCATGCGACGTTGCGCAACGGGTGTCGCCGCGATCGACACTGCACATGTGTGTGTGATCTGGTCCCATGGCACATTCAGGGATCCGGATCCATGGTGAGTGTGTGCCAGCTGCTGGCATACTGGCATTTATCTCCCCACTCCCCCTGACGACCCTTATCCTGACCGGGGCATCGTTCGGTGCTTCTGCTGGAGTGTGTTCCAATGCCTATTGACCGGTGCTATGTCATTAGCCTGCCCTCAATGATGCATGTCATCCCTTCCTGTTCTTACTCCGGATTCACTGCTTTGGTCAGTTTTCTCATACATCATACCTCAGCGACCTCAGGAACTGTGTATCATAATGAGGATTGCCATGTACACGTCAGCTTGGTCCCGCTGGACCACTACATAGCTACAGATGGTCGGCATAAGGGACTCAAAACCACATACGGAGGCGACCAGGGTCGCCGTGTACATTCCATTACATATGGTCCTGTTGGACCAGTACTTAAGTACATATATTGCTTGTGATACCCTGTGTCCGTGACTATGTCTGTGGCTGAGATCCTGAAGGCGCCAGGCTGAGAGTCCAGGCGGCTGAAGTGAACTCCCAGCGGTCTACCACTGTCAGTCCCAGTGTGAGCCTACCAACTTGCCTCCGCAGTCGAGTGGTGACCTTCCGTGTCCTGATTTGTGTCAGTCTGCCTGGTAAACTGGTGCTATGAGGAGTCGACGCCTCCGCCCAGACTGCAAAGGGACTCCCCAATGCATGGCCCTCGTGGCAATGCGGCGAGGGAGGAGACAGCCTTGATGCCCGATCCCATTTTGAGGAGCTCGTGCGGCTTTACCACTCAGGACTCGCGTTGTGGCTGTGGACATGGTGCACCCTTCGAAAGACCCGTGGGGACTCCCCCCTAGTCTGCAGCCTTGGGAGGCCTGGGCCGTCATGAAGGGTCTCTGTGGTTGCTCGCAACCCGTGGGACCACCTCCGTTGTCGCGTGACGCCTATGTTGGCTGTGTGTGGCACTGCCACTGTGGTGGTGACCGTTGAAGCCGGCAGCCCGTGTGCCTGGTATGGTTTGATGGGTCCTTTGGATGCTGAACAATCGCCGCCAGGACCCAGGACTTGATACCTCAAAGGTCGCCAGCTCTACCTGTCAGTTTTTGAGGAATTTTATCTATTTTTGGGGAATTGTTACCGTTTGTGTGGGAAATTGGAGATTCGAAATCGGAGTCATGTGGAGATCCTGAGCCACGTGTGTGCCTGGAGACAAGACTCCCCCCACAGCCGCTGTCCTGGGTACCCGCTGCCATGCTTGGGTGTGATCTAGCCCCCCCATGGTTAACTCTAAGGAGGCAGGTGAAGCGGTACCCAGGACCCCATGGCCCATAGGGCAAATTTCTCCCCCGTCAGCTACACCTATATCCTGTCCTGCTTCTGGGGATAGATTTCTTCCAGCCCATTGGGAACCAGCTTGGGACCGATCCCGTCCCCAACCTTCCCATTCGATGAAATCGATCAGGAAATTTCATAATTTTAATCTAATGATCGAATCTTGCAGGAATGTGATTAGAATCAATTATTCTGACCTGATTTCTGGCCGCCATTAAAAAACCGCCCGTCATCGCCTACGCGTGTGTTGGCGGCGTGTTACCGTGGTGAGTTTTGTTTTGACTTTTCCTCCTGTACCTTTGAGGTTGGAAGAGAAGTTAAGGGATGGATCTGTAGGGTTTCACATGTACTTTCATCTGGTGTACTCACCAGAACGTTTCGCCGTCGCCTCTGGGAGAAAATCGACGTGCAGGCTTTTCCGTCAAGAGACGGAACCCATGGTTCTCATTGAGCATGATTTTGTAGGGAACTGTACGTCCCCCTCCTTTGCCTTCCTTTCATGCCCCTTTCATATGGGGATATCGCTTCTTCTGAGGATGCGGTGTATAGGCACATTTTTTGACACATATGGGCGCGAAAAACCAATGTCAAAATTGTCCGCAAACGCTAACTTTGTGCACCTGTGAGCATGAACGTTAATAACGTAACATAATGCTCACAAGACCGATAGCCTGAGGCATTTTTCGATTTGCAGCTAACTCAACCATGGCTCCACGCAATTGAATGCGTGCCAATACATGGTCGCTCCAAAGGACGACCATTCCCCTAAACTTTTGCCAAAATGGCCGTGGCGCCAAGGCTCGGTCTCGAGGCCAACGGTGCTTTGCGACTCGAGGCGGAGTGTGCGACACCCAAGCGCCTCAGAACCCCAGTACCAAGAAAATGCATGCATGCCTTGGGAACGGGATACGCCAGGAAGTCCGGTGAACCTCTAGGGTCCCGCCCAAAGCAGGGGACGTGCGCAAGCACGGGGGCCCAGCCTCCCGGCGAGACAAGCATGTCACGCTGGCGGCGATCAGCCCTCCCGGTGTTGCCCGGGGCCGCTTTGTTGGGGGCTACCAGTCATGTCTAGCGGGATGTAAGCCGCCTCCCCTCCTCATGCGCGGAGCCTCTTCCTGTTTGTCACAGGGGCGACGCCAGAGGGAATATCAACTATTTTATGTAATATTGCCTTGTGAGCACGGGTGCCAATTCTGCCTTTTGCACCCGTGCCCATATGCATGCATGATAGGGTTAGAATGCAAGGGAGGACTTGACCCATAGTAAGTATGTTGTTGAACACTTACTATGGGTCCTTCAATTTGGGGATGTGCCATATGATATGGGCTTTGATGTCCCATGGGTATATATGTCCCATTATTGGCATTTTGGCCACTTTTCCCACTTATGGTGTGCTCCAAGGGCCGAAGTGTTAAAAATGGTTTTCTTGTGCTTTGGACCCGAAATGATATTGATAAAGAAACTTAAAGCTTTGGGTTGCTTCCATGCAAAAACCTAAATCCCCTCTCCCTTGGGAACCGGAGATACAACTTTTGGAGTAAACACGTTTGGGACTACGAATCCTCTTGTTTGCCATAATGGCACCAAACGCCATCTCCCCCTTAATGTTCGCCCCGGAGTTGTGTGCGCCCATTGTCCAAGGTTACGGGCGATTTGGCAAGGGGACATTAACCCGCCAGGAATAGGGTGTGTTCCCTTGTATCCTCACCTTGGAATTGGAGAGCCATGGGTGGCCCAATATGTGGTATGATGCTATTTGCCATTTTTTGTGTATCATTTTTCCGCTACGGGGAAAAATTGATAGAGGCGACCTGGAGCGTCAAAATGGGGCATATATTGGGACCTAAGTGCCATGTGTCTATAGCGAATTTACTTAGATTATTGCTCGCTATGACCATGGAGATAATGGATCGTGAGTGTGGGCCATTTCGGCCAATTTTCGCTGTTTTTGCCATTTTAGGCCAATTTGGGAACACCATATCTCCATGGGGCAAGGGACCTAGGAAGGAAAGTCAATCCTTGTAGCGTATGACCAAGGGTCAATCTCCCTAGGCTGTTGTGCGTTCCACAGATGGCTCCAGCGCCAGAGGCTGCCACAAAACCTTGGCTAATTTGAAGAAACACGAAGGAAAGGCGCATATTCGTACATAAAAGTGAACGTATTTATCTTCTTAAACGCAGGTTTCCTCACGATGGTGGCTAGGCAATTTGACATGCCAGCTGATTCTAAATCAGATTCAGCTATATCGGCTTTATTTAGGCGCCACAGCACCAATGACGCGTTCCCGTGGGGGGCCGGCCACGGGACGCTGCGGTGACACGCACAGCTGAGCAGGCAGGCAAAGCACTACGCTCACAAGGGCATCAATACGCTCGTGTCATGTGACAAAGCGTTTCAGAATCCTTGCCACTCTGCAAAGAGGGAACAAAAGTATGTACAACAACATATCAGGATATGTACACATGGGGTTAAGACTGGACTCGGGTAAGGGCATCACAGGACCAGAGACACTCAGTCCCAACTCGTATCCCAATCCCAGGTCCGACCCTCTCAGTGGCTGGTGGGAGCGGGGGCTCAAACACAACCCATGCACTGCTCAGTCCGGACCCTGAAACCCTGCCAATGGGAGAGGTGTCCTGTCTAGCCACAGGCGAGTTCCTCGGAACCAAGGCGGGCCTGAGGTGAACCGACAGTAGCTCCTGATGCTCCCTTAGCAGCAGGTCCCAACTCCCCTCTGAGACAGAGATATGGCCCCGCCATTATCACCTAGGAGTTGGTAGCTGAAAATGGGCTGTTTCAGCCCAAACTGAAATCAACTCAAAAATCCCCAAAATTGACCCCTCGTCCGGACCCGCCAGAGGTAGGGACGAGGCAACTGACCCTATGCCCTTTGTGTACGAACTTACTGGAGCCCTCACCCATCCTGGTTCCCTCTGAGGATCCGGCATCAGGGCACCACGGGTTCGTCAAGTGGGGTCATGATGCCAAAATCACCAAAATTGGCATCCATCTCACGCGTGGCTCGCCCGGCCCGGGCAAGGCCAATGGCTCACAGGATAGGAGAGGGGACCTGGGTCTTCATTCTGAGTGTACAACTTGAAATTAGGTCCAGGCTCCTCGTGGGCATAGAGAAATGGGGCCGCCAATCGACCACACGGGGGGGTGAAATTGGGGTCCCAAAAGGGGGTCATTTTGGCTGCTCGAAATGAGCCAAAATTTGGGGTGCTCGCAATAGTATATCTCCAAGCCTGCTTGGAGATCGGATTTGCCATTCCATACAGAATCTACCAGGAGTCCAACAGAGACTCCCATGCCATTGGCACTCAATGATCTGAATGCCACCTGGCGTGGTGACGATCCCAATTGGGTCCACAAACGCCAAAATGGCAAAATTGCCCACACTCACTTTGGGCTAGCGCCTTAACGAAGGTTGCTCCGCTTCGCCCACGTGGTGTGTGAACCAAGGGGACCAATATACATATCACCCATGTTATATATGGTCCATTGGTCCATGGGTCCGGCAGGCACGGGTGGGCTCAACATAGTGCACGGCGGGTAGAGAAAGTGGAAAATTGCTCAAAATGGCCAAAAATGCGCACACTCATGGTTGGGGCAAATGAGGCACATGCCCGACTTGGACCGGAGTGTGCCATAGGATTGGTATCAAGTCATATGTGTCCAACATATCTTTTGGTCGTCGCCCAACTCCTCCGGTTTTGGGAATGGCAGGGTCGCCAAGTGAGCCCATGATTTGGGATAGTCCCAAATCGCCAACATGGCGGCCACGGTATGCCCAGCCCAAGAAGAGTTATTCGCCGGGTTCAAGATATGTTGGGCACCGAAGTATGTACCCCAAAAGCATACTTGAGTCATGATGTCAATTGAGCGCAACGTTGAGATACACGGTCGCCACTTGACATCATGACGGGCGAAAAAAGGCAAAATTGGCAAAACAACACTCAAAGGTGCCTTGAGTGGCGCACAATTATATTATAATAACTTCGGCTTGGATTGAGTAATCGACCAATCCTTCTAAACACAATGACTTGACACCAGTGACTTTCGATTCCACATATGTGCTCCACTTGGGGCGCTTCGAAAGTTTACGAGCGCTACTTCCCAAGTGGGCACATGAAAATATGGAAAATTGCAAGACACACACCTTGCTCCCAACGCATCGCTTTGGGATCACCACACAAGCTTTCCTTCACGAAGGTTGGGCTTGCAATCGATCGTAGGGAGTATAGAGAAGGAGCTTGCACAAAGTGAGGTTCATTGGCTGGTTCGGCTTGGAGCGATGGACCCGCCAAATGGGCACGCAACACAACACATGGCACATACCATATATTGCCCAAAAAGGTAGCTCCCCCCAAGATATGTCATGCCCCTCCAAGGGCATAACTTTGTGTCAATCGCTCATAGGAACTCAAGGAGAGTTCCTATGCAACACCAACACTCGCGCGCTACACTCGAACGTCATCTTAACGCACGCAATATCATGGCCAAAGAGCTATAACGCAAACTCTACCCTCTTGACCATGATCCATTACGCTAGCGCGCACGTGTGGAGACGCAAGGCATATAAAGCTTCCTTAATTACGTCGGGAGTATTGTGAATACATCCCACGTTTTCTTATTGCCACTCCTCGCAAGCGGCACGAGATATGACCCTCACAAGTGGCCTCACGAATCAACTTTGTTTTGCCCATATCTCTAAGACAAATGGAGGGCAAGATAAAAGGAAAGTTGATTCGTGCATAGAGAAGCACGTAGGTCCACTCGAAAGAGGTCAAATCAAGTGTGGGGATGTCGAAGTCGAAAATCCGATTTCGACATCCTGAAAAATTCGGATTAAGGTTGCGAGTGTAAGATGTGAAAATTGCGGATGCATCAATGCAATTCCTGAAGACTTTAGAGTCTTCGTCAAGGTTTGCGCTAAAATATCTGTATATAACAGTTAAACTGGCGGTTACGCTAAAGTCGCGAGCTAACCGCCAGCTGTCAAAACAGTGAATATCAGAACGGAAGCGTAAAAATTGACGGAAACAATATGAGAATAAAACCCTGTTGATTCCTGATATTCTGATATATAAATCTCCGCTGGCGGTGCATCGGTTGCCGATGCGGGGCTTTACGGCATGGAACACGCTCCCGCCGGGCTCGCACCGGGCGTCAACGGGCGTCTTCCCTTCTGTACATGGGGACCGGAGTGTGCCATAGGATTGGTATCAAGTCATATGCGTCCAACATATCTTTTGGTCGTCGCCCAACTCCTCCGGTTTTGGGAATGGCAGGGTCGCCAAGTGAGCCCATGATTTGGGATAGTCCCAAATCGCCAACATGGCGGCCACGGTATGCCCAGCCCAAGAAGAGTTATTCGCCGGGTCCCAGATATGTTGGGCACGGAAGTATGTTCCCCCCATAGCATACTTGAGTCATGATGTCAATTGAGCGCAACGTTGAGATACACGGTCGCCACTTGACATCATGACGGGCCAAAAACGGCAAAATGGGCGAAACAACACTCAAAGGTGCCTTGAAAGGCGCACAATTATATTATAATAACTTCGGCCTGGATTGAGTAATCGACCAATCCTTCTAAACACAATGATCTGACACCAGTGACTTTCGATTCCACATATGTGCTCCACTTGGGGCGCTTCGAAAGTTTACGAGCGCTACCTCCCAAGTGGGCATATGAAAATATGGAAAATTGCAAAACACACACCTTGCTCCGAACGCATCGCTTTGGAATCACCACACAAGCTTTCCTTCACGAAGGTTGGGCTTGCAATTGATCGTAGGGAGTATAGAGAAGGGGCTTGCACAATATGAGGTCCATTGGCGGGTTCGGCTTGGAGCGATGGACCCGCCAAATGGGCACGCAACACAACACATGGCACATACCATATATTGCCCAAAAAGGTAGCTCCCCCCAAGATATGTCATGCCCCTCCAAGGGCATAACTTTGTGTCAATCGCTCATAGGAACTCAAGGAGAGTTCCTATGCAACACCAACACTCGCGCGCTACACTCGAAAGTTATCTTAACGCACGCAATATCATGGCCAAAGAGCTATAACGCAAACTCCACCCTCTTGACCATGATCCATTACGCTAGCGCGCACGTGTGGAGACGCAAGGCATATAAAGCTTCCTCAATTACGTCGGGAGTATTGTGAATACATCCCACTTTTTCTTTTTGCCACTCCTCGCAAGCGGCACGAGATATGACCCTCACAAGTGGCCTCACGAATCAACTTTGTTTTGCCCATATCTCTAAGACAAAGGGAGGGCAAGATAAAAGGAAAGTTGATTCGTGCATAGGGAAGCACGTAGGTCCACTCGAAAGAGGTCAAATCAAGTGTGGGGATGTCGGAGTCGAAAATCCGATTTCGACATCCTGAAAAATTCGGATTAAGGTTGCGAGTGTAAGATGTGAAAATTGCGGATGCATCAATGCAATTCCTGAAGACTTTAGAGTCTTCGTCACGATTTGCGCTAAAATATCTGTATATAACAGTTAAACTGGCGGTTACGCTAAAGTCGCGAGCTAACCGCCAGCTGTCAAAACAGTGAACATCAGAACGGAAGCGTAAAAATTGACGGAAACAATATGAGAATAAAACCCTGTTGATTCCTGATATTCTGATATATAAATCTCCGCTGGCGGTGCATCGGTTGCCGATGCGGGGCTTTACGGCATGGAACACGCTCCCGCCGGGCTCGCACCGGGCGTCAACGGGCGTCTTCCCTTCCGTACATGGGGTTAGTGGACCGGAGACCGGTTGTATGCCGTAACCTAGCCATGGGGTTCTGGGTACCGCTTCACCCCCCTCCTTAGAGCAAACCCTGGGGGGGGCTCGATAACACAGAAGCATGGCAGCGGGTACCCAGGACCATCCTCTGAAGGGGGGGGTGTCACATCCTCACTTCAGGCTGATGCGCAGGTTAGGCTGCCCAAATCCCACAGTAAGACAGGTACGGTGCTGTAGTTGTTAGTAACTGCAAGTACAGTATCAAGTATCAAGTCCCGGGTCCTGGCGGCGATTGTTCGGCATCCAAGGGACCCGTTAACCCATACCAGGTGCACCGGGTGCCGGCTGCGACGGTCACCACCAAGTGGCAGTGGCATACACGGCCAACATAGGCGTCACAAGACGACCGAGGTGGTCCCACAGGTCGAGAGTGACCACAAAGATCCATCAGGCTACCCCAGGCTTCCCAAGGCCCGCCGACTGGGGTGAGTCCCCACGGGTCCTTCCTCGGGCGCACCATGTCCATATCCATACGACGCGAGTCCAGAGTGGTACAGCCGAACGAGCTCCTCCTTAAGGGATCGGGCATCAAGGCCGTCTTTTCCCTCGCCCTATTACCACAAAGGCCATACAGGAGGGAGTCCTCATGCAGTGTGGGCGGAGGCGTCGACTCCTCAAACCACCAGTTTCCCAGGCAGACTGACCGAGGTCAGGAGCACCGGAGGCCGCCATCCGACTGCAAGTGCGTCTGCGAGTCGGTAGGCTCACACTGGGACTGACAGTGGCGGACCGCTGGGAGTGTAGTCAGGCAACTGGGCTTCCCGCCTGGCGCCATCAGGATCTCCACATCACAGCGAATAGGGCACACCGTATCCGGGCACTCAAACAGAAGAATGTGTACTTAGGTACTGGTCCAGGCTGGACCTCAAGTAAAAGCATGTGAACGGCGACTCAGGGCGCCTCCGTATCCGATTCGGGGAAAAACAGTCCACACTCAGTGATGGGCTAACATACAGATGCACATATCCTGGGGGACAGAAGAACAAGCAACAAACTCGGTAAATAGGCGTGTAAACACACTCTGGACAGAGCGCCAAACCACGCTACGGTCAGGATAAGGCATATGCAGGAGGGTGGACAGGAAAACTCCTGAGTTCAGGCCATATATAGTCAGCTGACACAGGTCGACTGGTCTGGATTCCGCAAGTGCCATGGAACCAGACCAGGCACCAAAAAATTGCAATGCAGATGACAGCGGCATCCGTTGCGCAACGTTGTATGGGCTTCAAGGCCCCAAGAGCTCAGAAATATGAAGGTCAGTCGCCCTACCTGGTTTCCCAAGGATTCAGGAGGGGGGGAGTGACGAATAGAAGAAGAGAGGGGCCATCCTCCTCTGGATTCAGCAGGGGGGGGTATATGGCCACTCTGATGGCAGGTCACTGGAAGATGTAAGAGAGCAAGCAAGTGAGGGACGATCCGTCGACCACACAAGCGCTCCAAAAGCATCAGGGGAGAGCTCAGGGCGCTGATCAGGCACCCCTGGCTGCAATCGCCCGGGTGAGTACTGCCAAGTCCGAGAGAGGGATTTTGGTCTTGTGCTTGCGGATGTACTCCATGAAGGGAGTATTGACCCGCGGCACGAACGAGGAGACGGGTTCCCAGGTGTCGTGGGACGGCCCACAGCCTCGCCAACCAACCTTGAACCCCAGGCCTCCTGGTGCCGAGGCTTTCGGACGCTGAGCAAGGATCTTCTCGACTGTATAGTCGTCGTGCTCAGCATAGTCGTCGTCCGAATCAGCCTCATGTGCGGTGTAGTTCAGGGACGCATGTTGGCCACGGAGGTCGGGCTCCCGCACACAGAGTTGACTCTCGTGGCGCTCCCGAAACTGTCCGTGACCCACCTTGATGCAGTAGGTGTCCTCACCAATCCTGCGGACCACCTCGCCGGGTGTGAACCAGGTCTTGGTGCGGTGGGTGCCCATGGGGCGGGGTCTGATCACCCACACCGGGTCTCCCACCCTGAACTTTTGCGCTGCCGAGCTCGGGGCAGACTTCTGACGCTCAGCATGCTCCTTCTTGAGCTGCTGGCGGATGTCCCGCGCCGTTTGCTCTTGCCGCGCGAAGAATTCCTTGGCATCCATAGCCATGCCATCACCAGACAAGGGACGTCCCCTACCCAGGGGGTCCCTGCCGAACAGAATCTGGTGAGGGGACAAACCGCCCGGAGTGGGGGTGTCATGATGGGCCTTCAGAGCAGGCCACATCTCCTCAAACCAGTTCCGACGTGGATTGGTGATGTGGATCTTGCGCAGCTTCTCGAACAGCTGCCGGCCAGCCACCTCAGCACGGCCGTTAGACCGGCTGAGATAGGCGACGCTCTTTGCATGACGTATTCCCATGAGGGAACACATAGCCTTGAACCAGCCACCAGTAAACCGGGGCCCTCGCTCACTGCAAATGGTGCGGGGGATGTCAAAGACGGTCAGCCAATGACGAATCATCATGACTGCCACTTCCCTGGCAAGCAACCCCTTTTTGCGTGCCGGAACGACTACTACGTAGCCACTGTGGCGATCCACACAAAGAACCACACAGTCAAAGGTCTCCTTGCCAATGTGCACTTCGGGCATGGAGAAGACGTCCATGGCCACGCTCTCCGTGGGCTGGTCAGAAACCGGGGTCCATTGGGCTTCCCCCTTGACGTTCCGGTTATCGGGATTGCAGGCCTGACAGACCGAGCAACACTTCCTGACCTTCTTGATGGCGGTGTAGAGAACGATATGGTCAATCTCGAACCGACGCTGCATGTCAAGAGCTTGCTTCTTGACCCCTGGGTGCAGCATGTGGTGGTGCCAAGCTTCACACAGCTCGAGCACCCGGGACTCTGGTACTAGCAGCTTACCACTCCAGTAGAGCTTGCCATCTTCCTCAGTCAGCCCCTTTGGCCACTTCTGCCCGTCATCAGGGTCGGTCACAGCCCTATACTCGGCCGCAAAGGCCTCAGACTTGGCGTAGTCGTCGGTCCAGTCGTCCTGGAGGCAAGACTCCGGGAAGAGGCGCTTGTCGGACTCAGCTCCATCAGGGGCGAGTACTCTGACCGCTCTGCCCATCCTCCGTCCGAGGGGGGCATCCGCAGCCATGACGAAGAAGCATTTAACACCCTCCTCCTCCATCAGGTGCTCCATTTCAATGATCTTCTTGGCTTCAGCGGTCTCAGCCTCATCGCCATGGGCAGAGATATCCGTCATGCCCTTGCTGGCGGGATAGGCCCACCTACTGAGACAGTCCGCCACGGTGTTATCCTTTCCAGGAATATACACAACCGTGAGGTCGAACTTGGCCAAGGTCTCATGCCATCTTGCCCGTCGGGAGGCGGGACCTGAGGGCGTGTCCACGTGTCCCTTGTGCCACGACTGCAGACTCTGATGGTCGGTGCAGACGGTGACAGAATGGAGGGCTATGTACCCAGCCCGTTTCTTGAGAGCCATGACGATGGCATACGCCTCCTTTTCACGGGGCGTCCACGTCAATCTCTGGCCTTCCGCCAGGACTCGGCTCCAGAAGGCCACGGGCACGTGCCTCCCATCGTCAAGCACTTGTTCCAACACAGCGCCAACGGAGTAGTCTGAAGCGTCGGTGCGTAGGACGAACCCTCGGTCGGTATCTACGAGGTGCAGACCCACTGCGGATAGCAGCGCCTGCTTCATCCCCTCAAAGGCACGGTCGGAATCAGCATCCCAGACCAGAGCCTTCTTGGACCCCTTCTTGGTCTCCTCTCGGTTGCCCTTGAGCATGGTCGTCATGGGGGCTGCATACTCGGCATACATTTTGATATACCCTGAGTAGTAATTGCAGAACCCCAGATACGCCCGTAGCTGAGAGACCGTCTTGGGCTTTTCCCAGTGCTCAATCGCAGCCACCTTGCCAGGTATGGGCTTTCGCTGCCCGTTCCCAACTACGTGGCCAGCAAAGACCACCTCGCCTACCGCAATGGTGGCCTTGTCACTGCTGCTAGTGAGTTTGTGCCGATCCAGAAGGTCCAGCACTCGAGTGACGTCCCTCTCATGTGCCTCCAGGAGCTCCTCGTAGCTCATACTGGGGTCCCCGGACGCGATGATCACGTCGTCCACGAAGGGGTCCGCACAGTCACGCACCGGCTCAAGCAGGCTCTCCAGCATCCGCTGAAAAGCCGCATTGCCGTTGGTAACGCCCATGGGCATCACCTTCCAATGAAGAGGTCCAAGTGGGGTGCTCATGGCTGTGCAGACACGGGACTCCTCGGCGAGAGGCATCTGATGATAACCATGTTTCAGGTCAATCACCGTGAAGATCCTCCGACGGTGTTGCTTTTGCAGCATGTCCTCAAGGAGGGGCAGCGTATAGCTGTCGTGCTGCGTTTGGGCGTTCAGGCCGCGGTAGTCGAACACGAGCCGCCACTCACCGGCAACCTTCTGGGGGATGACGAAGCACGGAGATGCCCATTCGGAGTGGCACAGCTCGAGCCAGCCTCTCTGGATGAAGTCACGGAGGATCTTCTCCATGGCCTCTTTCCTCTCGCCCCTCAGGTCAAACTCCCGGTGCTGATACACACGGGGGTCCTGCTTCAGTCGTATCTTGGCCTCGCCATACGGTCCACGCACCGGTGGAGGAAACACAGGCTTTCCGCTGAAGAAGGTATCCCCATACTTCTGCTTCAGCCTGGCCCTCAATGCCTGAATCTTGGGGCAATCGTCGGACTCCGCCTTGGCTTTTCCGGGCACTTGAACCACGGAGCTTACTTGAGGGGTAGCTACTCCGCTCGTCTTCGGCTCAGGCGGTCTTCCCAGGTCGCCCAAAGGGCCATCTCTGGTCTTGCCTCGGAATAGATCGCCGTAGGTGGGTGGGTTACCCCCGATTGGCTCGTCCTTGCTGGACAGGTGGTCCAGTACCCTCCTTACGAAGGTATCTCCAATCGTAGGAACCAGAGACGATCGAGTCCACTTCCCACCAGGCTTTGTCCTGGCCTTTGCCCTCACGCTGATTTCCCCAGTCGTGAAAGGGCTGATCCACATACCCCTGAACCAGATCCAACTCCTCTTCAGTGAGGGGGTCTTCCGATTCTCCGATGTCAACAGGGCGAACCGCAAAGCATTGCCGCCAGGGCTCTGCTATGATACGGTTGACACACACGAAGTCCGTGGCGTCGGCCTGATCAAGGCCCCCATCCACACAGTGGAATTCCGTTGGCCATCTCTGGGGTGGCATGGGCTGTCCCTTAGCGTCCTGATAGACACTCTTTCCAGCCGGTAGGACGACCTTGTTTAGGGTCATGCTGGTCAATGAGGCTACCCAATGTCGGGTACTTTCCTCCTCGGTGCATCCCATAGGAACAACCAGCACTGCCTTGGAGCGGTCTTTGCGAATCTTCGCTATCGCTCTTGGAATGTCCCATCGAGGGCAATGGATCCACATCAAGCCCTGATGCGGACCCCAGTGCTTCTTCCACGCGGAGTTTTGTGCGCTCCAGTACTTCTCACACACCCGAAGATGGGCGGAGGTTCCTGATGAGAACGCATCCAGGGCCAGATCCGAAGCTCCCAAGTCCGCGACAACTCGGCTCGCCACTTACGGCATTACGCCGTACTCCTGGTTTGCAGGACCACCCGGCTCAGTGTCCAGTGCGGCCAGTTCGAGCTGATTGCGTTCGGGGTGGATTCATTGGCATTCCACATGGTGCTCAGGTGACGAAAGCCACGAGAGTTGGTCGTCCTGGTACAGGGTCATGGAGGCCTGGGCCGGGAGAACGCCGGAGTCCGTCTCCATCATGAAGTCGTACCCAACGATCATGTCCCAGTCCATCTCGGCCTCGTAGAAGCGACCGTGCAGGAGGATTTCCTTGCCGAGGTCTGGGCGGCTCAGCTCACGATGGTTCACGAACTGCAGCCCAATGGCCGCTTCCTTCGTGCCTCCCACCATGTACTGGCCGTTCACCACCTTCAGCCTGACAGGTTTCCGACTGTCGGTCAGACACTCTGGTGGAAGTAGGCCAGCCTTGACCAAGCTGACTTGAGCTCCCGTGTCGACCAACACGTTGAAAACCTTTTCCACTTCCCCGCATAAGGAACGGACCTTAAGATGCAACTGCCGCTCGCGACCGACACGGCGCACGGCGTGCAAACTCAGGATCTCCGGCCGTTCCAGAAGCTCAACAAGCGACTGGTGCAGGTCGTGGACAATGGGCTCAGGCTGCCCATCTGCAGCATCCAGCTGCGGTCCGGGTGATCCTCCGATACTCTCGGATAGATCTTGAAGTACATCAAACACATTCTTGGTCGCGAAGGCTGGACGGGTGCAAGGGTTCGTGCCTTCACTTGCCCTCACCCCGCCTCCGCGACTGGGTGCCTGACCGGGCCTTCCGCCCGCGGCAGTCCCTTTGTGCTTATCGACTCCCGACTGGGATGGTTCGGCGCTTCCCACGTCACCATCCTGCGACCGCCCTAGCTGGGGTTTTTGGCTGCAGGGGCTCCGCTAGGGGGCGTCGGTTGTGGAAGTAGGGGTGTTCTCCTCCGCATCAACCTCGTTGACGCCCTTCTTCCTTCCCCCTTTCTTACCCTTCTTGTCCTTGTCCTTGTTCTGGTCATTTTGGTTGTTCTCCTTGTTCTTGTTGTCCGACCTGGGGACCCAGTTCCGCTTGATCTCCTGGATCTCTTTGGCCAACTCGGTCCCCACCGACGACATCAGCTTGGCCAGCTCGTCCTTGTCGACCTCCACTTTGGCTTCCCGGATACCTGCGGGCGCACGCTTCTTCGACCCGTGCGCCTTCTTGTAAGCCTCCGTGTCGGCCTTGTGGGTGGGGCATGTTCGGTGGTCATGGTTGAAGCCTTTCTTCCTCCCATAACACACGAAACAGCCCTGCGGGTGAGCTCGTATGAACTCCCCAAAGGACAGCGGAGGGTCGCCAACGCGGCGAGGGTCCCTCTTCTCTTTCTTCTTCCAACCCGGCTGCAGGGGCTTCCAGTTTCCCCGGTTGTTCCCCGCGCTCAGGTTGTTGGCCACGAAGGCGCAAACGGCCACCTCGGCGGGCTCATCGTCGTCGTCATTGTCGACGAGAGTCTCATCGCCGTCGGCTCCCGCTGGGTCCATGGCAGCTTCCCCGCCAGGTCCCTCACCAACGTAGTTGACGTCGCGGTCGCCGGGCCTCAACTCGCGGGTGTGGTGGAGGTTCCGGTACTCCTTGAGCACCTCCTCTCCAACCCACTCCAGGATCTCGTCGCAGCTCATCCGCGCCGGGATGGCCTGCAGACGGATGGTCTGGCCGCTCAACTCACACTCGTCAAGGCGCCACATCGCGGTCTTCTCGCGATCGCCCGAGACGGTGATGAGGAGAGCGTTCCGCAGGGAGTGCCGTTTGACATCCCGGGCCACGTTCTTCCTCGTCCAAGCCACCACGTTCGTATGATACTCTTTGGGGAGCATCATCTTGACCGTGTGGTTGGACTTGGCCCGCTTGGATTCCTCCTTGGTGACCCTCTTGTTCAATGCTTCCGGCAGCATGGAGAGCAGGCGAGCCTGCTCGTCACCCTCGTTCCAATCCTCCACGTTGCGGCGGAGGAGGGTGTAATGCCCTCGGAAGTCTCGCCAGTCCCGTATACGAATCTCCCGTCCATCATGCTGAAGCTTGATGGACTTCCAACGCTTGGCAGCCACCTGCGGAGCGTCCACCCGCTCCTGCTCGTTGAGCCACTTCTTGGCTTCCTTGAGGGTCTTGATTCTCCCCTCCTTGGTCGTCACGAAGTATAGCTCTCCGACCACTTCCGGCAGGCGGTACCTGAACAGTCTGAAGACATACTTCTCGCATCAGCGGGATGCATGTCCTCAGTAACGGTTACCCCCCAATCGTCCAGCTTCTCCAAGAAGCGGTCGAGGTTGAGGGGGTTGCCGTCGTACATGGGGGGCTTGATGTCCTTCAAGTCTTCCCACACAGCGGCATCTGCGGCCTTAGAGACCATGAACTCCGGCCGCGAGGTCGACCGAGGTTCCCATCGGCCTCTCCCACGGACTCCCACGGCCGCCACGTCCATCTCCCCCATAGAATACCTGTGGCTACGCCGCGGTTCCTCCATGTACGCTGAACGCAGATGTTCACGCCGTACTCCTTCCATGTACGCATCCTCATCACGGCGCCGGCGGCTGCGTTCAGCGGCCTCCCGTCGTACACCACGCGGCAGGGCTGATGTCGAACTCCTCCAGGTCCAGGTCCAGGTCCTCACCTTCGCCGACATCCCACTGCACGTCTCCTCTGGGGACCTCATCCCTGAGTCCACCATAACGTCCAGCAGCCATTGGGATTGGCTCCAGGGCTGGTGCGGGGCGCCGGGGGCGTACCGGTGTCCGCGGTGGAGCACGGAGGTTGCGGTACTCCGCGCTGAGCCACTCATCACGCCAATCCTCACTGCCACTGCCGGGAGGCACGCGCTCGTTGCGGCGGCCCGCGCTGTGGTGAGAGGGGGCGTTGAGAGAGGGGGCACTGGCGCTGGGGCGACTCCTGGGGGCTCCGCCGGGGGCGTGGGGTCTGCCAGGACCGGGTCCGGGTCCCCAGCCGTCGTCCGACGAGCCAGACTCCAGGGGTGGGTGGTCGCTGCAGACGCTCTCACGGGCTTCCAGCGCGTCCAGCCTCTGCTGCAGGCCGCTGATAACCGTGTTCAGCGACCTGGTCTCGGCCCTGGCGATGTCCAGCTCTCTCTGCGCGCGCGCGGCGACCCCGGTGATGCGAGTCATCTCGCCCTTGCCAGTGTCTACCTCGCGCTCGAGGAACTGGACCCTCCTGCGGAGGTAGACAATCCACCGCCAGGTGGTATCCGGGTCGCCGTTCCCTGGTGGGTCGTCGGGGTCTCCAGGGGGTCCTCCAGGAGGGCCTCCGCCGGGTCCGCCCGGTCCAGGGGGTCCTCCCCCGCCCGGTGGTCCGTCTCCAGGGGGTCCACTTGGTGGGCGTCCTCCAGGGGTTCCTGATGGTCCTCCGCCAGGGGGTCCCGGTGGGTCTCCGCCGGGTCGCCTCGGTGGGTCCGAGGATGGGCGCTTCTTCGTGATGCCGAAGTCCATGTCGTCATCCTCGTCCATGTCGCCCCACCTGGGCGTCTCGGTCTCGGAAGACTCTGAGCTCCGGTAGGGAGGAGGGAGATCCTCATCCTCACTTTCCGGTTCCATGGGGACGTCTCCGCCTCCTCCGCCCGTCCAAGCCACCACTTGGCGATGTCGGCGGCCTCGTTCATCCCCGTCGCTGGCGGTGAAGAAGGGGTCACTGTCGTGGGGGTGTACGCGCGCTGGCCTCCGTGGCCTCTCGGGGGTTTTCTCCTTACCCTTCCTCCGTCGGTGGGCGGTGGGGCCACTGCTCCCACTGCTGCCCGTGTTGGCCTCGTCCAGCGTCATCTTGGAGGAGGCGTCCCCTTCGAAAAGCTTTCGAAGGGTCTCCACTCGTGATCCTCCCGGGGGAGTCTCGCGGCGGAGTTTGGCCTCTGCCTCCCCCATTGCGGCAGACGTGGCTGCGGCAGCTCGCGCTTCAGCTTCCTCCCGGGCACGAGCCGCTTCGGCTTCCCGGGCCCGCTGCAGCCGAGCCTTCTCCGCTTCCAGAGTCGCCAGCTCCGCCTCCGTCTTGGCCCTCTCCTCAGCGACCTTCAGTCGCGCGGCCTCGATGGCGTCCTTCTTGGCGGCGTCCGCCTGGGCCTTAGCCGTCGCTTCGGCGTGGGCCCTTTGCTCCGCCTCCTTCTTTGCCCTCTCTTGGACAAGCGCCTCTTCCAGCGCCTTCACCTCGGCCTCCTTGCAGGCAATGGCCTCCTGCGTCCGGCGGGCTTCCTCGTCGGTTGCCCTGATCCGGGCAGCCACTGCCTCATGGGCAGCCGCAGCCGTGAGACCGGCCGCGATGGCTGCCACTTTCGAGGCGTGGTAGTCCATGCCTCTGCCCCACTCGGTGGCCTCCTCATGGGCGATGCCGACGGCGCCCTCCACGGCAGCGTTCTGCTGCGTGGGCCGTTGCCGGGCAACCCGAAGGTTGCAGGGCACCCCACAGGCGCGCTCACAGGCGCGCGCCACGTCCCTTTGGGCCAAAGCGGCGCTGCTGCTGGAGCTGGCCGGGTCGGCCGGCATCCTCCTGCGGTGGGCCGACTGAACGTCGCTGCTCGGGCCTGCTTGGGCCTGCTGGGGCCTCAGGAGCAGCGGACGGGGCTTGGCCTTGGTCTGCTTGGCGACTTGGATGTAGTCGCCAAGGGTGGTGGAGCCGGGGTGGTGACCGCCATTGGCCCGTTGGGGACTGGGGGCTGGGGTTCCGCCCTTGGCGCCCTGGGCAGCTTCGGCGGCCAGGGACTCCTGGTACTCCCGCCACTTCCGGTCCCGCTTCCTGTCCCCGGCGGACCGCTTAACCTTCCCTGGAGACGCGCTGCTGCTGCTGCCCTGCAGCCTGCGCTCGCTCCCTGGTTCTGGGAAGTTCTTCTCGATCATGTCCCACGTGGAGACGTTGATCGAGGCGCCCGACGGGTACTCGTTGGGCATCTCGTCCTCCTCAATCCCGTCGGCACGCAGCCCTTCGCCGGGCCTGTCCGGCCGGGTCCAGGTCCTCCAGCGCCTCTGCTGGAAGCGGAAGGCAAACCCTTTCGCCCGCAGCCAGTCCTCCACGGCCTGCAGGCGGTCGGGGGCCATGTCCGTGCGGAGCTCGAAGCTCCAGGGCATGCCGCATTCGCACTGGGGGTGGCGGTGGCGGTAGTGCTGGTCCCAAACCAACCCACGCAGTAGGTGCGCTGCATGGGGGTGGGGCCGCGGCCACGTCTTACCCGCTTCTTGCCAGTTTACCATGGCAGCGGGGGGCGTAGTTGGTCTTGAGGTCCTTGGTGGTCACTCGTTCCGCTCAACGAACTGGTCCTGGTGGTGTTTGTTGAGGCGGGTGATGCAGCACTGGACTGGGTGTGCGGCTGGTGCTGGTCAGCTGGTGGTTGTGGAGGTGGTTGACGCGGCCTTGCTGGTCGGCCGATGGGGCTCGCTGATGCAGGAGTTCTGGTCTGTGCACCTCCTTCACGGTCGCGGCGCGGTCAGGGCAATGCTTTGGACGGCGCTGCGGGCTCCGTGACGAACTCAGCGCCGTTGCTGGGCGGCGCTGCGAGCCGCTGCGCTGCGCTGCGAGCTGCTGCGCTGCGCTGCGAGCTGCGGGCTGCGAGCTGCTGCGCCGCGCTGCTCGGGGTTGGTGGCCCCGAGTGGCACGCGAGGGATGGGTAACCCCGCGGCGGTGAAACCCTTTTGACGCGTTCCTGTGGGGGGCCGGCCACGGGACGCTGCGGTGACACGCACAGGTGAGCAGGCAGGCCAAGCACTACGCTCATAAGGGCATCAATGCGCTCGTGTCATGTGACAAAGCGTTTCAGAATCCTTGCCACTCTGCAAAGAGGGAACAAAAGTATGTACAACAACACATCAGGATATGTACACATGGGGTTAAGACTGGACTGGGGTAAGGGCATCACAGGACCATAGACACTCAGTCCCAACTCGTATCCCAATCCCAGGTCCGACCCTTCCAGTGGCTGGTGGGGGCGGGGGCTCAAACACAACCCATGCCCTGCTCAGTCCGGACCCTCAAACCCTGCCAATGGGAGAGGTGTCCCGTCTAGCCACAGGCGAGTTTTTGAGAACCAAGTGGGGCCCAAGGTGGACCGACAAACGCTTTCTATGCTCCCTCTGCAGCTCGTCCCAACTCCACTCTGAGCGAGAGATATGGCCCCGCCATTATCACCTAGGAGTTGGTAGCTGAAAATAGGCTGTTTCAGCCCAAACTGAAATCAACTAAAAAACCCCCGAAATTGACCCCTCGTTCGGACCCGCCAGAGGTAGGGACGAGGCAACTGACCCTATGCACTTCGTGTACGAACTCTCTGGAGCCCTCAACCAACCTGGTTCCCTCTGAGATCCCGGCATCAGGGCACCACGGGTTCGTCAAGTGGGGTCATGATGCCAAAATCACCAAAATTGGCATCCATCTCAGGCGTGGCTCGCCCGGCCGGGGCAAGGCCAATGGCTCAGAGGATAGGAGGCAGGACCCAGGACTTACTCCTGAGTGTACAACTTGAAATTAGGTCCAGGCTCCTGGTGGGCATAGAGGAATGGGGCCACCAATTGACCACACGGGGGGTTGAAATTGGGGTCCCAAAAGGTGGTCATTTTGGCTGCTCGAAATGAGCCAAAATTTGGGGTGCTCCCAATAGTATATCTCCACGCCGGCTTGGAGATCGGATCCGCCATTCCATACGCTATCCAGGGAGACTCCCATGCCATTGGCTCTCAAAGATCACCATGCCACTTGGCGTGGTGACGATCCCAACTGGGTCCACAGACGCCAAAATGGCAAAATTGCCCACACTCACTTTGGGCTAGCGCCTTAACGAAGGTTGCTCCGATTCGCCCACGTCATGTGTGAACCAAGGGGACCAATATACATATCACGCATGTTATATATGGTCCATTGGTCCATGCGTCCGGCGTGCACGGGTGGGCTCAACATAGTGCACGGCGGGCAGAGAAAGTGGAAAATTGCTCAAATGGCCAAAAATGCGCACACTCATGGTTGGGGCAAATGAGGCACATGCCCGACTTGGACCGGAGTGTGCCATAGGATTGGTATCAAGTCATATGCGTCCAACATATCTTTTGGGTGTCGCCCAACTCCTCCGGTTTTTCGGAATGGCAGGGTCGCCAAGTGAGCCCATGTTTTGGGATAGTCCCAAATTGCCAACATGGCTGCCACGGTATGCCCAGCCCAAGAAGAGTTATTCGCCGGGTCTAAGATATGTTGGGCACCGAAGTATGTACCCTCAAAGCATACTTGGGTCGGGATGTCAATTGAGCGCAACGTTGAGATACACGGTCGCCACTTGACATCATGACGGGCCAAAATTGGCAAAATTGGCGAAACAACACTCAAAGGTGCCTTGAAAGGCGCACAATTATATTATAATAACTTCGGGTTGGATTGAGTAATCGACCAATCCTTCTAAACACAATGAATTGACATCAATGACCTCCGATTCCACATATGTGCTCCACTTGGGGCGCTTCGAAAGTTTACGAGCGCTACTTCCCAAGTGGGCACATGAAAATATGGAAAATTGCAAAACACACACCTTGCTCCCAACGCATCGCTTTGGGATCACCACACAAGCTTCCCTCCACAAAGGTTGGGCTTGCAATTGATTGTAGGGAGTATAGAGAAGGGGCTTGCACAATATGAGGTCCATTGGCGGGTTTGGCTTGGAGCGATGGACCCGCCAAATGGGCACGCAACACAACACATGGCACATACCATATATTGCCCAAAAAGGTAGCTCCCCCCACGATATGTCATGCCCCTCCAAGGGCATAACTTTGTGTCAATCGCTCATAGGAACTCAAGGAGAGTGCCTATGCAACACCAACACTCGCGCGCTACACTCGAAAGTTATCTTAACGCACGCAATATCATGGCCAAAGAGCTATAACGCAAACTCTACCCTCTTGACCATGATCCATTACAATAGCACGCACGTGTGGAGACACAAGGCATATAAAGCTTCCTCAATGACGTCAGGAGTATTGTGGATACATCCCACGTTTTCTTATTGCCACTCCTCGCAAGCGGCACGAGATATGACCCTCACAAGTGGTCTCACGAATCAACTTTATTTTGCCCATATCTCTACCACAAATGGAGGGCAAGATAAAAGGAAAGTTGATTCGTGCATAGGGAAGCACGGAGGTCCACTCGAAAGAGGTCAAATCAAGTGCGGGGATGTCGAAATCGAAAATCCGATTTCGACATCCTGAAAAATTCGGATTAAGGTTGCGAGTGTAAGATGTGAAAATTGCGGATGCATCAATGCAATTCCTGAAGACTTTAGAGTCTTCGTCACGATTTGCGCTAAAATATCTGTATATAACAGTTAAACTGGCGGTTACGCTAAAGTCGCGAGCTAACCGCCAGCTGTCAAAACAGTGAATATCAGAACGGAAGCGTAGAAATTGACGGAAACAATATGAGAATAAAACCCTGTTGATTCCTGATATTCTGATATATAAATCTCCGCTGGCGGTGCATCGGTTGCCGATGCGGCGCTTTACGGCATGGAACACGCTCCCGCCGGGCTCGCACCGGGCGTCAACGGGCGTCTTCCTTTCCGTACATGGGGTTAGTGGACCGGAGACCGGTTGTATGCCGTAACCTAGCCATGGGGTTCTGGGTACCGCTTCACCAACACATGCGCTCAGGCTCTCTGAAGTTTTACACTGTTAGTGTAAAACTGCAAAGCGCGTGCAGCGCTTATGGTGTGTTGCACCCCTTGATTATCAGTGGCGCGCTCCAGAGCGCGCATTGTTAGGCTGGGCTGCCATGTCCTCCAGCAG
Source organism: Eutreptiella sp. 'Long Island Sound 2002' (assembly GCA_964036045.1). Lineage (NCBI taxonomy): Eukaryota > Euglenozoa > Euglenophyceae > Eutreptiales > Eutreptiaceae > Eutreptiella > Eutreptiella sp. 'Long Island Sound 2002'. The sequence goes on from OZ038378.1 coordinate 65,430,851, forward strand.
ATCGAGGAGGCTTCCCGCTGTGGCCCTCTGTTGCACAGCTTGGCAAGCGTGGCGCCCTCGTTATCGGTCGCCGGTACGGTCACGCGAATGTTTGCTCGGAACGCCTTCGCGCAAGCCTGGCGTGCTTGTCTGCCTGCACGAATTTCTGGTGCTTGCCCCCTCGCGCAAATCCTCTGTTCTGCTGCTGAGTTGCGGGCTTGGCTTGCTACCCGCCCTTGGGCAAATTCTCCGCGCTGGCGCTGCCTTGTGAGCTTTGCTTGCCCCGCGAAACTTGTTGTGGTAGCGTTCTCGCGAAAATCATCTTTGGTGGCACATTTTTGTGAAGTTAACATGCTCAGTGCACTCACAGCAGCACCCGGTGAACTCCTGTCATTCATACAACTCAGTGAACCTGTCTCGACAGCATCCTGCTTGGTTGTAGTAGCGTAGCAACACTGTTCTCGTTGCAGGAGCACATCCAGCTTGTTCTCCATGTTAACCAGCCGTTTTGTTGCTGGCTTCAGCACAGCGGCAACTTTCAAACACTGAAAGAGGTGTATCACTAGGCTTCTGGAAAGCAAAGTCCAGTCAGTATGCTGTTGCTCAGGACTTCTGTGTCTCGCAGTATGAGGCAAACCAACACTGAAGAAGCTACAGAACGAATGATGCGCGGTCCACGACAGAATCACACTGGCGACGTCTTTATCACTGTCACCGGCTACCACCGCAGCAAAGTTGGAGGAATGAACTCATAACTCCAGATCCACATCGCCGGCTGTTACCTTCTCTGCATAACCTGAATGTACTCCACGTTCGAGAGAACCCATGATCTCCTTTAGGTCAGGCGAATTCATGAACTGCAATAGTCTTTGGCGAATCTTTAGATGGATCATGCTGAAAGTCCTGAGACCTGCATCAACTCCAGAGTTGTTGCCCACTGCAGAACTCAAGAGTTTTGTAATGCACATCCACAGAGCACGGGCACAAGAAGATCTGTATATCACTTGTCGAATGCCGAGTGGTTCAGTAATTATGCTGAAAGTGCCCTGCACATAAAAGAGGCATTCCGTAAGAATAGGCATTTCAGCAATACACAGAAGTATTAAAAGTTGAAATAAGGGCAGTTCTGTGCTAACTACATGGCCATTGATCTGGCGCCATGTGCGCGGAAGTGCTCCTGTTAGTACTATATCTCTGACACTAACTTGAAGGTACCCATTTATGATCGAACCTATTACACGTGCCATGCACCGGAGGTTCTGCAACACCATTACGTTCCCACACTCGGTCCCCCGGCTTGAACGATGGCTCAGGATGATTGCGAAAGCTTTGGCAAACTCCTTGGCATGGAGGTCTTCAAGTCGCTTTCAGGCTTCAGCACGTTCGTCCAACATGCGACCAAAAAAAAGTTCTGCACCTTCAGCCTCATCCTGTAGGGATACGGGCAAGCCATCGCCCCTACCTACAGTATCTCTCCCAAAAAGAAGTCGATGTGGGGAATACCGACTGAATGCCGCCGTCTAATCGTTCAAAGCCCAAAGGGCCAATGGCAATCTTCCCACCCAGGAGTGCTTGCCCTAGCCCCCACACTGCTCAAGGTACTGCTAAGTGAGTTCACAATACTTTGGACAGCTCATTCATCAGCTCCATTGCTCTATGGTAGGTAGGCAACCAAGCTGTGTTGTTCAACTCCACTCAGGCCTAACAACTGCTTCATAAAATTCGGAGTTGATAATGGATGCATTTTCAAAAATGGACGCTTATGGCAACCAAAACATATGGAGGCATCAATCCAAAATCAGAAGAGCAGCATTCTTACTGTCCAATCCCTTCTCTTGCCCAAGAAGTGGGGAGACATGCCCAGTTTGACAGCAGACCCTGACCATAAGATAGTTCACCTTTTTTCAGATTGGAGTTCTGCAAACATTCAGGCGATTTACAGAAGTCAGTTACGAGGGATGTGAGAAAAGTTTATAGTGTTTTCAGCACTGTGTTTTTGCTTCTCCTGCTGCTTGTTGTTGCTGTAGGGTGTCCTGCTGCTGGTTTTGGATGATGAAAAGCTTTTGTTTGATGAAATACAGTAAAGCCAACTCAATCCAGGATAGCCCAAGCCAACAGTATGCAAAGAGAAGGTAATTCAGGATCAAAGCATGAAGGGCTGCAGTGTAAACAGTGAAAGATGATTAGATATTCACAGAAACTGCAGCTCAGGATACAAATGAATGCATATTCACAGAGATAGCTGAAATGTTTTGGGAAAAGAGTTAGAAAACTGCCTCAGGATCACTCTCTCTTCATAGTGCCATCTTAGGAGATGTGCACTCTTTGTTTTGGGTCCCATATGTGCTGAGGTGGCATGGTATGTGGCGATGAGGTCACTGCCATGTCACATGGGATCTTCCTACTTAGTTGGGATCTTCCTACTTAGTTAGGCTGACCGGGAATTGAACCCAGGACCTCTCAAAAAGAGGTGCCTAACCCCCTATGGTGCATACCACTAGGGCAGATAAGTATTCATGGAAAAACATAGATAAATTCATAGGCTCTACCTTAGGTATGTCAGTGCTCAGTCAACTCAGGAAAAGATGTTTTACTTCTGATTGAAAGGGGATTAAGGGGTCCACTCCATATCCTGATTGGGTGTTTGGTTCCATAGGTCAAAATGTGTTCTCACCACTTTTGGCTGGACCAATACTAAGATAAAAATGCATGGATGCTCAGTGCATCTCTAATACAACTAGAGTATGTCCCAAAGCAATGGAAAAGCACTTTTTCTTACTCCCCCCTTGTGCTGTGGTGGCCACCACTGTCGCATTTTAGGAAAAAGGGAATTTTTCTTGGCCTTTCCTTGGTTTCCACATCTACTTTAAAATACCTACAGTCTCCCTCACACTGAAAAATGGGCGCTCACCATGGCTGGCGTCCTTTTGCTGCTCTGATTGTACAGTTTCCTACAGAAGACTCAGCGCTCTTGGCGCTGCCGGGGCTCCTGTGGCTTGGTTGGGTTAGATTGGGAGCATGCCAAACATGTGCATATGCATCCCTTCCTCCAAGACGCAGCGTCGACACAACCCAAACGCAAGACACATTATACACACTCGCATGGGTTCTCGTAAACCTGCTGGCGACCTGTGACCTGTCTTAGGGCGTAGGGAGTCGAAAAGAAATTAATTTGCCCCTTGGTGGGGTCTTGGTTCTGCTCAGTCTCTCCAGGCACCTGCGTTTCGGCCCGAACACGGCCTACTCAGCGAGGCTGCGCGTGGGTATCTGCAGAGGCAGGAATGGGAGAATTATGGACGAATCCACGCAAAAACGAAGCGACGACACCAAAATCCGTCAAATGACGGCGCAGAATTTTTCTGAAACGACACACCTGAGCAGAATCCAATTGTGCATCTTCAGCACATTTTTATAGAAATTATAGTCATCTCTGGATTTCTTAAGTCCAGAAATTCATACGCATAAAATGGCGGCGCGCAGGAGCGGCTCCTAGCGAAGCGCCGGAAAATGGAAAAATAATGGAATTATAAACGTATGTATCACGTAGTCTTGAAAATGACGAGACACACATTAATAAACAAACATACAGATTCCACCCACACTAATAGAAGCTTCACAAATTCAAGAATTCGAAAATCAATTGAAAAGACTTCAATGAATCAGGTATAAACTACAGGTATGCTCGTCTTGCATGCCGCATACACATTGCTCGTCTCGAGTCTCCGTGACAGAGTCGTGTAGCAGCGTTAACAACGACAACCACGATAGGACGCGGTAGAGGGATTGATTAGAAAGATTGCAGATGATTAGCGGTCAGATCAGGGTGATTAGTCATACACACAAGTGCATAGCAACGTTCTTCGCGTGCGCCCCTTTTGTTTTCTCTCCTTGCTTCACTTCCCAGCGGTAGGTAAGGTAGGTACGCCCAGGCGGGGCCACCCCCTGGTGGAGTCAAGATTGTTGTGGAGATGGGCAGGTTTGCCCACGTGATTGTGCATAGTCGTGCATGCACACACGCATTAAAGGGTAGGCCACGCGAAGTGCGCACGGTAAACCTTGTTTAGGCTACCCAGGGGCTCCTCGGTACGTTCTTTAAGAGAACCTGAGGAGTCCCTTAACGCTTGCTTGCTTGATAAGGGTAGCTGCTCCATGCAGCGTGTTTGCGGACAGCGTATTATAGGGCACACTGAGAAGGGTATAATACCTGGAGTGTGCCTTGGTTCCTCCGCCGCAAACGCCCTTTCATTTGCCTTTGTTTTACAGGTGGGCAGGTAGGGTGAGTGGTGCAGCAGCATTTTTTTTTATGCTCTGCTAAACAGGGGCGCAGCTCACACAAACAAGTAACTCCGCTCCGCCTGTGGCAGAGCAGGGAGTCCGACTTCATCGACATCTGCGCTTTGCACACGAGAGCACTCCTTCCCTCCAAGCCCTTGCAGGGGAAACGCGTTGTGGCGTCCCCTGTGAGGCCACAGTTGCTTAGTAGCGCTGTGTTCTCTTGTCATTTCACAGGTGGGTCGCTAGGACCCTCGAGAACTTCCTCTTCGCAACGCCAAGTAGAGTGTGCGTGTAGGAGTGGTAGTCCTGCGTGGGGGCTAGAGCCAGTTGCCCAGCGCTCGCCCACCAGGATGGTGCCACTGTAGGGTGTGTAGGACCTGTAGGGGGCGTGTCACTGTCCCACCCTTTTCCTGCAATTTTAGCTGGGTTGGTGGGCTGTGACAGTGGGTTAGGTTAGTGTTTTTGGCCACATAGCAAACAGGCGTTTTGCATGCCTTCATAGCTTTTGGCCACCCCTCCCTGTAGTAGACAGGTAGGTAGGGAAAAACAATACCTGGATTAACACTCTGGGTATTCCCCCAAGGTTTTGCGCCAGCACAGAAATTGGGCGCATAGGGGAGGGGAGACCCGGGGCGTACCCTGTGGCATCAATAAGCCAACCCTCCAGGTTCAGCAAGGGCGCAGACTTGGGTATAATTAGGACACCACTTCTGCGGCTTGCTCTCAGGACCTTAGGACTAGCACACTCACACATACGCTTTGGCAGGTAAGGGTAAGGTTCAGTCCCTAGCTTTATTCTTGGAGGCAAGCATCTCAGCGAGCCTCAACAACTCACCAAGGTTGTTCTGGGACAAGTAGTCAACCAGAACTGAGTTTAGGCGTCCCTCAGGTAGAACAAATGCAGAGAAGGGCTCCCAGGTGGCCTCTTCGACTCCAAACCCTTCCCAGAGGGTGAGGAAGCGCCAACCCTGGCGATAGCGGTGGCGTAGGACAGACTTCACCAGGTAGAAGCCCTCCTTAGCCATCTCCTCGGCGTTCATGTCGGGGAGTTCACCTTCAACTTCCATAGGGCTGGCAGCCCCTTGTAGGTCCAGAGCGGCGATTTCCTCGTCGTTCAGCTCCCACTCCTCCCCACAGAGGTCTTCAGGATCATGGTAGCGCTTCAGGTGTTGAGCGGCGCACACCAGGGTCCCCCCTAGACGGGGAGAACACCGCACGGTGATACGGTGTCCATCCACAGATAGGATCTTGTACGGCCCGAAGTATGGGTCATCGCTGGTAGAGCGTGGCCAGGCGGGTAGTCGACTGTGGTGCACCAGCACCCAGTCCCCTTCTTGGTAGGTGGCCGGTACACGGTGCTTGTTCTTCTTGTTCCACTGACGCTCCCTCACTCTCTGGAGCATAGCCTTGGCCTTGTCCACCTTCGCTTGTTGCTCTTGGACCCATTCACCCACAGAAGAATGGGTGTCCTCTGGATAGGGGGCATGTAGGAACCATGCCGGGCGCCCCATGAATAGCTCATGTGGCGAGTAGCCAGTAGCTGAACTCTCTTGGGAGTTCATCATCAAGGATATGACGGGGAGTAGTCTCACCCAGTCTCTGGTGCGTTCAGTTTTGCACCATATCCTGACGTTCTCCTTCAGGACACGAATCTGTCGCTCACATAGGGGGTTGCTCGTGTGAGAGTAGGGAATCCCCGTAGACACCTGGACATTGAGGGACCTCAGGACCCTCTTGTACCAGCCAGTATCTGAGCGTACTCGCACGTCCTCATCGGAGTTGATCTCCTTGGGCGCCCCATAGACACAAAACCACTCCTCCAGGAGTATCTTGATAGTCTCCTCTCCGGTAATGTGCTTGGTACATGGGAACACCCTGGTAAACCTGGTCAACCCACAGGTTACCACGAGGGCGAAGTCATAGCCCCCGAACTTCGGCATCTCCGTGTAGTCCACGTATAGAACACTGTTAGCACAGTGAGGGATGGGCAGGGTCGAGTAGAGACCTCTGTCCCTGATATCCCCTGGTTTACAGGACCTGCACGGGCACTTGTCCACGATAGGCAGGAGCGTCTTCCGCAGCTGGTCGTCAGTCCACGTAGTGTGGAACCACTGCTTGAACAGCCTCAGGGTACGGTCAGCACCCACATGACCACTGGACTCATGGGTCCACTTCAGCAGCGCTGGGACTCGGTCACTAGGCACCACGATGCGGTCCTCGTGCCAGAGGTAGCTCTTGTCCCGCTTCCACTGGTCTTGGTTGACCAGGAGGGGTTCAAGGCGTTTCTCCAGGCGCCGGTAGATATCCCCAAACTCCTGTAGGTACTCCGATTGTTGGAGTCCATCCAGGGGGCGTATCATGGTCATGTTCAGGTCCAGGTGTACGTCCATACGGCTGAACGCTTCCTTAGCCAGCGCTTCAGACCGGGCACCAATCAGGGCGTCGAAGTTGTTGCGGCTGATGTAGTCGGCACACTCGTTCTTCACTCCCTGGATATGGTGTACCGTCAGCCGTAGTTGACTGAGGTAGGTCCACCAGCGACGTAGCTTGGCCTTCTCAGGTGGGGGGCCCTTCTGGAAACTGCGGACCGGTTCTTGGTCGCATAGCCAGACCACAGGGTTACTCCCCAACAGTCGTGCTTGTGAGGATAGCACCAGCATACCCGCGAGCAGTTCCTGCTCATAGGTGGAGTAGTTCCCCCTGGCCTGGTTCCACTTCCAGTTCCAGTGGCCCAGAGGTACTAGGACCCACTTGTCGTCAGGGTAGCTGTGCTTGAGGGTTCCATCTCGGTTGAGACCTTCCGTCCCCCATTGGGAAATGGCCGAGTCGAACTCCTCCTTCTCTAGTGCTTGCCATTGGAACAACGTTCCACCACCGCCCACATTGCTGGCGTCGGTCACCAGGATAATCTCCCCCTGTGCCCTAGGCACGCCCAAGCACTTAGCGTTGGCTCCCTTGTCTTTGAGCTCGTCAAACGCTTGTTGCTCTTGTGGGCCCCAGCGCCAAGTAGTACTCTTCTTGATCAAGTCAGTCAGTACCGCGCTGGTGTAGGTGAAGTTTTTGATGTGGCGGCGATAGAAGTTGCACGCCCCAATGAAACTGCGTACATCATGAAGTCCTTTCTTGGGGTCTTCGTGTCGTACCTTGGCATCCATCAGGGGTTTGGCCTTAGAGGCCGCTGGGGTCCACCACCCATAGCCAACGTCAAACCCCAGGTACTGCATGGTCTCCTGCATGAACTCACACTTCTCCAGCTTGAGTCGTGTGTGGTTCTCCTGGCAGACCGCAAAGAACTCACCCAAGAGGATTAGGTGATCCTCCTGGGTATTGGTCCCGAGGCATACATCGTCGATGTGAGCCTCCATCTGGGCCCCACGGGATATGAGCTCCTGCACCTTAGGTCTCCTTCGTAGGATGGACAAGATCTTGTTCATCAGCTCTTGGAACAGAGCGGGGGCGTTAGCCACGCCGAATGGCATGACTTTCCACTTGAATACCCTCCCCTGAGGGGTGATGAAGGCCAGTAGTTCCTGCGCGTTGGGCGTCAGGTCCACTTGCCAGAATCCACTTCGCTTGTCCATCTTGGTCTTGTAGCGACAGGAGGCTATCTTCTCCAGGGTAGACTCCATATTGGGAATGGACCCTGAGTGGTTCAGCGTCTTCTTGTTCAGCTCTCCATAGTCCACTACCAGCCGTTTGGCTGTAGACCCAGGTTTAGCCACCAGGAAACAGGGGCTGCAGTGTAGGGGGTAGTCCCCATCCTTGTACTCCAGGACTAGGCCAGCGTCGATACATTCTTGTATCTGTCGCTCAATCTCGTCGGCCTGCTCTTTAGGAGCTGGATAGGGTCTCCTCCGGATCTTGTGACCCACGAACTCGGGTTTCAGCTTGAGGTCCATCTGTACCAGCTTGTCGCATGAGGCTGGAGGGGGTAGTTCTCCGAACACCTCCAGATAGGTCCTTATCAGCTTTTGTACCCGCGGGTCCAGTACCTTGATCTTGTCCTCCATATCCTCGTCGGAGTGTAAGTTGCTTGCCCCTTGAATAGAAGTCGGGAGGTGGTCCTCCACCGACTCTTCGCCCGCGGTAGCATCCTTCAGCCCTTGGTAGGCATACAGAAGGTCTTGCTCAACCATCTCCGGTGGACGATGGCAACATAGGCACGCTTTAGGGGGTTCACATACACATTCCTCCGAGAGGTCGTCCTCATCTGGGGTCCTCACATGGGCACCCCATACGCTCTTCATGAGTTTGAGATCTACCTCCCTTTGCCAGGTGGTGATCTTCTGTTCGAGGTCCTCCTTCAGTTGGGATAGGTCTCCCATACGTCCTTGCTTCAGTGGCCACGAGCTGCGGGTAGGCTTCGCGTAGCATAGCTTTTTCGCCACCAACTTCCTCTTGGAATCCACATACTCCCTGAGCCTGGATCTAGGGTCCAGCTCTTCATCCACGGGGTCTTCCACCCTCATGGAGAGTAGGGGTTTTAGTGGGGCGACGTACTCGGCGTTCTCCACTTCTTCCACCGCAGTCTGCACGAAGAAGGCGTCGTGCTCAGTTTCGTCGTCTGAGTGGATAGAGCTAGGTAGCTCAGATAGTCCACACTCAGAGACTCCATCAGGAACAGGTACATGACAGGGAGAGTTGGGGGCGTTGGTGTCAGTCACGACGTACTCATCTCCTCCGGGTGTAGTTTCAACAGCATCTTGAGGTCGTAGACGATCCTTCAAGTCACCCAAGGCGAGTCCATCGCTTTCTCGTTGTATAGCCTGGACCAGAGTAGGGTCCAGGTCTTCCCAGGGGATGGTGGTAAGACTTCCGTCCACCACGCTGAGCATACTCCCCCATCCGGGCTTCCCAATGGGCGTCTTGCGTCCCAGAGGCACGTAGATGGCCTCATCAGGTAACCGCACAGAGCTGATAGTCAGCTTGTCAAGGAGGGTTCGCCAGTACTCGTTGCCCCCATGGGCTCCCCAATCGGGGGAACACAGGACCATACGGGAACGTTCCAAGGCCACCTTGGTCAGCACCTTCCCCAGTTCACTGAATCTGGGGTTCCCGTAGGCCATCCCGAAAGAGGGCCAGTAAAATTTGTAGCTGCAGTTCTTCCCCTTGCTGCAGTATAGGTCCAGTACATGCTGCTTGTCGCTGGCGAACAGTTCCACACTTAGGTCTTCTCGAGAGTAACCCAACTCCTTCAGACCTTGGTCTAGGACTTCCCCCAATAGTTGATAGTCCTCAGTTTTGGAGGCCGCCATCATGTTCGAGGGCTCCTCCTTCGATAGTCTCAGGTAACTCGAGGTATGTTCCGACTGCTCCAGTGGCACAGACTCTCTGCCACTGCCGTGGTCCACGTACAGGAGGTAGGGCGCTTGCAGCGTCAGGGATTGTATCTGGGAGTGCTGCACGAAGAAGTCAGTACCCAGTACAAAGTCGAAGGCATCAGTGTCCATCACATAGAACCGATGGGCGATAGTCTTGGAGCCCATAGGTACCTCCACTTCGCAGTCCCCGCAGCTGTGCACCACATGTCCATCCCCCATCCGTATAGCGGTAGTGGTCATGGTGTTCTTCAGGCTCCCACAAGGTAAAATTTTCTTGGCCACTATCGATATTGTGGCTCCAGTATCCAGTACCCCCAGGTATTCACGTCCCCCTAGTCGGATACGTACCCAAAACACCAGGTTTTGGGTGCCACCAGAGCGTCCCCGTCAGAACTCCGCGGGACAGGTCACCTCGAACCCCTTGTTCCGCAATTTGCGGGCCATCCTCATGAAACGGCTTCTCTTCTTGGCGTTGCCGTCGTCACCACCTTCATGCTCACGCTTGGCTCCTTGTTCTTGCTGGGCCTGCGTCTGTGAGCGTGTGGTAGGTCCAGACTGCCCTCCAGAGGGCTCGGAGTTCCCCCCTGGATTAGGGTTGGGGTTACCTCCGTTCTTGTCCTTGTTCTTGTTGTCGTTCTGGCGATTAGCGCCTCCTCCTCGTCCGCCTTGACCCTTGTCTTGACCACCTTGACCACGTCCTTTCGACTTGCCCTTGCCGGAGTCGTTGCCTTTGGCCTTGCCTCCACCTTTGCCTGAGCTTTTGCCAGGATCTTCCCCCTTAAGCTTCGCCGATAGGCGTTGCTTATGGTAGCACTCGTCCTCATAGTGCTTCCGCTTACCGCAGAATGCACACGTGATGGTGCAGCGGTAATGATCCGGTATCTTCACCTTGGCGCCGGTGATCTTTTCCTGCTGCTTCCCCTGGACAACAAAGCAGTCTCGCTGCTCGCAGTCGGAGGCATGCTGCAGGTGGCCCTGTTCATCTCTGGCATCACACCAGAATAGCTCCTTCACGTTCTCCATTAGGCGGGCGTGGGCGTGTTTGGGGGTAGTCCCCTGCCCAGGTCGGGACCCTTGGTACCCTTTGCCTCCAGAACCTCCACCACCAGGACGGTAGTGGTTCAGGCGTTGGTCGCTCTCCTTCTCCAGCGCCATCTCCAGGAGCAGCACGCATAGATCCTCGTAGCGGAGGGATCTAGCCTTGCGCTCAGCCGTCAGACGGCACTCGTCCCATAGCTCACGGGGGAGCTTGGAGCACAACCAAAACAGCAGGTCGTCGCTGCTGTAGGAACCGGGCGTCAGTCGCCCAGCCCAGTGGTCCAGGTCCGCCAACAGCTCGGAGACCCTGCCGGGTTTGGGGTTGTTCGGCAGCACGGGCAGGTTCTGGATCTCGGCCCTGATGGAGAGGTCGGTCTCGTAGGTTGGGTACTGCCTCTCCAGGGCAACCAACACGTCGGCAAAGGTGGCGGAGTTGGTGACGATCTGCCTGACCTGCTTCTCCAGGTACTTCGTCTTGCAGCACTGCAGGAGCAGGTCGCACTTCACTCGCCCACTCGCGTGGGTTTGGCCGGTCAGTCGTAGAAACCGGCCAAAGTTCTCAGCGAACTCGCTGAGGTCCTTGCCTGTGAATTCAGGCAGGTTCACCACTATCTTGGAGGTGGCAATAGCCTTCGCCTCCTGAGCTCGGCGTCCTTCAGGGCGTCGGGTCTTCTTCTTCTTCTTCTTCTTCTTCTTACCCTTGGAGTCCTCGGGGTCCTCAGGGTCTTCGTCATCCGATGGCGAAGAAGAAGTCATCGAAGGCGGCCCATCATCGGAGGGGTCTCCGCCTAGATCGCTGGAGCCATAAGGCTCCACGTCCACCATAGCCCTTAGGGCTGTCAGCCCCAGCTGGTCCAGCTCGGCCCTCGTCGATTTCGTCACGTGACTGTAGGGCGGCTGGGCTGTCCTCGGGACGAATGGGCTTCTTGGTACTGCTGCAGGAGTCGGCATCGGTCGGCTCCTCAGGCTTCCCAGGGTATTCGTCAACCCTGCCGCCAGGTGATTAGCCTGTACTCGGTGGGGTGACATCCCCACTGTCGTAGGTGACGCATTGGACGGGATCATCAGGGGCTGCAGTTTCTCCCTGATCTCTTGCGTGAGGTCGCTCACGATTTTCGAAGTGGCTCCTTGGAGCACCTCGTTGATCTCCGACCGCGTCAGGGACCTGTTGGAGGATCTTCCCGATCCTCTACTCCTGCCTCCCAGAGACTCTGGTCCTCTCCTCAACCCACTCAGGGGTGCATACCCAGGTGTACACCCAGGAGCATACCCAGGAACTTCCATGTAGGTTCCCGTGGCGTGGAGTGGATGGGGATGGTCAGCCGCATACCAACGCGGCGCAGAGCTGGAAGCCACCGGCTCACTGGCAGTAGTTGCCTCAAGGAGCGCAGTGGTAGGTGGGCCCATGCCATAGGCGGGGTAGTGAGGCATGCCAGTAAAGCCTGTGCCCTCTGCCATAGGCTGGTTGGTTGTGGAAGTGGATGTAGTGGCGGCTGGGTGTGTGGTGGTTATGGGAGAGGGTGATGCTTGGAGGCCAGAAGCGCTTGGTGCGCCTTCGAAGGTAGGGATATCCGTCGGGTCTTGCCCTTGCTCCTCTCCTTCGTCTGCTCCTTCTCCAGCATCCTTCTCACTCTCGTTTCCTCTCTTCCTCTTCACAGGCTGAGGCTGAGAGACCATTTCCTTCACCGACAGGGCCCCAAAGGCCGTCTGGAGGCCATCCAAGGAGTCCTCCGCCGTATCCATTGGCCCATGTAAGGGCTCCACCGAAGGTACAGCGTCAGGCGCCGGCCTTGCCGGTGTCTCTGGCGCTGGCGCTGTGTTCACCTCGGCGTCCACTCTTCCTGGATCCATCTTAATCCACCCTTCTGCTTATGTTTGCCTGCTCGGAGCACTGGTTGTACGGCGCGGGGTCGCTGCCGGTGCACAGAGACAGGCTGCCTCTTGCTACCAGAAAAGTTTATAGTGTTTTCAGCACTGTGTTTTTGCTTCTCCTGCTGCTTGTTGTTGCTGTAGGGTGTCCTGCTGCTGGTTTTGGATGATGAAAAGCTTTTGTTTGATGAAATACAGTAAAGCCAACTCAATCCAGGATAGCCCAAGCCAACAGTATGCAAAGAGAAGGTAATTCAGGATCAAAGCATGAAGGGCTGCAGTGTAAACAGTGAAAGATGATTAGATATTCACAGAAACTGCAGCTCAGGATACAAATGATTGCATATTCACAGAGATAGCTGAAATGTTTTGGGAAAAGAGTTAGAAAACTGCCTCAGGATCACTCTCTCTTCATAGTGCCATCTTAGGAGATGTGCACTCTTTGTTTTGGGTCCCATATGTGCTGAGGTGGCATGGTATGTGGCGATGAGGTCACTGCCATGTCACATGGGATCTTCCTACTTAGTTAGGCTGACCGGGAATTGAACCCAGGACCTCTCAAAAAGAGGTGCCTAACCCCCTATGGTGCATACCACTAGGGCAGATAAGTATTCATGGAAAAACATAGATAAATTCATAGGCTCTACCTTAGGTATGTCAGTGCTCAGTCAACTCAGGAAAAGATGTTTTACTTCTGATTGAAAGGGGATTAAGGGGTCCACTCCATATCCTGATTGGGTGTTTGGTTCCATAGGTCAAAATGTGTTCTCACCACTTTTGGCTGGACCAATACTAAGATAAAAATGCATGGATGCTCAGTGCATCTCTAATACAACTAGAGTATGTCCCAAAGCAATGGAAAAGCACTTTTTCTTACTATGTGAAGGGGTATTCGGGAACAGGGGAAAATTCACATGTATCGGGTTGCTAGCCACGCCTTGCCTACGTAGTTTGACACTCGTGACCATCGCCCAAGAACTTTAGCAATGTTGGGTGACAGATTACGCCTATCATTTGGCAAATCGTACACAAGGCGGCAAATTTCACTATCAAACAAATCCACAGTCTTCCCCACCCGAGGGTGGCCATAAGAATGTATTGCCACCACCACGTTGTCAAAGACTGGTGTAGGGCATACAATGTTGCCCTTGAAGCAAATATCCTTTTCGTCATCGTCCCACCTCATACCGTAATCCCAATGATTCTGGTTTGACATGACTGCATCAGACTCGAAGTCCCAGTAAGGAAACTCATCCCGATAATGCTCAGTGCACACGTCACGGAGAATTTCGGACTGAGGTGGTATGTTCACCCTGGACACGGCAGAAATGAGTGCTTCCGACTCAGTCGAATGCAACAAATGACTCATCTGATCTTGCTGCATAGCCAGAAATAGTCTCAGTGGACCAATTAGCTGCACGTCCCTTTACAGAAGTAGGAGATGCACCAGGATCCTTTATCTTCTCGTCCTGTGTGCCCTGAATGTCCAGAGAACTGTCCTGGAAACACTGTAGAATGGAGAGGCAAGGTTGTTCCCAAGTATGATGGGCACTTAGAGCCGGCACCAGGCTATATCGAAGCCATTGGAGAATTAAGACAGCCCCCACGGCAGCGATGGCATTGAAAGATCGTGAATCCGCCTGGACTTGCGTGTCTCTAGTCCGCCGGGCCAAAATTGTTTCTTCTCTTTCCTCGAGATCACCTTCCTGTTTCATGACCCCCTTTTGATCCGCATGACTGCCGTGAAAATTGGTGTCATCCGCCACCCCGGCTCGATACGCCCACCGGGGCAAGCCATCGGCGACGGTGTTGTCCTTGCCGGGTTAGTAGATGGCTTCGATGTGGTACCCGCTTAATAATTTGTGCCACCGGCCACGCCTTCCCAAAGGCCTTGAGAGAGTACACAGATCTTCTTTGTACCAGCTCTCCAAGGACCTGTGGTTGGTGTACACGGTGACGTTTTGTCCCCGAATCCCACTCCCAAGCTTTAGTAAACAAGAGACTAATGTATAAGTCTGTTGGTCGCAGGTGCTCCAAGGTCTTTGTTCCCTCCAATCCTTCCCTTCAAGCTTCTGGCTGAAAAAAGAGCAAGGCTTCCACTCCCCTTCAGAGTCTTGATGTTCCAGCACAGCGCAGGCCGCATGGTCGCATGCATCCACATCGATGCGATATTCACCGTTAGCTGACAGTACGTACAAGTCGCTCTCTGCACTTAGTGCTTCCTTCAACTGTACAAAGGCAGACTGCATCTCGGGCGCACACTGGATAGAGTTACGCTCCCTTGGTACCCTACAATGTCCCTTACGACCATTTACCCCGAGGACACGCTCATATTTACCTTGCAGCGACATCATCCGGGTGACTGTAATATTGGATATTTTTCTTGTGTAAATTGAATACCAACTCACAACCCCCAAGAATCCCTTGATCTGCTGTTAGGTTCTAGGCTTGGGCCAATTGTGTACCGCATCGACCTTGGAGAGGGCGGGACTACGCATTCCCCCATGCAAAACATGCCCACAATACTTGATTCTCTCCATAAACAGATGACATTTCGAAACAGCGGACTTTGAGATGGCATTCCTCTAACTTCTCAAATAATTGAACCACGCTTTGAAAGTGGTCTTCGAGGTATACCTTTGAATCAAGTTTCTTGCCCTTACTAGAGAGCTTGGGTCGTGTCCCCGTGAGTAGACCATTGATGGAGATGTGTGTGTGCGGCTGTAGGTACCTAAAACAATCACTCATCATCCTCTGGAAACCTTGGGGTCCAACCTTCACCCCCATGCATAGAACCCTCAAATAGCCCAAAAGGAACACAGAAGGCAGTCTATTGCCTACTGCACTCACTTAGAGGCATTTGATGGAACCCATCCTCGAGGTTGAGGAGGGTCCAGAGCTGCGTTGGAGCCTTTTTGACGAACATGTCCTTTATAACCAGCAACGGGAACTCGCAGCCGCGAACTTCCGTGATCACTGACGCCAGTTCGAATCCCAATTGGCTGCATTGTTCTTTTTTTGAGCGATTTCCGCGATTTCAGCGATTTGGTGTATGAATTCAGGATAATTTCGAATTTTACTATTTATAAACCACAGGATGGAGGATTTAACATTTCTGCTTCTCACCAGGCGTGCTGTGTGTGCGCGCGCTCTTCTCGGGTTCCTGTTGCCGTGAGCGTGGTCTCTGTTCCTCAATGCGGGCCAATCGTCTGAACATTCTTCCCAATGGGTGCTAATAGTGTTAGTTGTATCCTGCTGCGGAAATGGATACGAATTGGAAGCTAGGGCAACTCCAGTGGATGATAGAAGGCCCTCAACTGCGATCTGGCTAAACCTTGGTGTGGTGCCTCCGCCAACACCGGCTGTCGCCCTTGAGGGGACTGGTGTACGTTAATGGGCGCATCTGCTTCGGCAGTGCCATGCCTACATGCATGGGGGATCACAAGTTCCTTGAGGCTGGAGGAGTGGAAGAGGAGTTGAAGTGGAAGTGGCTGAGGTAGGCGCACTGGCGGGAAGAAAGTGACTCGGTCGTTGCTCTGCCATGAATGTCTCCTATTTCTCTTCTTTGTCCATTGTTTGCTTTGCGTGTGAATCATGTTAAATCAATCTTTGGAGTGTGTGTGTGTGTGCAACATGTTGTGGGCACGTGAAGTGGGGGGACATGTTAAAGGTGGAAAATTGCACCTATGTCCGTGTTGGTTGCTAACCTCTTGCATGCCGTCTGACTTCGTTGATCTTCGGTGAATTTATATCATTGGTCAAACACGGTTCATGCTCCACTATCCCTCCTTTGTTGACTTGCAGTATGGCATGAGGATAGCTCATTCGATTTGGCAATTCGGTGTAGGGATACTCCTCAATCTATGTCGGAGATTCTCACTCCAAGTGCATGCATGCTCTCAAGATACATGGCTAGGCGAAAGTCTCTCTCCATATGCATGCTCCCATGGGTCATGGCTAGTCTATGCGCTCAAGATTGGGTTCTGGTAAGATTATCCATCTTCGGTTGTGGATTGGTTGGCTTCTCTCTCCTAGGGCATGGATTGGTGAGGGTCTCTCGCTCAGGGCATGGACTGGGGCGGGACCATCCCTCTCTAGGTCTGGATTGGGGTAGGACCATCTTTCTTGGAGGCAGGACAATCTCTCATTGGGATAAGACAATCTCACCATGTGTCAGATAAGCTCTCGTTGAACCAGGGATATCTCTCCATGTGCACTCTCTCTGCGGGCCAGCTCTAGGTCTCTTCTTATGACACGGGGCATGTTCTTACCCAAAGCACTCTTGCCCAATCTCCCTCCACGTAACATGCATTGAATTGGTTCCGTCTGACACGAACATGCAATTAGGCAGTATTAATTTCACACGTCCATGTGTGGATGCTTTCTAATGCAAATGACAATTTGTGTTTGCCAATGCCTTCGGTTCCCAAGCAATTAGGCACCAGGTGATGAAACTGAGTGACGTGTCCAAGCATGTGAGGCATGAGGGATATGTCGTGCGTTGGCTTTACATTTTGCTCGTGCCTTTGGTTCGCGATGCTCTAACCGCAGGAGCCCAGCAATTGGTATGCAGCATACACTAAAGAGGTGAGGTTTGGTGGGCTGGCCATTCTTGGTGTCTTGTTCGCGAGCAGCAAGTAAACCCGCCAGGCCTATTCAATAACTCCCCGTTGCGTATGTTATTGCTAAGTGATAGGCAACCGGCATCCGGTGTGAAGTAGTGAGGCATTGCCAGCATGATGATATATTAGATGTGTGACACATGCCAGGTATCAGGTATTGCTGTGACGTCACTCTCCGGACTCAAATTTGGTGATCCTCATTGCATGCTGTGTACATGTGATACTTGGTGATTCATGAGTGTGGACAAGTCATGTATGTGGTCATGCCGTACTTTGTCTTCATGGAGGCCATTTCTCATATTTCTCAGTTCTAGTTTTGCCATCTTGTAGGCAAGGGTGAGGATGGGCGATGCTTGCAGTAGAGATGCACCATCGTCTTCAATAATCGCATACTCTATTCCAGGGCTTCACCTATACTTCTGTTTCTTCTTCTCCCTTTGCCCGACGTTGTCTCATTTGTTCTCCTCTCCATGATTATGTCCATGTATTGATGAGGTCACAGTCAACTCCATTGGGTGATGATCCATGTTTGGGACTGCACTCGACAAGGTAACTGGTCACTCGATTTTATTCGTCAAGTGTTTGGTTTTGACGGCAAGGGTTGCCAACGGTGTACCTACAAAATTTGTTTGGATTTTGTGGCCAACGGTTGCCAATGGTACTTGCAGGAGCTTCGGACTTTTGATTTGCTGAAGCATGGAAGCACTGGTGAGGTCAAGGACGATGGGAGTCACGGGAAACAGGGTGGAGATATCGGGTATAGGCGGTAGAGCTTGCACTATGGCAGGGGCTGGTCCTACGGACCTTTTTTATGGTAGCAGAGGTTTACTTGCCGCCTACCGCCACCCGGAGAACTTGGGCCCTTATGAGCCCTGCCCAAGTGGACCCCGGGTCACCATTGCTGAAACCATCCAGGTATCGTCGATTGAAGGCTGAGAAGAAAGAAGACACTCGGTGAGAAGAGTGGGTACCGAAATGGAGGACTTCACCACCTTTTGGGAAGGAGCATCCGGAAAACGTTGTCATCTCTGAGTACCCGCAGAACGATCGCACGAGGTCACGAGTTGCAGCAGCAGTTCAGCCACTAGGCTCTACCGCAAACGCGGTTCGCCAAGCTGGAGAGCATGTTGGTACAGCAGCAAGGGGTGCCGGACAACATGATCAAGTATTTGGAGACAGTTTGGAACAGGATGCGGGAGTTGGAGTAGCATGGAGGAATTCCAACGCCCGTCCCGGGACCCGGCCCCCACCTGCCACAGGATCCTGCCCTGGAGTCGTTGCTGAGACAGGTGACAACCTTGAGGACAGCGGCAGAGGCAGTGGCGCCCATCGAGGGTCCCATGGAGTCGCAGCATTATGGGCCGCCACGAGTTCACCCCTCGCTATTCAAGCACATCGCACTATTTTCGGCAAGTGTCATGCTGGGTAAGAAGACGCCAGAAAAAGGCTCGGGGATCGGTACGCCCAAGCCGGATACCCGTGAGGAGACCGTTGAGATGGACATGAGTAGTCCTCCAGCCGCGGCAACGTTCGACGCCAGAGCTGCATATACGGCACGTGTCGACGAAGAAGCCTCGAGGTCAGCAGCTCGCCAAGATGGTTCAAGTAAAGGAGCGGAAGAACCATGGGTGCGGGAGCCGCGGTCCGCAATATTGACAATTCTCAGTCCGAGCGTGAGGGAAGCTGAGCCCCGGCCGCGTGGAGAGATGGAAATCAGGGGTGTATATTCCCACTCCCCAGGCAATGGGAGTTCGGGAGGAATCCCCCTCGAGGGCGTCATCGCTTCGGATGTTGGGGATGCCATGAGGCTCGAAGACCTTCAGGGTATGAAAATTTCCTACTACGACGCCAATCCTGTCAACCTCGACTACTTCATCCTCGACTGGGAATATTTTGACGAGGAAGTCTTAGGTGAGATGCCGCAGGATGCCCGCGACAAGTGGGTATGTCTCACTTTCCCACACCGTTTGGCCTCGGAGCTAAAGGCGGATTTACGTGATTGAATTAGGGAGAAGGGGATCAGTACCGATGAGCAATGCCTTGATTGGTTGGAGCAAGAGGAAAGAGTTGATGCTAACCCTAACCAAAACCAAAAGTTGGACGATCTTTGGTCAATACCCCTCAACTGCGAGTGTGGAGAATTGCGGTTGAGGGATTGGAGGAGATATCTCCGAACGTAGCGCCGGCTTCTGAAGCAAGTGGAAGATTGGTTCAAATCAAGCAAGATTTGCCATCTCTTGCGAGATCTACTACCATCATACTGGAAGAAGCGTGTCGAGGAGGAGGAAATGAAGAGGGTAAAGAGGCGCTTGGCTGTACGCATTATGTCGCCGGAAGATCAGCATCATCCTATCATGGAATATTTCATCCTCGACTGGGAATATTTTGACGAGGAAGTCTTAGGTGAGATGCCGCAGGATGCCCGCGACAAGTGGGTATGTCTCACTTTCCCACACCGTTTGGCCTCGGAGCTAAAGGCGGATTTACGTGATTGAATTAGGGAGAAGGGGATCAGTACCGATGAGCAATGCCTTGATTGGTTGGAGCAAGAGGAAAGAGTTGATGCTCCAAACCAAAAGTTGGACGATCTTTGGTCAATACCCCTCAACTTGGAGTGTGGAGAATTGCGGTTCAGGGATTGGAGGAGATATCTCCGAACGTACCGCCGGCTTCTGAAGCAAGTGGAAGATTGGTTCAAATCAAGCAAGATTTGCCATCTCTTGCGAGATCTACTACCATCGTACTGGAAGAAGCGTGTCGAGGAGGAGGAAATGAAGAGGGTAAAGAGGCAGTTGGCTGTACGCATTATGTCGCCGGAGGATCAGCATCATCCTATCATGGAATATTTCCGGCGAAGCCTGGGAGAGCCGGACCGGACGATCTCCATGAAGAATTCGGACTACGTGGAGGTGTTTGGGGACACGACGGGAGGACGTTTGACCTGGAGAGAAGCTGAAGATGCAGCTGATCCCAGCCTGCATGAGCCTGGACTCAATAGTCCAACTTGTGAGCGTGGAATTGATGCTAAATTTCAAAATATAAGCTCACATTCAGGACCGTCACGGCCTTGGGAATTGCAATCGCCTGGTTGATCGGAAGTAACGCGCCATCCAAGAAGATGCAACCGTCCGCGGAGACCGAAGTCAAGATCCAGGGTCAGAGGATGGAAAGATGTCGTGCAGCGGGGAGTACATCACTTGGGAACATCATGAAGATGCACATTTCTCCGCGTTCGTGGCCCACAACACGAAAGCGTATGGTCATAACAAGGCCAAGTGGAGGAAAGCACCACCCTGTCAAGGAAAGGAGCCACTGAGAATTGGAAATCCCCCGTTGAGCTTTACCCAGTACCGGCGGGAGCATAGTGGGTGCTGGTTGTGCTATGGAAAAGGGCGACCCCATAAAAACGACCACAAGACGTGCAAAGTGTACGAGGAGACAAGAGGGCATACTTCCAAGCCCAGCCCGAGAAAGTCCCCAACGAGAAGCGGATTGACGAATGAAAGAGGAGACAAGCTGACGGAGGTCGACATGTGGGATCACACCATGGTGGCGATCGGCAGATTTGACGAACTGAGGAGGTTGCTTAGTTGCTAAGGAAGGCCAAGGAGGACTTGACAAATTTGCGAGAACGAATGGGAAGTCAAGGCCCAGGTGATCTGCAGCATGATGGTGCTGCGGTAAACCGGACCTAGAGAAGCCCCCAAGGGAATGGGACACCGGAGGTCTCTCTGCCACAAATCAGCGAAATTCCAAACAAGAAGGTTCCCAAGGTACCAAAGACGGCCTTGGAATAGCCAAGTAAGCTGAGTTTTGCGAGTCCCAGCTTATGGAATACCCTTCCAAGCGAGGTACATATGGATTTGGGTCGCACACAAATGAATGATGGAGAGACCACCGAGAGCCCCGTGGATGGGCATGACCAGCCCAAGATTTACACTATCCGGGACCATACACTCGAAGTATTGATGCACCCAAGAGTACTACTGTTGCATGCCGTGAGAGGTGTCCATACTCCACATGGAGACGAACGGCAGTTGCACTTGAAAGTGCGAGCATGGTGTGCAAAGAGAGCGGTGATTGCGGATGTATTGGTGGATATGGGTGCCCAACTGAGCTTGGTTTGGAATGGATTTTTTTCAGAAGAATTGCTGAAGCCCAGCCGAAGACCCGTGCTTTTGAAGGTCGCCAATGGCAAAATTATGGGTTGGGGTACCCATGAAGCCACCATCGGCATGGAATGTCGGGAACATGATCGCTTGAACCTACCTGATTTGTTGAAGCGGATCGTACTTTTCGGAATTTTTATGCCGCGAATATTTCCGATTGGGTCATTATTATGGGGTATGATTTTATGGTGAGCAGCGCCATTAGAGCTCTTCTTCACCGTGCAACGTTGGTTCGAGAGGACAAGGAGCGTCTCATTTGGCTAGCCACGGATCATGCCCCAGGATTATCTCAGTGGACCGGAGATGAGGAGGAAAGGATCCTGCAAGCGGTCAAGACCGTGAGTACCAAGTTCAATGGGGACCGCGGAGGTCATCTTATGGAACATGGCATGGCGCCAGCAGTGTACAATCGCATGGTTCAACAATTTGCAGGCGCAAAACCCGAGACGGATGTATTTGCTTCCTGGGATGCCCCGCAGCTAAGGAGGGGTACGACGGCATTGGCACAACAGGGGCCCTGCGTCGTCGAAACATTGGGGTTTTTTGGAGTGGGGGGCCATTTACTGGCATGGTGCTCAAGAAGACACCAGACTTACGGTGACCAAGATTATTGTGGATAGAGCAATGGGTATCCTGGTTGTGACAGGCATAGGACCCATGTCCGTTGGAGGATCTTAAACTGACTTTGGAATCCATTAGCCTCAACGGGATGCGATTTGGATGTGAGGAGCAGTTGTTCTTCGACACCGAGAGTATACAGATGCGTGCCCCAGGACAAGCATGGAGTACCAAGGCTTTCTTGATTGATCGTTCACAGTGCCAATCCACTGGTGAAGAAGCATTCATCAGGAGGGTAGAGGCCACGACAATGAGGGTCCTGTTTGAAGAAAAGAGTGACCCTACGGAGAGTGTTCACGCACTCTCTCACTCGGAAATTGACCGGGTCGTCGCCTACATGCGGATGAGTATGCATGACGGAGTGACTGCTGAAAAGGAGCGAGACCGGGCCAAGTCACCCCATTGGTGGGACGACCGGGACTTTGTGACCAGGAAGTTTGAGAAGGATGACTTCGTGGCAAGAGTTATTGACCATTTGGTCGTTCAATACGATGGTCCCATAAGGGTCCGACCCTCCGACGTGGGGTTTTCCAAGAATGGGTGACAAATTCGACGAATTCCAGCCCGTGGCCTAAAAGTCGATGAACAGGGCATATCAGACGAGGAGATGTCGGACGTGGATTCATAAGAGGCATACACCGCCGTGAAGTCAGTAGTTTCAATATCGCAGCAAGCGGCGGAAGAAGCCAAGGAGAACCAACACGTAGCGGACCTCCAGAATAGACTTTTTGAAGCGTGTCCGCGGCTATTTAGTGCAGTTGCCAACAAGCATCCTCCGGATTGGGGGGAATTTGGTACGGTCCAGATCAAGCTGAAAGCAAACTCGAAGATTTGGCGTCACCGGGAATAGCAACTTCAAGGGGAAGGAGCGGAAGCGATGGAGAAGCTCTTGAAGAGATTGCTGGAGCGTGGTTGGATTGAACCCTTCGATAGTGAGTGGGCACGCCCGGCCTTCATTGTTCCAAAGAGAGAGAAGGGTGAATGGAGACTGGTTGTCGACTACAGGGGATTGGACGAACAAACTGAGCATGACTGGTACTCGTTACCGCTTATTGACTTCATCCTACAAAAGCAGCAGAAGAAGCGCATCTCCAAAGTGTTCGACCTGAAGCACGGGTACCACCAGATGCCGCTGCATGAGGACTCCAGGCCATGCACACCGATGTCCACTCTGCTGGGGCCCATGCATTGGGAGGTAGTTCCCATGGGAGCCAAGAATGGGACTGCTGCCTTTCAACGCATGATGGAGGATCCCCTACGACCCGTTCGAGATTGTGCCGACCCTTTTGTTGATGATATCATTATTGGGTGGGGCGCCGAGGACATGACGGACGAAGAGCTCATCGAGGCACATGAGAAGGACTTGCGCCGAGTATTGGGGGTCTTGGAGAAGCAGAGCATGGTGTGCAAGCCCAGAAAGGCCTCACTCTTTGTGAGAGAAGTGGAGTTTGCTGGACGTCTGGTTGGGCAGGGACAACGCCGACCCATGCCCGGGAAGTGGCAGCAGTACGCCGCTGGGATCGATCCCAAACCATCAGTGAACTCGGGTCCTTCATGGGATTTTGCAATTATTATTCGGGATATGTACAAATGTATGCGGATCCCTGGGGGCCTCTCCACAAGATGCGACAGGTGCGCAAGTTCCATCGTCGCAAGGGAAGCAACGAGAAATTGGCATGCTCAACGGAAGCCGAAGATGCGTTTGACAAGTTGAAGGAACGACTATAAGGTTAATTGGGTCTTTTCTTGGTAGACCCGGACAAGGGATTTGTGCTGCGCACCGACACCTCGGACTATGCCGAGGGGGCAGTCCTTGAGCAAGTCCAGTGCAATGGAACGCATGTCGCAGTGGCCTTTTGGAGTGGAGTCCTGGCAGAATGCAAACATTGGATCCGGACCGCGAGGGAGAAGGAGATTTATGCCATTGTGTGCGCGCTCTGAAAATGGTCGGGCCACATCGGACTTCAACCCGTAGTGGTATATACCCGTCATCAGTCACTCCAGAGTTGGCACAAGGAGCATGTGGATACTCCCTCGGGTCCAGCGGCAAGGGGAGCCTGATGGCACGAGACATTTGCAAAGTTCGACAACACTGTAGCCCATTGTCTCATTTGTTGGGCCTATCCCGCGGGCAGGACTTTGATGGACATATCCAGCCATGGAGACGCCGAGGAAACAGAGGAGGCCAAACGCATCATTGAGCTCGAAAAAGCCATGGAAGAGGGCAACACCAAATGCTTTGTCGTCATGGCATCCACGGCGGAGTAGAGTGAACGACGGGATGCCCGAGTTCAGGTTGTGGTAGAAGAGACTTTGGAGGAATGTCTCAGGGCGCCAATTGAGTACGTGGAGCCGGTGCTCATGAGGATTGGTCGGAGGATTATGCCGCCTCAGAGCATTGAAACAAGTATTGGAACGCCGTGAGTGCCCCCTCAGACAATGAGTGGCCCGAACGCTTGACAGAGGACGGGGCAAAGCTCTTCCTCAACGGGAAGCTATTGGTGCCGGAAAACCGGTTCCAGGCACTGATTGCCCATTGCCACAACGCCCAACTTATGCATCCGGGCCACGACAAGATGCAACCAGATCTTGAAAGGAGGTTTGAGTTCTCTCCGGGATACTACACAATATTGTCTCGGTATTGCAACGATTGTGGCGTGTGTAGGGCAACGAAAAGCCGGAACCACTCCACAGCAGGGAACCCGGTTTTTACAGCAATCCCGGAGGCACCGATGTGCTCCATTGCCAGGGACGTGTTTGCCATGCCTGAGGTCACGGTTGATGGGGAAAAATATGATTGTATTATTTCTGCCGTGGACCCACATAGCGGGTATATTGTCGCGGTTCCAGGTAAGAAGTCCACGAAGAAGGACAGGAAAGGCAAGCAAGGAGTGAGCCTCCAAGCCAAGACCGTTGCCAAAGCCATGATTAGGTATTGGTTGACAATCTTTGACGTCCCAGCGGTCATATTGAGTACACGGCAGGAGACTTCAACTCTGACGATGAGGGTGAGGAGGATGACTATACCGCGGAGCGAATCCTAACGGACAAGCTGGACCCCACAACGCCAGGGCGGAGGCTATACAAGGTTCATTGGAAAGGATTGGCTGCTTTGCGAGAGTCATGGGAGCCTCCGAGCAGTTCTGTTCCGAGGCATACCACGTTTTGGCTCGACTATCTCAAGAAAAAGGGGATTAGTCTGCATTGGATCATGCACGAACGGGATTGAGTGACTCCCCCTTCACCCTTGACACGATTATTTCTTTTGCCTCATTGGCCGCATGGGCACATACCATGGCTCAGAACCTCTCAAATACCCCAAATCCCGATTTCCTTGACATGTGACGAGCACATGGAACCAAGATCAGTCCTGGATTGTGTTCATATTTTTTTGTGTGCACAATCGGTCGCCGCTTGCTCAGGAGATTCCTACGGATGAAGAATTGTCAAGACCCAGCCATGTTTCCTATTTTTGTTTGGGTGGAGCCTTTGGTAAGTGCCTCCGCAGGAGCGACACCCCCGCTATATGGGATCGTTCATTAACTTCTGGGTTGAAATTCCAGAGTTTGCGGAAGATATTTTTTTGCTTTGCTCCCCTCAGCCACATTTTTTTGCCTTGTTTTCGCCACTTTTGGGTGCAATCTGAGCTTTTGGGAGGTTGCCTGACGCAATGCGGACCACCAGATGTGCAAACCCCCCCCAAAGTGCCATTTCTATTTTTGGCACACCACATTCTATTTTTAGAACACTTGTTCTATTTCTGGTAACAAAATTTATATGTTTGGAACTTGGTCGCACCGGCTCAGTTTGCCGTTCTGTCTGAATCCCCAGCCACCCGATATGTCTCGCGGTTGCATTGGTGAGATCAGTTCCTTTCCAGGGTCCCTCAGTGTGGAGATCTCAATTTTTTGCCTGCGCTATTTTTAGTAAACAAATGTTACTATTTTCAATTCAAAATTGCTTTCTCATCTCTCCGCATTTTGGACACCTTGGGACCATCAGACCGGATCCAGGACCATTTTTTGGCGAGCTTGACGCGATGGCCACGTCCGCTCGAGCTCATCTTGCACCTGGCGTCCGATGATTCCTAAAGTTAAAAGAAAGAAAATTCGGAAAAAAGGTTTTTTCCGAAAGTGAAAAGAAAATCTGCATTTTTTGTGTCTACGCTTGTCATGATGCATGATGACCCACGTCTGAATACCAATATCTCCTGTAGGTGATCCATTACTCTCACGTCTCTTGCTGGGAGTGCGGATCATATGGGGGGTTCATGCTGCTGATGTCAAGCATCATATATTTGGCCTTTTATGTAGACCGGTCGACAACGTTGCTTTTGTCTATCTTTCATCTGCTGAGCCTATGCTTTCAGATTTAGTGGTGACCAAGCGGATTTCGTTCTTTTGAGTTCTCCCCCCCCCCCCCGCTTACTTGGGCGGCTGGCCACGGTGTATGCCGTACCCTTCCACAATGAGGGGAGCGCCAGGGAACAACCGGGATCCTCCCGTCCTCTTTATCTCTTCCCGAGCAGGTGACAATGCTCTGGGAAGGGGGTGAAGCCGGTTCGGTTCCCAATTGGCTGTACTGTTCTATTTTTCAGCGATTACCACGATTTCAGCGATTTTGTGTATAAATTCAGGAGAATTTTGAATTTATACTATTTATAAACCACAAGGTGGAGGATTCACCATTTCTGATTCTGAGCAGACCTGCTGTGTGCGCGCGCGCCCTTCTCTTGTTCCTGTTGGCGTGCCTACGCTCTCCGTTCCTCAATGCGGGCCAATCGTCTGAAAATTATTCCCAATGGGTGCTAATAGTGTTAGTTCCATCCTGTTGCGGAAATGGATAATAATTGGAAGCTAGGACAACTCCAGTGTATGATAGAAGGCCCTGAACTGCAATCTGGCTAAACCTTGGTGTGGTGCCTCCGCGCACACCGGCTGTCGCCCTTGAGGGGACTGGTGTACGTTATTGGACGCATCTGCTTCGGCAGTGCCATGCCTATGTGCATGGGGGATCACAAGTCCCTTGAAGCTGCAGGAGCCCTAGTGGATTAGGAGTTGAAGTTGAAGTGGCTCAGGTAGGGGCAGCCGGCGGGAAGAAAGTAACTTGGTCGTTGTTCCGCCAAGAATGTCTCCTATTTTTCTTCTTTGCCCATTGTTTGGTTTGCGTGTGAATCATGCCAAATCAATTTTTGGCGATGGTGTGTGTGTGAAACATGTTGTGGGCACGTGCAGTGGGGTAACATGTTAAAGAGGGAGAATTGCACCTATGCCCTGGTAGGTTGCTTGCCTCTTGCATGCCGTCTTACTTCGTTGATCTTCGGTGAATTCATATCATTGGTCGAACACGGTTGGTGATCCACTATCCCCCCTTTGTCCACTTGCAGTATGGCATGAGGGCAGCTCATTTTATTTGGTGATTGGTTGTAGGGATAATCCTCAATCAATGTCGGAGATTCTCACTTCAAGTGCATGCATGCTGTCATGGGTCATGGCTAGGCGAATGTCTCTCTCCATATGCATGCTGCCATGGGTCATGGCTGGGCTATGCGCTCCCGATTTCGTTCTGTTGAGGTTATCCCTCTTCTGCTGTTGATTGGTTGGCTTCTCTCTCCTACGGCATGCATTGGTCAGGGGCCCTCGCTCAGGGCATGGACTGGGGCGGGACCATCTTTCTCTAGGCCTGGATTCGGGCGGGACCATCTTTCTTGGATGCGGGACAATCTCTCCTTGGGATAGGACAATCTCACCATGTGTCAGATGTGCTCTCATTGAACCGGGGATATCTCGCCATGTGCACTCTCTCTGCAGGCCGGGTCTAGGTCTCTTCTTGTGACCCGGGGCATCTTCTTACCCAAGCAATCTTGCCGGATCTCTCTGCAAGTAGCATGCATTGAATTAAATCGGTGTCACACGAACATGCAATTAGCCAATGTTGGTCTCACATGTCCATGTGTGGATGGTTTCTGATGCACATGAGAATTGGTGTTTGCCCATGCTATCCGTTCCCAAGCAATTAGGCTCCACGTGATGGGACTGAGTACCGTGTCCAAGCATGTTAGGGCATGAGGCTAATGTCGTGTGTTGGCTTTACATTTTGCTCGTGCCTTTGGTTCGAGATACTCTAACCGCAGGAGCCCAGCAGTTGGTATGCAGCATACACCAGACAGGTGAGGTTTGGTGGGCTGGCCCTTCTTGAAATCTTGTTCGCAAGCAGCAAGTAAACTCGCCACGTCTATTCACTTGCAGGCCATTGTGTATGTTATTGCTAAGTGATAGGCACCCCGCATCCGGTTTGAAGTAGCGATGGATGGCCAGCAATATGATATATGTCATGTGTCACACATGCAAGGTATCAGGTATTGCTGTGAGATCACTCTCCTAACTCATATTTGGTGATCCTCATTGCAAGCTGTGTACATGTGAGAATTGTTGATTCATGAGTGTGGACAAGTCATGTATGTGGTCATGCCGTACTTTGTCTTCATGGAGGCCATGGCGTGATGCTTGATCCACGGTGGGAACATTTATCATATTTCTCAATTCCAGTTTTGCCGTCATGTAGGCAAGTTTGGGGAGCCGCCATGTTGGGCCACGCTTATGTTGAATCCGATGATGCCATTGTGTTGGGTATCATTTCTTTGTGTTTTGCCATGTACCATACAGACGTCATTGATGTCATTTTGTCGCGCATGACCCCCGTGAATCAATGTCATTTTCTTAATGTGTTGAACACAGGTGGCGTTCGCATGGTGTCATATTGTGGATTGTGCATGGTATATAAAATAGATGCTTCGAGTAGCGATGCAACATCGTCTTCGACAATCGCATATTCTATTCCAGGGCTTCACTTATACTTCTGTTTCTCCCTGTCCCTGTGCCAGACATTGTCTCATATGTTCCCCTGTGCATGATCATGTCCATGTGTTGATGAGGTCATACTCAACTCAGTTCAATGATCCATGTTTGGGACTGCACTGGTCAAGTTCACTGGTCACTCAATTTTATTCGTCAAGTGTTTGGTTTTGACGGCAAGGGTTGCCAAGGGTGTACCTACAGGATTTCTTTGGATTTTGTGGCCAAGGGTTGCCAAGGGTACTTGCAGGAAAAGTGGACTTTGCATTTGGTCAAACAAGGAAGCACTGGTGAGGTCCAGGACGATGGGAGTCACGGGAGAGAGGGTGAAGAAGTCTGGTATAGGCGGTAGAGCTCGCACTATGGCAGAGGCTGCTCCTACGGACCGTCTTTATCACGCACCAATAATCAATTACTAGTAGCCATTTATTTGTGCCAGGCTTTGGCACCAGAAACCCCTGGCTAACACAATGGGACTGGCTGGGCACACTCCAGCCCTTATCTTGAAGCCCTCTCCTTTTGTCACGCATGGCCTCTTCCCTAAGGCCAAATCCACGAATGGATTTGTCAGCCTTTAGCTTAGCATCCGGTATTGGCTCCAAGACACAGATCCCATTCGAACCCTGTTTGAACATGTTCTTTTCTATCTCGGACCAATGATTACCTCCTTCCTTGAACACCGTATCTTCGAACCGATTGTAAATTCAATACCTTTAATCTTGGCAAAGTGGATGTTCAGCATCCGCCTCAATCAAAAAACACACAGAGGTATCTCTCGTCCTGAAAATGGTGACTGTAACACCTGAGGTACCTGAAAAAGGCAAAGGGCGATCGTTCGCCTTGAGAATCAGAGTTTGAGACTTCCCTGAAGTCAACTCGGTGGGAGAGGCATTTTGTAAACCTTTACTGCAATCAGAGATCCTGTCTTGAAGTGAGACCTTTTTTGTTCTCGGATGCACAAACAAGACCTTTCAAATTTGAGGTTCAAACACTTCAGGAAGATCAGAGGAAGGGAGAGGCTTTCCATCATTTTGTTCAATGCATACCCTTTGGACCAGTCGTTCCAGAGATTGCTCTTGTTCCTGAGCTCTCAACTCGGTCATTGAATCGTTTTCTGGAGACATGACTGTTGAGCAAGGAAGAATGGAATTAAGAATGGAATCATGTCCGAGAGACAAGGCTGCTGAGCGAGGGAGAATGGAATTTAGAATTGAGTCGGGCAGCAAGGATATAGCCCCTCCAGCTGCGGCCAAAACAAGCTGGAGGGTCCACGCTCTCTGACTCATCCATACGGGCCTGCGAGTGGGGGTGACACATGGGGGCGCATGAGATGTTGGTTTCCTTGAGGCTTCCAAAAACTTTGGAGACCAAGCTGTTGAGCGACGACCCGGCCAGTTTCGATGGTCTTGCGGAGGGGGGTCAACATGTGATTTCTTGGGAAGACTCTATCCCAGCCCTCCTTCATCACCCCCGGAGGCATCAAAAATAAGAACTCTTGCACCTAATTTCGCAGGAGAACGAGGCCTACCTCCCTCATCATGGAAACACAATGCATCATGCGGCAAATTCCACCACTCAGCCGCCACTTCACCAACCCCCCGAAACCGTTCTTTGTTTGTATGGCAGCGAACAATCCTCATCCCTCGACTTCCTTCCAATATCGCTTTCTCTGCAACTTGTTGCAGATTTTAGTGCGGGCACCAAAGAAATCTCATGTAATCCACGTATGATTTTACGCGTCAGCCAAAACGTTGCGCGGCGCGCAAATTTCGGACCAGCTATTTGGGGCTTCGACCACTATGTCGCGATCGAACGGAAGCGATCAGCTACAGCACTTTTTTTTATTTTGTAGAATACCCTTCTCTCGTGAAATTGTTGTTCGGATATCCAGATGTGAACCTTTCAAACGAGCCCCACGTCACTTCTGCATCTGGATGCTTTCCAGCGACCTGGAAGCCTCAGACTCATTTTGTCGTCTATCAGTGCACCAAACAACGTTCCGTTGCTTTAAGATCTAGCCTCATCTCAGGCTCCAGCCCATTGCAGTTGCAGTTCTGGACCTCCTGGGTATTAGAAGGTGGGGGTGGGGCAAAACGCTACACCGAGAAGGTAGGTAGCTAGGTATCTCTGGGAACTCGGGATGCCTCATTTGACATTGCAGGAAGAAGGTCTTATCAAGGGGACGCCCTGTCCCTGCCACATTCCTAGATCACGTGCCTCTCAAGCAGCTCCCGCACGCGCTTGGGAAGGCAGTGTCGCGGCAACTCGGTCCAGGTGTCCAGGCTGGGAGGATATCGCCGTATATATCCGTGTGTAGGTTCACATGTTCCCTCCTGCGGACGGCAGCTCTGGCGGGCTGCCCAGCCCTGTGGAGTATCTCTCACCAAAGGGGGTATTGCTCCCGGGAGTCGACAATACGATCGCCTCACCCCTGTGGCTCGAGTTGCGGGGCCCCCGCTGCTTGGCAGGCGGCCCCCTCCTGGGCTGTGTGCCGGCTTGCCTGTCATCGATTGTTGCCATGGCGCAGGTTGACGCTTGCCATGGTCCCTGATACTGCCCGGCCAGGATCCGACCAGTTGCCCTCGACTACCGCTCCTGCTACTGGCCTGGTGGGTCGGCTGGGTCGCCCCAATGCGTCCAATGTAATAAAGTCGGGCATTTGGGCCTCTCAGAAGCTTTCTACAGGATCTCTACTAAACCTCCTAGAGTTTCAAGATCCTAGAACCCTAGGATATTTGCTCATATTTGGCTTATATCCCAAGCCTATAGCTTACTACACTGCAGAGAGCAGGGATCTAGGATACATTAGTAGCCTTGCATGACAAATCACATTTCATATGCTTATGATGTGATTCAATCCTGTTTTGAGACTTTTTAGAAGGTTCTAATGTATGAGAAGCAATATTGAAGCTATTTCGAAGCTTCAGATGGCTTGTCGCGACTGTCGCCGTCCCTTGCCGGCGACAGAGCTTTACGTAATATTGACAAGGCCTCTGACTCAATAGACTACTCAGGCACGGCCACAGCGCCCAGGGCTAGGGACCGGGACCCCCAGAGGACGCGGGGCCACGGCACTGGCCCCCAGGGAGGGCAACCCCACGGACACCTGCCCGACCCACCGACCCGAGCGGCACACCCAGGCCCCCACAGCCCGGACCCAGCGAGCCACCTACACCTGACCACTCCCCCCAGCCTCCAACCAGCCACGCTCCGACCCGCACTCCACACCACGACACGGGCCAGACTAACCTCCCCCGACCCACCACGTCACAGGACGAGGCAGCACGGCACAGCGCACCGCAGCGCACCACAGTGCAACGCAACACAACAAGGCTGCCCGAAGCACAACACGCCACAGCACGACGCGACGCGACGCGGCACAGAGCGGCAGACCACGGCGCAATACGGCGCAACACGGCGCGGCCCAGCAGGGCGTAACGCAACACAGCACAGACCAACACGACGCAGCACGTCAAAACACGACACGACGCAGCACAGCGCACCACAACACACCACAACACCAAGCAAGGGACGCTAACCAAGGGTCTAACCGAATCGAGCCACGGCACACCCCGGAAGGAACCGCAGCAACCCGCCACACACAGGCAAAGGGCCACCGCACGCCCGGCAACAACGGAGGCGGTCCACCCACAAAAGCCGCCGCCGGAAAGTTAAAGCCCGCACCGCGGAGACGAAGGGACACGGCTAACCCAGGGCCAGACGAAGCCGCCTGGCACAACCGCCCAGCCGGCAGGAGCCAGAACCTAACCCGGCAGGAAGGGGCGCCGAGCCCAACGTGTACATAACCAACCCGACCCATGGGGCCGGAGCATGGCCTGGCGAAACGCAACAACCAACAGCAAACCAGAAAACCACACAGACTGCCGACCAGTGCGTGCACCAGTCCAGGGAGAGCAGAGGGAGGAACAGGCAGACCCCCCCCAAAAAAATGTGTATATATAAAAACAACAGGGAGGGGGGGCGGGGGGCGCGAGACCCTAGCGGCACACCCAGGCCCCCACAGCCCGGACCCAGCGAGCCACCTACACCTGACCACTCCCCCCAGCCTCCAACCAGCCACGCTCCGACCCGCAATCCACACCACCGACCCACCACGTCACAAGACGAGGCAGCACGGCACAGCGCACCGCAGCGCACCACAGTGCAACGCAACACAACAAGGCGCCCCAAAGCACAACACGCCACAGCACGACGCGACGCGACACGGCACAGAGCAGCACACCACTGCGCAATACGGCGCAACACGGCGCGGCCCAGGACAGACCAACACAACGCAGCACGTCAAAACACGACACGACGCAGCACAGCGCACCACAACACACCACGACACCAAGCAAGGGACGCTAACCAAGGGTTTAACCAAATCGAGCCACGGCACACCCCGGAAGGAACCGCAGCAGCCCGCCACACACAGGCAAAGGGCCATCGCACGCCTGGCAACAACGGAGGCGGTCGACCCACAAAAGCCGCCGCCGGAAAGTTAAAGCCCGCACCGCGGAGACGAAGGGACACGGCTAACCCAGGGCCAGACGAAGCCGCCTGGCACAACCGCCCAGCCGGCAGGAGCCAGAACCTAACCCGGCAGGAAGGGGCGCTGAGCCCAACGTGTACATAACCCACCCAACCCATGGGGCCGCGGCATGGCCTGGCAAAACGCAACAAACCAGAAAACCACACAGAATGCCGACCAGTGCGTGCACAAGTCCAGGGAAGGCAGAGGGAGGAACAGGCAGACCCCCCCCAATATATATATATATATATATAAAATCAACAGGGAGGGGGGGCGGGGGGCGCGAGACCAGCCCACAGCCACCACACCGCCCACCAGCACCACAAGAGGCGGCCAACCCCCCCACCCCGACAGCACCGAAGACAGGACGCCCCAAAGGGGCGCCGGGACACCCCCCAGACACGACCGGCAACACCAAGCCGAGGGCAGCGGCCCACCGGGAGAAGGGACACCCAAAACACGCGGACACACACCAAGCTAAAAAAAAAAGAAGAAAAAACACAAACAGCAAGCAAGGTGGCCCGGAAGAGAAGGGTTCGGGGGACAGAGACCACGAGACCCAAGACCGGGACAACCAGCGGCCGACACCACAAGACCCAAAAAAAAAAACGAAGGGGATGGGGGAAGGGCACACCCCACCAACAGCAACACCCGCACACCCCCGCGACACAGGCGGCCCCCCAGGAAGGACAGGGGCAAGCGAGGCACACCCACGACCGCACACACGCCCAAACAACACCTCCCCAAGGAGAGGCGGGGTGCAGCCGCAACCCGGACCCCAACAAACACACCCACACCGCACACCAGAACCGGGAACGGCGGGGAGCAGGAGGAGCGCGCACACAGCCACGCACATCCCACAACCCAAACCAGGACAGGAGGGGTGCAGGCCGAAACCCAAGCCCAACAGCAAACACCGCGAACCCCAGCGGGGAAAAGAGGGGCGAAAGCACAAACCGTACCCAAACACACCCACCCAAGACCCCAGCCAGGGCTGGCGGGGTTACGAAAACCCAAACCCAAGCATAAACCGAACCCAAGCTCAAACGCCACGCAACAGTAGGAAACCCAGTGTCCATAGCCCGGGCACTCAGGCAGCCCGTGCCATGCAGCAGACCCGGCCAAACCAGATCCGGAGACCGGGGGTAATGCTGCATCCTAAAGCCTGCATTGCCTTGGGACTCGAGGCAGAGCGTGCGACACCCAAGCGCCTCGGAACCCCAGTACCAAGGGCATGCATGCATGCCTTGGGAACGCGATACGCCAGGAAATCCGGTGAACCTCTAGGGTACCGCCCAAAGGAGGGGAGGTGCGCAAGCACGGGGGGACACCCTCCCGGTGAGACAAGCACGTCATGCTGGCGGCGATCAGCCCTCCCGATGATGCCCGGAGCCGCTTTGTTGGGGGCAACCAGTCATGTCTAGCGGGAAGCTTCGAGCGCGGGACCTCTTCCTGTTAGTCACAGCGGCAACGCCAGCGGGAAGCATGGGGCGCCTCTCCACGACCGAGTGCATCTACCTGCCTACCTATCGATGGAATACTCAGAAAGTTTATAAAATATAGGGTTTATCGCCTTTTTAATGAGAATTTATTGTTACACTAATTTTCTTGTTATTTAGGCATATGAACCCGTATTACTGAACCAGCCACTTGGTCCAGCTCACTGTTCTTTCACGACCTCGTCTTCTTGCTGTTGCCAGTGCTTTGTAGTTGCCAATAAGATCACTTCCAATGGAGAATATCTAAAAGAAATTTGATTTTGAAGTGCAAGACAAGGAAAAGGGTTTTTAATACGCACCCAAAGGACTCAAGTTGAAGCATATTATTATCATAATGATCCAGTCATCAGAGTTCCAGCAGGATGACGACGACGAGGACGACGCGCAGCAGCTTGGCCAGCGTACGCTGTTCAAGTAAAGTGAGTTCCTTGCTTGAATTTATTGAAAAATTTAAGAAACAGTCAAGTCTCAAAGGTATACTTCCATATGTCTTCAAAAAGTCTTCAAATAAATTCTGAACTGGAAGAGCGCAGTTCCAGGCGCGCTGAAGCGACGACGACAGTTGTTAGTAGGTAGGTAGGTCTTCTCGGGACTGGGGTTGCACCCGAGGGGGGTTTAACCAAGGGGCTTTTGCTCACCCACCCACGGCCCTACTGCACGTGCCCCCACAAAGCGGCTCCCCCACATGGGGGAAGGGCGCGGTCGCCGCGAGGGGTCCCCTACAGCGGATTCTGCGTAGAGAGGTAACGCATGTCGACCGAAGTCTCACATTCCTGTCCTTCGGGCAGATGATACGTGAGGGAGGGTCCCATCGCACATTCTCATCAACCTCCAGATTCTGGGGCCCAGGGGACGGGAGCCAGGCCAAAGACCCTGTCCTGCAGGCACCCCCACCTGGGTTGGTTTTCAGTAGGTGTGCGGTGACTTGAGGAAGCACGTGCTATGGGACTCGCATGCCGTGGCGCACATTCAGACCTCCTGACTCGGTCGAGCTTGCGCTCACCCGGGGGGCCGGGGGTTCGAAGTAGGCCGTTGTGGTTGGTTGGTTAGTCGGTTAATGGTTCAATGTAGTTTGTTAATGTTGGTTGGTCCGCTGGGTGATAGTAGGGTCACGATGTTCTGTTTTCTTCGTGGGTATGGTCGTCGGCGGGCGTGGCGCACCATTGTGTGGCCGACCCATTGGACGCCGTTCCCGTTTCGACCCGTGCACGCCTGGCTGGTTTGATGTTTGCCGACTTGCGTGTGGTCTGTTTACGGTCAGTCCGCGGCTGCAGCTGTGGTGTGGTTGGTGCGCAGTTGTCTTGGCCACCTCATGGTCGGCTTATTTTGCGTGGGTTCCGTCGCGCTGCTGCCGGTGGTAATATAGCGGAATGTTGTTTGTGTAGCCGGCACGTCCGTTTCGTTGCTGGTTAGTTGCGTCTTGGTATGTCCAAGTGTAGTGTAGTGTGGTTGGCTAATGTTGGTTTGTCGGGTTCGTAATGGTAGAGTTGCGATGTTCTGTTGTGTTCGTGGATATGGTGGTCGGCGGGTGTGGCGCACGACGGTGTCGCCAGCCCGTTGGACGCCGTTCCCGTTTCGACCCATGCATGCCTGGCTAGTTTGGTGTTGGCCGGCTTGCGTGTGGTCTGTTTATGGTCATGTCTTCCCTGCTGCAGCGGTTTTGTTGGTGCACTATTGTCTTAGCCCCCTCATGGTCGGCTTCCTCAGCGTTGGTTCCTTGGCGCTGCAGCGGTCGCTTGCGCGGTCAGACATTGTTCGTGTAGTTGTCATGCCTGTTTCGTTGTGTGGTTGTTTGTGACCGGGTCGGCCTTTGTATGACGCTTCGTGTTACGTTGCCCGTTTTTGTCTGGCGCCGTGTAGACGCTGTGTGCTGAGTTAGCTGCACCGACAGAAGGCCCGCACGTGCACAGCCGGTTGCGTTGAGTCGCTGTTGTTTGGGTCTCGTTGAGGGCGGCCTGTCTGCCGTCTGTTTCGTTGTGCTGTGATGGGGGTGTGCCCGGCGCATTGTGTTGGTGTGCCGTCGCCTCCGCTGGGTGGTGCTTGGCTTAGGTTGTCGTCGTCTGGGCCGCCTGCAGGCGGGCACGAGTGGCTTCGGGCTCGTGGTGTTTTGGCCAGCACCATGCGCGGCTTGTTTTGTTGGTTCGGGGTTGTCTTTGCCTCCTTTCGGTCCGCGTGTTAGGGTAGCTTTGGTCGGCGATTTGGTTGCGGCCGCGTTTGTGTTGTTTGCGCATACTCTGGTGCTGCCTGTCCGCCGGGGTGGTTGTGCGTGGTGTGGTGGTGCTTGGCTTGGATTGTTGTTGTGTGTGCCGCCTGGCGGCCGGCGTCGATGGGTTTGGGTTGGTGGTGCTTGTGGTGGTGTTTTAGCCGGCGCCATGCGTGGCTTGTTTTGTTTGTTCGGTGTTGTCTTCGCTGCCTCATGGTTGGCGTCTTCGGGTGGCTGTGGTCGGCGGTTGGGTTGCCGTCGTGGCTTTTCTGGTCGCCTGGCCGGGGTTGGTTCTGTGCTGGTGCGCGGCCCCCCTCTTAGTGGGGCGTGCTGTGTTGGTGCGTGCCCGCCACCATGCTGGGGCGTGCTGTGTTGGTGTGTGCCCCCCCCAATTGTGGGGTGTGCTGCGTTCGTTTGTGGCCCCCCTCATGTCGCAGCGTGCTGTGTTGGTGTGTGGTCCCCTCATGGTGGGGCGTGCTGTGTTGGTGCCTGTCAGCCGCGGTGGTGGTGCTTGGAGTGGTGGTGTTTAGCTTGGGTTGTCGTCGTCTGTTTGCTTGCAGTTGCGGTTGCAGTTGAGTTCTTTGCCTCGCCGGGGTTCATGCTTTGCTGGTGCGTGCCACCCCCCCCCCCCCTGTTGGGGCGTGCCGTGTTTGTGCGTGGCCCCCCCCTTTGGTCGGGCTTGCTGTGTTGGCGTGTTCGGGTTTGGGTTTGTGGTGTTGTAGGTGGCTCGATGCCCGGCTTTTTTTGTTGGTTCGCTGTTCTGTCCGCCGCCGTACGACCCGCGTTGTCGGCTGTTGGATGTCTGTGGTGTTTTCCTGGCCGGGGTTGGTGCTGTGCTGGTGCGTGCCTTCCCCCTGTTGGGGCGTGCTGTGTTTGTGCGTGGCCCCCCCCAAAAGTGGGGCGTGCTGTGTTGGTGTGTGCCCCCCCCATGGTGGGGCGTGCTGCGTTGGCCTGTGGCCCCCCTCATGGTGGGGCGTGCTGTGTTGGTGCGTCGCTCGCCTCCTGGTGGGGTGTGCTGTGTTGGTGCCTGCCTGCCGCGGTGTTGGTGGTTGGCTTGGGTTGTTGTCGTCTGTTGAGTGGGTTGCGGTTGCCGTTCTGTTGTTTGCTTGGGCGGGGTTGGTGGTGTGCTGGTGTGTGCCCCCCCCCTGTTGGGACGTGCCGTGTTTGTGCGTGGCCCCCCCCTTGGTGAGGCGTGTTGTCTCGGCGTGTTTTTTTCTGGTTCGTGGTGCTGTAGCCGGCTCAATGCTCGGCTTGTTTTGTTGGTTCGCTGTTGTCTGCGCCGCCGTACGGCCGGCGTTGTCGGGTGTTGGTTGTCTGTGGTGTTTGCCTGGCCGGGGTTGGTGCTGTGGTGGTGCGTGGCCCCCCCAGCTGTTGGGGTGTGCTGTGTTTGTGCGTGCCCCCCCCCGTGATGGGGGTGCTGTGTTGGTGTGTGCCCCCCCCATGGTGGGGCCTGCTGCGTTGGCTTCTGGCCCCCCTCATGGTGGGGCGTGCTGTGTTGGTGCGTGGCCCGCCTCTTGGTGGGGCGTGCTGGGTTGGTGCCTGCCTGGCGCGGTGGTGGGGGTTGGCTTGGGTTGTTGTCCTCTGTTGGGTGGGTTGCGGTTGCGGTTGTGTTGTTTGCTTTGGCGGGGATGGTGCTGTGCTGGTGCGTGCCCCCCCCCCTGTTGGGACGTGCCGTGTTTGTGCGTGCCCCCCCCCCCTGGTGGAGCGTGTTGTGTCGGCGTGTTTCCTTTTTGGTTCGTGGTGTTGTAGCTGGCTCAATGCTCGGCTTGTTTTGTTGGTTCGCTGTTGTCTCCGCCGCTGTACGACCCGCGTTGTCGGGTGTTGGTTGTCTGTGGTGTTTGCCTGGCCGGGGTTGGTGCTGTGCGGGTGCGTGCCCCCCCCCCCCAAAAAAAAAGGGCCTAAAAACGCCAATTTCGGGCAAAAAAACATTGTCTTTCTGGCTCGGATGGCCAGTACAAGCCCGCCCCACCCTATGTTGCAGATACCTGACGCAAAGCAACATGTATTCAGAATTATTGGAGCCAGCAAATAGGTGTTTCAGGGCCTCTTCGACCTGAAAAAGGACATTATGTGTCAAAAAATGGCCTAACATTGCCAGTATTTTGCAAAAAATCTGTATGTTTCAGGCTTGGGGGCTCCTTTCAAGGCCCCCACACCCTATTTTGCAGGTGCCCAACGCACCAAAATAGTTTTCGCACCATGTTTGGCATCATATTTCAGCATAAAAACAAGTCACTCCACCATTTTCTTAGTTTTCGGAATAAACTAACAATTTTTCTTTTAAAAACCTATGTGCTGTTGGGGCGTGCTGTGTTTGTGCGTGGTCTGCCCCATGATGGGGCGTGCTGTGTTGGTGTGTGCCCCCCCCATGGTGGGGCCTGCTGCGTTGGCTTCTGGCCCCCCTCATGGCGGGGCGTGCTGTGTTGGTGCCTGCCCGCCGCGGTGTTGGTGGTTGGCTTGGGTTGTTGTACGTCTGTTGAGTGGGTTGCGGATGCGGTTGTGTTGTTTGCTTGGGCGGGGTTGGTGCTGTGCTGGTGCGTGCCCCCCCCCCTGTTGGGAAGTGCCGTGTTTGTGCGTGGCCCCCCCCTTGGTGGGGCGTGTTGTGTCGGCGTGTTTGGTTTTGGGTTCCTGGTGTTGTAGCCGGCTCAGTGCTCGGCTTGTTTTGTTGGTTCGCTGTTGTCTCCGCCGCCATACGGCCGGCGTTGTCCGGTGTTGGTTGTCTGTGGTGTTTGCCTGGCCGGGGTTGGTGCTGTGGTGGTGTGTGCCCCCCCCCCTGTTGGGGCTGCTGTGTTTGTGCTTGCCCCCCCCCATGGTGGGGCGTGCTGTGTTGGTGTGTGCACCCCCAATGGCCGGGTGGGCGGTGTTGGCTTGTGGCTCCCCTCATCGTGGGGCGTGCTGTGTTGATGCGTGGCCCCCCTCTTGGTGGGGTGTGCTGCGTTGGTGCCTGCGCGCGGCGGTGGTGGTGGTTGCCTCGGGTTATTGTCGTCCGTTGGGTTGGTTGTGTTCGCGGTTTTCTTGTTTGCTTGCCCGGGGTTGGTGCTCTGCTGGTGCGTGCCCCCCCTCTGTTGGGGCGTGCCGGGTTTGTGCGTGCCCCCCCCCTTGGTGGGGCGTGTTGTATCGGCGTGGTTGGGTTTCGGTTCGTGGTGTTGTAGCCGGCTCACTGCTCGGCTTGTTTTTTTGGTTCGTTGTTGTCTCCGCCGCCGTACGTCCGGCGTTGTCGGGTGTTGGTTGTCTGTGGTGTTTGCCTGGCGGGGACGGACGGGCCGGCCCCACGAGCGCGTGTCGTGCGCCACCCCTTTGTCCTGGCCGGGTCGCACCGGCCGGCCTCCCGAGCGCTTGAAGTGCGCCACCCTGTGTTTTTGTTTCGCGGCTGTCGTCGCCCTGTCGCTCGTTTTGCCTTGCCCGCCCGCCGCTTGCTCGTGTCTGCGTGGCTCCCGGCCGTGCGCTGGTCTTTGTCGCCGCCTGCTGCTGCTCCCGCCCCACCCGACCCCATCCCGGCCCACCCCTTCGCTTGTTGTTATCTGCCCCCCCGTTTGCTCCATGGTTTCTTGTGCCCGCCTGCGGCAGTTGTGCCCCCCCCCCCCGGGGGGTTTGCGTTTCGCGACCGGTGGGGTCCTGCGCCGCGTTTTCCCTTGTTGCCTCCGTGCCTTGTGCTTGCTCTGCGCCGCGGTCCCGTTTGTCGGCGTCTCCTGTTGTCCCCCCCCCCCCCCGGTTTGTGTATCGCGGGTGTCCTCGCCCGCCACTTGTT
This sequence comes from Eutreptiella sp. 'Long Island Sound 2002', assembly GCA_964036045.1. NCBI lineage: Eukaryota > Euglenozoa > Euglenophyceae > Eutreptiales > Eutreptiaceae > Eutreptiella > Eutreptiella sp. 'Long Island Sound 2002'. The sequence continues at coordinate 65,471,577 of OZ038378.1, forward strand.
TTCCTGTGTCCTGCTGCTGGTGCCTTGTTTTTTCCCGTGCCTTGGGCCTTGGCACCTGTTTGGTTGCGTTTCTTTTTCCCTCTCCGGCTCGTGGCCGTTCGTCGCTGTGTGCGTTGCTTGCTGGTGCTGTGCCCCCCCACCCCTCGGCAGTTGCTCCTGGTGGTGTGCGGTGCTCCGCGTCTTCTTGCGTGGTGCCGCGGTAGGGTATGGGCCGTTTTATGCGGTGCGCGGTGTTTTGCTGTGCCGTGCTGTGCTGTTGTGCGGGTGCTTTGCTGTGTGGTGTGCTGTTCTGCTGTGTTGTTGGCTTTGTCGCTGGCCGTTCCCCGTTTGCGTTGGCCCTGCTGATTTGTGCAGTGTTTCGTCCTGTGCGGTGCCGCCGTACGTTGTCGTGTCCTGTGGTGTTTTCTGTGCTGCTGTGTGGTGTCGTGGTTGTGGCCGTGTACTCTCTCTGCTTTCTCGGTTCTGCGCCGCCTGCTGCTGCCCCCCCCCCCCCCCCCTGGTTTGTGTGTCGTGCCTTCTGCCGGTTTGTGTTGCCGTGCTGTGCTGGCCTGTTCTGTGCTGTGTGCTGCTGTGTTGCTGCTTGCTGTGTTGTGTTGTTCGGGGTGCGGCGTGCCGTGTCGTGGCGTGCCGTTTCCTGTTGCCATGTGCTGTGTGCTGTGTGGTGCTGCGCTGGGTTTCCTCGTGGGGCTGCGCCTTGCTGCTTGCTCTGCCGTGCTTGGTTGCGCTGTGCTGTGTTGTCGTGCGTTGCGCCGTTTGCTGGGGTGCTGCGTCTTGGTGCTCTGTGCTGTGCTGTCCTGCTGTGTGCTGTGGTGGCTTGCTTTGTGCCGTTTGGTGTCTGTTGGTGTTGTGCGGTTGGCTCTGTGCTGGGCTGCACTGTTGGTTAGTGCTGTGTGCTGTGCTGCGCCTTTGGGCGTGGTGTCTGGTTGCGCTGTGCTGTGCTGTCCTCGTTGTGGCTTGCTGTTTCGTCTTGGTCGCGCTGCCGTGTGCTGTGCTGTGCCTCCTGGTGGTGTGCTGGGCCGTGTCGCGTCGTGTTGTGCTGTGTGGTGCACCCCTGCCGTGCAGTGTGCTGTGGGGGTGGTGCTGCTCTGCCTCATCTCGTGTGCCGCTTCGTGCTGTGGCCTGCCCTTGGGTGCTGTGCAGTGCCTCAGGTGCTGTGTGCTGTCCTGTGCTGTGCTGTGCTGTGCTGTGCTGCTGTGTTTTATGCTCTGCCTTGGAGCGTGGTGTCTTTGTGCACTGTGCTGTGCTGTTCCTGTTGTTTCCTGCTTTTTGGTCGGGGTCTGTGTTCCTGTGTGTTGTGCCATGTCACCTGGTGCTGTGCTGCGCTGCGTTGCGTCGTGTTGTCGCGTGCGGTGCAGTGCCGATGCGCACTGTGCTGTTTGCGTTGTGCCTGCTGTTTTCGCTCGCGCTTTGTGGTGCTGTTGCGTACTGTGCCCTGTCCTCGGGTGTTGTGCCGTGCTGAGGGGTGCTGTGCCGTTTAATGCGGTGCTTTGCTTTGTTGCCTTCCGCTGTGTGCGCTGTGGTGTGTGTGTTTTGCCGTTGCGTTGTTGTGTGTGCTGTTCTTTGCTGCTGTCCGTTGTGCTGTTGGTGCCCTGTGGTGTCGCGCTCTGTGCGCGGTTACCTCTGTGCATTTTCAAAAACACGAAAAAAAAATGTTGCCCATTTACAAACACAGAAAGACTCTCTCCTGCTGGTGTCTTGCCTTGTGCACCCTGTCCTCCCTGCATGCAACAATACCACACACTGTGAAAACCAGCTTGCTTTATTCATTTAATTCCTGGACTTGGGCTGGCGTGCACCGAAGGTCTTGTTCTTGTTTGAGACCGTGCACCTGCAGCAAAAGGGGGAGCAAACGCGACGGGGATCTGGCAGTAGCGGGAGGAGAAGGTACATGGAGAATAAGAAAAAAGGGGCGAGAGGTGGCGAGTGCAGGGGCATAACGTGTTAGAACATTTTTTCCAGTTTTACGCGCTGCTCGCGACGTCGTTTTCTTTGACTATTTGGCACGCACAGCAACGAGGGGCATGTCGTTATGCTCGTACGGTTTTTTGCTTTTTTTGCTCTATGGCTCCCAGCTATCCGGGTGGGGCCTCCCGGGTCACGTAAGCGTTGACATGCTCTCACAAGTTCGACAGTTGCTGGGATCTACTGGGGCAGATATGGTACACAGCGGGATGGGAAGAACTACCTGGTCTGTTGGTAACTTTTTCTGGTTGTATTTTCTGGGACGATATTAATGGTGTTCGTTCCGGACCAGGACTCTGCATGGGTGGCGTCGACTCGCGTCCCAGGACCTGGCGGTTGCCTGGTCTCGTTGGGCCACCGGACTGCCCCTTAGCTAAGTCTCTCGGTGTTACCGCCCTTTGCCATCGGTTGTTGTATCAGGACCCCGGACTCCGCTCTGGTGGCGTCTCCTCGCTTCCCTGGACCCCGCGTGTGCTGAGCCGCTGGGTTGCCGGACTGCCCCGTTGCTAAGTCACCTGGTGTCACTGCTCACTCCCGAGGCCTGTTGCTGGCTCGCAAACTGTGGTTTTCCAGGCAGCGTTTGGCCAAAACAGAGAAAAACCACCAAAACTGGCAGGGAAGCAACCACACTGAAGGCATAAAACTCAGTGAATGCTGGGGATTCGCTCAGGGATGCAGGGGTCTGTTTACCCTAGTCATATATGCACACTGGAAGGAAGCTCACGTAATTGCAGACACAGGTCCACTGCTGTGATACCAAGTCAAAATATGACAGCACATTGAGCGTTTCTGCAAAAACTCTGAATATCTGTGAAGCCGGACCGTACCTCTGGTATACAGTGGATTGCGGAGCAGGAGTCTATGGACATGCGTAAGTTTGAACTGACGGACGTGCGGCTCCAGAGATTGCAGTTATCCCACAGACGCTGCTTCATTGTGTAGAGAAAACAGCGCCTGAGTTGGATTTATATGCTCGGTAGCTCAGCGTACATCGAGGATGGAAATTCTGAGGGTATGGACTAACATATGAGCTCTGGGGGGGGGGTGATCTAATTAAACAACAGACAAAAACAGACTCTTGGGGGGGGGGGGCTGAGATACACATGGGATTGCAGAGCGCGATTCCATGGGCATGCTTGATTTCGAACTGTTGGATATGTGGCTGCAGGGATTGTGCTCATCGCATGGACACCGGTTCACCGTGTAGGGCAAGCAGTGTGTGGGTTGCAGTTATATGCCCGGCAGCCCATTGGACTTCGAGGATGGAAGTTCACAGGCAATGGACTCCTGAAACCTGAGCTTTCCGGGGGGGGCGGAGGCACAGATATACAGTGAATTACGTAGCAGGACTCCATGGACAGGCCTGGGTTTGAACCACTGGATGTGTAGCAACAGAAATTGCGGGCATCGCACAGAAATCGTCTCACTGTGTAGAGTAAGCGGCATAGAGTGAGTTGGTAAAGAGGAGGGCCCCTGGGTCAGGGGCAGGGTTGATCTATTTCGACAAGCGGTCACAGAAATCGTCTGCCGGCGCTGACGGTTACCAGGCGGACTCAGTGAAGGGCCTGCTGCCAGACCCAATGCGCAGGCAACGCAGGTGACCGAGGAAATGACTGTGACGGCATGTTTATAGTCTGGCCACTCTCCTGCAACAGTCAGGGCTGTCATGGCACACGTCATCTGATGTAATGGTCACAGAGGCGAGTGGCACACAGACTGGTATCCCTGGTGTCCTGCAGAAGGAATGCAGATGGAGGGGGCAGGGCAATCTCGATCAAGTGTGAGCTGGAGATTTAAATTGCCTGAAGTCAGTGCGACTGAGGCTGGGCATTCACTGGAAGCTGTACGTCCTGCACTGGCGTACGCAACAGTAAGTCTCCTGGTGCTTGAAAGGTGATCTGAGGACTGATTGAGGCAGGCACGTGAAACAGGTAATCCTGCACAGGGGTTTATTTCTGGTCTGAAATTTACTGAGGACAGTATGGGGTTGACAGGTGCCTGTTTATCTGATGCAAGTGACACATGGGCATGTGGAACTGGACTAAGCGAGGTAAGCAAAGTGCAAACTCACAAAAGTCAGCTCAAGGTCACAGGCCTGGATCAGTAGAGGCACGGGGGGGGGGGGGGCTGTGACATCAAACAGGTCGCTTCATTCATGGACTGTTCTGAAATTTTAACTGGACCTGAATGGCACAGGTCGTTGTAGCCGGTTCACCTTGGACAGATGTCGAGCTAATGGGGGGGGGGGTGTTGTTGGTTCATTTAAACGCAAGCACGCGGATAGGGTGTCGGTGGATGGGCAATAGAAGTTGGAGTAGGCGAAAATTCCTTTTGGGAGGTTGGTGTGTCTGGGGGGACGCTGTTAGGCATTCCCCTTAAGGTGATGCTAACCCTGGTGGAGGGTACATTCTCTCTTCGAATTCCATGCATCCAACGGTGACGTGCTGTCCCCTCCATGACCAAGAGGGAGCGCCGCGGGAGTCGAATGGAGAAGGGGGGGGGCGGGGCTGTGTCACCCTCCCCCCCCCAGCTGAAGTCCATGACGGAGTCGCAGGCCAGGCTGAGGGTAGTGACCACTTCCCCTAGGACTAGTTGGTCAATGCGTTGCCCGATGCCTGTCTCAGGGGGATAAACCCACAAGAGGGCCTGGATGACCGTTATTTCTAGGAGGCCTTCCAGGTCCTCAATGAAGCGGAGGAGGATGAAGGGGGCGGAAACCTGCAGGGGTAATAAGGGGGTGGGCTGGGCAGTCCTGTGGTTAATTTTCAGAGCGAACTGCCTGGAGAGTCGCTTTGTACCGGCTTGGGGGTCACAGAGTTCTTTGCACAGGCGCGTGAGGTCTTCTTCTACCGCCAAGGAAACATAGTCCGCGATGAACCGGAGGCTGTTGGGTGTGTGACGCATTGGAGCTGGGGGGGATAGTTGAAAACTTACCAAGGGTGGGGTCATGCGCAACCGTTTCAGTGGCGGACCCTGGGGAGGGGTGTGCGGGGTGGGGGGCGATGCAGCCGCGGACGCATTGCTGGGGGAGGTGTTGCGTGGTGGGGTTGCGGAGTGGCTTGCGGATGGGGTCACCGTGGGTGAGTGCGGCTCGTCGCTACGACTGTCACTCTCGCCGCTTGTGGTCGTTGACCCACTGCTATCCCTGGGTGACCTGCTGGGTGGTTCGGACTTAGTCTCTGACCCTGATCTTGACCTGGACCTGGTCTCGGACCCGGTCATGCTCGCGGACCTTGACCTGGACCTGAACGTGGACCTGGACCTGGACCTGGACCTGGTCCTAGAGGAGGATCGTGAAGCGGTGCGTGCGCTTCTGCTTGTGTGGGTGTGTGCCTCGGGCTCTGGACTGTGCTGTGCCTAGGGGGTGGCGAGGTGGTGGTGTTTGACCTTATGGCACCTTGTCGTTTTTGCTTCTGTCTCTCGCGATGGCGGCGACGGCCCCGACGCGTTTGATTTTTGCCTGAGGAGAGCAAGCCGGGGTGGTGAGAGGTGAGAGAGTCGGCATAAATGATGCAACTCAGGTAGGGTCAGGTGGCTCTTGCTCTTTGCGGGGGCAGGGGAAACGGTTGAAAAAATCAGTCAATTTGGGCTGTTTGTTTTTGGGATTTGTCGGATTCTCCAGGGAACGCTTGGGGGTGTGCTGGGAATCGGTAATTGTTGGTTTTCTCCTTTTGGGGTTCGCCGCTGGTGGGGGGTGTGGTCGTTCTCGTTTGAGCTGGCTTGGCTTCCAGCTGAAACCAGGGTTTTGTGCCGCCTGGAGGAGGGGGGATGGCGATGAGTCACACAGGGCGGGGTATGGGAGGGGTAGCGGGGAAGCTGCTTGGTTACTTTGGATGGCGCCCAACACTGTGGGTGACGAAGAGGCCAATTATAATTGCATGGGGGATTGTCGCGGTGTGTCGAGTAAGATGTCGACCCTATCAATGAGATGTAGGACCGTGACACCATCTCTGGATCGGTTTGGATATTTAGCGCCGGGTGACTCAGATTGAGGACTCCGGTTCCGGCGTTTGCGCAGCAACCTGTAAATGGGGGGCATAGCGGTCAAAGAAGCAACTGCAGCTAGCAGTGGGGGGGGTCCTAAAGGGGGGGGTGGGGAGTGCAGTTCCAATTGAGGGGTCAGGGGGACATGGGGATAGGGGTACAAAAAAGCTCGAAGGGTTAAGGTGATTTCGGGGGGACATTGTTGGGTGTTAGCCGATGTTGCAGTGAGTGCCTGCATTAATGTCTCTTCAAGGGTTGGGAGGGGGGAGTTTACTAATGGACGGAAAAAATGGGCAATGGACAGTTGTCCTGGTGCTGGCCTGGCAGTAGGGAGGGGCGAGGAATTTTTGAAAGAGTTGTGTTTGCGCGTTGGTTTGTGCCGAGAGACGGAGGCGGGGAGTGGTGTTTCTTGAGGGTATTGCACGGGACGTGGCTCCTCGGGGTGGGGTGTTGTGCTAAAGAGAGCGTGGGGACCAGCCCAGTGAACGACTCTTGTGGGTTGGATGGTGAGCCGGACATGGAAGTCCTGTTGAGGGTTACGGAAAAGCCAGCGAAAAGTTTCGGGGACTGCTTTATCCAGTGCTTTGCGTCTATTTTGGAAGATAGTGTGGTACTGTTCCCGGAAGTTTTCCACAGGTGAGTGTTTGGAAAGGTAGTGGTGCAAGGAGTGGGGGATCAGTGCTTTGATAAAGTTGCGTTGGTCACCCGGGGTGGCCTGTTGGAACCAGCGCTGGACAACTGTGTTGAATTGTGGGCCCCAGGCATCGAAAAAAAGTTGGCGGTGCTCGGTGGCCCTGGTGCAGAAAGCAATAACCGAGAGGGGTTCTCGGGGGTGCAGGGAATCGCAGAGGTACCACTCGTAATAAGACAGATGATCATAGCTGGGGTACCCTGGGATGTGTATGAGGCCCGCCACCCATTTGAAATTTAGGACGCTAAACCACGAGGAGTGACAGTACCAGTCATAGCTATCGTTAAGGCGGATGGTGGTGTGTAGGTGGTGTGGGAGTAACTGGCGAAAATGAGACTGCGGCAGTTTGGAAATGAGCGGGATTTTGCCTATGGTGATGGAGTGGGGTGGGGGGTCTTTGAGCAGGGCTGAGGGGTCGTCATTACAGAAAGCCGCCCATTTTGCAAGCTTATCGGCTAGCTCATTACCTAGGAATCCTACATGGGCTTTCGGCCATACCAGACAAAACTTGTTGTTTAGATTATTTTGGGTGATGATGTCATGAAAGGCTTGAAGCCAGGTTCCGTGGGCTCATTTGGTGGGGAAAGGGCAAATGCCTGTCTCCAAAAGGTAGTTGACTGAGGTGACAACTTCGAGGTTGTCCGAAAAAATGAGTACTGATGTGGTTTCATCCCATGAGTGTCTACGAAGGAAGGTGAGGAGGGCCCAGAATTCTGCATCTGACGAAGAGGGATAAGGGGAGGGGATGGCAAGGGCATAATTGTGGGGGTGATGGGAGGTGCTGAAGGCCCAAATGGCTGAGCCACGCCTAGTTTCCTTGGCGGAGCCGTCGAGGTAGACGTGCATGTCGTGCTTGTTGTGGACTTGTTCGGCGGCTGCTAGGCAATTCCAAAAAAGCAGATCTTCATTCTGCAGGGTAGGGAGGGGGCGCTGGTGACAGAATTGAACTCCATCGGGAAAAATTTCGGGGTTGCTGAGGTCAACCGGCGGGGGTGGGGCGTCTGTGGAAATCTGCGGTGGTTTGTAGAGGGGGGGGCATAGAAAAACGTGGCTTTTGAAATCATTTGGGGGGCTGTGGAGATCATGCATTATGAAGTCATCGGCGTCTTGTATGTCCAGTTGTGCATCATCAAATTGTATAGTAGTGAATTGGTTGCAAACATTGGTGACTTTGGCAGGGTAGTAGTTCCTTGCTCCGTCGTCCGTGTCAACGAGTGCTTGGATTTTTTTCACCTACTTGCAGTTGACCGCAAAGCATTGGGTTCCACGGGGGGCCAAGACAATGGGGGAGCACCCGTAGAAAGGAGCAAGATTCAACAAAACCGTCCAGGAAGGGGTTGGGTGAAGCCGGTTCGGACCCCCGTGGCCATCTTGGGGTCACTTGGGGTGTGTATCTATGTGCCGGCAAGCCGCCATTGGCTGATATCATACTCTCCCATCCACCTGACCTAACCCGATGTGATAGTGTGATAGTTTTGGCCATTCCGGCTATGAGGGGCCAGATTCAGAACCGAGGCGCCGCCAGCGGAGATTTATATATCGGAATATCAGGAATCAACAGGGTTTTATTATCATAATGTTTCCGTAATTTTTCAGCCTTTCGTTCTGATGGTCAATGTATCGGCGACTGTCAGTTGGCTCGCGATTTTGCGTTAACCGATTGGTTAACTGTTTTTTCCAGATATTTTGGCGGATATTCCGTTGAAGGGTCAGATTTCATCAGCAAAGGGTTCGTTGCATCCGCAATTCTCTAAATAAGCACTCGAAATTTTAATCAGAATTTTTCGCGATGTCGAAATCGGATTTTCGACTTCGACATCGCCGCACTTGATTTGGACTTCTCCGAATGGTCATACTCCTTTCCCTATGCCCGAATCAGGTTTCCCTTATACTTGCCACCCATTTGACTTGGAGATATAAGGGAAACAAAAGTGAATCGTGGGACCACTTTGAAGGACAATATCTACGCGCGAGTGCGAGGAAAGAGAATAAGGAAGGTTGGGTTGCAAACGCCTTGGTCTCAACTTAATTTAGGAAGCATCCAACGCCTTTGGTATGTACACATGTCCGATATAGCAAGGGATAATTGTCAAGAGGGTATAAAGTGATATATAACTCTTGGACCGTGCAACAGAACATTTTATTGTGACTTCCGAGTGTACCGCATGAGTGTTGGGGTTGCATAGCAACTTTCTTTGGGTTCCTACGTATTTTTAACGTTAAGTTATGTCAATGGGGGGACATGGCATATCATGGTGGGAGCCATATTTTGAGGGTATGTGTTGTATGCATGGTATATGTTTGATATGCTCACGCCCATGTTATATATCTTCGTGTGGCCGAAGAGATGGGGAGCCATACGTGACAAGGGTATTGCCCATGTCCCAATTGTGGAATTCAAAGCGCTAGACCAAGTCTACCGCGTATGTATTGCTCATGGTATGTTTGACAGAGAGATCCATGGGTGCACTCCCATTTTCATGGGGCACGTAGATAATGGTGGCGAAGGTATCTCCATGCGCCTGATTGGGGAACCAAGTGGAGGAAATGTTCGTAAATGGTTCCAATCATTTGTGTATTGAACCATGAGCGGATATCATGGGCGAGCGTAGAGATATACTATCATGACAACTTTGTATTTGGTCATATTTTCATGTTTTTGACCTCAATTTTTGCTCATTTTTGCGTTTTGTGTACTCACCTGGTCAGCTAACAGCAAGAAGCCTAGGGGAAGTCGAACCATGGTATGTTGCTCATATGTTGGCATATGCTTTGGAGTTGGACACCACCATATGCCAGATCGTGTACTCCATTTGGCCTGGCGCACGAGGGATTTCAAGAATTGGTCTCAAGATCATGGGCTGACTTGGGCAGTGCGTGGCGCCCATATCCGAAAGGGTTTCGAGGGTAAAATGGGGATGTACATGGGCATTGGCCTTTGGTCTCTATCCTCCATGAATAGTAGACCTCGATTCCATGCATGCTTGGAGCCTTCGGATAAGTAGTAACTTCAATTTTGAGCATATATGTGATACATGGCCAATATGGTGTGAATTGGCAGTTTTTTGGCATGTTATGAGTTCAAACTCATAGGTCATTTCTCTAAGCCCATTCGACCCCAAGTCCAACCAAGGTTATGTCAGGGTAGGGCATGGTCCTGAGTGCCACTCTAGGCCATGACACGCCACCTCCCCCATTTGGGCTAGGATTTAGAGGCTTGGGAGTGAACACATTTTTGGGGTTTATGTAATGACTTTTGACATGTGGCATTTAACCATCTTATTGGACTGGGTTCAGGGCATCATGTTGATGAGTCAAGGGAAGGTCTTGAGTCCAGGGAATGAGGGGTCTATGGCTGTGATTGTATAAGTTTCCATCTTTCCCCAACTTTGCTTTATTTGTGTTCATATGCCAATTTCAGGGCTTCACTCTTTGGTGCAATTCTTGTACATGTCCGCCACCGTGGGAATACCGGTGTGCTGAACGGAAGCCCGCAGCCTGATTTGGACTGTGAATTGGGTTATTGCTGTATTTGTTGGATCTGGTTGTTATTCAGGGTTGAAGGAGGATTTTATTTTCTATCTTTTTGGATTTGGATTTTGAGCAATGCAATCGTTGATCAGGAGCAAATCAGCAGGGGTTACAGGCGGAAGGGGCACAGCGGGGGCCGGTCCTGGTAGGGACCTTCTTTATGGTAGCAGAGGCTTACCTGCTGCCCCTACCAACCGCCGACCCGGGGACTTGGGCCCTTATGAGCCCTGCCCAAGTACGCCCCGGGTGCGTATTGTGGACTCGGTGGAGACCACGCCGGAGATTGGAGCCATAGAAGGACCGAGACGTTCAAGAGCATGGCGAACTCCGGAAGTTGAAGCCCGAAGAGAAGAAGGACACTCGGGAAGAGGAGGACGTGACATGGAGGACCTGGTCTCCATGTGCGAGCGTCGCTGCCGAAAGGCATGCAACCTCCGCTCCGCCGCGGACGACTCGGATGAGGCCTGCCATTCAGGCAGCAGTGGAGGACGGGCCCGGCGATACCGGAAGCGCGGGTCACCCAAGTCCGCGGCAAGGGACGCCGGGGCTATGGACACGGACCCCAGCCCGGTCAGGCTGTGGGAATCCGAGGGGCACTCCGAGGGCTATCGGACAGCCCACGAGCCACCTTCGGAGTCGGAGATGTCCGCGCCGATCGCCAGGGCGCATACGGCCCCCGAGCCCGCCCTGAAGCACGACGCCGAGGGCTTGGAGAGGCCAGCCAGGGCCCGGACGGCACATGTGCCCCGTCACACGGGACCAGAGACGGACGCCATAGGCGATACGCCTATGGGTGATGAGTCTGAGGTGCCGGGAACTGCGGGATGCGCTGAGTCGGCGGAAAGCACGCTGCATGCCACTGCGAGCACGTGACCTTCCTCATGGGCAAGTACCCGAAGATGGGGATGGACGCCAGCCTGCGTCATCTTGACCGCCTGGACAACGCCAAGGACGCTCTAGAGGAGGACGTCGCGGGGATCCTGGACGACCAGTCGGCCGCGGAGAACCACATGGAGGAGCTGCGAGCGGATCAGGCCCGGTACCGGGAGAATCTGGAGCTGGCCCTGCAGAAGCAGCAGCAAGTGGTGGACAGCCTCCTCCACTTAGTGGAGGACATGTCGGGACGCCTGAGAAGGCTAGAGGAGCGACAGCCTCTCGCCTCGGGTCCGGAGCTCCCGGCAAAGCCGGCCGCGGTAGAGCTGGTGGAGAGGGTTAAGACCCTCAGGAGCGCCATGGAGAAACCCATGGGCGGCCCTGCAGAGGCACCATACGCGCCTCTGCGTGTTGACCCGGGTGCGTTGCCGTTTGTTCCCCTATTCAGCGAATCCACAATGCTCGGGGAACACACGGCACCGGCTGGGTCCATACGGGAAGGGCACGTAACCACGGACCCGAGGAGCCTGACGGTGCAGATGTCCCATGCCACCCAGGATCCACCGCCCTCTACGACTACCTATGCAGTTTGTGCGGAAGAGGAGATCCAGAACCAGACCATGCAGGGGCGAACCATGGGAAGCGCCGATGGACATGGTCGAGGCCATCCAAGCGGAAACCTGTGGGCGAAGGACCCCAATACGGGGATATGGACAGCCGATGGAGCAACTCCTTCCCGCATTCCAAACCCCATGGGTTCAGGCCCAACTGGACCGCACTCCATGGAGGAGAGGGATGTACGGGGAGTGTACTCACACCCCCCGGCCACAGGTGGTATCCGTCTCGGTGGAGTGGTGGCTGGAGACGTCGGAGACGCCATCAGGATTGACGACCTCAGGGGAATCAAAATCCCCTACTACGATGGTAACCCCTCCAATCTGGATGACTTCATCCTGGATTGGGAGGATTTCGCCGAGGAGGTCGTCGGCGAGATGCGGGGAGCGCCGCGGGACAAGTGGGTATGTCGGACATTCCCACACTGGCTGGCGCAGGACCTGAAGGAGGAGCTGCGGGATCAGATCCGAGAAGGACTGATCCGGACGGAGCAGCCCTGCCTCCAGTGGTTGGAGGATGAGGAGCGGGTGGACGCTCCTAACCAGAAGCTGGAGGACCTGTGGTCCATTCCACTGCCGCTGGACCGCGGTGAATTGCGGGTCCGGGAGTGGAACCGGTATCTGCGGAAGTACCGCAGATGCCTCAAGCTGGTGGAAGACTGGAACGAGGCCAGTGAAATCCGCCACTTACTGAAGGACGTCCTCCCCAGCAACTGGAAGAGGCGAGTGGAGGACGAGGAGAAGAAGCGCGCCAAGAAGCGGTTGGCGGTGCGGATCATGGCGGCGGAGGATACCCATTCGGGTATCATGGAGTTCTTCAGGAGGAACCTGGGCGAACCCAACCGGATGTTGGGCCTGAAGAACGCCGTGTACGTGGAGGTATTTGGGGACTCCATGGGGCAAAGGTTGCTGCGCCTCAACAACGTGGAGTGGAGGCGCGGGGAGCCACTGAGGATGCAAGTCATCTTCGCCCGCATGAGCCTTGACGAGATCGTGAAGTACATCACGGTGGAGTTGAAGCTCAATGCGAAGAACGAGGCCCACGTGCAGGATCGACATGGTCATGGACAACGAGGCCATCGAGAGGATCGCCATCATCGAGAGATCCAGGAGGACAGGGCCAACTCCGCGGAGGATGGTAGTGGAAGTGGCCAAGACCACTGGTCCCGGGACGATCACGAGGAGGCCCATTTCTTCGCGTTCGTGGCGCACAACGTGAAGAACCATGGGCAGGATCGGTCCAGATGGAGCCAGGTGGGACCCAAGAAGGGCAAAGAGCCAAGGAGGATCGGGAACCCACCGCTCTCGTTCCGGGAGTACAGGTCTCAGCACGACGGGTGCTGGGTCTGTTATGGCAAGGGAAATAACCATGCACACGACCACCGTCAGTGCAAGGTGTATGAGGCGGACAAGAAGGCCTACTTCGCAGCCCACCCCGAGAAGAAGCCCAAGGAGCAGCGGATTTCCGATTGGAAGGCGAAGGGCGGAGACGGGGGAAAAGGCCAAGGCAAAGGCCAAGGAAAAGGCGGAGGAAGAGGCTATGGTGGTGGACCTGGTCAAGACCGCCGAGTGAGGTCGATCGAGGAGGTTGCTGAGGACATGTTGAGGACGTTGGAGGAACTCAAAGCCCAGCAACGTGGTGGACAAAGTCCTGGCGGATCGCAGCCGGAAGGGGCTGCGGGAAGCCAAGTCTAGAGGAGCCCCCACGGAATTGGGACCTCGCAGGTCTCTCCTCCGAAAATCAGTGGAATCCCAGAGAAAGCGAAGGCACATCGGGTGCCGAAGAAGGCTCCAGAAGAGCCAAAACCACTGAATTTTGCCACTCCGAACCCCTGGAGCGCCCTGCCAAGGGAAGTACATGTGGGTACGGGACATGGCAAGAAGGAAGGAGCGACCACGGAGAGCCCCGTGGACGGGCAGGACCAACCCAAGATCTACACCATCCGCGACCATACCCTTGAAGTCCTGATGCACCCGGACGTGCTAGAGTTGCATGCCGTGAGAGTCGTCCATACACCTCATGGCGACGAGCGGCAGTTGCACTTGAAAGTGCGTGTACGGTGCGGACGAGAGAAGAAGGTGGTGGATGTGTTAGTGGATACGGGTGCCCAGGTCAGCCTGGTCCGGAGAGGGTTGTTCAAGGAGGAACTCCTGCAGCCCAGCCGGAGACCGGTCCGCCTGAAGGTCGCCAACGGAGAGATTATGGGTGGCGGCACCCATGAGGCCACCATCAGTATGGAATTCTGGGAGCATGAGCGCTTGAACCGCCCTGATCAGGCGAAGAGAAGCACTCTATCCGGGAACTTCTATGTGGCCGACATTACCGATTGGGATATGATCATGGGGTATGACTTCATGGTGGCAAATGCCATTGGAGCCCTTCCCCATCGTGCAACGCTGGTCCGGGAGGATGATGAATGCCTCACATGGCTGTCCACGGATTATGCATGCGGATCATCCCAATGGAATGCTGAGGAAGAGGATCGGATCGTCCAAGCGGTGCAAGCTGTGGGTGCCAAGTCCAGAGGAGACCGTGGAGTTCAGCTCACGGAGTATGAAATGGCGCCACAGGTGTATGCCAGGATGATCCAGACGCTGGGAGCCGAAGCGCCCGAGACGGACGTCTTCGCTTCCCGGGATGCCCCACTTTTGCGGAAGTGTAGGAGGCATTGGCATCGAGGAGACTCAGCCTGGCATAGGCATTGGGGTTTGAAGGAGTGGGGACCCATGTATTGGCATGGCTCCCTGGATAACACCAGACGTACGGTGGAGAAGATCATCGCGGATAGGGCGAGGGGGATCCTGGTCATAACCGGCATAGGATCCACCCCATGTCCGCTGGAGGGTCTCAAGTCGACGCTGGACTCCATCACCCTGAACGAGATGTCATTCGGGTCAGAGGAGGAGTTGTTCATCGACGCCAAGGGTGTATCAATGCCCTCCCCGGATCAAGCGTGGGGTACCAAGGCTTTCCTGGTGGATGGGGCGCAAGCCCAGCCCACGGGTGATGAAGCATTCATCCGTAGGGTGGAGGCGGTGCCCATGAAGGTCATATTTGAGCCCAAGGAGGGGACCGATCAGCCAATTGATGGCATTGACGTCCTGTCCCACGCCGAGATCGACGACGTCGTCAACTACATGCGGATGGGGATGCACGACCGTGTGGCAGCCAAGAAGAGGCGGGCCATGGTCACATCTCCGCATTGGAGGGATGACAAGATGTTGGTCACCGGCAAGTAAGAGAAGGACGAGTTCGTGGCGAGGGTCATGGATCACATCGCGGACAAATACGATGGTCCGGTTGGGTCGGACCCACCAACAAGGGATTTCCCAAGAATGGGTGCCGATAGCGACAGTCACCAGCCCGGGGCCGCAAATTTCCGAAGATTATCGGTGGGAGGAGCTCCCCACGACGATGAAGACGGCATATCGGACAAGGAGAAGTCGGAATCGGACCCAGAAGAGGCCTATACCGCAGTGTGGTCGGTTGTATCTATACCGAAGCAAGCGGCTTAGGAGGCCCAGGAGAACCCGAAAGTCGCCGAGCTGAAGGAGAGGCTGATCAAGGCCTATCCGCGGCTGTTCAGTGGCGTCGCCAACAAGAACCCTCCAGATCGTGGGAGGTTTGGTACAGCGAAGATCAAGCTGAAGCCGAACCCGAAGATCTATCGTCATCGGGAGTAGCAACTTCAGGGCGATCGGGCCGAGGCCATGAAGAAGCTGTTGGCCGAGTTCATTGAGCGGGGATGGATCGAACCCTCCGACAGTGAGTGGGCCAGCCCGGCCTTCATCGTGCCCAAGAAGGAGAAGGGCGAGTGGAGGTTGGTGGTTGATTACAGAGGTTTGAACGAGCAGACCGAGCACGACTCGTACTCGCTTCCCCTGATCGACTCCATCCTCCAAAAGCAACAGAAAAAGCGGATTTTCACGGTGTTGGACCTGAAACACGGTTACCACCAGATGCCGCTACACCCGGACTCCAGGCCCTGCACAGCGATGTAGACGCCGCCGGGGCCCATGCAGTGGAAAGGGGGGCCTATGGGCGCCAAGAATGGCAATGCCGCTTTCCAGCGCATGATGGAGGACCTACTCGGTCCTGTCCGGGACTGTGCCGATCCCTTCGTTGATGACATCATCATCAGGTCCGGCACGGAGATCATGACTGAGGACGAGCTCATCGACGCGCATGAGAAGGATCTGCGCCGAGTGCTCAGCGAGTTGGACAAGCACAACATGGTGTGCAAGCCCACCAAAGCCTCACTATTCGTGAAGGAAGTGGAGTTCGCGGGTCACGTGGTTGGTCACGGGCAACGCCGTCCCATGCCTGGGAAGCTGGCGTCCCTGCACCACTGGGAGAAGCCCCAGACCATCAGCGAACTCCGGTCCTTCATGGGGTTCTGCAACTACTATTCGGGCTATGTCCGGATGTATGCAGAACTGTCGGGGCCGCTGCACAAGATGCTGCAAGTGGCCAAGTTCGATGGCCGGAAGGGGAGCAAGAAGAAGCTTGCCTGGACCCCTGAGGCTGAGGATGCGTTCAACCGCCTGAAGGAGCGACTCCTGGGGCAGTTGGGGTTGTTCCTGGTGGACCCGGACAAGGGATTCGTGCTACGGACAGACGCCTCGGACTATGCCGTGGGGGCAGTCCTCGAGCAAGTCCGGGACGACGGGACTCATGTTCCCGTGGCGTTTTGGAGCAGGATCCTGGCCGAGGGCCAACGCCGAACATGGACCGCGAGGGAGAAGGAGACATACGCCATTGTATGTGCGCTCAGGAAGTGGTCTGGCCACATCGGACTGCAGCCGGTGGTGGTTTGCACGGACCACCAGTCCCTACAGAGCTGGCACAAGGAGCATGTCGACACCCCCTCAGGACCAGCGGCTAGGAGGGCCCGATGGCACGAGACGTTCGCCAAGTTCGACCTCAGCGTCGTGTACGTCCCGGGGAAGGACAACACTGTGGCAGATTGCCTCAGTCGCTGGGCCTACCCCGCGGGCAAGGCGTGGATGGACATATCCAGCCATGGCGACGCCGAGGAGACCGAGGAGGCCAAGCGCATCATCGAGATGGAGAAAGTCATGGAGCAAGAAGGGGTCAAGTGCTTTGTGGTGATGGCAAATCGTACGGACCTGGCCAAGTTCCGGGGTGCCCGCGTCCAAGCTATTCGAGAGGAAACCCTCGAGCAATGGATGGTGGCCCCTGTAGAGCTAGTCAGGTCGGTGCTCACAGAGGACTGGTCGGATGACTACGCGGCATCCGAGCACTGGAGCAAGTACTGGAATGCCGTGAGCGCCCCGTCGGACGACGAGTGGCCCGAGGGCTTGACCGAGGATGGCGACAAGTTGTTCCTCAAGGACAAGCTGCTGGTGCCCGAGAACCGAACGGAGGAGCTCATTGACCATTGGCAAAACGCCCAGCTCATGCACCCTGGCCGAGACAAGATGCAGCAGGACCTGGAGTGGCGCTTCAAGTTCCCTCCGGGGTACTACGCCATCCTGGATAGGTACTGTAGCGACTGTGCCGTGTGTCGGGCCACGAAGAGCCCCAACCACTCCACAGCGGGCAACCCGGTGTATACGGCTATACCGGAGGCCCCTATGCGGTCCGTGGCCATGGATGTATTCGCCATGCCTGAGGTCACCGTGGAAGGAGAGACCTACGACTTTGTCATTCTGGCGGTGGACAGGCACAGTGGGTATATCGTGGCGGTCCCTGGCAAGAAGTCCAAGAAGAAGGACAAGAAGGACAAGCATGGAGTGGGGTTGCAGGCCAAGACCGTCGCTAATGCCATGATCAGGCATTGGCTAACGATTTTTGATGTCCCAGCTGTCATCTGCAGCGATCGGGGCAGTCAATTCGTGGGGACGTGGTTCAAGACGATGTGCAAGCACATGGGCATTCGGCACGCCAAGACTGTGGCGTACCACAGCCGGTCGAATGGCTGAGCTGAGGTGGCCGGGCGGCAGATGTTCGAGAAGTTCCGCCAGCTACACATCGACGAACCGGGCCGGAATTGGTATAACTCGCTGTGGAGAGTACTCCAAGCGTATCACGACCTTCCGAGACCCACTGGACTGTCGCCCCATCGTATCCTGTTCCTACGGGATCGAGTGTCACGCACTCTCCCGTGGATGAACCATGGCAAAGTGGCCCGGGATGCGAACGCTATGATGTCTGAGGCTGACGACACGGCGGCCAAGGTGTGCAAGGCACTTCAGGACGAGCATGACAAGAGGGCCAAGTACTTCAAGCAGGGAAAAGTCCAGAAGTATGCTCTCCAAGACACCGTGTGGGTGGAGCGGCACCACAACGATGTCCTGTCCAGGCATCGGCAGGCATCTTGGTATGTGCCGGGGGTAATCGTGCGGAAGGTCGGGCAGGATGTGTATGCGGTTCGTGTGGGGGATAACAAGATCCTGGACCGTGACCATACCCAGCTTCGTCCCCGAGCACCAGACCCCAGCGGACGTCCCGTCACCTTCGAGTTCACGGCCGGCGATGTGGACTCGGACGACGAGGGTGAGGACGACGACTTCACCGCCGAGAAGATCCTGGCGGACAAGCCGGACCCGGGGACGCCTGGGGGTAGGCTTTTTAAAGTCCGTTGGAAAGGATTCGCCGCATCCAGGGACTCGTGGGAACCTCCGAGCAGTTTTGTGCCGAGGTACACCACGGTCTGGATGAACTACCTAAAGAAAAGGAATATTTCTTTAGATGTCAAGGACGTATTGGTCCATTTGGTTGCTGCTGTAGCACCGTAATGAAACCCCTCTTGGCATTTTGTTTGTTTCTGTGAATGGGGAGACCAGTGAGGGCGTTCATCCGGGGATTTTTCGGCCTTGATCGGCCATATACCCCCTTCACTCAATCTCCACATATATATTGCATTGTGGTATACTTATTTAGGTCGACCGACGACGTTTTTCTATCTTTGATCCCCTTGGTCCATGTTGTAGATCAAGAGGAGACCGGATATGGCGTAGGGCACCGATTTTCAGTGTCCTCACCCCTCCCATGGGGCATGAGGGACGCCTACGACGTGTGTGGGGCCTCCATGTGTCCTTGGGACATGGAGGGCGGGGTTGGAGCCCATTGGGGTCCTCCCGTCCTCTCTTCAATGACTTCCGAGCGGTAGCAACGCTCTGAGAAGGGGGGTGAAGCCGGTTCGGACCCCCGTGGCCATCTTGGGGTCACTTGGGGTGTGTATCTATGTGCCAGCAAGCCGCCATTGGCTGATATCATACTCTCCCATCCACCTGACCTAACCCGATGTGATAGTGTGATAGTTTTGGCCATTCCGGCTATGAGGGGCCAGATTCAGAACCGAGGCGCCGCCAGCGGAGATTTATATATCGGAATATCAGGAATCAACAGGGTTTTGTTATCATAATGTTTCCGTAATTTTTCAGCCTTTCGTTCTGATGGTCAATGTATCGGCGACTGTCAGTTGGCTCGCGATTTTGCGTTAACCGATTGATTAACTGTTATTTCCAGATATTTTGGCGGATATTCCGTTGAAGGGTCAGATTTCATCAGCAAAGGGTTCGTTGCATCCGCAATTCTCTAAATAAGCACCCGAAATTTTAATCAGAATTTTTCGCGATGTCGAAATCGGATTTTCGACTTCGACATCGCCGCACTTGATTTGGACTTCTTCGAATGGTCATACTCCTTTCCCTATGCCCGAATCAGGTTTCCCTTATACTTGCCACCCATTTGACTTGGAGATATAAGGGAAACAAAAGTGAATCGTGGGACCACTTTGAAGGACAATATCTACGCGCGAGTGCGAGGAAAGAGAATAAAGAAGGTTGGGTTGCAAACGCCTTGGTCTCAACTTAATTGAGGAAGCATCAAACGCCTTTGGTATGTACACATGTCCGATATAGCAAGGAATAATGGTCAAGAGGGTATAAAGTGATATATAACTCTTGGACCGTGCAACCGAACATTTTATTGTGACTTCCGAGTGTACCGCATGAGTGTTGGGGTTGCATAGCAACTTTTCTTTGGGTTCCTACGTATTTTTAACGTGAAGTTATGTCAATGGAGGGACATGGCATATCATGGTTGGAGCCATATTTTGAGGGTATGTGTTGTATGCATGGTATATGTTTCATATGCTCACGCCCATGTTATATATCTTCGTGTGGCCGAAGAGATGGGGAGCCATACGTGACAAGGGCTTTGCCCATGTCCCAATTGTGGAATTCAAAGCTCTAGACCAGGTCTACCGCGTATGTATTGCTCATGGTATGTTTGACAAAGAGATCCATGGGTGCACTCCCATTTTCATGGGGCATGTAGATAATGGTGGCGAAGGTATCTCCATGCGCCTGATTGGGGAACCAAGTGGGGGAAATGTTCGTAATTGATTCCAATCATTTGTGTATTGAACCATGAGCGGATATCATGGGCGAGCATAGAGATATACTATCATGACAACTTCGTATTTGGTCATATTTTCATGTTTTTGACCTCAATTTTTGCTCATTTTTGCGTTTTGTGTACTCACCTGGTCAGCTAACAGCAAGAAGCCTATGGGGAGTCGAACCATGGTATGTTGCTCATATGTTGGCATATGCTTTGGAGTTGAACACCACCATATGCCAGATCGTGTACTCCATTTGGCTTGGCGCACGAGGGATTTCAAGAATTGGTCTCAAGATCATGGGCTGACTCCGGCAGTGCGTGGCGCCCATATGCAAAAGGGTTTCGAGGGTAAAATGGGGATGTACATTGGCATTGGCCTTTGGTCTCTATCCTCCATGAAGAGTAGACTTCGATTCCATGCATGCTTGGAGCCTTCGGATAAGTAGTAACTTCAATTTTGAGCATATATGTGATATATGGCCAATATGGTGTGAATTGGCAGTTTTTTGGCATGTTATGAGTTCAAACTCATAGGTCATTCCTCTAAGCCCATTCGACCCCAAGTCCAACCAAGGTTATGTCAGGGTAGGGCATGGTCCTGAGTGCCACCCTAGGCCATGACACGCCACCTCCCCCTTTGGGCTAGGATTTAGAGGCTTGGGAGTGAACACATTTTTGGGGTTTATGTAATGACTTTTGACATGTGGCATTTAACCATCTTATTGGACTGGGTTCAGGGCATCAATTTGATGAGTCAAGGGAAGGTCTTGAGTCCAGGGAATGAGGGGTCTATGGCTGTGATTGTATAAGTTTCCATCTTTCCCCAACTTTGCTTTATTTGTGTTCATATGCCAATTTCAGGGCTTCACTCTTTGGTGCAATTCTTGTACATGCCCGCCACCGTGGGAATACCGGTGTGCTGAACGGAAGCCCGCAGCCTGATTTGGATTGTGAATTGGGTTATTGCTGTATTTGTTGGATCTGGTTGTTATTCAGGGTTGAAGGAGGATTTCATTTTCTATATTTTTGGATTTGGAACCTTGGATTTTGAGCAATGCAATCGTTGATCAGGAGCAAATCGGCAGGGGTTACAGGCGGAAGGGGCACAGCGGGGGCCGGTCCTGGTAGGGACCTTCTTTGGGGGCTTAGAAGGTCATGGCGGAGGGGGTCATGTATATCAGGGGGGCTTTCTTTGTTAAGATGGCGAAGGCCGGAATAGAAGGTTGTTTTGTGGACTGATATTTCCAGGGACTGGAGGTTGAGGCCTCCAAACTTTCAGGGTACATATATGTCTTTTGGGGATATTTTTCTGCATAGGGGGGTCGCGGCACTCAGTTCGGACCAAATGAGTTTCTGGAGTAGCTGTATGGTGTCGTTGGCGAGCCGGTGCGCTAGGGAACGGTATGTGATGACCGGAATGAGTTGTTTGTTGATAAGTAGGATGTACTCGCTAAATGTCAGGGGTAGCGGGGCCAAGGTGTCAAAAAAACCAGTGATTTCATTCTGGAGGAAGGTGCAGAGAGGTGCTCGTACGTTTATTACGGTGCTTACGGCGTTAACTATTCACGT
The DNA here is from genome assembly GCA_964036045.1 of Eutreptiella sp. 'Long Island Sound 2002'. Lineage (NCBI taxonomy): Eukaryota > Euglenozoa > Euglenophyceae > Eutreptiales > Eutreptiaceae > Eutreptiella > Eutreptiella sp. 'Long Island Sound 2002'. The sequence continues at coordinate 65,493,175 of OZ038378.1, forward strand.
GTTTAAGGTCGAAAAAATTTTCGTCCCATTTTTTCGTGTTTCAGAGCGTGGCTTTTACCCTAAGCGTCTTTTATGCCATGGCGCGGGTGACGTTTGCCATGGTCCCCGATGCTACCCAGCTGGGCTCGGACCAGTGGCCCTGGACTACCGCTCCTGCTACTAGCCCGATGGGTTGGCTGGGTCGCCCCAATGCGTCCAATGTAATAAGGTGGGGCGTTACGGCCTCTCAGAAGCTTTCTACAGGATCTCTACTAAACCTCCTAGAGTTTCAGGCTCCTCCAACCCTAGGATATTTGCTCATATTTGGCTTATATCCCAAGCCTATAGCTTACTACACTGCAGAGAGCAGGGATCTAGGATACATTAGTAGCCATACATGAATAATCACATTCCATATGCGTATGATGTGATTTTATCCAGTTCTAAGACATTCACAAGGTTCAAATGTATTAGAAGCAATATTGAAGCTATTTCGAAGCTTCAGATGGCTTTTCGCGTCTGTCGCCTTTCTTTCCCGGCGACAGAGCTTTACCTAATATTGACAAGGCCTCTGACTCAATAGGTTTCGGTTTTATTGCCTTTTTAATGAGAATTTATTGTTACACTAATTGCCTTGTTATTTAGGCATGTGAACCCGTATTACTGAACCCCACACCCGCGCACCCGCGCCCACAGCACATGGGTAGCGGACCCCGACAGCCCGCCTGGAGGGCGGGCACACGGAGAAGGGGGAGCCCCTGACCTCAGACGCCCCTCGCAACGGCGGAAGGTACCCCCCCTGGGACACCCTTCCGCCACCCCCACAGCGCGCAACACCGGCCCGCAAGCGCGCAGGCTGTGGGGCTGGTGCTGGGTCCCCACGCCCGCACCAGCCGCACCCGGGACATACGCGTCGCGGAACCCCGGCTGCCTGCCCCAGAGGACGGGCAGCCGGGGGAGGGACAGCACCTGACACCAGACGCCCCTCGCAACGGGGGCAGGCCATCCCCCCCGGGGACGGCTCCCAACCACCCCCGCGGCACGCAGCCCCCACAGGGCACGCAGGCCTAGGGGACAGTGCTCGGCCCCCACATGCGCACACCTGCGCCCACAGCACATGGGTAGCGGACCCCGACAGCCCACCCAGAGGATGGGCAGCTGGGGAAGGGGGAGCGCCTGACCTCAGACGCCACTCACAACGTGGAAAGGTAGCCCCCGGGGACGACCTTCAGCCACCCCCTCAGCAGGCAACGCCCGCCCGCAAGGGCGCACGCTGTGGGGTCGGTGCAGGGTCCCGAGGACGGCACCAACCGTACCGGGGACACACGGGTCGCGGAACCCTGGCTGCCCGCCCCAGAGGATGGGCGGTCGGGGGAGGGACAGCGCCTGTCACAAGACGCCCCTCACAACTATGGCAGGCCACCCCCCCCGGGGACGGCCCCCCACCACCCCTGCGGCACGCAGCCTCCACAGGGCATGCAAGCCAAGGAAACAGTGCTGGGCCCCCCCTCACCCGCTCACCCGCGCCCACAGCACATGGGTAGCGGACGCGGACAGCCCACCCAGAGGGCAGACAGCCGGGGGAGGGGGAGCGCCTGACCTCACACGCGCCTCGCAACAGCGGCAGCCAACTCCCCGGCGGACGCCCTTCCGCCACCCCCAAAGCGCGCAACGCCGGCCCGCAAGGGCGCACGCTGTGTGGCCAGTGCTGGGTCCCCACGCCCGCGCCAACCGCACCCGGGACACACGCGTCGCGGAACCCCGGCTGCCCGCCCCAGAGGACGAGCGGCCGGGGAAGGGACAGCGCTTGACACCAGACGCCCCTAAGTACGGTGGCAGGTCAGCCCCCCGGGGATGGCCCCCCACCACCCCCACGGCACGCAGCCCCACAGGGCGCGCAAGCCAATGGGACAGTGCTGGGCCCCCACACCTGCACACCCGCGCCCACAGCACGTGGGTAGCGGACCCCGACAGCCCGCCCGGAGCACGGGCAGCCGGGGGCGGGGGAGCGCCTGACCTCAGACGCCCCTCGCAACGGCGCACGGCACCCCCCGGGGACGCCCTTCTGCCGCCCCGCGGCACGCATCAACCGCTCGCAAGGCGTGTGGCCGGTGCTGGTCTCCCTCGCCCACACCAACCGCACCCGGGACACACGGGTCGCGGAACCGCGGCCGCCCGTCCCGGAGGACGGGCGGCAGGGTGAGAAACAGCGCCTGACACCGGAGGCCCCTCGCAATTGTGGAAGGCCACCCCCCCCGGGGACGGCCCCCCGTCACCCCCGCGGCGCGCAGCCCCACACGGGGCATGCGAGCCAAGCAGACAGTGCTGGGCCCCCACACCCGCACACCCGGGCCGACAGCACGCGGGTAGCGGGCCCCGATAGCCGGCCCAGAGGCAGGCAGCCGGGCAGGGAAAAGCGCCTGAACTCAGACGCTCCCCACAACGGGGGAAGGCACCCGGGAACCGCCTTCCGCCGCCCCCACAGTACGCAACAGCGGCTCGCAAGGGCACCACGCTATGGGGCTGGTGCCGGGACTGTTACCACCCCCGCGGCGTGCAGCCCCGCAGGGCATGCAGGCGAAGGGGACAGTGTTGGGCCCCCACACCCGAACACCGGCGCCCACAGCATGTGGGTGGCGGACCCGGGCACCCCCCCTGGAGGAGGTTTGAGGTTTGAGGTTTGATTTTGCGGGTACTAGACGCCTTTTGGCCCCGGGGGGCCGCCTGGTCAGGCCAGGTGATATCTTCCCCACCGAGACCTACTGGGGGGCCCTTCATGACACACCTCCTGCCTGGTTGCGGAGTCCCCCGGGTTCACGGGACTCGGAGCCCTGTCCCTCCCCGGCTTCCCCATTTCGCAACTCCCCGGTCAGTGGATCGCTTAGCAGCGGTAGCTGCAGGCGCTCACCCACCGCGTCGCCCCCCTGATGCGTGGTCGCCCGGGGCGCCGGCGCCGCCGGGCCCGTGCTACTGGCTTGTCGCCAGTGGGACCCCCATGGGCTGGTGCGGAGGCTGCCTAGCCTTCGGGCTGGTGCGTGGCGCGCTGCGTCACTACTGCCTTGGCGGGTGCAGTGCCTTGGTCGTGTGTGCGCGGCGCTCGCGGCCGGTTCGGGGGGCTCAGGCCGGTGCCTGGTGTCGTGTCTTCCCCGTTTCCCCCTTCCTGCCCCGCGTGTCCTGCGCTGTGTGTGGCGGGCCGCCCCGTCCGTGTGTCCCTTACCCTCGCTCGCTGGTACGCCATTCCATGCGGTCTGTGCGTTCTGCGGTCTCGGTCCGGTTGCCCTTCTGGTTTTCCCCGTGTGCCCTTTGTGTGTGTGTGCGCTCGCGCTCCCGCGGCGTCCGCGTCCCCCCTCCCTCCCTCCCCTGGTTGGTGTGGCGCGCGCACCTCACGCAGTCCCGGTGCTTGGCGCTGGTAGGGCCCTTTCACGCGGTTCGTGCCCCTCCGCGTGTCCTGCCCCGGTCCCGTGTCCTGTTTGGTTTTTTTTTTGGGGGGGGGGGGCCCGGTCCCATTTCCCCCCAAACCTGGCTTGGGGCTGTGTGCTCCCCAAGGGGTGGGTCTGCGCGTCTGGGGCATCCCTGCGCCGGCGGGTGGGGTTGGGATGGTAGGGGCGGCCTGTGCGCCGTTCCTCCCGTCTGTGTGGCCGGGGGGGCCAGTGGGGCGGGGGGTCGCCTCGCCTCGGTCCGTCCCTCTGCCTTCCCTGGGCAGGCAACAAAGGGGGTGTCCTTGGCATCGCTCCAGCCATTGAGGGCGTGGCCCCCATACCGCTCGGGTTCGTGCTTGCTTGCTGTCTACTGGCGCGGTCCGTGTGGCGCCCTGGTGTGTTGGCGTGGGTTCGCTTGTCCATCGTGGTTCTCCCGGGAGCAAGCAGCTGGGGCAGGGGGGCTCGCCCTGCTCTGGCTCCCCTCCCCGGCGCCGCTGTCCTGCCGGGGGGAGGGCAGATCACTTCATCTGCCTCCGGGGGGTCCGGGGCCGGCGCCCCCGTGGCTTGCGGGTCGGTGGGGGGACAGGGGTGGGAGTCGCGCCGTGGCTGCCCTCCTCCCTCTCTGGGGGGGGCGGCCTGTGGCCCTCTGCCCAGTCCGCCTTTCGTCGCCGGCGCATCCCCCCCAGGTGTACGCGTTCAGTCGGGGTCGTGGGGCACCCTCGGGTGCCGGGTGCGGCCTGCTGCTGGCGGGCCAGCCTGGCGGGGGGGGGGGGAGGGGCGGCCTGTGAGCCGCCCCCCCGGGGGGGTGGCCGGGAGGGCGGGGGGCCGGGGGGTCGTTCCGCCTCGGTCCGTCCCTCTGCCCTCCCTGGGCGGGAAGCATTCCGGGCGTCATTGGCGACGCTCAGGTCGTGGGGGGCGCGGCCCCCATACTGCTCCGGTCCGTTGTCGCGTGCTGCCCCCGGGCGTGGCCTGTGCGTTGTTCTTGCCGGCTGGTGCGGGTTCGCCCGCCTGTCACGACCCCCGCGGGAGCAGGCAGTGGGGGGCGCAGGGGCGCGCGGCGTGCGCGTCCAGTTGCGTCCCCCCCCGGGTGTCACGTTCCATTCTGGCGGAGGGGGACGCCCCCTCGGCCTCGGGGGGCGTGAAGGGCCAGCGCCCCCGTCGCCCGCAGGCCAGGGGTGGGGGGGGGAGGGAGAGGGGGGGGGGGGCGCCGGTGTTCCCCAATCCCCTGCCCTGGGGGGTGGCCCGTGGCCCCCGCCCCTGTCCCCCTTCTTCTCCGGCGCACCCCCCCTTGGGCATACACGTTCAACCTGGGTTGCCGGGTGGTCGTGGGCGCAGGCGCAGCCCGGTCAGCCGCTGATGGGTCAGTTTGGCGGGGGGGGGGGGGAGAGGTCTCCTCACCACGGTCTGCTCCCCCGCCTTCCCCAGGCGGTCACCAAGGCGGGCCGCTTCGTCTGCGCATTCCTGGTTGCCGCCGTTCCGTTGCGGCCCACGGCGCCGGCGCAGAGCCACCAGCCAGCAGCGGGTAATGCGGGAGTGGGCGGGCGGTCGACCCGGGGCGCTCGGCGCGCAGCTGCGCTCGCCGCGGCTGTGGCGTCCCTCCCCTGGGTGTAGCGGCCCCCCCGGGGGGGTGCGGGGCTGCCGTCTCTCTAGCCGGCCTCCGGCCGCCCAAGGTCTGGGGTGGGGGGGGAGGGGCTGGGGAGGGGGTTCCCCGCAGTCCCCCCCTGGTCCCCTGGCGCCGCCCCCCGACGGCCGCGGGGGGGCGGCCTGGCGGTTCCGGCCCCGGGGGGCCAGCCGCCGACCGGGGGGGCGCACTCTTCCTCTGCCTCCCTCTACCCTTTGGTTGCCGGACCCTCATGCAGGCCCTCGCTCGGGCCCCCTGCTCTCCTTGCTGTCGCCGCGCGGTGCTGGCCGGCCGGGGAGGAGGGGGGGGGGGGGCAGTGAGTGCTGGGGGCGGTGGTTTGGGTCAGCGGTCAGCGGTTAGCGGGCTGCGGGGCAGTGGGCCTCCCCTCGCGCTCATTGCCCCCATCCTCCCTCCCACTGGAGGTGGCGCGCGCCCCTCCACCGCGCTGTACGGTGGGGGGGGAGTGGGTCGGGGGGCCAGGCTCCGCCGGGGGGGGCGTTTCGCACAATGTCCCCTTCCCACCCCTTCGCGCCAATCGCCTGGGCCGACAGGGCGCGGTCGTCACCTGCGTCGTTGCTTGTGTAGGGGCTGGGGCTGCGGCGGTGGCGGGTTCTGCCGGCGGTAGCCCCAGTGGGTGAGGGCGTTGCGCAAAGCCCGGCGGAGCCAGTTATTGGCATCCGCATCCGAGATGGGGAGCACCGCCCCCACCTCCAGGAAAGCTGGCCACGTCCGCTCCCTGTCGGGCCACGCCGCCCGAATCACCGCCCAGACGACCCTCTGATGGTCTTCTGGGGCCACCCACCCCCCGGGGGCACCTCCTGGTTCCCTCCATCCCTCCGGAGGAGCACGGCATCGAAGGGCCGGTTCCTCAATCCCCTGGTGGTTCAAGAGCAGGCCAAGGTCAGCCACCCGTACACCTCCACCACCACGGGGAGGGCCTCAGCCCCCAGGGGGTCTGGGACCCTTTCCCAGTCCCGGTCCCCGGCCGGGCCCCCTCTGCCCCGCGCGCCGGCTCCCTCTGCGGCCCCTGTGCCTGCGGCGCCGGCGCCGCGCCCCGCCCCCCCGCCGCCGAGGCAGCGGCCATCTGCGCTGGCTCCGCCCTTGGCGCAGGGGGGGCTGGCTGGTGCTGGGGTCGGGGGGGTTCGGGGGGGATGAGGTCTCCGGCGTCGGGGTGGATGTTGTAGAGGTGCGCGTGGTGGTGGTGGTGGTGGTGGGTGTGGTGCGCCGGCATTTGTTGGATGCCGGGGGGGATGCACCGCACCGGCTGCGGGTCCGGCTGCGGGGGCGCCCCGCCCCCGTCCCCCTCTCTTCGCTTCGCCCTCCCCCTGTGGCTCCCGTGCCCCGTCCTGTCTGTCCCTGGGGGCCCACGGCGCCCTTGCCCTTGCCCTTGGGTCCCTTCCCGGCCCCCACACCTTTGTCCCCCTGTCCGCGCCGGGGGTCCCGGCCCCTGTCACGTGCGCCCTGGCCTGCAATGCCGGCGCCCGTATCCTTCCCGTGCCCATGTCCATGCCCTTGGGTGCGGCGACGCTCGCTGACCGCGCCCCGCTCCACTCCATGCACTCCGTGGCCGCCCGCCTTGCCGCCCTGCTCGAGTCCCTGCGTGTCCTTACCCTGCCCTCGCTCTTTCCCGGCTCCTTGTCCCGCGTTGTGCCGTCCGCTGCCCGCGCTCTGCCCCCCCCCCGCTACCGCTGGCCTCGGTACCTTGCCCGCGCTTTCGCCCTGGCTCCTTGCCGCGTGCGCCCAGGCCTTCCCCCTGCATTTGTCCCTGGGCACTCCCCCTGTCGCCTCCTGTCCCCCGCTCCGCGCTCCCGTGGCCGGCAACCCGCCCCGCCTGCGCGCTGTCCCCCCCCTCCCGGATCAAGCGCCGGGCGTCCTGCTGCGGCCGCTGCTGCGGCAGCGTGACGCCTGGCGGCGTACGCTCGGGTGCCGGGGAGCGGACGTGCCGCGTTCCTGCCGTAGGGAAGGCGGCCTTGGGGGGGGTACGGCTCCGGGCGGCTGGTGTGGGTGTGGCTGGGGTTGGCGTGGGCGCGGTACGTGGCGCCCTCCCTGACCTCCGCTGTGTCTGCGGCGGCCCCCGGCGAGGCGTTCGAGGCCCGCGCAAGGTCCGTCCCACGCGCCCGCTGCGTGCTGGGAGCCGTGGCGTGGCCGGCTGGGGCGGTGGTGCGGCTCGCCGGGGCCGCGGTCTCGGCTCCTTCTGCACCCTCTCCGCCATCCTCTGCGGCAGCGGCGGCTCCCGGCGAGGCGCCCAGGGCCCGCGCCGGGGACTCCCCCCTGTGCTGGCGGCGCGCCAGGGGACGTGGTCGGGGCCGCGATGCGGCATGCTGGGGCTGTGGTCTCAGCTCCCTGCGCGCCTGGGGCCCCCTCCGGGGGCGGGGCGGCAGGGCTTGCAGCCTGGGCGGCGGGGGCGGTCTCCTCAGCCGGCGCCGGTCCCCGGGTTGACGGCCTGGTGTCGGCAGAGGCTGCCCGGGGCTGCCTCGCCGGCGGCCGTACCAGCACCGCTGCCTCTGCCAGCCGCCGCTCCTCGCGCTCCGCGAGGGCCTCCCCCGCGTATCTCGGGAGACGGGGGAGCGGATGCGGGACCGGCGGTGGTGGCGGTCGTCCTACTGGGGGGGGCCATCGGAGTCCGACATTACTGTTATCCTGGTAGGCATGCGTGGTGGCAGGTGTGCCCTCTCCACTACCTCCCGCTGTATCTGTGTGGTGCCGTGGGCAGTGCTGTGCAGTGCTCCGCAGGGGGAAGGGGGTGAGGGGAGGGGGGGCCGGCGGTGGCGTTAGCCCCGCCTGGGCGGGGGCCGGTGGCCATCCATCTGCACTGGGTTGGGAGACGGGTGAGCCACGCGGCCCACATGCCGAGCCACAGCTCCCAGTCTGGGGCAGGGCTCAGGGCCCTGGGCCCCCGGGGGTCGTCGGTTGGTGCCGAGGCGAGCCGCACTAGGTCGACCCCCGTAACAGCGGTGATCTCCTGTGTTCGCAGGAAGGTGTGTACCCCGTCCCGCGCCGCGGGCGCCGGGAGGGGGGGGCGGGGTACGTGCGCTGCTCCGTACGGATGGGTGGGGGTGATGCCCAGGACCCGCTCCGGGTCCCCACAGGTCGCGACGACGAGGAGGAGCAGGGGGGTGCCCGGGCGCTCTTGCCAGAGGACCTACCCTCTGTGCTGGGCGCCCCTGGTCCTGGATAGGGGGGGAGATAGGGCCGGGTTGGCTGAGCCGCGGAGTGCGTGCGTCGGCGGCAGGGGGGCGTGGCACCAGGTGGGCTCCCTGGGAAACGCCTCGCACATGACGGCGTACGGGGGGGTCGGTATGGCGCCGTCGTACACCGGGTTGGTCGGGCGGGGGCGGATGGGCGCCCGTTTTTCTGACTTCCACGAATACTGTGATTTTGCTCACCTCAAGGTCCTTGTCCGGCGAATGTAGAAGGGGGAGTGCCGCGTCCAGCTCGGACACTCCTCCTGGGTATGTGGCCCGCGCTCGATTCAGGTACGGGGCCGTGTCACCGGGGCAGCGCGTCCTGAGGGCGTGCAGCAGGGCTGGGGTGCTGCTTTGGTGGGACATGGCTGACCCCGCGCCCGTCAGCCGCGGGGTGTCCCCCATGGACAGGGGCCGGTCTCACCGGTTGGACGTGCGCCACTCCATCCAGTGCCCGTACAGGGCCGCCTCTGGGCTGATGAGCCCCGGCTGGACAGCGTTCACGGTCCCGTGCATCGCCGGGAGCAGCGTAGGGGCCCCTGCTCCGTTCAGGGCACGAACAGCCAGGAGGACGGCCTCGCTGAGAAAAGCCCTCGCACTGCCCGCCGGGTGGTAGTGGGCGGCAGCCTGCGCCTCGTGCGCCTCTGATACCGCGTCCGCTACTAGGCCCCGGACGGCCGCCTGCGCTCGGCAGCGGGATCTGGCGTGCCCGGGCCCGTCCCCCCGTCGGTGAGGCATGGTGCTGCGGGCTCTGCAAAGCGTGGCGGCGCGTGGAGGTCAGGGCGCGGACACGTGCGACAAGTGCGTGACGGACGTGGGGTCCTGCAGATGCACGTTGATCCACAGGAGATCGGCGCCCGCGGGGTCCGCGCGTTCGTGTGAGGGGGCGTGTGCTCCCCCGATGCGCCGGTGCAAAGCCTCCTCTTCCGTGCGCCTGTGCGGGCCAGCGGGAGGTTCGGGCCAGGGGCACGCGGCCACCTGGGAGCACTGCGCGCACCTGTTGGCGGTCGTAGGCGCTGCGGAGGACACCGTGTCCCATTCCCCGCGGAGGTGGCAGGTGTGTGGGAGGTGGGAGGGCGGCGACCAGGGGCCGAGACGGCGGAGCCAGAGGTCGTCCCACCTCTGGCGGAGGGGGTCCTGGAGCTCCAGCAGGCGGGCGCGGACGCGGCGCCTGTAGTCCCTGCTGTCTTCTGCTGGACCTCCTGCCACCCGTTGTCAGGGAGAATCCCGTGGTCGTGGAAGGCGGCAATGAGGTCATGCCACGCCGGGCGGGGGTGCCCCTGGGGGGGGTTTGTCATATATATGTGGCGCCCGGTGAGGTGGGGCACCAGCGTGCCGCACCGGCACTCGTCCGCGGCATCCTGGTGGAGGAGGGCCGGTAGGTTGCCGTCCGCGACTGCTTTCCACCCTACCCGCAGCCCGTCGCAGCTTTCTAGCTCCTGACGCAGCGCGGCTGCAAGCTAGGTGGGGAGCATGAGGAGTAAGGGCCCCAGAGTGTCGCCGAGCCGGGACAGGGCGTCGTCGTATACAGGCCCCTCAGTTTTGAAGTGCGCCACGGCGAGCCGGGCAGCTCCGTCCTCCGGGGGGTGGCACCGGATGGTGGCCGCGTCGCGTCCCCATGTGTGTATCTCCGTGCCTCGGAGCACGTTGGCGGTGTGGAGGACGATGCGGGGGGGGATGAGCGCTCGGATGAGCGAGGAGACGTCACCATTCCAGCCCACTTATGGCACCGAGGCCGCGTGGAGCCACTTCTTTGCCGCCGCGTCCCACAGGTGGTCGGAGCCCGCCCCGCGGATCATGGTGGGCCGCGGCCGGGTGTGCGGCCCCCACCCCTTGAGCGGGATGGCGGCGTACCGCTGTACCGGGGTCCTCGGGGCGCGCGTGGCGGGGCACCACCAGCCCCATTCGCGCGCCCACTCCTTGCCCACTATACGGGCCTCCCATGCGGTCATGGAGCCGCGCCCGATGATCCACCGTGGCAAGAGGGCGTCTTGTAGGTGTTTCGAGAAACCCCTGGCAGATCCCGGTACGGCTGGGGTGATATTCACGACACGGAGGGAGGCTGCGAAGTCCTTGTCAGGGCGCGGGCGAGGGGGGGGCAGCTGCCCTCTGCCGCGGAGGAGTTGCTCCAGCCGGTGATTGCGAAGCTCCCATGCGAAATTCTCGAGCCGGAACATGTGCCGGAAGAAATTGTCCACGGAGGTCCCTCCCAGCGGGTCGTAGCGGGCTATGGCGCGGAGCTGCGCCTCGGCCTCATCGGGCACCAGCGCAGGACAGAGGACCTCCGTCCATGCGGCGCCCGCGGAGCGCCACGAGGCCACCCAGGGAGCCTTGCCCCTGGGCGGGAGGTGGCGGGCCGCCTCTTGCACCGCATGGCAGTAGTGGGGCCAGAGGAGCCGTGAGTGGGCGCACCACACGTGCATGTGCACCGAGGTCTCCTCCGGGCCGCCGCAAAGGAAGCACGGCTGCGGGAGGATGGCGATGCCGGAGAGCCGCTCCTTTCAGACGCGGAGCCTGCGTTGCACCGGTGTGTGGCCGTCCCTGGCCCGCAGCGCCCGGTGGTTGGGGGCCGTCGCGGCGAGATCCCGGGCGTGTACATAGGCTGTGGCGTGGGCCGGGCCCAGAGGTGTGTGTCCTCGGTGCGTCAGCGCATGGTCTGTCTGTGCCTGCTGCGCGATCGCGCCGAGCGTTCGCATCATGGGGGGCCGTAGGTCGAGGTGGCCGTCATGACCGGCGACGATGAGCTGGGCGTGGATGCGGCCTGGAGCGCGTTCTGTAGGACGGTGTCCTGGGACGCCGCCCAGTCCGCCTTGTGTAGTAGGGCGTCGCTGTGATTGGAGGTGGCTCGGGCATACCAAAACAGGTGCCCGGCGTGTTTCCCCCGCGCGCGCAGGCCGTCCCGGAGCCATCGCAGGGGCATCTGGCTGACTACCTTCGCCGCGCCCGCGGGGACCCCGGTGGTCCGCTCGCGATCTGCGTGTCGCGGGAGGTGGAGGATGACTTCGGCGTCCACCGTATGGACCCATGGCCGATGGTTGCCGTATTGCAGGGGGAGGGAGGCGGCCACCCCCTCTCCGTCGGGCACCGTGCCCGAGATGGCCACCATCAACGTGCGGGTGAGGTCGGCGGCAAGAGCAACGCTGATGGCGTGCTTGCAGGGTCCGCCCCCCGACGCATCGGAGGAGGTGTGGCCCCAGACCTCCGGGATCCAGTAGTATCCGGTGGGGCTGAGCCACCCCGCGTTGAGGTCGGCAGAGTGCCACCGGACATCGGGGTGGCTGGGGATCACTTGCTCCAGGCTCAGCGCCCTGGTGTCGCCGGGGTGGACCGCCGGATGGTCGTGTAGTCGGACCTCTGCTCCAGCGACCCTGCTTGACCAGCACCGGAGCGCTGTCACATGTTTCCTGAGCCACGCCAGGCCTCCACGCTGGTGTACCACCAGGTGTCCCGTGTCCTCCGGTTGGTCCTCCAGCGCGTGCACTGCCATGTGTCGGTCGTGCGGCACCTCCGTAACTACCAGCAGGGCGGTGCCGCGGGGGAGTCCACAGGGCCTGGGCTGGCCTGCCCCCACCTGGACTATCACCCACTCGGTCTGGAGCTGCGCGTGCCCCGTCGCTCGGGTGCACCTGTCGTCCGTAGTCACCAACCACACCGGCCTCGACGCGTGGGGCCGTGGGCACAGGGGCTCGTGCCACGCCACATCCGCGTTAGGCTCTTGGTGCTCACCTTCTGCGAGTACGTCGCTGAGGATGTACAGGAGGGCCGCCGTTGGGTGGTATGCCGCCCCCTGCCTGGGGGGGGATAGGCTGCCCCGACGGCGGTAGCCCCTGACGTGAAGGTGCAAGCCGTCCGGGCTCACCCGTGGGCCAGTGTGGGTGTCCTGCTTAGCCCTCGTGGGGTTGATTAGTCTCAGGCGGGGCTCCTGCGTGCCGCTGGTGTGGAAGAGGTGGACCAAGGTGTTGCGCCACCCGGGGTGGTTGGTGGGCTCCTGCTCACAGCGGCAATAATGAAGGCGTTCATCCGCGCACTGGTTGAGGCATTCTGCACAGCCGTCGGCCACGGGTCGTCGTTGTCGGGGAAGGGGTTGTGCGGCCAGTGGTGCCCATGCCACGGCGTCGTGTGTGGCACCGTCAGGCGGCACGTGACGCGGTGTCGCAGCTTGGCGGTTTGCAGCGTGAAGATGTGGCCCGGTGCGGACTGCAGTTGCACGTGTGCTGCCCTGGGGCACGGGATGTGGTTATCGAGCCCCACTCCAAGGGCGGCCAGGGCCCGGGGTATGCGGTGGACCCAGTCGTCCCCCGCCAGGGTTGCCAATTCCGGGACGGGGTAGTGCACCTTGGGGCATATTTCGTGCGCGCCGGCGATTTCCCAGAACATCCTGGTGACCTCGGCATGCACGGAGGTTGGGCGGTGGTGGACGAGTGTGCCCACGAGGGACACCGCTGCCTGCTGGCACCGCGTTGGCACCCGGGTGAGCCCCAAGGTCCGGTCATCCTGCAGGCTGTCCCGCGAGGCGTCGAAGGCGTATCGCGCCCTGTCTCTCGCGACCTGGACTGTGATGTGGTCGGAGCTGCGCGCGGTGTCGGAGTCGTTGGTGATGAAGGGCGCAACGTATTGCGTCACTCCCCCTAGGATCGCCAGGATGACTTCCTGTACCACTTTCGGTGGCGCGAGGGTGTTGACGCACCAGTGGTGCACCACCGCCAGGCGCAGGCGGTGTTTGCGCTGCAGGGAGAACTCCCCGTCCGGCTGCAGCTGGAGCCCCAGGTAGGGGATGGAGTCCGCCGCCGGCACCCAATGCCATGGGTTTTCCAGGTGGGGACAGAGGCGCAGCTGCAGGGCCGGGACCCCTTCCGTGGTGGCCATGGCGCAGTTGCAGGGGTCGAGCTCCATGCCCATCATCCCCAGGTACGCGGCCACCGCATCCACGCCCTCGACGAAGTGCTGCAGCGTGTGGGCCACTACCAGCAGGTCGTCTATGTAGGCCTGGGTGAGGCCCCGCTCGGCCTGTCCGGGCGGACGCAGACGGTGCCTCTGGACCCTGAGCCGGGGCTCCAGGCGGAGCCCGTACAGCGGGGGGCTTTCGGAGTTGCCCTGCCAGACGTCGCGCAGCATGTGGACGGGCTGTATCAGCCCGTGCGTGGTGACGATGCGCAGCCTGGCGCACGTGTGGAGGAAGAGCAGAAGGTCGATGACCTCTGGCGGCACGGAGAGGTGGCATAGGATGATGTGGAGGGCGCCGGGCGGGGCGGTGTCGAAGGCCTTGCTGGCGTTGAAGGAGAAGACGTAGTTGGGCCTTCCCCGTTGGAGCTGCCGCTGCGCCATGAACAGGGGATGGCCGATGTTGGAGCCGGGGAGGGCCCCTTCTTGCCAGTCGCTGACCACTCAGTGCCGTGTGAGCACTCCCGTGATGCGCTGGGTGAGGGGCCCGTGAGCAGCTTCATGTCCAGCTGGCCCAGGGCTATGCGTCTGTAGTCGTCCAGCCTGGCAAAGCCCGGTACCTTGGGGCTGAGCAATATGTGCGCATCCCTCCAGTGCATCGGCGGCGGGGCGCCGCGGAGGATGGCCCGGTAGGAGTGGACCAGGAGCCACTGGACGGGTGTCGGGAGGGCCTTGATGAAACTGGCCTCCACGTGGTTGGGACCCGAGCCTTGCCATCGGCCTTGTCCAGGGCGGACTGCAGGTCCTGCATGGAGTACTGCTGGACCTGGGCCCGGGCCCCTTCAGGGACCCGGGGCACGTGGCGGCTGAGGACCGCCTGGAAGCCGGGGAGGTCCACCGGGCGTTTGTCATACTGTTCTCGCGGGAAGGCGCGAACCGCGAACATCACGTGGTGGGCCGCTGTGAGGAGCGTTTGGGTGTTGGGCACCCGCACGTTCCAGAGGCCTGACGGGCCCGGGGCCTCTAGGTCTATGGCCCCCCGCATGGCTTTCCATCGCTGGGCGATGTCCTGGGCGTGGCGGCGCCAGAAATATTTGATGGCGCGCTTGCGGTCAGCCGCCAGGAGTGCGCGCAAGTGGCGGATGTCCTCTTTGAGGGCGGCTGCTTGCCGCTCCAGCTCCTCCTGTAGCTGACCCTGCGTGGCCGGGCAGAACCCGGGCGATGCACCTCACAGCTCCTCCGTGAGCCAGAGCGCCACCTCGGACCAGATGCCATGCTGTGCCGCGTCCGCCTGGTATGCCGCCGGCGCGCACGCTGCCAGGGTGTTGTAGCGGAGGATCGCCGCCTGGAGCCGTTTCCCGCTCTCAGGGGGGTCCCCTCCCGCCGGGTCCGTCCCCGCCGGGGACGGCTGCCGGCGTCCGACCACTGGCGCCAGGGCGTCATGCGCCGAGTGGAAGTGTTCGACCACCTTGTCCACTGCGGCCGCGGGCATGGACCCGTAGGCTTGCCGCTCTGCTTGGGCCCAGCCAGGGCGCCAGGGAGGGCTCATCCTGCGCGGCGGTGACCGCTGCCCACAGGCAGCGTTGGACGGGCACGACCTCGGCGTCGTACAGGAGGAAGCGGCCCTTTGTGTGGCTGTAGGGGTTGGGTATCGTCGCGTGCTCTGCCGCGTTGAGGAAACCTGGCAGGTCCAGGCGGACTGGGAGGTGGTACGACCCAATCACCTGGGGGTGTGCCATGCCGTGGGCCCAGACGCTATCCCGCAGGCACCACGGCAGGAGGGGCTCGTTGACCGGGAAGGTGTCCAACCTGTGGCGGGACGGGTTGGGCGTGGGGGTCATGTCCTCCGCGCCGCCTGCCGTGGCCCTCCGGAAACCGCACGCCTCCCAGCCTGCTCGGAAGTGCTCCGTGGCCGGGTTGGTGGTGGCACCCATGTAGACGTTGGTGTCGCCAGCGATGACCACCGGGTGTCTCTCACCGAAGCTGCACGCCGTCGCATACATTTGAATGTCTGCCCAGAACGCCGCGCTTCCCGCCCATGGGGAGCAGCCTGCCTGCGGTCGGTGGACTTTGATGAGGGTCAGGCCTCCCCTGTCCGTGCGGATCTCCAGGGCCGCGGCCTTCCCAGGGACGATTTTCGTGAAACTGAGCACCTCGTGCTCTACCACGTAACTGCTGCTGACCGCGGTGAGGAGGCCTCTACCTCTCAGGGTGGAGGTGGCTCCTGTCTCCGCCAGCTGCCTGCTGAAGAAGGGGGTTTACCCGTTGTCATGGAGCGCCGCGTCCACGTGCATCTCCTGCGCCCGGGTGGCGATCCCTGTTTCCTGGAGCATGATGGCAAAGCCCCCCTCCCGGCATAGCATGCAGGTGATGAGGTGCTCCTTGTCGGTGCAGGCCGCCGGCCTCCGGCGCCGCTGGAGCGTTTCCCGGAGGGATAAGGCGTCGTCCGCCGCGTCCTCCTGGAGTCAGCTGTCCCGCATCGGCATTGCCGCTGGGTCCGCTGGAGCAGCCAGGTCTCGTGGGTGTGCCGGGGCCATGGGGTGTGGGGAGCCCGTTCCCAGCGGGGCCGACAGGGGGGCCAGGGGGGTCAGTCCCGCGGGGATGGATCCTTGTTGGGCTGCACCGCCAGCCCCCGGGGCAACTCTGGGTGCCTCCTCCTTGCCTTCTGCGTGGCTGGCCGCCTGGGGCGGTGGGCGCCGGGCGTACGGGGCATGCCACAGGGAACTCTGTGCCCTCCCTTGGAGGATGTGGCAGGACCGCCTCCTTGTCGTCCGGCAGGGCGGCAGCGTGCACCTCGTGCAACGCCAGGTGTTCCAGCATCGCCCCGCTTGTGTAGTACTTGTCTGCACACAGGGGGCATTTCGTTGGCTCTGGGGCCCCCCGCGCTTGGGTGAGCGGCACCGACTTTTGGATGGTGCCCTCGGGCGCTGGGTTGAAGGGTAGGTTGGCCAGTGGAACCGTGTGTGGCGCTAACGCGCGGCCCGGGGCGGCCGCATCGAGGGCTCGTGTCGCGGGCGCGGGTTCGAGACTCCGGATGGCGTCGCGTTGCGCGTCTGCCTGCAGCCAGTCTTGCCAGTGCGTGGCGCCGATTTGGCGGTCGGGCTTGCCCCTTCATCGCAGGTCGAAGAAGGCTTGTAGCCAGTGGTACATCGTGGTCTGGACTGCCAGCTGGAGCTCTAGGTCGGCGGGGTGCGCCGCTGCCGGCAACACTCCCGGCCTTGCTGCCTTGGCGTTGTCCCTCAGGCGGACCTGGAGCAGAGGGACGTGGTGTTTGCCCTCCTGCAGCGCCTTGCTGACCATGCGAGTGCAGTCTGCCACTCAGACTACGGCTTTGGGTCCCGGCAGGCGCTGGGGGTCGCAGACGGCGATGTGCACGTCCGCCAGGTTGAACATGCAAACTACCCACTGCGGGTTCTGTTGTCCCCATTGAGCCAACGGGAGCGTAGCCGCTGGGCGGGTGTGCGTGATTGGCACCGCGTGGAGGTCCGGGACATCCCTGGCCCCGATGGCATCTCCCTGCGATGCGGCCCGTAGATGCTTCTCCTGGGCAGGGCTCCAGACCAGTGCGGGGGGGGGGCCACCCTGGTTCCTGCCTCTTGTTGGGGGCGCTGACAGTGTGTAGCAGGACTGCTAGCGGCCAGGGGTCTGCCTTCATATAGTAGGCCTGGATGGGCCCCTGCTGCCAGTTGACATGGGGCTGGGGTGGGAATGCCCCTTGCCTGGCAGTGCCGTGCCAGACAATCCAGCGGCCCCCGGCCAGGATGTGCGACCAGTACCCCTCAGGGTGGCTGTGCAGGATGGCCTGGTAGCCCGCCGCCTGCAGCACCGGCACCTCCCCCTGCTGAGGCCCGGGGGGGGTGCGCCGCCACCTGCGTCCCTGACGCAGGTGCGCTCGCGGAGTCTGGCGTGCCACAGGTGGGGCGTGTCGCGCTGCGGCCCTTGTATGCTTCCCAGGATCTGGGCCGGGCCGTAGTGGTGGACAAAACTATCCCGGCTGTCTGCCAGTAGCGCCGCCGTGACGACGTACAGCTGCACCGCTGTGAAGGGTGCCGTCGGCGTGTGCGTTGCAGCTGGCTGGCGGGGACGCGTGTCTCGGCAGGGGACGTGGGGCAGCAGTTGCGCTGGCAACGCCGCCACAGGTCCCATGGTGACGGCCGCGACCGTGGAAGCCAGCGCCGTGCGGTCTGTTGGCCTGTATTGCCTGAGCCCCGTGGTATCCTGGGCGAGGTGCCTGCAGGCCGCCGTCCAGGCCACCGCTCCGCAGTTCGTGCAGTCCGGTTTGGCCCCGTCCGCGCTGCTGCTTCCCCACTGCTGTACTGTGCTGGTTGTGTCGAGTCGGGGGCCCTGTTGCAGCGCCTCCGGGCACTGCCCCGGCAGAAGAACGGCGGGGCCGGCTGCGGGAAGCCCTGTGCGCCCAGGCGCTCCGAGTGCGTGTGGTACGGGTTCTGTCGGCGGTGCGCCGGGGCCGTCAGGGGTAAGAAGGGGAGTTGGTGCAGGTACCAGTGGCCCTGTGCGGTGGACGGGTTGTGGAGTGTCAACCAGTCTTCCACCACGCCTCCCGGCTGTGCGGCCTCGACGCGGCGCTGCAAGCCCAGGCGGCCCAGGCGGTTTGACATGCCCGCATGCGGGATGTGGGTCTGCGGGTAGAGCACCCGCAGCGGCTCCGGCACCAGGTCCAGCACCTTGTCGGTGAGCTGTTCCGTATGGGCAGACGCCCTGTGCAGGGCGTGGCAGACCCCGGGTGTGGGCACCGTGACCTGCTGGAGCACCGGCCCCGGCAGGCACCGTGTACCCGGGTTCGTCATCCACTCCCTGTGGTGGCTTAGCATGGCTCTCCACACTTCCCTTGTGAGGGCGCGGTGGGGGGCCAAGGAGGGGACCGCCCGTAGGAGGCGGTGGCACGCCGGTGGCGATGGCATGGGTTGCGGGGGAGGTCACAGTGATCCAATGCACGCCATGTCGGGCATGATGGCCCCCGATTCCACAGTCCCCGTGCCCTCGGCGTGGAGTAGCGCCTGGCCCTGCACCAGGGGGAAATACGGGCTCGGGCGCCCGTCGTCCTCCCTCCTAAAGAAGGTCCCTACCAGGACCGGCCCCCGCTGCGCCCCTTCCGCCTGTAACCCCTGCTGACTTGCTCCTGATCAGCGCTTGCATTTCTCAAAATCCAGGGTCCAAAATCCAAAAATATAGAAAATACAATCCTCCTTCAACCCTGAACAGCAAACAGATCCCACAAATACAGCAATAATCCAATCCACACTGCGGGCTTCTGTTCAGCACACCGGTCCTCTCACGGTGGCGGGCATGTACAAGAGTTGCACCAAAGAGGAAAGCCCTGAAATTTGCATATGAACACAAATAAGGCAAAGTTGGGGAAAGAGGTAAACATACAGACTCACAACCATAAACCGCTCATTCCCTGGACTCAAGATCCCCCCTTGACTCACCCACATATTGCCCTGGACCAGGTCCAATGAGATGGCTGAATGCCATGTGTCACAGGTCACTACACAAACCCCAAAAATGTGTTCACTCCCAAGCCTCTAAATCGTAGCCCAATGAGGGAAGTGGCGTGTCATGGCCTAGAGTGGCACTCAGGACCATGCCCTACCCTGACATATGCTTGGTTGGACTTGGAGTTGAGTGGGCCTAGAGATATGCCCCATGAGTTTGAACTCATAACATGCCAAAAACTGCCAATTCACACCATATTGGCCATATATAAAATATATGCTCAAACTTGAAGTTACCACTTATCCGAAGGCTCAAAGCATGCATGGAATCGAAATCTAGTTATCATGGAGGATGGAGACCAAAGGTCAATGCCCATGTACATACCAATTTTACCCTCGGAACCCCTTCGGATATGGGCGCCACGCACTGCCCAAGTCAGCCCACGATCTTGAGACCAATTCTTGTAATCCTTCGTGCGCCAAGCCAAATGGAGTACGCGATCCGGCATATGGTGGTGTTCAACTCCAAAGCATATGCCAACATATGAACAACATACCAAGGTTCACTCACCATAGGCTTCTCGCTGTTTGCCGACGAGGTAAGTACACAAAACGCAAAAATGAGCAAAACTTGAGGTGAAAAACATGAGAATATGTCCAAATACAAAGTTGTCATGATAGTATATCTCTATGCTCACCCATGATATCTGCACATGGTTCAATATACAAATGATTAAAACCATTTGCGAACAATTCCCCCACGTGGATCCCCAATCGGGCGCATGGAGTTACATTCGCCACTCATATCTACATGCCCCATGAAAATGGGAGTGCACTCATGGATCTCTTTGCCAAACATACCATGAGCAATACATACGCGCTAGACTTAGTCTAGCGCTTTGAATTCCACAATTGGGACATGGGCAAAGCCCTTGTCACGTGTGGCTCTCCATCTATTTGGCCACACGAAGATATATAACCTGGGCGTGAGCATATCAAGACATATACTACCAATATCACACATAGCCCTTACAATTGGCTCCCACCATGGTATGCCATGCCCCTCCATGGTCATAACTTTGGGTAAAATGGACGTGGGAACCTAAGAAAAGATGCTATACAACTGCAAGACTCATGCGCTACACTCGAAAGTCATAATATCAAGTCCGGACACATGGTCAACAAGTTATAAACAAGTTTCTACCATGTTGACCATGATCCTATGATACAACAAGTGTGTGTGACGACTTAAGGTGTATGACCCTACCAAAGATAGGATGAGACTGAGGCGCTTGCAACGCAACCTTCATTATTCTCTTCCCTCACACTCCCGCGTAGATATGGCCCTTCAAAGTGGTCCCACGATTCACTTTTGTTTCGCTTATATCTCCAAGTCAAATGGTCGGCAAGTATTAATGGAAACCTGATTCGGGCATAGGGGAAAGAGTATGACCACTCGAAGAAGACCAAATCAAGTGCCGCGATGTCGAAGTCGAGAATCCGATTTCGACATCGCGAGAAATTCAGATTAAAATTTCGAGTGCATATTTAGAAAATTGCGGAAGCAACGAACCCTTTACTGATGAAATCTGACCCTTCATCGAGGTTTCCGCCAAAATATCTGGGAATAACAGTTAACCAATCGGTTACCGCAAAATTGCGAGCCAACTGACGGTCGCCGATACATTGACCATCAGAACGGAAGGCAGAAAAATTACGGAAACATTATAATAAAAAGACCCTGTTGATTCCTGATATTCTGATATATAAATCTCAGCTGGCGGCGCCTCGGTACTGAATATGGCTGCTCATAGCCGGAATGGCCAAACCTATCACACTATCACATCGGGTTAGGTCAGGTAGATGAGAGAGTATGATATCAGCCAACCGCGGCTTGCCGGCACATAGATACACACCCCAAGTGACCCCAAGATGGCCACGGGGGTCCAAACCAGCTTCACCCCCCTTCTCAGAGCGTTGTTACCGCTCTGAGGTCATTGAAGAGAGGACGGGAGGACCCCAATGGGCTCCAACCCCCCCCCATGTCCCAAAGACACATGGAGGCCCCACACACGTCGTAGGCTGTCCCCCACGCCCCAAAGGGAGGGGTGAGGACACTGAAAATCGGTGCCCTACGCCATATCCGGTCTCCTCTTGATCTACAACATGGACCAAGGGGATCAAAGATAGAGAAACGTCGTCGGTCGACCTAAATAAATATACCACAGTGAAATATATATGTGGAGATAGAGTGAAGGGGGTATATGGCCAATCAAGGCCCAAAAGTCCCCGGATGAACGCCCTCACCCGTCTCCCAAGCACAAAAACAAACAAAAATGCCAAGGGGTATCCATCATGGTGCTACAGCAGCCACCAAATGGACCAACACGTCCTTGACATCCAAAGAAATATTCTTTTTCTTCAGATAGTCCATCCACCGTGGTGTACCTCGGCACAAAACTGCTCGGAGGCTCCCACGAGTCCCTGGATGCGGCAAGTCCCTTCCAACGGACTTTATAAAGCCTTCCCCCAGGCGTCCCCGGGTCTGGCTTGTCCGCCAGGAGTTTCGGTGAAGTCGTCGTCCTCACCCTCGTCGTCCGAGTCCACATCGCCGGCCGTGAACTCGAAGGTGACGGGACGTCCGCTGGGGTCTGGTGCTCGAGGACGAAGCTGGGTGTGGTCGCGGTCCAGGATCTTGTTATCCCCCACACGAACTGCGTACACATCCTGCCCGACCTTTCGCACGATTACCCCCGGCACATACCAAGACGCCTGCCGATGCCTGGACAGGACATCCGCTCCACCCACACGGTGTCTTGGAGAGCATACTTCTGGACCTTTCCCTGCTTGAAGTACGTGGCCCTCTTGTCATGCTCGTCCTGAAGTGCCTTGCACACCTTGCCCGCCGCATCGTCCGCCTGAGCTATCATAGCATTCGCATCCCTGGCCACTTTGCCATGGTTCAACCACGGGAGAGTGCGTGACACTCGATCCCGTAGGAACAGGATACGATGGGGCGACAGTCCAGTGGGTCCCGGAGGGTCGTGATACGCTTGGAGTACTCTCCACAGCGAATCATACCAGTTCCGGCCCGGTTCGTCGATGTGCAGGTGGCAGAACGTTTCGAACATCTGCCGCCCGGCCACCTCAGACCGGCCATTTGACTGGCTGTGGTACGCCAAAGTCTTGGCGTGCTGAATGCCCATGTGCTTGCACATCGTCTTGAACCACGTCCCCACGAATTGACTGCCCCGATCGCTGCAGATGACAGCTGGGACATCAAAAATCGTCAGCCAATGCCTGATCATGGCATTAGCGACGGTCTTGGCCTGCAGCCCCACTCCATGCTTGTCCTTCTTGTCCTTCTTCTTGGACTTCTTGCCAGGGACCGCCACGATATACCCGCTGTGCCTATCCACCGCCAGGATGACACAGTCGTAGGTCTCTCCTTCCACGGTGACCTCAGGCATGGCCAGGACCGCATAGGGGCCTCCGGTATAGCCGTATACACCGGGTTGCCCGCTGTGGAGTGGTTGGGGCTCTTCGTGGCCCGACACACGGCGCAGTCGCTGCAGTACTTGTCCAGGAGGGCGTAGTACCCCGGTGGGAACTTGAAGCGCCACTCCAGGTCCTGCTGCATCTTGTCCCGACCAGAATGCATGAGCTGGGCGTTGTGCCAGTGCTCAATGAGCTCCTCCATTCCGTTCTCAGGGACCAACAGCTTGTCCTTGAGAAACAGTTTGTCCCCATCCTCGGTCAAGCCCTCAGGCCATTCGTCGTCCGACGGGGCGCTGACGGCATTCCAGTACTTGCTCCAGTGCTCCGATGCCGCATAGTCATCCGACCAGTCCTCTGTGAGCACCGACCTGACTAGCTCTACAGGGGCCACCATCCATTGCTCGAGAGTTTCTTCTCGAATAGCTTGGACGCGGGCACCCCAGAACTTGGCCAGGTCCGTACGGTTTGCCATCACCACAAAGCACTTGACCCCCTCTTGCTCCATGGCCTTCTCCATCTCGATGATGCGCTTGGCCTCCTCTGTCTCCTCGGCGTCCCCATGGCTGGATATATCCATCCAAGCCTTGCCCGCGCAGTAGGCCCATCGACTGAGGCAATCCGACACAGTGTTGTCCTTCCCCGGGACATATACGACGCTGAGGTCGAACTTGGCGAACGTCTCATGCCATCGGGCCCTCCTTGCCGCCGGTCCCGAAGGGGTGTCGACGTGCTCCTTGTGCCAGCTCTGCAAGGACTGATGGTCTGTACAAACCACCACCGGTTGCAATCCGATGTGGCCAGACCACTTCCTGAGGGCACAAACAATGGCGTACGTCTCCTTCTCCCTCGCGGTCCAGGTGCGGCGTTGGCCCTCGGCCAGGATCCGACTCCAAAACGCCACGGCTACGTGCGACCCGTCGTCCCGGATCTGCTCGAGGACTGTCCCTACAGCATAGTCCAAGGTGTCCGTCCGTAGCACGAATCCCTTGTCCGGGTCCACCAGGAATAGCCCCAGCTGCCCCAGGAGTCGCTCCTTCAGGCGGCTGAACGCATCTTCGGCCTCAGGGGCCCAGGCAAGCTTCTTCTTGCTCCCCTTCCGGCCATCGAACTTCCCCATCTGCAGCATCTTGTGCAGCGGCCCCGAGAGTTCTGCATACATCCGACATAGCCCGAATAGTAATTGCAGAACCCCATGAAGGACCGGAGTTCGCTGATGGTCTGGGGCTTCTCCCAGTGGTGCAGGGACGCCAGCTTCCCAGGCATAGGACGGCGTTGCCCGTGACCAACCACGTGACCCGCGAACTCCACTTCCTTCACGAAGAGTGAGGCTTTGGTGGGCTTGCACACCATGTTGTGCTTGTCCAACTCGCTGAGCACTCGGCGCAGATCCTTCTCATGCGCCTCGATGAGCTCGTCCCCAGTCATGTTCTCCGTGTTGGACCCAATGATGATGTCATCCACAAAGGGGTCGGCACAATCCCGGACTGGACCGAGTAGGTCCTCCATCATGCACTGGAAAGCGGCGTTGCCATTCTTGGCACCCATAGGCACCACTTTCCACTGCATGGACCCCAGCAGCGTCGACATCGCTGTGCAGGGCCTGGAGTCCGGGTGTAGCGGCATCTGGTGATAAGCGTGTTTCAGGTCCAACACCGTGAAGATCCGCTTTTTGTGTTGTTTTTGGAGGATGGAGTCGATCAGGGGAAGCGAGTATGAGTCGTGCTCGGTTTGCTCCTCCAAACCCCTGTAATCCACCACCAACCTCCACTCGCCCTTCTTTTTCTTGGGCACGATGAAGACTGGGCTGGCCCACTCACTGTCGGAGGGTTCGATTCGTCCCCGCTCAATGAACTGGGCCAACAGCTTCCTCATGGCCTCGGCCCGATCGCCCTGAAGTTGGTACTCCCGATGACGATAGATCTTGGGTTTCGGCTTCAGCTTGATCCTCGCTGTGCCAAACCTCCCACGATCTGGAGGGTTCTTGTTGGCGACGCCACTGAATAGCCGCGGATAGGCATTGATCAGCCTCTCCTTCAGCTCGGCGACCTTCGGGTTCTCCAGGGCCTCGTCAGCCGCTTGCTTCGGTATCGATACAACCGACCGCACTGCGGTATAGGCCTCTTCCGGGTCCGAATCCGACTTCTCCTCGTCCGATATGCCATTTTCATCGTCGTGGGGTGCACTTCCCACCGATAATCTTCGGAAATTTGCGTCGTTATCGGATCCCATTCTTTGAAAATTCCATGCCGGCGGGTCCGACCCAACCGGACCATCGTATTGGTCCGCGATGTGATC
Organism: Eutreptiella sp. 'Long Island Sound 2002'; assembly: GCA_964036045.1. Taxonomy (NCBI): domain Eukaryota; phylum Euglenozoa; class Euglenophyceae; order Eutreptiales; family Eutreptiaceae; genus Eutreptiella; species Eutreptiella sp. 'Long Island Sound 2002'. The sequence goes on from OZ038378.1 coordinate 65,517,506, forward strand.
CATGACCCTCGCCACGAACTCATCCTTCTCGTACTTGCCGTTGACCAACATCTTGTCATCCCACCATTGCGGAGATGTGACCATGGCCCGCCTTTTCTTGGCTGCCACACGGTCGTGCATCCCCATCCGCATGTACTTGACGACGTCGTCGATCTCGACGTGGGACAGGACGTCAATGCCATCAATTGGCTGATCTGTCCCCTCCTTGGGCTCAAACATGACCTTCATGGGTACCCCCTCCACCCTACCGATGAATGCTTCATCACCCGTGGGCTGGGTCTGCGCCCCATCCACCAGGAAAGCCTTGGTACCCCACGCTTGACCCGGGGAGGGCATTGATACACCCTTGGCGTCGATGAACAACTCCTCCTCTGGCCCGAATGACATCTCCTTCAGGGTGATGGAGTCCAGCGTCGACTTGAGACCTTCCAGCGGACATGGGCTGGATCCTATGCCGGTTATGACCAGGATCCCCTTCGCCCTATCCGCGACGATCTTCTCCACCGTACGTCTGGTAGTGTACAGGGAGCCATGCGAATACATGGACCCCCACTCCTTCAAACCCCAATGCCTGTGCCAGGCTGAGTTTCCTCGATGCCAATGCCTCCTACAATTCCGCAAAAGTGGGGCATCCCGGGAAGCGAAGACATCTGTCTCGGGCGATTCGGCTCCCAGCGTCTGGATCATCCTGTCATACACCTGTGGCGCCATTCATTACTCCGTGAGCTGAACTCTGCGGTCTCCTCTGGACTTGGCACCCACAGCTTGCACCGCTCGGACGATCCGATCCTCTTCCTCAGCATTCCATTGGGATGATCCGCATGCATAATCCGTGGACAGCCATGTAAGGCATTCATCATCCTCCCGGACCAGCGTTGCACGATGGGGAAGGGCTCCAATGGCGTTTGCCACCATGAAGTAATACCCCATGATCACATCCCAATCTGTAATGTCGGCCACATAGAAGTTCCAGGATAGAGTGCCAAATCAGGGCGGTTCAAGCGCTCATGCTCCCAGAATTCCATACTGATAGTGGCCTCATGGGTGCCACCACCCATAATCTCTCCATTGGCCACCTTGAGGCGTACCGGTCTACGGCTGGGCTGCAGGGATTCCTCCTTGAACAACCCTCTCCGGACCAGGCTCACCTGGGCACCCGTATCCACCAGAACATCCACCACCAACTCCTCTTGTCCGCACCGTACACGCCCCTTCAAGTGCAACTGCCGCTTGTCACCATGCGGTGTATGGACGACTCTCACGGCATGCAACTCTAGCACATCCGGGTGCATCAGGAGGTCGAGGGAATGGTCACGGATGATGTAGATCTGGGGCTGGTCCTGCCCGTCCACGGGGCTCTCCGTGGTCGCTCCTTCCTTCTTGCCACGTCCCTTGCCCACATAAACTTCCCTTGGCAGGGCGCTCCAGGGGTTGGGAGTGGCGAGACTCAGTGGTTTTGGCTCTTCCGGAGCCTTCTTCGGCACCTGATGTGCCTCGGATTCCTCAAGGATTCCACTGATTTTCGGAGGAGAGACCTCCGAGGTCCCACTCCCCTGGGGGCTACTCTAGACTTGACTTCCCGCAGCCCCTTCCGGCTGCAATCCGCCAGGACTTTGTCCACCACGTTGCCGAGCTTTGAGTTCCTCCAACGTCCTCAACATGTCCTCAGCAACCTCCTCAATCGATCTCACTAGTCGGTCTTGGCCAGGTCCACCACCATAGCCCCTTCCTCCGCCTTTCCCTTGGCCTTTGCATTGGCCTTTTCCCCCTTCTCCGCCCTTCGCCTTCCAATCGTTAATCCGCTGCTCCTTGGGCTTCTTCTCGGGGTGGGCGGCGAAGTAGGCCTTCTTGTCCGCCTCATACACCTTGCACTGACGGTGGTCGTGTGCATGGTTGTTTCCCTTGCCATAACAGAACCAGCACCCGTCGTGCTGAGACCTGTACTCCCGGAACGAGAGCGGTGGGTTCCCGATCCTCCTTGGCTCTCTGCTCTTCTTGGGTCCCACCCGGCTCCATCTGGACCGATCCTGCCCATAGTTCCTCACGTTGTGCGCCACAAACGCGAAGAAATGGGCCTCCTCGTGATCCTCCCGGGACCAGTGGTCTTGGCCACTTCCACTACCATCCTCCGCAGAGTTGGCCGTGTTCTCCTGGATCTCCCGATGATGGCGGTCTTCTCGGTGGCCTCGTTGTCCATGACCATGTCGATCCTGCACGTGGGCCTCGTTCTTCGCATTGAGCTTCAACTCCACCGTGATGTACTTCACGATCTCGTCCAGGCTCATGCGGGCGAAGATGACTTGCATCCTCAGTGGCTCCCCGCGCCTCCACTCCACGTTGTTGAGGCGCAGCAACCTTTGCCCCATGGTGTCTCCAAACACCTCCACGTATACGGCGTTCTTCAGTCCCAACATCCGGGTGGGCTCGCCCAGGTTCCTCCTGAAGAACTCCATGATACCCGCATGGGTATCCTCTGCCGCCATGATCCTCACCGCCACCCGCTTCTTGGCTTGCTTCTTTTCCTCGTCCTCCACTTGCCTCTTCCAGTGGCCGGGCTGAACGTTGTTCAGCAGGTGACGGATCTCGCTAGACTCGTTCCAGTCCTCAACCAGCTTGAGGCTCCGTCGGTACTTCCGCAGGTACCGGTTCCACTCCCGGACCCGCAACTCACCACGGTCCAGCTGCAGCGGGATGGACCACAGGTCCTCCAGCTTCTGGTTCGGAGCGTCGACCCGCTCCTCATCCTCCAACCACTGGAGGCAGGCCTGCTCCGTATGGATCAATCCTTCCCGGATCTGATCCCCCAGCTCCTCCTTCAGGTCCTGCGCCAGCCGGTGTGGGAATGTCCGACATACCCACTTGTCCCGCGGCGCTCCCCGCATCTCGCCGACGACCTCCTCGGCGAAGTCCTCCCAATCCAGGATGAAGTCATCCAGGTTGGAGGGGTTGCCATCGTAGTAGGAAATTTTGTATCCCCTGAGGTCGTCGATCCTGATGGCGTCTCCGACGTCCCCAGCCACCACTCCACCGAGACGGATACCACCTGTGGCCGGGGGGTGTGAGTACACTCCCCGTACATCCCTCTCCTCCATGGAGTGCGGTCCAGTTGGGCCTGAACCCATGGGGTTTGGAATGCGGGAAGGACTTGCTCCATCGGCCGTCCATATCCCCGTATTGGGGTCCTTCGCCCACAGGTTTCCACCTGGATGACCTCGACCATGTCCGTCGGCGCTTCCCATGGTTCGCCCCTGCATGGTCTGGCTCTGGATCTCCTCTTCCGCATAAACTGCATGGGCAGTCGTAGTGATCGGTAGATCCTGGGCGGCATGGGACATCTGTACCGTCAGGCTCCTCGGGTCCGTGGTTACGTGCCCTTCCCGCATGGACCCAGCCGGTGCCGTGTGTTCCCCGAGCATTGTGGATTCGCTGAACATGGGAACAAACGGCAGCGCACCCGGGTCAACACGCGGAGGCGCGTAGGGTGCCTCTGCCGGGCCGCCCATGGGTTTATCCATGGCGCTCCGGAGGGTCTTAACCCGCTCCACCAGCTCTGCCGCTGCTGGCTTTGCCGGGAGCTCCGGACCCGAGGTGAGGGGCTGTCGCTCCTCTAGCCTTTTCAGGCGTCCCAACATGTCCTCCACTAGGTGGAGGAGGCTGTCCACCACTCGCTGCTGCTTCTCCAGGGCCAGCTTCAGATTCTCCCGGTACCGGTCCCGTTCCGCTAGCAGCTCCGCCATGTCTCTCTCCGCGGCCGACTGGTCATCCAGGATCCTGGCGACCTCCTCCTCCAGGCCGTCCTTCGCGTTGTCCAGGCTGCCGAGGCGAGGCACGATGGCGTCCATCGCCATCTTTGGGTACTTGCCCATGAGGAAGGACACGTGCTCGCAGTGGCACTCAGCGTGCTTTCTACCTGATCCGGCGCATCCCGCGGTTCCCGGCGCCGCGGACTCATCCGCCATGGGTGTGTCGCCGATGCTATCCCGCGTTGGCTCCGTGTGCCGGGCCACAGGCGCCGTTTTGGCTCTGGCGGGCCTCTGCAGCGCCTCGGCGTCATGCTCCAGGCTGGGTTCTGGGGCCGTGTTCGCCCTTGTGGGCGGTCTGGGCGTCTCCTCCGACTCCGAAGGTTGCTCATAGGCTGTCCGATAGCCCTCGGAGTGCCCCTCGGAGTCCCAATGCCTGACCGGGCTGGGGTCCGTATCCATAGCCCCGGCGTCTCCTGCCGCGGGCTTGGGTGACCCGCGCTTCCGGTAGCATCGGGGCCGTCCTCCACTGCTGCCTGAATGGCAGGTCTCCTCAGAGTCCTCCGCGGCGGAGCGGCGGTTGCATGCCTTTCGGCAGCAACGCTCACACATGGAGACCAGGTCCTCCATGTCAAGTCCTCCTCTTCCCGAACGTCGTACTTCTCTTCGGGCTTCAACTTCCGGCGTGGTCTCCACCGAGTCCACAATACGCACCCGGGGCGTACTTGGGCAGGGCTCATAGGGGCCCAAGTCCCCGGGTCGGCGGTAGGTAGGGGCAGAAGGTACGCCTCTGCTACCATAAAGAAGGTCCCTACCAGGACCGGCCCCCGCTGTGCCCCTTCCGCCTGTAACCCCTGCTGACTTGCACCTGATCAGCGCTTGCATTCCTCAAAATCAAGGGTCCAAAATCCAAAAATATAGAAAATACAATCCTCCTTCAACCCTGAACAGCAAACAGATCCCACAAATACAGCAATAATCCAATCAACACTGTGGGCTTCCGTTTAGCACACCGATCGTCTCACGGTGGTGGGCATGTACAAGAGTTGCACCAAAGAGGAAAGCCCTGAAATTTGCATATGAACACAAATAAGGCAAAGTTGGGGAAAGAGGTAAACATACACATTCACAGCCATAAACCCCTCATTCCCTGGACTCAAGACCTTCCCTTGACTCACCCACATATTGCCCTGAACCAGGTCAAATGAGATGGCTGAATGCCATGTGTCAAAAGTCACTACACAAACCCCAAAAATGTGTTCACTCCCAAGCCTCCAAAACCTAGCCCAATGAGGGAAGTGGCGTGTCATGGCCTAGGGTGGCCAGGCGACCAGGTAAGTACACAAACCGCAAAAATGAGCAAAAATTGAGGTCAAAAACATGAGAATATGTCCAAATACAAAGTTGTCATGATAGTATATCTCTATGCTCACCCATGATATCCGCACATGGTTCAATATAGAAATGATTGGAACCATTTGTGAACAATTCCCCCACTTGGATTCCCAATCGGGCGCATGAAAATACATTCGCCACTCATATCTACATGCCCCATGAAAATGGGAGTGCACTCATGGATCTCTGTGCCAAACATACCATGAGCAATACATACGCGGTAGACTTAGTCTAGCGCTTTGAATTCCACAATTGGGACATGGGCAAGGACCTTGTCACGTGTGGCTCTCCATCTATTCGCCACACGAAGATATATAACATGGGCGTGAGCATATCAAGACATATACTACGAATATCACACATAGCCCTTACAATTGGCTCCCACCATGGTATGCCATGCCCCTCCATGGTCATAACCTTGGGTTAAATGGACGTGGGAACCTAAGAAAAGATGCTATACAACCGCAAGACTCATGCGCTACACTCGAAAGTCATAATATCAAGTCCGGACACATGGTCAACGAGTTATAAACAAGTTTCTACCATGTTGACCATGATCCTATGGTACAACAAGTGTGTGTGACGACTTGAGGTGTTGGACCCTATCAAAAATAATATGAGACTAAGGCGCTTGCAACGCAACCTTCATTATTCTCTTCCCTCACACTCGCGCGTAGATATGGCCCTTCAAAGTGGTCCCACGATTCACTTTTGTTTCGCTTATATCTCCAAGTCAAATGGTTGGCAAGGATAAGGGAAACCTGATTCGGGCATAGGGAAAAGAGTATGACCACTCGAAGAGGACCAAATCAAGTGCGGCGATGTCGAAGTCGAAAATCCGATTTCGACATCGCGAAAAATTCAGATTAAAATTTCGAGTGCATATTTAGAAAATTGCGAAAGCAACGAACCCTTTACTGATGAAATCTGACCCTTCATCGGGGTTTCCGCCAAAATATCTGGAAATAACAGTTAACCAATCGGTTACCGCAAAATCGCGAGCCAGCTGACAGTCGCCGATACATTGACCATCAGAACGGAAGGCGGAAAAACTACGGAAACATTATAATAAAAAGACCCTGTTGATTCCTGATATTCTGATATATAAATCTCAGCTGGCGGGGCCTCGGTACTGAATATGGCCGCTCATAGCCGGAATGGCCACACCTATCACACTATCACATCGGGTTAGGTCAGGTGGATCGGAGAGTATGATATCAGCCAGTGGCGGCTTGCCGGCACATAGATACACACCCCAAGGGACCCCAAGATGGCCACGGGGGTCCGAACCGGCTTCACTCCACCGTGCCCAGGCCGCTCCCGCCTGCAGGCTGCGAAGCAGGGCCACACCGGGGGGGAGTAGCTGTGGAAAGTCCCCCTTGACGGCTCGGGCGGCATGGGCCAGGGTGCCCATGGGTAAGTACCACAGCGGGAGGACCCAGGAGTCCGGTAGCGGTTGTGCCCCCCCTGCGTCCAATGGCCACTCGGAGTCTGGCGGGGCGGCCAGGACCATGCCCCTCTGCAGCAAGTGGCGTGCCCTCTTGTCGGGGTGTCGCTGGAGGGTTGCCGCGAGGCTGAACCCCTCTGCTGCGGGCGCCACTGGGAGGCCGCCCGAGGGCCTGCGCCAGGGGAAATCCTGGTCGGTTGGCCAGGCGTGAAGGTCCCGGGTGATTTTCTCCGCGGTGCCTGTGGGGGCGTCCTCCGGTGCCAGGTGCCACATGACGGCGAGCACCGCCCGTGTGGAGAAGAGCCACGCCCGTGGAGGGGTCCACACCTGGATGGTCCACTGTGGGCGCGCACGCCGCACGTGGGATGCGTGGAGCACCCCTTGGACCATGTCCTCCGCCAGGACCAGCACCATTCCTGAGGGCTCTACTGAGATCTCCTCCACCTGGCCGCGGTGGCGGCCCCGGGTGTGCAAGGCCACTTCCGCTTGGCCCCTATGGGCGACCCGGTCGACAGACTCCTGGATGTTCACGCTGCCGCGCGCGGTCTCATCCAGAACCCAGCCCTGTGTCACCCCGTAGCGCAGGGCGGCGCGTGCGGCCGCGTGCCCCACCGCGGGCAGCGCTCCGTCATCGAGGCCGTGTCAGGGGTGTTGCTTGGGGCACCAGTCTTCTCCGGCGCAGTTGCCCCGTTTCCAGGCGGGGCAGAGGGCGGGCACGCTGCCCTCCGGCGGCACAGGTTCCGCGGGCGTGCTGCCCGCGGGGGGCTCTGGGATTATCTCCAGGTCGGAGTCTGCGCCCACGTCCTCCTGTGGGGGGTCTCCTTTGCCGCCTCTGAGTCCCAGCGCCCTGATGAACTCGTGTGCTGCGTCCAGCGTCGGAGATTGGGGGCGTGTTTTGCGTGGGGCCGCGGGCTCCGCCATTGTTGTGTCGCTGTGCCTAAGAGCAGGGGGCGGGGTGTAAATTTCCCTTGGCTGGTGCACATGCTGTGGGCGCGGTGGGGCGTGGGTGGGGGAGCTCAAGGGCCGGCTCCGCGGGCCGGCGTTCGCGTGTTTGTGTGGGCATTAGGTGCTCCCCCTGCCGCCCGCGTAGCATGGTAGGCCCCGTTGCGAGAGGCGTCGCAGGTCAGGCGCTCTCCCTCCTCCAGCTGCCCTCCTCTGGGGGGCTGCCGGGGTCCGCCACCCACGTGCTGTGGGCGCGGGTGTGCAGGTCTCGGGGCCCAACACTGTCCCCTTGGCCTCCATGCCCTGTGGGGGCTGTGTGCCGCGGGGGTGGTGGCGGTCCCAGCATCGGCCACACAGCGTGGTGCCCTTGCGAGCCTCCGCTGCGTACTGTGGGGGCGGCGGAAGGGCGTCCACGGGTGCCTTCCGCCGTTTCGGGGGGGCGTCTGAGTTCAGGCGCTACTGCCTCCCCGGCTGCCCGCCTGTGGGCGGGCTGCCGGGGCCCGCTACGAGCGTGCTGTGGGCGCGGGTGTGCGAATGTGAGGGCCCGGCACTGTCCCCCTGGCTCGCATGCCCCGTGTGGAGCCGCGTACCGCGGGGGTGGTGGGGGGCCGTCCCGGGGGGCTGGCCTCCCACCATTGCAAGGGGCATTGGGTGTCAGGCACTGTCCCTCCCCCTGCCGCCCGTCCTCTGGGACGGGCGGCCGGGGTTCCGCGACCCGTGTGTTCTGGGTGCGGTTGGGGTGGGCGTGGGGGCCCAGCGACGGCCCCACGCCTTGCGAGCCGTTGATGCGCGCCGTGGGGGCGGCAGAAGGGCGTCCCCGGGGGGAGCTGTCTGCCGTTGCGAGTGGCGTCTGAGGTCAGGCGCTCCCCTTCCCCTGGCTGACCGTCCTTCGGGCGGGCTGTCGGGGTCCGCTATTCACGTGCTGTGGGCGCGGGTTTGCGGGTGTGGGGGTCCAGCACTGTCATGTTGGCTTGCGCGCCCTGTGGGGGCTGCCGTGGGGGTGGTTGGGGGCTGTCCTGGGGGGGGTGGCGTGCCACGGATGTGAGGGGTGTCTGGTGTCAGGCGCTGTCCCTCCGCCGGCCGCTCGTCTTCTGGGGCGGGCGGCCGGGGTTCTGCGACCCGTGTGTCCCGGGTGCGGTTGGTGCGGGCCTGGGGACCCCGCACCGGCCCCAGAGCGTGCATCCTTGCGGGCCAGCGTTGCCCGCTGTGGGGGTGACGGAGCGGCGTCCCCGGGGGGGTGTACCTTTTGCCGTCGTGAGGGGCGTCTGAGGTCAGGCGCTCCCCCTCCCCCGGCTGCCCGCCCTCTGGGCGGGCTATCGGGGTCCGCTACCCATGTGCTGTGGGCGCGGATGTGCAGGTGTGGGGGCCCAGCACTGTCCCCTTGGCCTGCTTGCCCTGTGGGGGCTGCGTGCTGCGGGGGGGGCGGAGGGCCGTCCCCGGGGGGGTGGCCTGCCCCCGTTGCGAGGGGCGTCTGGTGTCAGGCGCTGTCCCTCCCTCGGCCGCCCGTCCTCTGGGGCGGTCAGCCGGGGTTCGGCGACCCGTGTGTCCCGGGTGCCGTTGGTGTGGGCGTGGGGACCCAGCACCGGCCCAACAGCGTGCGCCCTTGCGGGCTGGCGTTGCGCGCTGTGGGGGTGGCGGAAGGGCGTCCCTGGGGCAGTTGCCTTTCGCCGTTGTCAGGGGCGTCTGAGGTCAGGCGCTCCCCCTTCTCCAACTGCCCGCCCTCCGGGCGGGCTGTCAGGGTCCGCCACCCACGTGCTGTGGGCGCGCGTGTGCGGGTGTGGGGGCCCAGCACTGTCCCCTTGGCTTGCATACCCTGTGGGGGCTGCGTGCCGCGGGGGTGGTGGGGGGCCGTCCCCAGGGGGGGTGGCCTGCCACCGTTGTGAGGGGCGTCTGGTTTCAGGCGCTCTCCCTCCACTGGCCGCCCGTCCTTTGGGGCGGGCCGCTGGGGTTCCGCGACCCGTGTGTCCCGGGTGCGGTTGGTGCGGGGTTGGGAGCCCCGCACCGGCCCCAGAGCGTGCGTCCCTGTGGGCCGGCGATGCGCGCTGTGGGGGTGGCGGAAGGGCGTCCCCGGGGGGGGTGCCTTTCGGCGTTGCGAGGGGCGTCTGGGGTCAGGCGCTCCCCCTTCCTCTGGCTGCCCGCCCTCCGGGCGGGCTGTCGGGGTCCGGTACCCACGTGCTGGGGGCGCGGGTGTGCCGATGTGGAGGCCCTGCACTGGCCCTTTGGCTCGCGTGCCCTGTGGGGGGCTGCGAGCTGCGGGGCTGATGGCGGGCGTCTGGGGTGAGGCGCCCCCCCTTATCGACTGCCCGCCCTCTGGGCGGGCTGCCGGGGCCCGCTGGCCAAGTGCTGTGGACGCGGGTGTGGGTGTGTGCGGTGTGTGTGGTGTCTGTGCGGTGCGTGCCGTGGTGTGTGGTGTTGCTCTTCGTCTGTCCCTCTGGTGCCGCCCTCTCTGTTGCTTTGCTGCGGTGTTGTGCTCGCTGTGTGCTTGCTGTACCCCCCTCCCCGCGCGCGTCCCTTGCTCGGCTGCTGGCTACCCTCTGTTTCTTTCGTGGTTTCGTCGCTCTTTACCCTTTCCTCTACTCTCTGTTGGCTCGCCCTCCTCCTGTAAGTGCGGCTAGCCCCATCTGCTCAGATTTTCAGACATTCTGCCCAGATTGGCTACATTTTGGTCATTTTCTTTGCTTCGGCGGAATTGCCGCCTCGCAGCTCAGTCACAGGATATTTCCTATATATTTCTGATATGCCGGATTTGATTCCGCGGTCCATTTCCCGTAAATCCGCCGCATTCCGCTATTTTAGCTGGAATCGCCATTTGCCGCTGGCGCGCGCTCGCGGGCCTGATCGGCCATACAATTTTACATAAATGGATTATTTAAATTCATTCGGACAGTTTTGGACACTCAGATGTATTTAGAATAATTCCCCTCAATTTTCTTCATAGACTGGGATTTTCTGCCGGACCACAATCAGCACGGATCTTGCTTCTGTTGTCGCTGCTCTCGCCTCCGTTGGTGTTCGTGTATCCGGTTCCAACCCCAATAACAACATCCAGGGAGACTCCTCGCGTGCCTGCCCCACTGGTCTTGCCGGCCCCGAGCCCTCCGGCACCCACAACGACCCAGGGCAGCACTTTCATGGTAGCAGAGGCTACCTGAATGTTGTTCCTTTGGTGTCCCAACCACAGCTAGCCCCTCAGTACGGCCCCGTAGACTCCGCAACCTCCGGAGACGTAACGATCACGCTCCCGTGGTGCTGTGCGAACGAGGCCTTGAGAGGAATGCCTTGCGCAAGCCCAAATTGCCCAAGAAGGACACAAATCAGCAGCTGTGGAGGCCCAGATTACAATCAAGATCCCAGTCGAAATTGGCCATCAAGCAGCTGGAATCTCCCAGCTTACGCTAATGGCAACGCTCCGGTGGAGCTTACGGACCTGGCAGGTACTAACCCTCCGTACCAATGTTCACATTTCGTGACCATCGATGCCGACATTGACGACATTGAGATGGGTGGTCCATGTGAGGTACCTACCTACAATCGACCAGCCTCATGCGCACAATGGGACAACCATTTGTCTTCGGAGGTGACCCGTAACCTTGAGGCGCTTGAGGCCCTGTGTCTATTAGCCACGTCTAAGCTGATAGGACAAGAAAGAATCGCCTCTGATTTTTTATTTGAATATTTTTTCCTCCTTCAAGAAGAAATTAATACCAGGATGTGGTGGTGTTCTCAAGAAGATGAATCTTTTGCCATTTTCTTGCAGATCTGGGAGGCAAGTCCCTTCCCGAAGGAGAAGACCAAGGCACCTGTTGCCCGGCCCTCCGCCCCTCATCCCTCTGTCTCCATCCGCGACGATCTAGCCGCCGCGGTTGAGGAAGGAATCTTAGAGGCAGCTAGGCAGGCAAGTCTGGAAATTAGGACTGAAGGAGCTCCCCAAGTGGACTCCTGGCTGCGAACCACTGAGATTAGCGGTCCGACAGCCTGCTCAGGTCCTTCAGGACACGGCATGTACTGTCCTGCCGACTGCTCTTGCAGATCTCAGCGAGATTCTGAGCTCCAATTGCTCAAAGATCAAATGCAACTCATCATTCAGACGCTGGGAATTAAAGATCTTTTCAAGACCCACATGCGATCTGAGGGCGCATCATCGGTGGATCAGACAACAGAACCGTCGGAGGAGGCGACAGAAATTTTTTCGATTGCTCCTTCGGTGGACTCTAAGACCACCGATGCACGGATCAGCAGGACTAAGTTAAAGGAAAGGGTTACAATCTCTCGATCACAGAGTAGATCGGCGAAGGCTAGGACTGAGGTTCAAAATGCCAAAAGGACTGCCTCCCGTACTACCCTTCCTGCTGTTGATTCCAGTGCAATTGCCCAGATGTTGCTCGCCCAGACCCTCGCCGGAGCTGGTGTGGCTAATGATGCCGCCAAGGTGTCTGCCATTACGGCCGGTGTTGGGCTGGATTCACTCCTAAATCCCACTTCATTGCGACTTCGTCAGGTTGCCAAGCAACCGAAGTATAATGGGAACCCCAGACGTTGGCCTCAGTTCCAACGGGAATTTAAACTGTGGGTTAAGACTCAAAAACTCCAGGATGATCAGTTCCTGATGGCTCTTCTGGACTGCCTTGAGGGAGCGCCGGCCAATACTTGGCTCAGGACCTGGAGTGATCGTGAAGATTCAAGTTCCCCCCTTACCTTTGATGACGTGTGGGAACAGTTGGAGGTACGTGGATCCCGGCTGCCTGAGGACCATTACCACCAGATGTTGAAGAATTTTCCTTCGTTCTCTCGATTAATCTTGCACGAGGTGCAGGACAAGAGACAGCGCTTCTGGAATCTCGTAGAAGAATCTGAACATTCAGGCGAAAAATTTTCTAGTGCCGAGCTGAAAAATCTGATTTTTGACAAGATCCCCTCAGAAACCGCCGCCACCCTTCGGAATCGACAGTCCGAAGAAAAGGTCAAGACCTGGTGAGCGGAGATCGATGGCTTTGACGCCTCGGCCAACCGGTTTACCGTCAGGGAGGCACTTCAAAAGTGCTCCCCCACGTCGTTTACCAAGGTGAAATTCACTGAAAACACGTGGAAAATCAAGTTTAATGAACACGAGGATCGGGACTTGTTTGTCCAAGTTCTCAATAGGGGAGTAAGTTTCCATGGCAATCGCCTGAAGGCCAGGAACTGGGTGTTTTCGTTTACTCCGCAGGAACTGTGGGAAGAAGTTGAGAGGCTCGCTGACGCCGCCAATCAAAATTTCCATGAGGGTCTTGGGGGAAACAGGAATACCCAGCAAAACACCCAAAATGGGGCCCAAAAGGGCAACAAAAAGGTGAATGACACCCGGAATGTTCAGGATCATTGTAGCATCTGTCTTCTTCTAGGTTCTACGAACCGAGCTAAGACGCATTCCACTGCTAATCACCGATGGTCTGCTTACGATCACAAGGTGATTGATGAAAATGTCAGTAATCCTCAGAATTCAGACAGGAATGACAGGCACGTGCATGGTGCCAAGGGGGGAAAGGGTAATTCGACTCCCTCCGGTGGGAACAAAAATACTGGAGGCCCTGGCGGGTCCCAAGGCAAAGGGAATCGGACTCCATCCGGCTCCGGTGGACAGCCAAATGGCCAGACAAGTCCCAATTTCAACGCCGGAGGCGGAAATCGAAATCCAGGCCAAACCCCTCAATCCGGTACAAACAAAGGAAATGCTCCAGGATCACAGGGTAAAGGTAATGGAAATCCTTCGGGAACCCCCTTCTCTGGTAAGGGCAGAGGGCGTGGCGACGGTGGTGGCCCATCATCCGGCGGCCGTGGCCGTGGACGAGGAAAGGGCAACCATCGTGTGGATCAGGTCTCAGGTGCAGACCAGGTGTCTGATGCGGATCGAGATTACGTCGAAAATGCTCTGAATCCAGCGGATGATCCGTTCCAAGAGGAGTGGATCGACGAATCAGGCTATGTCCACAATGTAAATGCAGCCGCTGGAGGTCAGAACGCCTAGGGGAGCCACGAAAATCGTCCCTCCCCAGGCGATTTCAGGCATGATCCCCAAATTCCTGATCGACCATTACTTGATGTAGGGTCGCTTGTCTCCTCTCCCCTGGATCCGGCAGCGGATCCTTCTGTTGTAGTGGACGAGGTTGGTGTACAGTCCAAGCACAGGGCTCGTCAGTTTGTCACAAAGCTGTGGGTCTCTGATTGCAAGGGAAATTTCCACCTCGCCACCTGTTTGTGTGATAATGGATCAGAGGTAAATCTCCAATCCAATGCATTCTTACCCGACGACTGCGTGTTTGAGTCGCCTCATCCTGTTACCCTCGAGGGAGTTTCTGGACATTCTCTCGCAGGTGGGCAACGCGGTTGTTATATATCCACCCATTTGGTCGCTCAAAACCTTTGGGAAGAGCAAAATGTGGAAGAAGTTGTCCTTAAGGATGACTACTTCTACCGTGCTGACATAAAATATGACCTTTTTTTGGGGCATCCTTGGCTTCGCAAGAACAGGGTAGCGCCCGTAGGTCATCGTCGTTGTTTTTTGCTGGAGTCAGGTCCCTTGGAGCGTCCTGAATTTCGTTTTTTGCACGCAGGGTTTAAAAGTGCAGAAGAATTTTTGAAGCAAAAAGTGATACCAAAATTTGGTGAAGATGTCACCATTGCTGAGGTGAATGGGAGTGCTGATTACTCCCAAGAGTTAGAATGTCTTCGTAGGGACTCCCAGCCACGACGCCCTTCGCGCTGGCACTCTTCATCCTACAGAGTTGTCGACAAATGGCGCGATGCAATTTGTGAATACTTTCATGAACATCACTCCTTTTGGCCACAGTATGATGCATTTGCTAACCGTATGAACAAGCGCTTTGACAAGCACTTCAGCGACGCTTGGACCCACAAATGGGACAAGAAGTTGTGGATTAACCCTCCGTTTCACTTAATCCAGCAGGTCATCCACAAAATTAAGCAAGATAAAACCCAGGCAATTTTGGTTGTGCCCTTGTGGGACGACAAGCCTTGGTTTCAGGAATTACAAGACATTTGTGTTGATTACATCGAACTTCCCAGGAAGATTAAGCTGTATGCCAGGGACGACACAGGTCCCCTGCCACAGCGCTCCTGGAGTTCGCTTGCATTCCTGGTGGATGGAAAGCTTTCTGACTCTAATTCTGCCGATTCTAGTACAGATTCCTGTGTTGGGTCTGAATCTGAGGTTGAGCGTGGTACTGATGATGAATCTATTTTTTTTGATTTTTGTTCGTCAGATACCCAAGGTGATTCAACGACCAATGGATCCGCCTCGTCTCCCTCGTCCCCAATACGGTCGACATCGAAAAGAATCTTCAGTGCACAGGCGAGGAAAAATCTCCAATCGCGCCGCAAATTCAGAGTTTTTTATGAAAAACCCCCTGTGGAAGCTTTCATGGATCCTTTCGAGGAGCTGGATCACGAGGAAAATCTCTGGGATTTCGACACAAGACCCACCTATCTTCAAGAGACGGTTGATACGGACCTGTTTAGGGACATCCGTAAGAAGATTCTCCCTGCCAAAGCCGAAGAAGTCGCCAAAGTTTTTTCGACAGTAATTCCTGGCGATCAGGTGGACACTGAATTGTGTTCGAGGTCAAGAGAAAAGATTTTTGAGGAACGGAAGGACACAACCCTTTCAGGAAAGTTGATCAAGGACCCCCCTGTCCGTGGGCAGTTCGGTGAAGCCTTCATCGAGCTTCGTGAAGGGTACAAGGCAAAAAAACAGCGCCCTTATGAAAATCATGGACACAAACATGAGATTCTCAGAAAAATCATTGAGAGAAATCTCAGGGAATTTGGTTGGCTTGAGGGTTGTATGACCAGCGAATGGTGTTGTTCACCCTTCACAGTCCCGAAGCCACCGCCTGCAGACCAGAACACCATTGATGGTTGGCGAATGGTGGTTGATTTTCGCAATCTCAACGCCGAAACAAAGGCGGATTCACACCCCCTGCCCCTCATTGAGGAGGAAATCGCCAAGAGGGCAAGAGGTCGTTTGTTCTCTGTGCTGGATCTCCGTCACGGCTTTCACCAAATGCCGTTGAGGAAGGACAGCAGACCTCTTACCTGTATGTGCACGCCATGTGGCCCAGTCCAATGGACCGTCATGCCCATGGGATTGAAGAACGCCCCCTCATTTTTTCAAAGAATGATGGAGGATGTGCTGTTCACAACCCATCCTGAGCTTCGTGCCTTCGTGAGTGTGTACATAGATGACATAATCATCGCGACAGAGGGGGAGGGACTGACCGAAGCCGAGCTGGTGGCCCTACATGAGAAGCAGCTGAACCAAGTTTTGGATATTCTTGACGCCAATCAGCTGATTTGTGGGCCAAAGAAAGGGAAATTATTTTTAAAATCAGTCGAATTTTGTGGTTCTCTCCTAGAGAATGGCACTCGACGACCCAGTCCAGGGAAGCTCGTCGCTATTCAGAAGTGGAAGCGCCCTGAGACGATCACGGAGTTGCGAGGATTCCTAGGTTGTTGCAATTTTTACCACACTTTTGTGCCGAATTATGCCAAATTTGCTGCCCCCCTCACTGAATTATTGAAGGTAGGGAGAGATGCGGGCAAGGCAGGTTCAAAGGTTTGTGTCAAGTGGACTGACGAGTGCGAGGAGGCCTTCCATCACTTGAAGGCAGCCCTCTGCGAAGTCGCCACGTTGCATGTGCCCCAATTTGACCGACCCTTCTACATTAGAACCGACGCTTCTAGGTACGCGATCGGAGCTGTCCTTGAACAGGTTGATGAAGCCACCGGCGATCATTACCCTCTTGCATTTTGGTCTCGGAAGCTAGCCCCACGCCAAATGCAATGGTCGCCGCGTGAGCAAGAAACGTATGCCATAATTTGCGCGCTAAAAAAGTACCAATCGTGGGTTGGCACCAATCGAGTCGAGGTCCTGACGGATCATCGATCTCTGGAGTATTGGGCCACTGAACACATTGATACTGTCGCGAGCCCAGCTGGTCGACGGGCCAGATGGCACGAATTTCTCTCTCTGTTTGACCTCCATGTGTCGTATTTGCCTGGAAAACACAACACGGTAGCGGATGCTCTGAGCCGATGGGCTTACCCCGCCTCAGAGGGGCTGCAAAGTACCAACATCCATGGTACGGAGCAGGACCGCCATGTAATCATCGAATGGGATCAGGAAGAAAAGAAACTCATTCGACGTGCATGCATGCAGTGCGCTGTTAAACAGCACGCATTGCCGTGTCACGACATCACGGCCATCACAGATCCGGCGCATGCTCACGAGATCTGCACCAAAACGCTGAAAGTCGTGGAAAAAGTCACCGATCCCTCCTCAGGGAGTGTGAAACGGTTTGACTACACCCGACAAGTAAGCTGATTTCGGTTGATCGAGGGCATTAAGCGTCGAGACCCGGCCAAAACTCCACCCCTGCCTAAGGATTCCCTGATCATCCGTGACTGGACGTCCGATTACCTGCAGGATCCCATGTTTAAAGAGGTCTTTGGAAATCTCAAATCCAAAGATGCTCACAGGGATGGGATTTTTGCAGAGTACTCGTTGGATGGGGGGAAGCTGTGGATGGAGGGTAAATTGTGTGTGCCAGACGCCCTAGCCCCCCGAGTGTTAAACTGGTGGCACAAATGGGAGTCCCCCCACGCACATGGCCGTCGACTGTGGTCGATGATTAAGCATAGGTTGTTTGGATCGAGGCTCTACACTCATTGCATGAAAGTAGCTGCCGGATGTGCCCAATGTGCTGTCTCGACGCCTCCCAGCGCGAAGAAGCACGGCCATCTGAGGCCTCATCCTATTCCGGAGCGTCTCTTTAACAGAGTCACCAGTGATTTCTTCTATCTCGGTGAACTCGATGACGAAGAGTGCCATTGGACTAACAAAAAAGTCAATGGTGTGCTCCTTATTCAGTGCCGTCATTCCGGCTACATTCAAGTGTTGCCTTGCAACATTGAGTCGATGACTGGCAAGGCTGCCGCCAAATGGTGCGCGCAGACCTGGATGGGAGGCTGGGACGTCCCATCCGAGGTGGTCACGGACTCAGGCAAAGAGTACACCTCCGAATGGTGGAGAGAATTGTGTGCTCGCCTTGGAATCCACCACCTCAGGTGTGAAATCCACTCGCATCGAGCGCTGCCTGGCGAAAGAGCCGGCCGCTCTGTTATAAATATGCTTCGTAAGGAGCTCGCGAGTGAGAAGGATTTCCACTGGCTTGAAGTTCTCTTCGCATTGCTTCGCCGTTACCACAACACGCCTTTGTATCATGGCCTTTCTCCAAATGAAATTGTCTTTGGACGAAAGAAGTGTTGGTGGAACATGCCGTTGAATAATCCTCGCCCCTGTAAGGATGCTTCGCTGTTTTTGGACGAAGTCCAACGAGCAGATAAATCTGTGTCGAAATTAATCGAGAAGCATCAAGCTGACTGGCTTTGGGTCCAGAATCAAGGCCGAAAAAACCCCCACAATTTTGAGGTCGATGATCGAGTTTGGCTTCGAAAATCCGAAACCACCCTGGACGGAGATGACAAGCTTCTTCCCTTGTGGGAGGGGCCATTCGCTGTTACAGCGCGTCTTGGGGAGAACAGGTGGAGGATTCGTGTGGATGTCAGCAGGGAAATTGACGTTTCGGGCGATCGCCTCAAGAGAGAGATCCCCTCCCCCAAGGATCGAGTTAAACCCCTTTTTTGGACAGCAAAACACTTGTCCGATCGGGTAATCGAAGGGGGAAAGTACGAACTCAAGAGGATTGTTGAAGCAAGACGTGACGCCAAGGGCGAATGGGAATTTCTGTGTGAGTGGAGGGGCTTTGATGCCAGTCACAACAACTGGGAACCAGCCCAATCTTTTGTCCATGGATACACCAAGGGGTTCATCGACTTCTTGAAGAAGCACCCCGAAATTGGTGTACTCCTGACAGATTGTTTGTCGAAACCAGACAGACAAGTGGAGAGCGACGGAAAACGACCTGTGGTGAATCGAGATCCAGCCTTTTACGGCCCTCAGCAGCCACATTCCAGGGCTGATCCGTCGATCCCCCCTCCTGCGGTCAGGCCAGCCCAGGAACCCAATGAGGACCAAGCTTCGAGTTCGGCAGCTGATTTGCAGCGCCCAAGCCGTACCAGGGCCCGACCAGACAGGTTGGTGGTCACCTGTATTCGTGCTTGGCCGAATTGAGGAAGCCATCCTACCACATTCTGCTCAAATCCACTGTTTATTCTTTCTGTTTATGTCATGATGTGGAGAACTGCGAATGTTTGATAATTTGACGTCAATCAACTTTTCTTTGGTCTCCGTTCGGCAGACAAGGCGTAGATACGCTGACGGAGTGTGCTGCCGTGTTCAGAAAAAACCAAACTCAGGCTTAATTCAGGCAGATTCGGGGTAATCTTGTCTCTGTTGGTCTGTGTATCTTTGGAATTTGGCTACTCGTGCAGATGGAAGCAAATGTACATAATCAAAACACCGGCCGGTGACATGCACCCCTACAGGCACCCCCTGTAGTACTGGCTGCACCAGATGCGACGCCAGGAACTCAGATCATACCTTCATTTGCTGTGATGCTGACGCCAAAGTCCAGATTCAGATCCAGGATCCTCAAATTTACCTTGAATTTCTCAGGTTTGTCCATCATTCTGCCACTGTTGTACGAAACCCAGACGTCAATTGTTCAGACAATCTTCATCTAGGAGCTTTAGGGACTTCTAACAGCAACCTCTGAAGTCCGTAAGCTTCGTTGTATTTTTGGCACACGCCAATGTGAGCTCAATCCGACCTGAAACTGTCGAAAATGGTGAATTCAGGTGTCTTGTGGGACTTCATCGAAAGATTGGCCTTGTCCAAGTCGATTGACACCACCGCCACTGTAAATTCGGTGTCTCTCAGTTATATACTGTCAGTAAAGTGCCTTCAGCGAACCTTCGGCGCGTTACATGCCAAGGATCCAGGGTCAGCATGTCCCATCATGATGCATCATCACATGATCCACATTTTGATAGAATCTGTTAGATGCTCGCGAACCAACGTGCCGGAAAGCACAATTGAGCTGAATAAACGACAATATATATTAACTTTAGTCTAAACGAAAGTGTTGGTAGTTTCAGTTGTACACATTCCGCTTCATTTCACCTTCATCTCAGGGAATGTACTCATGTTAGGACAATTTAGATTGATTTCCTTGTCATCTCCTCTCATTCCTCGAAGATCTGTCGACGGCTTTGCCTAACTTCGTTGACGCTTATGATCTTCTGTTCACTTAGGGTCTGTAGACTACATGTGTATTTGTTTAACCTCTCTGTGATGGCTTAATCCCCTTCATCTCTGCCCAAATTCATTCTCATTTTTGCTGAATCTTGTGATCATCCACCAGATGCGCCGAATCTGAGCCACATGCTGTACTTTTCAGAACGAGAAAAGCGGGATAACACGATGTAGAGTTCGGCGAGGACACCGTAGCGTGCCCGCGACAGCGAAACTGTGCCAGAGCGCTGAGATGTCACTCCAATTCTTGATCCCCCCACTCAATCCACCAATAATCTACCTCATTCTCAACCAATGCATGGTTTGGTATCGATTCTCGATACGTTTACATGCTTTTTAGCCCGTGACCTAATGTTTTACTGCACGGAGGACTGTTGGTCACTTCTCATTCTGTCTCATTTCAGGTTCATCCACCCTGATTCAGTGCCAATTCAGCCCAAATCAGGTCAGATCAAGCAGATTTCGCCCCATCGAGGCTACATTTCTATGTTTTTCTGGGACTTACCCGCACTACGTTCTTCGTTGACGTAGCGACACACCCCAGTGTGTTTATGGAGGGGGAGTGTAAGTGCGGCTAGCCCCATCTGCTCAGATTTTCAGACATTCTGCCCAGATTGGCTACATTTTGGTCATTTTCTCTGCTTCGGCGGAATTGCCGCCTCGCAGCTCAGTCACAGGATATTTCCTATATATTTCTGATATGCCGGATTTGATTCCGCGGTCCATTTCCCGTAAATCCGCCGCATTCCGCTATTTTAGCTGGAATCGCCATTTGCCGCTGGCGCGCGCTCGCGGGCCTGATCGGCCATACAATTTTACATAAATGGATTATTTAAATTCATTCGGACAGTTTTGGACACTCAGATGTATTTAGAATAATTCCCCTCAATTTTCTTCATAGACTGGGATTTTCTGCCGGACCACAATCAGCACGGATCTTGCTTCTGTTGTCGCTGCTCTCGCCTCCGTTGGTGTTCGTGTATCCGGTTCCAACCCCAATAACAACATCCAGGGAGACTCCTCGCGTGCCTGCCCCACTGGTCTTGCCGGCCCCGAGCCCTCCGGCACCCACAACGACCCAGGGCAGCACTTTCACCTCCCTGGCAAGCACTTTTTCCCTGCCTCCCCCCTGGTGTGTGTCTCCGTCTTTCTCCTCGCCTGCTTCTTTGGTCCCGGTTCCCGAGTCATCTTCCTTCTCTCCTGTTGGGTCCTGTGAGACAGGGGAATGATAGAGGTGTGTGGGCCTTCGGGCAGCAGCCCGGTACGGTTCCAATGTAACATACTTGCGCTTGTCCTGTTACCCCCACGTCGGCGTCATTACCGTTGCGTTCTTCGTTGCATGGCGTGTAACATATCTGTGTCTGCACTTGTGTTTACGTGTGTGCGCACACTCTTCACCCTTCTTTTCATACCATGGTGCTTTTCCGTGCCGGTGGCGGTTGTGTTGTGCTTGCGATGACTTGCGTTGATGGCCTATAGGGAGAGGTAGGAGGGTGATTTTCTTGGCACTTTCTCGGTCGGCGGGTGCGTTGGCGTGGCGGCGTTGTGTACTTCGTTCTCTTAGCCCATCCTTGGTCCTTCCATCCTCGTGGCGTTTGCGGCGGCGGGTTCCAGCTCGTGCTCCCTCGCCATACCTTGCTTGTGTATGCTAGCGCGTGTGGGCATACCACTGGCGCTTTTTGTGCACTCGGGCTTGTAGTTTGTGTGTTTGGTGGCGGCAGTGTGCTCTCTGGTGGCGTGTGGCTCCCTTCTCGCTGTTTCGCTGGGAAGCTCTTCATACCATCTCTTCCTTCTGCATGGGCTGCATATTAGGTATTCCCTCATACCACTCATATTCCGTTCCGCGGTGTTGGCGGCCTCTTGTTCTTCGTGTGTCCTTTGGCGGTGTACACATTTTCCTCGGCGTCGGCGGCTTCCTTCCGCGTTGATCTCCTATAAAGAGAGGGAGGAGGGTGGTTTTCATGGCGCTCTGTTGGTCGGCGGGTGAACTGGCGTGGCGGCGTTGTGTACTTCGTCCTCTTAGTCCATCCTTGGTCCTTTCATCCTCGTGGCGTTTGCGGCAGCGGGGTCGGGCTCGTGCTCCCTCGCCATACCTTGCTTGTGTTTGCTAGCGCGTGTGGGCATACCACCTGCTCTTTTTGTGCCCTCGGGCTTGTGGTTGTTGTGTTTGGCGGCAGTGGTGTGCTCTCAGGTGGCGTGTGCCTTCTTCCCCCGTTTTCCCGGGGGTGCTCTTCATACCATCACTTCTTTCCGCATGGGCTGCCCATTAGGTATTCCCTCATACCACTCATCTTCCGTTCCGCGGTGTTGGCGGCCTCTTGTTCTTCATGTGCCCTCTGGCGGTGTCCACATCTCCTTCGGCGTTGGCGGCCTATACAGAGTGGGAAAGGAGAAAGCGGTGGTTCTCGTGGTGGCCATCTGGACGGTGGGCGCGTTGGCGCCGCGGTTCGCTTGCGTCCCCATTAGCGGCGGCCCCTGGTGTGTACTTTAATACATCCATACCTTTTGGCGCTTGGGGCGGCAGCCTAGGACGTTTGTCGGACCCTTGCGTTTGTGGTATGTGTGTTTTGTGGCGGTGGTGCGCTCTCTGGTGGCGTTTTGTTCCCTTCTTTCAGTTACCTGCGGGTGTCCCTCATACCATGCTGCTTTCCGTGCGGGCGGCCTAGAGTATAGAGAGCATAGAAAGCATACGTGGGTGGTTGGGTGGCGGCGTGGTGCTCGTGGCGGTTGTTTGTTCGGTGGCGGGTACGTCTCCTTGTTTATACCTTGTTGTGCTTGCGGCAGCTCAAACAACGTGTGCGTGCATGGGCATACCTTGTGGCCGCTTGGCGGCCGCGGGCACCCTTGCGTGTGTTTCATGGTGTGGTGTGCCTTTCTCTGTTTTTCCGTTTGGCGCTTTGTGTTTGGGCTCAGGGCTAACTTGCTTTCACACACCTTGCTTGTCTCATGGCGTCCTCTTCCTATGCGTGCGGGGGATGATGGCGGGCGTGCTCTTTTGTTGTTCTTGGCGCGGCCGTTGTGCCCTTTCCCTCATGCGTTGCGTACCTCAGCTCCCTTTCTTCGTGTCGCAGCGTGGCGTATCGTGTAAAATACTTGTTTCGGTGGCCGGCATGGTCTGGTGGCGTCTACCCTGTGTTGTCTTGGTGTTTTGCTTTTCTTGTTGGTGTTGGGGCGCACACAAGTCCCCTGCTCCTACTGCATGAGCTTTGCTAAGTGTTTTGGGGCACGCAACGTTCAGCTTTCCCGTCTTGGCGGCTCTTGTGTTCGAGGTTTACTGTGAGTGTCCTACCGTTGTCGACTTCGCCAAACAGCGGTGTGAGAATTTGTGGGGGGTTTCTGAGGTCGGTAAAAACGATTTTTTTATTTAGTTTTGCTGGCTGTGCCTCTTTCTCTTGGTTTTTTTTTCTCTGCTGCGGTCCCGCGCGACAAGCCCAAGCCCAAGCCGTCTCCTCAGGTCAGCCCCCCTGAGGAGGGCGGCCGGAGGTGGGAGAGTGCCTGGCCTCGGACGCCCGTCGCAACGGGGCCACCCAGGCATCGTGGGCGGCAGAGGGAGCACCTAATGCCCACACAAACACGCGAACGCCGGCCCGCGGAGCCAGCGTTCGAGCTCCCCCACCCACGCCCCACCGCGCCGACAGCACGTGCACCAGCCACGGGGAATCCGCAGACAACCCCCTGCTCTTAGGCACAGCGACACAACAATGGCGGAACCCGCGGCCCCACACAAAACACGTCCCCAATCTCCGAAGCTGGATGCGGCACACGAGGTCATCAGGGCGCTTGGACTCAGAGGCTGGAGAGGAGACCCCCCACAGGAGGACGCAGGCGCGAACTCAGACCCGGAGATAATCCCAGAGCCCCCCGCGGGCAGCACGCCCGCGGAACCTGCGCCGCGGGCGGGCAGCGTGCCCGCCCTCTGCCCCGCATGGAAACGGGGCCACTGCACTGGGGAAAACTGGTGCCCCAAGCGACACCCCTGATCCGGCTTCCATGACAGAGCGCTGTCCGCGGTGGGGCACGCGGCCGCACGCGCTGCCCTGCGCTACGGGGTGGCGCAGGGCTGGATACCGGATGAGACCGCGCGCGGCAGGGTGAACATCCAGGAGGCCGTCGACTGAGTTGCCCACACGGTCCAAGCAGAAGTGGCCTTGCAAACCCGGGGCCGCCACGGCGGACCAGCGGAGGAAATTGTCGTAGAGCCCTCGGGAGTGATGCTGGTCCTCGCGGCAGACAAGGTCCGAGGGGTGCTCCACGCATCCTGCGTGTGGCGCGCGCGCCGACAGTGGATTATTCAGGTGTACACCCCTCCAAGGGCGTGGCCCTTCTCCACATGGGCGGTGCTCGCCGTCATGTGGCACCTCGCACCGGAGGACGCCCCCACAGGCACCGCGGAGGAAATCGCCCGGGACCTCCACGCCTGGCTGACCGACCAGGATTTCTCCTGGCGCAGGCCCCGGGGCGGCCTCCCAGTGGCGCCCACGGCAGAGGTGTTCAGCCTCGCGGCAACCCTCCAGCGGCACCCCGACAAGAGGGCACGCCACTTCCTGCAGACGGGCACGGTCCCGGCCGCCCCGCCAGACTCCGAGTGGTGATGGGAAGCAGGGGGGGCGCAACCGCTACCGGACCCCTGGGTCCTCCCGCTGTGGTACTTACCCATGGGCAACCTGGCCCATGCCGCCCAAGCGATCAAGGGGGTCTTCCCACAGCCACTCCTCCCCGGCGTGGCCATGCTCCGCAGCCTGCAGGCGGGAGCGGCCTGGGTACGGTGGAGGGAGGAGGACGGGCACCCGAGCCTGTATTTCCGCATGTTGCAGGGCCAGGCGCTACTCCACGCCGAGGGCATGGGGATCGTGGAATAGGGGGCCATCGTGCCGGACACGGCGTGCAGGTGGATCCCTGTGGCCGCCCGGCAACCCATGCAATCACCACCGGCGTGCCACCGCCTCCCACGGGCAGTCGCTGCCTTGGCCCCACACCACGCCCTCACAACGGAAGTGTGGAGGGCCATGCTGAGCCACCCCACAGAGTGGATGACTAACCCACGTGCACGGTGCCCGCCGGGGCCGGTGCTCGAACAGCTCACAGCCCTCACACTCAGGGTCCCCCACACCCTGCACAGGGCGTCGGCCCTTACGGAACAGCTCACCGCGGAGGTGCTGGACCTGGTGCTGGAGCCGCTGTGGGTGCTCTGCCCGCAGACCCACATCCCGCCTGCGGGCACGTCAAACCGCCTGGGCCACCTGGGGTGCAGCGCCGCGTCAAGGCCCCACACCCGGGAGGCGTGGTGGAACAGTGGTTAACACTCTACAACCCGTCCACCACACAGGGCCTCTGGTACCTGCACCAACTCCTCTTCCTACCCCAGACGGCCCCAGAGTACCGCCGACAGAACCCGTACCACACGCACCCCAAGAGCCTGGGTGCGCAGAGCTTCTGGCAGCCGGCCTCGCCCGCCCTCCTGCCGGGGCAGGGCCCGGAGGAGCTGCAACAGGGCCCCCAAGTCGACACGACCACCACGGTACAGCAAAGGGGAGGCAGCGGCGCGGACGGGGCCGAACCGGACTGCACGAACTGCGGAGCGGTGGCCTCGACGGCGGCCAGCAGGCACCTCGCCCGGGATACCACAGGGCTGAGGCAATACAGGCCAACGGACCGCACGGCGCTGGCGTCCACGGTCGCCGCCGTCACCATGGGACCCCTGACGGCTTGGCCAGCGCAACTGCTGCCCCACGTCCCCTGCCGAGACACAAGGCCCCGCCAGCCAGCCGCAACGCACACGCCGACGGCACCCCTCATGGCGGAGCAGCTGTTCGTCGTCACAGCGGCGCTACTGGCAGACAGCGGGGAGAGTTTTGTACACCACCACGGCCGGGCGCAGATCGCAGGAAGCATACAAGGGCCGCAGCGCGATGCGCCCCACCCGTGGCGCGCCACACTCAGCGAGCGCACCCGCGTCAGGGACGCGGGTGGCGGCGCACCCCCTACAGGGCCTCAGCAGGGGGAGGCGCTGTTGCTGCAGGCGGCGGGCTACCAGGCCATCCTGCACAGCCATGCCGGGGGGTACCGGTGGCACGTCCTGGCCGGAGGCCGCTGGACCGTCTGGCACGGCACCGCCAGACAAGGGGCATTCCCGCCCCAGCCCCATGTCGACTGGCAGCAGGGGCCCACCCAGGCCTACTATATGACGGCGGACCCCTGGCCGCTAGCAGTCCTGCTACACACCGTCAGCGCCCCCAACAAGAGGGAGGAACCGGGGTGGGCCCACCCCCCTGCACTGGTCTGGAGCCCCGACCAGGAGGAGCATCTACGGGCCGCATGGCAGGGAGACGCCATCACGGCCACGGACGTCCCGACGGTCCACACAGGGCCAATCAAGCACGCCTGCCCGGCGGCTACCCTCGCCGTGGCTCAACGGGGACAGCAGAACCCGCAGTGGGTAGTTTGCATGTTCAGCCCGGAGGATGCGCACATCACCGTCTGCGACCCCGAGAGCCTGCCTGGGCCCGAAGCCGTAGTCCGCGTGGCAGACTCCACTTGCATGATCGTCAAGGCGCTGCGGGAGGGCAAACACCACGCCCTCCTGCTCCGGGTCTGCCCGAAGGACAACGCCAAGGCAGCGAAGCCGGGAGTGCGGCCGGCAGCGGCGCACCCCGCTGACCTAGAGCTCCAGCTGGCGGTCCTGACCACAGTGTACCACTGGCTACAAGCCTTCCACGACCTGCGATGGAGGGGCAAGCCCGACCGCCAAATCGGCGCCACGCACAGGCAAGAGTGGCTGCAGGCAGACGCGCAACGCGACGCCATCCGGAGTCTTGGACCCGCGCCCGCGACACGAGCCCTCGATGCGGCGGCCCCTGGCCACGCGTTAGCGCCACACACGGTTCCACTGGCCAACCTGCCCTTCAACCCAGCGCCGAAGGGCACCATCCAAAAACTCGGTGCCGCTCCCCCCGGCGCGGGGGGCCATAGAGGCAACGAAATGCCCTCGGCTTGCAGACAAGTACTACACAAGCGGGGCGATGCTGGAACACCTGGCGTGGCAAGCGGTGCACGCCGCCGCCCCGGTGGACGACAAGGAGGCGGCCTCCCACAGCCTCCAAGGGAGGGCACGGAGGTCCCCGTGGCATGCCCCGTACGCCTGGCGCCCCCCGCCCCAGGCTAGCGGCCACGCAGAAGGCGGGGAGGAGGCAACCGGAGGGGCGGCAGGGGCTGGTGGTGCAGCCCAACAAGGATCCATCCCCGCAGGACTGGCCCCCCTGGCCCCCCTGTGGGCCCCGCTGGGGACGGGCTCCCCACACCCCATGGCCCTGGCACACCCAGGAGACCTGGCTGCTCCAGCGGACCCAGCGGCAATGCCGATGCGGGACAGCTGACTCCAGGAGGACGCGGCGGACGACGCCCCATGGCCCCTCTCTCGGAACCTGCGCAACGGCCTCATCCCACCAGACAGGTCCCTCCGGGACACGCTCCGGCGGAGCCGGGGGCTGGCGGCCTGTACCGACAAGGAGCACCTCATCACCGGCATGCTACCCCGGGAGGGGGGCTTTGCCATCATGCTCCAGGAAACAGGGATCGCCATCCGGGAAAAGGGGTACACCCCCTTCCTCAGCAGCTGGCTGGCGGAGACAGGACTCACCTCCACCTCGAGAGGGGGACGCCTCCTCACCGCGGTCAGCAGCAAGTACATGGCAGAGCACGAGGTGCTCAGTTTCACGGAAATCGTCCCCGAGAAGGCCGCGGACCTGGAGATCCGCACGGACGGGTGAGGCCTCACGCTCATCAACGTCCACGGACTGCAGGCAGGCTGCTCCCCATGGGCGGGAAGGGCGGCGCTCTGGGGTGACATACAAATGTATGCCACGGCGCGCAGCCTCGGTGGGAGACACCCGGTGGTCATCGCCGGCGACACCAACGTCTACATGGATGCCAGCAGAAACCCGGCCACGGAGCGGGCTGGGAGGCCTGCGGTTTCCGGAGGGCCACGGCAGGCGGCGCAGAGGACATGACCCCCACGCTCAACCTGTCCCACCACAGGGTGGACACCTTCCTGGTCAACAAGCCCCTCCTGCCGTGGTCCCTGCGGGAAAGCGTCTGGGCCCGCGGCATGGCACACCCCCAGGTGGTCAGGTTCGACCACCTCCCGGTCCGCCTGGCCCTGCCAGGCCCCCTCAACGCGGCAGGGCACGCGACGATGCCCACCCCCTACAGCCACACGGAGGGCCGCCTCCTCTCGTACGACGCCGAGGCCGCGCCCGTCCAACGCTGCCTGTGGGCAGCGGTCACCGCCGCGCAGGATGAGCCCTCCCTAGCGCCCTGGCTGGGCCCTCCATGGCGCCCTGGCTGGGCCCCGCAGAGCAGCAAGCCTACGGGTCAAAGCCCGCGGCCGCATTGGACAAGGTGTTCCAACACCTCCACTCGGCGCATGACGCCCTGGCGCGTGTGGTGAGACGCCGGCAGCCGTCCCCGGCGGGGACGGACCCGGCAGGAGGGGATCCCCCTGAGAGCGGGAAACGGCTCCAGGCGGCAATCCTCCGCTACAACACCCTGGCAGCGTGCGCGCCGCCGGCATACCAGGCGGACGCGGCACGGCATGGCATCGGGTCTGAGGCGGCGTTCCGGCTCACGGAAGAGCTGCAAGGTGCGTCGCCTGGGTTTTGCCCGGCCACGCAGGGCCAGCTACAGGAGGAGCTGGAGAGGCAAGCAGCCGCCCTCGAAGACGACATCCGCCACTTGCGCGCACTGCTGGCGGCTGACCGCAAGCGCGCAATCAAAGATTTCTGGCGCCACCACGCCCAGGACATCGCCCAGCTGTGGAAAGCCGTGCGGGGGGCCATAGAGGTAGAGGCCCCGGGCCCGTCAGGCGTCTGAAACTTGCGGGTCCCGAACACCCAAACGCTCCTCACAGAGGCCCACGACGTGACGTTCGCAGTTCGCGCCTTCTGGCGGGAACTGTATGACAAACGCCCGCTCGATCTCCCCGGCTTCCAGGCGGTCCTCAGCCCCCACGTGCCCCGGGTCCCTGAAGGAGCCTGGGCCCAGGTCCAGCAGTACTCCATGCAGGACCTGCACTTCGCCCTGGACAAGGCCGATGGCAAGGCCCCGGGTCCCAACCACGTGGGGGCCCTTTTCATCAAGGCCCTCCCGGCACTCGTCCAGTGGCTCCTGGTCCACTCCTACCGGGCCATCCTCCGCGGCGCCCCGCCGCCCATGCACTGGAGGGACGCGCACATATGGCTCAGCCCCAAGGTACCAGGCTCTGCCCGACTGGTCGACTACAGACGCATAGCCCTGGGCCAGCTGGACATGAAGCTGCTCACCGGCCCCCTCACCCAGCGCATCACGGAAGTGCTCACACGGCATGGAGTGGTCAGCGACTGGCAACAAGAGGCCCTCCCTGGCTCCAACACAGGCCCTCCCCTGTTCATGGCGCAGCGGTAGCTCCAACGGGGGAGGCCTAACTACGTCTTCTCCTTCGAAGCCCGCAAGGCCTTGGACACCGCCCCGCACGGCGCCCTCCACCTCATCCTACGCCACCTCTCCGTGCCGCCGGAGGTCATTGACCCCCTGCTCTTGCTCCACACGTGCGCCAGGCTGCGCAATATCACCGCGCACGGGCTGACACAGCCCGTCCACATGCTGCGCAGCGTCCGGCAGGGCAACCCCGAAAGCCTGCTTCTGTATGCGCTCCTCCTGGAGCCCCTGCTCAGGACCCAGGGGCACCGTCCGCGTCCGCCCGGAGAGGCCGAACGGGGCCTCATCCGGGCCTACATAGACGACCTGCTGGTAGTGGCCCACACGCTGCAGCACTTCGTCGAGGGCGTGGAGGCGGTGGCCGCTACCTGGGGATGATGGGCATGGAGCTCAACCCCCGGAAGTGCGCCATGGCCACCACGGCGGGGGTCCCGGGCCTGCAGCTGCGCCTCTGTTCCCAGCGGGAAAACCCATGGCACTGGGTGCCGGCGGCGGACTCCGCCGCCTACCTGGGACTCCAGCTGCAGCTGGACGGGGAGTTCTCCCTGCAGCGCAAACACCGCCTGCGCCTGGCGGCATGCACCACTGGTGCCTCAACACCCTCGCGCCACCGACAGTGGTACAGGAAGTCATCCTGGCGATCCCAGGGGAATGACGCAATACGTCGCCCACTTCATCGCCGACGACTCTGAGACTGCGCGCCACCTGGACCACATCACGGTCCAGGTCGCGAAAGACAGGGCGCGATACGCCTACGACGCCTTGCGGGACAGCCTGCAGGATGACCGGACCATGGGGCTCACGCGGGTGCCAACGCGGTGCCAGCAGGCAGTGGTGGCCCTCATGGGCACAGTCATCCATCACCGATCAACCTTCGTGTGCGCTGAGGTCACCAGGATGTTCTGGGAAATCGCCGGCGCGCGCGGAATATGCCCCGAGGTGCACCGGGCTGTCCCAGAATTCGCAACCCTGGCGGGGGGCGACTGGGTCCTCCACATACCCCGGGCCCTGGCCGCCCTGGGTGTGGGGCTCCACAGCCCCATCGCGTGCCCCAGGGCAGCCCAAGTCCAACTACAGTCCCCACCGGGCCACATCGTCACGCTGCGCACCGCCAAGCTACAACACCGCGACACGTGCCGCCTGACGGTGCCACACATGACGCGGTGGCATGGGCACCACAGGCCGCACCACCCCTTTCCCTGACAACGACGACACGTGGCTGACGGTGGTGCGAGAATGCCACAACCAGTGCGCCGATGAACACCCTCATTATTGCCGCCGCGAGCAGGAGCCGACCAACCACCCGAGGTGGCGCAACGTTTTGGTTCACCTCTGCCACACCACCGGCACGCGGGAACCCCGCCAGAAAAATCGTCCACCCAAAGAGGGCCAAGCACGGCGCCCACACTGGCCCACAGGTGACCCCGGACGGCCTGCACCTTCACGTCGGGGGCTACCGCCATTGGGGCAGCCTATCCCTTCCCCACGCAGGGGGCGGCATACCACCCAACGGCGGCCCTCCTGTACATCCTCCGCGACGTACTCGCGGATGGTGAGCACCAAGAGCCTAACGCGGATGTGGCGTGGCTCGAGCCCCTGTAGCCACGGCCCCACGCGCCAACGCCGGTGTGGTTGGTGACTACGGACAACCAGTGCAGCCGAGCGACGTAGCATTCGCAGCTCCAGACCGAGTGGGTGATAGTGCAGGTGGGGGCAGGCCAGCCGAAGCCCCATGGACTCCCCTGCGGCACCGCCCTGCTGGTAGTTACGGAGGTGCCGCACGACCCACACATGGCAGTGCACGCGCTGGAGGACCAACCGGATGACACGGGACACCTGGTGCTACAGCAGCGCGGAGGCCCGGCGTGGCTCAGGGAACATATGACGGCGCTTCGTTCCTGGGCAAGCACCATCGCTGGACCACAGGTCCGACTACACGACCACCCCGGCGGTCCGCCCCGGCAAAACCCGGGCGCTGAGCCTGGAGCAAGTGACCCCCAGCCACCCCGACGTCCGGTGGCACTCCGCCGACCTCAACGCGGGGTGGCTCAGCCCGGCCGGGTACTACTGGATCCCGGAGGCCTGGGGCCACACCTCCTCCGATGCGTCGGGGGGCGGACCCTGCAAGCACGCCGACAGCTTCGCTCTCACCGCCGACGTCACCCGCACGTGGGCAGTGGCCATCTTGGGCACGGTGCCCGACGGAGAGGGGATGCCGCCTCCATCCCCCTGCAATACAGCGCCCACCGGCCATGGGTCCATGCTGTGGACGCCGAAGTCATCCTTCACCTCCTGCAACACGCAGATCGCGAGCCGGACCACGGGGGTCCCCACGGGCGCGGTGAAGGTAGTCAACCAGATGCCCCTGCGATGCCTCCAGGACGGCCTGCGCGCGCAAGGGCAACAAGCCGGGCACCCGTTTTGGTATGCCCGAGCCACCTCCCACCACAGCGACGCGCTACTACACATAGCAGACTGGGCGGCGTCCCAGGACACCGTCCTACAGAACACGCCCCTGGGCCCCAGCCATGCCCGGCTCATCGTCGCCGGTCATGACAGCAACCTCAACCTACGTCCGGCCACGATGCGAATGCTCAGCGCGATCGAGCAGCGCGCACAGACGGACCATGCGCTGACGCACTGAGGACACACACCTCTCGGCGCGGCCCACGCCACAGCCTATGTCCACGCCCAGGACCTCACCGCGACGGCCACCAACCACTGGGCGCTGCGGGCCAGGGACGGCCATACGCCGGTGCAACGCAGGCTCCGCGTCCGAAAGAAGCGGCTCCCCGGTGTCGCCATCCTCCGGCAGCCGTGCCTCCTCTGCGGCGGCCAAGAGGAGACCCCGGTGCACTCACGGCTCCTCTGGCCCCACTACCGCCAGGGGGTGCAAGAGGCGGCCCGCCACCTCCCGGTCAGGGAGAAGGCTCTGTGGGTGGCCTCGTGGCGCTCCGCCGGCGCCGCATGGACGGAAGTCTTCTGCTCTGGGCTGGTGCCTGAGGAGGCGGAGGCGCAGCTCCGTGCCATTGATGGCTACGACCCGCCAGGAGGGACCTCCGTGGACGATTTGCTCCACCACATGCTCCGACTGGAGGATTTTGCATGGGAACTTTGCAATCACCGCCTGGAGCAACTCCTCCGCAAGCCCCTAAGCGCAGCGGCCCGGGTGCACCGATGGCTCACCGCGGCAGATGGCAGCTGCCCCCCCCCCCTCCCCCGCGCCCTGACAAGGACTTCGTAGCCTCGCTCTGTGTCGTGAATGGCACCCTGGGGTGCCCACCGCAAGAGGACCCCCACCTGTACCGAGACCTGCCGGGGGTTTTCTCGAAGAACCTACAAGACGCCCTCCTCCCACAGTGGATCATCGGGCGCGTTTCAATTACCGCATCGGAGGCCCGTATAGCTGGCGAGGAGTGGACGCGCGAATGGGGCCGGTGGTGCGCCGCCACACGAGCCCCGGAGACCCCCGCACAACGGTACGCCGCCATCCCGCTCGAGGTGTGGGGGTCGCGCACCCGGCCGCGGCCCACCCCGACCACCCGTGGGACGCGGCGGCAAAGGAATAGCTACAGGCGGCCCCGGAGCCACAAGCAGGGTGGAAT
Source organism: Eutreptiella sp. 'Long Island Sound 2002' (assembly GCA_964036045.1). Classification (NCBI taxonomy): domain Eukaryota; phylum Euglenozoa; class Euglenophyceae; order Eutreptiales; family Eutreptiaceae; genus Eutreptiella; species Eutreptiella sp. 'Long Island Sound 2002'. The sequence goes on from OZ038378.1 coordinate 65,550,377, forward strand.
GGCGACGTGTCCTCGCTCATCCGAGCGCCCATCCCCCCCCACATCGTCCTCCACACCGCCAACGTGCTCCGAGCTACGGAGATACACACATTGGGTCGCGACACGGCCACCATCCGGTGGCACCCCCCGGAGGACAGAGCCGCCCGGCTCCCCGTGACGCACTTCAAAACTGGGGGGCCTGTGTACGACGACGCCCTGTCCCGGCTGGGCGACACTCTGGGGCCCTTACTCCTCATGCTCCCCACCGAACTTGCAGCCGCGCTTGGCTAGGAGCTAGACAGCTGCGACGGGCTGCGGGTAGGATGGGAGGCAGTTGCGGACGGCAACCTACTGGCCCTCCTCCACCAGGAGGCCGCGGACGAGTGCCGGTGGGGCACGCTGGTGCCCCACCTCACCGGGCGCCACATGTATGTGGCAACCCCCCCCCTAGGGCACCCTCGCCCGGCTTGGGATGACCTCATCGCCACCTTCCACGACCACGGGATTCTCCCGGACGACACGTGGCAGGAGGTCTGGCGGAAGCCGCTCGGCAGGGACTACCGGCGCCGCGTCCGCGCCCGCCTGCTGGAGTTCCGGGGCCCCCTCCACCAGAGGTGGGACGACCTCTGCCTCTGCCGTCCTCACGTCCCTGGCCCCTGGTCGCCGCCCTCCCTCCTCCCATACACCTGCCATCTCTGCGGGGAATGCGACACAGTGTCCTCCGCAGCGCCGACGGGCGCCAACAGGTGCGCGCAGTGCTCCCAGGTGGCCGCGTGCCCCTGGCCCGAACCTCCCTTCGGCCCTCACAGGCGCACGGAAGAGGAGGCTTTGCACCGGCGCATCGGGGGAGCACACGCCCCCTCACACGAACGCGCGGGCCCCACGGACGCAGCCCTCCTGTGGATCCACGTGCACCTGCGGGACCCCACGTCCGTCGTGCACCTGTTGCACGTGTTCGCGCCCTGACCCCCACCCGCCGCCGCGCTTTGCAGAGCGAGCAGCACCATGCCTCGCCGACAGGGGGGACGGGCCGGGGCAGGCCAGAGCCCGCTGCCGAGCGCAGGAGGCAGCCGTCGGGGGCCTAGTAGCGGACGCGGTAACAGAGGCGCACGAGGCGCACGCTGCCGCCCAGCACGACCCGGCGGGCGGTTTGAGGGTTTCCTTCAGCGAGGCCGCCCTCCCGGCCGTCCCCGCGCTGAACGGAGCAGGGGCCCCTGCGCTGCTTCTGGCGATGCACCGGATGGTGAACGCTGTCCAGCCGGGGCTCATCAGCCTGGAGGCGGCCCTCTACGGGCACTAGTACGAGTGCCGCACGTCCAACCGGTCAGGCCGGCCCCTGTCCATGGGAGACCCCCTGCGGCTGACGGGCGTGGGGTCTGCCATGTCCCGGCACAGCAGCGCCCCAGCCCTGCTGCAGGCCCTCAGGACGCGCTGCCCCGGGGACACGGCCCCGTACCTGAACCAGGAGCAAGCCACATACCCAGGAGGAGTGTCCGAGTTGGACGCGGCACCCCACCTTCTACATCCACCGGACGAGGACCTGGAGGTGGGCGAAACCACGGTATTTGTGGAAGGCGCGGACGAGGCGCCCACCCGCCCCCGCCAGACCAACCCGGTGTACGACGGCGCCAGGCCGACCCCCCCATACACCGTCATGTGCAAGGCGTTCCCCAGGGAGCCCAACTGGTGCCCCGCCCTCCCGCCAGCGACGCACGCACCCCGCGGCTGGGCCAACCCGAACCTATCCCCCCCCTTCTCTGGGACCATGGGTGCCCACCACAGAGGGCAGGTCCTCTGGCAAGAGCGCCCCGGCACCCCCCTGCTCCTCCTCGTCGTCGCGACCAGCGGGGACCCGGAGCGGGTCCTGGGGATCACCGCCACCCACCTGTACGGGGCAGCGCCCGTACCCCGCCCCCCCCTTCGGGCGCCCGCGGCGCAGGACGGGGTACACACCTTCCTGGTAACACAGGAGGTCACCGCCGTTACAGGGGTCAACCTAGTGCGGCTCTCTCGGCACCACCCGACGACCCCCGGGGGCCCTGGTCCCTGAGCTCCGCCCCAGACTGGGACCTTTGGCGCGACGTGCGGGCCGCCTGGCTCACCCGCCTCCCAACCCAGTGCCGATGGATGGCCACCGGCCCCTGCCCGCACGGGGCTAATGCCACCGCCGGTCCCCCGTCCCCTCCCCCCCTCCCCCCTGCTGAGCATTGCACAGCACTGCCCACGGCACAACACACATACATCGGGAGGTAGTGGGGAGGGCACACCTGCCACCATCCATGCCTACCAGCCAGGTTGGTTTTGGAAATTACCTCTGTTCAAAGGAGGGCGCGCGCTGCCGCGGGCGCCTGTCGCCTGCGAATTCGCAGGCCGAATTCGCCCCGAATTCGCAGTACTCTGAATTTCACGCCGAATTCGTAGCGAATTCGCGCTGAGAACAAATTCGCAGCGAAATCGGCGAATTTAAATTGAATTCGCTGCAAATCCGCATCCCTAACGCCCACAGCCATCACATCTGCCTAACCAGACAGCACCACCTGACCCGCGAGTCACGCTCACTAGCCCTGCCCGAAGCGTAGCCAAGACACAAAGAGATATCCAGCCTAATAGACCCTAACCGACACCCGTGTATATCATCACACGAGAGCCGCACCGTTGGGGCGCGACCGCCGAGAAGACACCAGCAACGCGCACCACAACGAGGAACACAGCACGCCTGCACCGCTGCTCCAACTGCCTATGCCTGTGCCTGTGATGTTCTCGCGCTTCTTTTCAAATTTTACAAAAGAAAAAGCAAAAACAAAAAGAAGAAAGCATCAAGCCGTAAAAGAGAACAAAAAGGAGGAGGGGCAGACCAAAACGAAGCCGCCAGCATCACGCACGCATGCCGGACACAGCGCGCACCCCGGTGAACACCCGCCAAGTGGCCACAGACACCGCACACAGAACGCACAAGACGCGCGCACCGGTGCACAAGCGTGAAGAGGCCCCGGACACCGCACGCGCGTACGCACCTAGGGCAGCAGAGGGACAGGGCACAACGAACCACACCCCAAAGGTTGGATGTTATAATAATAATATGCTTGGACTTGGGTCCTTTCGGTGCGTATTTAAAACCCTTTTCCTTGTCTTGCACTTCAAAATCACATTGTTTTAGATATTCTCCATTCCCATTGATCTCATTGGCAAGTACAAAGCACAGGCAACAGCAGGAAGACGAAGTGTGCCGAAAAAAAATTGAGCTGCACCAACTGGCTCGTTCAGTAATACGGGTTCACATGCCTAAATAACAAGAAAATTGATGTAACAATACATTCTCGTTAAAACGGCAATGGAACCTGTATTTTATAAGCTTTCTGAGTAGTCTATTGAGTCACAGGCCTGGTCAATATTACGTAAAGCTCTGTCGGCGGCAGAAAAGACGGCCACAGTCGCGACAAGCCATCTGAAGCTTCGAAATAGCTTCAAAATTGCTTCTAATACATTAGAACCTTCTAAATGTCTTAGAACATGATTAAATCACATTATAAGCATATAGAATGTGATTCTTCATGTATGGCTACTAATGTAACATAGATTCCTGTTCTCTGCAGTGTACCTAAGTGCAGCACACTCTAGTAGTAAGCTATAGGCTTGGAATATAAGCCAAATATGAGCAAACATCCCGGGGCTCCAGGATCGTGGAGCTCTGGGAGGTTTAGTAGAGATCCTCTAGAAACCTTCTGAGAGGACCAACTGCCCCAACTTATTACACCCCCTTCCTAAGTTTCATGCACGTTCGCTAAGAATGTTCATGACAGCTGAAAGTCTAAGATAAGGAGGGGTATGGGCAGAAGGAACGCTCATATTGAATGTTCTAAGTGTCCATTGTAGTGTCTTGCTACCCCCTTCCCAGAGGTAAAGATATATCTGTCCCTAAGAGGGTAGGGTTCCTAAGTCTTGAGTACCTATGACAGGGCTCAAAATGAAACATGAGAAACAGTAAGCAAAAAGCTAGCATACAAAGAATGAACAATCATAACCTAATTCTTTAGGCAGAAATTGATGGTAAGGGTAGTGCACCTGGGTGTAGACATATAAATTACAATGAGGTATACGAAAATTAAAAACAATTGAGAACGAGCTGCAACATGCGGGTTCCACTGGAAATTCAACCTCTGCCCAAGCTGTCTTTTGACATGACTTGTCTTCGTCATCCACAGAGAGGGTATACCACCTTACTCTTCATATATGGTGAATTTTCCGATTTCTGTTTCTTCCCCGCACTTTACTCATATCCACCACCGATCGGGGTGTTCAGGTAACCATCTGGCCTGTGGTGCCAAACAGGGCAGTGTACTGCACCCAGATGTTCCTGGTCAGTGCCCAGGTCGAAACAAGAACAGGTTTATATACTATTTGTTGTATATACTTTTTCTTGCTTTGGACTTCGGCTCGCCATGAACGCTCTTGTCGTGGTTAGGCCGCTTTGAGTAATGCTCGCCGGGGGGCAACCCCCATGCATCAAAAAAAATACCACCTTACTCAACGGACACATTACATGTGGCTACCTAATGTAATGGATGCATTGTGGTACCTATTTGATGCAATGGGTTTCTTGGCCTGCACTACATGGACAGCGAAGGCGAGGCAGCATCAGTATTGACCGACTGTTGATTAGTTTAGCGGTTAGTCACAAAGCGCACCTTAAAGGGTGGGGGCTGGCAGTCACAATCGGACCACAAAACTCATCTGACCCAGATCTGCTCTTTCTTATCCCGGCCATGGGCATCGATCGGTATGGGCCTAAAAGTGGACAATGATTGCAAAAAATGGGCATCGATCCGTCTGGGGGTATGGCAATTTATACTAATACTTACACCAAAAAAGCGTTGAAAGATAAGTTGTCATCACCAACCTTTTACTCATACGTTCTGGCTATCCCTAAACCAAAGCTGAAACATCAGTTACCTAACATGCCTACAAATCCGGTACAAAAGACTCAATATTCCATCAGGGCAGCATAAAGCAATATGCATCGCAATCCTATAGGGCTACATACAGCATTATGTACCATGATCCTCAGTAGGACATAGCCCATAGGAATTCAATCAGATATGAAGCTAGCGGGAAATCTGATTTGTGTAAACATGTCCTAAATCACTTGGGTCACCAATGCAAATAATCTGCATGAAAGGGTGAAACTGTAGAAGTGTGTTAATCATGTACATTCTGAGGGGGAAGATGTATGGGTTGTGGCAAAGTGCTAAAGATGACAAAAACATATGAATTGTAGGTGAATGTAGGGGTTGGGTTCACGGGTAGGGGTGGGTTGGTCCCCTTGTGTTGGTAGGCAAGTAATAAGTGAAAAAAGTTGGAAAGGTCGGATCTTTCCTCGGAACGCCATTCAGCCCTAATCCGAGCCAACGGATATCCCACACAACTGGAGGGTCGCCACTGCCTTATACGCGAAACGGATCATTGGTGGGTTGTCTCAGACAAGTAGAAGTAGTAAAGCTCGAAAAATGCTGTCGTACTTAAAGTGTGTTCTGTATCGTACCGGAAGACCAGTTACGATAACCCTTTGCTCAACAGATAGTTGTACAATGCGATCCGTGCGGGGGCCTGTCTTCCTACATGAAGAAGGAAATCCGCTCAACGGAATTCCAGGATTCAGGCTATCCTCCTGGAGCCTAACTCCGTCATCCATCTCTACCGCAAGAGAAGGGGTGTATCCCACTGCAGGCAAGGTACTTATCTACCCCTGCGAGGGTAGAAGCCCATTACTGTAGGCCTTCGATACCTTTTGATAATCCCTTTCAATGAGCCTACCGTACTGCACCGCGGGTTTCGGCGGATATGGCATAGGACTCTTCACTAACACATCGCTGAATGCATTAGCCAAGTCACAGGCTAAGTGACCAAGGTTACACCTGTTCACTTGTGTTACACAACAAAGATGCGGCAGGGTGAGACGAATGCCCGCTCCTGTAACCGGACACTGACTATCTACACGAAGGAAATGACTCAGAAATTGGCCCGTAGACAAACATTGGATGGAAGTGGTACTACAGCAATTCCTCAGAGTGTGAAATACAAATACAACATTGAATCATCAAACGGTTCATGGTATGTGTTTGTCTGTGTGTTGTATGTGTGGTGTGATGAGGGAGGGAATGTGTGAAAAATGCACTTAGGTCTGTCACGAATCTAATGGTCTGGTCGGTGGGAATGGAGAATGTAATGCGTTAGACTCTGGACAGTCAATTGAGCAGTCTCAAACCTGGTAATTGAGGCTGTGCCAGGCGATGTAGCGAACGTTAACGAAGCGGAACGTACCCAAAGTGGTTTTGTAGCAAATTTGAGGATGAACTAGCTCTTTAGACCAAATGACCTAGGTCAATGATCGCGAGGTATGGAAAAGAGGTTCATTCCTCACAACTTGCAGTTAACCAACAAAAGCTGAGGGGATACAATTGATTGCTCGTCGCTGCGATCCAAAATTCGGGATCTGTTGAGCAAAGGATGCCCATTGAATTACGTAGGGCAGATCAATTATGGACAATATTGAATTCCGAGCGTTATGGGCAAGCCCTTGCAATAAGGAGGTAATGCAATAAGTATGAAATGTAAGATTTGCATAGTGAAATGCAAAGAATGAGTGACCTCACCGAACGAAATGAATGAAATGCAATCCGAATGGAGAGTAGAATATGTCTCTAGTCAAACGCTTGCCTTGACGGCCATGGAGTAAGGGATGAGATGCATGGTAGAGTGAAATGAGGACAAATCACTTCACAGCTCAAATGCAATTGTACTCAAATGAAATAAGTTGAGAAATCCAGGCCTCCGGAAAGGGCCTCAGCACACACATGAGTGGCGGACCGTGAGCAGAAGTCATGTAGTCTATGCAGAGTCTCAGCAACCGGAGATGGGGCACGGACCGTGCTCAGAACTACATTGAACCATGTCAATGAACCACGTCAATGAATGATGGAGTACACACAACTTCCTACACTAGCTAGTTAGCTAGCTAGCTAGCTAGCTAGAGTAAGTAACACTAGGTAAGTTTGGCAAGCTTCTTCCGCGGCCATGCACCATCACAGACATCTCTCATCGGAGAATGGACACAAGGACCCCGAGAGAGGTGAATGCAAATGGTTTTGGTCAATTGCGGTGTTTTAATGTTTTACTTGGGTGCTCTTGCATTGAGTCTTCTCTTCTGCTTTCCGCTCACACCCGTCTTTCTCCACCCTCGTCCTCGGTGCCTCGCATTTCACCGCACGGCCTTCGTCTGCGCGGCTACTGGGGAAATGTCGCTCGTGGGACCTAAGCACCATTGGGTACCCTGTAATCAGCGCCGTAGGTTCGGAGGAGTCTCCGAGCGGATAGGACGGTGATTGTGGCTGTCGCAAGCGGTCTGTTAATGGTTGTGGCCAAGTTTGTTTTGCGGCCAAAAAAAAGACAACAAAATGTTTCACTATTTACTGCGTGTCTAAAGTAATTCCAAGGTATCTACCTCTCTACCTAGGCTAAGCCTAGTCAGAATGAATCAAAATGGCGGCAAACAATCACAAACTGCAATATCATACAATGAATCGAGGTTGGAAGACCAAAGATTCGCGAATGTTTGGCCAAAATATGATGTCCAAAACCTGTTTTTCACTGAAAATGCCGGACTTCTGCACAATGTTTCTGCACTATGTTGTTCTGATGTCAGAGAATGATTGTATTCACTGTGTGGAATATGTCCTCAGGTTTCTCAGACATATTTGATGTTGTCCGAACTCATCATAGGTTCAGAGAAATGGAAGTGCGGGGAAGACAAATGAATCTCACGTGTAACACAAGCTGAAAAACCACCAAAAAAGCATCCGGAAATTGAACTTTTCCACTGCCATCTCATTTTCAACAAGGTCCGAGGATCATATATCTGCAGGCTAGACACCGATCCCTTTCAAAAACAATTTTGAAGACTGTTCAACTCACCAAACGCTGTGAGAAAGGTTCCAATCTTGTAGCATCATGCCTTCAAAATTGGAAAACGTGCTTTAATGTACCAAGTTGACTACCATGGGAAAAATCCATTCTTCACCAAAGAAATTCACAGGAAACATGTTTTCAAACCTCTATGCTCCAGTTTTTGTAAAACACCTTGGTTTAGGTTCGACCTCACCATGGTCCCAGAGAAATGATGAAAGGTCGAAAACAATTTTTCATGATTTTTCATCAAGTGGTTTGTGTGGTATCTTGTTTGATTTTTACCGTAGCCATTCTTATTTTCTGAAAACAAAAACAACTCAGGTTTCCAAAGCACATACTTCAGTGTTGTTCAGAAAAATAATATGGATCCTCAGACCTTTTTTCTCTGGGGGATATGAAGGAGGCTCAAAAGGCAGCTTGGAAAATTTTTCAAAGTGTGGTTCATGGGTTACTTTGTTGGGGATTTGGAGAATGATTAGAAGAATGTTCTCATTAGGCATAGTGTCAAAAAGAAGCGTACCACTGTCTACTTTCGGAAAATGCTTGATTCAGATTTTTTCAGCGCAGTGGCGCGAGGATATGCGTAAAACACCAAATGTCATTGTTGAGTGTTTTTCAGTATTTGGGACAAAGTGATTCATGGGGCATATTCAAAAAATTGCAGAAAAAAACCCTTGCTGAGTTACGCCTAAGTGAGGGACGAGTTCTGAAGATAACGCTCTCTACTTTACAATGGCGCTTTCGTTGGCAGAATTCAATGCACTGGTGCAAAGAAATGCGCAAAATGAGGTTGGCCATTTTCGACATTTTTGGCCCTTTGGTGTATCAAAGAGATGGAAGAAATCATAAAGAATTCAAAGACTTCCGACTTCAAAGAGGGTCAACTGTGACTGGTGTGGGGACTTAGAGTCACGGACCGCGCCTTTAGTCCCTTCCCCTGACATAGGGTCTGCTGGAAGGGCTGTAAGCAAGGAGAGGTAAAGCCTTGAAAAGCAATACAACAAGAATGCAAAGTGTGGCAAAGAAAGGCAACACAATCAATGGCCCTAGGCCTCAAAGAGCCTCAAGAGAGCCTGCAAAAACCTCGCTGGCAGCACTCTCGTAACACGTCGTCGGCGTAGGAGCCGTCGTTGTTGTCGCTGAAGCTCTGGCAAGTCGCCTTGAGTTGTCCAGGTTCACCAAATTTTTGAAACTGCTTGTTAACTTAAAATCCTTCAGAATCTTCACAAAACTAAATGAAATCAGGGCTCTAGGCGTCCTTTCGAACTCTGCTGCGGCCTCTGGCGTGGATCATCGTCGCTTCAGCGCGCCTGGAGCTGCGCTCTTCCAGTTCCGAATTTATTTGAAGCGTTTTTGAAGACATATGGAAGTATACCTTTAAGACTTGAACGTTTTTTGAAATTTTCAATAAATTCAATTAAGGAACTCACTTTACTTGAACAGCGTACGCTGGCCAAGCTGCTGCGCGTCGTCCTCGTCGTCGTTGTCCTGCTGGAAGTCTGATGACTGGAACATTATAATGATAATATGCTTGGACTTGGGTCCTTTGGGTACGTTTTCAAAACCCTTTTCCTTGTCTTGCGCTTCAAAATCAAATTGTTTTAGGTATTGTCCATTCAAACTGATCTTATTGGCAAGTACAAAGCACGGGCAACAGCAAGAAGACGAAGTCGTGAACGAACATTGAGCTGGACCAACTGGCTGGTTCAGTAATACGGTTTGAGGTTTGAGGTTTCATTTTGCGGGTACTAGACGCCTTTCTGCCCCGGGAAGCCACCTGGTCAGGCCAGGTGATATCCTCCCCACCGGGACCTAGTGGGGGGCCCTTCATGACACACCTCCTGCCTGGTGGCGGAGTCCCCCGGGTTCACGGGGCTCGGTGCCCTGTCCCTTCCCGGCTTCAGCATTTCGCCACTCCCCGGTCAATGCATCACTTAGCAGCCGTAGCTGCAGGCGCCTAACCACCGCGTCGCCCCCCTGATGCGTGGTCGCCCAGGGCGCCGGCGCCGCCGGGCCCGTGCTACTGGCTTGTCGCCAGTGGGACCCCCGTGGGCTGGTGCGGAGGCTGCCTAGCCTTCGGGCTGGTGCGTGGCGCGGTGCGCCACTACTGCCTTGGCGGGTGCAGTGCCCTGGTCCCTTGTGCGCGGCGCTTGCGGCCGGTTTGGGGGGCTCGGGCCGGTGCCTGGTGTCGTGTCTTCCCCGTTTCCCCCTTCCCGCCCGGCGTTTCCTGCGCTGTGTGTGGCGGGCCGTCCGGTCCGGCTGTCCCTTACCCTCGCTCGCTGACACGCCATTCCATGCGGTCTGTGCGTTCCGCAGGCTCGGTCCAGTTGCCCTTCTGGTTTTCTCCGCGTGTCCTTTGTGTGTGTGTGCGCTCGCGCTCCCGCGGCGTCCGCGCCCCCCCCCCTCTCCCCTGGTTAGTGTGGCGCGCGCACCTCGCGCGGTCCCCGTGCTGGGCGCTGGTAGGGCCGTTCCACGCGGTCCGTGCCCCGCCGCGTGTCCTGCCCCGGTCCCGTGACCCGTTTGGTTTGTTTGGGGGGGGGGGGGGGCGGTCCGGTTTCCCCCCTACCTGGCTTGGGGCTGTGTGCTCCTCGTGGGGTGGGTCTGCGCGTCTGGGGCGTTCCGGCGCCAGGGGGTGGGGTGGGGGGGGGGGGCGGGGGCCTGTGCGCCGTTCCCCCCGACTGGGGGGCTGGCAGGTCGCCTTGCCTCGGTTCGTCCCTCTGTCTTCCCTGCGCAGGCAACAAGGGGGGTGTCCTTGGCGCCGCTATGGCCATGGAGGGCGTGGCCCCCATACCGCTCCGGTTCGTGCGCGCTTGCTGTCTCCGGGCGCGGTCCGTGTGGCGCCCTGGTGTGTTGGCCCGGGTTCGCTTGTCCATCTTGGTTCCTGAGGGAGCAGGCGGCTCGGGCGTGGGGGCGGGCCCTGCTCCAGCCCCCCTCCCGGGCGCCGCGGTCCTGCCGGGGGGAGGGGGATTCATCCCCTGTGCCCCGGGGGGGGTGAGGGCCGGCGCTCCCGTGGCTTGCGGGCCGGTGGGGCGGGTGGGGGGACAGGGGGGGGGGTCGTGCCGTGGTTCCCCACCTCCCTCTCTGGAAGAGGCGGCCTATGGCCCGCTGCCCAGTCCCCCCTCCGTCGCCGGCGCATCCCCCCGAGGTGTACGCGTTCGGTCGGGGTCGCGGGGCAGCCCAGCGCGCCGGGCGCGGCCTGCCGCAGCCGGGCCAGCCTGGCGGGGGGGGGGGGTGGGGCGGCCCGCGAGCCGCCCCCCCAGAGGGGTGGCCGGGGAGCTGGGGGGCCGGAGGGTCGCTCTGCCTCGGTGCGTCCCTCTGCCGTCCCTGGGCGGGCAACATTGCGGGCGTCATTGGCGACGCTCAGGTCATCGGGGGCGCGGCCCCCATACTGCTCTGGTTCGTTGTCGCGTGCCACCCCGGGGCGTGGCCCGTGTGTCGTTCCTGGGCGTTGATGCGGGTTCGCCTGCCTGTCGCGACCCCCGCGGGAACGGGCAGTGGGGGGCGCGGGGCGCGCGGCGTGCAGGTCCAGCTACGTCCACCCCCGGGCGTCACGGTCCTTTCCGGGGCAGGGGGGACATCCCCCCAGCCTCGGGGCGGGTGGAGGGCTGGCGCCCCTGTGGCCCGCAGGCCGGGGGGGGGAGTGGGGCGGAGAGGGGAGGGGGGGCCGCCCCGCTGTTCCCCACCCCCCTGCCCTGGGGGGTGGCCCGTGCCCCCCGTCCCTGTCCCCCTTCTTCTACACGTTCAGCCGGGGTCGCCGGGCGATCGTGGGCGCCGGGCGCGGCCTGGTCTGCTGCCGGTGGGTCAGTATGGCGGGGGGGGGGGGGGGGGGGGAGAGGTCTCCCCGCCACGGTCTGCTCCCTCGCCCTTTCCAGGCGGGCCCCAAGGCGGGCCGCTTCGTCTGCGCATTCCTCGTTGCCGCCATTCCGTTGCGGCCCACGGCGCTGGCGCAGAGACGCCGGTCGGCAGCGGGTAATGCGGGAGTGAGCGGGCGGTTGACTGGGAGCGCTTGGCGCGCGGCTGCGCTCACCGCGGCTGTGGCGTCCCCCCAACCTCCACTGACCCACCAAGGCACAACGCGAGACCACGGCAAACCGCACCACAGCGCACCACAGTGCAACGCGCCACAGCACGACGCGGCGCGACGCGGCACAGAGCAGCACAATACGGCACGACTGACCCTAACCTGAAGGACCAACCAGAGCAAGCCACCGCCTACCCCGTAAGGCGCGGCACCAGCACGCCACACAGGGGCACCGCAGGCCACACACGGGGCCACCGCGCGCCCGGCAACAACGGTGGCGGACCACCCAGAAGGTTAAAACCGGCACCGCAGAGGAGAAAGGACACGAACAACCCCAGCCCCCTAATCCAGAGCCACAGGCAGCCGCCTGGCGCAGCCGCCCAGCCGGCAGAGCCAGGACCTAACCCAGCAGGAAGGGGCGCCGAGCCCAACGTGTACATAGCCCACCCAACCCATGGGGCCGGAACACGGCCAAACAGAACGCAACCGCCAACAGCAGCCCGGAAGACCACACTGAATGCGGGCCGATGCGTGCGCCAGCCCAGGGAAGGCAGAGGGCGGAACAGGCAGGCCCTCCCCCCCCAAAAAAAAACAGGGGGGGGAGGGGGGGGGGGGGCGAAAACAGCCCACAGCCACCAAGCCGCCTGCCAACACCACAAGAGGCGGCCAAACCCCCCACCCAGAAGGCAGCGAAGACAGGACCCCCAAAGAGGCACAGGGGGACCACCCAGCCTAAACCGGCAACACCAAGCCAGGAACAGCAGCCCACCGGGAAAAGGGACACCAAAACATGCAGACACACACCACGAAAAAAAAGGAGCCAGCAGCCCAGCCCGAAAGAAAGGCGATGGGGGGACAGGGGCCATAAGGCCGGGGACAGGGACACCCAGCAACTGAAACCACAAGGCCAAAAAAAAAGCGCAAAAAACACACCCCGACAACCCAGCCAAGAAGGGCGGGGCACAGCCGAGACCCAGGCCCAGCACCCACGCCCACACCGCACACCGGAACCGGAAACGGCGGAGGGCAAGCGGAGCGCGCACGCAACCACACAGGTCCCAAAAGCGAGCCGAAACCAGAGCCCAACCACAAACACCACAAGAAGCTGGCAAAAGAGGGAAAACACGACAAACCGTGCCCAAACACACCCACCCAAGACCCCAGCCAGGACTGGCGGGGTTAACAAAACCCACACCCAACCGCAACCCGGACCCAAACACAAACGCTGCACAACAGTAGGAAACCCAGTGCCCACAGCCCCGGCACTGAGGCAGCTCGTGCCATGCAGGTGAACCAGCCAAACGAGATCCGGAGACCGGGGGTAAGGCTGCATCCTAAGTCCTGCGCTGCTTTGGGTCTCGAGGTGGAGCGTGTGACACCAGAGCGCCTCGAACCCTAGTACCAAGAACGTGCATTCATGCCTTGGGAACGGGATACGTTAGGAAGTCCGGTGAACCTCTAGGGTTCCGCCCAAAGGAGGGGACGTGCGCAAGCACGGGGGCACACCTTCCTGGCGAGACAAGCACGTCACGCCGGCGGCGATCAGCCCTCCCAGTGTTGCCCGGGGCCGCTTTCTTGGGGGCCAACAGTCAGGTCTAGCGGGATGTAAGCGGCCTCCCCTCTTCACGCGCGGAGCCTCCTCCTGTTCGTCACAGGGGCGTCGCCAGGGGGAACCATGGGGCGCCTCTCCACAACTGAGTGCACCTACCTACCTACCTACCTGTGGCGTCCCCCCGCTGGGTGCTGCGGCCCCCCCGGGGGGGTGCGGGGCCGCCGTCTCTCCGGCCGGCCTCCGGCCGCCCACAGGCTGGGGGCGGGGTGGGGGGGGAGGGGGGGTTCCCCGCAGTCCCCCCCTGGTCCCCTGGCGCCGCCCCCCGACAGCCGCCGGGGGGGCGACCTGGTGGTTCCCGTCCCGGGGGGCCAGTCGCCGACTCGGGGGGCGCACTCTTCCCCCGCCCCCCTCTACCCTTTCCCGTGCCGTACCCTCGTTCAGGCCCTCGCTCGGGCCCCCTGCTCTCCTCGCTGACGCTGTGCGGTGCCGGCTGGCAGGGGGGGGGGGGAGGGCCTGTGAGTGCCCCAGGCAGCGGTTCAGGTCAGCGGTCAGCGGTTAGCGGGCTGCGGGGCAGTGGGCCTCCCCTCGCGCTCGTTGCCCCCGTCCTCCCTCCCACTGGACGTGGCGCGGGCCCCTCCGCCGCCCTGTACGGTGGGGGGGGTGTGGGTCGGGGGACCCGGCTCCGCCGGGGGGGGGGGCGTTCCGCGGCACTGTCCCCTTCCCATCCCCACGCGCCCATCGCCTGGGCCGACGGGGCGCGGCCGTCACCTGCGTCGTCGCTTGTGTGGGGGCTGGGGCGGTAGGGCCAGTGGGTGAGGGGGTTGCGCAAAGCCCGGGGGAGCCAGTTGTTGGCATCCGCATTCGTGATGCGGAGCACCGCCCCCTCCTCCAGGAAAGCCCGCCATGTCGGCTCCCTGTTGGGCCATGCCGCCCGATTCACCGCCCGGAGGACCCTCTCGTTGTTTTCTGGGGCCGCCCAACCCTCCAGGGGCACCTCCTGGTCCCCCCCGTCCCTCCAGAGGAGCACGGCATTGAAGGACTGGTTCCTCAGCCCCCCTGGTGGTCCCCAAGCAGGCTCAGCTCAGCCACCCGTACACCTCCATCGCCAGGGGGAGGGCCTCACCCCCCAGGGGGTCTGGGACCGTGTCCCAGTCCCGGTCTCAGGGCCGGGCCCCCTCTGCCCCCCGCGCCATCTCCCCCTGCGGCCCCTGTGCCTGCGGCGCGGGCGCCGCGCCCCGCCCCCCCGCCGCCGAGGCAGTGGCCATCCGCGCCGGCTCCGCCCTCGGCGCGGGGGGGGGGCTCGCTGGTGCTTGGGTCGGGGGGGTTTGGGGGGGATGAGGTCTCCGGGGTCGGGGTCGATGTTGTAGAGGTGGGCGTGGTGGTGGTGATGGTGGTGGGTTTGGTGCGCCAGGATTTGTTTAATGCCGAGGGGGATGCACCGCACCGGCTGCACGTCCAGCTGTGGGAGCGCCCCGCCCCCCGTCCCCCTCCATTCGCTCGGCCCTCCCCCCGTGGCTCCTGTGCCCCGTCCTCCCTGTCCCCGGGGGCCCACGGCGCCCTTGCCCTTGCCCTTGAGTCCCTTCCAGGCTCCGACGCCTTTGTCCCCATGTCCGCACAGCGCAGCAGACCAGTGCACTGCCCGCATCGCAGGTCGCGCATGCGCACTGTAGAAAAATCGAGATCACATTGTGTTGTAAGTAGCGCATGTTTTATTATAAAACATTATCGCTTGTTTTAGGCACCAAATGTCCTGTTTGTTAAATCAGCTGTGAATACGGAGTTGTTCTGCATGGTGCCGCCTGAGGGATTTGGGATCTCAGGGTTAACGTCAAGTCGTGGTACGTTACAATTTAACAAACTTGACCAGAACGATTTCGTTAGGCTGCATTGAGACGGGGGACGGAAATGCCGCGCCGCCGCTGTAAGATCAAGTCGGTTGACGAGATCAAGAGCTTGGACAGTTCCAGTGTGCGCCGGCTGTGCAGTTCGTCAGTGCCCGAGCGACGAGAGGAAGCGCTTCGTGAGGTTCTTCGGCGTGCGGCGCAGTGGGACCTTCCATGCCAGGAGTATGCAAGACGGCTGCGTCGATGGCAGCCTGAGGTGATGTTGCGCTGCTTGGAGGCGGCGCCGGAGACCTTTGTGTATGGGCCTGTTTGCGGTGAGTTTTGTCTTCCTGCTGGTATTTTTGATGGTGCGGCACACGGGGTGAGACAGGCAGAGTCGGCAGCGCTGCTGGAAGACCTTGACAACCTCTTGCAGGAGGGTTAGGCTGAGTTCTGCACGCAAGATTCTGACAGCGTTACGGCACGGGCAGCATCATGCGTAACACCACCGCTAATTTCTATAGCTACGACTCTGCAGCCGCCGAGTTCAATGGGCTGCTCGAGCTCGCCTTTGCCTCACGCAGTGCCTGTGCAGGATGTTTTGGTGAAACGCCGCGTTCGTTGTGGCAAGAAGTGGCGCCAACCAAGTTCAGTGTCGACGACTTTGTGACCAGGGCGACCGGTGGTGCATGTGAGCTTCGCCAGGATCAGCGACGACGCCGTGCAGGTTCGCCGAAATGAAGCAGTGCTGGTAAACCACGGCGCTGCCACAGAACTTAAAGGTTGTGTGTGTTTGCGTGTGTCAGCGCGCTTGCAGATATGCAGTGGATGTGGCACTCCACAGCAGTCACTGTCAGTAGGAGGACAGGTTAATAGTTTTGTTTTCCCCTCCCTTGGACTTTTGCTGTTTTGGGACAGATCCAGCTCAAAATGAGCTGCATGTCCAAAATGAGTTTACTGCCGCGGGCTTTTAGCCCACGAAACGCAGTGTTTCTGTGCTCCAGGGCTCATACTGAGACACACCTTTGTTTTGGTTTTTGACCCTTGCATCTCAGTGCGCAGTTTCAGATCCTCCACCGTTTGCTGGTGCGGTGAGGCGAGCATTCAGTCCCTTACTGGTTCCTATTCTTTTGTGTTGCAGCCCTGGACAGGCGTGGCGAACTTGTGCAGTGACACCTGTGAGTGTGGTGCAGGATTCGCCCAGCTCAGAGGTTGTACTGTGCAGGTACTGATATGCGCATGGTGAGTTATGCTGTTTGCTAGTTCTATCCGATCTTTATGCGTGCAAACAGGCACTGGGGGCAGCGCCCTGGAGGTTTACTGTGCAGTAATGCTGTTGCCTCGCGTTGTTCCGTCTGATTGCACTTGTGTGGCCTGGTTTAGCGGTTTACTTTGCAACGCTCGCTAGTAGTGTGTTACGTGTGTGTACTCTGCAGTTTGCTGTTGCACATGTTGCATAATGCGCACGTTGTTTATAATATTTGTCGCTGTTCTTCTGTGTGTTGTCTTTCTCTGCAGATCAGCAGATCAGATTTGGGGGGCCATCAAGCCATCAAGGCAGGCCAATCCCCCCCTCAAGACCCAGCCAAGCACCATACCCCTTCGAGATGCTCAGATGTTAAGTTGGCGCACAAGTTTTAAGATACGTCTGATATATGGGGCTTAAGTTCCTTGGAGGACCAGCAGCTTTGTTCATTAGCGTAAGGGTTTGTACCCTGTGGGTCAGTCCACATGCAGTTTTATTGTCAATTTGCTGCTATGTCTGTTTGTGTTGTGCTGTTCTTTTTATGCAACCAAACTTCTGAGCAGGGATTTTCTTTTTGGTGCAGGAAAAGTGGCAATGGGCAGTGAGTAGTTGCTAATTTTTTTTCCTGTATGGGGTCAGCAGGTAAAGAGGAACGCTGCTCCACCTAACCAATGGGTGGCCACCATTGGGGGATGGGCAGAGGGGCCTGGCAAGCCTCCTTTTTAGGTTGACGCCACAGGATGCAAATAGCTATTTTGTTTGTATACTAAACACACAAAGAGCCCCTGATACCAGGTGGAGTTCCATCGTTTGGCACCGGGGTGTTCTAGAAACTTTTGTGTGCTTGGTATTTTTTTTCTGAGTGCCTATTTTTTTTGTGTACATTATTGCTCTGTTTTTGGCATGCAGTGCACTGGCTGCCACTGTTTGTGTGTGTCAGCCAGCCCCTGGTCCCCTTGGACTGTCTTGGGTGGGCGTGCAGCAGACCAGTGCACTGCCCGCATCGCAGGTCGCGCATGCGCACTGTAGATAAATCAAGATCACATTGTGTTGTAAATAGCGCATGTTTTATTATAAAACATTATCGCTTGTTTTAGGCACGAAATGTCCTGTTTGTTAAATCAGCTGTGATTACGGAGTTGTTCTGCATGGTGCCGCCTGAGGGATTTGGGATCTCAGGGTTAACGTCAAGTCGTGGTACGCCCCTGTCACCTGCACCCTGGCCTGCACTGCCGGCGCCCGTATCCTTCCCGTGCCGGTGTCCATGCCCTTGGCTGCGCCCACTCTTGCTGACCGCGCCTCGCTCCATTCCAGGCGCTCCATGGCCGCCCGCTTTGGCGCCCTGCTCGCGCCCCTGCGTGTCCCTCCCGTGCCCTTGCCCTTTCCCGGCTCCTTGTCCCGCGTCGTGCCGTCCGCTGCCCGCGCTCTGTCCCCCTCTACTGCCGCTCGCCTCGGTACCCTGCCCGTGCTTTCGCCCTCGCTCCTTGCCGCGTGCGCCCAGGCCTGCCCCTTGCGTTTGTCCCTGGGCACTCCCCCTGTCGCCTCCTGTCCCCCGCTCCGCGCTCCCGTTGCCGGCACCCTGCCCCGCCTGCGCGCTGTCCCACCCCATCCCGGATCACGCGCCGGGCGTCCTGTTGCCGCCGCAGCTGCGGCAGCGTGACGCCTGGCTGCGTACGCTCGGGTGCCGGGGGGCGGACGTGCTGTGTCTGTCCCGTAGGGAAGGCGGCCTTGGGGGCGTACGGCTTGAGGGGGCTGGTGTGGGTGTGGCTGGGGTTGGCGTGGGCGCGGTAATTGGCGTCCTCCCTGCCCTCCGCTGCGGCTGCGGCGGCCCCCGGCGAGGCGTTCGGGGCCCGCGCCGGGTTCGTCCCCCGCGCTTGCGGCGTGCTGGGGACCGCGGCGTGGCCGGCCGGGGCGGTGGCGCGGCTCGCTGGGGCCGCGGTCTCGGCTCCTTGTGCACCCTCCCCGCCCTCTTCTGCGGCTGCGGCGGCTCGCGGTGATGCGCCTGGGCCCGCGCCGGGGCAAGCCCACGCGCTGGAGGCGCGCCGGGGGCCGCGGTCGGGGCCGCAGCGCGGCTTGCTGGGGCTGCGGTCTCAGCTCCCTGTGCGCCTGGGGCCCCCTCCGGTGGCGGGGCGGCAGGGCTTGCAGCCTGGGGGGCGGGGGCGGTCTCCTCTGCCGGCGCAGGTCCCCGGGTCGACGGCCTGGTGTCGGCAGAGGCTGCCCGGGGCTGCCCAGCCGGCGGCCAGACCGGCACCGCTGCCTCCGCCAGCCGCCGCTCCTCGCGCTCCGCGAGGGTCTCCCTGCTTGTAGGAACTGGAAAATGGATACGATACAGAAATTTGAAATTTTGGATTTTGAATTCGAATTCAGGGGGGTCCACGAATTCGAGCGAATTCGGGGCGAATTCGAATTCGAGCGAATTTGTGCGAATTGGAACCTGCATCCCTAGTGGCCGTGGGCTTTGTCTATTTTTCTGCCTCAGTGTGCGGGATCGGGCTCGGAGATTAGGGGCTGTGGGGCGTGGTTCGTGTTTGTCGCCTCCTGTCGTGGTTAAGCTTCGGTGGGGCCCGTGGGCGCGATTTGCGGGGTAGGCGGTTCAGGGAGGTTAGGCGGATATGACGGCTGCGGGCATGGGTTCGGCGCCGTTGGGCGGGGCGGGTCCCCGTTGGCGTGTTTGTTGGTGTCCAGCGGCTCCTGGTTCGCACGGATTCTTCTGGGCGAGGTCTGGCGTGCTGCTCAATGGCGGTGTCCTGCGGGGTACTGGGGATTGAGTGGCTGACTGCGGGGGGCGATGCTGCGCGTGGTCGTCGTGCCCGGTCGGGCCTCGGGCAGTTTGGCCAGCAGGTGGGGGCGCTGTTGCTGGCCGGTTGGGTGCCTCGGGCATGGTCCGGCTTGGTTGGGGCAGGTGTGGGCCGCTGTGGCTCGCTGTGCCTTGTGGCTGACGGGCCGGATTGGTTCGCGGCCTGGGGTCGGGGCTGCTAGGTGCAGCAGCCTGTGGTGGCAGGGAGTGTCGTTGGCGTGTGACCCAGGCGTGGCCCAGGAAGTAACCTCCAGTGCGGTTAGGCGGGGGCGCCCCAGGCCGGGGGTTAGGCGCCATGCTGTGTGGCGCGCTGGGTTCCGGGGGTGCTGCGGGCCCGAGCGGTGTCGGTACTGCTCGTATCCATGCGTTGGCGCTTGCAGGGTGGTGAGGGGCTGTCCATGCGTCGGGGTGTGCTTGGGGTGATGTCCCACAGGCGCCTTCCCTCCCTCCGCGTTGCCTGGAGGGTCTCCCCCAGGCGCCTGAGGAGATACAGGTGGGCCCCGGGTGCGGGGAGCTAGCGGGGGTGGACTCCCTGAGGATGCAGCGCATTGGCCAGCATGGCTTCCTATGCGTCCTGGGGCATCCATGCCCAGGCCGGCTGGAGTTGACGTTTCTCCGTCGTTGCCCTGCAGGGTCGGCGGACCAGGCCCCGGCGGGAGGTCTCTGCCCGGGCCCAATTTGCAGCTCCCACAGCTGTGTGTGGGTCCAGCGCTGCGACCAGGTTCCACGGGCGGGTCCGAGGCCTTGGACGTTTGCGTGGGCGTGGGCATGGGTGCGCGAGGTGGAGTCATGGGGACTGGCGGTGGCGGTGGGCCCTGGGGAGTCCTCAAAGTCCTGCGCAGCCAGGGTGCGCGGAGAGTGGCCGGGCGCGGGCGTACGCGGAGACGTGGATACGTGGATACAGACTCTGCCTTGGGGTCAGGTTGGGGTCCATGCCGGCCGCGGTAACGAGGCATCTGCTGCACGCGGGCAGACACCAGGGGCTGGTATGGGGCTCGAGACGCTGCTGGTTTCCCCGGGCGTTGCTTTGGCCCAAGCGGGGAGGTTGGCCTGTGCGCCCGGGTTGCGGGTTTTGGTTGGTATTTGGATGAGCTATGTTGCGCTTCTGCCGTGGTGTGGTCCGCCATGAAGGTCGTGGCGGCGGCGTCGGTGATTGCGGTGGGGCCTTGTGCTGGGCACTGTCTTTGGATGCCCATTCGTGGCAGGGGCTGGATGTGGCAAAGGATGTTCGCGGGGGGCTGCATTTGCGCTGTCGGCTTGGTGCCGGGCTTGCGCTTGGGCTTGGGTTTTGCTGCGGGTAGGGGCAGTGGTGTGGCGGCGGGTCGGTATTGCTGCTTGGCAGTGAGCTCGGGTGGTGGCTGGGCTTTGGGTTACGGTGTGGCGGCGGGTTTGGGTTTCGGCTGGGCTGCGGGTGCGGGCTTCGCTGGAATGCGCTACCGCCCCGCTATGCTGGTAGTTGCTGGTGGTTGCTCCCGGGTGCAGTTGGAGGTGTAGGACATGGAGGTGGGGGAGGGCGCGGGGTCCCGGACGCTGACGGCGGGTGCTGGTTGCTGGGTCCTGTGGGAAAGGCGGGCGAGGGTGCTCGTTCAGGCATCCGGCGTCTGCGCGCGCTTTCCGTCGCCTCCAGTGCGGGTGCAGGTGCCAGTGCTGTGGGTTGTGTCATGTGTGCTGCGTGGTGGTGTCGTGGAGTCGTCTTGGATGCACGGGTAGGTGAGCTACCTGGCAGGGTCCACGTTAGCTCCAGGACGACTGGGTCTGACTGCTGGAGGCAGTGAAAGCCTCCGAAGGAGGACCGCTGGGTGCCGGGCATGTCCTCCTCTGTGAGGTGGGGGTAGTCTTGGGTGGAGGTGCCCAGGCCCGTCCACAGCAGGGTCATGAGGCGGGCCACCACCATGAATGAGCAGAGCTGCATGGTGGTCAGGCGCGGGGGAATGGACCCCGTGCGGTTCACGGGGGCCTCCCCTTTTGCACTGAAAGGCGCCTTTTGTGGCTGGCCAGGCCGCGGAGAAAGGCTCTTGCGCGCCAAGCTTTTTCGGGGAGGGGAGGGAGCCGGAAACCAAGTTCAATCGCGGGCTGAGTACCGCTGCACGTTGCTGTCCTCCTCTGCCATATCCCAATGAGACTTGGCAGCCCCGTTATAGACAACCGCAGAGTTGGGGTCTCTCACTGATTTCCCAAGGCGGTACGGTTGCGGCTACGGGGTTAGAGCATGACGGCTTGAGCACGGGGGGTGGCTTGGGGGAAGGACTCATTTGCAGAAGTGACTGGTGAGTGCCAGTGTGGTAGTACTTATTGGTTGCGCCGTTTTAGGGCTGTCGAGGGCTGGCGTGAGAGAAGCGTGTAAGTGTGGCTTTTTCAAAGAGATGACACGTTGGACGAGGGTGAGGACGATTGTGAGTTTGTGCTCACGGGGGAGGGGGGGGTTGGTGCGAAGTACCTTGTTATGCGGGGAGAAGGGGCGGAAACGGGGGCGGTGGCGCCAAGGGGGGGTGCTGGTGGAGGGGGGGGGGGTTGAACATGTCCCGGACTGTGAGCGGCCGTTTTGGGGGGCAGGGGCTCTGGCTGAGGTTGGCTTGCGGTACTGCGTTTCAGCGATAGAGGCCGGACAGAACTTGGGGGCTGGCGGGCGTGTTTTCGAGATTTGGTGTGTGCCGCAGGGGATGGGGGACGGGGGCGCTTGGGAGGCTTGTGTGCAACTTTGCCTGGGAGGGGGGGGGGGGGGTAGGCGGGGGGGGGGGCGCTGCTGGGCGGTGTGTGACGTGCTGTAGGGCGACCAGGGGCGTCTTCATGTGTTTGGGCCCTTGGGGGGGGGGGGGCTGGGGGGGGTGGTCGTTTAGCCATTCCAGGGTGCGGTAGAGGGGATTGAGGAGCAGGGGAACACGAGCCATCAGGGCGAGTTGTAAGTCATGACAGTGTGCTTGTTGTCCTTGGCCGGAGGGCGGGGTTCCGAGTTTCCTGTACAGGGACATGGGGA
This sequence comes from Eutreptiella sp. 'Long Island Sound 2002', assembly GCA_964036045.1. Taxonomy (NCBI): domain Eukaryota; phylum Euglenozoa; class Euglenophyceae; order Eutreptiales; family Eutreptiaceae; genus Eutreptiella; species Eutreptiella sp. 'Long Island Sound 2002'. Next base: position 65,572,731 of record OZ038378.1, read on the forward strand.
CCAGCCCCCGGACGAAATTTCGCTTCTCCCCGACGTGTGTGGTCGCAGACCACCATTGGGACACCAGCGTGGTGAAGGGGGGGCGCCAGCATTGAATGTAGGTTTGCACCAGGTGTTTGCATGTTGGGCAGTGTGAGGCGAAAGAGATGACATCCATTGGTTGCGGGTCGGGGCAAGCCTGGCAATGGCGAGGGCGCAAGTCGTCGTGGAACGCAAGCGGTGCCATGAGGAAGTTACCGGAGGGCCAATTGAAAGGGAGGCCTTTGAACCATGAAGTGTGGTTCTAAAAATGGAAGCTGGACGGTGCGTGGATGTTTTCGTGTTTGTGGCGAGAGAGGCGTGCTTGATGGAGGTGGTAGTCAGTTTGTGTATGACGGGGAGGGGGCCTCTGGATATGCATCCTATCGGGGGGGGGGGAAGGAGGGAGGGGTCCCAGATCATCACGTGGGCGGCCCACTTTGAGTAAGCATCTGAGATTTCATTCCCTACGAACCCGGCGTGCCCCTTGATCCACCCCCAGCCCTGAATTATCCCTGGGCGTAGGGAGGCCTGGATGGACTGAAGAGAGGATTCCCATGTGCCGGCTGGCGAGCGTGATGGGAGGCCTGTGGGGGTGCTCGGAGAGAGAACACTGATGATGTGGAGGTTGTCCCCTAGCACGGCAAAGGTGAGGTGCGGGTGGGATGCAAGGGCCCACAGTGGGAACATAATAGCAGCCCAGAACTCCGATCCCTCTGAGGACTGGTATGGGGACGTTTGGCACAGCACCCATCTGGAGCCATTCTGAAAAAACAGGGTTGCCGCGGATCCGTAGCCGAAGGCGCCCGCTGAGCCATCCAAGTACACCCATGTTGTGCCGGGGGACGATGTGTGGAGGAGGGCAAGGGCTGCTTCGCGACCCCATTCTTCGAGGTCATCGGGGTCAAGGGAGTCAGGTTCATCTGGGAGCCGGTACAGCTCGCCATGCAGTGACGAATCAAGCAGGACTCCGCCGTGTGGCCCGGGGGGGGGGGTTGAGGATGTACTCTTGGAGGTGGAGAAGGGGGGGGGTAAGCAGTTCGTGGCGCGCCGCCAGTTGAGGGCGGACAGAAATTACTGGGCTTTGCAAGGTGTACCCTTTCTCGTTGCGGTGCAGGCCGGGGTCTTTGATGGTGTGGGTGGTGCCGTCCGAAAACTGGAGTGTGGCCCATCCTGTGTTCTAAAGAAGGTCCCTACCAGGACCGGCCCCTGCTGTGCCCCTTCCGCCTGTCACCCCTGCTGACTTGCTCCTGATCAGCGATTGCATTTCTCAAAATCCAGGGTCCAAAATACAAAAATATAGAAAATACAATCCTCCTTCAACCCTGAACAGCAACCAGATCCCACAAATACAGCAATAACCCAATCCACACTGCGGGCTTCTGTTCAGCACACCGGTCGTCTCACGGTGGCGGGCGTGTACAAGAATTGCACCAAAGAGGAAAGCTCTGAAATTGGCATATGAACACAAATAAGGCAAAGTTGGGGAAAGAGGTAAACATACACAGACTCAGCCATAGACCCCTCATTCCCTGGACTCAAGACCTTCCCTTGACTCACCAACATGCTGTCCTGAACCCAGTCAAAGAAGATGACTAAATGCCGTGTATCAAAAGTCACTACACAAACCCCAAAAATGTGTTCACTCCCAAGCCTCTAAATCCTAGCCCAATAGGGGAGGTGGCGTGTCATGGCCTGGAGTGGCACTCAGGACAATGCCCTACCCTGACATAACCTTGGTTGGACTTGGCTTGGAGAACTGCCCCATGAAGATGACCTCGGAACATGGCAAAATCGGGCAAATCACACCATTATGCCCAAAAGTCAATTATATACTCAAAAATGCATACGGCAAATATCCAAATGCTCCATGCATGTGTTAAACCGGAAAGTAGTATAAGAGGGTGATTTAGACCAAAGGTCCATACCCAGGAATATTCTATCATTGGCTCCGAAACCCCTCCGGTTATGTACATGACATGCTTCACAAGTCAACTCATGAATTTGAGGCCTAATTTTGTCAGGCCTGGTGTGCCAAGCCAAAGTGACCACGTGATCTGGCATATGGTGAGGTACAACACCGAAGCATATACCAACATATAAGCAACATACCATAGTTCACAGATCTCTAGGCACTTCACTGTTAGCCGACCAGTTGAGCACATAAAACACAAAAATGAGCATAAAATGAGGTCAAAAACATGCAAATAATACCAAATTCAAGATAATTACAATAGTATATAACTTCGCCCACCCATGGTATCAACATATGATTCAAAACACAATTGCTTGGGACCATTTGCAAACAATCCCCCCACTTGGATCCCCACATGGACGCATAGGGACACCTTTGAACCTCCTCCCAACACGCACCATAAAAATGGGAAAATTGATATTGGCGCTTGTGGGTCGCTCCGTAAGCCCTCCCACATGCACTATATGAGCGGTAGACTTAGTCTAGCGCTATGGAGTTCACCATTCTGACATGGGCGAAGCCCTTGCCACGTATGACTCCATATATCTTCCTACAAACGGAGATATATAACATGGGCGTGAGCATATCGAAGCACATACCATGCATATAACACATACCCCCAAAACGTGGCTCCCACCATGATATGCCATGCCCCTCCATGGACATAACTTCACGTTAAAAATACGTAGGAACCCGAAGAAAATTTCTTAGCAACCCTAACACTCATGCGGTACAATCGAAAGTCGCAATAAAATATTCGGTTGCACGGTCCAAGAGTTATATATCGCTTTCTACCCTCTTCACCATTATCCATTGCTATACCGGGCATGTGTACACACCAAAGGCGTTTGATGCTTCCTAAATTAAGTTGAGACCAAGGCGATATTGATATTCCTCGCCGTGAGCCGGAGATATGATTCTTCAAACTGGTCTCACGAATCACTTTTGTTTCGACTATAACTCGAAGCAAAATGAAGGACACAACAAAAGGAATGTTGATTCGTGATTGGGGAAAAATGTATGACCACTCGAGATTCATCATATCAAGTGCGGCGATGTCGAAGTCGAAATTCCGATTCTGAAAGTCTGGAAAAATCGGAATAATTTTTGCGAGTGTATAATATGAAAATTGCGGAAGCAACGAACCCTTTACTGATGAAATCTGACCCTTCATCAGGGTTTCCGCCAAAATATCTGTAAATAACAGTTAACCAATTGGTTACCGCCAAATCGCGAGCCAACTGACAGTCGCCGATACATTGACAATCAGAACGGAAGACTGAAAAATTACGCAAACTTTATGATAAAAAAACCCTGTTGATTCCTGATATTCTGATATATAAATCTCAGCTGGCGGCGCCTCGGTACTGAATATGGCCGCTCATAGCCGGAATGGCCAAACCTATCACACTATCACATTGGGTTAGGTCAGGTGGATGGGAGAGTATGATATCAGCCAATGGCGGCTTGCCGGCACATAGATACACACCCCAAGTGACCCAATGATGGCCACGGGGGTCCGAATCGGCTTCACCCCCCTTCTCAGAGCGTTGTTTCCGCTCGGAAGTCATTGAAGAGAGGACAGGCGGACCCCAATGGGCTCCACACCCCCCCCCCATGTCCCAAGGACACATGGAGGCCCCACACACGCCGTAAGCGTCCCCCACGCCCCAAGGAAGGGGTGACGACACTGATAATCAGTGCCCTACGCCATATCCGGTCTCCTTCTGATCTACAACATGGACCAAGGGGATCAAAGATAGAGAAACGTCGTCGGTCGACCTAAATAAGTATACCACAATGAAATATATATGTGGAGATCGAGTGAAGGGGGTATATGGCCAATGAAGGCCCAAACATCCCCGGATGAACGCCCTCACCCATCTCCCAAGCACAAAAACAAACAAAAATGCCAAGGGGGATCCATTACGGTGCTACTGCAGCCACCAAATGGACCAACACGTCCTTGACATCCAAGAAAATGTTCTTTTTCTTCAGATAATCCATGCAGACCGTGGTGTACCTCGGCACAAAGCTGCTCGGAGGCTCCCAGGAATCCCTGGATGCGGCGAATCCCTTCCAACAGACTTTCTAAAGCCTCCCCCCAGGCGTCCCCGGGTCCGGCTTGTCCGCCAGGATCCTCTCAGCGGTGAAGTCGTCGTCCTCACCCTCGTCGTCCGAGTCCACATCGCCGGCCGTGAACTCAAAGGTGACGGGACGTCCGCTGGGGTCTGGTGCTCGGGGACGAAGCTGGGTATGGTCGCGGTCCAGGATCTTGTTATCCCCCACACGAACCGCATACACATCCTGCCCGACCTTCCGCACGATTACCCCCGGCACATACCAAGATGCCTGCCGATGCCTGGACAGGACATCCTTGTGGTGCCGCTCCACCCACACGGTGTCTTGGAGAGCATACTTCTGGACTTTTCCCTGCTTGAAGTACTTGGCCCCCTTGTCATGCTTGTCCTGAAGTGCCTTGCACACCTTGGCCGCCGTGTCGTCCGCCTCAGCCATCATCGCGTTCGCATCCCGGGCCACTTTGCCATGGTTCAACCACGGGAGAGTGTGTGACACTCGATCCCGTAGGAACAGGATGCGATGGGGCGACAGTCCAGTGGGCCCCGGAAGGTCGTGGTTTGCCTGGAGTACTCTCCACAGCGAATTATACCAGTTCCGGCCCGGTTGGTCAATGTGCAGCTGGCGGAACTTCTCGAACACCTGCCGCCTGGCCACCTCAGCCCGGCCATTCGACCGGCTGTGGTACGCCACGGTCTTGGCGTGCCGAGTCCCCATGTGCTTGCAAATCGTCTTGAACCACGTCCCCACGAATTGACTGCCCCGATCGCTGCAGATGACCGCTGGGACATCAAAAATCGTCAGCCAATGCCTGATCATGGCATTAGCGACGGTCTTGGCTTGCAGCCCCACTCCATGCTTGTCCTTCTTGTCCTTCTTCTTGGACTTCTTGCCAGGGACCGCCACGATATACCCGCTGTGCCTATCTACCGCAGGGATGACACAGTCATAGGTCTCTCTTTCCATGGTGACCTCCGGCATGGCGAATACATCCATGGCCACGGACCGCAGAGGGGCCTCCGGTATAGCAGTATACACCGGGTTGCCCGCTGTGGAGTGGTTGGGGCTCTTCGTGGCCCGACACACGGCACAGTTGCTGCAGTACTTGTCCAGCATGGCGTAGTACCCTGGTGGGAACTTGAAGCGCCCCTCCAGGGGCTGCTGCATCTTGTCCCGACCAGGATGCATGAGCTGGGCGTTATGCCAGTTGTCAATGAGCTCCTCCATTCGGTTCTCTGGGACCAATAGCTTGTCCTTGAGGAACAGTTTGTCCCCATCCTCGGTCAAGCCCTCAGGCCATTCGTCGTCCGACGGGGCGCTCACGGCATTCCGGTAGTTGCTCCAGTGCTCGGATGCCGCAAAGTGATCCGACCAGTCCTCTGTGAGCACTGACCTGACTAGCTCTACAGGGGCCACCATCCATTGCTCGAGGGTTTCCTCTCGAATAGCTTGGACTCGGGCACCTCGGAACTTGGCAATTGTTCGTACGGTTTGCCATCACCACAAAGCACTTGACCCCCTCTTGCTCCATGGCCTTCTCCATCTCGATGATGCGCTTGGCCTCCTCGGTCTCCTCGGCGTCCCCATGGCTGGATATGTCCATCCAAGCCTTGCCCGCGGGGTAGGCCCATCGACTGAGGCAATCTGCCACAGTGGTGTCCTTCCCCGGGACATACACGACGCTGAGGTCGAACTTGGCGAACGTCTCATGCCATCGGGCCCTCCATGCCGCCGGTCCCGAGGGGGTGTCGACGTGCTCCTTGTGCCAGCTCTGCAAGGACTGATGGTCTTTACAAACCACCACCGGTTGCAATCCGATATGGCCAGACCACTTCCTGAGCGCAGAAACAATGGCGTATGTCTCCTTCTCCCTCGCGGTCCAGGTTCGGCGTTGGCCCTCGGCCAGGATCCGGCTCCAGAACGCCACGGGTACGTGTGACCCGTCGTCCCGGATCTGCTCGAGGACTGCCCCTACAGCATAGTCCGAGGCGTCCGTCCGTAGCACAAATCCCTTGTCCGGGTCCACCAGGAATAGCCCCAGTTGCCCCAGGAGTCGCCCTTTCAGGCGGCTGAACGCATCTTCGGCCTCAGGGGTCCAGGCAAGCTTCTTCTTGCTCCCCTTCCGGCCATCGAACTTACCCACCTGCAGCATCTTGTGCAGCGGCCCCGACAATTCTGCATACATCCGGACATAGCCCTAATAGTAGTTGCAGAACCCCAATACGACGTGCGCGCGTGAGACCGAAGACGGATTTTTTCTGTCCCCAGTCGCCGACGATTTTTTTTCTGCGTTATCGCAGGCTGCAGCGTTATTTTTATCCTTTTTCTTTTTCACCGCATTTTTCTGCCCTTGGTTCTGTGCAATATGAGTGATAAAAAAAATGCATCTTCTATGCCGCCGCCCAACCCGGTTGCCCGAGCCCGCTCGGTTTTGGCAAAGAAACCCTCCTCTCGCTCGATCTCTCCGAAGGCCTTGTCCTCCGGGGCTCAGCCTTTGAAGAAACCTCATGTATCTCCCATTATTGCAAACAAGAGCTCCATCATTGCTCGGCTCAAGTCCAGTGTCTCATTGGAGTCCTCGGACGATCCCTTCAAAGCCCCGAGAGATCCGTCCCTTCCTCCTTCCTTGCAAGATGGAAACAAAAGTGATGATGCTATAATTGCCGGTGATAGTGCTACCTCTTCCGGAGCACCAAAAAAAATGGATGCTAAAAAAAAGGACCCTATAAGTACCTCCGTGATCAACAAAAAAAATGACCATGTGCTTGTGCACGAAGATGATCAAAAAAAAGAAGGAGCCGATGTGCCCTCGGGTCCGGCCCAAGTGGACCTTACCGGCTCACATGTTGACCGGCGGAAGGAAAAAAAAGATGTCTCTCAAGGGAAACGTGGTAATGGTGATGCTCCTTCCGTCCCAAGTGCACCACCTCCCGGCCCTTCTTCTCTAGATGACGATGACATGTCACACCAGAGCTCCCGGAGCTCTAAGACACATGGTGATCCGAGCGGCAACGCCACTCCTCACAAGGTATTGCGTCGTGCCTTTTCCACTACTATGCTTCCCCACGCACATGCTCCTTTGAGTATGACTAGCTCCGATGCCCGCATGGGGGAAAATGGCGATGAACCCGAAGAGTCTCTACCAACGGTTCCACCTACATCCAACCCAATCAAACACGCAAAGGCCTTCACACCCCATGGCGCCCTGCCCAATGGATTCCCGGAGGCACGTGATTTAACGGTAGACGTCCAAGCAAACAAACTGCCAATCCGAGGCCAATCCCGTTTTTCAAGAATTGACTTGGTCTCCAATGATCCGCCCATGTACCTAGATAACATACCCTTGCCCCCGGCCGACCTATTGCGGTCTCTCTCCCCATCACCACAACTGCTACTCAGTGGTGACTGGCTACCCTACGGGGGCTTTTTGCGGTCCCTTTCAATTGCCGATGTCGGTAGCCTCGAATGGACCAAATTAATAGGACTCGTTTCTTTTCTTATGCTACCTGCATTCTCCCCATTTACCGACGAGGGACCGTTTTTGTCCCACAACACTTACGTCAAACACTTAGTAAATATGTTAAGGGAAGCCAAAAAACAGAACAAGACCACCACTGTGTGGCTTGCCTACACTTCTAGGTCGAATGTGCCCGGCGCTGAGTTGGCAACACTTCTTGACCGACGAATCGATTTGATTCCGTCACTACCCTTTCTTTTTCTCTCCGTCGTATGTCTGGTCATTCACTTGGGTCAGCGACATCATGAGACACTTGAAGTCATAGACTCACCATCATGCCACGACATGCCACTCATTATTTTCCAACTCACATCCGCACAACTTCCTAAAGGACACGTCCCTAAAGTTGTCGAATTTTATCCCCGCCTCTATGTCGCCGACCCCAACTCCGACTCACCGCTTTTTACCCCCGTGCAATCCCTGTTCCAAATAAGACTGGACGTGCCAAACGAGATCACACGCACCATTGACGGGGCGGACACCCATTGGAGCATAAGCGGGTCTCTCCCGCTCATGCTCCTTATTAATGGTCTCTCTCCGGACGACTCGTCCACCATCCTGCACAAACTCACAGCGCCCCGCATCACAAAAAGCCACTGGCCGGTCGCAGTGTCCTCCGCGACCGATGGTTTTAAAGTCTATGACTTTCACGTGCCGCTTGAGGTCCTCGCAAAATTTTATGAAGAGCAAATGGCTCTGGCGGATATGGACGTCCACTTCGGCCTACTCCACTCTTCCATTAAAGAGGCCTCGGTGATTGTGACGCACCAACCTCCATTTCGCAAAGGCGCGCCCAGGCGGAGCAAAATGCCCGCCAATGAAATAAGAACTGCCATTGAAATGAATCCCCATCTCAAAAAGAAATTGGAGTTTGTAATTTTCCTCAACAAATACGATGTGCTCGTAATGGTCAAGGAGGACATTTTACTCCAACCAACGATTCAAGAAATAGAGGAACTGGGGGACATGCTCGTTATCTCCGCAGTCACGCACCAACGAGTGCACGCCAGGGACGTTGTGCGCTCCGTAGAGGCCTCTTACGCCCTAGTCCGTTTTTCCCCGGCCTTTTCTGTGCCTGATGTATTACAGTCCGTTGCCACTTTTGGGCCAGTGCATTCCCATCAACTCTTCCAACAGGCTGGTCTTCTACTGATTAGATACCAGGCGAATGAATCCGCCTATGCCGCCTTCGGCGCGACGCTCCCAGGTCCTGTTTTCATTACCTCTGGCTCTGTTTCGATGGACCTGACGACTTCCCTTACTGATCGTTTGGAACGGCTCCGCCTTGCCCCACTCCCCCCCCCGCAACTGAACGAGTCCAATCTGGCAGCAATCCCTCCAATGTCGTCCCTAAACATCCCCGACATGATCCGCACCGCCCCTGACCTGAGCCATGTCTTTCCCCTCCCGTCGATTCAAGGCACTGATCAGGAGGACGACAGAATGACTGGACAGGTGAAACGCAGCCGAGGGGATGACGGCGAGACCCACTCTGAGGCCCTGTCCCAAAAACCCGGTTTTCGCCCACCCCCACCCGCATCCATCTACCTCCACCCAAGCTACATCTTCGCCTTTTTCCGCCAGGGCTCAGTCACGATGTCCAGTACCTGTTGACGTTCTGCTTCGCACCCCGCGACTGCTCGTCACGACCTACTCGGGGCTGTCCGACGCCTTGGTGGCCTGGTGCCCTCCCCCTTCCTTCACCCACACATGGTACTACTTCGTTGCCATTTTCGTTGGTGTTTTTGTTGCCGCCCGGCGTGCAGCGCGCTCCTATTGCGTCATTCGAATTTCTCTTGTGCTGGTACTCGCCCCTGCAGTGGCCCGTATCCTCGCCTTGTTGTCTCCCCCGCTGCCCCCAACACTCCCCCCCCTTCTCTCAGCATCAACACCACCGCCGTCCTCGTGCTCACTGTCAGCACATCTGGATTCGGCCTCAACGACTGCTGAGCTATCAGTTCTGCAAACGGCCGCTTCAGGTCTCACACCCCCTGCACACCCACCCCCTCCTGGCACACCACCCGCCCTGCCCTCCCACAACCGCCCCCCGCCCCCCGACCCCACCTCTTCCGCGCGCCCACAGACATACCCCACGCTCACCTACAGCTCGCTAAACGTCGGAGGGGTGGAAATTACACCCAACAGGCTGTGCCACCTCCTGGGTGGATACCAGCAACTCCCACACAATATCTCTCTACAGGAATATAGGCCCAGCTCACTTTCCACTACTCGGGACCACCAGAGGGTTGCCCGCTATTGGGGTTACCACCTCCTGATCAGTTCTCCCTCTTCAAAAGAAGGGGTTGCCTTGCTCATACACACGTCAATCGCACCCACCGCCCCGGTTATGAAGGTTCATATCCCAGGTAGACTGATCTCTGCACAACTCTCACTTCTTAGTGACCCCCTCCTACCTGAAGTCAACGTATGCTCCTTCTACGGCCCCCATAGCTCTAAGGAGCGCCCCCAGTGTGAGAAAGCCCTTGCGCCTCTTCTGCAAACCTGCTCTATAATCTTGGGTGACTACAACGGGGTCACACGGAGCACCGACACCACTGCCATTCAGCCTAACCTGTGGCCATGGCTTATTGCACGAGAACGTTCTGGAGCCATGGTCGACTTGGTGAGACCGCAATGTGCATCCACGCCTTACACGCGAGTACGCCGGTACGGGGGCACCAAAAGCTACCTGGACCGTGCTTACGGCTCTCGACTCTTCACCTCACTCTTCCGGGTGACTGACGCAGCCACCCCTGATTTTTCTGCCGTGAACGGCATACAGGATCATAACCCTGTACTGGTCCATACCCTACCCTGGCCCCAACACCGGCAGCCGGAACCACGCTGCGCCACGTGGAACAGGAGGGACCTATGCCATTATAAAAAAAAGGTTGCTGACCTCGCTGCGAATGTTTCGTACCCTAGGGACGCTTCGTCTGTTGAGGCCACCTATGCAGCTTTATCTGCATGCATGCTCGAGGCTATGCACGATACGAACTCAAAAAAAAAGGAGTTGCCAAAAAAAGATATTGATGTCACTGACTGGTCTGACATTGTGAGACAGCTTGCGAAACAGGCCAAGAGGCGGTCCAAAGTGTTTTACCGCAGGGTAAAGCACACTCTCCTCACCCCTCTCTCCCCCTCCACCCTGCCCACCCCCACACGCAAAATCCAGCGCATCCTGCAGCGCAACAACCCCTGGTCCGCGCGCGCACTCGACTGGATCCCCGACAGTCCACGATTACACGACCCTGAACCCCCCTCAGTCGATGAGCTCCGTGCCCTTGCACGTGCCCCCCGTCGCAAATCCCCAGGCCCTGATGGAGTGCCCCCCTACCTGTTGGCTTCGCTGCCCGACCATGTCTTTTCGGTTGTGCATCAGTGTGTTTGTCTTTGCTACCTCGAGGGTACCCTCCCTACGATCTGGTTGACTAGTGAAACCTTTTGTTTGTTCAAAGGTAAAGGGCAGTGGCAGGATCCCGACAGATGGGGACCAATCGCCATGAGCAACTCCATCTACCGTCTCATCATGAGATGGGTTTATAAATCCTTGTACCCCCTCCTCTCCCCCCACATACACAGTAAGCAGTTCGGTGGTAGACAAGGGGTGTCCACTGCACACGCCACACACACATTTCTCGATGACCTGGATGCGATAGGGTCAATGGAAAGCATCTTGGCTTTCGATGTTTACCATGCTTTTGATAGTCCGCCGAAGTACCTCATTTTCCACGTCTTGGATAGAATGGGCACCCCACTCAAGCTACTGCGCTTGATTTCTCTGGTGCTAGAGTTGGGTGCCACTTTCATTCGGGGCGCTCAGCATGAAGTCTTCAGGACCACGCATGGAGTCAAACAGGGATGTTCCATGTCCTGTTTTCTTTTTGTTATCGTTTTCGAAATCCCCCTGCGTTTTATGGAGCATCATGGCTTACGCTTTTCGGCCTTCGTCGATGACATATCCTCTCCTTCCCCCCCCATGCACAGTCAGAGCAATGCCACCCTGGTTCAGGAAGCGCTCAGTCTCATAGGGTGTCAGATTAACGTCATAAAAAGCGAAGCCCTGCCGATGGTCAAACCCCCCCCACCTGCCCCCACTCTACCTAAGTACCTACACCCCGTCTGTGCTGTGCAGGCCTCGACCTCGATATGGTCCACCAGAGACGCCAATGCTCCGCCTTGGGCTGATGTTTCTGAGCGACCTTTCAGAGGTGTCTCATATCTTCTGCATTTAGGGCACCCCCTGTCAGCCTCCCTACGCCTCTCCCCGGCTGTGCGCATCGTTGAGGAGAACTCAGGGCTCAACTAAATGAACTCCACGTGCACCCTATTCAGGCCCTGGACAGAGTCCATGTGGTGAACACCCTCGTCATCCCTAGGCTCCTCTATAGAACAGAATGCCTCCCCCTCTCTGCCACAGAACTACACCGACTCACCTCCCTTTTGGAACGTTTTGTGCTAGGAGTTGTGGGATTGCCGACGTTGATCGCTACAAAAACCCTGTACACGCATCGGTCCAAAGGACTGGGCATGGGATACTTCCCTGTCCTACATCCCACCCGCCTCCTGGACTCACTGCACCGGAACCCCTACCTGCAGGAATTCTCTGTCCACCCCCGCCTGCCCATAACCCCTTTTGTACTTTTCCAATCGGCGTTGGCCCTGCTTGGACCAGCACCAACGTTCACCCTCCCACCCGTTACCGTTACATGGGACGCCCACCGCCTTCAGCGCGAGGCCGTGTCTGTGATGTCGGTCTGTGGCTTGGTTGTTTACCTTCTACCCACTGCACTTCGCCCTGATAGCACATACACAGATGGTAGTAAAATGGGGTACCCACCCTCATCTGGTGCTGCAGCCATCATGCCCATTGGCCTTGTCGCAGTGTGCCGCGTCCCGGGGGTTCCTAATTCGTACAAAGCAGAGCTGGTAGGGTTGCTGCTAGGGTCCCATTTCTCGGCCGAGGGAGACCGCTTGAAGCTGGACTGTCAGGGAGCCATAGCGTCTACTCGCAGCCAACGTCGCCCCATCCGTCAAGCATATTGGGTCCAGGCTGTCAGAGAGGGCACCACCGCCAAATCTCAAAGCCCTGAATGGGTCGAGGGACACTGTGGCCATGAATTCAATGAAGCTGCAGACAAATATGCCAAGATTGGCACCGCCCTACCCTCCCCCCCCCCTGCCCGACCCAAAACCCCGTGGGACGTGGTGCGCCACGGTGAGCTGGTTCTGCCACCCCACAAGGTCTGGAGTCACGACCTTGCGCCCCACCACACCTACGCTGGTTTCCACCCCCTCTCCTGGAGGCCGCTGCGATTCCGGCGCCTGGCCTGGGACAAATGGCTATTTGGGCTGCAGTCTAGGCTAGGGTATGCCCACTATGCCACCTTCTGGTCTGGCAAACTGCCACCCCACGCATGCGCACACTGTGGACGCCAACACAACCTCAGTGTCCACGGGATGCTTGCACACTGTGCAGAGGACCACCCCCTGGTGTCCAAATGGATCGCTGCCTGGCCCCCCCATGCAAACGCCTCCATCTGGCGTCGGTTGGCCCAGAAGGCTGATTTACGCATCGCAGGACGCCTCGCTGTCCCTGTTACCCTTTACCGCTTCCTTGCCGCTAGATTGGGAGGTGTAACCGCTGCGAGGAAAGCCATTTCCCGTTTTCAGGACTCGGTACTCGATCTTGTCACAGCTGTGCTGGAATCCAGTGTCCCGCCCACCTCAAAACGGCCCAATGCCTTTTCGTCTCGAGACTGAGATGCCCCTGCCACGATAGTTTAGTGCCCCTGCTTGCTTGTGCCCAGTTATTCATTCCTCTCTCTCCTTTCTCAGGCCAGCCTGCCGCACTCTTCGCCATCGCTTTGGTGCTGAGCTTCCCCAGACCTGAGGCGACCTCCTTAAGCTAAATGAGTCAATGCCCCATGGCATATACTTACTTCAGGCCTTTCACCATTCGACCTCATTCTCTGTTTCCACCTGAATGTCTTGTTTTGCCCTTGTGCTGAGTTTGTGGTCAACCCCTGCCCTCCTGGTTCACCCTCATCCAGACTGTCTCCCCCTCCCCCAGTACTCCTTTTGGCTATTTTTCGCAGAGGGATCCCCCCTGTTTGGGCTGGCTGCCCACTGGGGTCAGCGGTGCGTGTGGGGAGCCTCCCCTTGTCTATTTTTTCTCCGAGGCTCTACCACTGTGTGGCCGACCAGGCAGTGACCCGGACACGTAACACCTGGAAGGGCAGTGGCACCCCCGAACCCACGCAATCCCTGTCTGTACCCCCCACACCAGCACATAGGCACCCTTCTAGGTTTATGCTTGTTCCTACCCACTGTACACTGTTTTCTGATGAGATGGGAATCCTGTTTTGGGTTGCTGCCCACGTGGGAGGTACCCCTGGTTGCTGCGTTGCCCTAGCGGCTTCGCGAGAGGGCGACAACCCCCATGAAACCCCCATGTACACTTCTCTTTTTGCACCGCAACAATCTCTGCCCCGCACGTCCGAGCGGCCATCCCCGTAGCCCCTGACCCTGCCTTATGGGATGAGGTTATAAGTTGTATGATGGGCTGGCCCTCTCCTGATATGGACATTCACGTGGGACTCAGATCGTGTATTATAATAAAAAATAAAAAAAAATAGTTGCAGAACCCCATGAAGGATCGGAGTTCGCTGATGGTCTGGGGCTTCTCCCAGTGGTGCAAGGACGCCAGCTTCGCAGGCATGGGACGGCGTTGCCCGTGACCTACCACGTGACCAGCAAACTCCACTTCCTTCACGAAGAGTGAGGCTTTGGTGGGCTTGCACACCATGTTGTGCTTGTCCAGCTCGCTGAGCACTCGGCGCAGATCCTTCTCATGCGCTTCGATGAGGTCATCCTCAGTCATGTTCTCCGTGCCGGACCCGATGATGATGTCATCCACAAAGGGAACGGCACAGTCCGAGACAGGACCGAGTAGGTCCTCCATCATGCGCTGGAAAGCGGCGTTGCCATTCTTGGCGCCCATAGGCACCACTTTCCACTGCATGGGCCCCAGCGGCGTCGACATCGCTGTGCAGGGCCTGGAGTCCGGGTGTAGCGGTATCTGGAGATAGCCGTGTTTCAGGTCTAACACCGTGAAAATCCGCTTTTTCTGTTGTTTTTGGAGGATGGAGTCGATCAGGGGAATCGAGTACGAGTCGTGCTCGGTCTGCTCGTTCAAACCTCTGTAATCAACCACCAACCTCCACTCGCCCTTCTCCTTCTTGGGCACGATGAAGGCTGGGCTGGCGCACTCACTGTCAGAGGGTTCGATCCATCCCCGTCCAATGAACTCGGCCAACAGCTTCTTCATGGCCTCGGCCCAATCACCCTGAAGTTGGTACTCCCGATGACGATAGATCTTGGGGTTCGGCTTCAGCTTGATCCTCGCTGTGCCAAACCTCCCACGATCTGGAGGGTTCTTGTTGGCGACGCCACTGAAAAGCCGCGGATAGGCATTGATCAGCCTCTCCTTCAGCTCAGCGACCTTCGGGTTCTCCTGGGCCTCCTCAGCCGCTTGCTTCGGTATCGATACAACCGACCGCACTGCGTTATAGGCCTCTTCTTGGTCCGAGTCTGATTTCTCCTTGTCCGATATGCCGTCTTCATCGTCGTGGGGCGCGCTTCCCATCGAGAATCTTCGAAAATTTGCGGCATCGGGCTGGTTCTTGTTGCTCTCGGCCCCCATTCTCCGAAAATCCCACGTCGGCGGGTCCGACCCAACAGGACCATCATATTGGTCCGCGATGTGATCCATGACCCTTGCCACGAACTCATCCTTCTTGTACTTGCCGGTGACCAACATCTTGTCATCCCACCAATGCGGAGATGTGACCATGGCCCGCCTCTTCTTGGCTGCCACACGGTCGTGCATCCCCATCCGCATGTAGTTGACGACGTCGTCGATCTCGGCGTGGGACAGGACGTCAATGCCATCAATAGGCTTATCCGTCCCCTCCTACGGCTCAAACATGACCTTCATGGGCACCGCCTCCACCCTACGGATGAATGCTTCATCACCTTTGGGCTGGGCCTGCGCCCCATCCACCAGGAAAGCCTTGGTACCCCACGCTTGACCCGGCGAGGGCATTGGTACACCCTTGGCGTCGATGAACAACTCCTCTTCTGGCCCGAATGACATCTCGTTCAGGGTGATGGAGTCCAGCGTCGACTTGAGACCCTCCAGCGGACATGGGGTTGATCCTATGCCGGTTATGACCAGGATCCCCTTCGCCCTATCCGCGATGATCTTCTCCACCGTACGTCTGGTATTGTCCAGGGAGCCATGCCAATACATGGGCCCCCACTCCTTCAAACCCCAATGCCTATGCCAGGCTGAGTCTCCTCGATGCCAATGCCTCCTACACTTCCGCAAAAGTGGGGCATCCCGGGAAGTGAAGACGTCCGTCTCGGGCGCTTCGGCTCCCAGCGTCTGGATCATCCTGTCATACACCTGCGGCGCCATTCCACACTCTGTGAGCTGAACTCGGCGGTCTCCTCTGGACCTGGCACCCACAGCTTGCACCGCTCGGACGATCCGATCCTCTTCCTCAGTATTCCATTGGGATGATCCGCATGCATAATCCGTGTGGAGCCATGTGAGGCATTCATCATCCTCCCGGACCAGCGTTGCGCGATGGGGAAGGGCCTCAATGGCATTTGCCACCATGAAGTCATGCCCCATGATCATATCCCAGTCTGTGATGTCGGCCACATAGAAGTTCCCGGATAGACTGCTTCTCTCTGGCCAAATCAGGGCGGTTCAAGCGCTCATGTTCCCAGAACTCCATACTGATAGTGGCCTCATGGGTGCCACCACCCATGATCTCTCCATTGTCCACCTTCAGGCGTACCGGTCTCCCGCTGGGCTGCAGGGATTCCTCCCTGAACAACCCTCTCCGGACCAGGCTGACCTGGGCACCCGTATCCACCAGAACATCCACCACCAACTCCTCTTGTCCGCACCGTACACCCACCTTCAAGTGCAACTGCCGCTCGTCGCCATGCGGTGTATGGACGACTCTCACGGCATGCAAGTCTAGCACATCTGGGTGCATCAGGACTTCGAGGGTATGGTCACGGATGGTGTAGATCTTGGGCTGGTCCTGCCCGTCCACGGGGCTCTCCGTGGTCGCTCCTTCCTTCTTGCCACGTCCCTTGCCCACATTAACTTCCCTTGGCAGGGCACTCCAGGGGTTGGGAGTGGCGAAACTCAGTGGTTTTGGCTCTTACGGAGCGTTCTTCGGCACCTGATGTGCTTTCGCTTTCTCTGGGATTCCACTGATTTTCAGAGGAGAGACCTCCGAGGTCCCACTCCTGTGGGGGCTCCTCTAGACATGGCCTGCCGCAGCTCCGTCCTGCTGCGATCCGCTCAGACTTTGTCCACCAAGTTGCTGGGCTTTGAGTTCCTTCAACGTCCTCAACGTGTCCTCAGCAACCTCCTCGATCGACCTCACTCGTCGGTCTTGGCCAGGTCCACCACCATAACCTCTTCTGCTGCCTTTCCCTTGGCCTTTGCCTTGGCCTTTTCCCCCGTCTCCGCCCTTCGCCTTCCAATCGGCAATCCGCTGCTCCTTGGGCTTCATCTCAGGGTGGGCGGCGAAGTAGGCCTTCTTGTCCGCCTCATACACCTTGCACTGACGGTGGTCATGTGCATGGTTGTTTCCCTTGCCATAACAGACCCAGCACCCGTCGTGCTCAGACCTGTACTCCCGGAACGAGAGCGGTGGGTTCCCGATCCTCCTTGGCTGTTTGCCCTTCTTGGGTCCCAACCGGTTCCATCTGGACTGATCCTGCCCATGGTTCCTCACGTTGTGCGCCACAAACGCGAAGAAACGGGCCTCCTCGTGATCCTCCCGGGACCCGGTCCAGTGGTCTAGGCCACTTCCACTACCATCCTCCGCGGAGTTGGCCTTGTCCTCCTGGATCTCCCGATGATGGCGGTCTTCTCAGTGGCCTCGTTGTCCATGACCTTGTCGATCCTGCACGTGGGCCTCGTTCTTCGCATTGCGGCGGTTTTTCAAGTAGGTACAACCACACCCACGCAACAAACAAACCAGCACAGCACCGCAGGGCAGCACGGCACCGCAGGACACGGCACAGGACGCAGGACACCACAGGACAACGCACAGCACAGCAAGACACCACGACACACCAGAGCAGCACCACCACACCGCAGAACGCCCAAGGAGACACCACAACGCACAGGGACACGCCACAGCACGAGGCACCAACAACAGCGCAGACGACACTGGCGCCGCACGACGGGCCGCAGGAGGGCAAAGCAAACACAAACAGCACCGCAAAACGACAGCAGAGCACGACAGCACAGGACCACACAACAGCACAGCGCCACAGCACACGACACAGGGAAGCAAGGCACCACAGCCAGCACAACAAGGCACCGCAGCGCACAGAGCGGAGAAGACAGGGAACGCACAGCACGATGAAAAGAGCACCACAGCACGCAGACACCACCACCGGGCAAAAAACAGCACAGCCAACCAACAGCACAACACAGCACAGCACGACAGCCCACAGGAGGGCAAAGCAAGCCCCAACAGCACCGCAACACGACAGCAGAGCACAACAGCACAGCACCACGCGACAGCACAGCACCACAGAACACGACACAGGAAAGCAGGGCACCACAGCAAACCACACCAACCACAGGGAAACAGACCACGCGGCCAGACAGGGACACCAAAACACGCCACCAGCAGACAACCACGGGCCACCAGACCCAGCACCGCATCACGGCACACCACAGCACCAGGCGCCAACAACAGCGAGCACCACACGAACAGCACAACGCGAGCGCACCAGCACAGCGAAGCACAGCACCGCACAAAGCGGAGAGGACAGAGAACGCACAGCACAGCACCCCGGGACACACACAGCACAAAGCAGAGCGGCCAACAACAGCACGCACCCCCGCGCCACGACAAAACACACACAGCACGGGGGAACACCGCAAAACGCAGCGCCGCAGAGCACAGGGCCCCAGGGCAACGGGCAGCGCCAGAGGGCACGGCGCAACAAGCAGCAGCACCCAACGAGCACAACACGGCACAGCACCGCACCGAGGGACGCACAGCACAAAGCAGCACACGGCACACAGCACCGAGCGGCAGCGACGAAAACCGCGAGACAAAAAGGGGGAAGGGGGGCAGCAACCGACGGGGAGCAAGCACCAGCCAGGCGGAAAGCACGAAAGAGGGACAAGCGCACGGAGAGCCGAGAGGCGGAAGGCCAACAAAGCAAACAACGCACAGCGCCGAGGCCCAGGGCACCCGGGGCCGGAAACCAGAGAAAGCCAGAGACAACGGGGCCGCACAGAAGAAGAAGGGGAAGAAAAAAAGAAAAAAAAACAACACCAAGGCACCAAGCAGGAGCGACGAAAACACCGAGACACAAAAAGGGAGGGGGTGGGGGGAGAAACCACCAAAGAGCAGCCAACGGCCAAGCAGGAGACACAAACGACGCGCGAGCGCACGAAGAGGCAGGCAGCGGGAGGCCGAGAAAAACAACCAAAGAACGGCGCCAAGGCAACGAGGAACGGCAAGGGCAGCAAGAGAGCGGGGGGCAACCCCAGCCCGGAGGGGGCCAAGCAAAGCAGAAAGACAAAGCGGCCAAAGGAAAAGGTGAGGCGCACCACAACGTGCCCGGGAGGCCGGCCCGCCCGACCCGGCCACAAAGAGCAAGCACACGCACGCCAGCCGCCGTCCGGATGGACGAGTGCGCGCCCGGAGGGTACCCAACCCCTGCCGGCAACGAACAGCCGCCGTCCGGATGGACGAGTGCGCGCCCGGAGGGTACCCAGCCCCTGCCGGCTACGAACAGCCGCCGTCCAGATGGACGTGTGTGCGCCCGGAGGGTACCCAGCCCCTGCCGGCTACGATAGCCGCCGTCCGGATGGACGAGTGAGCGCCCCGCAGCGGCACCCCACACAGCAACGCAACACACCGAGCGGGCACACCGGTGAACAGGAGCCAGGAGGCCCAGGACACCGCACACGCAACACAACACATCGAGCGGGCGCACCGGTGAACAGGAGCCAGGAGGCCCAGGACGACGCACACGCAACACAACACACCGAGCGGGCACACCGGTGAACAGGAGCCGGGAGGCCCAGGACGCCGCACACGCAACACAACACAGCGAGCGGGCACACCGGTGAACAGGAGCCGGGAGGCCCAGGACGCCGCACACGCAACACAACACACCGAGCGGGCACACCGGTGAACAGGAGCCGGGAGGCCCAGGACGCCGCACACGCAACACAACACACCGAGCGGGCACACCGGTGAACAGGAGCCTGGAGGGCCAGGACGCCGCACACGCAACACAACACACCGAGCGGGCACACCGGTGAACAGGAGCCGGGAGGCCCAGGACGCCGCACACGCAACACAACACACCGAGCGGCCACACCGGTGAAAAGGAGCCGGGAGGCCCAGGACGCCGCACACGCAACACAACACACCGAGCGGGCACACCGGTGAAAAGGAGCCGGGAGGCCCAGGACGCCGCACACGCAACACAACACACCGAGCGGGCACACCGGTGAACAGGAGCCAGGAGGCCCAGGACGCCGCACACGCAACACAACACACCGAGCGGGCGCACCGGTGAACAGGAGCCGGGAGGCCCAGGACGCCGCACACGCAACACAACACACCGAGCGGGCACACCGGTGAACAGGAGCCGGGAGGCCCAGGACACCGCACACGCAACACAACACACCGAGCGGGCGCACCGGTGAACAGGAGCCGGGAGGCCCAGGACGCCGCACACGCAACACAACACACCGAGCGGGCACACCGGTGAACAGGAGCCGGGAGGCCCAGGACGCCGCACACGCAACACAACACACCGAGCGGGCACACCGGTGAACAGGAGCCGAGAGGCCCAGGACACCGCACACGCAACACAACACACCGAGCGGGCACACCGGTGAACAGGAGCCGGGAGGCCCAGGACACCGCACACGCAACACAACACATGGAGCGGGCGCACCGGTGAACAGGAGCCGGGAGGCCCAGGACGCCGCACACGCAACACAACACACCGAGCGGGCACACCGGTGAACAGGAGCCGGGAGGCCCAGGACGCCGCACACGCAACACAACACACCGAGCGGGCACACCGGTGAACAGGAGCCGGGAGGCCCAGGACGCCGCACACACAACACAACACACCGAGCGGGCACACCGGTGAACAGGAGCCGGGAGGCCCAGGATGCCGCACACGCAACACAACACACCGAGCGGGCACACCGGTGAACAGGAGCCGGGAGGCCCAGGACGCCGCACACGCAACACAACACACCGAGCGGGCACACCGGTGAACAGGAGCCGGGAGGCCCAGGACGCCGCACACACGTAGGGCGGCCGGGGGACAGGAAAGAACCAACACCCCATGGGTCGGACACACTGGGGCGACCCAGCCGACCCACCGGGCCAGTGGCAGGAGCGGTACTCCAAGGCTGCTGGTCCGAGCCCGGCCAGGCTGCATCGGGGACCATGGCAAACGTCACCCGGAGCCATGGATGCAACCGGTGACAGGCGAGCCGGTACACAGTCCAGGAGGGGGTCGCCTGCCAAGCGGAGCGGCCCCGCAACTCAAGCCACAAGGGTGAGGCAGTCGTACCGTAGACAAGCGGGAGCAAGACCCCTTGTGGTGAGAGATACTCCACACGGCTGGGCAGCCCCCAGAGCTGCCGCCAGAAGGAGGGGGCATGTGGTCCTACTCATGGACACATGTGGGGACACCCTCCCACCTGGGACACATGGACCGGGTGGCCGCGACAATGCCTTCCCAAGCACATGCGGGAGCGGCTCAAGAGGCACCTAACATAGGGCAGTGGGAGGGACAGGACGTCCCCTTGGTAAGACCTTCTTCCTGCACCGTCAAAGGAGGCATCCCGAGCTCCCGAAGATACCTACCTACCTACCTCGATCCTGCACGTGGGCCTCGTTCTTGGCGTTGAGCTTCAGCTCCACCGTGATGTACTTCACGATCTCGTCCAGGCTCATGCGGGCGAAGATGACCTGCATCCTCAGCGGCTCTCCGCGCCTCCACTCCACGTTGTTGAGGCGCATCAGCCTTTGCCCCATGGTGTCGCCTAATACCTCCACGTAGACGGCGTTCTTCAACCCCATCATTCGGCTGGGCTCGCCGAGGTTTCGCCGGAAGAACTCCATTATTCCGGCGTGGGTGTCCTCCGATGCCATGATCCGTACGGCCACGCGCTTCTTTGCTCTCTTCTTCTCTTCATCCTCCACTCTTCTGGTCCAGTGCCCGGGGAGGACGTCCTTCAGCAGGTGGCGGATCTCGCTGGCCTCATTCCAGTCCTCCACCAGCTTGAGGCTTCTTCGGTACTTGCGGATGTACCGATTCCATTCCCGGACCCTCAGTTCCCCGCGCTCCAGCGGCAGCGGAATGGACCACAAATCCTCCAACTTCTGGTTGGGGGCGTCCACTCGCTCTTCGTCCTCCAGCCACTGGAGGCAGGCTTGCTCCGTCTGGATCACTCCCTCACGGATCTGATCCCTGAGCTCCTCCCTCAGGTCCTGCGCCAGCCTGTGTGGGAATGTCCGACATACCCTCTTGTCCCTTGGCGCTCCCCTCATCTCGGCGACGACCTCCTCGGCGAAGTCCTCCCAATCCAGGATGAAGTCATCCAGGTTGGAGGGGTTGCCATCGTAGTAGGGAATCTTGATTCCCTGAGGTCGTCAATCCTGATGGCGTCTCCGACATCCGCAGCCACAACTCCACCGAGACGGATACCACCTGTGGCCGGGGGCTGTGAGTACACTCCCCGTACATCCCTCTCCTCCATGGAGTGTGGTCCAGTTGGGCCTGAACCCATGGGGTTTGGAATGCGGGAAGGACTTGCTCCACCGGCCGTCCATATCCCCGTATTGGGGTCCTTCGCCCACAGGTTTCCGCCTGGATGACCTCGACCATGTCCGTCGGCGCTTCCCATGGTTCGCCCCTGCATGGTCTGGCTCTGGATCTCCTCTTCCGCATAAACTGCATGCGCAGTCGTAGTGATCGGTAGATCCTGGGCGGCATGGGACATCTGTACCGTCAGGCTCCTCGGGTCCGTGGTTGCGCGCCCTTCCCGCATGGACCCAGCCGGTGCCGTTTGCTCCCCGAGCATTGTGGATTCGCTGAACATGGGAACAAACGGCAGCGCACCCGGGTCAACACGCGGAGGCGCGTAGGGTGCCTCTGCAGGGCCGCCCACCGGTTTCTCCATGGCGCCCCTGAGGGTCTTAACCCGCTTCACCAGCTCTGCCGCTGCCGGCTTTGCCGGGAGCTCCGGACCCGAGGTGAGGGGCTGTGGCTCCTCTAGCCTTTTCAGGCGTCCCGACATGTCCTCCACCAGGTGGGGGAGGCTGTCCACCACTCGCCGCTGCTTCTCCAGGGCCAGCTCCAGATTCTCCTGGTACCGGTCCTGTTCCGCTCGCAGCTCCGCCATGTCTCTCTCCGCGGCCGACTGGTCATCCAGGATCCCGGCGACGTCCTCCTCTAGGCCATCCTTCGCGTTGTCCAGGCGGTCGAGGCGATGCACGATGGCGTCCATCCCCATCTTTGGGTACTTGCCCATGAGGAAGGACACGTGCTCGCAGTGGCACTCAGCGTGCTTTCCACCTGATCCGGCGCATCCCGCGGTTCCCGGCGCCTCGGACTCCTCCGCCATGGGTGTGTCGCCCATGCTATCCCGCGTTGGCTCCGTGTGCCGGGCCACAGGCACCGTTCTGGCTCTGGCGGGCCTCTCCAACGCCTCGGCGTCATGCTCCAGGCTGGGTTCTGGGGCCGTGTTCGCCCTTGTGGGCGGTCTGGCCGTCTTCTCCGACTCCGAAGGTTGCTCATAAGCTGTTCGATAGCCCTCGGAGTGCCCCTCGGAGTCCCACAGCCTGACCAGGCTGGGGTCCCTATCCATAGCCCCGGCGTCCCCTGCCGCGGGCTTGGGTGACCCGCGCTTCCGGTAGCGCCGGGCCCGTCCTCCACTGCTGCCTGAATGGCAGGTCTCCTCAGAGTCCTCCGCGGCGGGGCGGAGGTTGCATGCCTTTTGGCAGCGACGCTCACACATGGAGACCAGGTCCTCCATGTCAAGTCCTCCTCTTCCCGAACGTCGTACTTCTCTTCGGGCTTCAACTTCCGGAGTTCGCCATGCTCCTGAGCGTCTCGGCTCTTCTCTGGCTCCAATCTCCGGCGTGGTCTCCACCGAGTCCACAATACGCACCCGGGGCGTACTTGGGCAGGGCTCATAGGGGCCCAAATGCCCGGGTCGGCGGTAGGTAGGGGCAGCAGGTACACCTCTGCTACCATAAAGAAGGTCCCTACCAGGACCGGCCCCTGCTGTGCCCCTTCCGCCTGTCACCCCTGCTGACTTGCTCCTGATCAGCGATTGCATTCCTCAAAATCCAGGGTCCAAATTCATAAAATTTAGAAAATACAATCCTCCTTCAACCCTGAACAGCAACCAGATCCCACAAATACAGCAATAACCCAATCCACACTGCGGGCTTCCGTTCAGCACACCGGTCGTCTCACGGTGGCGGGCATGTACAAGAATTGCACCAAAGAGGAAAGCCCTGAAATTGGCATATGAACACAAATAAGGCAAAGTTGGGGAAAGAGGTAAACATACACAGACTCAGCCATAGACCCCTCATTCCCTGGACTCAAGACCTTCCCTTGACTCACCAACATGCTGTCCTGAACCCAGTCAAATAAGATGACTAAATGCCGTGTATCAAAAGTCACTACACAAACCCCAAAAATGTCTTCACTCCCAAGCCTCTAAATCCTAGCTCAATCGGGGAGGTGGCGTGTCATGGCCTGGAGTGGCACTCAGGACCTTGCCCTACCCTGACATAACCTTGGTTGGACTTGGAGTCGATTGGGCTTCGAGAACTGTCCCATGAGGATTACCTCACAACATGGCAAAATCAGGCAAACCACACCATTATGCCCAAAAGTCAATTATATACTCAAAAATGCATACGGCAAATATCCAAATGCTCCATGCATGTATTAAACCGGATGGTAAGATACAAGGGTGATATATACCAAAGGTCCATGCCCAAGAATATCCCATCATTGGCTCCGAAACCCCTCCAGTTATGTACAGGACATGCTTCACAAGTCAACTCATGAATTTGAGACCTAATTTTGTGAGACCTCGTGTGCCAAGCCAAAGTGACCACGTGATCCGGCATATGATGAGGTGCAACATGGAAGCATATGCCAACATATATACAACATACCATAGTTCACAGATCTCTAGGCACTTTACTGTTAGCCGACCAGTTGAGCACATATAACACAAAAATGAGCATAAAATGAGGTCAAAAACATGCAAATAATACCAAATTCAAGATAATTACAATAGTATATAACTTCGCCCACCCATGGTATCAACATATGATTCAAAACACAATTGCTTGGGACCATTTGCAAACAATCCCCCCAGTTGGATCCCCACATGGACGCATGGGGACACCTTCGAACCTCCTCCCAACACGCACCATGAAAATGGGAAAATTGATATTGGCGCTTGTGGGTCGCTCCGTAAGCCCTCCCACATGCACTATATGAGCGGTAGACTTAGTCTAGCGCTATGGAGTTCACCATTCGGACATGGGCAAAGCCCTTGCCACGTATGACTCCATGTATCTTCGTACAAACGGAGATATATAACATGGGCGTGAGCATATCGAAGCACATACCATGCATATAACACATACCCTCAAAAAGTGGCTCCCACCATGATATGCCATGCCCCTCCATGGACATAACGTCACGTTAAAAATACGTAGGAACCCAAGAAAAGTATCTATGCAACCCCAACACACATGCGGTACACTTGAAGTTCGCAATAAAATATTCCGTTGCACGGTCCAAGAGTTATATATCGCTTTCTACCCTCTTCACCATTATCCCTTGCTATACCGGGCATGTGTACACACCAAAGGCGTTAGATGCTTCCTAACCTAAGTTGAGACCAAGGCAGTTCCAACCCAATTCTCGATATTGATATTCCTCGCCGTGAGCCGGAGATATGATTCTTCAAAGTTGTCTGACGAATCACTTTTGTTTCGACTATAACTCCAAGCAAAATGAAGGACACATCGAAAGGAAGGTTGATTCGTGATCGGGGAAAAATGTATGACCACTCGAGATTCATCATATCAAGTGCGGCGATGTCGAAGTCGAAAATCCGATTCTGAAAGTCTGAAAAAATCGGATCAATTTTGCGAGTGTATCATATGAAAATTGCGGAAGCAACGAGCCCTTTACTGATGAAATCTGACCCTTCATCGGGGTTTCCGCCAAAATATCTGTAAATAACAGTTAACCAATCGGTTACCGCAAAATCGCGAGCCAACTGACAGTCGCCGATACATTGAAAACAAGAATGGAAGACTGAAAAATTACGGAAACTTTATGATAAAAAAACCCTGTTGATTCCTGATATTCTGATATATGAATCTCTGCTGGCGGCGCCTCGGTACTGAATATGGCCGCTCATAGCCGGAATGGCCAAACCTATCACACTATCACATCGCGTTAGGTCAGGTGGATGGCGGCTTGCCGGCACATGGATACACACCCCAAGTGACCCAAAGATGGCCACGGGGGTCCGAACCGGCTTCAGTTCACCCCCGTGACTGTTCCTAGGTGGAACCCTAGGTCCTGGGGTGTTCGTTTTAGCCTGTTGCTCAACTTGCTGTATTGTGGTGCCGGCTTGGTGGCTAGGCACCGGACCTGGACTTTTTCTTTCGGGAGGAAGAGGGAGGGGGGGCAGGAGGCCCAGAGGCCGGTGCTGTGGTATCGGAGGCCTATGGTGTGGCATGCGTCCATGACGGTGTCTTGGATTGGGTTGCGTTTGGTGGAGAGCATTGCTTCGGAAAAAGCTTCGTTTGTTGAGGCCGGGCCGTCCCTGTTGAGGTACCTGATTGCAGTGTTCACCAGGGCCATGCAAATGGAAAAAGTGAAATGGCGGAGTCCCAAGCTTCCCTGGTGGCGGGGGGTGTGGCAGGCCTTAGGAGAGACGAGGCGGGAAATCCTGTTGGCTTTGTCCGGGGAGGGGTCATGCGCAATATTTTGCCAGATCATGGCATGGAGGACTCCCAACTCGCTCAGGGCCAGGGGGTGTGCCATGAGGCGGTAGGAAAGAATAGGGATGAGTTGGACGTTTACTAAGAGAACGTGTTCCGAAAAGGTGAGCCGGAGGAGTTGGAGGGTTGTGGAAAATGAGCGTATCTCCGACTTGGCGAATGCTAGTGTTTTTGCCTCGTGGTTGGCAGTGAAAATGTACACCACTAGGTACTTGTAGCAGTTGTGTGGTTGCCCCGTCTTCTGGTTGGTTGTTGATAGGGGGGTGCCTGAGGGAGAGGTGAAGGTTCTGGGGGGGGCTGTTCCCATAGCATGGATCTCAGGTTTGCTGAGGTTAAGGTCTAGACCCCACTCCCTGGCGACTATGTCGAAGAAATTCAAAATTCGCTGTATGCGGTCCCCATCCTCTGATCGATAGAGGAGGTCGTCAACAAGGGCGTGGCCCGATTCATGTGGGGAGGGGGTTGCAGTGACGTGAGACGGCAAGGCGAAGAGGAGCACATTCAGGTAAAGGCAGAAAAGGACGGGTGACATGGGGCATCCCTGCCAAACACCTCTGGCTTGCAGGTGGGAGGAGTGGGTGTGCCCTGACACCACCGGGAAGTCGCGGGGGGCACGGTACAAGGATTGAATGAGGCTTACAAGGGGCGTGGGAGAGTTCAGGCGGGACAGCACTGTGAAGAGGGTGGTGTGGGGGACGGAGTTGAAAGCCTTGTTGAAATCAATGTAGAGGCTGTAGCTACCGACCGATCCCCGAAACGTGGATAAGAGGTTGAAAATGTGGTCTTGGCACCTGCGGTTGGGAAGCCCGCCAAACTGGGTGGGGTGTATGATGGAGTGTTCGATGGCCACTGCCAGTAGTTCCCGGTTGGCGTGTGTTGCAATTATTTTGTAAATGCTGTTCAGTAAGGCTATAGGCCTGTAATTTACACGGTTCATCACGTCATGTTGGCTTCGAGAAATTTCTCGGGCAGCGGCTGGTGGAGGTAGTGGTTGCATACCCTCCAAATGAATTGTTGGATAGGGGGGGGGGGGGATGTGCAAAGTGTAGTTGTTTGTGAAGTCCCGCCCCCCCGCCTTGTTGGGCTTTGACCTCTTGAGCGTGTTGCGGAATGACTCCCAGGTAATGTCAGGGAGGGGGCTATGTTCTGTGGGTTCAGGGCAGGTGGGGGAGTGTGTGAGCAGGCCATCCACTAGTGTGCTCGGCGGTGCATATTCGAGGCTGCCCCCCAGGGTGAGGAGGGTGGAAGAGAAAATAGAGCCCACTTCGGGCTGGGGACGAGCTGTGTGGTGCCCGGGCGCTTCAGTGTTATATCACTGCATTCCACGGGGTTGAGTGCCTCGTTGATGCTGTGTTTGATCCTAGTTTTCCGCACAAGGCACCGATGGATTTTGGTGGTTGCGGCCTTGTTCACTTTGGCTTCCCACGCTGTGACGAGCTTGTTGAGCGTGTCCATGGAAGCAGGGTGGCCGGGATGGTTGGAGGGGGGCAGGGAGTGCAGGGACGCTTTATATTTCTTAACGAGAGCCGAGGAGGTGGGGTGTGACGGTGTGGTTATATTGTGGTAGCTGGTCGCTACTTCTTCCAGCACCACATCTGTGAAGAGCTCTATGTCTGCCGAGGGTAAAGAATCGAAACGGGGGAGGGTAGACTCGCACCACGGCGCCAGGGGGGTGGGGGAGTCGTGGTGCTTGGAGCGCTCCCGCTCCGTCAGTTTGCGGAAAACATTCCTCTTAGTGGTGGGAGTTTCGGAGAAAGGGGTGGTGGGGGAGTTGAGAGGTGTACGTGACTGGGTGGTGGTCTGACGTTTTGTCGTCGGTTTGGATGGTTGCAGAGGTGGGGGCAAAAAACTCTGAGGCCGCCGGGGAGAGCAAAATATGGTCGAGGCGGCTGCTGCTTGCCCTGTACGGGGTGGGGTATCGGGAGAAGGACCGCTCGGTCGGGTGAAAGTGCCAGAAAGTATCGATGAGGCGTGGCGGGTCGCTCGTGACCTGCCTGCGGATCCTAGGCCACTCGTTGTCCGTTTGGAGGTTCGCTCCGTCCAGCTCAGGGCACATTATGCAGTTGGTGTCCCCATCTAGGACGTGGTTGGGATACTGATGCATGAGTGGGCGGAGGATGCTTTCAATTTTTGAGCGGTGGACGTCCGCGCTTGGGGCGTTTACCAAGACCAACAAGGTGGGCGGGTGGCAGGGCGAGGAGGTTGCGGTGTAGTGGGCCAAAGGCAGCGTCTCCATATTTGAAATTATGCGCTAGCAGCGGGGATTCCTCCTTTCCGTAGACCACGGGGTGGGCTTGTTGGTGCTCGTAGGAGGCCGCGTGGGTTCGAACGACACGTAGGGGCCAAGGAACCCCGCTTGGACGCGCAAGTCGAGAGCGTGCGCCGATCTTGGGGCCACTAGGAGGACGGCGGTCTTCAGGGCTTTAGAAGAGTCGTATGAGGGCGAGGCCGGCCTTGCGTGGGCTCGCTCGGGGGCGCCTGAAGGCGCGGACCTCGTGTTGCCGTCGGATCTTGACGAAAACCGCACCAATTGCCCATCTATGCCATGAAACAGAACAATGCCGCATGAGTGGAAGAAGCGGATAGCTAACGTTTGGACCCCGGTTTTCATGACGTCGCACGGCGCGTGAGTGGTGTCAATCGCCACGACCAGGGAATCGTTACACCGGAACATCGCTCCTAAGGGCGGTGAGGCGCCCCGTAGTCGGGTAGGTTGGCAATTATCATGGTGAGCATTTCCGGGGCTTGTAAGTCTTTGTTTCTTTCCTTCCGGTCCCTGGCAGTCACGGCACGATACACTTCGGTAGTCGGCAAAGCGTGCATGTCCATTGCAAGGAGTTTTCCGGTGAGGAATCGGGCGCACTCGCGGACTTTAAACATGAGCTCGTCGGCGAAGCGGGATGGGAGTTCCCAATCAAACCGGTAGTAGGCCCAATGCGGGCTCTCGGAAGGAACTATGTGGCCACACGGGTAGTAAGCATTCTTGGTGTTCACCGATACGTTTGCTAGCTCAGGGACAAACATTTCGTTCATTAACTTCATGAATGCACGGGCGTCTCCAATTTTGCGTTGTTTTGGTTGAGATTTGTCTCTCTTCTCTGGCGGCGAAGGCTCAATGTGATCAAGGAACTCTATGCTCACCTCAAACGTAGTGTTTTGTGCAACCGGAGGTCCCACAGCGTTGGATGGGCGTGCTTTGCGGCGAAGCGGAAGGGTTCAAACTTAAAATTGATGTCTTCATATCGGCACCCGTCAAAGGAAGAGGTGTTCAGGAGTAAGGCAACATACAACATCGTTTGATGGCCGCTCGTGCGGAACTCGTAGGAGTCTTTGCCGTCCTTTCTGACCTTGGAGGCGACCCAGAGTTGTGCGCCGTGCATACATATCACGCTAGAAATGTAGGGAAGGAGTGGAAAAAGGGCGGAAGTTGAGCCTAGCATGCGAAAGGTGGCGGCAACCACTTGAGCGTCCCACGCCGGAATAACGAACCATCCTTTGAGGTCTTTGTTCTCTTCTTTGGCTTTATCTAGCACGGTTCTTAGTTGTTTAGCCCACGGGGTGGCGCTAGGTGGAGACTTCTTGGCTTCGGTTTGAGAGTAGTCCAACTCATACGGCTTTAGGTAGAAACGCTTGTGTTTGAACAAAAGCTTTTCAAGCTCGTTGTAGTTATTGTGCGCAACGGAAGAGACCCTGCCTCGGTCTAGAATTTCCGCAGAGTTGCTCCCAACAAAGGCGGATTGAATATCGGTGCCTTCCACATCGAGGTAGAACTCGCAGTAGCCTTGTAGACGGCGGTTAACTTCGGGAACGAAAATGCGTTGGTGTGTGTCAAATATTTTGCCTTCAACGGCTTCAACTTGGCGTGACGGAAAGCGTGTTTGTAACGGCGAATTTGAGGCTTGGTGTTTTTGAAAAAGGTCTGATGGAGACTAGTTAAATAGCGTTGAGAGGCCATCATCGGCGGCTTTGGAGCTCCCAAATAGGGTGAAATTCATGTTGTTCTCGGATTGAACCAAAAGGCGGCTTGGCGTCAATTGAAAAGTTGCGAGCGTGGATTTTGACTCGGGATTTGAGGTGATGATTTGAAAACTGCGGGAAAGGCTCCAGAACTTGAACAGCCCAGGATTTTCACCAATCACCGAATAGCCTGGACTACTGGTGGAACCATCAACAAAATGCTGAGGGTCAATCGAAAAAAAATAGACACTCAGAATGTGTTCACGGGGGCCTCCCTCTGCTGGGGATGGAGGGTGACCTTCCACGCCAAGCGGTGGGCGGAGATCTGCCAGGATTGTTGGGTTCATTTGCCAAGGCAGTACATCGCCCTGCCAAGGCCCTGGTTGGCGCTGCCGATGGACAGCAGCGTCTCCAGGATTTTCTGCCTTCTTGTGCCCCAGATCTGCAGGTCGTCAGGCTCATCCTCCCTGGTGTACATGTCGGGGCCGGGACTGTGCGGGGTGGAGGTTGTAGTCGGCGGGGATGAGGGAGTTGGTGCCGTGGACCACCCAGGTGCCAGTTGGTGCGTTCTAGTGGGTGCTGCAGGGGGTGTTGTGTTTGTTGTACATGAGGGTCCTGTACGAGGAGGGGGCCAGCCCCGGGTGGTCGGGGTTGGGGATGTCGCCCGGGACGTGGTCCCTGAATTTGCTCAGGGAGGCCACGCGGTAGATCCACGTCCTCCTTTCCAACGCCATGGGGTCGATTGGGGTGGTCTATTACAATCTCCGGGATCTCAGGATCTGTGGGCCATTCATCGGGACGTAGGTATTCTGGAACTGTCAATATCTGGTCTATTAGGGACTCAATGCTCGTGCCTTGAGTTGCCCTACAGCCATGTGGCGCCCTTAAAGGCGGCGTATCTTGTTCTGGTAATTCAGGCCACTTACCAGGGCCCAACTTCGGAAAATGTGCATGCAACACAATGGCTGTCTCTCAAGAAAGGGCAAGTAAGGGATTCGGAGAGAGAAAAGGACCATCCACATGTCCAAGGATGTTAGGAGAAAGCCATCAGGAAGGGGCACTTCCATCTGATTTCTTCACCAGGAGGACGACGCGACTGTTCAATGCCCTCAGGGACCCAAGCAATATGATTCCTAGGTAGGTATGTAGGTGCACTCGGTCGTGGAGAGGCGCCCCATGGTTCCCGCCGGCGTAGCTGCTGTGACAGACAGGAGGAGGCTGCGCGCTTGGAGAGGGGAGGGGGCTTACGGTCCGCTAGACCTGCCTGACGGCCCCCCACACAGCGGCCCAGGGCAGGACCCGGAGGGCTCATTGCCGCCGGCGTGACGTACTTGTCACGCCGAAAGGGCGTTCCACCGTGCTTGTGCACATCCCCTCCTTTGGTGGAACCCTAGGGGTTCGCCAAACTTCATGGCGTTTCCCGTTCCCAAGGCATGCCAGCGGCGTGGTCTTGGTACTTGGGTTCCGAGGTGCTTGGGTGTCGCACCCTCCGCCTCGAGTCCCAAAGCAGCGCAGGCCTTGAGATGCAGCCTTACCCCCGGTCTCCGGATTTCATTTGGCCGGGTCACCTGCACGGCACGGGCTGCCTCAGTGTCCGGGATATAGACACTGGGTTTCCTACTGTTGTTTAGGGCTTGTGTTTAGCTCCGGGTTTTTCGGTAACCCCGCCAATCCTGGCTGGGGTCTAGGGCGTGTGTGTGTTTGTGTACAGGTTTTGGCTTCGCCTCGCTAATCCTTGCTGAGCTTCGTGGTGCGTGTGTTTGGGCTTTTGTTTTGCCTGTACCCCGCAAATCCTGGCTGGGGTGTTGGGGTGTGTGTATTTGTGCGCGCGTTCTGCCGGTACCACGCCATTCCTGGCTGGGGTTCGTTGTACGTGTGTTCGGGCACGGTTTTAGGCTTTACTCAGCCAATCCTGGCTGGCGTGTGTTTTGTATCGGTGTGGGATTCGGCTTCACGCCGCCAATCCAGGCTTGGGTGTTGCGTTGTGTGTGTTTGTGTGCGTGCTCCGCTTGTACCCCGCCAGTCCTGGCTGAGGTGTGGGGTGTGGGTGTGAGTGCTTGGGTCCGGGTTTCGGCTGCGCCCTACCGTTCCTGCCTGGGGTGTTGGGGTGTGTGTGTTTGTGTGCGCGCTCCGCCCCTACCCCGCCATTCATGGATGGGGTTCGTGCTGCTTGTGTCTGGGTTCGGGTTTGGGCTTTCACCCCGCCACTCCTTGCTTGGGTGTTGGGGTGTGTGTGTTTGTGTGCGGAGTCTGCTTGTACCCCGCCAATCCTGGCTGGGGTGTGCGGTCCGGTTGTGTGTGCTTCGGTTCGGGTTTCGGCAGCGCCCCACCATTCCTGGCTGGGATGTTGGGTGTGTGCGTTTGTGTTCGCTCGTCCTGTACCCCGCCAATCCTTGCTGGGGTGTTCGGGCGTGCGTGTTTGTGTGCGCGCTCTGCCTGTACCCCGCCAATCCTGGCTTCGGTGTTCAGTCTGGGTCTGTGTGCTTGGATTCCGGTCTCGGCTGCGCCCCGCCATTCATGAGTGGGGTGTAGGAGTCTGTGTGTTTGTGTGCTCACTCCGCCTGTACCCCCCCGATCCTGCCTGGGGTGTTTGGGCGTGTGTGTTTGTCTGCGCGCTCCGCCTGTGCCCCGCCAATCCTGGCTGTGGTGTGCGGTCCGGCTGTGTGTGCTTGGGTTCGGGTCTCGGCTGCGCCCCGCCATTCCTGGCTCGGGTGTTGGGGTTTGTGTGTTTGTGTGCGCGCGCCACCCGTACCCCGCCAACCCTGGCTGGGGTTTGTATTCCTATCAAAGCCATAACTTGCCGTATAGAACACTGCACAACGCTCGGGCAATCCCCGGGAGGATTATTGCCTCCTTGCTCAAAAAGCTTCATCTGGGCACCTTCAAAATCAGCCAATTCATGAGAAGAAGCACCCAACAGTGGGCCCTGCAAAGAAGAGCATTCCTGCGACTCCTGTAGTTTTAGCAAACTGTCTGCAATATAAATGGTCACAAGCTCTGGATGACCCTCCGTGGCATTCAAGTTCCTCTAGGTAAGACACTGCAGCCGAGCCTTGCATCGGGCAGCACAACTGCCTGTCATGCTCCATCGCATTGACATCCCGCTCAGGTTTCCGGCTGGCCGCCAGGTGCAAATGTGGCTGTGCCCTCGGAGGAAGACATTTATAATCAAATTCATCCAAGTTGCCCCGTTGACAGACATCCTGCACAAGAGCAAAGGATCAAGGATCCGGAAGGACCACATGACCATAACCGGCAAACAAGGGCGAGCCAAGAATAGCTCGTGGTCTAACTGCGGCCAAGTAAACGAAGCTAAAGGCGCAACGCGCCATCGCGACCTGGGGACTCCTTTGTCCAGGCACAATGATATCGCTTTGGACCACATATTTGCCACCTTCCGACTCCTTCTCACCAACTCCGAGTAGTCAGAGCGGTAGGGTGGGCTTCTTCAGAAATTGTTCAGGGAGAAAAAAATTCCAACCAGGAACCACGATCACCTCATTGCCGGTGTCCCCAAGCGATAGTGCC
Organism: Eutreptiella sp. 'Long Island Sound 2002'; assembly: GCA_964036045.1. Taxonomy (NCBI): domain Eukaryota; phylum Euglenozoa; class Euglenophyceae; order Eutreptiales; family Eutreptiaceae; genus Eutreptiella; species Eutreptiella sp. 'Long Island Sound 2002'. Next base: position 65,606,959 of record OZ038378.1, read on the forward strand.
TCGATTCATTCCGAGGTCCCTTTGTCAGGGATATATATCCTCGGTACGATGACGTTCTCCAGAAGCTTCTCGGGGTGCCTTTCCTCCCCGGCCCCACTAATCCAAAGAACCGGTCGTGTACAATATGAGTCATCCCATGTTTGGGTTTGGTTTACAGACATCTTGGCGCATACTGTCGCCGGTGAGGGGCCCATAACGCTACCAGCCTGGTCAATCTTCTTGGATTTCCAGCGTTGCCTGTGACTTTCTCAGTTGTGTTGCCTGCCGAGCCGACCCTCGGCCTTGACTTTCTCCCACAACTCTAAATGCAGCGTCAAACAAAACTAAGGCGGATGCAGCGTGCACCCACAGCCCTTGCAAGGCGGAACCTTCCCACCTTTGTATGGAGTTTCTTTTCCTTTGCCACCTCCTTGAACAGGGGGCTTCGCTTCGCCTTCTTCTCCCAATTTTCTTCCATTCGATTTTTTCTTGAAGGCAGTCGGATGATTTTCGGGAATGCAAGAGCCTGCAATCCTCACAAGTATGTCTTCTCTTGCCATATGCCGGACACTTCGGGATGCAGGTCGCACCAGCGCCTGCTCCTGCTGACATAGGCAACGCCTGGGCTTCACATATTCCTTGAATCTGCAGCATTGCTCAACTCCGGGTCCGGGTCCGCTTGTTCCTCGTGCGGGTGACCTTATGGATTCTCAGCATCGTCCTCTTCTCCCTCCATGGCCCTGCCCCCGCCCGATGCATGCTCGTTCCAGGTCTGTTGAGGGTTCACTTGGTTCGGTTGCTGTGGACTGCATGACAGTTTTGTTTGTGCCGTACTCGGTATCTTTCAACTTTTCCAAAAAAAAAACCTACAAAATCCACAGGGCTTTCTTTTCCCTAATGCCTTGGCTTGCCCAAATCTTCAAACTCTTTGACCACCGGCTTAGGCGGCTCAAGTTGCATGGTCAAAAACGAACGAAAAGGTAGGAAAATGACAGGTTTCCAAAGGCATCGAAAAATGGTTGTTTTGCTGGATATTTTAAAAGCGTCGCAAACAAGTATGGCGGATTAAATATTTCTATAAGAATGATGTGTCCCATGGGCGGGACAGGGAAAAGTATTGTTCCGGGACCATTCTTTGCGCAAGGCCTCGCGCAAAGACGTTCATTTGTGTCAGATTAATGTGCTACAGCACGAGGCATTAGGCAGGTTCTCGAAAATGGAACCCTGTCGTATTTATACACGTAACTTAGTACCATTATCAAAATTGCGTGATAGAGATGGATCTATTAACGAATAAACTGCAACAATGGTGTACCCAAGAATCTTGAAAAGTATAAATGTTCCGGAACAAACTGCAGTTTCAAGCGCGAGGCCTCGCGCATGGAACGGCGCATGAAAAACATTAAAGTTTCGGTGATCATTGCGCAAGGCCTCGCGCAATGGAGGTCACAAGCGCTCATAGAAACCAAAATTCGACAGATCCACCAACTACACAGTATGTACATTCCCTTGATGCGGCGCTGCTGCATGGGCGCCCATACAGGTCCCGCCGGCATCTCCGGTTTTCATACTGTGGTCACCGCTGACTTCACTGCCCAACAGCGATAGAAGCGCGCCGCAACTGGGTACCGCAATCAGGATTAACTAGTCCAATGTGGGATCACCAGGCAGTTACAGGTAGCCGAATATGGTGCATGCAACAAGCGAATCACAGAATAATTGGTCGCGCGAAAACTGAGTGACAGATTGATGTTTGAAATCAAGCAAGTCTTTCAAGCAGCGATTTTTACATAGATACAGGTACGCATTTATTCTTCACAGCAACAATGCCCCTGCGAAAAGAGGTGGACCTTGAGAAGACAGTGGCCGCAGCATCCGTAGTTTTCCGCGATGTCTGCTCAGAGGAACCGCCGTACCACACGGAAGAAGAACTGTGGGAAGGGCTAAAACAGGGGGACGAGGGCGCGCGATTGTTGTTTGTGTTTTTTCTGCATCTGCGCAAAAATGAACGGTCGCGTTGCAGCGTTGAAAAGGCGATTGCGGCAGAAGGCAAGAGATGGGTTGGTGTTTTGAGAGGGGGGGGCTGGCGCCTTTATTTGCTGATGCGCCACCGCGCAGTTCCATACCAAGCAAAACCAAAGTCAGTTGTTGCGGTAGAGGGAAGTAGGGCGCAGCGTCGCATTTTAGCCAGGTCAGGTCTGGCGCGATACAGCGCACTTTCGGTGAAGGAGAGGGCCGCAGTCAGGTTACAGACTACATGGGACAAAATACACCAACAGTGGGTTGTGTTGTGGATGGACAACTGGTACAACAAACAGTTTACCACAAATCCTGACAAGAACGACAAAAGCCTGAACGCAACAGCGTTGGCTGTGTTGCTACTGAAGGATGCACCGCGCTACTGGCATGGTCATCCTAGCCTGGAAGACCTTGAACGGCGTGTTCCTGGTGTTGCACGCATGCTGGGAAACACCGAGGGAACGTTTGCACGTATCCTGCACGATCTAGGATTTGCAAGCACGCGACCTGTTGTGCGAAACATTAGGGCACCGCTTGACATTATTCGCCCTGTGCCTGCCAAGAGACCACGTTGGCGACCCCTTTGTCTAAGCAAAGAAAAGGTAAGCGGCAAGCTATCGCTTCTTAACTTACTGCAATTTACTAGGGACTTGGCGCAGCACACCCGACCAGTTGTCCCTGTTTTATGTGATGAGAACATCCATTACTGCATTTGTAAGATGATGTACGGCGAAGAAACAACGGGTTGGAACGTCCGGCTTTTTTTGCGTTCACACCCTATATTATATGGTTTCTGGCACGCGTACAAATTTTGCGTTACACAAACATTTCGCTCATTTTGGCCAATCGTGACTTTTTTCCGTAAGGGTTTGTTGCGCAGCGGTGACACAGTCCCCTGTTTTCCGAAGCTTATCACAATGGGGATAACTGTTGGTGCACTGCTGTTTGGTATGGGCCCCCACATACGGCGCCCTAACCGAAAATGTCGTTCCCTTGAGCTGGCACGTCCTACAAATCGGCAAAGTCGCCTCCGTTACCCTGTGTGTAAGGCCATGCAGGTTCTGTTAACACAATACTGTCCCGTGTTACTGTACCTAGGACACCTCGTTAGACAGTGCAATTGGGCTGGGGAGACGGCCAACACGGCTATTTTTGCCTCTGAGGGATTGCAGATTGTTATGTGTCTATTAGACCGTTTGAACATGGGGGACACACTTTTAAAATACGAACGCACTGTTGCAACTGCGCTATTGTGCCACACTGCATGGCATACAGCCATGCCTGGACAGGCTTTTGCCGAGGAATTTTGTGAAAGTCTGCTTTCCAGCCTTGTGACAAAGAAGGGCCAAAACAGAGGTGCAGTAACCATTGAAGATGTTGACGATGTGTATCAGCTCATCAGTATCCGCAAAGAAGGTAACAGGGTGAACGTCTGTAAAATCCCCAATTCCTTTGTCAATTCCGTGCGTCAGCGGTTAACTGCTTACTTGAACGCAGAGCGTGTATATGTGCCTTGGGTTAGGTGGTGTGCTGAGCCTACTTGTACAATTCAGGCGCATTAGCTGCGCAGGGGTGTACCTAACTTTCCACCGTCTCTTCTAATTCCAAAGGGTTCTAACCACCACAAACAAGTCCTTGTGTCTGTGGTGTTGGTGCTAACACAGCAGGGGCCACTTAAGGCTGGTTTCAAGCGAAAACTGTCGGAGCTGATCCCGCAACGCAGTGTGTTGGAGGAACAGAGAGAGGCCGACACGCTGCGAAACGTTGGAAGAAGATTGGAGAATATGCAGTGATGCGCCAGGCCTCGCGCAAACAGCATGAAACAACAGGTTAGTACACCCCCTCTCTTGCGCGAGGCCTCGCGCAAGGTTAACAGTCAAAAGCAGTGCCGAGCCCCTTCAGTTTTGCATTCTCAACCATACTGTACTCGTATTCGCTAAAAGCACCCCACATATGCACTATCGACGACGATTTTAACCATTTTTAATGTTATGTTTCCTTCCATACAGGCTTTCTTCTTATCGCAGAATGGCAAGCCCCGCCCAAAAAACAGCCGAGGAACAAGAAGATACGGACTATGACCCTGAGACCTCGGGATCGGAGGCTGCAAAACCAAAGAAGGGGCGTAAGAAGAAGGAAACACCGGATCCTGGCTTAACCTTGGGTACTGACATCGAGGACCACCTGAAGCCGGACGGGAGGCAGGTGAAGGTTGAGCTCGACAACGTGAGAATCAACCAGGAGAAGACAAAGGGGCAGATCAGACAGAAAGATGCGAAGTTACTGCAGAAGCGTATTGAGTCACTCGAAGCAGCACCGCCAACAGGCCCATTACAAGTCGTTCTCTGGGAAGATAATAGTATCTTGCCAACCGACTTTTCGCTCTTCTCGTTGCGCGAGCCCTCGCGCATAGACGTGTCTCATATTTGCAGATGGCGAGTATTGGTGTGTATCTGGACAGCACATCGTGGAAGCGATTGCGAAGATTCGGGAGAAGCGACATACAGCGTGTCTGGATCTGCAGCAGTGGCATACTGTATGCATCGCCGATATTCTGAAGCCTACGACACCGTGGGCCTTCCGTGCAAAGCTGGCGGGACAAGCACAAGGAAGCGCACAAGACGTTGATCCAATTCCGCTGTATGAGGCAGCAGATAACCTCATTCGATGTGTTGAAGATCAGCGGCGGCGAGGCCTACCTGACACGTACAGCAATCTCAAGATCGCCATTGTCGATGCTGTGCAGATGAGCGCCCTGGTTCCAACCGCTGAACTGAAGCAACCTGGTCCATTCGTATGTTCATTAATCGTTGTTTCGGTGCTCTTTGTTGCGCGAGGCCTCGCACATAACGTTGTCACTTTCAGGACAAAACGTAGAAATTGTGGAAAGATTTTATGACGTTTGCCTACTATGCTGGTCCGGAAGCTGTGAAAGGTCTGCAGAAGTTCCAGGACAAAGGGGAGAAAGTCACGAAGAACGCGCCCAAGAAACTGGACGGGATCCTGTTGCCGGAGTTCTACAACAAAGTGGCAGAAGTGATGCAGGAAGAAAAAACAACCCTTAAATCCCTAAACAGAGAGGTGTCTCAACGATGATCTCAACGCGCCGCGCATTGGCCACATGTTGCTTATTCCCATCTTCAGTTGGCCAGTCAAACCGAAGCCTGCAGGGGATCCTACAACGTTTGACGTTCGCTGGTTGCTGTTTGCGTCAGCAGATAGCTGGTCCAGAAAGATATAATTCCCTCATTAAGTCCGCTCTTTGCGCGGGGCCTCGCGCAATAACTTCTCCCTCATTGCAGATTCCGAATTATCTGACGTTTGGACCTACTCAAGTAGAGGAGATGGATCCTGTTGAATTTTGCGGTCACCTTCCGATAACGACGGTTATGTGGTATTTCGACACTCACCTCTTTTACCTGAAGCAGGATAAGAGCTTCAAGCCTGCGTTTGTTTTCATTGATCATCAGCCGGATCTGGTGTGCAAGATCGTGGCCATCGAGCCGGATTCCCGCATGTACCTTCTTGGTGTTACCTCCGACAATCTCTCCGATTGGGTCAACAGAGTGCAGACTCAGTGGAACCACCTATTGACACAAGAGTCGAAACTGCACGCGTCTGGTGATTGGGACCAGCAAGCCAACTGGGCAAACCATGGTATTCCCCTTTGGGTTCGCGATGACAAGGTGGGTTCTGATGCGTTGTCGCTGAAGGAGGAAGAGACCGTTGAGAAAGGTCAAGCTGCAGAAGCACTGGCCCCTGCAAAGCGGAAGTCTACTGGTGGGGAACCAGCCCCGAAGAAGAAGAAGACTGCCTCCAAGCCTCAGGCAGCGAAGTCTGTTAGCGGTGCAGAATCCGGCGAGAGTGATGGGGATGAAGAGGAGGAGAGCGAGGAAGAAGAGGAGGAGGAAGCGCAGGTCTCCCAGGGCAAGGCAGCGAAGAAAGTGGCAGCAAAGCCGAGGTCCGAGGAAACCGGGGCCCGAGCTCCATTCAAGCAGCCAGCCCGTCAGTCCCAACCAAGAAGCGCGCCCGCAAAGCCACCGCCTAAGGGTAACACGTCCGCTGCTAAGGCACTGGGTTCTAAGATGCAAACTGTTCCGAAGAAAAAGTAATTTCTTCGTTTGTTCTGATATATTATGCCCCAGGGCTCGCGCTATGCATTCCTCTTCAACGACCTTTATGCTGTCACCTTGTGCGGCACATTTTTCTCTGTGATGCATTTTATTGCGCTGTTGTGTTGGTGTTTGCGCGAGGCCTCGCGCAAAGAAGGGGTGCCAAAAAATGCTTCTTGTCGTGCAGCGTGCAACATGGTTTCGAAAACTGGTTTTCCAAAAGATTGAAAGCTCCCGGGTGTTTTTTTTGTAAAGCATAAGTGGTATAGGAAACAAAGAGCCGTGATTTTCTTGAAAAGAACTTCATGTTTCCGGAAATAAATCATTATCCCGGGCAGTCGGTTTTGTTGAAAATAAAGGAAAATGGACCAGTTAATTGCTTTTCACAGGATTTTTGGTTCTTGTGTTTTACGTCCCCCCCAAAAGGACTATTTTTTCGCAGTGCCGTGGAGAGGCAGTTTTGGGCACATTTTGACCATGCAACTTGAGCCTCCTAAGACTGGTTGGATCTGCTTGCTGCGCTGACCCCACTTGTTTTGTGTCCCTCTGTGTGCACCCTTACACACTTGCACAACACTCAACACGTACTTGTTTCCGGGTCTTGTTCAATGCCGGTGCACTGCACGGGGTTTCATGTCCTCGACACTCGGCTCTGCATGCCAGCTGGCGTCACATGCAGCATTGTACTTCAACGGCAGCCTTGTTATACCCATATTTACATTGAGAGGGTAACTGAGAACAAACACCACATCACAAATGATGCACTCCAAGACAGGATGTAACCGCAACAACAATCAAACATTGCAACGGATATTTCATACTAAAAAGCCCAAAAAAAATAATTATCGTAATCACTACAGTCTCGATCTCTGCCACTGTTGCGATTGCATATTCCTGGTTTGTTTCTAGGGAACTCTCCTGTACTCCTGTTCCTCTTGTTTCCCGAAAATCCAAAATCCCAAATCGACAAACCCGCAGGATCTTTAGACGGGGCACCAATACATAGACACTTCACAGGTTCGAAGACAAAAACCCTGTCCAGAGATCGAAGTATCATACAGCACTTCATTCACACAACTGGCATTCGATGCTCCTTAAGTATTCACAGGCTGCAGTGCGATTGCGTCTGCGACTCGCGCGTCCCCTGAGCTGCTGCTGTCCGAAGCCATAACACTACCCCCCCCTTGAAACCTCGAAGAGGTCTCATTCGTCTGGGTGGGCGTCACATGGTCGAACCCGAAGGACAGGACCAGAAAAAAAATTTTCGGACCTCGACAAGTGCTTGCTACTGTAGCAGAATAGTGGTCTAAACCCACACTGAGGTACAGTGCATGGTATACCTGTCGGCAGCGGTTCATTCATACGCCGTGTTTGACTCTGCGACGGCTGTGTTTTGGCGGAAGCCGCAGAAGACAACTTTGCCAGGCACACTGCACGGGCACTACCCACAGCAAGGCTGTGGGCTTGTCGAAATACCATAACATTGGGCACAGCTATCGAAGCTGAGTGCCCAGCAGACAAACAACCAACAGGCCTATACATCTGTCAATCCGACAGGGCATATTAAGGCCGTCGACACCATTAATGGGGTCCTGTCTGTCGAATCAGCCATTACTTGTCATCCAGACTGTCGAATCAGCCATTACTTGGCATCCAGACTGTCGAATCAGCCATTACCTGGCGTTCGGACTGTCGCCTTAGCAGTCCGTGCCCCACTGGAATGTGGATGTGCGGTCCACTTGGAGTCGACATACTTCGTGCACTTCCTTCAGCTTCTCGAGGCCAGCCATGAACTTGAAGGTGTCATGACCCGTGTAGTGTCGAGGAATGTAACTTTAGAGGGCACACTTCTGAATCAGGATACCAGATCTATGATTGAACAATCGAAGGTTGGGATCACCAGGCCGACCGTCGACGGCGCACTTGTACTGGAATACGAAGACATGTTCACGGGCAAGCGCTCGAAATTGTCTCGGTCCCAATGTTTGTGCCTTGGTCGCATAGAAATCCCAAAGATTCGACGGCTTCCAAACGTCCTCGTCCCACAAAATCATTCTGTTGGTGACTTCGAAGGAGAAAGCGTCATCTCGACCGGTGGACCATCGATAGGTTTGCTTCGAACCAGTACCAGCGGCCATGCTGTGGTAGAACTGACCAGTTCGCGTATCGACTCGCCACCACGGTGTGTCAGCAATCGAAAGTCTTCGAACAACGATGATGGCACTGACGTCATTGACTCCAGGGCCGAGGGCATATCGGTCAATGACCTCAAGCATGTCGGTTCGAGAACTTTCTTCTTGGAGTCGACTGAGGTTTTGATGCACATACTGGCCATCGGCGAGAGCACTCTGCAGAGCGAATCGAACCGCTTCTGCAGTCACAAGGCTCGAAGCCGTGTCGACAATGACCTTCATGTGCGCCAACTGTTGGGGCTGGCGCAGATATTTCGGCGTAGGACTTCCACCAACTCGCCTCGTTCCTCCGACATCAAGCCCACTCTAGATCTCTCTACCGAATACATGATGCCTCTCGTTAATTCATGTTGCACGCGTTCGGTTCGTTCGGAGCTCCGGCTCGAACGTATCTCCGGTAAGTCCTGGGATGTTCCAGGGGTGGAGCTACAGGTCGTATGTGTCTGTGGGGCTCCGGTAATCGATCTGGATCCACACATGAGTCTTCGAGGACTTCACGCTGCAAAGAGGTGAGGCCACTCAGGGTGGAGTCGAAGGAAATCAAGGTACACAGGATCCTCCTCTAGAGCTTTACTCGACTCCGAAGACCATGTGTTGTCATCCCATTCACAACGGTACAGGAACGTGCGGCGCTTTTTAGATCCCACTCGACGTCTAGCCAGGATCTTGACAAGTTGAGGGGAGTCCCCGGTTTTGACAGGTGGCATCTGGAATTCCCACACTGGCTGTCCCTCTTGATGGATGTAGGGCTTTATGCTGTCTCGATTGAAAACTCGCCACCCATCGAAGGGGGCAGGGATGTCCAGTTTAACGTTCTCGACGTTGTTCAGTACCTTGAGAACTTTGTAAGCGCCGAACCAGACAACATCGAGTTTTCCTTTATGTCGATATTCCTGCATCAACACCCACCATCGTTCCCCCACTTCGGGCAGTGGGAACGTGTCGGTCCATTTGTAGGATTACATGCATCTGGCGTCGACGCTCCTCAGCAAGCATTGCACGCACAGAATCGAAGGTACGCTCAGCTCGTTGCATGTAATCATTCAAGGTCGAAGGCTCATGTGCATGAGAAGTCATTCGGGGAAAATCCAATGGAAAATGGGGTGTACGTCCCTCATCTATCTTGAACGGGGATAGCCGAAGGCTATTGGATGTCAGGTTGTTAAAGTGAATCTCGGCAAACAGAACATCGACATCCCATTCGTTGTTACCAAAGATGCCGTGTGTACGCAAGCGCTGGAGGATCGACTGGTTGCTGCGCTCGGCTAGGCCATTGCCTCCATGACGGTTGGCTACTGTTTGGTGCCTTTCGATCTTGAAACGCTGAGCCAACTCCTTCCTCGCTTGGGACTCGAACAGCTTGTCACAATCGGAAACAATTTGTCGAGGGCATCATTTCAGTCGAATTACTTCACGCAGGAACACATAGATAAGGTCGTCGGCTGTATTATCTTTGCGGCAGGGGTTGAACATTCCACGCTTGGGGAATCGGTCGACCACAGTCATGATGGCGTGATGGCCCCTGGTGGTCGGCAGCAATTCTGAAACCCAATCGATGGACACACTATGCCATTTGTCGTCGGGCACCTGTAATGGTCTAGGCACTCTAGCGGTGTCGACACGCCGTGACTTCCCCGCTTGACACACATCGCAACTTAGGATGTACCGCTCGACGTAATTTCAGAGATGTGAACAAACGTAGTCGCGCTTGATCAGTGCCATGGTTCGCAGTACACCCGAATGGCCATAGAACTCCGACTTGGGATACATAGCCACAATCCAGGTCACGAGCGTTTGAGGGACAAGCACACGCTTGCCCATCGTTGACAAATGTAAGAATTTGCCATCATCGAAGGACAACTTGGCATCGCGGAGTTGGTGTCGTGCCGCAGGGCTTCGAACCACGACTTCCTACATGTGTCTCGTACGTGGGTCTTCTCGATAGGCTGCTGCCCACACAGCTGTCGAAGTCAAATCCTTGCACTGATAGTGTCGGTGCACTCGGCAGTGTGTACCTTTAAGACTCGACGGGCACGGCGTGTTCGGCCCAACCTTAGGCAAGGGAACTGATTGTAATGTGCCGTCTCGGTGACGTCGACAGCGGATCAGTTCCGCCAGGGTCGGAGCATATCGAAGTTCTTTGCCAAAAATGACTCGAACAGGGCGGTCCATGCCTACGTCGGGAGGGTCGTCGGTGTCGGCAGGCATGTCTGGCTGGTTGCCAGCATCATCGGGATGTACCTCTGGTGGGTGTGAATCCTCAGCCAGAATCTCGTCTGATGGCACTGGCTCCAGGTCCTCCGGCTCGACGGCTGTTGCGTTTGATGGTAGTGGCTCCAGGTCCTCCGGCTCGACAGCGGGTTCAGTGTTGAATCGGAGGGCTGGTTCCGCATGTTCATCAACATCAGGTTCCTTCCCCACGGAGCGTCCGCTTCGAAGCAAAACGTACAGGTGGTCGTCCGGCTGGGGCCACGCTTCATCGTGTGAGAAGGATTCCTCCAATACATCCAGGAACTCATCAACAGGCCCTCCTTCCGGTGAAGCGCAATTCTCGACCAAGGGTATTACAAAAGCCCGTGTACATGTGGCATTTTCGATGTGCATCAACTGTCGTGAAGTCAGGCGGGAACAGGCGTCCGCTGCTGGATTCTCGAGGCCCGGTACATACCACAACGTGAAGTTGTATTCTTCGAGGAACTGGGACCAACGTGCCTGTCGTGGTGTCAGCAGTCGACGGCATATCTTGAGATAACGAAGCCTTTCGTCGTCAGTTTGCACGTGCACCTGCTGTGGTCCTCGAAGTAGATGAAACCACTGCTTCAAGGCTAACACGATGGCCAACAGCTGCTGTTCTCGAATCGGGTATCGAGTTTCGGCAGGTTGCATTTTCCGCGACATGAAGGCAATAGGTCGAAGATGTCCCTTGTACTTCCCATGCGTGCATCGCTGCGCCAGCGTCGCACCCACGCAGTCTTTCGAAGCGTCTGTGTACAAGTGATGCGGCTGTCGGGGGTCGATAACACTGAGATGTGCCGCATTGATTATTGCTTGCTTCAGATTGTCGAAGGAAGCTTGATGTACGGCTGTCCACACCCACTCAAAGTCTGCCTTGAACGTTGCAGTCAGAAGGGCTGCAACAGCTTGGAACCCTTCCACAGACTGCTGGTAAAATCCACACAATCCGATGAATTGTCGAACTTCATGAACCGTAGTCGGCAGAGGCCAACCTCGAATGACCTTGATCTTCTCGGGGTCCATTTGTACTCCATCTCTGTCGATGATATATCCACAGAAGGGTACTCGACTCCGAAAAGGAAGGCGGATTAATCGATGCAGGGAAACAGCTGGTGTTGACGGAGTAGTTCATGTACCAAATCGAGATGTTGTTGGTGTTCATCCGCATCCTTCGAGAAGACGAGGATGTTGTCGATGTACCCCCAAACAAATATGCCCAAGTGGTCTCGAAGGACATCATTTACGACGCGTTGGAACGTCGATTGCGCATTACAGAGGCCAAAGGGCATAACAACCCACTCGAAGGCGCCAAATTGTGTGTTGAAGGCGGTTTTCTCGATATCTTTGTCGTGGATTCAGACCTGGTGGAACCCACTAACAAGGTCGATCTTCGAAAATACGGCGGAACCCTCCATTTTACTCAAGATGGATTGGATCCACCGTAAAGGATACAGATCTCGAGCAGTTCGCGTATTCAACGCTCGCTAATCGACGCACATACGCCATTTACCATTTGCTTTCTTCACCAGCAGGCAACCCGCTCCGTATGGACTCGAGGATGGTCCGATCCGACCAGATCAAGGCAACTTGTCCAATTGTCGTCGCAGTTCATCTAGTTGACTCGGGTCCATTTTGTAAGGTCGCACCCACGGTGGATTGTCTTCCGAATCGAGGCGTATTCGATGATCTCTACCAGGTCGATGCGGAGGTAGGTCTCCATACTCCGCCTTCTCCCGGTCGTAAAGGTCCGCCCACTTGTGTAGTCGAATCGGCAGTTTGCGTCGAATGGGGTCAAGCCCGTCATTGTCATCGTTTGCTTGCATCTTATAAATTTGATCGACCGGCACTGCGGGTCGAGGCATGCAGCACAGAAACACTTGATCCCCGGTGAGATCAGCTCAACGGGTCTTTCTTTTGGGTTTTGGCAAAGAAATGTACTCAATCTCCATATCGCTGCACTCCTCATCGGTGATACCATGTTCCGTTTCGGACTCATCGTACATGTCAGCACTGTGCTGGACAGTGTCGACGAGTGTAGGTCGTGGCGTTCCTTGGCATGTTGAGTAGGATTTCCAACCGTACTCGCTTCCGAGGCACTGGATGAAGGTATCAAAAGAAGGTCCAACTTCGAAGCGGCTACAAACTGCAGCCGGCTGGAATGTCTTGATTCATCAAAAGACAACCGGTACGAACTCGAACCATGTTGGATATCTGCGTACCGTTCCTTCCAGTTGACAGTCGGATGATAGCTTCGAAGCCATGGTAGTCCAAGCACCACATCCGGCAGCATTTCCAAGACCTTGAAGTGATGTCGAAATACAAGTTCTCCAACTCGAACATAGGCTCTCGTGTAGTATCGTACTTCGACTTGGACACCTCCGGCTGTTAAGACGTGTCCAGGGTTTCTCAGTTTATAGAGGGGACGTGGCGCCCTCTTTGCAGTCTGCATTGACATGAAGTCACTGGTCGCTCCACAATCGACTAATAATTCCACGCTAGAGTCAAAGGAGTCATCACGACATGCGAAAATGCGCCGTCGAACCGTGAACAGAGACGCATGCTCAGGTTCGGTTCCTTCGACGTTGACACCCCCAAGCGTCGAATTCTTTTCGGGTTCATTGGTACTGATGGTGGTGTTCAGCTCTTCTCGAGGACGTCCACGACCAGGTCTTCGCAGATGTCTCCTAGGCCGTTGTGGGCCTTTCTTTGCTTTTGAAGCGGGATCGAAACTGTCCCTTACTGTCTCGAGGCTGATCTCTTCGCGGCGTGTACCACCTTGATTCTCGTCGCTCTCGTCCTCAGGATGGCGGTCGATGCTTTGGACAGTCGCGGGCCAAGTGGCCTTGTTCGCCACAATTGTAGAAGCGCCTACTTTCTCGACCATCTTGGCGTCCGAACCGTTCATTGCGACGTTCACCAATGTAGGCATGTAGTTCGTCTCGGAGCTTGGCAATTGCATCGAGGTTCATTGGCTCTGGCACAGTCGAAGCCATGGGAGGTGCAGCTGGAGTCGGCATGTGGTTGGCATAGGGTTGGAAGGAAACGTTGAAGTCGAAGTTGGTGGAATCATCATAGGCATAGGTCTAGAGACCACAGGACCCATGGTATCAGATGTCGTGTCTGGATGCATTCTGTACCTCCTCCAGCTGGTATCCGGCCGCTATGTAGGCTTCTGCGATGGTCTCTACCAAGGTATCGAAGCCAAATGGTCTACCAGAACGCCATCTGGAACGGACCTCAACGATGTACTGCCGACGAACAGCGTCATTTGACAAACCTTCAACAAATCGAGAATCGACGAGGTAACCCATCTGGAGGTCACTGGTGTTAACCTTCGACTTGCTAACGCAAGTGCGGAACTCCTTGACGTAGTCCGCATGTCGAGGAAACTCACTTTCTTTCAAGCTCAACATTCTCAACGGGTACACTGGCTCATGGGATATGCAATCGAAACGTTGGCCCAACAGGTGCATGAGCTCGAACCAGTCATCCTGTACAACCTTCGTCAAACTATGATAATACTCGACAGCATCACCTTCAAGGAGGAACGGTATGGTGGTCACCTGATTGACGGGTGAAGTGATATCCGAAAAGGCGACAGCTCGTAGCAAGTCCTCCTTCCATGTGCAAGCCTCTCCAGTTCCAGGTCTCCGGGAGAATCTTTGGGCCAGCTTATTCAAGCGTTCAACACAACGTCCTAGAATCTCGAGTGTTGGAGCACGTTCAATTACGACATTTACTGGATTGACTTGGTGCAGTGGGTTTGGGTCGAAGACAGGTGGTTGTGGAGGTGGTTGTTGCGGAGGGTAAGGTGAACTGCTCGGCGTTGAGTACGGCAGATAACTCGAAGGAGACAGCTGTGGTTGTGGTCGTGGTTGTAGCTGTGGTTGTTGTTGTGGAAACTGGAAGTGATTCGAAGGTTGTTGACTCAAAACTCGTGTAAATTCGTTGAGAAGGACATAACATTGCGACAATTCGTGCTCTAGGCGTCGAAGTTCGCTTACAGCAGCTTGAGCTGCATTCTCCGTCGAGGACTGCAAAGTGTCGACTCGGTGATCAGTTGCCGCAGTAGCACTTGTCGCTGTTGTCTGCAACCCATCGATGCGCTGTTCCAATTCGATCACCTTGGCTTGAGTATCTGCAAGCTTCTGCAACAAGCTGTGAAGATCACGAGAAATGCATGGAAACGAGTCACTTTCTTGACTTGAGATGCACTCTGCGATGAACGTTTCTAACGAAATCGAAAACTCGTGATGCATCGGTGAGTCGGTTCGGAGCAGACTGTCTCTGATAAGATGCAGCATAGCTGCGTCGTCGAAAGGTCGCTCCATTGTAAATTGGAATCCAAATCAAGTTGACGGCGTCGAAGACTGATCTCGAATATTTATCTCCCCGCCACCTAGCTGGCTACCACTTGTTGTGGTTTGTTTCCTGGGGACTCTCTTGTACTTCTGTTCCTCTTGTTTCTCGAAAATCCGAAATACGAAATCGACCAACCCGCAGGACCTTTAGACGGGGCACCAATACATAGACACTTCACAAATGCGAAGACAAAAACCCTGTCTAGCGGTCGAAGTATCATACAGCACTTCATTAACACAACTGCGAATTCGATGCTTCTTAAGTATTCACAGGCTGCAGTGCGATTGCCACTGCGACTCGCGCGTTCGCTGCCCTGCTGCTGTTCGAAGCCATAACAGCATTGGCGACGCGCGAAAGGCGCGACCGCCGTCAGGGCCTACAGCCCTGTCCTGGTTGCCCAGGCCTGCTTATTACACGGGGTCCGGGGCTTCGGTTGCGGCGATTCTTGGATTGCATGCCAAAGCCTTCACACGATGTGTACCTTTTTGATTTCCAATTTGTGGCGCGACATTAGCTGGTTCATGACAAAGATGATCATCTCCAAGTAGTTGAACTCCAGGGCAACCTTGATCTCCTCCTTGAGTATCTTCTTGCGCAACCCATCAATCTTCATGGGCGCCACAACGTCAAGTAGCCAATCTTTCGCCTGCTGTTGCATGATTCCGTCCCGGACTCGGCGGCCTAAGAGCAAAGTTTTTTCCACAAAATTAGCAAACTCGTGTGGCGCTGGAGTTAGTGAAGACGTCAGCTCTCTCAGCACGTCTTGGTACCTGCATTGGTATCGGTTCAACGTTTCCTTGAGTGGGTTGGACCGGGAGGCGCGAAAAAGAGGAAGCAAAACGGCTCTCTTCAAGGCGTTCATCAACCCGCACATCCAATCACGGTCCCAGGCACAAAAATCAAAAAACGACTTAATGGCCGGGGTCCCGCTTCCATCCCGCCGTGGGGCGACAGACATTCCTTGGAAGTCCCCCCGGAGTCCGCGGTCCGTAACAAGGGTTTCCAGCCTCCCGTGGACCCCGGGAGGAACTAACCGCGGATCGGTTCCTTCAAGTTTGCGCTCTTCCGAGTCGAACAAGGCGTCCGAAAGTCGTTCTGAGCAAACTTCATCGAACGCCATCGCACGCAGAATTCCCGGCGGCTTTTGTTTCGGGAGCCGATTTCCATCCTTGGGATTTTCTTATCAGTCAAACAACCGAAACACCATTCGTGGCATAAACAAACCATCGCCGTCCGCTTCAAAATAGCGGATGTCGAGCCCGGCGCAATGCCTCCAGTCTCTGCCCATGCTAGGCAGGGTGTGTCCCTTGTGGCTGCGGGTCCCACTCTACGGTTCGGAACCAGTTTTACCAATTAATCGGAACAACCGGTTATCGGCAATAATCGCAGGTTTTTTTTTCAAAACAATCGGCACAAACGCTTCTTTTGAAAACCGATTTAAACCAATTAATCGGAATGGTTCCAATTTTTTTGGGTTCTTTTTTGCAGTGCATTTTGTCCCATTGTTGCACTGAACAGAAGCTTTGATAGCAATAAACGGTGGCCGATGGTGACTTACAGCTTTTCAGGTACTATTGATGATGGTGCTCTGACTTGAATGGGCTCTCTTCTGCCGATTGCAAGATTTTGGTTCGTAAAGGGCAAATAATCAGAAAAATCGGTTATTTTGAAAACTATTAATCAGCAAAACCGGTTAATGTAGTCAAAAAGATTCATTTCAAATCAGTTATTTTCAAAACTACCAGGTTTGAAACCTTATCCCACTCCTTCCTCCCCTTGGGGCTCTACCCCGGAAACCCCTGTCATGTGACCGGATGGATGATGAATCACCCTCGGCCAGGGGGAATCCAAACCCCGGTAGGCTTCGCCACTACCTGTTCTTCCCGCGCTGGCACTTCATAAACTCTGACTCGTGGTTCAGGCTTCGGTGTCGGGATCCCAATTGAACTCACCGTTGAGGTGCCCGCATGCTGCAATAATTAGTATTTCTTCTCGAAAGACGCCAACTTTCTTTGTAATTGGCCAATGACATGAGAATCCGGCCGCATCCCCTCGGGTCTACCGCCATGGTATCGGGTCCGGAGCTCCTCCCTAAGCGCATGTACTTCATGCTCACTCGGTTCCAACCGGGTCATGAGTAATGGCACCTGTAACTCCAGGGCCTCAACCTTGCCCCATTCCGGCTTGGGCATAGTTTCCCAATGGTGCAGTGGGCCCGTTAGCGTAGCCACTTGTGCACTGGTGCTCTCTAGGTTTGCTGCTATGTGTCTCACCTGCGCTGCGGGCACCTTCGCCTCTTCAGCTTCCCCTCCGGATGTTCACGAAACAACAGGGTGCTCCAAGTTGTGTCCCCGATTGACAAGCTGGGAAATAGATGTCTTGTGGCTTTCCGCCGTTGCTTCTACATTGTGCACCCTTTTTTCGGCACCCTCAAAGGTGAGACCTATCCGCCGGATTTCCTCGGCCATATTGGTGGTGACCTGGTCACAATTGAACACCTTGCCTTCCAAACCCTTCAATTACTCAACAAATTTGTCTAATCTGGCCCGGTGTGAACTCAAGCCAGTTGGTTCATTGGACACTCCCTCAAGTTGCCGTTTCAACTTATTGATGGCTTGCTCCCAGCCTTGAGGGGAGATGCCCACCTTTGCCTTAAGAGCTTCAGCCACTTTTGCAGTCCCTTGTTCTAAAGTCGATTGCATTTCCGCTCTCCTCAATTCCAACTAGGATCTCTGGTCCTCCAGCTCGGTGTTTACCTCATTCAAAGATTGTCCCGAAGCCTCTACTCAGGCCGTCAAAGCTGAGCCATCTACTTGTACTACTTGGACTACTTGGGGTTCAAACTCGTGGGAGAGGGCTTGGATGACCTGGCGAATTTCAGAAACGGCGGAAAGCGCCTCAAAATCAATGGTTTGGAGGTAGTTTAACACACCAATAAGCTCCTCACCCCGAGCCAGCAAAGTTGCTAAATCTGGAGTCTCTGGTGTCCACTCATGAATCAAAATCCTTTCAGCTCCTTCTCCAAAAAGATTTATTCTCCGAATCCTCTCAGAGGACCGGTATCCCTATCGTGTTGACCCCATGTTGGTGTCTTCCTCATTTGGAGAGGAAGGCTGGCCCTGCCTAAGTCGAACTACCAATTCTAAAGGAGACCCAACGGTCGATTCATGCCCTATCGGATACTCAGAACCCAATTCCTCTGGCCGTGCACTGATCATCACGATCATGGCCGTAACCTGTCCAAGAGTCGTTCCACTACCCGTGTCAGAGCCGTGGGCCAACCCTCCTTTTGGGTAAGCCGCTGCTTCCAACATTTCGCCCGGGGGGTAGCGTGATCCTCGTGAATCCGATTTTTGCAATTTCCATTTAATCAAGACTCACGACTAGGACCGAGCTTGGTTCTCTCCTTGTGCAACGCATTCGAAATCACTGTCAAATAAACCCTGCTTGCTTAGCAGGTGTTCCTCAACGGTAAGGACCATCGTCCTGAAACATCGGAAAAAAAAGGCCGGTTTCAACGTCAAAATTGCCCACCCCGTGGCGAGACGTCATGGCAAACGCCTTAATTGCGGGCCATTTCGATTCTTTAGATGGCCCAGCACTATGGAAGAACGACAGGGCCTTTGGAAACACCTACGCGGCAGACGAACAATCGTTTTGAGTTTTCAGCAAGATCGTTTGAAGAACAGCCCCAAAACGGCCATCTTTGGACACTAAATTGGCCATAGAGCAGGCTAGACACAAAACCTGATTGCCGAGATGCGCGTGGGCTCTCCGGTCGGGTATTGAGCTACTTGGATGCCGGTTTTGAGCCACAGTGTCGTCGCAAGGACTGTTTAACCGCCTGCTTGCTGCTGCAACTGCTGCTTGCTGCTTGCTAAAATGTGTTGCTCATAGAAAGATGTCCTTGATTAATGCCCTAGATATTTTGATGAAATCCTGCAGGTTTTGAAGTTGAAACCCCAACCCAAAGCAGCAGGTAGAGCAAGAACAGGATGTGGATGGAATCAATGATTGGTTTTGGAATCCAGTGTAACACAGAAGGGCTGCAGATAGACAATGCAGGTATATACACAAAGATTCAATCACAAATGGATAATACAAAAGATTTTATATGAGAACTGGACTGACTCTGGCCTCCAAGATAGCATCAGGCACTTCATGTGCGCTCTTTTGGGGGAAATGGTGCTGGTTAGGAATGTGGGGCATAGATGTCAGGCCAACACAGAAAATGACTTGGCCAAGCAACTGAATTCAGAAACAGTTAAAAAGTAGGACCACAATAAGTGGTAGAAACAATTGAGTATAGGGGTCTTGGGGTGGGAGACCACTAGGCTTAACCTCCAAGGCCTAAAGCATGAAATGCCTATTTTATTTCGGTATATCCTCCATGAAGGAAGGTACCTCCGCTCAGTTGAGTGGTAGGGGTGAACTTCATGGGGTGCTAGGGTTACAACCCTAGTAACTTTGAGAAGGTGTACCAAAAGCTTCAAAAGAGTGGTAAAAGTACTTAAGTTAGTCTTAGCATCAACAAAAGGGTTTTAAGGGGGGCTTGGCCTGGATCAAGCCCTCCAGGAAAGACATGGCAGTGACTTTTTCTTACTCCCCCCTGGAGTACTAGTTAGCTAAGCTAGTAGGACCAAGGAAAGAGACTCAAATGTTCCCAAAATTACCTCAGAAAATGCATTGAACTTACCAAAAACCTCCTCATCAGTTCATAGAACTCTGTCACACTGTAGGTACCCTGAAAAAACAGTGTAATGTACCGTGAATGATGTCCCTTCGATGGGGCATTCCTCAAAAGTCGCCGGCGTGCGACGAAAGCTTTTGGTAAAAATTTGAGGGTAGTGGGGTTTGAACCCAGGACTCCCTCCCTAGAGCACATGTGCTTGCCCACTAGGGTACAGTCGACCGCTCTGATGCAGACGGCGATCGCTGTATAAACAGCGTTTTGGTAAACGTCCTGACCAAGGGCCAGGGCGGAGCAATACTCCCAATGGAGGACACAAATCTCCAGGAGCTAGAAAAAATGGAACATGTAACCAACAGGGAGTGATTCCTGCGGTTTTGCGGAAGGGGTTGCCATTTAGCAAGTCAAATCGCTTAAAAATGACGAAATAACACGGGAAATCGTCATTTTTACACATAACTCAAAGTCGCAGACAAGCGCAAAGGAAGCGGACTTCAAAAACAAGGTTGCTCAAGCGTAAACGGCTTTTGAAAAAGAAGGTATGAACCGTAGTTTTTAAAGTTCTGAAGCAAATGTTTGCACAGTTGCATCAAAATGTTTATAAACTTTAGAGAAAAGTATTCAAATTCAAACCACACCACAGAGCAGGTGAACAACCCTCCTCTCAGGTATGCCAGTGTCATCGAACACGCACGCATTGTGTTTGTGCTGGTTGCTTCGTCAAAACGTTAGGGTTGTCAACGCCGTGTTCATTGGGGGTTCCGGCGCTCATCTCCTTTGCTCTGCACAGGTCAAATCAGGAATGAAAGGTATGCGATGCGAATGGAGCGCGGAGCGCGCACGTAGGGTTAGAATATGCGCTGTGCTCGCGATGCATGTGCCTAATTGAGGCATTCACACGCTGTGACGCTTTCCCTGTACCCCAATTCACCCTTTTTTTCTCTTCACAGGTAAGAAAAGAAAGTGTTTGTTCGTGTGTAGCCGTAGCGTTAAAGTAGGGTTGCTTAAAACGCTTAGGCTTGTGTAAAACTCGCAATAGGGTTGTTTTGCGTTCGCTTCACTTCGGCATTCACACGATGCACGGTGAGTAAGGTAGGTTAGCCCAGGAGGAGCTTACCTCCTGGTTGAGTCAGTGGTGATGGTTCCGCCTCCCTTCCCTACATGCGTGCACACGATGCATTAAAGGGTAGGCCACGCGAAATGCGCACGGTAAACCTTGTTTAGGTCACCCAGGGGCTCCTCGGTATGTTCTTTAAGAGAACCTGAGGAGTCTCTTAACACTTGCTTGCTTGACAGGGGTTGTTTGAGGACAGTGTATTATAGGTCACACTGAGAAGCGTATAATACGTGGAGTGTGGCTTGGTTCCACAGCCGCAAACACCCCATCATTTGCCTCTGTTGTACAGGTGGGAGAGGTTCAGGGTGATTGGTGCACGCCGCAGCTGCCTTCGGCGGCTATCCCATCTTTCTGCCCCAGCTAAACAGGGGCGCTGATCACACAATCAATTGACTGCGCCTCAGCTAGGAGTGGCGTGGGCAGTTCCACTCCATCGACATCTGCGCTGTGCACGCAACAAGAGCACCCCTTCCCTCCAAGCCATAGCAGGGAAACGTGTTGTGATGTCCCTGTTAGGCCACAGCTGCTTAGCAGCGCTGTGTTCTCTTGTCTTCTTCAAAGGAGGGTCATTATGACCCGAGACATCTTTGACAGCAACACCCAGTAGCGTGTGTAGGGGTTAGGGTCAGCAGGCCTGGCAGGAGTTGAGTGCAGGTGATGAGTGCTCACCCTGCCTTCGAAGGCCGGTGCTGGCGTTATCGAGTGTAGTGTAGTGGTGTCTCCTGTCCCGCGTGCTTTTCCTCGTGGGCAGGGGAGTGCGTTAGCTTTTGGCCCTTAGCAAAAATGGGCGGTTTGTATGCCCTTAGCACACTTGGCCACCCCTCCCCTATAGTAGGTAGGGCTTTTGCCGTCATCCCCCAAGGATAGGCGCCAGCACAGAAATTGGGCGCCATAGGAGTGGTAACAGTACCTGATTAGGACCTTCGGTCCGACGTCAGCGAAGCCCGGTCTCCGGGAGCCACGCCGGGGAGAGAAGTGAGACACACACAGACATACGTAGCACACATAGTGGTATGGTAAACCCTGTTAGGAAGGGTAGAACCCCATGGGTCTGGACCAGTCAGGGGTCCTAACTGTGGGCTCGCTTGTCCCCAAGGAGGGAAGACACACCTTGCCTCATAACACCTTGCTTGTCATTCCTTCCTGGTGTAGTAAGCCACCGTTCTTCGTTGGCTCCCCAAGGTCATTACATCAGGGCAGTCCCCGTGCAACACGTGGTCAACAAGGCATACACTTGCTGGGTGGCTGCAATCCTGATAAGCGGCCACCTGGTGCACGCTGGAAACCACAGGCATGGGTCTGCAGGGCACAGACAGGGTCAGTGCAGTGCTCAGTGCACCTGTCAGTAGACTGACACAGGGAGATTGGTTTCGCTTCTTACGCCGGGACATAGTCTCAGCACGGGTTGGGAGCTGCCCCTCGTTGTTGTCAATGAGGTAGGTGCGGAAGATAGGGTTGATACTCCCATCTGGTTGTATGAAGGCTGACATAGGTTCCCAGGTCGCCTCAGATAACCCATAACAGGGTTAGGAATTTCCAGCCCTGTTTATACTCGTGGCGAGCAATACCTGCAACCACATAGTAACCATCGACTGCCATCTCATCGGCAGTCATCTCTTCGAATTTGTCTGCCTCCTCTGGACTGGCAGCGTTCTCTAGGTCTATACGCTCGACCTCACTGTCGCTGAGGCGCCACTCATCCCAAGACAAATCGTCAGGGGAGTAATGGTGCCTCAACTGTTCAGGTGCACACAGCAGTTCACCACCTAGACGTGGACTGCACCTGACATGGATCCTGGATCCATCTATCCTGATGATACGATAGGGTCCAAAATAAGGGTCCTGTAGGCAGTTACGTGGCGAGGAGGGTAGGCGTAAATGGTGTATCAAAAAAAGGTCACCAACCTTGAAGTTGGCAGGTCGCCGTAGGCGGTTCTGTCGGCTCAGTTCACGGTCACAAATGTGTCTCAGGTTAGTCCCAGCCTGGTTAGCCAGAGACTGCTTGTGTTCCAGCCAATCTCCCACAGGGCTCTTGAAGTCCTCAGGAAAGGAGGTTTTGAAGAACCAAGCAGGTTGTCCTCCATGGAACAGTTCGTGGGGGGTGAAACCCGTAGAGGAGCTCCGCTGTGAGTTCATGGTCAGCACTGCCCAGGGCACTATGCGTACCCAGTCCTTGGTACGCTCCTGTTTCGTCAGGATTCTTAGGTTTTCGCTCCACCACACGGTTCTGTCTCTCACGGAGAGGTCTAGACGTATGGGTATAGGGCACACCTGTGCTTACCTCCACGTTGAGCGCATTTAGCACTCGTTTGTACCGGGCAGTGTCACTGCGGATGCGTACATCCTCATCAGAGTGCATCTGCTTAGGTGCTCCATAGGGCTCGAACCATTGTTCGACCAACATTTTCACAGTCTGCTCACCTGTGATTTTCTTATTGCAAGGGAACACACGGGTGAAGCGGGATAGGCCACAGGTGACCACTAGGCAACTATCATGGCCGCCGAAGCGTGGTAGGCCGTGGATGAAATCCACGTAGAGAAGAGAGTTAGCACAATAGGGTATGGGTAAGCTGGAGATCAGGCCCCTATCCCTACTGCCGCTCTGCTTGCTGGCATGACAGCCACAAGCATCCACAATGGTCTGCATACGCGACCTCAGTTCAGTCAGGGTTAGACTAGAGTAGAAACACTCACGGAAGAAGTCCACTGAGCGATTAGCGCCAGTGTGACCAGACCTGATATGGGACCACTGTAGGCACCCATCCAGTCGTGCCTCAGGCACCACAATTTGGTCCTGGTAGAAGAGGTACGGATTGTTTTTTTACCACTGGTGCCCGTCAATGACACGGGGTTCGAGACCAGTGCTGAGGGTGTGGAGAATTTAATCATACTCTGACTGATAGTCGGTTAGACTCCAACCCTCCAGGATTCCAGCAGTGCGCATGGACAGGTTCAGCTGGACATCCATACGCTGGAAAGCCTCTCTGGCGAGCGCCTGAGAGCTCTCACCAATAAGCGCATCGAAGTTGTTGCGCGATATATAGTCAGACAGTTCATTCTTTATCCCCGGGATATGATGCACTGTCAGCCTGAACTGGCTCATGTAAGTCCACCACCGTTTTAGCTTTGCTTTCTCTGGTGGTGGGCCCTTCTGAAACGACTTCACAGGCTCCTGGTCACACAGCCAGACAATAGGATTAGATCCCAGGAGTCGAGATTGTGACGAAAGCACCAACATACCGGCCAGGAGTTCCTGGTCATAGGTGCTGTAATTGGAACGCGCTTGGTTCCATTTCAAATTCCAGTGTCCCAGTGGCACCAGTCGCCACTCACTGGTAGGATAGTCATGTTTCAACGAACCAACAGGGTTGAGTCCACTAGTACGATAATGGCAGTGGGTTAGTCGAGCGGGGTTAAGCTCCTGCCATTGGTAGATCGTACCACCCCCCCCTTCATCACTGGCATCAGTGATCAGGACTATCTCGCCCTCAGGGCGGGGTACTCCCAGGCAGTTGGAGGAGGCAATTTTCTTCTTCAAATCCTGGAAACACTCGTCCTCTCTGGCGGTCCACCTCCAGGGAGTAGTTTTTTTGAGTAAGTCAGTGAGGGGGGCAGAGGAGTAAGTAAAATTGTGGATGTGACGCCGATAGAAATTACAGGCGACCACAAAACTCCTCACGTCGTGTAGACCCTTCTTAGGGTCATCGCGAATCTGCATGTGCTGTAGGGGCTGCATCTTAGACGCGGCTGGTTTCCACCAACCATACCCCACGTCGAAACCCGAATACTCCATCTCCTCTTCCATAAACTCAAATTTTTCGAGTTTGATCCGGAGATGGTTTTCTTGACAAACAATGAAAAATTCACGGAGGAGAAGGACATGGTCCTCTTTGGTATCAGTACCCAAACTCACGTCGTCGATGTGAGCCCCCATTTCTGCACCCCGAGAAATCAACTCCTGTACTAGAGGCCTGCGCCTCAGTATGTACAAAATTTTGTTCATTAGCTCCTGGACGAGCGCTGGGGCATTAGCCACCCCAAAAGGCATAACCTTCCACTTAAAGACACGGCCCTTAGGGGTTATAAAAGCCAACAGCTCCTGAGCTGCGGCGGTTAGGTCCACCTGCCAGAAACCAGAGCGTTTGTCCATTTTGGTCTTGTACCTGCATTTGGCAATACGCTCCAGGGTATTTTCCATGTTAGGAATACTCCCTGAGTGGTTCTGGGCTTTCTTGTTGACCTCACCATAGTCAACAACCAGTTGTAGGGCAGTCGACCCTGGTTTGGCACCCAGGAAACAGGGACTGCAGTGATGGGGGTAGTCCCCCTGCTTATATTCCTCAACGAGGCCAGCATCAATACATTCCTGGATCTGGCGTTCGATTTCTTCAACCTGTTCCTGTGGAGCGGGATAGGGACGACGCCTCACTCGTGTCTTTTCAAATTCAGGTTTCAGTTTCAGGTGCATCTGGACCAGTTTTTTACCAGAGTGGGGAGGCGGCAAGGCGCCGAACACCTCCTCATAGGTTATCAGCAGTTTCTTCAGGCGGGGGTCAAGGTTAAGTCTCTCCAGTTTCTGAAGGAAATCCTCCTCAGCATGGAGGTTGCTCTTTCCATGTTCTTTCTTTTTCTGCCGATCAGCAGTTTCTGCAGGCACAGAACCATCGTCCCACTCAGGGGGACATTGCTGCCCATAGTGCAGAGAATACACTAGCGGTATCTCAGGATCAGGCAGCGTATAGGACTCAGCGTCCTCCTCAGACCAGATGGAGGATTTCCAGGTCTGTCTGAGGTATTGCAGCCGCTCTTGGCGCTCAATACCTTCGGCCTTCAGGTGAAACAGCCGCCGGAGTTCCTGAGTGTCATGCAAAGACAATGGCATGTTATTAGTAGCAGGCCGCGCCAGAGCATCAGCACTCCGGGCCACGGGTTCACCTGTGTGCATAGACTGCATGTGTAGCACTGGCTTCCCAACAGGGGAAGCGGGTTCAGAGGTTGACTCTAGATCTACCTCCTCTAGCAACAGCTGGGCTAGGAAGGCACTATGTTTTAGGTCAACACAGCTGGGATCAACAGGAGGTATAGTGCTGGCGATGTCAGAGAGTTGGTCGTCAGCATCCTCTTTTACAGCTGCAGGTTCCAGATAGTCATCGGGAGACTCACACCCTGTAAGTGTGGCAGATAGGTGCTCAGGAGATCCATTTTTGAGATCAAAAAAGGTCAGGCCACGATTTTTGGCCATGACCTCTTTCAGTAGCACCTTGAAGCCGGTTCGGACCCCCGTGGCCATTTGGGTCACTTGGGGTGTGTATCTATGTGCCGGCAAGCCGCCATTGGCTGATATCAAACTCTCCCATCCACCTGACCTAACCTGATGTGATAGTGTGATAGGTTTGGCCATTCCGGCTATGAGCGGCCATATTCAGTACCGAGGCGCCGCCAGCTAAGATTTATATATCAGAATATCAGGAATCAACAGGGTTTTTTTATCATAATGTTTCCGTAATTTTTCAGCCTTCCGTTCTGGTTTTCAATGTATCGGCGACTGTCAGTTGGCTCGCGATTTTGCGGTAACCGATTGGTTAACTGTTATTTACAGATATTTTGGCGGAAACCCCGATGAAGGGTCAGATTTCATCAGTAAAGGGTTCGTTGCTTCTGCAATTTTCATATTATACACTCGCAAAATTAATCCGATTTTTTCAGACTTTCAGAATCGGATTTTCAACTTCGACATCGCCGCACTTGATATGATGAATCTCGAGTGGTCATACATTTTTCCCCGATCACGAATCAACCTTTCTTTTGTTGTGCCCTTCATTTTGCTTGGAGATATAGTCAAAACAAAAGTGATTCGTGAGGCAACCTTGAAGAATCATATCTCCGGCTCACGGCGAGGAATACCAATTTCGAGAATTGGGTTGGAATTGCCTTGGTCTCAACTTAATTTGGGAAGCATCAAACGCCTTTGGTGTGTACACATGCCGGGTGTAGCAAGGAATAATGGCCAAGGGGGTAGAAAGTGGTTTACACCTCTCGGGCCATGCAACCAAACATTTTATTGTGACTTTCAAGTGTACCGCATGAGTGTTGGGGTTGCATAGATACTTTTCTTGGGTTCCCACGTATTTTTAACGTGAAGTTATGTCCATGGAGAGGCATGGCATACCATGGTGGGAGCCACCTTTTGAGGGTATGTGTTATATGCATGGTATGTGCTTCGACATGCTCACGCCCATGTTATATTTCTCCGTTTGTAGGAAGATATATCGAGTCATACGTGGCAAGGGCTTCGCCCATGTTCCAATGGTGAACTCAATAGCGCTAGACTAAGTCTACCGCTCATATAGTGCATGTGGGAGGGCTTACGTAGCGACCCACAAGCGCCACTATCAATTTTCCCATTTTCATGGTGCATGTTGGGAGGAGGTTCGAAGGTGTCCCTATGCGTCCATGTGGGGATCCAAGTGGGGGGATTGTTTGCAAATGGTCACAAGCAATCGTGATTTGAATGATATGTTGATTCCATGGGTGAGCGAAGTTCTATACTATTGTAATTATCTTGAATTTGGCATTATTTGCATGTTTTTGACCTCATTTTATGCTCATTCTTTTGTTTTATGTGCTCAACTGGTCGGCTAGCAGTAACGTGCCTAGAGATCCGTGGACTATGGTATGTTGCCTATATGTTGGCATATGCTTCAGTGGTGTACCTCACCATATGCCGGATCACGTGGTCACTTTGGCTTGGCACACGAGGCCTCACAAAATTAGGTCTCAAGTTCATGAGTTGACTTGTGAAGCATGTCATGTACATAACCGGAGGGGTTTCGGAGACAATGATGGGATATTCTTGGGCATGGACCTTTGGTCTATATCACCCTTGTATATATATATTGCTACGTATTTGCTCCCACGAGCGCTTTTTTGCCCTTTGCCTACGAAGGTTAACTACGGCGGTGCAATTGTTGGATTATCCTAAACACATGGTCACACAAATGATTCTTTCATGGGATGAGCATTCAAAGGTATTGATTCCACGACGTGAACGCGTGTTGGCACATGTGGATGATGCGCAATGCTCGCTGAGTCAACTGGAGAGCCACGAGTCGAGTGTCATTGGGGGTGGAGGGAGGGTGGGAATCCCCCGAGTGCATATACTTCGTGCGGGGCATCATTCAGCGGTACAGCTGTCGTGGCCGCGTGTTTTGCATTGCATCCAAAAAAGGTTACCTTTCTTGAAGGGTAAAACACGTTTATTTGCGATTTTGAAGCCTTTGGCCTCGCTTCGTAAATTATTCAGGAGACACGCGCGCACAGCGCTGAGAATGAATTGAGTCGCAACAACCTTGGTGTTTGTTTGACGCTGTAGCATCCACGAGTTGCATTTATTGTGATTATGTGGCATGGAACAATGTGCAGCACACACTGTGCATGAATGATGGTGCCTGTCCTGTAGAGCTATGTTTTGCTGACGAGGCCCACTTTCAGGGCGAAATCGATACTTTGAAGCACATGGAATAGACATCCCGAGCATTGGCCAGTGTCCGCATTGAGTGCAGGGTTTAAGGTCGGTAGCGGCTTTGCCTCACTCAAGTGAGAGTGAAACACCAAATATTTGGGGCCACTTCAATTTCATTAGCGCTACGTTACCGCCATTACGTTACACTTATGGCCAAGCAGAATATGAAGCACGACAAGAAGGGATCAAATGATTGTGCCGGCGCTTCATTCAAACGTTGGGAGTTACAACATGTGCCCAAGTCTCTTCTCAAAAGCACCTATCAACATTTGTTTGCTCACTGCGCTCTCCGAACCAAAATGAATGCTAAGAAGAAGATCGTATGGAAGTCGGAAAACTCACTTCATATTCATCAAACAAAGTTCCGTCAAGGAAGAGAAACAGTCACAATGGTCATTGGTGAAAATGAACAAACCAGAATACATGAGTTGGAATAGGAGCAACGCCTTGGATACATTGCCAAAGACATCGTGGAAGCGAAAACCAAATGCCATGAAACATTGGTGGACTTCGTCAAACAATATGATGAACATTTCACGGGCGTTCGCTCGTTTATGGCAGAGTTTGACTCGGGATTAAATCCATTGAACATTGACGAGGACGACCCATGTGCTATTCCGAACATGCTTACCGAAGCGGGTCTAACTTCCAAGGCGAATGCCCTCAAGGATGTTGCTTTTGGGAAACAACTCACGGTGCGTCTTTTAAATGATGAGTACGAAAAGCGGGAAGCATTCAATGAGGCAAAAAATGTCTCACGAGTGACAAAGGTGAAGGACTTGGAAAATAAACAACGGATTCACGATAACATTGAGAAAATGCTTGGCGTGGAAAGAGAAGAATTTCGAGACCAAGCACATCTCAACGAATCGCTCCAATTTCATGTGTCGGCCATCTCGGAAGCATTGCAAGCCTTGATGATTGCGAAGGAATCAAAAAACGGGAATCCCAAAGGTTGTACCACATCCGGCGGCGCCACAAAAGCCAAAAACAAAAAGAGAGGAGTGAAACCCAAACGGAGGACTCGCCCACGCCCAAGGAGACCTCGTTCCGGAGCCGATCCAAAGAAGGAGAACAAGGACGAGAAGAAAAGGAAGCGACAAGGCAAGAGCGGCGAAACACCGAACGGAAAAAGAAGAGGAAGAAAGAATGGAGGCAAGTGAAGAGAAATCAAAATACCATGTTAGGTAATAAGTTTGTCCCCTTTCCCGATACGAAACGCTTCTTGTCACGGTTATCTAAATCGGTACCACATGAATTGGAGGACCTCAAACGGGTACTTACATGGACGGTTTTTCATGATAAATTTCCAAACACCTCAAAACATTCCTATCCTTCGTTTGATGCCTTTCCTTATAAAAGAATGTTTGTGAAGAAAGGTACGACCCCGAATGCGAGTGTTGAAGAGAAAATACAACAAGAGGTATGGCGCATCGATAAATCGATTGGAATTTTGTTGCACCAAATTTGGGAATACATTGATCATTTGAGTAATTCTTACACAACACGAGGTGTGAAGTTTAATGCTCATTCGTTGGAGTCATTTCTGAATAAACACATTGTCATGGCGTCTGATAAGGACGGTGGATCTTTGGTTGTGTCACGAAATGCATATGTGTACGAGGCCGAGGCTCACATGCGTGGTCAATTGCATGGACACGATGTGTATTTACGAGTGGGAGAGGTGAGTGAGGTTTCACTTTGGGAAGACAAGGCGGAGGAGTGGCAAAATAAGCTTAAGCAAGTCATTATGCCATTCTTGCCACCGATGATGCTGGAGTTCCTACAAAATTTCCTTGGACTTTCAACATAAACCCCGCCTCCCGAATTTCTACTTACTTGCAAAAACACATAAAGAGGGTTTCGCCCTAAAACCAAATGGGCGTTTTCCAACACGACCGGTGGTGGGTATGTTTCGTTAGGCAACAACACCATCATCCATCCTACTTGCCACTATGGGCACAATATTGCTCAAGATAGATCGACACCATGACCCGTTCTGCTCCCCCATTTTAGATACGCTGGACCTACTCAAACGGTTGAGGAAATTTTCTTCTGACCCGGTGTGGGGGGCGGATGGGAGAGAATGGTGCATATCCACTTTCAATTTTGAGAGTCTATACACGAAATTCCGTTGGAGCGATGTTTCCATGGCGATGGATTTTTGGCGCGCCTACTTTCTTCAACATGAATCCGACGCTCTACCCATTTCGAACCATGAACGTGTATTTCTACATTGTTTGTTTGCCGAAATGCCTTGGGATCAACTTGTTGAGTTGAAAACATCGTTCCCATATATGAATATGGACTACCAGGAGCATATGTACCTTGGAAAGTTTCTCATGAACGTAGTGTTTACACATTGCATCTTCCTCAACGAGGGAGTGGCCATCTTTTTGCAATTGATTGGTTTTGCCATGGGAACGAACTGCGCTCCATCGTGGCCCCAATTGGTTCTTAGGGCATATGAGAGACGCTCCCCCTTGCCCCGTGACATTCTTTTATGGCGCCATATTGATGACGGCTTCGCCGTCCACCCTTTCAGTCTCAGTGTGCAGGATTTGACCACGCATTTGTGTAAGGTATACCCCAAACATCTCGCCTTTACTTTTGTGGATAAAGCGAGTCGCTGTGGAATTGCTTTTTCGGACATATGGGTGGTATCACTCGCCCCCCTACGCACAAGTGTCTATTGGAAGCCGTCGCATGCGTGCACCTATATTCCTTGGCGTTCCAATGTGCCCCGACACACTAAATAAACATGGATTAGAGGCGAATGCATTAGGTATCTACCTATTTGCTCCCACGAGCGCTTTTATGCCCTTTGCATACGAAGGTTAACTACGGCGGTGAAATTCTTGGATTATCCTAAACACGTGGTCACACAAATGATTCCTTCATGGGATGAGCATTCAAAGGTATTGATTCCACGACGTGAACGCGTGTTGGCACATGTGGATGATGCGCAATGCTCGCTGAGTCAAGTGGAGAGCCACGAGTTGAGTGTCATTGCAGGTGGAGGGAGGGTGGGAATCCCCCGAGTGCATATACTTCGTGCGGGGCATCATTCAGCGGTACAGCTGTCGTGGCCGCGTGTTTTGCATTGCATCCAAAAAAGGTTACCTTTCTTGAAGGGTAAAACACGTTTATCTGCGATTTTGAAGCCTTTGGCCTCGCTTCGTAAATTATTCAGGAGACACGCGCGCACAGCGCTGAGAATGAATTGAGTCGCAACAACCTTGGTGTTTGTTTGACGCTGTAGCATCCACGAGTTGCATTTATTGTGATTATGTGGCATGGAACAATGTGCAGCACACACTGTGCATGAATGATGGTGCCTGTCCTGTAGAGCTATGTTTTGCTGACGAGGCCCACTTTCAGGGCGAAATCGATACTTTGAAGCACATGGAATAGACATCCCGAGCATTGGCCAGTGTCCGCATTGAGTGCAGGGTTTGAGGTCGGTAGCGGCTTTGCCTAACTCAAGTGAGAGTGAAACACCAAATATTTGGGGCCACTTCAATTTCATTAGCGCTACGTTACCGCCATTACGTTACACTTATGGCCAAGCAGAATATGAAGCACGACAAGAAGGGATCAAATGATTGTGCCGGCGCTTCATTCAAACGTTGGGAGTTACAACATGTGCCCAAGTCTCTTCTCAAAAGCACCTATCAACATTTGTTTGCTCACTGCGCTCTCCGAACCAAAATGAATGCTAAGAAGAAGATCGTATGGAAGTCGGAAAACTCACTTCATATTCATCAAACAAAGTTCCGTCAAGGAAGAGAAACAGTCACAATGGTCATTGGTGAAAATGAACAAACCAGAATACATGAGTTGGAATAGGAGCAACGCCTTGGATACATTGCCAAAGACATCGTGGAAGCGAAAACCAAATGCCATGAAACATTGGTGGACTTCGTCAAACAATATGATGAACATTTCACGGGCGTTCGCTCGTTTATGGCAGAGTTTGACTCGGGATTAAATCCATTGAACATTGACGAGGACGACCCATGTGCTATTCCGAACATGCTTACCGAAGCGGGTCTAACTTCCAAGGCGAATGCCCTCAAGGATGTTGCTTTTGGGAAACAACTCACGGTGCGTCTTTTAAATGATGAGTACGAAAAGCGGGAAGCATTCAATGGGGCAAAAAATGTCTCACGAGTGACAAAGGTGAAGGACTTGGAAAATAAACAACGGATTCACGATAACATTGAGAAAATGCTTGGCGTGGAAAGAGAAGAATTTCGAGACCAAGCACATCTCAACGAATCGCTCCAATTTCATGTGTCGGCCATCTCGGAAGCATTGCAAGCCTTGATGATTGCGAAGGAATCAAAAAACGGGAAGCCCAAAAGTGGTACCACATCCGGCGGCGCCACAAAAGCCAAAAACAAAAAGAGAGGAGTGAAACCCAAACGGAGGACTCGCCCACGCCCAAGGAGACCTCGTTCCGGAGCCGATCCAAAGAAGGAGAACAAGGACGAGAAGAAAAGGAAGCGACAAGGCAAGAGCGGCGAAACACCGAACGGAAAAAGAAGAGGAAGAAAGAATGGAGGCAAGTGAAGAGAAATCAAAATACCATAAAGGATGTGGCGGTAAGCGAACCGCAGGTTCTACATGGTGACAACATTGATGAAGTGCCCCCACACCTTTCCCTTTTGTTGATGTTAGGTAATAAGTTTGTCCCCTTTCCCGATACGAAACGCTTCTTGTCACGGTTATCTAAATCGGTACCACATGAATTGGAGGACCTCAAACGGGTACTTACATGGACGGTTTTTCATGATAAATTTCCAAACACCTCAAAACATTCCTATCCTTCGTTTGATGCCTTTCCTTATAAAAGAATGTTTGTGAAGAAAGGTACGACCCCGAATGCGAGTGTTGAAGAGAAAATACAACAAGAGGTATGGCGCATCGATAAATCGATTGGAATTTTGTTGCACCAAATTTGGGAATACATTGATCATTTGAGTAATTCTTACACAACACGGGGTGTGAAGTTTAATGCTCATTCGTTGGAGTCATTTCTGAATAAACACATTGTCATGGCGTCTGATAAGGACGGTGGATCTTTGGTTGTGTCACGAAATGCATATGTGTACGAGGCCGAGGCTCACATGCGTGGTCAATTGCATGGACACGATGTGTATTTACGAGTGGGAGAGGTGAGTGAGGTTTCACTTTGGGAAGACAAGGCGGAGGAGTGGCAAAATAAGCTTAAGCAAGTCATTATGCCATTCTTGCCACCGATGATGCTGGAGTTCCTACAAAATTTCCTTGGACTTTCAAAATAAACGCCGCCTCCCGAATTTCTACTTACTTGCAAAAACACATAAAGAGGGTTTCGCCCTAAAACCAAATGGGCGTTTTCCAACACGACCGGTGGTGGGTATGTTTCGTTAGGCAACAACACCATCATCCATCCTACTTGCCACTATGGGCACAATATTGCTCAAGATAGATCGACACCATGACCCGTTCTGCTCCCCCATTTTAGATACGCTGGACCTACTCAAACGGTTGAGGAAATTTTCTTCTGACCCGGTGTGGGGGGCGGATGGGAGAGAATGGTGCATATCCACTTTCAATTTTGAGAGTCTATACACGAAATTGCGTTGGAGCGATGTTTCCATGGCGATGGATTTTTGGCGCGCCTACTTTCTTCAACATGAATCCGACGCTCTACCCATTTCGAGCCATGAACGTGTATTTCTACATTGTTTGTTTGCCGAAATGCCTTGGGATCAATTTGTTGAGTTGAAAACATCGTTCCCATATATGAATATGGACTACCAGGAGCATATGTACCTTGGAAAGTTTCTCATGAACGTAGTGTTTACACATTGCATCTTCCTCAACGAGGGAGTGGCCATCTTTTTGCAATTGATTGGTTTTGCCATGGGAACGAACTGCGCTCCATCGTGGGCCCAATTGGTTCCTAGGGCATATGAGAGACGCTCCCCCTTGCCCCGTGACATTCTTTTATGGCGCTATATTGATGACGGCTTCGCCGTCCACCCTTTCAGTCTCAGTGTGCAGGATTTGACCACGCATTTGTGTAAGGTATACCCCAAACATCTCGCCTTTACTTTTGTGGATAAAGCGAGTCGCTGTGGAATTGCTTTTTTGGACATATGGGTGGTATCACTCGCCCCCCTACGCACAAGTGTCTATTGGAAGCCGTCGCATGCGTGCACCTATATTCCTTGGCGTTCCAATGTGCCCCGACACACTAAATGATCATGGATTAGAGGCGAATGCATTAGGTATCTACGTATTTGCTCCCACGAGCGCTTTTATGCCCTTTGCATACGAAGGTTAACTACGGCGGTGAAATTCTTGGATTATCCTAACCACGTGGTCACACAAATGATTCCTTCATGGGATGAGCGTTCAAAGGTATTGATTCCACGGTGTGAACGCGTGTTGGCACATGTGGATGATGCGCAATGCTCGCTGAGTCAAGTGGAGAGCCACGAGTCGAGTGTCATTGCAGGTGGAGGGAGGGTGGGAATCCCCCGAGTGCATATACTTCCTGCGGGGCATCATTCAGCGGTACAGCTGTCGTGGCCGCGTGTTTTGCATTGCATCCAAAAAAGGTTACCTTTCTTGAAGGGTAAAACACGTTTATTTGCGATTTTGAAGCCTTTGGCCTCGCTTCGTAAATTATTCAGGAGACACGCGCGCACAGCGCTGAGAATGAATTAGGTCGCAACAACCTTGGTGTTTGTTTGACGCTGTAGCATCCACGAGTTGCATTTATTGTGATTATGTGGCATGGAACAATGTGCAGGACACACTGTGCATGAATGATGGTTGCCTGTCCTGTAGAGCTATGTTTTGCTGACGAGGCCCACTTTCAGGGCGAAATCGACACTTTGAAGCACATGGAATAGACATCCCGAGCATTGGCCAGTGTCCACATTAAGTGCAGGGTTTGAGGTCGGTTGCGGCTTTGCCTCACTCAAGTGAGAGTGAAACACCAAATATTTGGGGCCACTTCAATTTCATTAGTGACACATGCATGGAGCATTTGGATATTTGCCGAATGCATTTTTGAGTATATAATTGACTTTTGGACATAATGGTGTGATTTGCCTGATTTTGCCATGTTGTGAGGTCATCCTCATGGGGCAGTTCTCCAGGCCCATTCGACTCCAAGTCCAACCAAGTTTATGTCAGGGTAGGGCATGGTCCTGAGTGCCACTCTAGGCCATGACATGCCACCTCCCCTGTTGGGCTAGGATTTAGAGGCTTTGGAGGGAACACATTTTTGGGGTTTGTGTAGTGACTTGTGACACATGGCATTCAGCCATCTTATTTGACTTGGTTCAGGGCACCATGTTGGCGAGTCAAGGGAAGGTCCTGAGTCCAGGGAATGAGGGGTCTATGGCTGTGATTGTGTACGTTTCCATCTATCCCCAACTTTGCTTTATTTGTGTTCATAGGTCAAATTCAGGGCTTTCCTCTTTGGTGCAATTCTTGTACATGCCCGCCACCGTGAGACAACCGGTGTGCTGAACAGAAGCCCGCAGTGTGGATTGGGTTATTGCTGTATTTGTGGGATCTGGTTGCTGTTCAGGGTTGAAGGAGGATTATACTTTCTATATTTTTGGATTTTGGACCCTGGACTTTGAGAAATGCAATCGCTGATCAGGAGCAAGTCAGCAGGGGTGCCAGGCGGAAGGGGCACAGCGGGGGCCGGTCCTGGTAGGGACCTTCTTTATGGTAGCAGAGGCGTACCTGCTGCCCCTACCTACCGCCGACCCGGGGACTTGGGCCCCTATGAGCCCTGCCCAAGTACGCCCCGGGTGCGTATTGTGGACTCGGTGGAGACCACCCCGGAGATTGGAGCCAGAGAAGAGCCGAGGCGCTCAGGAGCATGGCGAACTCCAGAAGTTGAAGCCCGAAGAGAAGTACGACGTTCGGGAAGAGGAGGACTTGACATGCAGGACCTGGTCTCCATGTGTGAGCGTCGCTGCCGAAAGGCATGCCACCTCCGCTCCGCCGCGGAGGACTCTGAGGAGACCTGCCATTCAGGCAGCAGTGGAGGACGGGCCTGGCGCTACCGGAAGCGCGGGTCACCCAAGCCCGCGGCAGGGGACGCCGGGGCTATGGATACGGACCCCAGCCCGGTCAGGCTGTGGGACTCCGAGGGGCACTCCGAGGGCTATTGAACAGCTTATGAGCAACCTTCGGAGTCGGAGGAGACGGTCAGACCGCCCACAAGGGCGGACACGGCCCCAGAACCCAGCCTGGAGCATGATGCCGAGGCGTTGGAGAGGCCCGCCAGAGCCAGAACGGCGCCTGTGGCCCGGCACTTGGAGCCAACGCGGGATAGCATGGGCAACACACCCATGGCGGAGGAATCCGAGGCGCCGGGAACCGTGGGATGCGCCGGATCTGGTGGAAAGCACGTTGAGTGCCACTGCGAGCACCTATCCTTCCTCATCGGCAAGAACCCGAAGATGGGGATGGACGCCGTCGTGCAGCACCTTGACCGCCTGGACAACGCGAAGGACGGTCTAGAGGAGGACGTCGTGGGGATCCTGGATGACCAGTCGGACGCGGAGGGAGACATGGCGGAGCTGCGAGCGGAACAGGACCGGTACCGGGAGAATCTGCTGCTGGCCCTGGAGAAGCAGCAGCGAGTGGTGGACAGCCTCCTCCACCTGGTGGAGGACATGTCGGGACGCCTGAAAAGGCTAGAGGAGCTACAGCCCCTCACCTCGGGTCCGGAGCTCCCGGCAAAGTCGGCAGCGGCAGAGCTGGTGGAGCGGGTTAAGACTCTCAGGGGCGCCATGGAGAAACCCATGGGCGGCCCTGCAGAGGCACCCTACGCGCCTCCGCGTGTTGACCCGGGTGCGCTGCCATTTGTTCCCATGTTCAGCGAATCCACAATGCTCGGGGAGCAAACGGCACCGGCTGGGTCCATGCGGGAAGGAGGCGCAACCACGGACCCGAGGAGCCTGACGGTACAGATGTTCCATGCCGCCCAGGATCTACCGATCACTACGACTGCCCATGCAGTTTATGCCGAAGAGGAGATCCAGAGCCAGACCATGCAGGGGCAAACCATGGGAAGCGCCGACGGACATGGTGGGGGTCATCCAGGCGGAAACCTGTGGGCGAAGGACCCCAATATGGGGATATGGACGGCCGGTGGAGCAAGTCCTTCCCGCATTCCAAACCCCATGGATTCAGGCCCAACTGGACCGCACTCCATGGAGGAGATGGATGTACGGGGAGTGTAATCACACCCCCCGGCCACAGGTGGTATCCGTCTCGGTGGAGTGGTGGCTGCTGACGTGGGAGACGCCATCAGGATTGACGACCTCAGGGGAATCAAAATCCCCTACTATGATGGCAACCCCTGCAACCTGGACGACTTCATCCTGGATTGAGAGGACTTCGCCGAGGAGGTCGTCGGCGAGATGAGGGGAGCGCCAAGGGACAAGTGGGTATGTCGGACATTCCCACACAGGCTGGCGCAGGACCTGAAGGAGGAGCTCAGGGATCAGATCCGCGAGGGATTGATCCAGACGGAGCAGGCCTGCCTGCAGTGGCTGGAGGACGAAGAGCGAGTGGACGACCCCAACCAGAAGATAGAGGACTTGTGGTCCATTCCGCTGCCGCTGGAGCGCGGGGAACTGAGGGTCTGAGAATGGAATCGGTACATCCGCAAGTACTGAAGAAGCCTCAAGCTGGTGGAGGACTGGAAAGAGGCCAGCGAGATCCGCCACCTGCTGAAGGACGTCCTCCCCGGGAACTGGAAGAGAAGAGTGGAGGATGAGGAGAAGAAGAGAGCCAAGAAACGCGTGGCCGTACGGATCATGGCATCGGAGGACACCCACGCCGGAATAATGGAGTTCTTCCGGCGAAACCTCGGCGAGCCAAGCCGAATGTTTGGGTTGAAGAACGCCGTCTACGTGGAGGTATTCGGCGACACCATGGGGCAAAGGCTGATGCGCCTCAACAACGTGGAGTGGAGGCGCGGAGAGCCGCTGAGGATGCAGGTCATCTTCGCCCGCATGAGCCTGGACGAGATCGTGAAGTACATCACGGTGGAGCTGAAGCTCAACGCCAGGAACGAGGCCCACGTGCAGGATCGACAAGGTCATGGACAACGAGGCCACCGAGAAGACCGCCATCATCGGGAGATCCAGGAGGACACGGCCAACTCCGCAGAGGATGGTAGTGAAAGTGGCCAAGACCACTGGACCGGGTCCCGGGTGGATCACGAGGAGGCCCATTTCTTCGCGTTTGTGGCGCACAACGTGAGGGACCATGGGCAGGATCGGTCCAGATGGAACCGGGTGGGACCCAAGAAGGGCAAAGAGCCAAGGAGGATCGGGAACCCACCGCTCTCGTTCCGGGGGTACAGGTCTCAGCACGACGGGTGCTGGGTCTGTTATGGCAAGGGAAACAACCATGCACATGACCACCGTCAGTGCAAGGTGTATGAGGCGGACAAGAAGGCCTACTTCGCCACCCACCCCGAGATGAAGCCCAAGGAGCAGCGGATTGCCGATTGGAAGGCGAGGGGCGGAGACGGGGGAAAAGGCCAAGGCAAAGGCCAAGGGAAAGGCGGAGGAAGAGGTTATGGTGGTGGACCTGGCCAAGACCGACGAGTGAGGTCGATGGAGGAGGTTGCTGAGGACATGTTGAGGACGTTGGAGGAACTCAAAGCCCAGCAACGTGGTGGACAAAGTCTTAGCGGATCGCAGCAGGAGGGAGCTGCGGCAGGCCATGTCTAGAGGAGCCCCCACGGGAGTGGGACCTCGGAGGTCTCTCCTCCGAAAATCAGTGGAATCCCAGAGAAAGCGAAGGCACATCGGGTGCCGAAGAAGGCTCCAGAAGAGCCAAAACCACTGAGTTTCGCCACTCCCAACCCCTGGAGCGCCCTGCCAAGGGAAGTTTTTGTGGGCAAGGGACGTGGCAAGAAGGAAGGAGCGACCACGGAGAGCCCCGTGGACGGGCAGAACCAGCCCAAGATTTACACCATTCGTGACCATACCCTCGAAGTCCTGATGCACCCGGATGTGCTAGAGTTGCATGCCGTGAGAGTCGTCCGTACACCGCATGGTGACGAGCGGCAGTTGCACTTGAAGGTGCGCGTAAGGTGCGGACAGGAGGAGTTGGTGGTGGATGTTTTGGTGGATACGGGTGCTCAGGTGAGCCTGGTCCGGAGGGAGTTGTTCAAGGAGGAATCCCTTGCAGCCCAGCCGGAGACCGGTACGCCTGAAGGTGGCCAATGGAGAGATCATGGGTGGTGGCACCCATGAGGCCACTATCAGTATGGAATTCTGGGAACATGAGCGCTTGAACCGCCCTGATCTGGCGAAGAGAAGCACTCTATCCGGGAACTTCTATGTGGCCGACATTACAGATTGGGATATGATCATGGTTTGAGGTTTGAGGTTTGATTTTGCGGGTACTAGACGCCTTTCGGCCCCGGGGGGCCACCTGGTCGGGCCAGGTGATATCCTCCCCACCGGGTCCTAGTGGGGGGCCCTCCAAGACGCACCTCCTGCCTGGTGGCGGAGTCCCCCGGGTTCACAGAGCTCGGAGCCCCGTCCTTCCCCGGCGTCCCCGTTTCGCCACTCCCCGGTCAGTGCATCAATTCGCAGCCGTGGCTGCAGGCGCTTACCCACTGCGTCGCCCCCCTAATGCGTGGTCGCCAGGGGCGCCGGCGCCGCCGGGCCCGTGCTACTGGCTTGTCGCCAGTGGGACCCCCTTGGGCTGGCGCGGAGGCTGCCTAGCCTAGGGGTTGGGGCATGGCGCTGTGCGCCACTACTGCCTTGGCGGGTGCAGTGCCCCGTCTGTGTGTGCGCGGCGCTCGCGGCCGGTTCTGGGGGTTTGGGCCGGTACCTGGCGTCGTGTCTCTTTCGTTTCCCCCTCCCCGCCCCGCGTGTTTCGCGCTGCGTGTGGCGGGCCGTCCCGTCCGGGTGTCCCTTACCCTCGCTCGCTGGTACGCCATTCCACGCGGTCTGTGCGTCCCGCGCGCTCGGTCCGGTTGCCCTTCCGGTAGTCCCCGCGTGTCCCTTTCGTGTGTGTGCGCTCGCGCTCTCGCGGTGTCCGCTCTCCCCCCTGCTGGGTGGTGTGGCGTGCGCATCTCGCGTGGTCCCGGCACTGGGCGCTGGTGGGGCCGTTCCACGTGGTCCGTGCCCCTCAGCGTGTCCTGCCCCGGTCCCTTGCGCCGTCTGGCGTACTTGGGGGGGGGCGGTCCGGTCCTGGTTCCCCCCCACTTGGCTTGGGGTTGTGGGGGTGGCGGCAGGGCGTCCCCGGGGGGGGTGCCTTCTACCGTTGCGTGGGGCGGCTGGGGTCATGCGCTCCCCCTCCCCCGACTGCCCGTCCACTGGGCGGGCTGTTGGGGTCCGCGATCCACGTGTTGTGGGCGCGGGCGTGCAGGTGTGGGGGCCCTGCTCTGTCCCTGTCGGGGCTGCGCGCCGCGGGGCGGGTCCGTGGCGTTCATACGCTGGGGGGCGGGCTGGGGGGGGGGGGGTGCGCCGTACCCCCCGGTTGTGCGGCCGGGGCGGGGCCTGTAGGGCGGGGGGTCGCTCTGCCTCATTCCGTCCCTCTGCCTTCCCTGGGCAGGCAACAAAGCGGGCGTCACTGGCGTTGTGCTGTCCATGGGGGGCGTGGCCCCCCATACCACTCCGGTTCGTGCTCACCCGGCTTCTCTGGGTACGATCTGTGCGGCGTCCCGGTGCGCAGGCGTGGGCTCGCTGGTTCTTCGCGGCCTCCATGGGAGCCGGCGGCTCGGGCGGGGGGGCGGGTCGCACTCCGGCTCCCCTCTCGGGAGGGGGGGGACCATCCCCCCTGCCTTGGGGGGTGGGGGCCGGGGCCCCCGCGGCTGGCGGGCCGGTGGGGGGGCGGGGGGGGGGGTGTCGCGCCGCGGCCTCCCTGCTCTCCTTCCGGGCGGCGGCCTGCGGTACTCCATCCTGGCCCTCTCCGTGTCGCCGGCGCGTTCCCTTCCGGCGTGCGCGTGCGGTCGGGGCAGAAGTGTCGCCCCGGGGTGGGGGGGGGCTGAGGGGCGGCCCGTAGACCGCTCCCCCGGGGGCCCCAGCACACCTGAACCCCCCCTCTGTCATCCCGGAGTGGGCTGTGGTTACGGGAGGGTCATGTGGGGCGCGGCCTCCTTCCTGTTCCGTTGTGCGCGTTGCTCCGGCACGCCGGTGTGGGTTCGCGGGAGCAGGTCCAGCCGCCGTTCCCCTTACCGCGTCGCCGTCCCTTTTGGGGGGGGGGCGCCCCCCCGGCTCTGGGGGGGCGGAGGGCCGCGCCTTTGGCTCCCCAGCTGCGGTGGGTGCGGGGGGGGGGTGGGGGGGGCGCCCCTCTGCCCGCTCTCGGGCCTGTGTGGGAGGGGGGGGGGGGCCTTTGGTCCCCTGGCGACGCCTCCTGACGGCCGGGGGGGGGGGCATGGCAGTCCTGGCCCCGGGGGCCAGCCATCGGCTGGGGGGTCGCGCCCTTCTCCCGCCCCCCTCTACCTAGAGCCAGATCCTCGTGCAGGCCCTCGCTGGGGCCCCTCATCCCCCGGCCGTTGTCGCGCGGCGTTGGCCGGCCGGGGGTGACCGTGAGGGTTAGCGGTCAGTGGTTAGCGGGCTGCGGGGCAGCAGGTTCCCCCCCGCGCTCGTTGTCTCCGCACTCCCTCCCGCGGGAGGTGGCACGCCCTCTTGCGTCGTGCCGTACCGTGGGGGGGGCGTGGGTCGGGGGGCCCAGCCCCCCCCCCCCCCACTCTCTCGTATCCGCCGTCTGGGCCATCACCTGCGCCGCCGCTTGTGTGGGGGCTGGGGCTGTGGCGGCGGCGGGTTGTGCAGGCGGTAGCGCCAGTGGGCGAGGGCGCTGCGCAAAGCCCGGGGGAGCCAGTTGTTGGCGTCCGCATCCGTGATGCGGAGCACCGCTCCCCCTTCCAGGAAGGCCGGCCACGTCGGCTCCCTGTCGGGCCACGCCGCCCGGATCACCGACCTGAGGACCCTCTCTTGGTCCACAGACTGGGATATGATCATGGGGTATGACTTCATGGTGGCAAACGCCATTGGAGCCCTTCCCCATCGTGCAACGCTGGTCCGGGAGGATGATGAATGCCTCACATGGCTGTCCACGGACTATGCATGCGGATCATCCCAATGGAATGCTGAGGAAGAGGATCGGATCGTCCAAGCGGTGCAAGCTGTGGGTGCCAAGTCCAGAGGAGACCGTGGAGTTCAGCTCACGGAGTATGGAATGCCGCCGCAGGTGTATGCCAGGATGATCCAGACGCTGGGAGCCGAAGCGCCCGAGACGGATGTCTTCGCTTCCCGGGATGCCCCACTTTTGCGGAAGTGTAGGAGGCATTGGCATCGAGGAGACTCAGCCTGGCACAGGCATTGGGGTTTGAAGGAGTTGGGGCCCATGTATTGGCATGGCTCCCTGGACAATACCAGACGTACGGTGGAGAATATCATCGCGGATACGGCGAAGGGGATCCTGGTCATAACCGGCATAGGAACCACCCCATGTCCCCTGGAGGGTCTCAAGTCGACGCTGGACTCCATCACCCTGAACGAGATGTCGTTCGGGCCAGAGGAGGAGTTGTTCATCGACGCCAAGGGTGTATCAATGCCCTCCCCGGGTCAAGCGTGGGGTACCAAGGCTTTTCCTGGTGGATGGGGCGTAAGCCGAGCCCACTGGTGATGAAGCATTCATCCGTAGAGTTGAGGCGGTGCCCATGCGGGTCATGTTCGAGCCCAAGGAGGGGACGGATCAGCCAGGCGATGGCATTGACTTCCTGTCCCACTCTCAGATCGACGACATCGTCAACTACATGCGGATGGGGATGCATGATCGTGCGGCAGGCAAGAAGAGGCGGGCCATGGTAACATCTCCGCATTGGTGGGATGACAAGATGTTGGTCACCGGCAAGTACAAGAAGGATGAGTTCGTGGCGAGGGTCATGGATCACATCGCGGACCAATATGATGGTCGGGTTGGGTCGGACCCGCCGACGTGGGATTTTCCAAGAATGGGGGCCGAGAGCGACAAGAACAACCCCATTGCCGCAAATTCTCGAAGATTATTGGTGGGAAGCGCGCCCCACGACAATGGAGACGGCATATCGGACGAGGAGAAGTCGGACTCGGACCCAGAAGAGGCCTATACCGCAGTACGGTCGGTTGTATCAATACCGAAGCAAGCGGCTGAAGAGGCCCAGGAGAACCCGAAGATCGCCGAGCTGGAGGAGAGGCTGATCAATGCTTATCCGGGGCTATTCAGTGGCGTCGCCAACAAGAACCCTCCAGATTGTGGGAGGTTTGGTACAGCGAAGATCAAGCTGAAGCCGAACCCGAAGATCTATCGTCATCGGGAGTACCAACTTCAGGGCGATCGGGCCGAGGCCATGAAGAAGTTGTTGGCTGAGTTTATTGAGCGGGGCTGGATGGAACCCTCCAACAGTGAGTGGGCCAGCCAAGCCTTTATCATGCTCAAGAAGGAGAAGGGCGAGTGGAGGTTGGTGGTGGATTACAGGGGTTTGAACGAGCAAACCGACAAGACTCGTACTCGCTTCCGCTGATCGACACCATCCTCCAAAAGCAGCAGAAAAAGCGGATCTTCACGGTGTTAGA
The DNA here is from genome assembly GCA_964036045.1 of Eutreptiella sp. 'Long Island Sound 2002'. NCBI lineage: Eukaryota > Euglenozoa > Euglenophyceae > Eutreptiales > Eutreptiaceae > Eutreptiella > Eutreptiella sp. 'Long Island Sound 2002'. The sequence goes on from OZ038378.1 coordinate 65,650,804, forward strand.
CCTGAGACACGGCTATCACCAGATGCCGCTACACCCGGACTCGAGGCCCTGCACGGCGATGTCGACGCCGCTGGGGCCCATGCAGTGGAAAGTGGTGCCTATGGGCGCCAAGAATGGCAACGCCGCTTTCCAGCGCATGATGGAGCACCTACTCGGTCCTGTCCGGGACTGTGCCGACCCCTTTGTGGATGACATCATCATCGGGTCCGGCACGGAGGACATGACTGAGGACGAGCTCATCAAAGCGCATGAGAAGGATCTGCGCCGAGTGCTCAGCGAGCTGGACAAGCACAACATGGTGTGCAAGCCCACCAAAGCCTCACTCTTCGTGAGGGAACTGGAGTTAGCAGGTCACGTGGTTGGTCACGGGCAACGTCGTCCCATGCCTGGGAAACTGACGTCCCTGCACCACTGGGAGAGACCCCAGACCATCAGCGAACTCTGGTCCTTCATGGGGTTCTGCAATTACTATTCGGGCTATGTCCGGATGTATGCAGAACTCTCGGGGCCGCTGCACAAGATGCAGCAGGTGGGGAAGTTCGATGGCCGGAAGGGGAGCAAGAAGAAGCTTGCCTGGACCCCTGAAGCCGAAGATGCGTTCAGCCGCCTGAAGGAGCGACTCCTGGGGCAGCTGGGGCTATTCCTGGTGGACCCGGACAAGGGATTCTCGCTACGGACGGACGCCTCGGACTATGCTGTAGGGGCAGTCCTCGAGCAGGTCCGGGACGACGGGTCGCACGTACCCGTGGCGTTCTGGAACAGGATCTTGGCAGAGGGCCAACGTGGAACCTGGACCGCGAGGGAGAGGGAGACGTACGCCATTGTTTGTGCGCTCAGGAAGTGGTCTGGCCACATCAGATTGCGACCGGTGGTGGTTTGTACGGACCATCAGTCCTTGCAGAGCTGGCACAAGGAGCACGTCGACACCCCCTCGGGACCGGCGGAAAGGAGGGCCCGATGGCATGAGACGTTCGCCAAGTTCGACCTCACTTTGTATACGTCCCGGGGAAGGACAACACTGTGGCAGATTGCCTCAGTCGATGGGCCTACCCCGCGGGCAAGGCTTGGATGGATATATCCAGCCATGGGGACGCCGAGGAGACGGGGGAGGCCAAACGCATCATCGAGATGGAGAAGGCCATGGAGCAAGAGGGGGTCAAGTGCTTTGTGGTGATGGCGAACCGTACGGATCTGGCCAAGTTCCGGGGCGCCCGCGTCCAAGCTATTCGAGAGGAAACCCTCGAGCAATGGATGGTGGCCCCTGTAGAGCTAGTCAGGTCGGTGCTCACAGAGGACTGGTCGGATGACTATGCGGCATCCGACCACTGGAGCAAGTACTGGAATGCCGTGAGCGCCCCGTCCGACGACGAATGGCCTGAGGGCTTGACCGAGGATGGGGACAGACTGTTCCTCAAGGACAAGCTATTGGTCCCTGAGAACCGAATGGAGGAGCTCATTCACCACTGGCACAACGCTCAGCTCATGCATCCTGGTCGGGACAAGATGCAGCAGGACCTGGAGTGGCGCTTCAAGTTCCCACCGGGGTACTACGCCATCCTGGACAAGTACTGCAGCGACTGCGCCGTGTGTCTGGCCACGAAGAGCCCGGATCACTCCACAGCGGGCAACCCGGTGTATACAGCTATACCGGAGGCCCCAATGTGGTCCGTGGCCATGGATGTATTCGCCATGCCTGAGGTCACCGTGGAAGGAGAGACCTACGACTGTGTCATCCCGGCGGTGGATAGGCACAGCGGGTATGTCGTGGCGGTCCCTGGCAAGAAGTCCAAGAAGAAGGACAAGAAGGACAAGCATGGGGTGGGGCTGCAGGCCAAGACCGTCGCTAATGCCATGATCAGGCATTGGCTGACGATTTTTGATGTCCCGGCTGTCATTTGCAGCGATCGGGGCAGTCAGTTTGTGGGGACGTGGTTCAAGACGATGTGCAAGCACATGGTCATCAGGCACGCCAAGACCGTGGTGTACCACAGCCGGTCGAATGGCCGGGCTGAGGTGGCCGGGCGGCAAATGTTCGAGAAGTTCCGCCAGCTGCACATCGACGAACAGGGCCGGAATTGGTATAATTCGCTGTGGAGAGTACTCCAAGCGTATCACGACCTTCCGGGGCCCACTGGACTGTCGCCCCATCGTATCCTGTTCCTACGCGATCGAGTGTCACGCACTCTCCCGTGGTTGAACCATGGCAAAGTGGCGAGGGATGTGCACGCTATGATGGCTGAGGCGGACGACACGGCGGCCAAGGTGTGCCAAGCACTTCAGGACGAGCATGAGAAGAGGGCCAAGTACTTCAAGCAGGGAAAAGTCCAGAAGTATGCTCTCCAAGACACCGTATGGGTGGAGCGGCACCACAAGGATGTCCTGTCCAGGCATCGGCAGGCATCTTGGTATGTGCCGCGGGTAATCGTGCGGAAGGTCGGGCAGGATGTGTACGCGGTTCGTGTGGGGGATAACAAGATCCTGGACCGCGACCACACCCAGCTTCGTCCCCGAGCACCAGACCCCAGCGGACGTCCAGTCACCTTCCAGTTCACGGCCGGCGATGTGGACTCGGACGACGAGGGTGAGGACGACAACTTCACCGCCGAGAGGATCCTGGCGGACAAGCCGGACCCGGGGACGCCTGGGGGGAGGCTTTATAAAGTCCGTTGGAAGGGATTCGCCGCATCCAGGGATTCGTGGGAGCCTCCGAGCAGCTTTGTGCCGAGGTACACCACGGTCTGGATGGATTATCTGAAGAAAAAGAACATTTCTTTGGATGTCAAGGACGTGTTGGTCCATTTGGTGGCTGCAGTAGCACCGTAATGGGTCCCCCTTGGCATTTTTCTTTGTTTTTGTGCTTGGGAGATGGGTGAGGGCGTTCATCCGAGGATTTTTGGGCCTTCATTGGCCATATACCCCCTTCACTCGATCTCCACATATATATTTCACTGTGGTATACTTATTTAGGTCGACCGACGACGTTTCTCTATCTTTGATCCCCTTGGTCCATGTTGTAGATCAAGAGGAGACCGGATATGGCGTAGGGCACCGATTATCAGTGTCCTCACCCCTCCCTTCCGGCATGGGGGACGCCTACGGCGTGTGTGGGGCCTCCATGTGTCCTTGGGACATGAAGGGGGGGGTTGGAGCCCATTGGGGTCCTCCCGTCCTCTCTTCAATGACTTCCGAGCGGTGACAATGCTCTGAGAAGGGGGGTGAAGCCGGTTCGGACCGCCGTGGCCATTTGGGTTACTTGGGGTGTGTATCTATGTGCCGGCAAGCCGCCATTGGCTGATATCATACTCTCCCATCCACCTGACCTAACCTGATGTGATAGTGTGATAGGTTTGGCCATTCCGGCTATGAGCGGCCATATTCAGTACCGACGCGCCGCCAGCTAAGATTTATATATCAGAATATCAGGAATCAACAGGGTTTTTTTATCATAATGTTTCCGTAATTTTTCAGCCTTCCGTTCTGATTGTCAATGTATCGGCGACAGTCAGTTGGCTCGCGATTTTGCGGTAACCGATTGGTTAACTGTCATTTACAGATATTTTGGCGGAAACCCCGATGAAGGGTCAGATTTCATCAGTAAAGGGTTTGTTGCTTCCGCAATTTTCATATCATACACTCGCAAAATTAATCCGATTTTTTCAGACTTTCAGAATCGGATTTTCGACTTCGACATCGCCGCACTTGATATGATGAATCTCGAGTGGTCATACATTTTTCCCCGATCACGAATCAACCTTCCTTTTGTTGTGCCCTTCATTTTGCTTGGAGATATAGGCGAAACAAAAGTGATTCGTCAGGCAACTTTGAAGAATCATATCTCCGGCTCACGGCGAGGAATACCAATTTCGAGGATTGGGTTGGAACCGCCTTGGTCTCAACTTAATTTGGGAAGCATCAAACGCCTTTGGTGTGTACACATGCTGGGTGTAGCAAGGAATAATGGCCGAGAGGGTAGAAAGTGGTTTACACCTCTCGGGCCATGCAACCGAACATTTTATTGTGACTTCCGAGTGTACCGCATGAGTGTTGGGGTTGCATAGATACTTTTCTTGGGTTCCCAGGTATTTTTAACGTGAAGTTATGTCCATGGAGGGGCATGGCATACCATGGTGGGAGCCACCTTTTGAGGGTATGTGTTATATGCATGGTATGTGCTTCGACATGCTCACGCCCATGTTATATATCTCTGTTTGTAGGAAGATATATGGAGTCATACGTGGCAAGGGCTTCGCCCATGTCCCAATGGTGAACTCCATAGCGCTAGACTAAGTCTACCGCTCATATAGTGCATGTGGGAGGGCTTACAGAGCGACCCACAAGCGCCACTATCAATTTTCCCAATTTCAATGGTGCATGTTGGGAGGAGGTTCGAAGGTGTCCTTATGCGTCCATGTGGGGATCCAAGTGGGGAGATTGTTTGCAAATGGTCCCAAGCAATTGTGTTTTGAATGATATGTTGATACCATGGGTGAGCGAAGTTATATACTATTGTAATTATCTTGAATTTGGCATTATTTGCATGTTTTTGACCTCATTTTATGCTCATTTTTGTGTTTTATGTGCTCAACTGGTCGGCTAACAGTAAAGTGCGTAGAGATCCGTGGACTATGGTATGCTGCTTATATGTTGGCATATGCTTCGGTGTTGTACCTCACCATATGCCGGATCACGTGGTCACTTTGGCTTGGCACACGAGGCCTCACAAAATTAAGTCTCAAATTCATGAGTTGACTTGTGAAGCATGTCATGTACATAACCGGAGGGGTTTCGGAGCCAATGATGGGATATTCTTGGGCATGAATCTTTGGTCTATATCACCCTTGTATATTACTTTCCGGTTTGACACATGCATGGAGCATTTGGATATTTGCCGCATGCATTTTTGAGTATATAATTGACGTTTGGGCATAATGGTGTGATTTGCCTGATTTTGCCATGTTGTGAGGTCATCTTCATGGGGCAGTTCTCCAAGCCCATTCCACCCCAAGTCCAACCAAGGTTATGTCAGGGTAGGGCATGGTCCTGAGTGCCACTCTAGGCAATAACATGCCACGTCCCCTGTTGAGCTAGGATTTGAAGGCTTGGGAGGGAACACATGTTTGGTGTTTGTGTAGTGACTTTTGACACATGGCATTCAGCCATCTTATTTGACTTGGTTCAGGGCACCATGTTGGCGAGTCAAGGGAAGGTCCTGAGTCCAGGGAATGAGGGGCCTATGGCTGTGATTGTGTACGTATCCATCTATCCCCAACTTTGCTTTATTTGTGTTCATATGTCAATTTCAGGGCTTTCCTCTTTGGTGCAATTCTTGTACATGCCCGCCACCGTGAGACAACCGGTGTGCTGAACGGAAGCCCGCAGTGTGGATTGGGTTATTGCTGTATTTGTGGGATCTGGTTGCTGTTCAGGGTTGAAGGAGGATTATACTTTCTATATTTTTGGATTTTGGACCCTGGACTTTGAGAAATGCAATCGCTGATCAGGAGCAAGTCAGCAGGGGTGACAGGCGGAAGGGGCACAGCGGGGGCCGGTCCTGGTAGGGACCTTCTTTAACCTGGTCTAGGTCACACAGCGGTACAGGATTGAGGGATCCATCGACGATGGACAGGAAACTGGCCCACTCAGGGGCCTGCATAGCTGTGTCTGAGTCCTCAGGCACATAGATGGGGCTGTCAGGGAGTTGCACTCTTCCCACGTTCATTCGATCTAGCATACGGCGCCAGTAAGCATGTTCACCAGAGCAGCCCCAGTCAGGGGTGCACATGACAACCCTTCCTCCCTGATAAGCGATTTTGGTTAGATCCTTCGCGAGCAGGGAGAAGGGAGGGTTAGCATACGCTAGGCCCATTGCTTTCCAGAAGTAACGGAAAGCATTGTTCAATTGTTTCGAGCAGTACAACTGCATGATGTGCTGTTGTTGGCTCGCAAACAATTCCACCCGGATCTCATCCAGGTTTACCTGAAGGGCCGCCAGTCCATTTTCAAGAACGTGACGGGCCAATTGGTACTTTTCAGTACGATAGTTAGTCTTGGATGCGTAGCGGAGCCCAGACTCTTTTCGTCCTGACAGCTCCAAAGGTACGGAGAATAGCCCACTGCCAAAGTCGCAGTGCAAAGAATAGGGGCGCTGGAGAGACAGCATTTTTACCTGGGGGTTTCTTCGTAGGAAGTCCGTACCAATGACGATGTCAAAGGCGTCGGTGTCCAGCACTCTGCAGTGTTGGGTCACGGTTTCGTCGCCCAGGCATATAGTCACATCGACCCCACCCGAGGAATGGATGGTACGCCAATCTCCTACTCTTATGGCCACGGTCTTAGTTTTCTTGAAAGTCTTTAGCAGGCGCCGGGCCACTATGGAAGGTGTTGCACCGGTGTCAAGCACCGCTCGAAAAACTTGATCCCCGATTTTGACGAGGATCCAGAAAACCAAGTCCTCCTCTTCAGAGCCGCCCCCCTACTCCTCATCAGGAAACTTGACATCCACCCCTGCAGCAATGAGGGACCTGGCCATCCAGGCAAGGCGCCTCTTCTTGGAGTTTTTCCCCTCAGGTGTAGCGTTATCCCCCTAGGGCCGCTTCTTGGGATCACCTGTGGCAGGAGCGGGTGTAGCAGCAGGAGTGGGTGTAGCAACGGGCGCTGATGAGCGCCTCTGGGGGTTAGGGGGTCCATTGTTGCCACCCCCCTTGCCACCTCCTTTACCACCTTTATCCCCATTCGGGGGATTTCTGGTGGGTGCTTGCGTCTTCTGGCGTTCGGCCTCCTGACGCTTGAGTTCATCACTCTCGCGTTTCTTTATGTGGCATTCGTCCTCGTAGTGACGACGTTTGCCACAATAGCCACAGGTGATGGTACACCTGAAATGGTCCTGATGGGTCACAGGTTTCCCTTCCTTGGTATGCTGCTGACGTTTCATCTGCAGCATACAGCTACTGCGGTGATCGCAGTCAGAGGCATGACAGGGCCCCCCCTTGTCATTGACAGGTTTGCAGTAGAACAGAGGGGGTGTATCTGCATCAGGTTTAACCTCATTCATGGCACGTAGGTTACCCCTCCCTTTACCACCTCCCTGGTTGGTGTTAGTGGGATTTTTAGGCCCTTTCCCTTGGCCACGTTCGGGGGTAGGGGTACCACCTCGACCCAAGTGCTTCTTGAGGAATTTCTCCATGTGGGAGTCATTCTCCCTCTCAAGAGCCAGCTCAATCAAGAGGTCCACCAGTTCATGGTACGAGTGGATCCGACTCTTCCTCTCAGAGGTAGAGCGGCAATCATCCCACGTACGTTGGGGGATCTTACTCATGAGCCACAGGTGGGGCTCAGGGGCTCCATAGGAGCCCACGTTCATCCGCGAAAACAGATACTCCAAGTCGCACACATATTCAGAGATTCGCGCAGCGGAAGGAAACTCAGGGAGCATAGGTAGCTCCTCTATCTGTGTGCGCACAGTGAGGTCAGTCTCATAGACTGGGAATGTTTTCTCCAACCTCAGGAGTACCTCTGCCCAGTGGAACAGGTTTTCACAATCTGTTTCACCTGTTTTTGCAAAAATTTCTTTTGCATGAGTGTTTCAGCAGTGAGCATTTGGTGGCCACATCCACATGGGATTGGCCAGTCAGCAAAAGGAACTCAGCAAATTCTTCTGCCCATTCGGGCAGATTTTTGGGGTCGAACTCCGGCAGTTCCAGCTGGATGTTCGCCTGGGCAATAGGTCTGCCCGTCTTCCCAACCCCCCGAGTTAGGCCTGAAGGCGATACGCCGGCAAGAGGTGCCAGGGCTGACAGCCCTCTTTTCTCAGTGTCTGTCACAGGCACGTCCTGTAGTTCAGCCATGGGCACTGTCCTGGCACGAGGGTGAAAGGGGCTGGGGCAGGTGACCTTAGGCAACAGTCTTGAGACCCTTGATCTCCTAAGATCTTCGGCCAGGGTACTCAGTCGGGGGGAGGGGGAGGACAACTCTGGCTTGGGTAAGGGTTCTGCAATACCCAGTTTCGCCTTAATGGCCTCCGATAGGGCCGTCACATCTGGATCTTCTGATCCAGACAGAAGTTTGGCCAGCAGTTCGGCCGTATGATCCAGGGCAACGTAGGTTGGCCTTGGATGATGTTGTTCCTCAACTCGAGTCGGGCCTACTTCGGGAGCCCTTGGGGTTGGACAATATGCTCTTGGGTACTCGGGTCTCGGTCGTCTTGGCAGGGATGCCGTCTCGGCTCTGTCGGACGGCGGGCCAGAGTGCGCGTAGGACCCTAGGTCTGTACGTGATCTGGATCCGTGTACTGCCAATGGTTCCTCTCCATCTTCTCCACGAATGGATTTGTAGTACTCCTCATGGATGATGTATTCATCCATTTTCTTCCTCAGTTCCTCATACTCCTCAGGGCCTCCAATCGCTGTTGAGGATGAAGCCGGACAGGCAGATCGGGAAACTGAGGCTGCTACACGCCTGTGGAGATGACTGAGGCTGTCTCCACCGTGGGCCACTAAGGCCTCGGTCGTAAGGACTGTATTTTCTTCCGCCCTTCTGCGATCTGGATCTCCTTGGGACCCAGATGCGCCACTGAGATGTTGTGGAGCTCGGTAAGGTGGTTCACTCATAGGGTGGGCCATGCTGCCCATTTGTACTTGGACAGTTCTTATGGGCCAGGTCCTGACGCTTGGCGTGGACATGATGAACTTGTTGTTGAGCTTTGTGTGCTGCACTTCTTCTCACGGTCGGTTCAAAAGGTCACAAGGGACTGTCTCTGCTACCGGAAAGATGTCCTTGATTAATGCCCTAGATATTTTGATGAAATCCTGCAGGTTTTGAAGTTTAAAACCCAAACCAAAGCAGCAAGTAGAGCAAGAACAGGATGTGGATCGAATCAATGATTGGTTTTGGAATCCAGTGTAACACAGAGGGGCTCCAGATAGACTGTGCAGGTATATACACAACACTTCAATCACAAATCAATAATACAAAATATTTTATATGAAAACTGGACTGACTCTGGCCTCCAAGAAAGCATCAGGCACTTCATGTGCACTCTTTTGGGTGAAATGGTGCTGGTTAGGAATGTGGGGCATAGATGTCAGGCCAACACAGAAAATGACTTGGCCAAGCAACTGAATTCAGAAACAGTTAAAACGTAGGACCACAATAAGTGGTAGAAACAATTGAGTATAGGGGTCTTGGGGTGGGAGACCACTAGGCTTAACCTCCAAGGCCTAAAGCATGAAATGCCTGTTTTATTTCGGTATATCCTCCATGAAGGAAGGTACCTCCGCTCAGTTGAGTGGTAGGGGTGAACTTCATGGGGGGCTAGGGTTACAACCCTAGTAACGTTGAGAAAGTGTACCAAAAGCTTCAAAAGAGTGGTAAAAATACTTAAGTTAGTCTTAGCATCAACAAAAGGGTTTTAAGGGGGGCTTGGCCTGGATCAGGCCCTCCAAGAAAGACATGGCAGTGACTTTTTCTTACTCTCATCCTTGGACCCTAAAAGGTAGTGTAAGACCTCGACACGGTAAACCCCGCTCCGTAATCAAGACCCGCGACTAGGACGGAGCTGGGTCCTAGTCTTGGTTCAGGCATTGGAAATCATAGTGGAGCAAAGCCCGCTTGTTTTGCACATGTTCTTCCACGGTCAGTACGATTGTCGTGAAACATGGCTCCAAAATGGCTTTTTTTCACCTGGAAATTGCCCACTCAGTGGCACCACGGCATGGGACACATTTGCATTCCTTTGATGGCCCAATCGCTCTAAAAGAAGAGCACCCCTCATTGGACACCTCTGCGCGGCAAACCAACGATCATCCGGAGTTTTCATGACAATCGTCATGAAAACAACTCCAAAATATCCATTTTTGGACGGTAAATCGGCCATAGTACGGGCGAGACGGCTCGAATCTGCACGAAACATGTTCGTGGTGATGTGTCTTTGCTCAGTGGTTGTTGTAAGCTACTTGAATGTTTGTTTTGACCCACTATGTGCCCGCAAGGACTTTTTAACCGCCTGCTGCTTCTTGCTGCTGTTGCTGGTTGCTGCTTGCTGCTGCTGCTGCTTGCTAAAATGTGTTGGTCATCCTTGGACCCTAAAAAGTGGTGTAAAACCTCTAAAGGGTAAACCTTGCTCGGTAACCAGCAGAGTTTTCTAGGCTCAGTCCCACTTGAGTTCCTCAGAGCACGGCAATGACACAAACAATTCCACTTGTAAGCACAATGACGAAATGACCCAAGAATACAATACGGTCCAGAAAAGATCCAACAAAGGCTGACCAAAGTTCACTAATGATCCACAAAATTCGGAAAATGCTCCACCACTGGTCCACGAATTGTTCACGGTCCAACACTGGTCCGACACGGGTCCACACAGGTCCACTAGTCCAGCACGGGTCCACACGGGTCCAACACGGGTCCAACGTGCGTCCAACACGGGTCGAGCACGGGTCCAACACGGGTCCAACACTGATCCACCCTTGACAAATGAAAACAAATTCACAAGCGTGAGTAAGACTCAACCTATTCTTCCGGTCGGACCACATGCAATGCAAGAATGCAGAGTTCATGGGCACGGGTATCATCCTATGCACTTAAAGTCATGCATACAAAAGCGTAAACCGAAATTCACACTACTCCTACCCGTTGTCATGGATGGTCTCACCGGGGGCGGAGAACTGGAAAGAAATGACTCAGGCGTCAGGCCATCCCCAAAGAGCCCATCCGTTACGATTGAGGCTGTAGACGTCTTGACGACGCCAACATGAGAGAGGGAAGTGCACATGCACATACATGGTCACATGGGGCATGTAAACGCACCAACAAGGCACCAAACCAAAACCCTTAGCATCAACGACTAATCTAAACCGAATTAACAAATGAGCAATACACTATTGACATTGAGATCTACCTCCTTGGCAAAGAAGGTAGGTAGGTAGGTGCACTCGGTCGTGGAGAGGCGCCCCATGGTTCCCCCTGGCGTCGCCCCTGTGACGAACAGGAAGAGGCTTCGCGCGTGAAGAGGGGAGGCGGCTTACTTCCCGCTAGACCTGACTGTTGGCCCCCAACAAAGCGGCCCCGGGCTACGCCGGGAGGGCTGATCGCCGCCAGCGTGACATGCTTGTCTCGCCGGGAGGGTGTGCCCCCGTGCTTGCGCACGTCCCCTCCTTTGGGCGGAACCCTAGGGGTTCACCGGACTTCCTGGCGTACCCCGTTCCCAAGGCGTGCATGCACGTTCCTGGTACTAGGGTTCCGAGGCGCTTTGGTGTCGCACGCTCCGCCTCGAGTCCCAAAGCAGCGCAGGCCTTAGGATGCAGCCTTACCCCCGGGCTCCGGATCTCGTTTGGCCGGGTCACCTGCATGGCACGGGCTGCCTCAGTGCCCGGGCTGTGGGCACTGGGTTTCCTACTGTTGTGTGGTGTTTGTGTTTGGGTCCGGTTGGCGGTTGGATGCGGGTTTTGTTAACCCCGTCTGTCCTGGCTGGGGTTTAGGGTGGGTGTTTTTGGGCTCGATTTGTGGTGTTGTCCCCCTAGTGTCGGCTATTTGTGGTGTTCGTGGTTGGGCTTCGGTTTCGGTCTGCTTTTGGGACGTGTGTGGTTTCGTGGGCGCCCCGCTTGCCCTCCGCCGTTTCCGGTTCCGGCGCGCGGTGTGGGCGTGTGTGCCGGGCCCGGGTCTCGCCTGTGCCCAGTCCGTCTTGGCTGGGTTGTCGGGGTGTGTTTTTTTTTCTTTTCTTTGGTTTTTTCTTTTCTTTTTTTTTCTTTTTTTTTCTGGGCTTTGTGGTCCCTGTCCCTCCATCCCCTTTCTTTCGGGCTGGGCTGGTGGCTCTCTTTTTTTTTTTTTTTTTTTTTTTTTCTGTCCCTTTTCCCCGTGGTCCGCTGTTACTGGCTTGGTGTTGCCGGTTTTGGGTGGGTGGTTCGCCTGTGCCTCTGCGGGGGTCCCCCTTTTTTTTTTTTTTTTTTTCTTCTGGGGGGGGGGCCTGGCCGCCTGTGGTGGTGTTGGCGGGTGGTCTGGCGGCTGTGGGCTGTTTTCGTGCCTTTTCCCCTTCCCCCCTTCTTTTTCTTTTTTTTCTTTTGGGGGGGGGCTTGCCTGTTCCTGCCTCTGCCTTCCCTGGGCTGGCGCACGCACTGGCCTGTATTCAGTGTTGTCTTCCGGGCTGCTGTTTTCAGTTGGGTTCTGTGTGGCCATGTTCCGGCCCCATGGGTCGGGTGGGCTCTGTACACTGTGGGCTCGGCGCCCCTTCTTGCTGGGTTAGGTCCTGGCTCTGCCGGCTGGGCGGCTGCGCCAGGTGGCTGCTTGTGGTTTTGGGTTAGGGGGCTGGGGTTGCTCGTGTCCTTACCCCTCCGCGGTGCCGGCTGTAATCTTCTGGGTGGTCCGTCACCGTTGTCGCCTGGCGCTCTGTGGTCCCGTGTGTGGCCTGTGGTGCCGGTGTGTGGCGTGGTGGCGCGGCGCCTTCCCGGGTGTGCGGTGGCTGGCTTCGGTTAGTCCCTCAGGTTAGGGTCAGTTGTGTCGTGTTGTGCCGCTCTGTGCCGCGTCGCGTCGCGTTGTGCTGTGGTGCGTTGCTCTGTGGCGCGCTGTGGTGTGGTGTGCCGTGGTCTCGCGTGGTGCCGCGGTGGGTCAGTGGAGGTCAGCCTGGCCTGTGTGGGTCGGTTAGGTCTTCGGGAAATTCTGCTGAATGATCACGGTGTCCTTGGGGCGTGCACACTGACTCTCACCCATGGACTCAATCTTCACCGGGCCTCGCAGACAGGCAGGTGTACTCGGGGTGTAGGAAAAGCGTTCCTTCTCCAAGGCAGACAAACAGACATCACGAGTCGGACGGTGGAGGTGGCTTCCGAACGCTGTTTGAGTGGCGAATGGCTTTCACTGCAGCTCGGCTGCGCTGGCAGGGTCCGGGGCGGTGCCGCCGGCAGGGATGAGCTCACACTGTAGGGTCAGGGGGATGTCCATATCTCCGGTGCTGGACTGCTGGGGTCCGGGGCATCGGTAGTATTCTTGGTACTTCCAGTCTTCACGGCGCTCGGAGATGGCGTTGAAGGGGGGCACCGTCCAGCAGCACCAAAGCCTTCGCGATCGATTCGTTTCCCCTTGCGATGCTCGATATTCATCATGGACGGGATCGGTGCGCCGCCGCAGTGCCATTCCTCCACTGGACGCAACAGGTTGGTGACGGATGCCCTCACGGACGTGAGACCAGCCGAGATCAAGCCCCCGTAGCAATACTCTGCGTCAAACCGCGACGGTAGCGCAGCCCGGCCCTTATAGCCCATGGTGTGGTCGCGTGACGGTCCGTGGGGTTGCCCTCCCTGGGGGCCTGTGCCTTGGTCTCGTGTCCTCTGGGGCTGTCGTGGTGCCCTTTTCCTCCGTGTCTTGGTCCCCGTTCCCGTTCCTTCCTGGTTCTTGGGTGGTGTCCTGACCCCATGTGGTGTCGCTTCCGGCGCCCTGTCCCTGCGTGTGCCTGCCCTCACTTGGGGCCCTTCCGTGCCCTCTTGCCTGTGTGGTCCTTGGTGTCCCTTGCCCTTCCCTTGCCCTTGTCCTGCCCCTTCCTGGTGTGGTGGTGGTGGGAGGGGCGGGGTGGGGAGGGGGCGCCGGTGGCCCAGGCTTGGGGGTGGGTGGCCTGGAGCCACCGGCGGAGGGCTTGGGGGGTGTAGGGGGGGCGGAGGCCCTGGACCGCATCGCGGAGGAGGGCCTCCCATGCCGCTTGCGGCATGATGGTCTCCGGGGCGGCCTCATTGGGGTTTGCGGGGGTGCGGGTGCGCACCTCCTCGAAGGTATGCACCGTGTGCACCCCTCTGTGTCTTCCCGCTCCCCCGGCCCATTTCACCCAGCGGCGGAGCTCCTGCAGAGCGGAGGGAGACCACCAGGCGAGGTGGGCGGGGGCCCGGGGGGGGGAGGGGTCCGTGCCTGGGGTCCTGGAGCGGCGGGGGGAAGATGTGGACCTGCGGTGGTGGCGGGGGTGGCGGTGGCTGGGGGAGCGGGAGCGGCGGCGGCGGGGGCTGGGGGTGGAGGACGGGTACGGGCGGAGGGGGGAGCGGGAGGGGGAGGTGGACATGGGGCGGCGGTGGCGCGCTCGGTGGCGTCCGGGGGAGCGGGAGTGGTGGTGGCGGGGGTTTGGTTTGGTTCTGGTCAAGGCCTGTGCCGGACGCCCTGGCCCATGGTCAGCACTCGCCTTTGTGCCGACACGACTGGGCTAGGCGAATCGCGGTTGTCCGGTCCCAAGGCCTGCCGGACTGTTGACCGCCCCCGTACCCCGTGGTGGCACACACGGGAGGGAGATGCCGCCGTGCCTGTGTGTGTGGCGCGCGCGGGGCAGGAGGGCGGGGCGTGCATGCTGGTGGCGCTCGCAGGGCATGACGGGTCACACGGCTGCGCCGCGCCTGGCCCTGCCCGCTGGCGCCGGTGCCGCTCCAGTGTTTCTGGTTTCCCCCGCTGCGGCTTGGTCCGTCCGTGTCGCCGCTTGTAGTGGCGTCCCGGCTGTTCGTGTGGTCGTCGGGTGTGAACCAGGGTCCGCCACCACCGGGCCCTGGCTGCTTGTGGTGGAGGCGCGTCGGGGGGGGGGGGGGGCGTGTGGGGGGTTGTGTGATGCCTGGTGCTCCAGGCCCCGGCAGGGAGGCCATGGGAGCCTGACGCTGAGCCCGCCGGGGGAGTGTTCGGACTGGACACGCCGCCTCCCGGTCATTGACATGCTGCCAGCGGCCCCACGACTGCATGAGGCACGGGGGCGCGCTCCCTGGGCGCTCGACTGGGGGGGTCCACACCTCCTGACTGCTCTAGGCACTGGTGGTGTTGTCGTGGACTGGACCATCCGCCCACGGCGCTGAGGGACGGCAGGAGGAGGGGCTCCAGGGCGCGCTGAGCGCTGCCCTGCCCTGGAGCCTGCCCGGGCTCGGGGCCTGGGTGGCGGTGCTACTGCCCGCGTAAACGGGGGGGCCCAGAGGGCACACCGCCCGAGTGACCGCTCCGTTTGGAAGGGGGAGGGGGGGGCAGGGGTCGGCAGGTGGCTGTCTGGCCTCCAGGGGTCGCCCACAACTGAACTGGAGTGCACGGGGCTGTGCTGGCCTAGGCGTCTGTGATGAAGTTGGAGGGGCACGCGCACACCTGGAGGTTCCCTAGGCAGGCCGCTCAAGGGATACCCACAGCAGTCAATCTGCGAGCCCTTCACAGCCTCCACTTTTTAGGCCCTGAGGGCGCCGACTCCGTGCACCTCTCCCGTCGGGGGGCAGGCTGGGGGGGGGGGGGGGGTAGTGGTGGTTGGGTCTACCTGCTCACTTGTTTGGGAGAGGAGGACCACCTGCTGGGTTACCATGCGGGTCCCAGATCCCAACATACCCATCGTTCGGCGTCCGCTCCCTGTCCGTGAGGGGAGGGACCTTGATCACCATGTGACGGCCTGCAGTGAGGGTGCGGGGGTGCGAGGGCATGCTGGGGGGGGGGGGGGCTGTGCTGGGCCTGCTTTCGGCCCCATTTCTGTTGGGGGGGGGGGGGCAGCAAAAGGCCTGCTCCCCTGTTTCCTGGTCCCCAAGGGGGACCAGCCCACGGCCTGCACCCTCGCTTTGTGGTGGCTGAAATTTGGGCCGACAAGGTGGTGGCGGGGGCTGGGGGTGGTGGATGGGTACGGGTGGCGGGGGGAACGGGGAGCCCGGCGGGGCGTGTGGGGGGAGGGGGAGGTGGACGTGGGGCGGCGGCGGCGTGCCTGGCTGCGTCGGGGGGAGCGGGAGTGGTGGTGGCGGGGGCTGGGTGGCCGGTGGGGGGAGGGGGAGGGGGACATGGGGCGGCGGTGGCGCTCGTGGTGGTGCCCGGGGGAGTGGGAGCGACGGGAGCGGGGTCCCTGGGGGTCGTGGTGGTACCTGGGGGAGCGGGAGCGGCGCGAGTGGGTGGTTGAGGCGCGGTGGGAGTGTGGGCGCCGTGGGCGAGTGTGCCGTGCGGGGGGGGAGCGGGAGCGCCGCCGCTTGCGGGACCGGCCCTCGTCGCTCGAGTCGGGCCAGTCCGGAAGCGTCGGCGGCCTCTGGGGGGGCTCGCGCGGCGCCGCTTGGGGGGGGAGGTCCCCCGTCGTCCTTGGGGCCCCTTCGGCCATCGGATGGTGGCCGGGGGGGTACGGGGCGTCACGCGGTGCTGGTTGGGGGGGGAGATCCCCCGTCGTCCATGGGGCCCCCTCGGCCATCGGATGGTGGCCGCGGGGGTACGGCTGGTACGGGGGTGGTGGCTGGTACGGGGGGGGTGGGTATGCGAGCGGGGCGTTCGGCGGCTGCCATCCCGTCCGCTGGTGCTGTTGGTGTACGGGGGGTTGTGGCCCGGTGGGGTAGGGCGGTGGGCAGTGGTAGTGGTGGGGGTGGTGTTGGTAGTGGTGGTGGTGGGGCCGCTGGTGGTGGTGGTGTGTGTAGTGGTGGGGTTGGTGTTGCGGGTATGGCCCATGGAGTCCTTGTGGGTTTTCCGGTCCCCCTTGTGGGGGTGGGGGGTTGGGCATCGTGGGCAGTCCCCGGGGCTGCACTATGTGGTGGGCATGGAGGAAGGGTTGGGGGGCGGGCTTGACGGTGACGATGGTTGAGGGGTCCCACGTCCCTGGGTCGGTTTGGCCGGCGGTGGTGGTGGTTTGTGGGGGATGGATGACGGGGCGTTTGATGACGGGGATTTTGACGAGGGTTTGGAGGGGGTCGTGCTGGGTGGCCGTCTCCGCGGTGGTGGTGGGTGCCGGCGGGAGGGGGGCGCGGGTCGTGGTGGGTGGGGGGTCCTGGCTGGGGCAAGGGCCTGGGCGGGGGTGGTATCGGGTGGTTTTGTGTCGTTGCGTATGCGGTGTTGTGTGTGGTCGCGTGGGCGCCGGCTTGGGTTTGGGGTTGGGTTTGGGGTTGGGGTCCGGTTTGGGTTTGGGGTCGGGTTTGGGGTTGGGGTCCGGTTCCAGGTTGAGGAGTACCTCTGTCCGGAGGTGTGAGGGCGTCGATGCCGGGTCGGGGGTCGTCCCGGTGGGTTGCCGGGGTGCCTGAGTCGCCTGTGTGGGGGTTGGGGGGTTGGTGCGTGCGGCCGCGGCTTTGGCTTTCGCCGTGGCCTTGAGGATGAGTTTGGCGGGGAGGGGGGGGTCGGAGGATGAGGTGGAGGAGGTGGACGAGGCTGAGGACGAGGAGGAGGTGGTGGACGCGGGTTGGGCTGTGATGCGGGCGGGCTTACGGGCGGCGGCTTCTGCCGCGGCCACGGCGGGGAGGATGGAGGGCATGTCCCCGGGTTGTAGGTTGGGGGCGGGCGGCTGGGGGGGCCCGGTCGTGACCTGGCGGCCCGGCGGGCCGATCTGGTCGGCTGCGGAGGGGGAGGGAGGCGCGGGGCTGCGGCCTTCTCTTTCTGGGCTCGGCTGGGCCCGGGTCCTGCAATGTGCGAGGTCGTGTGGGTTTGTGTCAGCGGGGGGGAACAGTTCGCGTGGGCTGCATTCAGGGGCCGGGGGGGGTGGGCCTGGGTCCTCTGGGGTGTGTGTGGGGGGCGTGGGCGGGCCACTGGGTGGGGTGGGCGTGCCGCGGGGCGTGGAGCTCCCCTTGGCGGGTGTGTGTGGGTTGTCGAGTGTGGGGGGCGGTGAAGGGTGGCCGGTGGGTGGGTGTGTGGCGGGCGTGTGCTGGTGTTCGGGCGGGTGGGGGAGGCCCGTGTCGCGGGGCCCGGGGGTGCGCGCGATAGTGGGCGTGTGTGAGTCTCCGGTTGAGCAGCGAGAGGGGGGGGGCATGGGCGGGGATTGTGCGGGGGGTTGTGCTGCGCCGGTGTATGTGTCCGCTTGCTGCGCGCTTGCGTGGGCAGTTGTAGGCCGGGCGGTTTGGAGGAGAAGCTTGCCGTCTTCTGCTGCCGCGGCAAGGATTTCGCAGACGAGCGTTCGTATCTGGTGGACCTCTTGGTCAGTGGTGGGAAGGGGGCATGCTAGCTTTGGGCTAAGACCCGCGCGGTTGAGGACCCTGTGGATGGCGTGGTACCCGCAGGTGAGGGACTGCTGCGGCCTGGGGGGGGGGTTTGGTCGTGTGTCCGGGCCTGCTTCGACTTGTGTGTGGGCGGTGGGGATGGCCCAAACCCAGGGCACGGTCCCCGTGGGTGGCCAGTGGCGCTGGATCCAGTGGGTTAGGCAGAGCATGGACAATCCCAGGTGGTAGCCCGCCTTCCCTGAGGTGATTTGGGCCAGGGCGCGGGCTGGGGGCGTGTCCCCTGGCTGGAGGAGACCCCTGAGGATCCTGTGCTCGGTGGTGGGGTCCCCCACTGCCCCTGGTGGGGCGGTCTCCGGGGCGAACATGGTGTCTGTCCCCTGGATGATCCATTGCGGGCCGTGGGACGTAGCCATAGCGGCTATCACGTAGTAGTGGCCGCGCTCGAGGACTGTAACCCAGACCTCCGGCGGGGGGTGGTCACTGTCTGTAGGTGGGGGGGGGAGGTCGTCGTCCGGGGTGCGGAGGCCGGCGGCGCGGAGGGCGGTGTCGCGGTTGGGCGCGGTGGCCTGTTCCCACTGCTCCGGGTGGTTCGGGTCCGCTAGGTGGTCCGTCTCCGCTTGGGCCCGCCGTAGGCGTATGGTCCCTCGACGCGTGACGTTGCTGCCGGTGTCGTGCGTCAGGGCCTGGCCCCACTCGATGGGGGGGATCCAGATGGGCTGGCCCCGGGTGTGTTTGCGGGCTCGCCAGAGCACGAGGTCTACTATGGTCTCGTGGAGGCCGCTGCCTGGGGTGGTCAGGTCCCGGAGGGCTTTGACGGTGAGCTTGGTCCAGTCCTCTTGTAGGCGGTACGAGCCCAGGGGGGTGGTCGGGGCCCTGTCTTGGAGGGTCGCTCGGAGGAGGTCGGGGTCGCGGATGGTGGCCGGTGTGAGGGGAGGGTGTCCCGGTTCCGGGGGGGGTGGGCTGGATGGGCTGCCGGGGTCTTGCGCGTCTACGTCGATGGATGGTTGGCCCTGGCTGGGTTCGGCCGGACTGGGCGGTGCCGGGTGGCTTCTTGGCTGCGAGACGGGTCTCGGGGCGCTGTGGTGGTGCCTTGGAGACCTGTGGATGGAGACGGGGGGCGCGTGCGGGGCGCGGAGCGGGTTGGTGGACGTCTGGGTCATGCACGGCATGGTAATGGATGAGACGCTGCATGTGTTCCCTGGCGGTGGGGTCGGTGAGTTGTTCCGCGTGTGTTAGCAGGAGGTGTTTGCGGTGTACCATTTGGGCTGCTGCTCTGCGGACCGCTTCTAGCTGGAGGTGTGCTGCTGCTTCCATGGGGCTTTCCGTGTGTTTGGTGAGGTGTCGGTGCAGGGCCTGTGTCACTGCCCCTCTCATGGTGGCTTCTTTGATCAGGGGGTCCCGGAAGAGGTGTTCGGTGGCCTGGTGTGCGTGGCTGTGGGCTGGCCATCCTTCGTGTTGCCGCAGGGTTTCCGCCGGGGACCAGCCCACTAGGGTGTCCCTGTCTGTATGGAGGGGGCATTTCTTGAAGTGTTCCCAGTCCTCCGGGCTGGTGTGGTCGCATGGGCAACGGGTGTGTTCGTCGGGGACGTGGATGTGCTTGCGGGCGAGCCATCTGGCGACCCTGGTGAGGAAAGGCAGTTGCTCCCTGAGGAGCTGGATGCGTCGTTTCTGGAGCTGGGCTGGGACGTTTGCTGGGCGGAGCGCTGAGTGGTAGAGGGGGACATGCAGTCTGTCCTGGAGCTCCTGGATGTGCGCCCGGCTGTCTGCGTCGCCGAGCACGCGGGCTAGATGTTGGACGGGGTTGGGGTAGTGGTACGCTCTGTCGTGGGAGGAATAGGGGGCGTCCTCTGGTACCCAGTCCGGGGTCTGATGGGGCTCGGGTACAGGGGGCACGTGTTGGAGGTGTGTGTGGTTGCGGCCGAGGTCAGGGATCTGGAGGGCTGGTAGGTGTGTTGTGCGCTGGTGTACTGCCTGGTTGTCGACCTTACCATTTCCGTATTGGTGCCTGTGGGACTCCTGTTTCACGATGTGGAGTTGGACGTAGGGGGGAAGGCTGCGTAGGGCTTTCCAGAGTAGCAGTGCCTGGGTGCCGAGGCTCGTCGCGGTTGCTTTGTGAAGTGGTTGCCTTGCTATGCGGAGGAGCAGGTGCGTGTCGACAGTGGCGTCTACCACGAACCAGACCCGGACGATGTGCGGGGAGTGGGCGGGTAGGTGGGCCGCGACCTCGGTGATGGCGTCGGCCATGGCCCCTAGCTCCCCGTGGGAAGAGGCCCCATAGGTGGTGTGGCCCGTGTGGTGGTCCATGTGGTAGTGTTCCCCGGTGTGGGTTAGTTGCAGGGTGGCCCCCCCGGTGATGGGCGTGAGGGCGGATTCGCCTGAGGCGTCGGTGAAGAAGAGCCAGTCCGCCGGTGATGGTTGTGGGAGGCGGCATGGGTTCATGGGCAGGTAGGCGTATATGGCAAGGCCCGTGGCGAGGTGGGCTACTGGGGTTGTGGGCTGTAGGATGGGGGTGGCGTACACCCCTATTCCTTTGGAGATGATGTGCTTTGCTTGGGGGGACTGGGCTATGAGTCCCTGCTCCGGCTGTCCTTGTGTGAGGTAGGAGTAGATGTAGTGGAGGATGTAGGCTGTGTCGGGGTTTAGGTCGTGGCATGTGAGGGTTTGTGTTCGGTGCTCCGGTGTGTGGCAGGAGTGGTGGAGTGGATAGTAGGGGTGCTCGTGTTTGCCCGTTCTGCCTGGCTCGTACATGCTGTAACGGATGGCGACCCCTGCCGGGTCGGGGCGGGGGCATGTGGGTGTGGTGGTGAAGAGCCATTTGGGCGCGTGGTCGGGGTTCCATGCTACCGTGGGGTTAGTGTCGGTGCGGTGGAACCATGGGGCTATCCATGCGTAGGCCTGTGGTGGTAGGTGGGTCGTGGGGTGGGTGTGGTGGCGTGCTATGAGGTGTAGCACGGGCCATGGTGCGGTTGGTGCCTCGGGGTCACAGGCCCAACATGTGCGTGGCATGCTCTGGGAATCTTGGGGGACCTTTGGTAGGTCTCGGGCGGTCATGTGGTGTTTCGGTATGCGCCATTTTGCCCCGTGGTGGATGACGGTGGTCTGCGTGGGTTTGGCTTCATTCGGGGCCAGTAGTAGGGTTAGTGGTGGGACTGGGCCCGTTACTGGGGGGACGGGTTCGTGTTTCGATCCGGTGGGTGCGTAGGGCGGTGTCTCTGGGATGGGTCGCGGGTGTTGTCTTGTGAATTCTCGGTAGGCTTTGCGCATGTCTTTGCTGCCCGGTAGAGTGTGTCCCGCTGTTCGTGCCGTCTGTGTGAGGTAGTGGTGGAAGAGGCGGTATTGTGGCCATTCGGGAAGCTGTAGAAAGGGGGTGTGGTGTGCCCCGCTGTGGTGCAGGACCCGCATTTGGGCGAGGGTGACGTATACTACGGTGATGGAGGCCCCGACAAGGTCTATGGTGTGGATGGTGCCCTTGGGGTGGTGGTGGAGGTCCCCGCAGAGGACCGCTAGTGGCCCTTTCTCCGGGCACGTGTGGTTGGTGAGTATGGCGTGGTGTGGGGATGGGAGCAGAAGCTGCAGGTGGTTCCACAGGCGGGTGTTCATGTTGGTGGGCATGCCCGTCTGGTGGAGTACCCAGCGCGGGCATGTGTTGCGGGCCCGTTGTGCGGCTTGGAGGCGGATGGCGGTGACCTCGCGGACCTCCGGTGAGTGGTTGTGGGTCATGCGGTGAAGGAGGAGGGCGGTGTGTCTGGTATAGGCCGCTTTCACCTTGTCCCCTATGGCGTCTCCATAGTGGGGCCATGCCGCTCGGATGGCGTGGGTGGGTATGGAGGTGGGCCAGCCCCCGTGTGCTGCCCATGCCTTGGTCACGGCGCGTGTGGCCGGCTGGAGGGCGGTGGTGGGGTGTGTTAGGTGGAGTGCTTGGAAGCCTATGGAGGCGTTCAAGACCCCGGTGAGGTAGTACGCCAGGCTCTGGTGGGACAGGGAGAGGGCCTTGGTGGTCGGGGACGCATATCTGGGGAGATGGGCGAGGTGTGACTGCAACTTGGGAGGGAGGGTGGCGTCCTCAGGGTTTGCGGCCTGGACTACCCCCAGGTGGGTGGTGGTCGTCACGACTTGCATGGGGGGCCCTTGTGGCCCCAGGGTGGGAGGTGTGGCAGACCCCTTGATCATGGCCACTGACTTTGTGGGGTGGACGATGAGGTTGTTGTGGGAGAGGTAGGAGACGGTCACGTCCAGTAAGTCGTTGGCCTGTTGGGTGACCGTTGGTCCGGGGTCCGGGGCATGGGGGTCGTGTGGGGTGTGCGCGACGGTGAGGTTGGTGTCGTCCGCGAAGCCGACCAGGGGGGAGAGGAGGGGGTAGGGTGCGTAGGCCGGGTAATCCTGCTCGATTGCGAGGGCCAGGGGGAGCGTCACTAGAAGGTACAGGAAGGGGCCCTCTGCTCCCCCTTGGGGGACCCCGCTGCCTGGCTCCAGGAAGGGGGTGAGGCCTGCTCCTGTGCGGACCGTGTATTTGCGGGTGCGGATGTAGTCGGAGGTGAAGTTGTAGAAGGGGAGGCCTAGGCGTTTCCACACCGCTTCTAGAAGGAGCCAGGGGGTGTTCGGGAAGGCTCCCTTGACGTCGAGGGAGGCGATGATGAGGTCCACCGGGTCCATGTCCGCGATGGTGTCCTGGAGGAAGATGGCCTCGTGTGGGGAGCGGCCTGGGATGGCCCCCCAGAGGCTCGCTGGTATGTGGGGGTCCAGGTGGGGGCGGATGCGGCGCAGGAGGATGGTCCAGACGATTTTGACCTCCGTGACCGCACAGACTATGGGGCGCCAGTTGTCCGGGTTCGCCCAGTCCCCTTTTTTGTAGAGGGGGCGGACAACGTTTGCCCAGTCTGGTGGCAGGGGGGTCCGCCCCGTGACGATGTCCCAGAGGCGGTGGGCGAGGACGCGGAGGAGGTGGGCGGGGAGGTGGTAGTATGCCTCTGCAGGGAGGCCGTCGTAGCCTGGGGTTTTGTGTTGCCGGAGACTGTGGATGGCCTTCCGGACTTCGTGGATGGTGAAGGGGCGTTTTTCCAGGTGCCTCCTCTGGGCGTGGTTGAAGACCCGAGGGAGGCGGTCGATTTTGGCCTGGGTGTCCGGGTCCAGTGTGTCTTGGGTGGGGGTGTGTTGCCGGAGGAAGCTGTCTTGGGTGGCTTGGAGCACTGTGGCTGGGTCGTTGGTGAGGGAGCCGTCCTCCTGCCGGACCGTGGTGATGGTGCGGTGGCCGGTATCGGTCATGGCGTCGTTGAGGTGGCGGATGGCCTTGTAGGGGAGTTCGTGTTGCGCATACCGTTCGTGTTCCTGGGCGATGCGCTGTTGCCTGTGGATGTGCCACCGCTGCAGGTCCGCCCTGATTTGGGCTATGTGTGTCCTGCAGTGGTGTATCTGGCGGCGGGTTTGGGGGGTGTCGGTGTGGAGGAGGGTCGCCAGTTGTTGCTTCGCATGCCAGAGGTCATGGAGCATGTCCCCCAGGGCCGTGGGTGGTTGGTCGTCGTCTGTGTGGGGGTGTTGCTGGAAGCCGCAGGCGACGGCGGCCGTGCGCATGGCTGTGAGTAGGTCGGTGGGGTCTGGTTGGATGCGCCGGGCGCGGTCTATGGCCCTGTGATATTGGGACCAGGCATGCTTGTCATGCAGCGGGGGCATCTTCAGGGGGGGTGGTAGGCCTTGGTCCGCATCTTCTGGGGGGCTGGGGGGAAGGTTGGGGATGGTGAGGCGGATGTGCAGGGGGCTATGGCCTGTGGGTCCCAGCGGGAGGGGTCCATATTGGGCCTCCGCTCGGATGATGGTGGTGGGGTCGCCATAGCATACGTCGATGCGGGATGGGGCGGCATCCGTTTGGTGGGGGAAGTGGGATGGTTGGCCTTCGAGGCTGGCTGTTAGGTCCACGAGCCCCAGCATTTCGATGGTGTCGCGGACTGCTTGGTCCTGGGGTGTGGCCTGTCCTCCTCGGTCCGCTGGGGTGGGGGCGGCGTTCATGTCGCCGATGATGACTGTGGGGGCGAGCATGGCCATTTGGCGGTACGCCTCGGCCAGGGCCTGGAGGAAGGGTTCCGTGGCTTCGCCGAAGGGGACGTGGGTGTTGATGACGTTGAGTTGCCATCCGTCCCCGACGACCTCATAGACACCTAGCCTCCCTGGGACGTTGAGGTGGTGGACGAGGTGGACGTGGATGCCGGTTTGGGCGTATAGGGGGGTCCCTTTGTGCCAGTAGCATTTGTACGCTTTCTGGTCCGGGGTATACATGGGGGTGGTTTCCGGGGGGTCGTCGCGCTGTAGGCCTTGTTCCTGGAAGGTGAGGAGGTGGGGGACCCACCCCGGCCCCTGTGCCATCGGGAGCTCTTGGAGGGCGGTTGTGGCGTCCTTGGAGTATGTGACGGCCGGGTGGTTGAGGTCGAGGAGGTTGACGGTGGCCTCGGTGGGGGCGGGCCGGGGCTGTGGAGGCTTGTGCCCTCGGCCCTTGCCCCGTCAGGGAGGGGGACTGGGGGTTGGGGACTTTTTGCCGGTTTGTGGGCGTTTGGGTAGGCGCGGCGGGGGGAGGCCTTGGCTCCACTCCGGGGGGAGCTCCCCAGTGTATTTGGTGCCTGTGTGGGCCTTGTTCTCTTCGGTGCGGAGCCGGATGGGGTGGGCGCTGGTGAGTTCCAGGGTGTCGCCGAGTGGTTTGTCCGGGGCGCTGTTGCCCTGGTCTAGCTCCTTTTGGCGGTGCCAGATTACCCGGATCTGTGGCCCCCCGTTGTCCCCTTGTCCCTTGAGGCGGTACTGGATCGTGACCTCACACCAGATCCAGTCGCCTGTGTGGTTGTTGCGGAAGGGCTGTTGGACCTTCGCACCTTTTTCGAACCCTGGGTACGCTTTGGGCGGGGCCTGTGCTGGTGGCGGGAGGGAGGATGATGAGGATGCCTGGTCCGGGTGGGGCGGTGGTAGTGGTGGGAGGGAGGATGACGAGGATGCTTGGTCTGGGTTCGTCGGGTGGGTCGGGTGGGATGCGGGGGGTCGGGAGGTTGCTGCTTTTCCGGCTTGGCTGGGGGCGGGTGCGCCCTTTTGTCGTCTCGTTCGCTTGGGTGGGACTGGAGGTGGCGGGGCTGGGGGGGCATGGGGTTGGAAGAAGGGGTGCGTTGCTTGCTGGTCTGGATCCCTCAGTGGGGGTTCTGCCGGTGTTTGCATTTTCGCTTTCGCGTGGCTGCGTACGATGTCGGCGAGCTTGCGTACGGTCTCCGGGGGATCTGTTGGCCATGGCAGTGCGGCGGGGCTGTCGTCGAAGGGGTGGTGTAGGTGGTAGTTCCTCATGGCCTTGGCCTGCCTGACCCAGGCCTCTGTGGGTTCCGGTGTGTCCGGGCATTTGGGGGAGCCTTGAGCCCAGTAGAGTGCTGTGTGGAGGGCTTCCCAGGGGGCGCCTTTGCGGCCTGTGAGGGTGGTGGCTTGGAGGAGTCGCTGCTGGCCCCGTGGGGGGTCTTCCGGGTCCATTTCCGGGGTATAGGCCTGGGCCGCCATGAGGACTCCGTGTGCCCAGTGGAGGACCCACCATTGGGTGTCCGCTTTGAGGATGTGGATGGCGGGTTGTTGGGGGGGGGTGTCCAGGGTGTCCCACGATGCAATGGCTAGTGGTATCCTGGAGGGGTGGAGGTGTGGGGGGGCCTTGCGGCTTAGGAGTTGATCGATGTGGAAGGGGGTGACGGGATCGTTGGGGCCTTGGGGCGGTGGGGGCATTGCTGGGATGGTTGTGGGGTCCCAGTGGCGTTCGTGGGCGGCGAGGGTGTACAGGGCGGCGGTGATGATGTGGTGGGCTTGGCCCTCCAGGACGATGTGGCGCTCCGTGCCGAAGTCCTTTGGTAGGTGGGCTGCGGGGTGGAGGGTGATGTGGGCCAGGGCGCGTTGGTGGGCCTTTTTTCCCCCGTCTGGGGCCTGTGTCCGTTTGTCCCCCGGGATGTGTTGGTGTTGGTGTTTTGGTGGGGGTGGTCCCAGGGCGAGGGATTCCACACAGTGGAGGGGGATGGCGTGTTCCCTGGACCTGTTGGGCAGGATGTATATGCCCGGGTCTCCCGGTACGGTGCCCAGGTACATGTTGCCCGTGATGGTGGGGGCCGGCAGCGGTTGGCGGAGGGGCGAGGTGCATGGGGTGGAGCAGGGCGGGTCATGGTGCTCACACCGGGGGTGGTCGATGCCGTACGGGGTGACGTGTACGGCGAAGGGTCCAACGGCGCGCTGGAGTTTGTGGGGTTGGATGTTGTGGAGGCGCGCCACCGCCCGTGTGTGGGAGCGCCCCTCGCTGATCCATACGGCGTCTGCCCGCGATGCCGCTGGGTTCAGGCAGTCCGTGGTGATGCCTGTGATCGTGCGGTTGTGGATGGTATCTGATACCCTGGCGGGGGGGGCGCCGATGCGGGGGATGGTGTGGTCGTCGTGGAGGGTGTGGGCCTTGCGCTTCGCTTCGTGTCGGTGCTGGGCCTCCTGGGCGTGGGTGTGCACACCCGTGTGTTTGGGCTTCTTGTTGGGGCGGTCCGCTGTGTGGAAGGGGGTGGGCCAGGAGGGGGCGTGGTGGAGGGTGGGGTGTGGGAGGTCCCCCCGTGTTGCCCATGTGTACAGGGTGGTCGCGGCGGCCCCTTCCGCCTGTATGGTGTATCGCTCGTCGTGTCGGCGACGGGTGACGAGGACGTTGGGGGCCGTCAGCTCATACACCTGTGTGGTGTGGGGGAGGTGGCGGGTGACGGTGATCTTGGCGGCGTCGTTCTTGCGGGTGGTGGTGTGGGGGATGATGTAGTGGGTCGCCCATTCATCCTGGGGGGTGTGCTCCGTCGGGTCTAGCTTGAGCGGGGGGTGGAGCGGCTTCGGTGTTGGGGGCTTGTCTTGGCCCTTCGCGTGGGGGTCCACTTTGGTTTCGACCAGGTATTGTGGGCCCCAGGTTTCCGGGGCCCCTACCTGTGTGGCTGCCGCTGTTGCGGCTTGGAGGAGGGCGGTGGTGTTGGTGTCTAGAGGGGGGGCCCCCGGTTGGGGGGTGAGGGTGTCATGGTCTTGGTACGCCCACCAAATTGTGTAGCCTCGTTGGGTGTTGCGGTGCGGGGTTTGGGTCTGGGCTTGCTGGATGGATAGGGCGGTCTTGATGTCCTCCGCTGCTTGTGGGTTTATGGGTGTGGCGTAGGCCCATACTCCCGGGGCGTGTATGCCGTGTGACGCTTGGCCTACTCCTCGTATCGGTTGTAGGGTGTGGTGGGTGCGTGTGAGCCCTAGGTGTTCTTGGAGGAGGTCCCCTCGGATGTCCTCCCATCGTTGCTGCCAGGTATGTGTGTGGTCATTGGGGGCGGGGTAGGTGACGACGATGGCCTGCCAAGGGGTGGGGCCTGGATGCACCGTCATAGGTGCCGACGATGCTTGCGGGGGTATGTGGACGGCGTGGGCGGCGGCTGCTGTTACGGGGTCTCCTTCCGTGGGTGTGATCGTGGCATCGCCTTGGACGGTGAGGAGGAGGTGGTGGCGGTCCGTCGGTAGTGCCCAGGTGGTGGTGGGCTCTGCGATTGAGTGGAGGCGGATGGCCTGGAGGCCCGGTGTGATTTCGTCCCATCGGAGTGTGCCGTTGTGGACCGCCCATTCCCGCGGCAGGTCTCGAAACCCGTTTCGGTCTGGGGTGGTGCGGTGTTGTGGGGGGAGCTCCATTGTGGTGATGGGGTGGATGAGGGGCTCTGTGAGGGGTTGGTCTTGTGTGGTTGATGGTGATGGTGCCTGGGGCATGTCTTCGTCCAGTTGGTGGGGGGCTTTGGCCTCCTGGAGCTCTGCACTGATGGCGGCGAAGACATCTGGGAGGGTGGGGGAGGCGGGGGGGTGGGGTGCCGGATCGTCCCAGGTGATGTGGTATTCCTCCGGGTTCTCGGGGCTTTGCTGTACGGTGATGGTGGCTGTGGCGTCGTCTTCAGGTGTCCATCGGTGCGGATTGTGGTCGAGGGGGTGGAGGGTGACGGTGTGGCGGTGTTTCCAGCTGTGGAACGCTAGGAGGGCGTGGAGGCCGTGTCTGGTGTCCCCGGGCGGGCGGGGGTAGGTTTCGGCTGCTGCCTCCAGGAAGGTGTCCGCGGTGCCTTTCCAGGTGTCGTCCCAGAGAAGGTCTTCCTCTGTGCCCCACTCGTTGTCGTACCTTTTCTCCTGCTTCCACCCCTGGAGGGTCGCGTGGTCCTCAGGGAGGTCTCGTTGGACGGACTGGTAGTACTGCTCGGCGTCCATGGGGGCTAGGGTGGTGGCCAGCGTGGCGTAGATGTCCTTTGGGGGGGGGGGGCGGTGGGGGCGTGGCGGCGCGGCCGGGGTCGGGCTCCTCTCGCTGGTGTTCCGCGTTCCGGTCTGCGGTGGACGCAGGGGATATGGAGCGTGGTGGCATGGGGTGGTCGGGCTCTTGCGGTTCCGTGGGTTGCTGGTGGGCTTGTGGGCGCGGGGCCGTGGCTGCCAGTAGGTGTCGGATGGCCGGGAGGATGTCGAAGTCGTCTTC
The DNA here is from genome assembly GCA_964036045.1 of Eutreptiella sp. 'Long Island Sound 2002'. Lineage (NCBI taxonomy): Eukaryota > Euglenozoa > Euglenophyceae > Eutreptiales > Eutreptiaceae > Eutreptiella > Eutreptiella sp. 'Long Island Sound 2002'. Next base: position 65,679,154 of record OZ038378.1, read on the forward strand.
CCAGCAGTGGGCTGGAGCGCACGCCCTGTCAGGGGAAGCGGGGGGGGGCGTGTTGCGGAGCGGTGTACGATAGGGTGGGCGACGCGTGCGGGTGGTGGCGTGCTCGCTCTGCCGTTCTGTTTCCCGCGGGCCCTGACCTTGGGGGTGGTGGTGTTGGTGATGTTGGTGGTGAGGGTGGTGTGGGCGCCGGAGTGGATGATTGTATCGGTGGCGGCGCTGTTGGCGAGGGTGGTATGGGCGTTAGAGTAGATGAAGCTGGTGCTGGGCTATGGTTGATGGTGGTTAGCTGGTGGGTCAGCTGTTGTCGCTGTCGTCGTCGCCGGTGGTGTTGGTGTCTCTGATGACGAGGTGATGGTCGGTGAGCATGGCGTGGGTGACGTATGGGCGTATGTGGTGTTGTCGGCGGTAACGTTCGTGGGCCGGATGTGGCGGTGGTGGCGAGGGTGCTGTAGTTGACGGGTGGTGTGGCCCACGTCGCCTCCTGTGGTGGAGGTGTGATGGGTGCCGTGGTGGTGTCGGCGATGGTGGGGTGCCGCGGGTGGTGTATTGGTTGTTGGTGGTGGAGATGTTCCTGGTTTGTGGGTAGTCCCTGTCCGGCGGTGGTGGTGTTGGTGGTGTCGGTGCTCGTTGAGGCCGTTGGCGACGGCGGGGGTTCCTGGTCTCGCGTGGGGTGGTGGTGGCGGTGGTGAGCGTAGGCGGTGCCATGGCGGTGGTGCCATTGACGGTTCGGCCGGGCGTGCTGGTGCCGGTTTCGGGTGTAAGTGTGGTTCGGGGTGCGGCATTGGTGGGTGGCTTTGACGGCGGGTGGCGTGACTGGTGGGTGGCAGCGGTAGGGGGGTGTCGGTTGTTGGTGAGGCTGTCGTTGTCGGTGTTCCGGTTGGTGCCGGTGACGGCGTCGCTGGCCGTGCAGATGGTGGGGGGGACTCGCACCCTGGGGTCGCCGTGGTGTTCGGTCGACGGTGGTGCTTCCGGTGGTGTTCGTGTGAGTTGGCCGGGAGTGGTGTCGGCGTTGCTCTGGCTGGTGCCTTGTGTGCGGGCTGTGTGATTTTTGCGTCCGGGGTCGGTGGCGTTGGTGACGGTGGTGTGTTGGGGGTCGGCGCCGGTGGTGACGGTCCGATGGTGAGGGTGCCGGGGACGTTGGGTGGGTCCGCGCTGTTGGGCCTTCTCCTCGCCATTCCTGGCCGAGGGTGCTGGCGGTGGTGTCGCTGGTGGTGAGGGTGTGGTGGTGTTGCTGTGGTGTTTTGTGCTGCTTGGGTGGGTGGTGGGGACCCCTGGTTGATGTTGACGTTGCTCCGGGTGATTTCGATGCGGTGGGTGCGATGGCGTGTGGCGTTGTTGTTTCTACCCTTGGTTGGGGGCCTGGTGGGCGGCGCTGGTGGCGTTTGTTCGCCAGCCGTGGTGGCGTCCTGGGTGGTGTCGTCGATGGGGGCGCCCTAGGTGTTACTCTGTGCCGGGGTCGTGGTGGTGGTGTTAGGGGTGTTAGGGGCGGTGGTGTGTCTCGCGGTGGTCTGGTGGGCTGTGTGCTGGTGTTCGGTGGTTCCGGGCGTGCCATTCGTGGCTGGTGTTTGGCCGGTCTGTGGTCCTGGTGGTGGCGGCTGTCCGTGGGTCCGTAGTGACAGGTGTTTGCTGCGGTTGCGGTTTAGGGTGACCTTGCTGCGGTTGGGTGGTGGTGTCGCCGTGTTGCCGCTGTCGGTGGTGCCGGTGTTGGCGTTGGTGGGGGTGCTGCCGGGGGAGCTGTGTGTGTTGGCGTTGTAGGGTGTTGTAAGTGGTGCCCTGGCGGTGTTCTGACGGCGGAGGGGGGACCTCGCCACTCCTGGCGGAGGTTCCCACGTGCGTCGTTGGCTGGTGGGTTGGCCTTGGCCCCCTCGGTGTCCTTGCTGCCGATGGTGTCTCACCGGGACGCGGGATGGGGGATGCTCCGGGTTGCTGTCGGTGAGGTCGCACTGCCGGTGGCGCCGTCGGTGGTGCCGGTGGTGAGGTCGTTGCGGGCGCTGCTATGGTTCACGGTGTCGCTGATGTTGTTGATGCTGCTGGTGGTTGGTGTGGGTCTGTGTGTGGGTTGTCAGTGGCTGTTGCTGGTGCTGGTGGTGGTTCTGGGTGCGGGCCGGTGGGTGGCGCGGTTGGAACGCCTTGGGTGTAACTTGGCCGCTGTTGGTCCGTTGTTGGTTCCGGGCGTCCCCGTTGGTGAGGGTGTTGTGGTGTTCGGTTTGGGTGCTGGCGGCGGTGCGGGTGTCGCAGTTCCTGGCCCTGGGTCTGGGCGTGGCCGTTCGGGTGTTGCTGGGTGCGGGCGTTCGCCTCTCCTGGCTGAGGGCTCGGTGGCGTTCGTTCGCTAGCCGTGCTGGCGTCCTTGGTGGGGTTGCCCTAGGTGGCGGGGCCGTGGTGGTGGTGTTGGGGGCGTTGTAGGTGACGGCACCTCGGCCCGTCGTTGGTGGGGTTGGTGGTGGTGTGGATAGTGCCGTGGGTGTTGGTGGCGTTGGTGTTGCCGAAGGCGAGGGTGCCTTATGTGTTACTTGGCGGTTGGCGTGTGTTGTGGTGGTCTGTTGGCGTGGGCGTTGTTGGTGTTGGTGCTGGGCGCGGCCTGTGTTTGGGTGGTCGGCGGTTCCGGGCGTGCCACTCGTGGCTGGCCGTCGCGGTGTTGGTGACGGTGTTGGCGAGGGCGCCGCCGGTGGAGCTGCGGCCGATGTGGGCGCTGCGGGTGTTGCCCTGGTGGATGGTGGTGTTCTGACGGCGTAGTGGGACCTCGCCACTCCTGGTGGAGGTACCCATGGGTGTCGCTGGCCTGTGTGTTGGCTCCCTTGGTGTTGTTGATGCCGATGGTGTCGTACCGGGCGGTGTTGCCGTGGCGATTGCCGTTGACGCTCTGGTTTGTCGGTGCTGAGGCCGTACTGCCGGTGTCGGTGTCGGTGATGCCGGTGGTGAGGTCGTTGTGGGTGTCGCTATGGTTCTCGGCGTCTCGGACGCTGCCGATGCTGGTGGTGGTTGGCGTGGGTCTGTGTGTGGGTGGTCCGTGGCTTGCGTTCAGGGCGGTGGTCGGTTTCTGTGGCTCTGTCTGGGGGGGTGTGCAGTAGGTGGTGTGGTCTGCTGGTGCTGCTGTTGGTGTAGGTGGCGTAGGTGTTGCTCCGGGTGGTGTCGTGGGTGAGGGTGGTGTTGGCGGCGCCGGTGGTGTGGGTGTCGCCGGGGATTGCATGGTGGTTCCGGGCGCGTGCCCTCGCTTCCCCTGGCCGGGCTTGGTGGTTTGTTGGCTCACCGGCTGTGGCGGTTTCGGTGTCCTCCGGTGGCAGAGGTTGCTGGTGGCGACGCTGATGGTGGGGTGTTGCCGGCGATGGTGTGCTTGATGCCGTTGGCTTGGGTGATGTAGGTGCTGGAACCGGCGGTGGCATGCGTAGGTGTCGTAGGCGTTGGTGCCGGTGGTGACGGTGTTGGTGAGGGTGTTGTGCTGGCTTGATTTTTGGCGGTGTTGGTGTTTTTGATGGCGCGGATGTCGGTGGCGGTGGTTCTGGGTGCGAGCCGGTGGGGGACCGGATCGGTTGGGTGCGGTCGTTGGGCAGTGTTGGGTGGCTTTTTGTGTTGGTTTGTTGTTGGTGGGTGCTGGGGTTGCTGGTGTTGCCGATGGTGCTTCCGCTGGTTTCGGGTGTGTCCGCTGGTGAGGGTGTCGTGGCGTCCGGTTTGGGCGTTGGTGGCGGTGCTGGTGTGGGTGTCGTAGTGCCCGGTCCTGGTGTTGGGCGTGGCCGTTCGGGTGTTTCTGGATGTGGCCGTTCGCCACTCCTGGCTGCGGGCTTGGTGGGTACTCCTTTGCGTCCTAGCGGCTTCTGGCGGCCCTGCAGTCCCCCTGGCGGGTTGCTGGGTTCCTGTTGTTTGGGTTTGTGTGTGTTGCGTGTGTGGTGCGGGCGGCGCCTGTGCTTTGGTGTGTGGTGTGCGCTTGTGGGGCTCGTGTCGGTGGCGGTTGTGGGGGTGTGTGTTGTGTGCACGCTCGGGCGTGTGTGCGGTGTGTTGGTGGTGCGTTGGGGCGCCTGCCCTCGCCTTTGCGGGCGTGGTTTGGCGGCCCTGTTTGGTGTGGGGGCTGTGTGTCGTGCCCCCCCCCCTGTCTCGGCTGTGTGGTTCCCCGCCCCCCTTGGCTGGGGTCTGTTGGTGGTGCGTCCCCTTGCTGTCCCCTTTGCGTGTGCCCTCCTCTTTTCCGTGTCGCTTGGGGCGGTGTCGTGCCCGGGCCTTCCCGGCTGTGGTGTGTGGGGGGGGGTCCTTGTCGCCGGCTCGGGTCCCTTCCCCTGGTGTTTCCCCGTGGGGGAGCCGGTGCTTGCACTCCCCGTCAGGGTGTAACTCTGTTGTACGGATGCCGTCCATGGACCTGTTCCGTAGCCAGGTACTCCAGCCGTTCCCCACACCGGGGTCGGGTACACTGTGGGTCGCTGGGGAGTCCTCGCGGGACAGGCGCGTCTCTTGCCTGCCCCGATGGACGGTGTGCCCTACCCGCAGCCCCTCGCTGGGCCCGAACCGCAGTACGTGCCGTGGGGAGTGCTCTTGGTCAGGCCCATTGGTCACCCCCCCAGGCCGGTGCCACCGCGGGCCGCTGACCAACGGTCCCGGGCGTATCCCACCTTATTGCGTGTGCTCAGGTGGGGCCGATACGGTCACCGGGGGGGGCCCCAAACCCCTGAGGTTGGGTCCCTCGCCGGCGCCCCCCGTGGGCCCTTTTCGTCCCGCCCCCCTTTTCGCTGTGCGGTTTGCGGTGGTTGGTGTCCCGTCTCTCCGGGGTGGGGTGGTGGTGGTGGGGGGGGGGGGTGTTCGCTGTTCCTGGCTGTGTTGCTTGCGGGCGTGTCGCCCCCTCCTCTGGTCGCGGTTCGCCGCCGGTGGGTGTGTTTGTGGCGCGGTGCGTGCGCGCGTGGTGTCTGTGTTGGTGTGTGGTGCGTGGTTTGTGGTGTGTGGTGTGCGGTGGTGGTGTGTTGGTGGGGTTGTGGCGGGTGTGTGGTGTGGTTGGTCCCTCGCCACTCCTGGCGGAGGTTCCTGTGTGCTACTCCCCGCCACTCCTGGTTGGGTTTCGCTGCCGGTGGTGGTGGGCGGTCCTCGCCTCTCCTGGCTGAGGTCTCCGGGCGGCGGTGGTGTGTGGTGGGTTTGTGGCTGGTGTGTGGTGTGTTTGGTCCCTCGCCACTCCTGGCGGAGGTTCCTGTGTGCTACTCCCCGCCACTCCTGGCTGGGTTTCGCTGCCTGTGGTGGTGTGCGGTTCCCCGCCACTCCTGGCTGGGGCCTGCTGGCGGCGGTGGTGCGTGGCGCGTGGTGTGTGGTGTGTGGTGTGTGGTTTGCGGCGGTGGTGTGTGGTGGGTTTGTGGCTGGTGTGGTTGGTCCCTCGCCATTCCTGGCGGAGGTTCCTGTGTTCTACTCCCCGCCACTCCTGGCTGGGTTTCGATGCCGGTGGCGGTGGGCGGTCCTCGCCACTCCTGGCTGAGGGCCCTGGGCGCGGTTCCCCGCCACTCCTGGCTGGGGTTCGCTGGCGGCGGCGGTGTGTGGTGGGGTTGTGGTTGGTGTGTGGTGTGGTTGGTCCCTCGCCTCCCCTGGCAGAGATTCCTGTGTGCTACTCCCCGCCACTCCTGGCTGGGTTTCGCTGCCGGACGTGGTGTGCGGTTTCCCGCCACTCCTGGCTGGGGCCTGCTGGCGGTGGTGGTGCGTGGTGTGTGGTGTGTGGTGTGCGGCGGTGGTGTGTTGGCGGGGTTGTGGGTGGTGTGTGGTGTGGTTGGTCCCTCGCCACTCCTGGCGGAGGTTCCTGTGTGCTACTCCCCGCCACTCCTGGCTGGGTTTCGCTGCCGGTGGTGGTGGGCGGTCCCCGCCACTCCTGGCTGGGGTCCGCTGGCGGCGGTGGTGTGTGGTGTGTGGCGGTGGTGTGTTGGTTGTTGGTCACTCGCCACTCCTGGCGGAGGTCCCTGTGTGCTACTCCCCGCCACTCCTGGCTGGGTTTCGCTGCCGGCGGTGGTGGGTGGTGTGCGGTGTGTGGTGTGCGGCGTGTGGCGTGCGGCGGTGGCGTGTGTGGTGGGTTTGTGGCTGGTGTGGTTGGTCCCTCGCCACTCCTGGCGGAGGTTCCTGTGTGCTACTCCCCGCCACTCCTGGCTGGGTTTCGCTGCCGGTGGTGGTGGGCGGTCCCCGCCACTCCTGGCTGGGGTCCGCTGGCGGCGGTGGTGTGTGGTGTGTGGCGGTGGTGTGTCGGTTGTTGGTCCCTCGCCACTCCTGGCGGAGGTTCCTGTGTGCTACTCCCCGCCACTCCTGGCTGGGTTTCGCTGCCGGTGGTGGTGGGCGGTCCCCGCCACGCCTGGCTGGGGTCCGCTGGCGGCGGTGGTGTGTGGTGTGTGGCGGTGGTGTGTTGGTTGTTGGTCCCTCGCCACTCCTGGCGGAGGTTCCTGTGTGCTACTCCCCGCCACTCCTGGCTGGGTTTCGCTGCCGGCGGTGGTGGGTGGTGTGCGGTGTGTGGTGTGCGGCGTGTGGCGTGCGGCGGTGGCGTGTGTGGTGGGTTTGTGGCTGGTGTGGTTGGTCCCTCGCCACTCCTGGCGGAGGTTCCTGTGTGCTACTCCCCGCCACTCCTGGCTGGGTTTCGCTGCCGGTGGTGGTGGGCGGTCCCCGCCACTCCTGGCTGGGGTCCGCTGGCGGCGGTGGTGTGTGGTGTGTGGCGGTGGTGTGTTGGTTGTTGGTCCCTCGCCACTCCTGGCGGAGGTTCTTGTGTGCTACTCCCCGCCACTCCTGGCTGGGTTTCGCTGCCGGCGGTGGTGGGCGGTCCCCGCCACTCCTGGCTGGGGTCCGCTGGCGGCGGTGGTGTGTGGTGTGTGGCGGTGGTGTGTTGGTTATTGGTCCCTCGCCACTCCTGGCGGAGGTTCCTGTGTGCTACTCCCCGCCACTCCTGGCTGGGTTTCGCTGCCGGCGGTGGTGGGTGGTGTGCGGTGTGTGGTGTGCGGCGTGTGGCGTGCGGCGGTGGCGTGTGTGGTGGGTTTGTGGCTGGTGTGGTTGGTCCCTCGCCACTCCTGGCGGAGGTTCCTGTGTGCTACTCCCCGCCACTCCTGGCTGGGTTTCGCTGCCGGTGATGGTGGGCGGTCCCCGCCACTCCTGGCTGGGGTCCGCTGGCGGCGGTGGTGTGTGGTGTGTGGCGGTGGTGTGTTGGTTGTTGGTCCCTCGCCACTCCTGGCGGAGGTTCCTGTGTGCTACTCCCCGCCACTCCTGGCTGGGTTTCGCTGCCGGTGGTGGTGGGCGGTCCCCGCCACTCCTGGCTGGGGTCCGCTGGCGGCGGTGGTGTGTGGTGTGTGGCGGTGGTGTGTTGGTTGTTGGTCCCTCGCCACTCCTGGCGGAGGTTCCTGTGTGCTACTCCCCGCCACTCCTGGCTGGGTTTCGCTGCCGGCGGTGGTGGGCGTTCCTCGCCACTCCTGGCGGAGGGTCCCGGGCGCGGTTCCCTGCCACTCCTGGCTGGGTTTCGCTGTCGGCGGTGGTGCGTGGTGTGCGGTGTGTGGTGTGCGGCGTGTGGCGTGCGGCGGTGGCGTGTGTGGTGGGTTTGTGGCTGGTGTGGTTGGTCCCTCGCCACTCCTGGCGGAGGTTCCTGTGTGCTACTCCCCGCCACTCCTGGCTGGGTTTCGCTGCCGGTGGTGGTGTGGTGTGGTGTTGCGGTGGGTGTGTCTTCCGGGTGCCCTTCCCCTTGGCCCTGGTGTGTGTGTGTGCGCTGTGTGGCCCTTCGTGTTGGTGTGGGTGGCGTGGGGGGGGGGGGGGTCGCGCTCGGTGTGGCTGTCGTGCGTGCGCGTGCGTGTGCTCGCGGTGTGTGGTTGGTGGGGTGGGGTGTGTCATACCTTGGCTGGTTCTCGTCGTCGGTCGTCGGCATGTTTCAAAAGGCAGAAGAAGAGGTCCTGTAGATGCGTAGCAGAGATGCGTGGCATGTGTGATGCGTAGCACGTACCTGTCCTTTCGTCCCATCATGTTTTCTTCCCCTGTTGAGAAAGAGCGTGCGCAGGTCCTTTTTGTTTTTTTTTTTTTTTGCGTGTTGTGGTTTGTGTCTCCTCCCTCGTGTTTTTTTTTTTTTTTCTCGCTGCGTCTTCGATAACATACCTCTCCGCATTGCGTTTCCCCTATAGAGAGGGCGTGGAAGGCGGTTTCGTGTTTTTTTTTTTTTTTTCAACATACTTGTTGTACCTTGTGCCGCTTCTTGTTGCCGTCGCCTATAGAGAAAGCGTGTGTTTGTTTGTGGGTGGGGCGGGGATGGGGTTGCATACCATGACTTTCTTTTGTCTCGTCTCCGTCTTCGTGCATCTTGCGGCTTTGTGTGCGTTTGTGTTTTCGTCCCCTTGGCGCCTTCCCTCGCATTTTTAACATACTTGTTCGTCATACCTCCATACCATTGTTTCCCCGTGGTACGTGGTCATTTCCTATAGCGAGAGCGTGTGTGTGTGTGCGGGCGGGGCGGTGTGGGGTTCATACCTTGTTTTTCCTTGCTCTTGTCTCCGTCTTCTCGCTCCTTGCGGTCTTGTTTATGTGTGTGCGTGTGTGCGTGGTCCGTCCCTTTGGCGCCCTCCCTCGTATCGTTAACATACTTGCTCGCCGTACCGTTGTTTCCTCGTGGTTGGTGAACGTTCGCTTGTTCGACTTTTCATTGTTTCCCCTTTGTCCGTGGCCGCCCCATACCTTTTGCGCTTTTGTGGAATTTTTTTTTCTTTTTTTTTTCTCGCGGCGGTCGGGGCCTATGGAGGAAAAAAATATGGGAGATATATGGTTGTGGTTTGTGTTTGCGGGCGTGCCTTTTGACGTGCGTGGCGGTTCGTCGTTCTTTTTTTTTTTTTTTTTTTTTTTTTTTTTTGCGTGCGGTGTTGTCCCTTGGGCGCCCTCCTTCGCAACATACTTGGTTTTCTCATCCACGTATATGTAGCGGTGGATACGATATGTATGACGCATGGGGCCGTAACATACTTGGTTGCCATACCTCGTTTTCCCGTGGTCCGTGGTCGCGTCTTTTTTGTTTGTGGTTTGGTGTTTCTCTTTTTGTTGCGTTTCCTTCTCTCTTTTTTTTTTTTTTTTTTTTTTTTTTTTTTTTTGACACGCACTTGTCGCCTAGCTCCTATGGCACGCACTTTGCTAGGTGGCTCGGCGCTCGCTTTGTTCTTGTCTTCGTCGTCGTGGCTTGCTGGTTTTTGGTGTTCGCCTCTTTTCTTCTTCTTTGTTTGTGGAGCGCGCACAAGTCCCTTGGCAAAGAAGCATACAATATTTTTTCCAATCAAAACATTTTCCCAATAAACAATATTGTGATACATTTGTGATCAGTGACTCAGTGTACTGCCGGTCAAGGAGATTGCAGGTTAGTGCTGGCTTCTTCCTGCACTCTGAGGGTATTGAACATCGTGGGCAAGTTTTTGTTTGGCAAAATTTTTTGATCGGAAAAGGTCTCATTCCAGTGAGCATACATGCATCGAGAAAAAATCACCATGCCCCAGGAAAGATACTCCCCAACCAAACCGCTTGATAAAGATTGACTTGTCCATCATGAAAAAGAGCATGCCTCGGGAGAGAGTTTGGCCTAACATTGACCCAAGAGAGCATGTGTGCACTTGAAGAGAGAGTCCCGAAGGCTCAACCAATGTGTATCCTTGAGTCCAATCATAAGATGGCAAAGCCACGGCAACACTTAATTGGATATCTCCCAAGCCACAGGCACTTGAACAAAGTGAACGAGCCCGAGAGTGTCAAAGGATCAAAGACATGGCACATCAAATGCTCAATTAACCTCATGAGAAGAATGATGAGGAATTGGGGAAGACAGAGAGAGAGTGAGTGAAAGCACCAAATCCACCTTGCACAGAGGAGACACAATATGTTCACCTTGACCATGGAATCATGGGCACCACCAAATTTGAGTCACACCACCCTACGTGCTCATTTGGATCAGGTACTTCACACAGTGGTTTTACCCGGTTTAAGCCGGTTGAACTCGGAAGGGGCGCGGTTGAATGGCTAAACCGCGGTTGAACCGCGGTTGAACCACCGCCAGCGCTGGCGGCGGCGGCTGCGCCAGCGGCGCGCGCTTTTCTGAACAAAATATTTGCATAACCACCTGAAACTGACGCCTGACAAACCTTTTTTGAAAAATGTCTCACCACTGGCTGCAAGTGGTGAACGACCACTACAGCGGGTGGGGGGACCAACAGCTGGTGGACGACTTGTTCACCTTTTTTTGCACAAACGGCACGACAAAACGCCTATGGAAACAACTTGCTGACCGAATTGGTAACACACAGAGGGCTTCCAAACAGACAAAAAGGGCTACAAAAAAAAGCTTTCACAGGATCCGACGCTGTGCGCCTCATTTTGGATCTTGGGATGCCGAAGCGAAGGTATGTGGCATAATGCACACATGCCTACAAGTGGTTCAACGTGGTTCAACGGTGCGGTTGAACCCTTATCACAAATGAACAATTGTGATTGTGCTTCATGACAACGTGCATCAGGACACAAATGAACCATGCATGAATGACAAATGCAATGTCACCTCTGAGAATGAATGCATGAGACCTCAAACCCAAAAATGGTGTGGCACCCAAATGGATTCCTATTGCAAGGCAACAACTGGAGGATGTCTTTGCACAAACGCAGCTGCTCGCGAACTTCCGGAAGCACCGGCAGCATCGTGTCCTAGCCATGGACCGGCGCTTGGTGAACGAAGGCCTCAGGAAGGCGAAGGAAAGAGCGAAGAGCGGGAAGAACAATGAGCACCCTCACAATAGCCGCCGCCGTCGGCAAGTAACCATGTCATGGGTAACCAATTTCTCCAACTCTTTCCAATAAGACTTCAATTTTTGCCGTCGGATAGAGCGACATCCTTTTATGAAATTCATTTCTACACCAAGGTGAACTGAATTCTGGACGGGTTCCACTTGGGTATATTGACCAATAGTCCCAAAACCATTCCAGTAAATGTGCTACGATGCGCCTCACTTTCGTTCGAAAATGCCCAAGCACTAGGATGTTATCAAAGTAGAAGAATACTAGACGTCCGTGGCGGCGCGCCAAAGTTTCGAATATCTTGATGACCCGGTCCGAAACATATGGCAAGTTTGCAAGCCCAAAAGGCGCCGGCACAACGCAATAGTAATCGCTCCCACCCACAGTGCACAAAATCTTGACAAAGACGGCGATAAACCAAGATGTAAATATGCATGCTTCAAATCCATGGAGGCCGCCTACATGCCCTTGCGTAGGTTGCTAGAGGTTGGGATAAATCTTTGGAATACTCTCCAAAAAAAACTTGGGTGCATGAAGGAAGGCATTTACCTTTGTCAAGTTGGGAGTCAAACAGACCGTTTGACCTCCCGATCCGTCGTCTTTGACGATCAGGAACCATGAAACGGTGTAGCCCGTGTCACTCTTCAGTTGGATGGCGGCCCCGACCGGCATGTACTCATCATTCCTGAAAGCTCGGGTCATCTCCAACTCGTTACGGGCATCTACATGGCGATCCGGATTGCGTAGCGCCGGCGGCCTCAACCAATTTGGTTTTACGCCCCTTTCGATAATGCGCACCACGGACGGCTGTGCATGCCAACACAGAAGGCGCGTCCGCATATGAGCGAAAACAGAGTCATAGCGGCATGAGGAAGAAAGAAGATCCTTCGGCCCAACCACCGTGTCCCTTGGAGTTTCTTCCTTGATATGCACTTTTTGCATAACTACATCCGTAGCCCTTGCCGGAAGCATAGCCTCCATAGGTAGATGTTCCTTTTCGGCGAAAATCACCCCTAACATTTCTTCGAGGTTTTCCTCCATAGCGGAGTGTGTTTAAGGATTGGGCGAGCTTGGCATGTTGTATATCCTATTTTGAAGACAACAAATTGTCTTTTGCAACCAAACCAGGCATGGACTTGTTGTAACAATCGTCATGCACCCTTTGTGACAAATCTGCAAGCACACAAAATGCACGGTGAACCAATTTTTTGGCGTCAAACTCCGTGTCCGCACCTTGTCACAAAGTTGAATCCAATACAACAGCGATGCGTAACGCATTGTAAAGTTGTGTTTTTCATTGTTTGTGCTTGCCGTCCATGGCATGAGCACCCTGGACCACAGGAAACACATTACTTCTTCAGCTGACTGTGCAAAGGTGCGAAACACGCATGATAACTATGGACAGACACGCCACAGGCGGCGCACTTGAACCAAGTGCGACCGCCGCAAGTGACGCAGGTTCCCCTGCTGTTTACCAGCACAGGTGCGTGCACTTCGTTGCCTTTTTGCACGTAGGCCTCAAGGATGTCCCATTGGAAGTCCGAAAGGGACTTCTTCTGGGAAATCAGGCCTTGGTACCTAGCAATGGTGAAGGTATTTACAATGGCATACCTATACAGGAATGCCCTCAGCGCTTTGTACCAGCACTTGAAGCGGCCGGTTTCCCGGTGCTCCAGTGCCAGCTGGTTGGCGCTGGCAACCCCATTGGCAAGCTGCAGGTAGGCAACAACAATAGGGGGCAGCGAGTAACCCCCCCGGTGTGGTACCCTCATCCCATCGTATTGACAGTTGGACACAAAGGGCACCACCCGAGGGGGTTTGCTGCCCACCTTGAAGTTTTTGAAGACATGTTCACTTTCTGAGTGTCTATTTTTTTTCGATTGCCGCTTCAGATGGACAATGTCGCACCACTAGTCAAAAAATAAGCCGTCCAGGACTAGTGGCAATTGGGCGCATTTCACCGAAATCTGAGCATCTACCTTGGTTTGCATTGATAGTGCCACCTACGCTATTTCACCGCCGTCGCCGACATTTCTCGTCTTTGCCAACCTCTAGTCCCATTTCGCAATTCCAACGTGATCGCGCCTATTTTCACGCTACCATGTTCCCAAGCCCAGATACGCTCCTTGGTTGGTCCAATGCTTCTCCAACGCAAAATTCTATGGATATTGACGACTCCAAACATCCCACTTTGCCAAAAAATAAAAAACTTCATCCACGCTTGCCTAGCGGTTCTCCGCTCACCTTTGGACAATACTCACATATTGACCAAGCGGCGATGGGCTTCCGTTGAAAGCAACGCCAAACTCCTCATATCTCGAACACGAAGCATCAAAGTGCAAGGCAACATGGCGTATGATGCCAAGAAGGGAATCCACACGTGTGCCACATTGCGAAAATTATGGGACACTTGCCAATGGAACCATGAGTTCAACGTCTCCGACAAAAAGAACTCCTGAACGGAACTAAACACCACTATCCCAAAAGGCTCGGGCTTCTACTCAAATTGTGCACACGAAGACTTGGCGCACGTCTATGATATCTTGCACATCCACAAGACCTTCCTAGTGTGCCCGGTGCCGTACAAATACGTGGACCACGACTTGGGAACCACCGTAGAGACCGTGACGGATTGGGCGGCCTCCATAGGACACGCCCTTCAACTAGCACGCTCGAGCAACGAAGAGTTCGAGGGATGGTTCATGTTACCGGCGCCCATTAAAAATTGCAACGCGGAAAATTGTTTGTTGGTTGACCCCCGTTTGCTTCTCACTCCCTTACGCCCCTTTATTACGCAACGCTTTAGCTTCCATGATGCAAAGCAATGGTGGATCCCCGGCAACCAAAACGTTGAGAACGCCCAATACATTTTGGGGAATGCTCTCGCCGTGCCATACATCGCCTACCGACTTCATTCCCAATCATGGTATGCTCCGTCTAAGCACCCGAGCGTCACGGTTGACCACTTCTCGAGCCTACGTCGCTTCGTACATCAAAGTACCAACTTGGATATAGAGCAAGCGCATGTCCTACTTCGATTTGACGTGCTACGAGAGATCATTGATCAACGAGAGCTCCCGAGTGACCAAGAAGACACCAACACCCGAAAGAAAGCGGAGCTAGGCAACGTGCGGGACTTCTACAAATGGTTGAACAATACGCTTGCACCGGACTTTGAGGGCGCGGCGACTACCACCAATTGCAAATATTATTTTGAGAACGGAGAAGCCCTTCGTGCACCACACCCAAATTATTATCGGTACGACTATACCATGGCTCCGGCTCTTGCAAACAAACTTATGTCCGTGGCTTTGGAGCATGGAGATTTCTTACGAGGGCGATTCTGTGTGATTGAAGTGGAAAAAATGGTTTACCAACACTCTATTTTTGTGAACCCGTCACGCAACGAGAGAAACCGCCACAAGGGGGAATTTACACCCACCGAGGTCATGAACACCCTGATGGGCCACATGATTGGGGGACGAGGGCGCACCCGTGTCATGGGCACGTCAATCAAGAGCCGGGATAGCGTGATAGTCCGATTGGACCTTAGCAATACCCCAAGCGACGAAGGGCGCTCGCGTCTGTCTACCTTTGCCTCTTTCCTCCACACTAATGGAGCGATGGTAATGTGCACCTCAAAGGACGGAGCGTTGATCACCTTCAATGCATTTGGACAAGGAGGCAAGCAGGATGCTCAACCTAAATCTCCGCCGACCATGGTCTCTATTCCGCCGCCGATGCCTAGTCAGAGAGAGCCAAACGAAGTGGATGTCCAAGCGCCCAACACGACCTCACTTTTTGACATTCAATGTGCGGCGGGTCTCCTAGGCCCATTCACGCGATTTGAACTCCACTCGAGATCCGAAAATCCTCCTATAAGCTTCTACTCCGTCACCTATGAGAAGCTCCAATCCGCTCAAATTGCCACGGGTTTTGCTATGGGCCCCATTTCCTTTCACCCGTCCCAACCTTATCTACAGGTCGACACACTCCTACAACTCGACCCCTCGGTGGCTGAAGAGGATCGCCCGGCGGAAGCACGAGTGCGAGCGGGCCTGAACGTCGGCGCGGGGGCCTTCCTCAAGGACTACATCGCCAACTACAAAGAGCATCAAACTATCCTACGCCCGCCTCGCCGCCCGCCGCGACAAGAAGATCGACAACCGGAGGACCTCACGGAGGAAGACCTCCCGGGCTTACGCATTATCGAGGACGTCATCGACATGACTATGGAGACCACCCTAATGGCCTACCTCGAGAAGCAGGAATGGGAGCGAGAGACCCGAAGAGGCAAGCTGCACTACGGATGGAAGTATGTGGATGCCTCCCACTCCCTCGAACGAGCGGAGGAGCTCCCCACGGAGCTCATGAATCTCATCGACAACCTCATGGACGCTAAGGACTCGGAGGACATCCCCCTGCTAGCGGTGCAGCCGAACCAAGTCAGCGTGAACGACTATGAACCTGGGGTGGGCATAGGATGGCATAAGGACATCGATGACCTAGGCGACACTATCACCTCGATTTCACTCATGGGGGCTACCACCATGGAGTTCCGTAAAGGAAATGGCCCGGTGGTGAGTGTGCGGGTACCACGATACTCAGCCCTCCAAGTCACGGGAGAACTTCGAGAACAATGGCAGTATCAGGTGCCCTACCGCATGAGCGATTTGGTGGATGGGGCCGAAGTCCCTCGGGACCGGCGAGTGGCGGTCATCCTTCGCAACGTGCAGTGTGCTCTGGACGCCGAGCCCGACGCCGAGACTCAGGACGGCAGCGGGCAAGCTTAGCGAACTGCTTCAACGCCTCGGCGTCCCTCAACCCAGCGCGCATCGCTTGAGCACCCCCCCTCCACCCTCTGAACCCCTCCGCCCCCGCACCACTCCTAAAAACCCGCGACCATCACGCTTACCCGACCTGGCTTGCTTTGGTCTTGAGCCCCCTCCCGTGACCAGTTGAAGGCAAAGCAAGGGATATTGGGCCCAGCTGCAAAGCTCAACAACCCCCCGCCCCCCACGCTCAAAGTCCTTTCACACAACCTGGAAAAGAAACCCCCCACCCCCTTCATTTTCCACCACCTACAAAAAGGATACCATTTCTTGCTCCTCCAGGAACTGAATGAAGAGCCCAGCCTCCCACACATCTTTAGCCACGGGGGGGGAAAATGCAAAATTTTCACCAACATCAACAAGAGAGAGAAAAAGAATGGCACTGCCATCGTGGTCTCTTCGGCTTTTCGGCCCTACACAAAGTTTGTTCCGAACTCAGACAACGATGGACTCATGTGCTCGGTTGAAATAACCCTCCCGGGCGGCCCCCCCACACTCCTCACTTCTCTCTGTCCTCCCCGACCCGCAATTACCAGGTGCCCCCTGATTGAAATCAACCTGTTGCGTCTTCTTTCCCGATACCCTTACCATGTGGTGCGGGCGATTTCAACTGCATCCGCAATCCCCATCTAGACTCCTTGCACGCCGACTCCAACCCGTGGGCCTGGGTCACTTCCAAAACGTCGGGCAGTAACCCGTCATGGATCGATACGTACCAACACATGCACAGCACTGCCCTGGGGTGGACCCGACCGGCGTCTAAGAACAGATTGGACTACATCTTTGCTTCAAGGAGCCTCTTCCATGACGAAAAAATTTGCTGATGCTTCAATTCTCTATGGTGATTGCTCTACCGACCACCACCCTGTCACAGCACAACTGCACTCACCCCTCATCCCCACACAATCCCCCCCACCCCCCCGTAAACGCTTCCGAAGGCTAAAGAAGCAGGAATTGCTCCGTCTTCAAGGGGGACTACAACCCCTCGAGAAATGGTGTCAGGACTTTAACAGACACCTGCCTGACATCCCGACCTCTGACCTGGTCCCGATAGTGGACGCCATTCTCCGAGAGTGCTCGGAGGCCTGCCACTCGATTACCACCCCGGCGGGAGGGACAGCCCCGTCCAAAATTCAGAAAGAATTCACCCAATTGGCCAATGCCCTCCCACCCCCGTTTTGGAGAAAACATGAGGCAGCTCAATGACTACCTCGATGAATGGCAGAAAGCGAAACAGAAATCGGCCCGGACTGCAGTGCACAGAGCGATCGTCCAGGGCCGCCAACTCAAGAGTGCCATCCAGAAACACCTCCAGCCCCCCGATTAGGCTCCAATCTCCCTCAGGCGCTCTGGCAGGACCCTTGCTACAGACACCAAACAGGTTGCAAAGATATTTTCGGATACGCTCCCCCCCCCCGACGATTTCACAGAGCGCCTCCTGAGCCACACCCCCCAGTGCCCTTCAGGCACAGAAACTCAGGACATCCCGGACACGACATGGTCACAGTTTACGGACATCCTCCACTCGGCTAACCCGCGCAAGGCAGGAGGAGACGACCACACCAACACCTACCTGCTCTCCGTCCTCCCCCCACACCTGCAGACGCTCTTCTTTCTGGTGATAAATCGCTTCCTGCATGAGCCCCTGCCTCCCCGCTGGACGACCGCCCAAGTTTGTTTGATCTACAAGAAACAATGCCCCCACGACCCCGCAAACTACCGCCCAATAGCCCTTTTAAACACTGTCTACAAGCTACTGGCCCGACATGCCGCCTCCGCCCTCCAAACCTTCATCAGAGATCGTTCCCTCATGCACCACAGCCAACACGGGGGCATGCCAAATTTCCGAACCATGGACCACCTTTTTCACGTCACTGCAGAAATCGCCCGAAGCCCCCAGGCCTACCATTTTTACATTGATTTTAACAAGGCCTTTAACAGGGTTCCCCACCCCACCCTCCGTCGGGTCCTCCACCACTATCGAATGCCGGCGGGGCTGGTAGACCTGATCAGTGGACTCTACGCCCACCCCCAGGATGCCCCTCTTGTCAACAATGTCACACCCTACCACTACCTCCAAACCAGGGGCCTCCGCCAGGGCTGCCCCATGTCCCCTGTCCTGTTCATCCTTTATTCTAACGTGCTGCTCCATGCAGCCCCTCAACCCTCTCCGTTGGAGAGACCCGCCGAGACCTCAGCACACGCTTTCATCGATGACAAATTGTACCGATCACCCTCCCAGACCTACATCCAAAAATTAACTGACTTCTATGACACGGACGCCAGGACATGGGGGCTCCAAATGAACTGTGACAAGTCAGAGGTGCACGCCCTGGGTGGCGTCCCACAGCATGACTTCCAGAGCCCAAGCGGCTTCACACTTTCTACTGTCGACCCGGATACCAAACAGCCACGTAAGGGCTACAAATACCTGGGTGTTTACATCTACAACGATAAGCACCCCCCGCAACTCCGACACCAAATACACTCGCAACTGAACAGCTACTTCGTACACCTTTCCCCGCTTCGCCTCACCCTCCCTGAGCTGGTTAAACTGGTGAATGTCCAACTAATACCAATCCTCACCTACCGCCTCATTGCCCACCCTTTTCTCCCCAGCGAAATAGATGAGCTCACGGCAGCGGTCTGGAAAGAGCTTGCTACGCATGGCAGAATCTCGCCCAAAGTCTCCACTAAGGACATATACCAGCCACGTGCTAAACTGGGGCTAGGCCTCCGCCACCTGGGAATAGCGGTTCACAAGTCTTTTGTTGAGGCGGGACTAAGGTACCTTAACCAGGACGGACCCCCGGCCAGTTGTGTGGCAGTTAGAGACGCCCTCCTTTCAACACGGCAAAATGCCCTTCAAGATAGCTTCCTGGATGCGGCCAACCGCCTGAGTCTTCGATTCCACGCCCCTGGACCATGGAACCCCTGCCTCCCCTGTGAACTACACGAGCGAGAACGACTGTATGCTGCACCCCGAAATGCCCCGCCCTCCCTGGCCACGGTTACCAAAGTCTACAAAAAAACAGCCACCATTTGTTTCGACACCGGGGAATCCGCTACCATCACGGAACGGAGTAATTCCACCTTCACCCCCCCCAACACCCCTCCTCTCCCCACCGGGTGACATAACCCACTACCACCTTTTCCCACCCTTCTCTTCCCCGCAAACCCGCAACCCCGACATCCCGGTTCCTCCTCAAGCGGACCTCATGGATAGCACCTGTGAAGGACACTGGTTCCACCTGCCTAACCTCCGCCACGTTGTAAACCATGAGGATCTAATGGGGTGGGGGTGCATTCAGGCGGCTAACCTCCTCGCCGAGCTCCCCTTTGATGACACGGCGTGGATCTATACGGATGGAAGCTCGAGTGGTGGGGGCCATGGCAGCGCCTTCGCTATCTTTTGGCAACAACAGTGTTACGTCCTCTGCCGCTCGTCACCTTCGCCCACTTCAGGGGGCTCCGAGCAATGGGCCATGGCAATGGCGTTAGCACACCTCCCCAACGTCCTCCCCAATACTCCGGTGGTGATCTTCGGTGATAACCTTGACACAGTCGAAGCGGTCAACCGGGCCCTTCCCAGCCCCCCCCAAGCGAGGCCGTCCACTTACACACAGGGCACACGAGACACTGCCTACACATCCCTCCTCGCCCCCCTCCCCCACCTGATCCATGTGGCTTGGATCAAGGGCCACGCACACTTTATGGGAAACGAGCTCGCGGACTATTTCTCAAAATGGGCCGCTCAAGCATTACTGTGGCACCCCTCCCTCCTACCCCCCCCCCCCCTTGCGGGAGTGGTCACTAGTGGGGGCCTAGCCCTCATCTCGAAAATTCCGAAACACCACACCCGCTCCCTCTTCCCGACCCACCCACACACGCGCCTGCACTTCGGCACCAGCGCAAGCTTTCTCCGACAGAGCAGCTTTTTCTCGGCAATCGCATTCAAGTGGGTGTCAGGCACGTATGGTTGTCAGGACTACAGACCTCACTGTGACACCAGTGACCGAACATGCCCTAAATGTCAAGAAGTGCACCCGATGGATCCCATCTCATTCTGCGCCCTCTGTCCCACGATGCAGTGGTTCCAGCAGCGTCTCTCCAGAGCCTGGCCCCCCCCTTTTGACAAATTAGCACTCGAATGGTGGATAGCCAGCGACCGTGGAAACAGAAGACTCGCTACCAGAACGCTCGTCCCAAAAACGCTCCACACAACGCTTGCAACGTCCCCGTCAGGCAAGGACCCCGCTATGCATGCAAAGGACTTTGACAGCGCCTTGGTTAAACGCAATAGGGCGCTCACGCCACTCATCGAGGATGCCAACAAATTTCTCCACGACAACCCACCCGGGGCCATCGGCCCACCAGTAACCAGAAACAATTATTTTGATTCGCTGGGTGAATTCAGTACCTCCAGAGGCCATGCCCCCCGGGACCCGCCAAAATACGTTCCCCCCTCGGCCCTGCCTGCGGCGGTGCTGATACCCCCGAAGCGCAACGCCTCGGATCAACCACAGCAGAAAAAACGCCCCCCCCCCCCTGCACCGCCTAAGCCAGCAAAGCCCAGCGCAGCGCAACGCGCTCTGGACGCCTACCTGCAGCCTATTGGCCCCGGTCCCCCCCCCCCTCCTCCCCCCTCGCCACCCCGACGTGACGGAGCCCAGGCGCAGCACAAAGGGCGAAAGCGCAGTGAACCCGCCCCCCCCCGGCCGCACACCCTCCTGATCCCAAACAGCCTCGCATCGACAAATTCTTCCCCCCGAGCTAGCAGCCTGAACCTGTTGTATGTCTCTCCTCATGCCTCCAGTAATTCCACACAATGTAGCTAGCTAATCCACCCTGGCCACAGCCGAAAGTACCCTCTGTTAGCCAAGCTTCGCTTACAGTTTCGAATGCACATCCAACTCTCATGATATATTGCATATATCACCTCCTCATGTGCCGGCGGACGCCCTGCAGGATCTTGAGGCGCCGAGCACCCGAATTTCCACTGACCCAATGGCGTAAGGGGCATCCATCGGGTGACTCTGCCTGCTGGGTTCTGCTGTAAAGTAGTTTTGCAGTGTAAATTTGATCGAACAGTCTTCACCGGACTCAAAATGTGTCTACGTGCAAAAAAGCTTTTGAAGACATGTAAACTATAACCCCCTTTGCGGACATAGGTCTCGGCCACTTGCCCTGGCAAAAGGGAATCACCGGCAGCCGCAACCCCTTCCTGGTTCCGGCTGGTTAGGAAAAGAAAAGGGTGTTGCCTCCGGGCCAACTGGTGTGCAACAGCATGGCTGCCAAACTAACTGTCACACACCAGCGCCGTTCGTGATGGAAGTAGGTCCACCCACCTGTGGACCATTTCCCGTGCCGTTCGAGGGCCGGCCACATTTTCGCGACCCTGAAAAATGCGGACTCTCTTCCCTGCGTAAAGGAAAATGTCCGTTACAAACGGGTGGACTGAGTCCGACAGGACAAAAAGTTTGATCCCGGTGCTGTGGGGTTTCCGGGGAATGAACATCCGCATGGGACCGGCCCGTTTCCCCTTATGGGATACTATGGACTCATCCCGTGCAGCTGCTCATCCCCACACCCACAGCTGGGACCAATGGGCATTAATAACCTCCAAAAGGTCTGCACTACTGCAGTTGGAGTGCCTGTGGATACTATAGTACTCTTGGCGGCTAAGAAGGGAGGCAAGTCCCTTGTGGTGACACAATGGTGTGGGGTGCCACACGTCATCCACCCTGCGTGGTCGCCACATCCCTAGCATTACCCTAAAGAGGATGTACTTAAGCAACAAGGGAATTAACTCACTGCAGTCGTTCTTTGTTAGGTGATCCGATAGGGTCACCAAGATGGGCTTGAAGACGTCGTCTAGTGCCTCAGGTACACTACCATAGGTTTTCCGCGGACGTCCTCCCATGGTGTCGGCGCTCAGGGCTCCTTGGACGTACTTGGGGGGTATACAGCGACGGACGAACACCATAGGACGTAATGCTGGACGGACCCGAGGGCGGATGGGCATTTCTGCAAAAACAAAACAAAAAAATCCCCCCCCTCACGCACGGCGAGCACCACGATGCAACTAAGTAAAGCAACAGGGTTACCCAGTGCGTAACCTCGGGGATGTTTTCCCCAAGATCCTGTTACCTGGACTGCCTGTCGTGTTACCCGGTGTGTAACCGCGGGCGTGTTCCCCAGGAACCTGTTACCCTGAGTGAAACAGGTGTTTTGTGGTGTGTTTCGGTGGCAATACCCTAACAAACCCTGACAAACGGGTGGCATTTATATTAATAACAAATAATAATGCGCATCACAAAAAAAAAACAATGACATGGCCCAACAGCGCCGTCGCCGCCATCACCACTCCTTCCGGTTCGTCGGTGTCCACGCCGCAAGCACCAGCAAGGGCCCCAGAATCTGCACTGAAAGGCGGAGGCTGCCGCTGGGCGTCGTCCTTGGCGCTGCTTGCTTCATCCACTTGCTCCTTCGGCGGAGTGATCAACAGGTGCTGCGCAGTCAGCAGGGGGTTCAAATTCTGCAGAACACAACAGAATTTTGTTACCCAGAGTGCACAAGGACTATTTTTCGTGTTACCCAGTGTGTAACCGCGGGCGCATTCCCCAGGAATCTGTTACCCAGAGTGCACGAGGACTGTTTTTTGTGTTACCCGGTGTGTAACCGCGGGCGCGTTCCCCAGGAATCTGTTACCCAGAGTGCACAAGGACTGTTTTTCGTGTTACCCCGCGTGTAGCCGGCGCAGAAAGCCAGGATCTTTTCTTTGCGCGTGGGTCTGGGGCTAATTCGGGTGCTACCGCCTGACGCGGGGCCCTCAATCAGGAAACTGGGGTGTCTGGCATTGCCTTTGTGTCCCTCCTTGGTTACCTTTGTTCTGGCCTTGGGCTTCGGCGCCGGGTTGTCGTCAGCATCATCGTCGTCAGCATCTGCACGGTCCTCATCCCCTCCTTTTCTGCCCGGTGCTGGGTCGTCCTCATCCATTGCTTCGGCCGGATCATCCTCAAAGTTCTCGTCCTCGTCTGTGCATTTGTCAACATCCATGCCCTCTCCCCTCTGCCTTGCTGCTGAAGCTGCTGCTGCTGCTATCTGGGGTGTGTAGTGGCGGGTTTGTTTCCCGGCTGGGGTCGGCTGCTGTCTCTTGGGCTGTTGCTGCTGGATGAGCTGTTGCTGCTGGGACGCGGGGGCTGCGGCTGCCTGCTTTTTGCCTTTGCTGCCGCTGCTACCACTGCCCTCGCCACCTGTGTAATAACCCCATTGGTTGGCTACTTGGTCAGCCTTGATGCTGGTGGACCCCATGGTGGCAATGTCCATGCATTCCCCAGTGTTGACCTCATAGCCCAGCGGGTGCGGCATTGTGAGGGAGGAGGCGTTCCCTTTCGAAAACCACCCACAGATGTAGGTGGATCCTTTCTTTTTCTTCATCTGTGGCAGGGGGACATGAATGCCACACGTTACCTAAGGTGTAACCAGTAGCCCCACGATGTTCCCTCGAATGCACCATTCATGCAATGTGTTACCAGGAGTGTAACCGGTAGCGCTGCAGTGTTACCTCGAACCACACACAACAGCATACAAGGCAATAACAACCTGAAGGACCGCGGCGGCCCCTTTATCGGCTATGTCTCCCCATCGAACGCTGGAGAGGTACGACCCACTCTTCACAGAGGTGGCGAACTTCTTGGGGACGGGTGGAACAGGCATAGTGTGGCCATACAACACCCTTGTGCAAAAACATGTGAAGAGGTGGTGTTACCGCGTGTGTTACCGTTGATGTGTTCCCCAGAACATCTGTTCCCCGGGCACCAGTTATCTAAGAATGCACTAATAAGTGGTGTATGGAGTCCAAGGGGGGTTTGCAACGACAAAACAAGACGAAAAAATTCACAAGCACGCGGTGGGCGTACGCGGAGCAGGCGCAAAACTCGTGCGCCTGCGATTTTCTTGAAAACATTTACTTCATGAGCCACAAGTGGAAGTATCTGGCAACTGGAGTTTTGTGATGTGTTCCCCGGTGTGTAATCGTGGGGGTGTTACCCGATGTATGTGTTACCGCGCAAAACCCTGGGCTGCACGGCAAGGGCACGAAGCAGGGTAACAAGTGGGGGTAACACAGAGCATGAAAAGTGACAAATGTGCTAATGTACATTACTAGTAAACGAACCAATGCAAACCACTATGTTACCCAAGTCCGCCACCTCAAAAAACCTCTATATACCCCTACTTCAGAAGAGTGACCGGTTACCCCAAAAATGACCCCGTTCCCCCGGTAGATAAAGGAATATTGGCGAATGGATTTATACAAAGGTATATCATCAATGAATGCTTTGCGAACTTCATAAGTCATGGGTATCTTGACCCGTGTCCACAACTCTTCCAAGTGTACATGCAAATATAATACTTCCTTGTCCCAAGGCATAGTGATGGGAGTGGCTTCTACCTCGGGTACTTCGGGCACAACCGCGGGTAAACTCGGGCTCTGGGAAAGTAATGCCGATAATTTGAGCGCCGCGTTGGATTGGTCGGAAGCCAAGTCCAAATTCAGAGCCCCTACTCCCCAAGACATGGCTAAGCCAAATAACGAGGCATCGCGATATTTTGGGACAGAAGAACTAACGATACAAACATCCAATGTTTCTTTGAAAATACGGCACCAAGATGTAGTATTTAACGATAAACAATTTGTCCAAAGTTGATAACCCGCATGCACAGTGCGCATCCACAATGCGTGCCCTATTCTGGGGAGACATCTTGGGAGCCACCATAGGGTGGCTAACCAAAGTATTCCAAGCGGTATCCGATTCGCGCCAATCTGCGAAAACCAGATGATGTGGTTCCAATTCGGTCAGCTAATAACAGTAAAATGCCTGGCAAATGATGAAACAACCCGAATATCTTCAGCAGCCTGATTTTTGACGTAGTGTGCTCACTCGGGTTGAGTAGGAAACACCCATGCAGTTTGGAGACACTACCTGCCCCAAGTAGACACTGTCTGCCCATTGTAGACACTGTCTGCATGTTGTAGACACTCATTGTTATTTAAGTGGTAAGGCGCCGAAGGCGCCGCCGTGCTGTGTCGTGCGCAGATCTGCGCAGATCGGCTCAGATCTACCCGCATGAGCACAATACCCTGAGAACTAGCAGGGGTTAACCGCCAACTGCCGGCAACAAAAAAGACAGTTTTGGTGTGAACATTTTTTTTTCAATGTTCACTTTAAGGTCCGTACTGGACCGCTGAAAGGCAGTTCGGGAGAAGAAGATACATAGAGTACTCTACACATGGCGCTTGGGCCTTATAGAATACTATACGTGCTGCCTGCGCTGCTTGGGGTGTGTGTGGTGTGAAAGGAGAAGAGGGGGTGTCGTGGTGGGTAGGAGGCAGGTGGTGGTTGTTATGATGGGTGGTGGTTGGTGGGGCGAGCCCCGTGGTCTTGTGATGCGGGTGGGCCCGTGAGTGGTAACACTTGGTGAGAAAGGGAGGACACTCGCATGTGTGGGGGGGGGGCCTGAGGTGTTCCTGGGGTCCGAGGGGCTGCACCTTGGGAGGCACACAGTGTGTGTCACTGTTTTGGAAAGAATCCTAGCCCTTTGGAGAGTGGCTATCTCTTCAGTGAACAGTGGGTGTGTTCATTGTTTCAGGGTTGGGGTGGGACCTGAAAAAATGTGAGGACTAAGACTTGCTGGGTCTTGCTTAATGAAAACCCAGAGGTCAAAGTACCAATCAGTACAAATCCAAAGGTAGATTTTGTAATGAAGGATTGATTGACAAGTAAGTTGGTCAGTGAAAAACAGGCTTAATACTTGGGATTTGAGAGAGTGAGACGTAAAGACTGATGAATTTCAAGGGAATAATGGATATTAGGTGAGAACAATTGGTGCTGACTGGGTGTGGGTCCTAGGCCTCTGCCACAGGCCTGGGGAGGGTCACTCGTGGTGAATCACAACCTGCGTATGAGGAAGTGTGGCAGTGGCCGTTTGCTGTATGTCAGTGTGCTGGTGGTTGTGTGCTGTGTGTCAGTTTGTTGTGTGTGCCCAATAAAGCGGCTGAGTGTGTCTCAAGTGTGTGCGGTGTATGGTTCGTGACCGTGCTGGTGTCAGGTGGAAATTGTAGTAAACAATTGTGTTGTTTCGAAAACCATGCTGTTTCACCCCTAGGGGAAAAGACAACAGGCCTCTAGCAATGACAAAAAA
Organism: Eutreptiella sp. 'Long Island Sound 2002'; assembly: GCA_964036045.1. Classification (NCBI taxonomy): domain Eukaryota; phylum Euglenozoa; class Euglenophyceae; order Eutreptiales; family Eutreptiaceae; genus Eutreptiella; species Eutreptiella sp. 'Long Island Sound 2002'. The sequence goes on from OZ038378.1 coordinate 65,704,914, forward strand.
CAGCAGGGCGCAAAGCCATTGGCATAGCTGACTGAAGTCAGGTACACTCGCAGTGCAGAGCTTAAACAAAGTAGTGTTCCGAAGATGGTGAACACTTTGAATCGGCAGAACACAGTCGCTGCCATTGAAAAGGGAAATAGAAGAAACCAAGGCAAAGGCGTTGCTGCGTGTCACCGCAAAAAGTGATAAAGGCGCCTTGGAGACGCCAACAGAGCGGAGGCGCGGGTTGCAATTTTCACATGTACTCGCGGACCTGGGCCAAACGAAAGGTGACTCGTGCATATATACCACTGGCATAGGCAGTTGGGGCTGCCAAAAGTGACATATAGGGCCTCAGGCCAAAGTCGAAAATTCAGATTCTCATCGAATCAGCAGTCATGCCAAGAGGGAATCAAACAAACCTGTTGAGCCGCCAAAACACAATCGTTGGCGGCTGCATAAGCATATACTCCCAATGTGGCTTCGCCTCACGAATGGCTTTGGCCAAAGGGAAAGTTGCATGCTCACTGTAGCAGGCACTCAGGCATGTAGGTGGGTGAAGGCTCAGGTTGGGCCTCCTTAAACTTTGGCTGTCCGCAATTTAAGCACTCTGTGCGGCGCTGGAAGTTTTGGTACGAACATGAGCATTGCCAGTCTCGCCAGGGTCCATTGATAATTTCCGTGACTCCTGGCCGTATCAGGCTGCGGGGCTGAACAGCTCGTTCGGCGTAGAAAACTGGAGATGCAACCGCTGTCGCCGAGTTGTACGCACAGGCTGACACAGAGAAAGTTCGTTGGGGCTCTCGGGGGTCTCTCCTTGAAGAGTCGATGGCGGCGGCGATGGATGGAAGTGGAGGAAAGTGGTCTGGGCTGGAGAAGTCAATATGGTCCAGACCTAGGTCGCAAAAATGGCGTCCCGTCGCTTGAAGCCTGAGAGAGGCGTCTTTGAATGGGCGAGCGCCGAGCCGTAATAGCAGACGGCGTCGAACTCTGCCTTGAATGCGGCGATGGCGTCGTTGGCGTGCCCGCGGACGGGTTTTGAAGCGCAGTGAACGGCATATTCGTTGAAGGAGGGCAGTAAAGCATACCACCAAGGACAGGATGAGAGTCGTCGTCGAAGTCGGCTCAGGAGTTTGGTCGAATGCTTGTGACGGGGCAGTTTGGCGTTGATCTTGGGGGCGTGGCTCTTCGTCGGGTTGGCTGTGGGCCGTCACTTCAAGAGTGCGACTGTTGGGCGAGGAAGTGCTGGTTGACGGTGAGCTTAGTGTGGTTGTTGTTGTACAGCGAGATGGACGGTCGCTTCTTGGACACACTGGTTGTCGAGGAGCTTGATCATAGTCAGCGGACTGGGCACACGGGACAGGGTCCGGCGAGCTGGCATTGTCGTCCAGGGCTGCACATGAAGAGGAGCGCTGGCCCTCAAGAACTTTGGGGCTTCGTGGAAAATCATCGATGCGGGCCAGAAGCTGCTGCAATTCGGCGTGCCGTGTTATCGCTTGCTTCAGTTGCTCTGCTTGGCAAACAATGTACCGGTCGAGTGCGTGAGTAGGCAAAAGTGTCGAATGTCTGTAAAGGCTGCCGCAAAATACTACAGCAGCGAAGGGGGTTGCCTCACCCTGGGGTGGGCGTGTGTCGAATTCTGCGGAGACATCCTGGGTGGTGGGCATCATAATACCAGAATTTGAGTACGTATTGACTTAATAAATTCTGTAATGCAAAATCCCAGCTGGATCGCGTCATTTTTCGAAACCAATCTTTTTTTTTTTTTTTGTGTGAACATTGCCGGCAACATTAAAGCTGTCTCACTGGGGTCCTCGCCTTCGTCCGAGTGTTCGGTTGCAGGACCGTGGAGAAAAAATCAAAAAGAACTAGCAGTCGGCCCGCGCAAATGCGCGGGTTGCAAACAAAATTATAGAATGATAGGGCCGCGTCCTCACAGTTGGGTATCCAGCCGACGCGGTGATCCTATCAGGGTTCACACTTTGTGCGGCGTCGCTCGGGAGGAGGTGGTCGGCGTTGGACTTCGGCTGCACGAAGGGCTTCGCGGTATGCATGAGCGCTTTCCAATACTTCGCGGTCGAAGGTATCGGGGTTGCGGGGAAGTGCTGCCCACGCCCGAAGAGGTGCCTAGGGGTCCCCCTCTAAAGGGTTCGGTGCGGCCGCAGGGGAGACAGCCGGAGGAGCTGTGGCATGTGATGCCTGGGTTGGGTTGCACAGAGACTGCAGCAACTTGCGCAACTTCCCGTTGGTATCCTTGGGAGGCCTCAAGCTCTCCTCCACAGAAGGCACCGGTGAGGGTGCCTGCTGTGGGGAAGGGCTATCAGGCACCACAAGAACATCCGCCGAGGATGCTGCCGGGGATGGCAACCTTGCGGATATGCCGGGGATGGCGACTGAGGTGCCGGGAACGGCGACCGAGGGGAGTCTGTGGGATGCCACCGACACTCCACTTCACTGTAGGGGCTACAGTCCAAGGGATTGAAGCTGCTTCTAGACATGAGTACCTGCGAAGAGCAATGAGTGCACCGGACAGGGGGGTATTGCACCAGTGATGCAATGCCGGCAGGAAGTTCGCTCTAAGCCACTACGGGTACATAGAGGAAATCGCAGCTGATTTGCAGAAATTCAGTGACACATGTGTCGTATTGTGCCGGCGCTGGCGCTTGCGATAACATCGACAGATAGTGCTAACAGGTGGTTCTGGGAGTAGTTACAGGCAGTCAGCGCCCGCTCGGCCAACTGGACAGCCAGAATCGGCGAAGATGCAACCCTACCGCATACCAATCGATGCGCCTCAAAAATGCACATACATCCGTGTAATTAGAAAAGAAAATGCCGCCTTGTAGCATAAATTGTTTTCTGCGATGTGCACACGCGTGCCGCCGCCAGGCTAGTGCCTTTACACGACCAGTCTGAAAAATAATAGAAACTAGCAATCGGCCCGCGCAAATGCGCGGGTTGCAAACAAAATTTGTAGAGTGATAGGGCCGCGTCCTCACAGTTGGGTATCCAGCCTACGCGGTGATCCTATCAGGGTTCGCACTGGTCCCATGGGTAGGGATGGCAGAGGCTCCGCATTGATCTTGTTGTTGGCCCATCACTCACGGTATGAGACGCTGAAGTTGGATGGCATGTACGTTGTGAGCTGTGGAAGATCGCAGTCCAATATTTCCGGCCAAACGATGTTTTCAATGACTCCATAGTTGTTTGCGTCAACCTGCAAGTCCGCTGCTGTCCATACTTTGATAGCGCTGGAATTTCCGCAGCGCGACAGAGCAACATAAATTTGACCATGTGAAAACGGTCGGGTCGCCAATAAGAGACCCACTTTGGAAAACGTCTGACCTTGGCTTTTGTTAATGGTCATACAGAAGGCTAACTGTATAGGAAAATTGGCGACGAATGAATTTGATAGGGAGATCATCATCATCAGATACTGTGAGATTAATCCGGGGTATGCAAAAGGAGTTTCCTTTGTGTGTTCCTGTTAGCACCGTTGCTTGGATTGTGTAGCAAAGACACGAAGTAACACTCAATCGGGTGCCATTCATAAGGCCAGCAGCATGATTCAAGTTGCGGATGAGTATTATGGGTGGCCAACCTTAAGATTGAGGCGATGTTGTGGCATTCCTGATGGGAGTAACGTGTTTAAGAACTCGTTTGGGTAAATGTTGGATTGGGCTTCAGAATCTTCACCAAAATAATCAGCTGACTCATAAACATGTAAATCACCGGGCAATGATTCCAGAATCACAGCATTAATTGTGTCCGCTGTTTCGTTTTTGGGTGTCGACATACAATGGTCATGAGATGCTTGTCCTGCTGAAAAGATAGCATCAACCAAACTGCGACAATTATCGCCATTTTGTACCATGTGGGTAGGTAAAGGGAGTGGATTGGGAGTGGTGCCATCACCAACTTGTAGAAGCCAATTGGCAAATTGGGCCTGTTCGCGGGCATCTTCATTCACCATTGCTTGTTGTACGCCGACATTCTCAGTCAACACAAATTGTTGAAATTCTTTCCATAAATAGGAACGTTTCGAAGTGGCATTGATAATAGCGGCGTGATTCCCCCGCCTTACAACAGGCAAAATTTGTCGCCAGTTGCCTGAGGCAACAAAGAGCTTACCTCCAAATGGTATAGTAGGTTCATCCATGAGATATCGAAGAAGTTCACCAACCACTCGAAGAGCATCTTTGTGAGCCATAGGAGCCTCATCCCAAATGATGATATTTGCTTCACGAATGGTAGGAGGTGGTGTTTAGAAATGCTCGAATAACCACCAATAGCTGTAGGTATGCCCATGCGCGAATGCGCAGTAGTGCTGCCGTCCAAAAGCAAGGAAGCAATTCCGGATGTTGCCATCGCTAGAGCAATATAACCCTGACTACGAACATAAGCCAGAAGCAAGTTCAAGACAAATGTTTTGCCACATCCTCCGGCACTTTGTGGAAAAAAGGCCCTTGATATGCTGACCACATTCATGGCGGAAACAATTGTTGAATAAAAATTTTGTTGGCCTTTGTTACCAGTGATGCAATGCCGGCAGGAAGTTCGCTCTAAGCCGGTCGGAGACATAGAGGAAACCTGAGGAGATTCGCACAAATTGACTGACACATGTGCCGTGCTGTGCAGCGCCGGCGCTGGCGCTTGCGATAACATTGACGGATAGCGCTAACAGGTGGTTTTGAGAGTAGTTACAGGCAGTTAGCGCCCGCTCGGCCAACTGAACAGCCAGAATTGGCGAAGATGCAACCGTACTGCACACCGATCGATGCGCCTCAAAAATGCGCATACATGTGTGTAATTAGAGAAAAAAATGCCGCCTTGTAGCATAAATTGCCGTGCCACATGACTCATGTTTCAAACATCATATCCCGTACTCTATAAGTGAAATATACCCTTCCTGAACTGTACTCTGACACCACATTTGACACCGCGATTCCCATAATCCATATTTTGAAACACATCACCCATACCTCACACTGTGTACAACATACCGCACATCCCGTACCGGGTATCCCGTACCTCATGACTCATGTCTCAAACCTCATATCCCGTACTCTATAATCGAGAGAACTGTACTCTATGAGTGAAATTTACCCCTCCTAATGACTCCTGTCTTAAACATCATATCCCGTACTCCATGAGTGAAATATACCCCTCCTAAACTGTACTCTGACACCACATTTGACACCGCGATTCCCATAATTGATATTTCCAAACACATCACCCATACCTCACACTGTGTACAACATACCGCATATCCCGTACCTCGTATCCCGTACCTCATGACTCATGTCTCAAACCTCATATCCCGTACTCTATAAGCGAGAGAACTGTCGCCACTGCTGCATGTTGGCTAAAATCGCCAAAAGTCAACAGGCGGGATTATTCGTGCAGATACCCGGATAATCGATTGTGCAGTACATACAGATTTTTAAACCACATGATTCCATGATTTCAGATCGATTTCTCGTGCCAGAAATGGAAATCGCAAATCCGCCAGATGCCATTTGACGGGCAGGAGCGCGCGCCAGCGGCAGCGTGCAGAATTGGGAGGATTTTTTAGGTATGACGAACGACAACGAACGAACGAACGAACGTCCATACCACAATTAAATATATTAACTAGTGTGAATGCCCGCGCTTGAAGCCCGGGCCATATCACCATATTACCATAGCACCATATCTCACACTGCACCGCATTTCGCAAACCCAATACAACACACCTCATGTCCCATACCTCATATCCCGTGCCACATGACTCATGTCTCAATGTAAGTGGACTCGTTCTTGTCTCTTTATCCTATCACGTGATTTTTGCTCTTCAAAATCTCGCTGCAAAATTTTTCCAGTCTCCTCGTCCACGTTTCCCTGAGTGTCCCTGCGAGCACAAAAGGGCAGGTCTATGACCTTTATTCATGATAGTTCATTCTGCATCTTCGTAAGTCATAGAACACGACAGTGTTCCATTTGCATGCCTGCAGGAGAAACATGCTGGCATGCAACACAAAATCTTAAAATATAATAAATCTACATTTATGCATGCCGAAAAATTATTTGTACACTCAACAGACATCTATTGTTTACTTCTCTCTTTATCTTTCTTCTGTCGTCAGCGACTATCTGGCGCGGGATTTGGCGCGCGCTTCTATCCTGGCGCCGCCTGTCACAGAACATCCCGTCAAAAATCCAAAAGATAATCCAAGAAAATCTGTCAAAAAGTAAACTCTGTGTACCTGTCAGGAAAAACCCATTGCACTCCCCTCCCAAGACGAAACTCACGGGTGCAACCCTGAATTTTGGCTGAAAAAAAACCTGATGGGTTTTGCCTGCAGTGTCTGCACCCGGGCTGTCTTTATTGTCATAGGGGGGGGTCTGGAGCCTGTCCTCTGCCCCTGTGCAACCAGACACAAGTCCAACCAAGCAGCATAATATTTTTTGTCAATCTGCACTCTACAGTGTCGCGCTAACCCACTTAGTATGTACACGTGGCGGGCTCTTCAATTATATTACTTCTGCTCTTGGTCTCTTGCGTTGGTGCTGAGCTGGACTTCACTCCTCATCTTCGGCTCTGGGGGGTTTGGTATGCCTTGCTGGCTTGTTGCCCCCTTGGGCCCCTTAGGGCTTGCTGGAGATCTGCAACAGAACACACAAGGGCACATTACAAACTATCGCAACAACAACAGGCCCCTCACACCCGCCGGGGGGGGGTTGGGCCTTCTCCTATGGCTTCTCCACTGGCATTGTGTAGCATACCGTTGGCGTATGGTACACAGGCGCGTTTGCACCCCGGTGTTGTCTGCTGCCGCATGCCGTGCATTCCCTTCAGTCATTCCTCGTGATCCCTGCATGGTAGGTGTAGTAAAGAAACGTAGGGGGGGTTCAATTCCGCAGGACAGTGCAAAATCCTGAAGAAAGGCGAGGGGAAACAAACGATATGCAAGAAATACGAAACAGTGCATTTACCTCGACGCTGTGGGGGGGGGGGGGGGGTTGTGGGCGTGGTGGGTTGGTGGCCTGTCTCCCCCTGTTAGCTGCCCAGTGGCGCCGGAGCAAGCTCCTGACCACACACCAGGTTGTACATGTGGATCTTGCTCAGTGTAAAAAAAATGGTGTGTGCCCCAGACGGCCGGCCTGCAGCGGGATCCTCCTCCAGTCCTGCAGCCAGCTCCCGCACTGACAGTTGTTGTGGGTGTGGTTTTTTGTGCTTCCCTGGGTCCATGTGCCTGCACCATGCTCTGTGTGAGGATGGCCTTCCCATCTGACGGTGGCAGCCGTGGCGGGAATTCTACCGCCTCTCACCCGATGTGGCCCCACCGCATACATGCCATCCCGGACAGCCATCAGGGCTGTCGTTCCAGGACTTTAAGTGCACCGGTCGTCCCTGTGGGGTTGGCGCTCGTTCCCACCCTGAACACTCTCGGCTCGCCCCTTGCCCCAAAAACCTGTGCGCCCCAGGCTGGCGGGGGCCTGTCCAGTGTAGGGGAGGAGTGTGCAGGACCAACCCACAAAAAGTATTGCCGGCGGCGCCGGAGCAAGCTCCTGACCACCCGCCAGCCAGGATCAGGTTCCCCAGTGGCGCCGGAATATTTTCCTGACCACTCAGCGGAGCACGTCCGGTGCCAATACGCTCAAATGGTAAAAAGAATCACTCAAAAATCAATAGTAAAAAAAATTGGTGGGCGATGGGGTGGAGTGGTGCACTAAGCTGAATTACAGTACCATTTCAGAACTCCTGACCTGTGTCAGGCCGTGACACGCGCTCCTTCTTTGGCTTTCTTGTTCTCCTCTTCCCACGGTGCGTTGTTCGCAGCTCTTCCCCGCCTTCTGGTTCTCCTCCCGGTGTTTCCGGATCAAATCCATAATATTCCCATACTGGATCCCCAGGTCCTTGATATCCACCAGGTTTTGCTTCAATGACTTCCTTGCCGACCGGCCCGTGTGTCGATGGCATCGTTTCGTCCTCTTGTTCTGGTCCGTGCTCTGCGCAAACCCTGTATACCGTGGCGTCCGGCGCCTCCTTTGGATCCCATTTCCACGCCGTTTTGAGCTGCAAAACTTGCACGATCTGGTCCTTTGTCATTGTCCGTGAATCCCAGTGCGGCGCTCTCAGGTGAACTTCACGCATGATCAATAAGACTCGCAGTTCTTGTTCCGTAAAGGGCACTGCGGCCGCCTGTTGTGGTTGCTCATACCTCCAAACACCATTGATCTTCCAGCTCCAGCGGCCCGTCACGAGATCAAACTGACGCCGTACTCCGTTCTCATCATCCGTAACCCATGTACACTCCGTGGCAGCGTTCAACAAACTGTCCGGCGCTCGTAGTTGCCGTAGTTGGTGTATTGTTGCCTCCGCCACCGATTCACGTTGTCGCTGGATGCTCATCACCGTCTTCTCCTTCGTACCTTTCGGTCTCGGCTATGCCTGGTTCACCATGTATCCCTTTCACGCTCGCGTCAGTGGGCCGCCTTCGTCGCCCACTCTCGGAAGCAAATGGAATGTAAGTGGACTCGTTCTTGTCTCTTTATCCTATCACGTGATTTTTGCTCTTCAAAATCTCGCTGCAAAATTTTTCCAGTCTCCTCGTCCACGTTTCCCTGAGTGTCCCTGCGAGCACAAAAGGGCAGGTCTATGACCTTTATTCATGATAGTTCATTCTGCATCTTCGTAAGTCATAGAACACGACAGTGTTCCATTTGCGTGCCTGCAGGAGAAACATGCTGGCATGCAACACAAAATCTCAAATTATAATGAATCTACATTTATGCATGCCGAAAAATTATTTGTACACTCAACAGACATCTATTGTTTACTTCTCTCTTTATCTTTCTTCTGTCGTCAGCGACTATCTGGCGCGGGATCTGGCGCGCGCTTCTATCCTGGCGCCGCCTGTCACCGAACATCCCGTCAAAAATCCAAAAGATAATCCAAGAAAATCTGTCAAAAAGTAAACTCTGTGTACCTGTCAGGAAAAACCCATTGCACTCAAACATCATATCCCGTACTCTATGAGTAAAATTTACCCCTCCTAAACTGTACTGTGACACCACATTTGACACCGCAATTCGCATAATCCATATTTCCAAACACATCACCCATACCTCACACTGTGTACCACGTACCGCATATCCCGTACCTCGTATCCCGTACCTCATGACTCATATCTCAAACCTCATATCCCGTACTCTATCAAACATCATATCCCGTACTCTATGAGTGAAATATACCCCTCCTAAACTGTACTCTGACACCACATTTGACACCGCGATTCGCATATTTCATATTCCCTAACACATCACCCATGCCTCACACTGTGTACAACATACCGCATATCCCGTACCTCGTATCCCATACCTCATGACTCATGTCTCAAACCTCATATCCCGTACTCTATAAGCCAGAGCGCCACTGCTGCCTATTGGCTAAAATCGCCAAAAGTCAACAGGCGGGATCATTCGTGCGGATACCAGGATAATCGATTGTGCAGTACATACAGATTTTTAGAACACATGATTCCATGATTTCAGATCGATTTCTCGTGCCAGAAATCGAAATCGCAAATCCGCCAGATGCCGTTTGACGGGCACGCGCGCGCGCCAGCAGCAGCGAGCACAATTGGGAGGATTTTTTGGGTATGACGAACGACGACAACGACGACAAGGATGACAACGACGACGACGTCCATACCACAATTAAATATATTAACTAGTGCGAATGCCCGCGCTTGAAGCGCGGGCCATATCACCGTATCACCATAGCACCATATCTCACACTGCACCGCATTTCACATACCCCATACAACACACCTCATGTCCCGTACCTCATACCGCGTGTCACATGACTCATGTCTCAAATATCATATCCCGTACTCTATGAGTGAAATTTACCCGTCCTAAATTGTACTCTGACACCACATTTGACACCGCAATTCGCATATTCCATATTTCCAAACACATCACCCATACCCCACACTGTGTACCACATACCGCATATCCCGTACCTCGTATCCCGTACCTCATGACTCATGTCTGAAACCTCATATCCCGGACTCTATTAAACATCATATCCCGTACTCTATGAGTGAAATATACCCCTCCTAAGCTGTACTCTGACACCACATTTGACACCGCGATTCGCATATTCCATATTTCCAAACACATCAGCCATGCCTCACACTGTGTACAACATACCGCATATCCCGTACCTCGTATCCCGTACCTCATGACTCATGTCTCAAACCTCATATCCCGTACTCTGTAAGCGAGAGCGCCACTGCTGCCTGTTGGCTAAAATCGCCAAAAGTCAACGGCGGGATTATTCGTGCAGATACCCGGATAATCGATTGTGCAGTACATACAGGTTTTCAAAACACATGATTCCATGATTTCAAATCGATTTCTCGTGCCAGAAATCGAAATCGATAATCCGCCAGAGGCCATTTGACGGGCAAGCGCGCGCGCCAGCAGCAGGGTGAACAATAGGGAGCATTTTTTGGGTATGACGAACGACGACAACGACGACGACGACGACGAACCATACCACATTTAAATATATTAACTAGTGCGAATGCCCGCGCTTGAAGCGCGGGCCATATCACCGTATCATCATAGCACCATATCTCACACTGCACCGCATTTCACATACCCAATACAACACACCTCATGTCCCGTACCTCATATCCCGTGCCACATGACTCATGTCTCAAACATCATATCCCGTACTCTATGAGTGAAATTTACCCCTCCTAAATTGTACTCTGACACCACATTTGACACCGCAATTCGCATAATCCATATTTCCAAACACATCACCCATACCTCACACTGTGTACAACATACCGCATATCCCGTACCTTGTATGCCGTACCTCATGACTCATGTCTCGAACCTCATATCCCGGACTCTATCAAACATCATATCTCGTACTCTATGAGTGAAATATACCCCTCCTAAGCTGTACTCTAACACCACATTTGACACCGCGATTCGCATATTCCATATTTCCAAACACATCACCCATGCCTCACACTGTATACAACATACCGCATATCCCGTACCTCGTATCCCGTACCTCATGACTCATGTCTCAAACCTCATATCTCGTACTCTATAAGCGAGAGCGCCACTGCTGCCTGTTGGCTAAAATCGCCAAAAGTCAACAGGCGGGATTATTCGTGCAGATACCCGGATAATCGATTGAGCAGTACATACAGGTTTTCAAAACACATGATTCCATGATTTCACATCGATTTCTCGTGCCAGAAATCGAAATCGCAAATCCGCCAGATGCCATTTGACGGGCACGCGCGCGCGCCGCAGCAGCGTGCACAATTGGGAAGATTTTTTGGGTATGACGAACGACGACGACGACGACGACGACGACGAACCATACCACAATTAAATATATTAACTAGTGCGAATGCCCGCGCTTGAAGCGCGGGCCATATCACCATATCACCATAGCACCATATCTCACACCGGCCCGCATTTCACATACCCAATACAACACACCTCATGTCCCGTACCTCATATCCCGTGCCACCTGACTCATGTCTCAAACATCATATCCCGTACTCTATGAGTGAAACTTACCCCTCCAAAACTGTACTCTCACAGCACATTTGACACCGCGATTCGCATAATCCATATTTCCAAACGCATCACCCATACCTCACACTGTGTACAACATACCGCATATCCCGTACCTCGCATCCCGTACCTCACTCAATCATCATATCCCGTACTCTATGAGTGAAATATACCCCTCCTAAACTGTACTCTGACACCACATTTGACACCGCGATTCCCATAATCCATATTTCCAAACACATCACCCATACCTCACACTGTGTACAACATACCGCATACCCCCTACCTCGTATCCCGTAGCTCATGACGCATGTCTCAAACCTCATATCCCGTACTCTATAAGCGAGAGAACTGTCACCACTGCTGCCTGTTGGCTAAAATAGCCAAAAATGAAAAGGCGGGATTATTCGTGCAGATATCCGGATAATCGATTGTACAGTACATACAGATTTTCAAAAAAACGTGATTCCATGATTTCAGATCGATTTGTCGTGCCAGAAATCGAAATCGCAAATCCGCCAGATGCCATTCGACGGGCACGCGCGCGCGCCAGCAGCAGCGTGCACAATTGGGAGGATTTTTTGGGTATGACGAACGACGACGAACGAACGAACGAACGAACGAACGAACGAACGTCCATACCACAATTAAGTATATTTAAATATATTAATTTTTTGGGTATGACGAACGACGACGACAAACGACGACGACAAACGACGACGAACCATAGCACAATTAAATATAACTAGTGCAAATGCCCGCGCTTGAAGCGCGGGCCATATCACCATATCACCATAGCACCATATCTCACACCGCACCGCATTTCACATACCCAATACAACACACCTCATGTCCCGTACCTCATATCCCGTGCCACCTGACTCATGTCTCAAACATCATATCCCGTACTCTATGAGTGAAACTTACCCCTCCCAAACTGTACTCTGACACCACATTTGACACCGCGATTTGCATAATCCATATTTCCAAACACATCACCCATACCTCACACTGTGTACAACATACCGCATATCCCGTACCTCGTATCCCGTACCTCACTCAAACATCACATCCCGTACTCTATGAGTGAAATTTACCCCTCCTAAACTGTACTCTGACACCACATTTGACACCGCGATTCCCATAATCCATATTTCCAAACACATCACCCATACCTCACACTGTGTACAACATACCGCATATCCCGTACCTCGTATCCTGTACCTCATGACTCATGTCTCAAACCTCATATCCCGTACTCTATAAGCGAGAGAACTGTCGCCACTGCTGCCTGTTTGCTAAAATCGCCAAAAGTCAACAGGCGGGATGATTAATGCGGATACCCGGATAATCGATTGTGCAGTACATACAGATTTTTAAATCACATGATTCCATGATTGCAGATCGATTTCTCGTGCCAGAAATCGAAATCGCAAATCCGCCAGATGCCATTTGACGGGGACGCGCGCGCGCCGGCAGCAGCGTCCACAATTGGGAAGATTTTTTGGGTATGACGAACGACGACGACGACGACGACGACGACGAACCATACCACAATTAAATATATTAACTAGTGCGAATGCCCGCGCTTGAAGCGCGGGCCATATCACCATATCACCATAGCACCATATCTCACACCGGCCCGCATTTCACATACCCAATACAACACACCTCATGTCCCGTACCTCATATCCCGTGCCACCTGACTCATGTCTCAAACATCATATCCCGTACTCTATGAGTGAAACTTACCCCTCCAAAACTGTACTCTCACAGCACATTTGACACCGCGATTCGCATAATCCATATTTCCAAACACATCACCCATACCTCACACTGTGTACAACATACCGCATATCCCCCACCTCGCATCCCGTACCTCACTCAATCATCATATCCCGTACTCTATGAGTGAAATATACCCCTCCTAAACTGTACTCTGACACCACATTTGACACCGCGATTCCCATAATCCATATTTCCAAACACATCACCCATACCTCACACTGTGTACAACATACCGCATACCCCCTACCTCGTATCCCGTAGCTCATGACTCATGTCTCAAACCTCATATCCCGTACTCTATAAGCGAGAGAACTGTCACCACTGCTGCCTGTTGCCTAAAATCGCCAAAAATGAAAACGCGGGATTATTCGTGCAGATATCCGGATAATCGATTGTACAGTACATACAGATTTTCAAAAAAACGTGATTCCATGATTTCAGATCGATTTGTCGTGCCAGAAATCGAAATCACAAATCCGCCAGATGCCATTCGACGGGCACGCGCGCGCGCCAGCAGCAGCGTGCACAATTGGGAGGATTTTTTGGGTATGACAAACGACGACGAACGAACGAACGAACGAACGAACGAACGAACGTCCATACCACAATTAAATATATTTAAATATATTAATTTTTTGGGTATGACGAACGACGACGACAAACGACGACGACAAACGACGACGAACCATAGCACAATTAAATATAACTAATGCAAATGCCCGCGCTTGAAGCGCGGGCCATATCACCATATCACCATAGCACCATATCTCACACCGCACCGCATTTCACATACCCAATACAACACACCTCATGTCCCGTACCTCATATCCCGTGCCACCTGACTCATGTCTCAAACATCATATCCCGTACTCTATGAGTGAAACTTACCCCTCCCAAACTGTACTCTGACACCACATTTGACACCGCGATTCGCATAATCCATATTTCCAAACACATCACCCATACCTCACACCGTGTACAACATACCGCATATCCCGTACCTCGTATCCCGTACCTCACTCAAACATCACATCCCGTACTCTATGAGTGAAATTTACCCCTCCTAAACTGTACTCTGACACCACATTTGACACCGCGATTCCCATAATCCATATTTCCAAACACATCACCCATACCTCACACTGTGTACAACATACCGCATATCCCGTACCTCGTATCCCGTACCTCATGACTCATGTCTCAAACCTCATATCCCGTACTCTATAAGCGAGAGAACTGTCGCCACTGCTGCCTGTTTGCTAAAATCGCCAAAAGTCAACAGGCGGGATGATTAATGCGGATACCCGGATAATCGATTGTGCAGTACATACAGATTTTTAAATCACATGATTCCATGATTGCAGATCGATTTTTCGTGCCAGAAATCGAAATCGCAAATCCGCCAGATGCCATTTGACGGGCACGCGCGCGCGCCAGCAGCAGCGTGCACAATTGGGAGGATTTTTTGGGTATGACGAACGACGACGACGAACGACGACGACGACGAACCATAGCACAATTAAATATAATAACTAGTGCGAATGCCCGCGCTTGAAGCGCGGGCCATATCACCATATCACCATAGCACCATATCTCACACCGCACAGCATTTCGAAAACCCAATACAACACACCTCATGTCCCGTACCTCATATCCCGTGCCACCTGACTCATGTCTCAAACATCATATCCCATACTCTATGAGTGAAATTTACCCCTCCTAAACTGTACTACGATAGCACATTTGACACCGCGATTCGCATAATCCATGTTTCAAATGCGAATGCCCGCGCTTGAAGCGCGGGCCATATCACCGTATCACCATAGCACCATATCTCACACTGCACCGCATTTCACATACCCAATACAACACACCTCATGTTCCGTACCTCATATCCCGTGCCACATGACTCATGTCTCAAACATCATATCCCGTACTCTATGAGTGAAATTTACCCCTCCTAAACTGTACTCTGACACCACATTTGACACCGCAATTCGCATAATCCATATTTCCAAACACATCACCCATACCTCACACTGTGTACAACATACCGCATATCCCGTACCTCGTATCCCGTACCTCATGACTCATGTCTCAAACCTCATATCCCGGACTCTATCAAACATCATATCCCGTACTCTATGAGTTGAAATATACCCCTCCTAAGCTGTACTCTGACACCACATTTGACACCGCGATTCGCATAATCCATATTTCCAAACACATCACCCATGCCTCACACTGTGTACAACATACCGCATATTCCGTACCTCGTATCCCGTACCTCATGACTCATGTCTCAAACCTCATATCCCGTACTCTATAAGCGAGAGGGCCACTGCTGCCTGTTGGCTAAAATCGCCAAAAGTCAACAGGCGGGATTCTTCGTGCAAATACCCGGATAATCGATTGTGCAGTACATACAGGTTTTCAAAACACATGATTCCATGATTGCAGATCGATTGCTCGTGCCAGAAATCGAAATCGCAAATCCGCCAAATGCCATTTGACGGGCACGCGCGCGCGCCAGCAGCAGCGTGCACAATTGGGCGGATTTTTCCTTTGGGCCCGCGGCCCGCTCCAATTTCCGGCTGTGGGTTGGGTCCCGGCAGCCGGACAGGAGACGATCACCATATAGGTCCCCCGAGCGATCATCGAGCGATTTCTGTAGTCCCATCGAGTATTGTTTACATATTTAGAAATTCGATAATCTCAGTGATATGAATCAGAAGCGTCTGTGTCACAAACCTTTTTGTTGAAAACACCTTTTTGCCAGGAGAGCAATTTGTGCGGGCGGCAAAAGCAGGACTGCGCGCGTGCAAGTTGGGGGACCGTGGATGCAATTTGTTCAGCAGTGTGTACTGCAAAGACTGTACTCTGTAACTTCTGGTGTGTAAAGTCCAATTTACAGACCTGAGTTCTTACCAGTGAAAATGACCGAAACATCAAGAAAACACGTTTTGTGTGTAACTGGTGGTGCAATGTCCTTGATTTCAGATCGCTTTAAGTGTTTTTCAATCTTCCGACCACAAGCAACTGACAATTAAGTACATCCCTTGAAGAGGTCGAATTGAAGTCTTGGCTCTCTTGAACCAAAAAACAAAGGCTGCTTGGCGCGCTTGGAGCTGGGCATGCCCCGCGTCCAAGCGCGCCAAGCGGCTTCACAGGCCTCCTTTTTGGTTTTTGGTGCCTTTTTGAGCATGTTTCGTCACGAATTGTCTGTTATAAAGATATATCTACAGACTTCAAACATACACTTTACGTGCTATACCCACGCCTGTACCTAGTGCAACTTCACCCTTGCTTGTTTGGGTATGACGAACGACGACGACAAACGACGACGACGAACGACGACGACAAACGACGAACCATAGCACAATTAAATATAATAAGAGAGATTAGTGCAAATGCCCGCGCTTGAAGTGCGGGCCATATCACCATATCACCATAGCACCATATCTCACACTGCACCGCATTTCACATACCCAATACAACACACCCCATGTCCCGTACCTCATATCCCGTGCCACCTGACTCATGTCTCAAACATCATATCACGTACTCTATGAGTGAAATTTACCCCTCCTAAATTGTACTCTGACGGCACATTTGACACCGCAATTCGCATAATCAATATTTCCAAACATATCACCCATACCTCACACTGTGTACAACATACCGCATATCACGTACCTGGTATCCCATACCTCATGACTCATGCCGCAAACATCATATCCCGTCAACGTACTCTATCAAACATCATATCCTGTATTCTATGAATGAAATTTACCCCCCCTAAAATGTCCTCTGACACCACATTTCACACCGCGATTCGCAGTATCCATATTTCCAAACACATCACCCATGCCTCAGACTGTGTACAACATACCGCATATCCCGTACCGGGTATCCCGTACCTCATGACTCATGTCTCAAACCTCATATCCCGTACTCTATAAGCGAGGGAACTGTCGCCAGTGCTGCATGTTGGCTAAAATCAACAGGCGGGATTATTCGATCGATTGTACAGTACAGAAGGATTTTTGAAACAAATGATTCCATGATTTCAGATCGATTTGTCGTGCCAGAAATCGAAATCGCAAATCCGCCAGATGCCATTCGACGGGCACGCGCGCGCGCCAGCAGCAGCATGCACAATTGGGCGGATTTTTTGGGTATGACGAACTACGACGACGAACGAACGAACGAACGTCCATAGCACAATTAAATATAATAACTAGTGCAAATGCCCGCGCTTGAAGCGCGGGCCATATCACCATATCACCATAGCACCATATCTCACACCGCACCGCATTTCGCAAACCCAATACGACACACCTCATGTCCTGTACCTCATATCCTGTGCCACATGACTCATGTCTCAAACATCATATCCCGTACTCTATGAGTGAAATTTACCCCTCCTAAATTGTACTCTGACACCACATTTGACACCGCAATTCGCATAATCCATATTTCCAAACACATCACCCATACCCCACACTGTGTACCACATACCGCATATCTCGTACCTCGTATCCCGTACCTCATGACTCATGTCTCAAGCCTCATATCCCGTACTCTATGAAACATCATATCCCGTACTCTATGAGTGAAATTTACCCCTCCTAAACTGTACCATGACACCACATTTGATCCCGCACTTCGCATAATCCATATTTCCAAACACATCACCCATACCTCACACTGTGTACAACATACCGCATATCACGTACCTCGTATCCCGTACCTCATGACTCATGTCTCAAACCTCATATCCCGTACTCTATGAGTGAAATATACCCCTGCTAAACTGTACTCTGACACCACATTTGACACCGCGATTCCCATAATCCATATTTCGAAACACATCACCCATACCTCACACTGTGTACAACATACCGCATATCCCGTACCGGGTATCCCGTACCTCATGACTCATGTCTCAAACCTCATATCCCGTACTCTATAAGCGAGAGAACTGTACTCTATGAGTGACATTTACCCCTCCTAATGACTCATGTCTCAAACATCATATCCCGTACTCCATGAGTGAAATATACCCCTCCTAAACTGTACTCTGACACCACATTTGACACCGTGATTCCCATAATCCATATTTCCAAACACATCACCCATACCTCACACTGTGTACAACATACCGCATATCCCGTACCTCGTATCCCGTACCTCATGACTCATGTCTCAAACCTCATATCCCGTACTCTATAAGCGAGAGAACTGTCGCCACTGCTGCCTGTTGGCTAAAATCGCCAAAAGTCAACAGGCGAATTATTCGATCGATTGGAAAGTACATACAGATTTTTGAAACAAATGATTCCATGCTTTCAGATCGATTTTTCGTGCCAGAAATCGAAATCGCAAATCCGCCAGATGCCATTTGGCGGGCACGCGCGCGCGCCAGCAGCAGCATGCACAATTGGGAGGATTTTTTGGGTATGACGAACGACGACGACGACGACGACGAACCATAGCACAATGAAATATAATAACTAGTGCGAATGCCCGCGCTTGAAGCGCGGGCCATATCACCATATCACCATAGCACCATATCTCACACCGCACCGCATTTCGCAAACCCAATACAACACACCTCATGTCCCGTACCTCATATCCCGTGCCACCTGACTCATGTCTCAAACATCATATCCCGTACTCTATGAGTGAAACTTACCCCTCCTAAAATGTACTCTGACAGCACATTTGACACCGCGATTCGCATAATCCATATTTCCAAACACATCACCCATACCTCACACTGTGTACAACATACCGCATATCCCGTACCTCGTATCCCGTACCTCATGACTCATGTCTCAAACCTCATATCCCGTACTCTATAAGCGAAAGAACTGTCGCCACTGCTGCCTGTTGGCTAAAATCGCCAAAAGTCAACAGGCGGGATGATTCGTGCGGATACCCGGATAATCGATTGTACAGTACATACAGATTTTTAAAACACGCGATTCCATGATTTCAGATCGATTTCTCGTGCCAGAAATCGAAATCGCAAATCCGCCAGATGCCATTTGACGGGCACGCGCGCGCGCCAGCAGCAGCGAGCACAATTGAGAAGATTTTTTGGGTATGACGAACGACGACGACAACGACGACGAACCATAGCACAATTAAATATAATAACTAGTGCAAATGCCCGCGCTTGAAGCGCGGGCCATATCACCATATCACCATAGCACCATATCTCACACCGCACCGCATTTCGCAAACCCAATACAACACACCTCATGACCCGTACCTCATATCCGGTGCCACATGACTCATGTCTCAAACATCATATCCCGTACTCTATGAGTGAAATGTACCCCCCCTAAACTGTACTCTGACACCACATTTCACACCGCAATTCGCATAATCCATATTTCCAAACACATCACCCATACCTGACACTGTGTACAACATACCGCATATCCGGGTACCTCGTATCCCGTACCTCATGACTCATGTCTCAAGCCTCATATCCCGTACTCTATCAAACATCATATCCCGTACTCTATGAGTGCAATTTACCCCTCCTAAACTGTACTCTGACACCACATTTGACACTGCGATTCGCATATTCCATATTTCCAAACACATCACCCATACCTCACACTGTGTACAACATACGGCATATCCCGTACCTCGTATCCCGTACCTCATGACTCATGTCTCAAACCTCATATCCCGTACTCTATGAGCGAGAACGCCACTGCTGCCTGTTGGCTAAAATCGCCAAAAGTCAACAGGCGGGATTATTCGTGCAGTTACCCGGATAATCGATTGTACAGTACATACACATTTTTAAAACACGTGATTCCATGATTTCAGATCGATTTCTCGTGGCAGAAATCGAAATCGCAAATCCGCCAGATGCCATTTGACGGGCACGCGCGCGCGCCAGCAGCAGCGTGCACGATCGGGAGGATTTTTTGGGTATGACGAACGACGACGACAAACGACGACGAACGACGACGAACCATAGCACAATTAAATATAACTAGTGCGAATGCCCGCGCTTGAAGCGCGGGCCATATCACCGTATCACCATAGCACCATATCTCACACTGCACCGCATTTCACATACCCAATACAACACACCTCATGTCCCGTACGTCATATCCCGTGCCACATGACTCATTTCTCAAACATCATATCCCGTACTCTATGAGTGAAATTTACCCCTCCTAAACTGTACCCTGACACCACATTTGACACCGCAATTCGCATAATCCATATTTCCAAACACATCACCCATACCTCACACTGTGTACAACATACCGCAGATCCCGTACCTCGTATCCCGTACCTCATGACTCATGTCTCAAACCTCATATCCCGGACTCTATCAAACATCATATCCCGTACTCTATGAGTGAAATATACCCCTCCTAAGCTCCACTCTGACACCACATTTGACACGGCGATTCGCATAATCCATATTTCCAAACACATCACCCATGCCTCACACTGTGTACAACATACCGCATATCCCGTACCTCGTATCCCGTACCTCATGACTCATGTCTCAAACCTCATATCCCGTACTCTATGAGTGAAATATACCCCTGCTAAACTGTACTCTGACACCACATTTGACACCGCGATTCCCATAATCCATATTTCGAAACACATCACCCATACCTCACACTGTGTACAACATACCGCATATCCCGTACCGGGTATCCCATACCTCATGACTCATGTCTCAAACCTCATATCCCGTACTCTATAAGGGAGAGAACTGTACTCTATGAGTGACATATACCCCTCCTAATGACTCATGTTTCAAACATCATATCCCGTACTCCATGAGTTAAATATACCCCTCCTAAACTGTACTCTGACACCACATTTGACACTGCGATTCCCATAATCCATATTTCCAAACACATCACCCATACCTCACACTGTGTACAACATACCGCATATCCCGTACCGAGTATCTCGTACCTCACTCAAACATCATATCCCGTACTCTATGAGTGAAGTTTACCCCTCCTAAACTGTACTCTGACACCACATTTGACACCGCGATTCGCATAATCCATATTTCCAAACACATCACCCATACCTCACACTGTGTACAACATACCGCATATCCCGTACCTGGTATCCCGTACCTCACTCAAACATCATATCCCGTACTCTATGAGTGAAATATACCCCTCCTAAACTCTACTCTGACACAACATTTGACACCGCGATTCCCATAATCCATATTTCCAAACACATCACCCATACCTCACACTGTGTACAACATACCGCATATCCCGTACCTCGTATCCCGTACCTCATGACTCATGTCTCAAACCTCATATCCCGTACTCTATAAGCGAGAGAACTGTCACCACTGCTGCCTGTTGGCTAAAATCGCCAAAAGTCAACAGGCGGGATTATTCGTGCAGATATCCGGATAATCGATTCTGCAATACATGGAGGTTTTCAAAACACATGATTCCATGATTTCAGATCGATTTGTCGTGCCAGAAATCGAAATCGCAAATCCGCCAGATGCCATTTGACGGGCACGCGCGCGCGCCAGCAGCAGCGTGCACAATTGGGCGGATTTTTTGGGTATGACGAACGACGACGACAAACGACGACGACAAACGACGAACCATAGCACAATTAAATATAATAACTAGTGCGAATGCCCGCGCTTGAAGCGCGGGCCATATCACCATATCACCATAGCACCATGTCTCACACTGCACCGCATTTCACATACCCAATACAACAGACCTCATGTCCCGTACCTCATATCCCGTGCCACATGACTCATGTCTCAAACATCATATCCCGTACTCTATGAGTGAAATGTACCCCTCCTAAACTGTAATCTGACACCACATTTGACACCGCAATTCGCATAATCCATATTTCCAAACACATCGCCCATACCTCACATTGTGTACAACATACCGCATATCCCGTACCTCGTATCCCGTACCTCATGACTCATGTCTCAAACCTCATATCCCGTACTCTATCAAACATCATATCCCGTACTCTATGAGTGAAATATACCCCTCCTAAACTGTACTCTGACACCACATTTGACACCGCGATTCGCATATTCCATATTTCCAAACACATCACCCATGCCTCACACTGTGTACAACATACCGCATATCCCGTACCTCGTATCCCTTACCTCATGACGCATGTCTCAAACCTCATATCCCGTACTCTATAAGCGAGAGCGCCACTGCTGCCTGTTGGCTAAAATCGCCAAAAGTCAACAGGCGGCATTATTCGTGCATATACCCGGATAATCGATTGTGCAGTACATACAGGTTTCCAAAACCGATGATTCCATGATTTCAGATCGATTTCTCGTGCCAGAAATCGAAGTCGCAAATCCGCCAGATGCCATTTGACGGGCACGCGCGCGCGCCAGCAGCAGCGTGCACAATTGGGCGGATTTTCTGGGTATGACGAACGACGACGAACGAACGAACGAACGAACGAACGAACGAACGAACGAACGAACCATAGCACAATTAAATATATTAACTAGTGTGAATGCCCGCGCTTGAAGCGCGGGCCATATCACCATATCACCATAGCACCATATCTCGCACTGCACCGCATTTCACATACCCAATACAACACACCTCATGTCCCGTACCTCATATCCCGTGCCACATGACTCATGTCTCAAACATCATATCCCGTACTCTATGAGTGACATTTACCCCTCCTAAACTGTACTCTGACACCACATTTGACACCGCAATTCGCATAATCCATATTTCCAAACACATCACCCATACGTCACACTGTGTACAACATACCGCATATCCCGTACCTCGTATCCCGTACCTCATGACTCATGTCTCAAACCTCATATCCCGTACTCTATGAGTGAAATATACCCCTGCTAAACTGTACTCTGACACCACATTTGACACCGCGATTTCCATAATCCATATTTCGAAACACATCACCCATACCTCACACTGTGTACAACATACCGCATATCCCGTACCGGGTATCCCATACCTCATGACTCATGTCTCAAACCTCATATCCCGTACTCTATAAGGGAGAGAACTGTACTCTATGAGTGACATATACCCCTCCTAATGACTCATGTTTCAAACATCATATCCCGTACTCCATGAGTTAAATATACCCCTCCTAAACTGTACTCTGACACCACATTTGACACTGCGATTCCCATAATCCATATTTCCAAACACATCACCCATACCTCACACTGTGTACAACATACCGCATATCCCGTACCGAGTATCTCGTACCTCACTCAAAGATCATATCCCGTACTCTATGAGTGAAATTTACCCCTCCTAAACTGTACTCTGACACCACATTTGACACCGCGATTCGCATAATCCATATTTCCAAACACATCACCCATACCTCACACTGTGTACAACATACCGCATATCCCGTACCTGGTATCCCGTACCTCACTCAAACATCATATCCCGTACTCTATGAGTGAAATTTACCCCTCCTAAACTCTACTCTGACACAACATTTGACACCGCGATTCGCATAATCCATATTTCCAAACACATCACCCATACCTCACACTGTGTACAACATACCGCATATCCCGTACCTCGTATCCCGTACCTCATGACTCATGTCTCAAACCTCATATCCCGTACTCTATAAGCGAGAGAACTGTCACCACTGCTGCCTGTTGGCTAAAATCGCCAAAAGTCAACAGGCGGGATTATTCGTGCAGATATCCGGATAATCGATTCTGCAATACATGGAGGTTTTCAAAACACATGATTCCATGATTTCAGATCGATTTGTCGTGCCAGAAATCGAAATCGCAAATCCGCCAGATGCCATTTGACGGGCACGCGCGCGCGCCAGCAGCAGCGTGCACAATTGGGCGGATTTTTTGGGTATGACGAACGACGACGACAAACGACGACGACAAACGACGAACCATAGCGGAATTAAATATAATAACTAGTGTGAATGCCCGCGCTTGAAGCGCGGGCCATATCACCATATCACCATAGCACCATATCTCACACTGCACCGCATTTCACATACCCAATACAACACACCTCATGTCCCGTACCTCATATCCCGTGCCACATGACTCATGTCTCAAACATCATATCCCGTACTCTATGAGTGAAATGTACCCCTCCTAAACTGTAATCTGACACCACATTTGACACCGCAATTCGCATAATCCATATTTCCAAACACATCGCCCATACCTCACATTGTGTACAACATACCGCATATCCCGTACCTCGTATCCCGTACCTCATGACTCATGTCTCAAACCTCATATCCCGTACTCTATCAAACATCATATCCCGTACTCTATGAGTGAAATATACCCCTCCTAAACTGTACTCTGACACCACATTTGACACCGCGATTCGCATATTCCATATTTCCAAACACATCACCCATGCCTCACACTGTGTACAACATACCGCATATCCCGTACCTCGTATCCCGTACCTCATGACGCATGTCTCAAACCTCATATCCCGTACTCTATAAGCGACAGCGCCACTGCTGCCTGTTGGCTAAAATCGCCAAAAGTCAACAGGCGGCATTATTCGTGCATATACCCGGATAATCGATTGTGCAGTACATACAGGTTTCCAAAACCGATGATTCCATGATTTCAGATCGATGTCTCGTGCCAGAAATCGAAGTCGCAAATCCTCCAGATGCCATTTGACGGGCACGCGCGCGCGCCAGCAGCAGCGTGCACAATTGGGCGGATTTTTTGGGTATGACGAACGACGACGAACGAACGAACGAACGAACGAACGAACGAACCATAGCACAATTAAATATATTAACTAGTGCGAATGCCCGCGCTTGAAGCGCGGGCCATATCACCATATCACCATAGCACCATATCTCACACCGCACCGCATTTCACATACCCAATACAACACACCTCATGTCCCGTACCTCATATCCCGTGCCACCTGACTCATGTCTCAAACATCATATCCCGTACTCTATGAGTGAAATTTACCTCTCCTAAACTGTACTCTGACACCACATTTGACACCGCGATTCGCATAATCCATATTTCCAATCACATCACCCACACCTCCCACTGTGTACAACATACCGCATATCCCGTACCTCGTATCCCGTACCTCATGACTCATGTCTCAAACCTCATATCCCGTACTCTATAAGCGAGAGAACTGTCACCACTAATGCCTGTTGGCTAAAATCGCCAAAAGTCAACAGGCGGGATGATTCGTGCGGATACCCCGATAATCGATTGTACAGTACATACAGATTTTCAAAACACGTGAATCCATGATTTCAGATCGGTTTCTCGTGCCAGAAAATCGAAATCGCAAATCCGCCAGATGCCATTTGACGGGCACGCGCGCGCGCCAGCAGCAACGTGCACAATTGGGCGGATTTTCTGGGGAAGACGAACGACGACGACGACGACGACGACGACGAACCATAGCACAATTAAATATGACTAGTGCGAATGCCCGCGCTTGAAGCGCGGGCCATATCACCATATCACCATAGCACCATATCTCACACCGCACCGCATTTCGCATACCCAATACAACACACCTCATGTGCCGTACCTCATATCCCGTGGCACCTGACTCATGTCTCAAACATCATATCCCGTACTCTATGAGTGAAATTTACCCCTCCTAAACTGTCTTTACCGTACGAATGCCCGCGCTTGAAGCGCGGGCCATATCACCATATCACCATAGCACCATATCTCACACCGCACCGCATTTCGCATACCCAATACAACACACCTCATGTCCCGTACCTCATATCCCGTGCCACCTGACTCATGTCTCAAACATCATATCCCGTACTCTATGAGTGAAACCTACCCCTCCTAAACTGTACTCTGACACCACATTTGACACCGCGATTCGCATAATCCATATTTCCAAACACATCACCCATACCTCACACTGTGTACAACATACATACCGCATATCCCGTACCTCGTATCCCGTACCTCACTCAAACATCATATCCCGTCCTCTATGAGTGAAATTTACCCCTCCTAAACTGTACTCTGACACCACATTTGACACCGCCATTCACATAATCCATATTTCCAAACACATCACCCATGCCTCACACTGTGTACAACATACCGCATATCCCGTACCTCGTATCTCGTACCTCATGACTCATGTCTCAAACCTCATATCCCGTACTCTATAGGCGAGAGAACTGTCGCCACTGCTGCCCGTTGGCTAAAATCGCCAAAAGTCAACAGGCGGGATTTTTCGTGCAGATACCCGGATAATCGATTGTACAGTACATACAGATTTTTAAAACACATGATTCCATGATTTCAGATAGATTTGTCGTGCCAGAAATCGAAATCGCAAATCCGCCAGATGCCATTTGACGGGCCCGCGCGCGCGCCAGCAGCAGCGTGCACGATTGGGAGGATTTTTTGGGTATGACGAACGACGACGACGACGACGACGAACAACGAACGTCCATAGCACAATTAAATATAATAACTAGTGCGAATGCCCGCGCTTGAAGCGCGGGCTATATCACAATATCACCATAGCACCATATCTCACACCGCACCGCATTTCATATACCCAATACAACACACCTCATGTCCCGTACCTCATATCCCGTGCCACCTGACTCATGTCTCAAACATCATATCCCGTACTCTATGAGTGAAGCTTACCCCTCCTAAACTGTACTCTGACAGCACATTTGACACCGCGACTCGCATAATCCATATTTCCAAACACATCACCCATACCTCACACTGTGTACAACATACCGCATATCCCGTACCTCGTATCCCGTACCTCATGACTCATGTCTCAAACCTCATATCCCGTACTCTATAAGCGAGAGAACTGTCGCCACTGCTGCCTGTTGGCTAAATGCCCGCGCTTGAAGCGCGGGCCATATCACCAAATCACCATAGCATCATATCTCACACCGCACCGCATTTCACATATTCAATACAACACACCTCATGTCCCGTACCTCATATCCCGTGCCACCTGACTCATGTCTCAAACATCATATCCCGTACTCTATGAGTGAAGCTTACCCCTCCTAAACTGTACTCTGACAGCACATTTGACACCGCGATTCGCATAATCCATATTTCCAAACACATCACCCATACCTCACACTGTGTACAACATACCGCATATCCGGTACCTCGTATCCCGTACCTCATGAGTCATGTCTCAAACTTCATATCCCGTACTCTATAAGCGAGAGAACTGTCGCCAGTGCTGCCTGTTGGCTAAAATCGCCAAAAGTCAACAGGCGGGATGATTCGTGCAGATACTCGGATAATCGATTGTACAGTACATCCAGATTTACAAAACACATGATTCCATGATTTCAGATCGATTTCTCGTGCCAGAAATCGAAATCGCAAATCCGCCAGATGCCATTTGACGGGCACGCGCGCGCGCCAGCAGCAGCGTGCACAATTGGGCGGATTTTTTGGGTATGACGAACGACGACGACGACGACGAACGAACGTCCATACCACAATTGAATATATTAAGACTAGTGTGAATGCCCGCGCTTGAAGCGCGGGCCATATCACCATATCACCATAGCACCATATCTCACACTGCACCGCATTTCACATACCCAATACAACACACCTCATGTCCCGTACCTCATATCCCGTGCCACATGACTCATGTCTCAAACATCATATCCCGTACTCTATGAGTGAAATTTACCCCTCCTAAACTGTACTCTGACACCACATTTGACACCGCAATTCGCATAATCCATATTTCCAAACACATCACCCATACCTCACACTGTGTACAACATACCGCATATCCCGTACCTCGTATCCCGTACCTCGTGACGCATGTCTCAAACCTCATATCCCGTACTCTATAAGCGAGAGCGCCACTGCTGCCTGTTGGCTAAAATCGCCAAAAGTCAACAGGCGGCATTATTCGTGCAGATACCCGGATAATCGATTTTACAGTACATACAGGTTTTCCAGACCGGGGATTCCATGATTTCAGATCGATTTCTCTTGCCAGAAATCGAAATCGCAAATCCGCCAGATGCCATTTGACGGGCACGCGCGCGCGCCAGCAGCAGCGTGCACAATTGGGAGAATTTTTTTGGTATGACGAACGACGACAACGACGACGACGACGACGACGACGAACGAACGTCCATACCACAATTAAATATAATAACTAGTGCGAATGCCCGCGCTTGAAGCGCGGGCCATATCACCATATCACCATAGCACCATATCTCAGACTGCACCGCATTTCACATACCCAATACAACACACCTCATGTTCCGTACCTCATATCCCGTGCCACCTGACTCATGTCTCAAACATCATATCCCGTACTCTATGACTGATATTTACCCCTCCTAAGCTCCACTCTGACACCACATTTGACACCGCGATTCGCATATTCCATATTTCCAAACACATCACCCATGCTTCACACTGTGTACAACATACCGCATATCCCGTACCTCGTATCCCGTACCTCATGACTCATGTCTCAAACCTCATATCCCGTACTCTATAAGCGAAAGAACTGTCACCACTGCTGCTGCCTGTTGGCTAAAATCGCCAAAAGTCAACAGGCGGGATCATTCGTGCACATACCCGGATAATCAGTTGTACAGTACATACATATTTTTAAAACACATGATTCCATGATTTCAGATCGATTTGTCGTGCCAGAAATCGAAATCGCAAATCCGCCAGATGCCATTTGACGGGCACGCGCGCGCGCCAGCAGCAGCGTGCACGATTGGGAGGATTTTTTGGGTATGACGAACGACGACGACGACGACAACGAAAGTCCATAGCACAATTAAATATCACTAGTGCGAATGCCCGCGCTTGAAGCGCGGGCCATATCACCGTATCACCATAGCACCATATCTCACACTGCACCGCATTTTACATACCCAATACAACACACCTCATGTCCCGTACCTCATATCCCGTGCCACATGACTCATGTCTCAAACATCATATCCCGTACTCTATGAGTGAAATTTACCCCTCCTAAACTGTACTCTGACACCACATTTGACACCGCCATTCGCACAATCCATATTTCCAAACACATCACCCATACCTCACACTGTGTACAACATACCGCAGATCCCGTACCTCGTATCCCGTACCTCATGACTCATGTCTCAAACCTCATATCCCGGACTCTATCAAACATCATATCCCGTACTCTATGAGTGAAATGTACCCCTCCTAAGCTGTACTCTGACACCACATTTGACACCGCGATTCGCATAATCCATATTTCCAAACACATCACCCATGCCTCACACTGTGTACAACATAACGCATATCCCGTACCTCGTATCCCGTACCTCATGACTCATGTCTCAAACCTCATATCCCGTACTCTATAAGCGAGAGGGCCACTGCTGCCTGTTGGCTAAAATCGCCAAAAGTCAACAGGCGGGATTCTTCGTGCAGATACCCGGAAAATCGATTGTACAGTACATCCAGATTACATGAATCCATGATTTCAGATCGATTTGTCGTGCCAGAAATCGAAATCGCAAATCCGGCAGATGCCATTTGACGGGCACGCGCGCGCGCCAACAGCAGCGTGCACAATTGGGAGGATTTTTTGGGTATGACGAACGACGACGACGACGACGACGAACGTCCATAGCACAATTAAATATAATAAGATAACTAGATTCCTTGCCCGCGCTACGCGCGGCAAAACTTGAGCCAAGCCTTGAGGTATTTCCACAAAATGGGGACCCTACTCGCCCACCCTCCGTCCGGGGGTCTCCCACCCGAGTAGGGTCCAAGTAAAGTAGGCTTAACCGTGGGCCTGAGGAGAAGTGCATACCTAAGCCCAGGAAGAAAGCCGCAAGAAGTGCACCCAATCTGGAGTAGCCCAGAAGTATGCCATACCAGAATAAGGCACTACCATTTAGATGTGCATGGCGCAGCTGCAGCTGCCCACTTGTACACCCCCAAATTGGCAGCTGCCCGCGCAACCGCACTACAACTGCTAGATACGATTGTCGGCGGCTAAGGCTGCTGGCCTACGCCCGGCGGCCAACAGGTTAGCCCAACTCAAAAATTTATTGTTGACCGGTAGTTTAATTGACGGTGACAAAGCGGTTTTGCCCGGCGCGACCCGCCGGAGGCGACCACCACTGTCATTTTAAGAGTATACTAGTGCGAATGCCCGCGTTTGAAGCGCGGGCCATATCACCATATCACCATAGCACCATATCTCACACCGCACCGCATTTCGCATACCCAATACAACACACCTCATGTCCTGTACCTCATATATCCCGTGCCACCTGACTCATGTCTCAAACATCATATCCCGTACTCTATGAGTGAAACTTACCCCTCCTAAACTGTATTTACCGTGCGAATGCCCGCGCTTGAAGCGCAGGCCATATCACCATATCACCATACCACCATATCTCACACCGCACCGCATTTCACATACCCAATACAACACACCTCATGTCCCGTACCTCATATCCCGTGCCACCTGACTCATGTCTCAAACATCATATCCCGTACTCTATGAGTGAAATTTACCCCTCCTAAACTGTACTCTGACAGCACATTTGACACCGCGATTCGCATAATCCATATTTCCAAACACATCACCCATACTTCACACTGTGTACAACATACCGCATGTCCCGTACCTCGTATCCCGTACCTCATGACTCATGTCTCAAACATCATATCCCGTACTCTATAAGCCAGAGAACTGTCACCACTGCTGCCTGTTGGCTAAAATCGCCAGAAGTCAACAGGCGGGATTATTCGTGCAGTTACCCGGATAATCGATTGTGCAGTAAATACACATTTTTAACACACATGATTCCATGATTTCAGATCGATTTCTCGTGCCAGAAATCAAAATCGCAAATCCGGCAGATGCCATTTGACGGGCACGCGCGCGCGCCAGTAGCAGCGTGCACAATTGGGCGGATTTTTTGGGTATGACGAACGACGACGACGACGACAACGAACGTCCATAGCACAATTAAATATAATAACTAGTGCGAATGCCCGCGCTTGAAGCGCGGGCCATATCACCATATCACCATAGCACCATATCTCACAGTGCACCGCATTTCACATACCCAATACAACACACCTCATGTCGCGTACCTCATATCCCGTGCCATCTGACTCATGTCTCAAACATCATATCCCGTACTCTATGAGTGAAACTTACCCCTCCTAAATTGTACTTTGACAGCACATTTGACACCGCGATTCGCATAATCCATATTTCCAAACACATCACCCATACCTCACACTGTGTACAACATACCGCATATCCCGTACCTCGTATCCCGTACCTCACTCAAACATCATATCCCGTACTCTATGAGTGAAATTTACCCCTCCCAAACTGTACTCTGACACCACACTTGACACCGCCATTCGCATAATCCATATTTCCAAACACATCACCCATACCTCACACTGTGTACAACATACCGCATATCCCGTACCTCGTATCCCGTACCTCATGACTCATGTCTCAAACCTCATATCCCGTACTCTATGAGCGAGAGAACTGTCGCCACTGCTGCCTGTTGGCTAAAATCGCCAAAAGTCAACAGGCGGGATTATTCGTGCGACTACCCGGATAATCGATTGTACAGTACATACAGATTTTTAAAACACATGATTCCATGATTTCAGATCGATTTGTCGTGCCAGAAATCGAAATCGCACATCCGCCAGATGCCATTTGACGGGCACGCGCGCGCGCCAGCAGCAGCGTGCACAATTGGGCGGATTTTTTGGGGAAGACGAACGACGACGACGACAAACGACGACAACGAACGAACCTTACCACAATTAAATTTTTTGGGTATGACGAACGACGACAACGACGACGACGACGACGACGAACCATAGCACAATTAAATATAATAAGAGAGAGAGAGAGAGAGAGATAAGAGAGAGAGAGAATGGCCTCAAACGCGGCGCCCCAGACCCTTTCGAGGCCAACCCTTTCGAGGCCACCCATGCATCGACTACCTTTGGCCAGCACTTTCAATTTTTTCTAGATTTCTGCTCACAGCCTACATTGTTGAGGTAGAACATTGCCCCAAATCACAAGACATCCACAAAAACATACAAAATTTTCAGGCCCTGTTTAATTGTTGGATCATTGATGTAGTGGCATGGGGAACACCAAAGAAAACGGTATAGGGCCCCACGGATCCCCAACAAAGCGAGGTCTTTTTTCGTATCCTTTCAACAAGGATGCTATCAATCCAGAAAGGGTGTTTTGGCTATGGTTCTTCGCAAACGAGTGAGATGAGGGTGGCAAAGGCGTTGGGCATCAGAGGGAGTTGTCGTCAAATGCATTGAGGTTGGGTGCAATAGTAACAAGCAATGGCTTCTCCACCGCATCACTTGATTTGAACAATAAACAAAGGAAAAGGGGGAGAAACAACAACACAAGAAGGTGATGGAAGAAGAAGATTAAAGAGAAGATACAAGATCCCCGAAATGGTGTCCTTTTTTCTCCACAACATTAATTTCATGTGGCATGTTTGGGTTTGGTGGTTTTTCAAATGAAGGATGTGCCTCACTTCCGAGTCGTTTCCTTACCTTTGACGTGTTGCCTTGCTAGGAGGGACAAGTGGGACATTGCTAGGGCCATTGGTAGCGAGTTTCAAAGGGTTTTGCACAAAAAGACAACCTGGGACCAAAGTGGCCCTCAATTAGAGCACCGCCTCAATTAGGGCAGTTTACCTTATGTAGGGCACAGTGGGTTTTGGTCTTCTACCACAGAGGTTGCAAGCATGTGTGCACAGAAAATTCTGGATGTTCAGTCAAATAACGGAGAGAAGGGAAAAATAGACAAATTCAGCATGTTGGCCCCATTCTTATGTGATAAGAGGAAATGCTATAAACAACGTTGGTATGAACAAAATCGAGCCGAAGGCGAGCCCATACAGTACAACAAATCATGGCGCCGCAAGGCAACGCCGCAATGATACGTGATGGTCCACGGAAAATGAATGCTAACAAATAATGAGCACCCAAGGCTGGTGATTGTGCCAGGCATGGCGCCGCCAGGCGCCAGACATCAATGGATGGGCTCTGGCCACGAGGGCTGAAGTACCCTCACGTACAGCAAATAGACAGCTCACACTGCAAAAATGAGATACCTTACCGGAAGATACCCAAGTATTCTATGATGACAACATCCCTGCGTGCGCGCTACAGGGTATTGCCGCGCGATGGCTCAATGCGCACTACAAAACTATAGCGCGCAGCATAGCGCGCGCTATGGCTCGGGGTCTTGGGTTTGTAACCCCATGTCCTAATAAGCAGGGCAAAAACGCCTATTTTTCTAAAGTCTCAGATGCTTCCGGCACCGCATGTGACGCTGTCAATGTCAGGGAAGATTGCAAACATTTTGGGCCCCCACTATGGGTGGTCCCTGTGGAAGAACGAGGACCTTTTGGCGGACCTAGTTGAGTTTTTTTGCTCAGGGTCTGCCGTCCAACGGTCTTTGTGGGCCAAGTTGGAAAAAAGGGTCCCCGTGTCTGAAGCAGAGAAGAGGCGTCGCAGGACCGAGGCTGCCAACGCCGTCACACCCCTGTCGGTGGTGGACTTGGTCCTGCTCCTGAAGATTCCAAGAAGAAGGTATTATTGCGCGCGCTTTGCATGTGACATTGCGCGCACTTCCGCTCATAGCACGCGCTTCGTTGACTTCTGCGCGCGCTACGTCCTCATGTTGCGCGCGCTATTTTCCTCAGGTACAAAGATTTGATTACTTGGACGCGAAGTAAGGTCCCCACACACCTTTTTTCTCTCCCCTCCTATGGTAGTTTCGCCACAGAATGGAACCAGCTTGCAAGTAGGCAGCATTTACAGGTTGCCGTGCACACAGATGGGGTCACAGTCTTTTCGCAGTGGCCCCTGCAGCACTTTTGTGACTATATATTTTCCTTTGATTCCATTGTTTCTAACCTCCAATACCCCAGGGAGTGCCAAGGAGAGCTGTGGATCATTGTGAGGGGGGATGGGCTGCCTTGTGGGGGGGAATCGTGGTGCCAGATGTCCATTTCCTTTGCCAACCATGGTCACTTGGCAAGGACGTTATACCATGTGTTCTGCACCTTCTGATTTTTGTAGGCAGGCCTTGGTACGCAGATCGGCCAAGTCTGTGCGTCCCAGTACTAGGGTCTCTGTTCAGGCTATTCTTCACAGGTCTGGTTGTCACATAGCACTATAGGGGACGGCACAGCCAGATGGGGAAGAGACTTGGTGCCTTCTAAAGGTTTGGGAGGACCTGGCCCCCCTCCTTGGCGGTGACATGAGGATGCACACAGCAATGGTTGCCATGTACATGTTGCATGTACATACTACTGGGGGACATGTATGGCACAATGTTTGAAGAGGGTGCATTGCAGGCTCCAGAGGTTGCCCAGGCTTTCCAGAGGTGGGTTTGTCCAGCAATAAGATCACCTTATATTAACTGGATGTTGCACAATGCAACAGTCACTATTCAGGCCATAAGGCCCTATGGCCTAGGAATGTTTTCGGGGGATCTTTTGGAAGGGAGCAACAGGGTGCTGAAGGACATTTGGTCCTCCTTTTGTGATAGAGGTGGGGGGGCAGGAACCCTGGTGTCGCGCCGCATTAAGATGCTCAGGCAGGTTATTGAGCGTCTGTTCCTGTACTTTGAAGTACCAAGGTGGAATGGGACCTCCAGAAGCAACCTGTGCAATGCACAAAAATTGGCTGACGAGGTTCGGGCATATTTTGCGGATGAGGAACTGTGGTAGCGCGCGCTATTTGTTCTTTAGCGCGCGCTACATGCTATTTAGTGCGCGCAATGGCCACTATCGCGCGCGCTATGCTGTTTTCAAGCGCCGGAACCCTTGAAATCGCGATATATAATTGGAAGTAGCGTGCTATGACTACACACTTCAAATGTGCCTCCAATTTGGAATGCATTGATTTGTTCCTTTTCGTCCGTTTCTTTTGGTGCTTTCGATTTTTTTGTTACTGCATTTTCCTTTTTGTATTACTGCTGGAACAGGGGTACTTTAATGTAACCCTCTTGCCCATGCAGCCCATGGGCTGGGGGTATCCGCCTCCTGCAGCACCCCCAACAACTGCTGCAGGGGCCACAGGAGCAGGTGCGACACCGCAACCACCGCCACATGCAGCTGTACAACCGGGACTGCAGCAGCCGTCCACGACGCCGTGGAGCATGCAGCCACAGGTACTTGCCGTGCGCACTACTGTTTCCGTTGCGCGTGCTACGCTCTTGTTGTGCGTGCTAGCTGTCTCGTTGTGCGCACTACGCACGTCCTCGTTGCGCGTGCTTTGTCCTGTTTTCCGCAGACGCTGTCCCAGCAGCTGACCCAGTTCTCCCCAACTCAGCCTCTGTGGCCCGCGCCGCAGTCCCCGTTACGAGCTGCCTCACAGCAGCTGTCTCCCATGCTGTTCCCCGGTGGGTCGCCCACCTTGGGCTCCCCAGTGCGCGGCAGTCTTGCAGTGGGCCAAGTGCAGCAAGTGCTCTCCGGCCCACTGCCAGTGCAGCAGCAGCAGCAAAGGCAGCAGCAGCAAGTGCAGGCTGCGGCCCAGCAAGTCGGCAGCCCAGAACAGCAGCAGCAGCAGCAGCAGCAGCAGGTCCAACCAAGACAGCAGCAACCCCAAGTGCAAGCACAGTTTCAGTCTCCCCCACCCGGGCCACGTAAGGGCTTCGCCTTCAGCAGCGACTTCAAGAACCGAATCTGGCCCAACCAAAACAGCACCATCTGCGCCCAAGGGCCCAACTGGGCATGGCTGAAGGACGTGACACCGGCCTACCTCTTCGAGGTGGCCTTCTACAAGTTCTGGCGCCACAGGGCCACGGCCATTGCCAAGATCCCAGACGGAGCCGTGAAACCCTGCTGGCATGACGAGAGCATTACTGGCCATGTGCACTGGTGCAGTCTGGCGAACCTGTTGAACCCCTCCGTGCCAACCCAAGAAGGACAATTGCTTAAGCTGCTTGTGGAAACTGCAAGGTGGAGGAGTACGAGCTGCTGTTCTCGTGCTGGGCAAGTTATGGGTGGGGTCATGTTCGGACCCACACGCCTCCGGGTGCCACCGCAAAGACCGTCCACCATGCACTTCTACTTCAACAAGGACCCACCGAGCTTCATCAACGCGACCGACGCGGGGGCAATGGCCTTCAAGAACGAGTGCGCCTCGGTGAGAAGTGCGGGTGCCAGTTTGCTGCGGGGGTCAGCCAAGAAAGGAGCCAGTGCCGCAAGGGCACTTGCAACCGGCGCCAAAGTCAAAACCACGGCGATCAAGGACGAGGAGCACCCGCAGCAGCAGCAAGTGCAGCAGCAGCAGCTCCAACAGCAGGCAGCCGTGCAGCAGGCAACACTGCAGCTGCTCCAGCAGTTGCAGCGGGTGCAGATGGCCCAGCAACAGCAGCAACAACAACAACAACTGGCACAGGCACAGGTATACGCGCTATGTTTGCCATTGCGCGCGCTTTCGACATTGTTGCGCGCGCTTCATTTGTTGTAGCACGCGCGATTTGATTGTTTGCATGCATTTGTCATGCGCGCGCTATGGCCCTACCTTCTGTCCCATTGTCACGTAGGTGGGCAACTTCGAGCAGCTCCTGTGCCTGGGATCCCGCAGAGGGCCGTTGATGATCAGCGTGCCCGCGGACATTGCCGGGCAGTCCAAGCATGCGGCCGACTGGCTTGACGGACGGAAGGAGCAAGGCCCCTCCCCGGTGGTGGCCCGGGCTAAGCGGCAGCTGGAGGAGCTGGACTGGGCCGACGCCTTTGCCGTGCCGGAGACGGAATCCGTGACAGTCCCAAGGCCCAAGAAGAAGCGTACCGAGGAGCCAGCAGCCACCAGCCACCTACCACCAGCCATCTCCGCCTCCCACACCGCTAAGCCCCCCCACCCGCCTGGAAAGGTCCTTGCCCAGAAGACTGCCGACCAGTAGCTGCTGGCACAGGCGGCACAGAGAGTCCAACGTCAGGCGGAACAGGCCAAGAAGAAAGAGGACGAAGCAAAGAAGAAGAAGAAGGAAGAGGAGGAAAAGAGGAAGAAGAAGGAGAAGGAAGAGGAGGAAAAGAGGAAGAAGAAGGAGAAGGAAGAGGAAGAGAGGAGGAAGAAGAAGGAGAAGGAAGAGGAGGAGAAGAGACGGAAGAAAGCAGAGGAGGAGAAAGCAGAAAAGGTAATGCAGCGCGCGCTATCGTTGTCATTGCACGTGCTATGCATTTCGTCGCGCGTGCTATGCCTGTGCTATGCCTCTGCGCTACTCTTTCCGGGCAAGCAAGACGGCACCGCAGCAGGCACCCCAGCCGCAGCTCGCATCAAAGCCAGCACCGAAGCAGCCTGTCACAGTCCCAGACCAGCCACAAGAACAAGGAGGTCCGTGCGGTTCCACCCCACCCAGTACGGCTCCCAAGGCCAAGCAGCAGAGCAGAGCCGACGCGGACAAGGAGGCAAGAGATGAGCTCATGCGGCGCCGAGATTGGTCCTACCAAAAAGGCTACAAGCCTCGGTGGATCATCTACTGCACCACTGCGATCGCGCCGATGATTGTGGAGGGAGCCGAAGTCAAGCCAGCAGGCGCCAGGGCCCCTCAGGACTGTACCCTTCGTGAACCGGCCGTTTGAATCCGAGATTCACGGTACCGTGAATTTCACCCAATTTTGCTGTGTTTTGCTCGTAACTTGGTGCTATCGTGTGCTTTTGTCGTGCTACCTTTAATTCGCCCAAAGTAAGATGCAACAAGTAGGTGCAATTTAGAGGTTTAAAGTCCCCGCATGGTTTAACACATTTGGTGAGATTCGCGTGAATGTGAAATTCACGCACCTAAATTCACGCAGAAATTCACGCTAGATTCACAGATTCACGAGAATGTGAAATTCGCACGAATTTCGTACGAATTCGTACGAAATTCGTACGA
The DNA here is from genome assembly GCA_964036045.1 of Eutreptiella sp. 'Long Island Sound 2002'. Lineage (NCBI taxonomy): Eukaryota > Euglenozoa > Euglenophyceae > Eutreptiales > Eutreptiaceae > Eutreptiella > Eutreptiella sp. 'Long Island Sound 2002'. The sequence continues at coordinate 65,743,271 of OZ038378.1, forward strand.
ATTTCGTACGAATTTACCCTCCTTTCCACTCTTTCGCTTTGTTACAGCTCTCAAAGCCCTCGCGTTCTTCTCTTTTAACAATGTCGCAGCAGACTATGTCTCAACTCGCAAGCCTTGCCTCGCGCCCCGACCCCGCAGCCGACACCCTCGCCCACTACCAAGCCCTCCCCGTTGCCCACCATGGGATGCAGCGTTCTAGGGCGTGGTGCGGAACCCCTAGTTAGAACGCAATTTCTAGAACACCCACCTACCCTCAATTTTGGGGCAAACCACCTAAAAAAATAGATTCAGCACCCTCAAAAACCCCCCATCCCCTTCCTTTCCCCACATAACCCTCATTGTAGGGGTGGTTTTTGGAGGGGGGGTCAAAGAGTTAGAGCACAGTTAGAACAGAGTTAGAACGCAGTTAGAGCACCTTGCTCTAACTAGTTATCGCGCTAGTTATCGCGCGATAACTCAGTTATCGCGCAGTTATCGCGGGTAGTTATCGCGCACCCCTCCTCCCTCCCTGGCACCTCCCTAGGACCTCCCTAGGACAAACAACACAAAACACTTGGCACAAAGCATGTGTGGTCGTTTTTCATACAAAGTCATCAATGTCTGAGGCCTTGGCTGCCTCCAGTCCCAAAAGCCCTTGCTCCAGGGCGTTCATGGACATGCAATGGTGCATGTGGCGGAGGGACATACTTGGCCTCACCAAGGACCAACCCTTAAAACAATTTTTGAGCATCAATTGGAGGAGGCAACGTACGAGTCGGAGGCACTGGGGGTGGATGACGTCGTAGGCTGGGCAGCCTCCCTCGACCCCTCCCCCGATGTCATCCACATCGACATGCGCAGCCCCACCCGCAACAGCTACCTCGGGGGGAGGGGATGGGCCACAACCCCGTGGAGGGAACTGCGCCACCAACTCCCCACCCTCAAATTTCTCCATCTAACCCCTCTCCCCTCCAGTGTTGACCAGCTCCTCAACTCGATGAGGAATAACCCTGTGGGGAAGCCTAAGGACGCCCACGTCCAGGTGTACCCCACCACTAACCTCGTCCACACCCCCCCCCACTGCGATATGGTGTGCCTGCAGGATTTTGCTGCAGGTGCACCAGCAGACCACTCTTTTTCCCCCTTATCTTGGCATCTTGCCAACCCCCGGTGGTGGGATGATTTGGGCGTCGCCCCTTTCCATCCCACCATCCCCCCCCAGGTGCACGTCCCCGACGTCACCCGCCCCACCTTCTATAGCACAACTTCTTTGCAATGGTACCGTGGTGCCTCATGCGCCCCCCCCTTCATTTCGAGTGAACCCCCCCTCCGCACCGAACCCCTTCCCGACCCCCCTCATGGGGTGACGGGCAGCCCTGACCCCGCCCCCGACAGGGTTGGCCCCTCTCAGCCGCCCCTCAACTTTGTTGATGGGAACGGCTACATTGTGCTTCGGGGGCTTGTGGAGGCACGGGATTGTGCGGTGGGGTGGAACAAGGTGATGAAGGCGTGGGGCAGCGGCGACGAAAAAGTCGTCGCAAAAATTTTTGAGCTCCTTTTCAACGCCGCGCGCAGTGAGGAGCAGGCCAAGGATCCTGCGCTCCCCCGCCGGTGGCAAAGCAAGAGCGCCTTGGGGTCGGGGGTGGGGGGGCCTCTCTTCAAGAAGTTCAACCCCCACCTCACCGAAAGTGTCCCTGGGGTTGGGGACCTCCACCCAATGACGCCGGGCAGCGTCATTGTGGCCAGTGTGGGGAGTGGGCCGCAGCTCCCCCACACCGACGTGGCCACCCACCCCGACGTCCTCCCCCCCAGCGACAGGGCGGTGGGGGACTGCCACCTGAGTAGCTTCCTCTGCTTGTCAGAGGACTACCAGGTGGCGGTGCAGGCGGGGACGGCCCTGGGGGAGGCGGGGGAGGCGCGCTGGGACACCGTTGAGCTGCATCGGGGGGACATGCTGCTGATGGTGGCCACCAGCCGCCATCATGGTTTGCCTGCCCACCCCGACTCCAAGGATGGGCTGCAGGGGGCTCTTTTTAACTTGTGGACCCCCGACCCCCGACACAAACACCACGAGGCCAACACCACACACTTGGACGCCATCCCCCCCAAGGAGGCCCTGGACGTTGCTGGGGATTTGTCTAGCTGGGACCGCCCCAGCGCGGACCAGGTGTTGTGGGTGGGGAAGGGGGCGGTTGGGAGGGTGGGGTTGTGGGAGGGGGAGGCTGCCCAGGCCCTCTTCGCCGACCCCCCCCAGACGCTCCTGGCAGGCCCCCCCACCTGCCCCTTCCACCCCACCTTCATCTCCCGGTCGGCCCCCGCCTCTGACCTCGCCGTCATCGAGGTCGGCCCCCAGTGCATGCTGTTCTTCGTGGGCAGCGTGCACCAGCTGGAGGTCGCCAAGGGGGGCGATGTCGACGCGGAATCGGAGATCCACTTCGCCTTGTCCGGCATTGCCCCCCCGGGTCGGCCGACCACGCTGTGGCACCTGGTGAACACGGTCCCAGCGTGGCGGTCGCCCAAGCACGCGAGGACCGGGGCATGGAGCATCACCTGCCCATGCGACTGCAAGGTGTGCTTGCTTGTGTGTGTGCTTTGTGTATTGGCAAATTGGACGAAATTCACGTGAAATTCGTACGAAATTCGTACGAAATTCGTACGAATTTCGTACGAATTTCACGTGAATAAATTTGTGTGAATTTTCTCGAGATGTGAAATTCGTATGAAATTCGTACGAATTTCGTACGAATTTCTGTGAATATCGTCCAATTTGCTCCTTTTGCTCTTGCATTGCCACGTGTCCACTTCCCCTTTCTCAATTTGTGCCTTGCACACCTCCCCACATCTGCATGCAGGTCCCGTTCACCGCTTGGTCGCCAGATATTCGGCACCACACCAAGCGCCAGTACAAGCCCCGGCCCCGATTGCCCGAGGAGCACGCCGAGCCCGCCGAAGGCCCCGGTGGCGACAAGCCCGCAGGCACGGGCGGTGGACGGGCACCAAGCGAGGCCGGCAGTGTGCGCAGTGAGGGGTCGCAGCGCTCTCGACGTTCGGGAGGCAGCGAGGCCAGCACCGCCAGGGGGCATATGGCGCGCGAGGTGGTGGTGCCCCAGCCGTCCCGCGACGAGTTGGGCGACGCCCACAACGACCCCCCCCTGGACCGGGTCACCCTGGCCGCCAGGCAGCCGGATCCGGCCTGGGCCCAGCAGGTGCCGCCCGGGCCGGACGGGCGGCAGCGGCACCTCAGTGCCGTGTGGGACATGGAGTTGGAGTCGCGGGGGGTGCAGGGCACCCTCCCCTGCCCCATTGTGCTCCGGGGGGGGGTCCAACCTGCCTGCGGGGCAGGAGCTGGTGGGCATGTTTGCCTACCGGCTTGTGAGTGGGCACTGGCGGGTGCAGACGGGGGTGTCGCGGATCGGGGAGGCGGGGACGGTGACGACGGCTGGGATTTGTGGGCTGAATGTGCTCACGGGTTGGGAGCAGCGAAGGCCGGAGTGGGTGGACGTGGCATGGCTTGCCATGCGCGTCCATGTGGGGAGGCAGCAGAAGATGGGGGTGGTGGCTGACGTCATTGACGTCGGGAGGACGAACCCCCCCCCACGCGCAAGCGGAAAGGGCGCCCCGAAGGGGACACGGGCCCCACCCCCCACCCCCAAAGCCCCGCGTACGGCCACCCCGGCGGAGCGGGCAGTGCGGGCGGAGCAGGCGGAGCCGGGTGGGGGGGCGGGGGCAGAGGGGGGTGGTGCAGGAGTGGGTGGACCAGCAGCGGGCGGGGGCGTGGCAGGCACGCGCCATTAGCGCGGAGGCCGCCAACCGCGACCTCGAGGCCCGTCTGTCCAGGGTCCACGAGGACAGGCGGGACTGCGAGTCGCGGTTGGCGGACGTCACCAAGGAGCGTGACCGGCTGGCCACCAAGGTGAAGACTCTTGAGCGTGACGTGGCGACGTTTCCGCAAGGCAAAGCCAGCGGCACATCCAGCAGAGGCAGTGGAGAGGGCTGAGGGTGCCGAGGCCCCCGCCCCCCCGGGTGACAGGGGGGGGGCTAGTGCTGCCGGTGTCCGGTACCTCCTGGCCGGCGCACAGGCGTGGCATGCCCAGGCCGAGGCATGCGCCGGCCAGATGTCCGCAATGTCCACCGGCCTGCGGATGGCCATGATGGCCAGTGGCCAGCAGGTCGATGTGGACAGCGTGGCCTCGGACGCCCCCAAGGTGACTGCCGCAATGGAGGAAGTGCGCCGGCAGTACCCCCCCCCACCGCCTCACGTCGGCGGCCATGGACCCCTCCTTTGTGGAGGCGGTGGCGGAGCAGAGCTCCCAGGGCACCGCTAGCCGGAGCTCTGCTCCCGGGGGGGGGGGGGGTGCGTAGGTACCCTCCGGAGCACCTGTCCTTTCTAACCACGACGAATGTTATCCTGCCCCCCCCCCCCCAAGCATGGGCAGTTTGACCGATATTCCTTTGTCTACGACGTAGATGACGAAATGGGCGCTTCTGGGGGTCGGGAAAAACACCCTTGCTTTTACGACACTTCCGGGGGTTTTTGAGGTGGCCCGACGCACTCGCGCATGAGTTTTCATGCGGTTCATCCATTTTCAAGGAGAGAAGCACTTTGCATGTTGCCTCTGCCTCTGCTTCCATCGTTCTGAGCGTTGTACAGGTGCCGCGCGTTGGCCGCGTTTTCCGTGTTCCGCTTCGGTGCTTCCGCCCGTGCTTCTGGAGGTACGCTTGCTGCGTTCGCCGCGTTCTCTTCGTGTTCCCCGTTGCCCCAGAGGCCCTCTTCTCACAAAATGACCACCCCGCTGTACCCCAACAACTGTAAGCAGTGGCTGAAGGCTGATGGAGCGTTGGAGAAGTGGAAGCCGAAGGAGGCAGGCCAGATGAGCTTCGTTGTCTTCCAGCTGAAAGCACAAACATGTATGTGCCCGCAACATGCAACCTTCGTTGTCCTCGTTCGTTTTGTCCGTCACATGCTTACTCGACATTGCCCCTTGATTTGGTTCCCCATGCTTCTGCTCTCTTGATTGCATTCTTTTGTGCACAGCGGGGTACTGGTGCGGGTGGGTCGAGCAGAGGGCCAAGAAGCAAAAGAAGCTGCCGGATGGTTGGGAAGACGGCAAGGCCTTCGACTTGACCACGGTGCAGCTGTATCACGTCAAGGTGCCGAAGGCCGCAAAGAAGGGGGCCCTGCCCCAGGTCTGCGACTGTCGCAGCAAGCAAGATCAGTGGTTCAAGTACAAGAGGGTATGTCAATGCGTTGCACGTGTGCCTCTAGTTGCAGGGGGGCCTAGGCTGTATTTTCTGCGTTCATGACGTGCTGCATCATTGCCTCCGAACGCGCTTCTGGGAGCGTTCCGCGCGTTATCCGCGTTCTGCGCGTTCCGTTTTCTTGCCTCCACCCCTGCTTCTGGATGCACGTCTTGCGTTATCCGTGTTCTGTACGTTCTTTTCAGCTGCAGAAGGACCGGTTTTGGGCCTGGGCGGAGGACACGCCGCAAGAAGAAGAGGAGGAGGAGGAGGAGGAAGACGACTCCTCCAGCAGCAGCACCAGCAGTGCCTGCGCCAGCGCCGCCAGTGGAAGTCAGCGGGCGCCCACTCCGGAGAAGAAGGCCGCAAGGAGTACCGTTTTGGGAAAAAGAGAAGGAGAAGCACAAGGAGAAGGAGAAGGATAAGGAGAAGGAGCCAGAGGCAGAAGGAGAGGCGATTGGGCAGCAGAAGAAGGAGCTGGCAGCGGCGGCGCAGGACGTTGTGGTGGTGGAGGGTGCAAAGGGGAAGGAAGGGAAGGCCAAGGAGGGGAAGCCGAAGGGCAAAGAGAAGGGCAAAGAGAAGGGCAAAGAGAAGGGGAAAGAGAAGGCGGGCGGAGTGGGCAGCGTGGGCTTCAAGATTGAAGGAGCGGTGGGGCCCCAGAAGTCCATCCCAGCGAGGACGACGCGCTTCGAGCACTACAAAGACAGCGCGCAATACGCAAACGAGCTGCAGGTGTTCTTCACGTCCCATGCGTTGTGTTTTGCGTGCCTCCGACCATGCTTCTAGAGGTGTCCGCCGCGTTATGCGCGTGATCCGCGTGCCGGTTCTCTGCTTCCGGACATGCTTCTGGAGGACATTTGTGTGTTTTTCGCGTTCTTCAGGTTCTGGAGTCCGGACTGGCGGACTATGGGGTGACGCTGGGACGGCTGGAGAAGCACTACCGAGTGTGCTTGAGCGCGGACGCCAGTGGTCGGAAGGATGCTGCTGCTGCCACCCTGCTGCACAGCCAGGTGCGCCCGACCGCGGTGCAGGGTCTGCTGGCGTGCGGCGTCAAGAACGCGCAGTCCGCCTCCGCCGCCCGTGAACACTTGGACCGCGTCTACCGGATCTCGTGGACACGAGCACGGACGACCTCAAAGAGAGATACAAGAGAACGGTCACAATGGCCGGGATGATGGCGTATACCCTCACCGAAGACCGCGAGGAGGAGCTGCCGGCGACGGGCGCGTGGACGATGATCAAGAAGAGGGAGTTGGCGTCGCTGCGGGTATGCTGCGTTATGTACGTTATGTACGTTCCGGTTTTTTGCCTCCCAACGCGCCTCTGGAGATGCTTCCGGTTGTTCTGCGCGTTCGCCGCGTGATCCACGTTGCCGAAGTCATGCTTCCGGACGTGCCTCCAGGGGTAATAATCCTCGTTCCGTGTGTTTTCGTTGCAGACGGCAGCAGATTACGGGGACGCTCGGAGCACAACCCAGTTGCGTCCGCCACCCCCGTTTGGGTACCCCCATCTCCCGCGCCCGGTCCAGCCCCACCACCACCACCACCATCACCCCTACGGACACCACCATCAGCTGCAACCCCAACCCCAACCGCGGATGTTCGAGCCGGAGCCGGAGCCGTACGTCAAGATGGAGCAGGAGTGGGAGCAAGAGTGGGAGTGGCGGGGCAAGCAAGAGTACGTGGATCCGGGAGAAGCGGAAGGGGAATGGTGGGAGCAGTATGAGCGGCCACCGACGCAAGACGAAGTACAGGAAGAAGAACCGATGCAAGCCGAAGGTAGGGCCATTGTGTGTTCCATGTTCTGCATGTCCCCCTAATGTGATTTCGGTCATGTTTCCAGAGGCGTCGGCCGCGTTTTCCACGTCATCCGCGTCCCGGACCGGTGCTTCCGGTCACGCCTCTGGGGGCAGTTGCACTGTCCTGCACGCTTTTGGCGTCCCTTGTGCAGAACCCCGCGCCGACAGGGACCGCAGCATCACGCCGGTGGAGCAGAGGAGGTCGCCGATCAACGTGAAGGTCCAACAGAAGGTCGAACAGACTGAGGAGGAATCCGCCGACGAGAATGTTATGCTGGAGGTAGGTGTGAGTTCGTCGTTTGTCGCCGTTCACGTTCCGCGCGTTGCGTCCCTGTGCCTCCGACCATGCTTCTAGGGGCGTTCGCCGCGTTATGCGCGTGATCCGTGTCATTGTTGGTTTGCTTCCGCCGTGCTTCTGGAGTCAGTCGCTGCGTGATCGACGGTATCCGCGTTCTTTTTGCCATTCAGTAACGCCCCAGAAGAAGATGCCGGCCGTCGGAACCGACTTCGAGAGCCCGGTGACTTGGCCAACGCCGGGTTCAACGCAGTCCACGGCCTCCTGGCCGGATGCCGACGAGGCCGTCGGCCGTAAGGCCTCCCAGCCCCACCCGGTGGCGCCCGCATGGGCCATCCCAACGCCAGCACCCCTTACCCAACAGCCCGCCCACTGGTGGCAACGCGGTGGTGGCGGTTTGTGGCCTGCCCCTTGGACCGGCCACAAACGACCCCACAGCGCTGTGAGTTGATTATTACACATTACATGGCGGGAAGGGGGAGAGAAAACATTAATGGATACACGGTTTGATTGGAAAAAGAATACGACCCACCGTTTTCTGCGTTGCCTGCGTTCTCCGTGCTCTGTTTTGTGCGCCTCCGGCATGCTTCTGGAAGCATCCCCCTGTGTCTTCCGCGTTCACCGCGTTCTGCGCGTTCCGGTTAGCGTGCCTCCGAACGTGCCTCTAGAAGCTATGCACACTGTGTTTCGCGTATTTGGTGTGTACTGTGCGTCCCATCATTGCTACCAACATTATTTTAGAGCACTTTGAAATGCCTCTTAATCTCTCGGCTGGTCGCCTCCGCAAGGAGCACTGTGCCACTTCAATTGAGTACGGGTTACGACCCGGGGAGTCCAAACTCGGTGAGCTAGACACGGATGGAATATGGGACTACATGATGAAACCCATTGTGGATGCCCAAGAGGCCATCCTCCGAGCCCGGGAAAGGGAGGACCTCATCCCCTTAGTACCACGGTACAACACCTTCGTGCTGTTGCTGGGCATGGTGCGGCCCATGCAGGTGGATGGAGTCTGGGACCGTGACGGGTTGGTGTACAATGCCTATCTAGCACGGTTGCTAACCCGGGGGCAATACTACGATCTACACAAACATTGTCGCCCGGATGTGGTGGACCCTATTGAGGCGGTTAGTGCCCATTGGGCTGCAGCATGGACCATGGGAGGCGCGGCCATGGGGGATGAAACCCTAGTGCCGCATACGGGCCTTAGGGCAGGCCCCCTCAAGATGTACATTGTGCGGAAACCGCACAACACCGGCATCAAGCTCTATTGCTTGGCCGATGCCGGCACGGGGTACATTGTGGACGTCTACCTCTACACTGGCCGCCGTGGTGTCCTACGCCGACACGGTTGTGGTGCGGGCAACCTCAACGCCCGACAGCTGATGGCGATGTGGTCCAAACAGCTGCCGGTCTACACGGTCCTTGTAGGGGACTCGTTCTTCGGGTCACACGCCACCGCACAACGGCTTGCGCGTGAGGGCCGCCCCTTCATCACCATGGTGCGAAAGGACACGGCCGGTGTCCAGCAAGGCGGTAACGCCATCCAGGCCGGGCAGACGGCTGTGGCCACGGTTGACAGCCACAAGTACGCCCTGCAGGTGTACAAGCAGCCGAAAACCGGAGGCAAACCTCCCAAATTGGTGCCGATCTTGTCCAACGTGTGGTACGCTGCGCGGGGCCCCCTGCACCACACGGGCCGGGAAATCCACCCCCTCGTTGCTGCGTACCGCCAACTGGCACGGGGGGTGGACTCTGCCAACCAGATGGCGTTGCAGATGCGCCTCTTGGGAAGGCAGATGTCCTGGTCGCAAGCCGTGCGAGGCTTCTTGCTGCGATACGCCGCGGCCAACGCGTTTGCAACCTGCCGCGCCCTAGAAAGGTGCCGTGGCACGGATAGCATGTGGGAGTGGCAGTGGGCCCTCCTTCGCCGCCGGTACTGTACCGATGCGCAGCCGCGACGCAACATCCACGTCCCCGTTGCCGGCGCCCAACGGCGCACTTGTGCACATTGCGGCAAAGGCCGCACACAATACGTGTGTAGCGGATGCCCGGACACCCCGTTGCATGTGCAATGCTTTGCACCCGCGCACGGGATCACTACAACGGGCACGGAGGACGCCGAGGGAAGCGAGCCGCCCCTTAGCCAGGAGACTCAAGAGGGGGACGCCGGGGAGGACGACCCGGAAGCGGACGGCGAGGACGAGGAGGAGGCGGATAGCGATGAGGAGGAAGAAGAGGAGGAAGCGGAGGACGCTAGAGGGAGCGTAGAGGACGATACGTTGGAGAACTTCTCCTTCAGCGTGCAGTAGACGGGGTGGCGGAGGCGGCCGTGGTGGGATCGAGAAGGTCATGGCCGCCAAGCCTCTGCCATCCCCACCCATGGGGACCAGTGCGAAACCTGGGGGGGACCAACCGCGTAGGCTGGATACCCAACTGTGAGGACGCGGCCCCCCCAACATAGGTGTGCTGTGTTTTACGCGTTATCCGCGTTCTGCGCGTTCCGGTGCAGTGCTTCCGCACATGCTTCTGGAAGCGTTTTCCGCGTTCTCCGCGTTATCCGCGTTCCGGAGCGTTCTGGAGCGTTATCCACGTTCTGCGCGTTCTCCTAGCTTACGGGGATAACGTACTAGCAGGTATGGTGAGTGGAAGCCCAAAAATGGCGCTTCTGTAGACAAAGGAATATGTGGGGTACTCCCCCCCCACTGTGCGAAATTTTCTGCAGCGCTGTTTGTACATTAATTGGGGTACGGTGTGCCCCCTCACCTGTTTGCGATTTTTTCTGCGGAACTGTTTGTATTTTATTTGGGGTATGCTATGCCCCCCGACGTGTTACACTGCTGGCTGAGTGACAGCCGGAATGACAGCCACTGGACTGGGTGTGTGATAGCCCATGAGCACCATCCTGAGCTTGCTTTGTGAGGGCCAACGAGGGCACAAGGATGAGGCTTTGGCAGAAATTCTGTGACAGTCATGTGAAATTCGCACGAAATTCGCACGAAATTCGTACGAATTTCGTACGAATTTCACATTTTCAGAATATTCACACATTTCTATTCACGTGAAATTCGTACGAAAGTCGTACGAAATTCGTACGAATTTCGTGCGAATCTATGTGAATTTCTTTTAATTGCATGCGAATCACAGTAGAGAGAGTTGTCTGCGGGAGGGGGATGGTAGAAACTTTGCGATGATTGCCTGCCCATTCAACAGGTCCTGTATCTCACACCATGCCACGGCCCAAGGAGCCATTCCATTTGGTAGCGGATCGTACACGAAGGCGGCGCCTACAAGAGCTCCAGGAGGTTGTTACCAAGGAGCTTGCAGCACCCTACACCGTCAAGTACCTGCCCGACACGGGGCAAATAGTGCTTACCCCCGAAACAAGAATTGTAGCCACCGTCCAGCCCGAGCCCACCCAGGAGGAGAGGTTGATTATGGCCGTGTGGAGGATCCGGTCATTGCACCTCTCTAGGACAGAGTCCCGGTACCTAGTGGGGAGCATGACGTACGGTGTGGTATGGGACCAGGTGTACGGCATGCTTCGGCAGCTAGCGTTGCCGGAGTCCCGGGCGTTCACTGCCTATACGGGTGACGACACGGCCATCAATGGTGCGGCCTGCTACCTACCTGACCGCATCGCCCACCTATTCAAGTGTCGAACACCACCACCCTCGGCCATCATGCAGCCCGGGGACCGACGGCTGCATTGGTTGCCTATTGCGGTGGACGGTACATCGAGGCATGAGGCCTCGTACGTCCATTGCACGCTTGGTGGCACCGCCAGCCCCAACCAACTATCTAGTTGGTGGCTACTAGGGGGCAGTGAAAAGTGGGAGACCCTCTACACGGCCTCCCAGGAAATTGATTTTGATGATGAGTTGCGCAAGGCCGCAACCGTAAGTTTTAAGGATACGGCAGGGAACGATAGGCAGTCCCTTTTTTTTCTGTGTGCAGATGGTAAGGCACAGGTGCTCATGGCGGGCTGCCAAAACTGGAAGGCAGAATGCCCTGGTGCCACTGTGTGTTGGGTCTGCATGCGTAACCGTACTCTGTGCCTTGCTACCTTTGGCACAGCAAGTGCGATAGACGGCAACTGGGAACCAGCCGTTGCCATAAGTGCTATATATAGGACCATTATGAGTGATAGGCGAGTGCCTGATTATGGCCTCCATGGGGTCCTTCGTGTCCTGTTGTGCGCAGTCAACGGGACACGGGACCTAGTTGTACAATTGACAGGGAAGGCACCGGCCACTGTGGCACGCACCATGCTGCAACCGGTTTTAGATGCGGCACGGCTTGCACCACGAACTTGCACCCGTGCCTCCTTAAATAATGACAAGGCAAACAGCAAGGGGAAGGTGAGGATGGAATGTGCTGCTGCCATCCATTTCATGCGGAATAGGGGTTGGGAGAAGATAATAGATGCTTGCCTAGAGCAGCCTAGTGTCAGGCAGCATCAAGTAGGGGGAAAAAGTTGGGAGTCGGTGTGCAAAACGTGGTGGGAGAATTTTGCAAGCATGTGTGTATACACGTGGCGTTCGGCATGGCTCTCCGGGGCCGACTTGGGGCGGCTCCGAACCATAGCATACCCATGGGCGCTGCCCACAATGAGCTCCAGTGGGGCAAACTTCTGTGGACGCATCTTTGGATCGACCACATGTATTATTTTGCAAAGAAGTGGAGAATCTTGTCAAAGTTCTCCTGCTTTGCCATGGAGGGAAGTCACCGGAGGCTGAAGCGCATGTTGCGCAACAGCGGGGGCCTAAGCCTCCTCCGGGGGAGACTAGGGGTGCAAGTGGTTGTGGACAACCACACCATTGACGATAGCCTTTGGTTGCATGGGTGGGATGGGACCAAAAGGGCTCAACATGGGCAAGGGCCCATAAGTGTACAAACGTATGCACCCCGCACAAGAAGACGGCTTCTAACCGACATGCAGCACCTTCGGACTCTACAGCGGCGGTTCCGGTGCCGCAAGAGACGGACATGAGATGACCTTACGAACCCAGACCATTGTTGCCTATGACCAGGGTGCATGCTGGGGGGCTTACTAGGGGTGTGAGGACAAATCGGGGGGTGCACACGTCTAACATTTGTGTAAAATCACGTGAATTCACGTGAAATTCGTACGAATTTCGTACGAAATCACGTGAATTCACGGCTGTGAATCGGCTACAGGCTTGCCGGGTTCCGGCACCTCTCGTTTTGGGCACGGTGCGGTCATGATGCATGCTTTTGGGGCGGGACTTTCATTGGATGATGCGTAACAAAGCTAGGGGAGGAATTTTGGCCCCTCAAAGCCCTTGAAATGAACCAAGAATATGGCATTTTCCCCCAAAAACGTCAAAATTTGGGTAAATTCAGGTGAAATTCACGCAATTATTCAAACGGCCACTTAACGGCCGTTCACGAAGGGTACAACCACGTGGCCGTCATCATCCCCAACGATCAGTGGAGCCCCAGCCAACAAGGGGAGGAGGAGGAGGAAGAGGACGACTGGTCGGAGTTCATGCCCAGCTGCCAGGTGTTCTCCGCCAAAAGCAAAGCGTATGAGGAGTTGGACAAGTGGCAGTCGTGGTGGGAGACGTACGAGGCCGATGAAATTGTGGACCTCTGCCCCGACCCAAAGACCATGAGGATGTCCCCGTCCAAGCCACCATCCCCAAAGAAGAAGAAGCCCCAAGGAGACCCACCAGCCCAGCCACCAGCCCCCCCACAAGAAGACAAGGGACCTGCCGAAGCTGCAGCACCTGCAGAAGCACCAGCAGCAGCTGCACAAGAAGAAGAGGCACCAGCCCCAGCAGCAGCAGCAGCACAAGAAGACGACGCACCAGCCCCACCACAAGAAGAAGAGGCACCAGCGGCCGCGCCACAAGAAGGAGAAGGAGCAGCCCCGAAAGAAGAAGAGGCACCAGAAGGAGCAACCCCAGAAGGCGACCCAAGCCCACAAGAAGAAGGGGATGCAGCCCCAGCTGCCACTGGGGCAGAAGACCACAGACCCGAATGGGAGAAGGAGTGGGAGGCCGAAGTGGTGGTCCAAACCATTAAGGAGATCACTGAATGACAGCGCGCGCTATACTTGGTATAGCGCGCGCCGTAAGGCTCATAGCACGCGCTGTAAATATGTTGCGCGCGCTACACTTTCTGTGCCCGTGAGGACTTGTACTGTTGCACACTTTTCAGACCTTTCAGACAGTGTTTTTGCATGTGTCTTGGGTTGGATGAGCAACAGGGAATGTTTTTGAAAAGCAAGGGGTTTTTGAGAAACGCAGGACACTGGAAAAAGCATGGTTTTGAAACATTTTCAGGTTTTGAAAAATTTAAAAAACGGGATGATGACGGCCACGTGGTCCTGAGGGGCCCTCCTGGCGCCTGCTGGCTTGATTTCGGCTCCCTCCACAATCATCGGCGCGATCGCAGTGGTGCAGTAGATGATCCACCGAGGCTTGTAGCCTTTTTGGTAGGACCAATCTCGGCGCTGCATGAGCTTATCTCTTGCCTCCTTGTCCGCGTCGGCTCTGCTCTGCTGCTTGGCCTTGGGAGCCGTACTGGGTGGGGTGGAACCGCACGGCCCTCCTTGTTCTTGTGGCTGGTCTGGGACTTGGACAGGCTGCTTCGGTGCTAGCTTTGATGCGAGCTGCGGCTGGGGTGCCTGCTGCGGTGCCGTCTTGCTTGCCTGGAAAGAGTAGCGCAGAGGCATAGCACAGGCATAGCACGCGCAATACGGAGCATAGCACGCGCGACGAAATGCATAGCACGTGCAATGACAATTAACGATGGCGCGCGCTGCATTACCTTTTCTGCTTTCTCCTCCTCTGCTTTCTTCCGTCTCTTCTCCTCCTCTTCCTTCTCCTTCTTCTTCCTCCTCTCTTCCTCTTCCTTCTCCTTCTTCTTCCTCTTTTCCTCCTCTTCCTTCTCCTTCTTCTTCCTCTTTTCCTCCTCTTCCTTCTTCTTCTTCTTTGCTTCGTCCTCTTTCTTCTTGGCCTGTTCCGCCTGACGATGGACTCTCTGTGCCGCCTGTGCCAGCAGCTACTGGTCGGCAGTCTTCTGGGCAAGGACCTTTCCAGGCGGGTGGGGGGGCTTAGCGGTGTGGGAGGCGGAGATGGCTGGTGGTAGGTGGCTGGTGGCTGCTGGCTCCTCGGTACGCTTCTTCTTGGGCCTTGGGACTGTCACGGATTCCGTCTCCGGCACGGCAAAGGCGTCGGCCCAGCCCAGCTCCTCCAGCTGCCGCTTAGCCCGGGCCAGCACCGGGGAGGGGCCTTGCTCCTTCCGTCCGTCAAGCCAGTCGGCCGCATGCTTGGACTGCCCGGCAATGTCCGCGGGCACGGTGATCATCAACGGCCCTCTGTGGGATCTGCAGTCACAGGAGCTGCTCGAAGCTGCCCACCTATGTGACAATCCTTTATCTACCGGGGGAACGGGGTCATGTTTGGGGTAACCGGTCACTTTTATGAAGTAGGGGTATATAGAGGTTTTTTGAGGTGGCGGACTTGGGTAACATAGTGGTTTGCATTGGTTCGTTTACTAGTAATGTACATTAGCACATTTGTCACTTTTCATGCCCTGTGTTACCCCCACTTGTTACCCAGCTTCGTGCCCTTGCCGTGCAGCCCAGGGTTTTGCGCGGTAACACATACATCGGGTAACACCCCCACGGTTACAAACCGGGGAACACATCACAAAACTCCAGTTGCTAGATACTTCCACTTGTGGCTCATGAAGTAAATGTTTTCAAGAAAATCGCAGGCGCACGAGTTTGGCGCCTGCTCCGCGTACGCCCAGCGCGTGCTTGTGAATTTTTTCTCTTGTTTTGACGTTGCAAACCCCCCTTGGACTCCATTCACCACTTATTAGTGACATTCTTAGATAACTGGTGCCCGGGGAACAGATGTTCTGGGGAACACATCAACGGTAACACACGCGGTAACACCACCTCTTCACATGTTTTTGCACAAGGGTGTTGTATGGCCACACTATGCCTGTTCCACCCGTCCCCAAGAAGTTCGCCACCTCTGTGAAGAGTGGGTCGTACCTCTCCAGCGTTCGATGGGGAGACATAGCCCATAAAGGGGCCGCCGCGGTCCTTCAGGTTGTTATTGCCTTGTATGTTGTTGTGTGTGGTTCGAGGTAACACTGCAGCGCTACCGGTTACACTCCTGGTAACACATTGCATGAATGGTGCATTCGAGGGAACATCGTGGGGCTACCGGTTACACCTTAGGTAACGTGTGGCATTCATGTCCCCCTGCCACAGATGAAGAAAAAGAAAGGATCCACCTACATCTGTGGGTGGGTTTCGAAGGGGAACGCCTCCTCCCTCACAATGCCGCAGCCGCTGGGCTATGAGGTTGACACTGCTGAATGCATGGACATTGCCACCATGGGGTCCACCAGCATCAAGGCTGACCAAGTAGCCAACCAATGGGGTTATTACACAGGTGGCGAGGGCAGTAGCAGCAGCAGCAGCAAAGGCAAAAAGCAGGCAGCCGCAGCCCCCACGTCCCAGCAGCAACAGCTCATCCAGCAGCAACAGCCCAAGAGACAGCAGCCGACCCCAGCCGGGAAACAAACCCGCCACTACACACCCCAGATAGCAGCAGCAGCAGCTTCAGCAGCAAGGCAGAGGGGAGAGGGCATGGATGTTGACGAATGCACAGACGAGGACGAGAACTTTGAGGATGATCCGGCCGAAGCAATGGATGAGGACGACCCAGCACCGGGCAGAAAAGGAGGGGATGAGGACCGTGCAGATGCTGACGACGATGATGCTGACGACAACCCGGGGCCCAAGCCCAAGGCCAGAACAAAGGTAACCAAGGAGGGACACAAAGGCAAAGCCAAACACCCCAGTTTCCTGATTGGGGGCCCCGCGTCAGGCGGTAGCAGCAGCATCAGCGCCCGACCCACGCGCAAAGAAAAGACCCTGGCTTCAGCTAGCTTTCAGGGGCCCTGGGACAGGGCTAGGGAGACCATCCGGGAGCAGTTGGGCTGCAGTGTGCAGCAGCTGGCCCACCACTACAAAAGCTGCCTGGATATTGGAGGATGTGGTGTTGTCGACACAGCAGGTGAGCAGTTGGAGGGCGAGCCTGCACGACTCCTCGGTGCCAAGCTACGGCCAGGGAAAAGTTTGCCTTCTGCATCCAAGGCAGGTATTATCTGTGATTCCCAAACCTCCATAGCCACTCTCCCACACCAACAGACTAGTGTACCTCACCCTGCGCCCCCTATCTCTTCAGACTTGGTCTGGCGATACCCGTGATGCTGCACAAGATTGGGGCATGTGGTGCCCATACCGGGGCCCAAGACACTTGTCTACGCCGTCTTCAAGAGAAGTATTATGCAGAATTTGGGGTGCACATGGACACTGAAGACATGCGAACTGAAGCATGTATGTCTGTTACCCCGTGTGTTACCGTTGGACTGTTACCCGAAAACGCGTTACCTGAAGTCAAAAATAGAGGAAACTGGTGTTCCCCGGTGTGTTACCGTTGGGGTGTTACCCGGAAAAATGTTACCCGCAGTCAAAAACAGTCGAAAATGGTGTTCCCCGATGTGTTACCGTTGAGGTGTTACCCGGAGAAGTGTTACCCGCTGTCAAAAACAGACGAAAATGGTGTTCCCCCTTGTGTTACCCCCGCTCCAATGTTGCTTTTCTGTGCCTGCAGTGAGTCATATCCTGGACAACATGTCCTGTGAGGGCTGCCGGCACTTGCGCGACGTGGAGGATGACCCGGGGACAGAGCAGGTGGCCAAGGGTCACAGTGTCGGAGTTCCACGAGCCGCCATACCCAAGGCGGATAGCGCACATGGCGCGGGCAGAAGTGAGGAGGACTTGTACTCTGGCCTGTTAGCCTTGGAGGCCGCCCACAGTGGCGCCGGCGGCCGCCGGCGAACCCCCAGCGACGTGAAGTCGCTGATGCTGAGGACGCACTATCTTGCGGAACTCCCACCCGAAGAGCTGGACCAGAGGATTACTCTAACGTGGCGTCACGTGGGGGTGATGTTGCACCTGCGCTCAACACACCCCGGGATTGGACCCCTCGAGCTCCCCGGGCAGTGGTGCCCAGTTACCGTACAGCATATGCAGGAAACTGGGGAGCGGTTGCGCAAATACAAAAGGAAGTACAACAAGCTACGTGGGGTGGTGCTGGAGTGTCCCACTGTCAGTGGGACCAGCAGCTCAGATTCTGAGGAGTCCCTCCAAGCAAAGGAGAGGCGCAAGCATAGGAACAAGATGAGGAGGGCAAGGCGGCAGGCACACCAAGCGGCGCAAAAGAAGCAGTGGGAGCAGCAGCAGCAAGATTTGCTCAGGCAGATTGCCCAGTTGCAAGCACAGGCAGCACAGCCAGCAGCACGGCCCGTCCAGCCACCTGCACCAGTTGTGCCAATTCGGCCACCAGCCCAGATGAGCAACGAGCCAGAAGCACACCCTGTCCAGCCACCTGCACCAGTTCAGGCAGAAGCACAAGCTCAGCAAGCTCAGCCACCCCAGATCAGCGACCAGGTCGAAGCACAAGAGCAGGGACGGGCAATGCGTGCAGCCGCAAACGGAGGAGAGCCAGGCGTCTGGCCAGCTCTGGAACGACCCCAAGGTGTGTTTCTGCGCCGGTTACACGCGGGGTAACACGAAAAACAGTCCTTGTGCACTCTGGGTAACAGATTCCTGGGGAACGCGCCCGCGGTTACACACCGGGTAACACGAAAAACAGTCCTCCTGCACTCTGGGTAACAGATTCCTGGGGAACGCGCCCGCGGTTACACACTGGGTAACACGAAAAATAGTCCTTGTGCACTCTGGGTAACAAAATTCTGTTGTGTTCTGCAGAATTTGAACCCCCCGCTGACTGCGCAGCACCTGTTGATCACTCCGCCGAAGGAGCAAGTGGATGAAGCAAGCAGCGCCAAGGACGACGCCCAGCGGCAGCCTCCGCCTTTCAGTGCAGATTCTGGGGCCCCTGCTGGTCCTTGCGGCGTCGACACCGAAGAACCCGAATGAGTGGTGATGGCGGCGACGGCGCTGTTGGGCCATGTCATTCTGTTTTTTTTTGTGATGCGCATTATTATTTGTTATTAGTATAAATGCCACCCGTTTGTCAGGGTTTGTTAGGGTATTGCCACGGAAACACACCACAAAACACCTGTTTCACTCTGGGTAACAGGTTCCTGGGGAACACGCCCGCGGTTACACACCGGGTAACACGACAGGTCGTCCAGGTAACAGGATCCTGGGGAACACGCCCGAGGTTACGCACTGGGTAACCCTGTTGCTTTACTTTGTTGCATCGTGGTGCTCGCCGTGCGTGGGGGGGGGGGCAATTTTTTTGTTTTGTTTTTGCAGAAATGCCCATCCGCCCTCGGGTCCGTCCAGCATTACGTCCTATGGTGTTCGTCCGTCGCCGTATACCCCCCAAGTTCGTCCAAGGAGCCCTGAGCGCCGACACCATGGGAGGACGTCCGCGGAAAACCTATGGTAGTGTACATGAGGCACTAGACGACGTCTTCAAGCCCATCTTGGTGACCCTATCGGATCACCTAACAAAGAACGGCTGCAGTGAGTCAATTCCCTTGTTGCCTAAGTACATCCTCTTTAGGGTAATGCTAGGGATGTGGCGACCACGCAGGGTGGATGACGTGTGGCACCCCACGTCATTGTGTCACCACAAGGGACTTGCCTCCCTTCTTAGCCGCCAAGAGTACTATAGTATCCACAGGCACTCCGACTGCAGTAGTGCAGACCTTTTGGAGGCTATTAATGCCCATTGGTCCCAGCTGTGGGTGTGGGGATGGGCAGCTGCAGGGGATGAGTCCATAGTACCCCATAAGGGGAAACGGGCCGGTCCCATGCGGATGTTCATTCCCCGGAAACCCCACAGCACCGGGATCAAACTTTTTGTCCTGTCGGACTCAGTCCACCCGTTTGTAACGGACATTTTCCTTTACGCAGGGAAGAGAGTCCGCATTTTTCAGGGTCGCGAAAATGTGGCCGGCCCTCGAACGGCACGGGAAATGGTCCACAGGTGGGTGGACCTACTTCCATCACGAATGGCGCTGGTGTGTGACAGTTACTTTGGCAGCCATGCTGTTGCACACCAGTTGGCCCGGAGGCAACACCCTTTTCTTTTCCTAACCAGGCGGGACCAAGAAGGGGTTGCGGCTGCCGGTGATTCCCTTTTGCCAGGGCAAGTGGCCGAGACCTATGTCCGCAAAGGGGGTTATAGTTTACATGTTTTCAAAAACCCCAAGGTGGGCAGCAAAACCCCTCGGGTGGTGCCCTTTGTGTCCAACTGTCAATACGATGGGATGAGGGTACCACACCGGGGGGGTTACTCGCTGCCCCCTATTGTTGCTCCCTACCAGCAGCTTGCCAATGGGGTTGACAGCGCCAACCAGCTGGCACTGGAGCACCGGGAAACCGGCCGCTTCAAGTGCTGGTCCAAAGCGCTGAAGGCATTCCTGTATAGGTATGCCATTGTAAATACCTTCACCATTGCTAGGTGCCAAGGCCTGATTTCCCAGAAGAAGTCCCTTTCGGACTTCCAATGGGACATCCTTGAGGCCTACGTGCAAAAAGGCAACGAAGTGCACGCACCTGTGCTGGTAAACAGCAGGGGAACCTGCGTCACTTGCGGCGGTCGCACTTGGTTCAAGTGCGCCGCCTGTGGCGTGTCTGTCCATAGTTATCATGCGTGTTTCGCACCTTTGCACAGTCAGCTGAAGAAGTAATGTGTTTCTTGTGGTCCAGTGTTGTGCACAAGGGCCTGGGCAGGCAGAGGGACCTCAAAATAGCCAAGGTAACACAGTAGGGAACAAACAAGGGCTCTGAAGGGTGTCTACAAGAGGAAAAGAACAGGGGTAACACCCTAGGGAACCTGGGGAGCCTAAAATCAGCATCATGGGGAACAACACTGGGGAACACCAATGTGTTACCGGTAACACCCGCGGTAACACAAAATGGCACTGGGGGAACAAATAATACCCCTGGGGAACACTACACTCCGATGTGTTCCCCAAGGCACCAATTAGGCAAAAAACGAAAAATCCTCAATTTTCCCATGGGTATTTAGGGGGTAAAATAGGTTTCCCAGACCCCATGGATTCCCCAGTACTAACCTGAGATAAAGATCCTTTATCTACCGGGGGAACGGGGTCATTTTTGGGGTAACCGGTCACTTTTTTGAAGTAGGGGTATATAGAGGTTTTTTGAGGTGGCGGACTTGGGTAACATAGTGGTTTGCATTGGTTAGTTTACTAGTAATTTACATTAGCACATTTGTCACTTTTCATGCCCTGTGTTACCCCCACTTGTTACCCAGCTTCGTGCCCTTGCCGTGCAGCCCAGGGCCTTGCGCGGTAACACATACATCGGGTAACACCCCCACGATTACACACCGGGGAACACATCACAAAACTCCAGTTGCTAGATACTTCCACTTGTGGCTTATGAAGCAAATGTTTTCAAGAAAAACGCAGGCGCACGAGTTTGGCGCCTGCTCCGCGTACGCCCACTGCGTGCTTGTGAATTTTTTCGTCTTGTTTTGATGTTGCAAACCCCCCTTGGACTCCATTCACCACTTATTAGTGACATTCTTAGATAACTGGTGCCCGGGGAACAGATGTTCTGGGGAACACATCAACGGTAACACACGCGGTAACACCACCTCTTCACATGTTTTTGCACAAGGGTGTTGTATGGCCACACTATGCCTGTTCCACCCGTCCCCAAGAAGTTCGCCACCTCTGTGAAGAGTGGGTCGTACCTCTCCAGCGTTCGATGGGGAGACATAGCCCATAAAGGGGCCGCCGCGGTCCTTCAGGTTGTTATTGCCTTGTATGGTGTTGTGTGTGGTTCGAGGTAACACTGCAGCGCTACCGGTTACACTCCTGGTAACACATTGCATGAATGGTGCATTCGAGGGAACATCGTGGGGCTACCGGTTACACCTTAGGTAACGTGTGGCATTCATGTCCCCCTGCCACAGATGAAGAAAAAGAAAGGATCCACCTACATCTGTGGGTGGGTTTCGAAGGGGAACGCCTCCTCCCTCACAATGCCGCAGCCGCTGGGCTATGAGGTCGACATTGGGGAATGCATGGACATTGCCACCATGGGGTCCACCACCATCAAGGCTGACCAAGTAGCCAACCAATGGGGTTATTACACAGGTGGCGAGGGCAGTAGCAGCAGCAGCAGCAAAGGCAAAAAGCAGGCAGCCGCAGCCCCCACGTCCCAGCAGCAACAGCTCATCCAGCAGCAACAGCCCAAGAGATAGCAGCCGACCCCAGCCGGGAAACAAACCCGCCACTACACACCCCAGATAGCAGCAGCAGCAGCTTCAGCAGCAAGGCAGAGGGGAGAGGGCATGGATGTTGACGAATGCACAGACGAGGACGAGAACTTTGAGGATGATCCGGCCGAAGCAATGGATGAGGACTACCCAGCACCGCGCACAAAAGGAGGGGATGAGGACCCTGCAGATGCTGACGACGATGATGCTGACGACAACCCGGGGCCCAAGCCCAAGGCCAGAACAAAGGTAACCAAGGAGGGACACAAAGGCAAAGCCAAACACCCCAGTTTCCTGATTGAGGGCCCCGCGTCAGGCTGTAGCACCAGCATCAGCGCCCGACCCACGCGCAAAGAAAAGACCCTGGCTTCAGCTAGCTTTCAGGGGCCCTAGGACAGGGCTAGGGAGACCATCCGGGAGCAGTTGGGCTGCAGTGTGCAGCAGCTGGCCCACCACTACAAAAGCTGCCTGGATATTGGAGGATGTGGTGTTGTCGACACAACAGGTGAGCAGTTGGAGGGCGAGCCTGCACGACTCCTCAGTGCCAAGCTACGGGAGAAGTTTGCCTTCTGCATCCAAGGCAGGTATTATCTGTGATTCCCAAACCTCCATAGCCACTCTCCCACACCAACAGACTAGTGTACCTCACCCTGCACCCCCTATCTCTTCAGACTTGGTGTGGCGATACCCGTGATGCTGCACAAGATTGGGGCACGTGGTGCCCATACCAGGGCCCAAGACACTTGTCTACGCCGTCCTTAAGAGAAGTATTATGCAGAATTTGGGGTGCACATGGACACTGAAGACATGCGAACTGAAGCATGTATGTCTGTTACCCCGTGCGTTACCGTTGGACTGTTACCCGAAAATGCGTTACCTGAAGTCAAAAATAGAGGAAACTGGTGTTCCCCGGTGTGTTACCGTTGGGGTGTTACCCGGAAAAGTGTTACCCGCAGTCAAAAACAGTCGAAAATGGTGTTCCCCGGTGTGTTACCGTTGAGGTGTTACCCGGAGAAGTGTTACCCGCAGTCAAAAACAGACGAAAATGGTGTTCCCCCTTGTGTTACCCCCGCTCCAATGTTGCTTTTCTCTGCCTGCAGTGAGTCATATCCTGGACAGCATGGCCTGTGAGGGCTGCCGGCAGTTGCGCGACGTGGAGGATGACCCGGGGACAGAGCAGGTGGCCAAGGGTCACAGTGTCGGAGTTCCACGAGCCGCCATACCCAAGGCGGATAGCGCACATGGCGCGGGCAGAAGTGAGGAGGACTTGTACTCTGGCCTGTCAGCCTTGGAGGCCGCCCACAGTGGCGCCGGCGGCCGCCGGCGAACCCCCAGCGACGTGAAGTCGCTGATGCTGAGGACGCAGGATCTTGCGGAACTCCCACCCGAAGAGGTGGACCAGAGGATTACCCTCACGTGGCGTCACGTGGGGGTGATGTTGCACCTGCGCTCAACACACCCCGGGATTGGACCCCTGGAGCTCCCCGGGCAGTGGCGCCCAGCTACCGTACAGCATCTGCAGGAAACTGGGGAGCGGTTGCACAAATACAAAAGGAAGTACAACAAGCTACGTGGGGTGGTGCCGGAGTGTCCCACTGTCAGTGGGACCAGCAGCTCAAATTCTGAGGAGTCCCTCCAAGCAAAGGAGAGGCGCAAGCAGAGGAACAAGATGAGGAGGGCAAGGCGGCAGGCACACCAGGCGGCGGAAAAGAAGCAGTGGGAGCAGCATCAGCAAGATTTGCTCAGGCAGATTGCCCAGTTGCAAGCACAGGCAGCACAGCCAGCAGCACAGCCCGTCCAGCCACCTGCACCAGTTGTGCCAATTCGGCCACCAGCCCAGATCAGCAACGAGCCAGAAGCACACCCTGTCCAGCCACCTGCACCAGTTCAAGCAGAAGCACAAGCTCAGCAAGCTCAGCCACCCCAGATCAGCGACCAGCCCGAAGCACAAGAGCAGGGACGGGCTATGCAGCCGCAAACGGAGGAGAGCCAGGCGTCTGGCCAGCTCTGGAACGACCCCAAGGTGTGTTTCTGCGCCGGTTACACGCGGGGTAACACGAAAAACAGTCCTTGTGCACTCTGGGTAACAGATTCCTGGGGAACGCGCCCGCGCTTACACGGCGGGTAACACGAAAAACAGCCCTCCTGCACTCTGGGTAACAGATTCCTGGGGAACGCGCCCGCGGTTACACACTGGGTAACACGAAAAATAGTCCTTGTGCACTCTGGGTAACAAAATTCTGTTGTGTTCTGCAGAACTTGAGCCCCCTGCTGACTGCGCAGCACCTGTTGATCACTCCGCCGAAGGAGCAAGTGGATGAAGCAAGGAGCGCCAAGGACGACGCCCAGCGGCAGCCTCCGCCTTTCAGTGCAGATTCTGGGGCCCCTGCTGGTCCTTGCGGCGTGGACACCGACGAACCCGAATGAGTGGTGATGGCGGTGACGGCGCTGTTGGGCCATGTCATTCTGTTTTTTTTTGTGATGCGCATTATTATTTATTATTAGTATAAATGCCACCCGTTTGTCAGGGTTTGTTAGGGTATTGCCACGGAAACACACCACAAAACACCTGTTTCACTCTGGGTAACAGGTTCCTGGGGAACACGCCCGCGGTTACACACCGGGTAACACGACAGGCAGTCCAGGTAACAGAATCCTGGGGAACACGCCCGAGGTTACGCACTGGGTAACCCTGTTGCTTTACTTTGTTGCATCGTGGTGCTCGCCGTGCGTGGGGGGGGGGGCAATTTTTTTGTTTTGTTTTTGCGGAAATGCCCATCCGCCCTCGGGTCCGTCCAGCATTACGTCCTATGGTGTTCGTCCGTCGCCGTATACCCCCCAAGTTCGTCCAAGGAGCCCTGAGCGCCGACACCATGGGAGGACGTCCGCGGAAAACCTATGGTAGTGTACATGAGGCACTAGACGACGTCTTCAAGCCCATCTTGGTGACCCTATCGGATCACCTAACAAAGAACGGCTGCAGTGAGTTAATTCCCTTGTTGCCTAAGTACATCCTCTTTAGGGTAATGCTAGGGATGTGGCGACCACGCAGGGTGGATGACGTGTGGCACCCCACGTCATTGTGTCACCACAAGGGACTTGCCTCCCTTCTTAGCCGCCAAGAGTACTATAGTATCCACAGGCACACCAACTGCAGTAGTGCAGACCTTTTGGAGGCTATTAATGCCCATTGGTCCCAGCCGTGGGTGTGGGGATGGGCAGCTGCAGGGGATGAGTCCATAGTACCCCATAAGGGGAAACGGGCCGGTCCCATGCGGATGTTCATTCCCCGGAAACCCCACAGCACCGGGATCAAACTTTTTGTCCTGTCGGACTCAGTCCACCCGTTTGTAACGGACATTTTCCTTTACGCAGGGAAGAGAGTCCGCATTTTTCAGGGTCGCGAAAATGTGGCCGGCCCTCGAACGGCACGGGAAATGGTCCACAGGTGGGTGGACCTACTTCCATCACGAATGGCGCTGGTGTGTGACAGTTACTTTGGCAGCCATGCTGTTGCACACCAGTTGGCCCGGAGGCAACACCCTTTTCTTTTCCTAACCAGGCGGGACCAAGAAGGGGTTGCGGCTGCCGGTGATTCCCTTTTGCCAGGGCAAGTGGCCGAGACCTATGTCCGCAAAGGGGGTTATAGTTTACATGTTTTCAAAAACCCCAAGGTGGGCAGCAAAACCCCTCGGGTGGTGCCCTTTGTGTCCAACTGTCAATACGATGGGATGAGGGTACCACACCGGGGGGGTTACTCGCTGCCCCCTATTGTTGCTGCCTACCGGCAGCTTGCCAATGGGGTTGACAGCGCCAACCAGCTGGCACTGGAGCACCGGGAAACCGGCCGCTTCAAGTGCTGGTCCAAAGCGCTGAAGGCATTCTTGTATAGGTATGCCATTGTAAATACCTTCACCATTGCTAGGTGCCAAGGCCTGATTTCCCAGAAGAAGTCCCTTTCGGACTTCCAATGGGACATCCTTGAGGCCTACGTGCAAAAAGGCAACGAAGTGCACGCACCTGTGCTGGTAAACAGCAGGGGAACCTGCGTCACTTGCGGCGGTCGCACTTGGTTCAAGTGCGCCGCCTGTGGCGTGTCTGTCCATAGTTATCATGCGTGTTTCGCACCTTTGCACAGTCAGCTGAAGAAGTAATGTGTTTCTTGTGGTCCAGTGTTGTGCACAAGGGCCTGGGCAGGCAGAGGGACCTCAAAATAGCCAAGGTAACACAGTAGGGAACAAACAAGGGCTCTGAAGGGTGTCTACAAGAGGAAAAGAACAGGGGTAACACCCTAGGGAACCTGGGGAGCCTAAAATCAGCATCATGGGGAACAACACTGGGGAACACCAATGTGTTACCGGTAACACCCGCGGTAACACAAAATGGCACTGGGGAACAAATAATACCCCTGGGGAACACTACACTCCGACGTGTTCCCCAAGGCACCAATTAGGCAAAAAACAAAAAATCCTCAATTTCTCCATGGGTATTTAGGGGGAAAAATAGGTTTCCCAGACCCCATGGATTCCCCAGTACTAACCTGAGATAAAGGAATATGCCGGCCCCCCGTACAGGGCACTCCGGGTCTCGAACGAGCGCTCCCCAGCCCACAGGAGTAGCGCACTACGGTTGTACTAGGACGATGGTTACCCACTTTATACCTCCGTTGCTGGAACAACCTTAAACATCGCAATCCAAAACGAGCTGAAGGTGAGCCCATACAATGCAATGAAACATGGCGCCGCAAGGCGCCAGAAGGATACAAGCTGGCCCGCAGGATCATCGGTGCCAAGCCATTCCAGGTGCCAAAGGCAGACAATGGGATCTAGAATGGCGCCGCGAGGCACCGGAAATCTGTATCCCACTCCCTACCCAGAAGAGATGGAAATACAACTAGTTGCAGAACGCAGGGACTCTGTGTCGCTGTCAGAACAGGAATTCATAGAAAAATCATCCGCAAAAGGGGTGTCAACCATGTAGACCGGGATGGAGCTGCGCTCCGGGGTACACGTTGCATCGTGTGGAGAAGTTGGACCATCATTTGCACACAACATCTCTTGCTCACTGCACTCCCCTGAGCCATCAACCTTTTGCAAGGACAGCTCAGCATCCTCATTGCGCACAACGGAATGCATTGGACTGTCAACCAATGCGTCAAATTGCAGTTGCCTGCAAACACAAGAATCACCCCGGGAGGCAAAATGGAAACTCCTCCGGACAACATTTGCCGGGGATTCGCTTGTAAAGGGAAATCCAGGAGATGTGACAGGCAGTGGGGTACCATCCAGATCAACAGCACGCACCACACACTCCCCAAGAGAAGAATCAGGAAATGGGCACAGGCTGTTCTTTTGTCGCCCTTGCTCTGCCAGGGTGTTGGCCTTTTCATTACCACAAATTCCTACATGCGACGGTACATTCAGCCACTTCAAATCAACTCGTACACATTCAATCAGTGCCAGGACTTTGGACCACAACCCCGAACCAGCCACCAGGCCAGAGGCCCCACGCCACCCATGGCGCCGCCATTTTTGCGCACCACCCAGGGCCCCTTTGAACACAAACTCTGAGGTAGTAACAATCAGGCTTTTGTCGTGGTTCAGTATAGGGATGATATCAGTGAGCACAAAGTACACTGCATACAGCTCTGCACCATTATTAGTTAGCCTGCACTCCGGAGGCACACGGTATGCATATGTGAGGGGCCGTTCCGTGTGCACGTATATGCCAAAGCCTCCTACCCAACCAATCACATCATGGTGTTTTGAAGAGCCATCAATATAGATAGCGACATAGCCCTGCTGCAGGAACCAATTAATTCACGGGGGCTGTTGCTGTAGACGCTCCTCCTTATTGCCCTGATGCTTTTGCGCCTTGACCTGAGATTTAGTCAAGGGGGGCTGAAGCGAGATCAAAACCCTAGGGTGCTTGAGGGTGCCGCCAT
Organism: Eutreptiella sp. 'Long Island Sound 2002'; assembly: GCA_964036045.1. Lineage (NCBI taxonomy): Eukaryota > Euglenozoa > Euglenophyceae > Eutreptiales > Eutreptiaceae > Eutreptiella > Eutreptiella sp. 'Long Island Sound 2002'. The sequence continues at coordinate 65,770,813 of OZ038378.1, forward strand.
CATCCGAGGATTCCAGGGCGTGCAAAAATTCAATAATGTGACTGCCAAACGAATCTTCATGCATGGATGATACCAAGCATGTGCCGCCAGTAACCGATGAAGTAAGACCACATGGCATGTGGTAGGACACCGCCACGCCTCACTCGCAACGGGCAAATATTATGTGCTTTGGCGACACTGCCGCCACATGTACATAGTGGCATCTTGACTTCGTTCCCTGGAGCGTATAGGAGTAAGAAGCGGAATGGTGCACTTCAAGATTCTCCGGGCCTTGGTAGAGGTTTCAAGCGGGTTTGTTAATCTCAGCCATCGGACCCCGGATTTCGCGAGGGAGATCCTACGTGAACTTGCTGTGCCGTTTCGAGCTGTGCAAGGTTCATTATCTAAGGCAGCTGCTTTTTTGCCGGTGCATCAGATTCCGCTACGGGGAGAGCTGCACGGAAAGCAGAACTGGCATACACCAAGCTGAGTTGTTTTAGGAATAACGCCGGCCTTGGCACCTTCTACTTGAATGAACCGAGGTACATCGTGCAATAGTTTGTGGTGCATGATTCTGCTGTGGTGTGAGGCAGTATGGAGTTACATGGTGGGCTTGCCCTTGTGCGTGCAGTGAACACCGCAACACTTTCTTGCAATTAAAAAGTAGACACAAAGAAACCACCAAAATGAGTCAATTTAAGCAAGAAAAAAACACTTCTTTGGAGAAAACCAAGGATGCTTGTCCGCCTATCACCGCCCCTGTGACAGGCGTTTTTCTCTTCCTTGCCACTTCCCAAACGGCTCAAGGCACAATGGGAACCCATCAAGTGGGAGATCCAGTTACACTAACACCTATTCCAACAAGGAAACCATGGGGGACCGGCCAGGAGCTGGCTTTTGGCTTTTGTCCTGTTTGGCAGGTATAGGGACAATGTGTATGTATTGTTTTCTGGCGTCCCAGCAGTGCACAGGGGTTGGGTGGAATACGGCGTGGCGCTTTTTCTGCGCACATTGTACGGAATCCCACTGAAGTGGGAGATACACCCTGATGACGGGGTCAACGGGGGAGAGGCGTGGGTGAGTGTGCAGCCCCACAGGGTGTCCACATTACGCAAGGGGGTCTGTCGCTCGGTGGCTGAGCTGTGTGACCCCCCGCTGTCTGCTGAATGGACCAGTTGGGTCCACCCATCCTCCCCCAACTCTAAGCTTATATGGCAGTCCTTCCTGCCGGCGGCCATGGCGAAGTGTGTGTGGTTTGCCTGGAATAGGGAGGATGTTCGGGTTAATTTCCGCTCTTTGGTTTGGGGCCTAACGGTGTGCCAGATTCCAGGGGTGTGGTGGAAGGCGCGGCTCAGGAGGTTCTGGGATTTCTGGTCGCTGGGCCGTTTCTTTAGTATTGATGAGGTATTGGGGGTGCTCACCGCCTGCGACCGCTTGCGACCACTTGCGACCGCCTGCGACCGTGGAGATAATTTTTGTACACTTCGCGGCTGATGGCATAACACATACCTCACGCCACCCGTAGTCCCTCCTTGCCTGCAAGTTGTCAACAAGTGAGAGTGCAATGTGCAGTGTGTGAAGTCAGTGACGGAATGACATGTCTCAATTGTCCCTTGCGCTAAACAGTAGCATCGGCAATGGCTCGTTGGCTCCTTGTAAGCACAAGTGGTTGGAGGCATGGAACCTTGGCCTTTCGTCGCTTGGCACGCTCAACACGCACATTGTTAACTTCCACTGGATATGAGTTATAGTCACCAGTCACTGAGCCTGTGCAACTGTTACCTTCGGGGACAAAAACGGGGTTTTCGGTTAAAATAAAAGTGTTGTAAAAGCTACTTTCATAGCAAAGAGCACAAGAAAATATGTCAGCAGAGGGGTCACAACCCATAGTATTACACTTGGTGTGGAGCCCTCAAAAGGGGGTTTCCAGCAAAAAAGGGCATCTCAAGCGCCTGCGACTGCCTGCGACTGCTTGCGACCGCCTGCGACCGTGAGCTCCCCTATTCGCCTGGCAAGCCCAGGCGAGGCAAGTCAGAAGCGAACAAGGCAGTGGCTCCGAGGAGGCTCCGTGAACGGTTGTCGTGGTCGGCGAAGATGTGCGATGGGGTGGGTGGGGCAGGGGACATTTTTTCCGACCTGACCTATATTGTCTGTGACTTGCCTGACGGTGTACCACAGGTGCCAGCATGTTCCCAGGTGATACCTACAGTGCACGGCGTACATGATTGTTTGTGATATAAATGTTTAAAAGCGTGGTGGACACGAAAGGTGAGGGTCGAGAGGGAGAGTGGGGTGCAGGGGCAACCAGAAAACTGAGTGGGAGTTATGAGCTTCTGGACATTGGCCTGCACCCTTTCCTGTCTCAGCCTATGGTCCAGTGAGCAGTGTTTGCCTTTGTCTCGCTTTTTGCTTGCTCGGATCCCGCTTGCTCAGCAGGCACTACCAAAATCTATATTGCACTTTCACTTTGATGCATTTGTGAAAATGGCAAGGTCACCACCCAACCTCCAACTAGAGGGATGTGTCTAGATCTGCCGCCCTCATTGGTTGCTGAAAACAGTAGATTATTTCATTGATTTGCCCTTTTGCTTGTGTACTATTTGTGGCACGGAGGGGTGTTTACACAGGCCTTGTCCTTAGGGGGCATTTTGGTGGGGGTTAAAATCGAACCCATTCATAGACCTGCCGTAACAGTAGGGGGGCGCTACGTGTGCGTGAGTCGCGCCCGCGGCAAATCATCCCCCTTGGACGCTTTTTGGTGCATGCTGCTCGACATGCCGGCACTCGCGGACAAAGTGCCGCTGGAGAGTGGCATGGCGGTCGTGCACTGCGGTTATGATTTTAGGAGGACCCAGCCACCGTGCCCACCACCTGTTGCCTTGGCATGTTCCTTCGACTGCAGGGGGGTCTCTCTGGTCAGTTCCAACTTTATGACATCCCCCTCCCCCCACGTGGTGTGGAGGGCTGGGCCTTGAGCCGATGTCAGCGCAATATTAGCCTTCAATCACGGCCTGTATAAATTTCCGAATGCAGGCCTTGCTGGACCTTGAGCTCTAGGGATCAGTGGAGCGCTGCCTTTCTGGCGACTCACAGGATTACTGCACAAATGTGAAAGAAAAGGGCAAGACCTAGAACTACAACGAGGTAGGAATTTAGAAAATGACTGTCTTGGGAACAGTTACGGCACGGGTAAACAGAGATACATGCAGTACAGATAGAGGAGGTAGAGGAGGCCGTGATAGTGCCAGCATTTTGCAGCTATGAATGAACATGTAAGTCACGAAGAACACATGAACTGATTGGCTATAAACCCACTTTGAGGGGCTGCGGGGAGCGTTGAAAACCTAATGTGTGACCAATTCATGTTTATGGGTTGTATCCACCCTCCATTTGTCACTCCCCTATGTGTTTCTTTGCCCAAAATGGTCCCAGTTTGGGGAGGCAACTCTCGACTTGGGGCTTGCGCCCCGGGGCTCCATTGGTGAGTTTTTTGCTCAAAACTTGGATTTGGCAAGCGCACCACAGAGGCTCTAGGATGGCCCGAGTAGAGTGAGTAGAGTAGAGCCCAAAGTTTTGGAACAGAGTAATGGCATAAAGAGAAAGGAGATGTGTTGCTTCCAATTATTTTCTTTACATCCACCACAAAGTGTGGTGGTGTGCTTGTGACGACACACTGCATCAGCACCATCCCCACCATCATCTTGCATGTTCGGAGTTGTCCAAACATGAGAAGGGGGGGGGGGTTCCCTTGGTCCATAAGGGGGCTTGCTTCTAGGTACGAGACTATGAAATGCACTCTGAAAAATGCAACTGTCCTGTACCACCCATGCACATCATTGTATGAGTGTTGCTAGGCTATTCAAGTGTTATTCTTTCTAACAACACTTGCACACTGACATGCAGTTGGCCCCTGCAAGCTCCATTATGGCCACAATCTCAACAGAAAAGAAATCGCCTTGCGCACACAAATGCAACATGCTTGTTGAACTCGAGTGATTTGGCGAATTGTTCATGGCTGAGTGGCGAATGGAGCGTTGCTTGGGCTTGTTTCAACGTCTCATTGTGCACAGACATGGATAGGTCTCTAAATGATGGGTTGGTTTTGATTGGCTGCTTGGGGGGGGGGGGGGCGTGACATGCAAGAGGGGGGATGGCAGGGGGGATGGGACCTTCTTCTGCAAGTATTGAGGTCCTACTTCTCTGTCTTGACCAGAAGGCATTGGTGTCAATCTTGGGCATAGATAGGCCAATCAATCTGAATCTCAGCACCTCAACACACCAATGCACCATTATTGCCACCCTGTGTGGTGTGGTGCAGCCAACGAATATTGTTTCAATGGGAGCATATAATCTGGGCTTCTCCTGGCCAATCGATCCTGGCCAATTCTTTTGGCCAATGTGCGCATGTTCTCCCGTCTACTGCATGTTGTGGGGTGATTGCAGAATACATATGCTGCAATAGCCTGTTCAAGCATTGCTCCAGTGTGCGAAATATTGCACTGCTCGCCTTTGTCTGCGCAAACAAAGGAGAGACATGTACGGTGGATGTGGTGGAAAGAACCCGAGGAACACAACTTGTGGATGCATTGTGGCCACTTTTTGTACCCCCGTCATAGCACTTCATCAACCCTCCCCCATTGCATTCCTTGTCTTCTCAGCGTGCCGCTTTCGCATGTGAATGGGTGTGTGTGCCGTGCCGTGCCTTCCACTCATATGGCCGGATACTTGCGATTTTTCGAGGAGTTGGTGGAGGAGAACAAGGATGCCCTGGTAGAGCTGCACCAAGCGGACCTGGTGGACGTGTTGGAATGGTTGCAAAAAAACACCCAGAAAGTATGGAAAATCATTGACAAGGTGGCTGCACAATTCCTGCGGTGGCTGTACAGCAACAAGACCCCAGACGATGTGAGTAGAAAGGTTATTGAGGTCGTCCGTAGGCTGCTGCCCTACCCCCCATTCAAGGCTGCCCTAGTCAACACTGGGGCGTTCTTGACAAAAGTCACTGGTATGCGGTCTACAGGCCGCATTGGCAACACACTGATGATGATGTATGTTGTAATCGGGGAGATGGAGTCCACTAGCGACGACGAGGACCAGGTGGCTTTCCCAGCCCCCCCCCCCCCCCACAAAATACACCTGATGCAATTTGAGCCCTTGTGTACATTTATGGTACCCTTTCTATAGAGTTTTCTTGCTCTGTGGTGCAATGTGTGAGGTTTTCTCTTGCGACAATGGAGGAACTGTGCAGGCTGCCATGGCAAGACGCCACATGAAACACCAACCAGACCAGCCCGCCGTTGGTGAGGGATTCAAAGGGCCTTTTGACTTCGGATGTGGTACCCAAATTCCAGATTTTAGCTTAAGGTCTACTGGAGTTCCACCATGTGTTGGGGGGGGGGGGAGTAGCATACCAGTTACAGTGTGTTTTTGGTACACATATTGTATGCGCGATTGGACCCTTGGTGCAGCGGCCAACCCCTCCAAGAAGTTGGCGATGTGAGTGAGACATCACACCAAGGTGTTCGCTGATGGAGAGGGATGATCTGGGTGGGCACAAGTTGCAGTAGGCCCAGAGCACCAATCACTGATTGTGAGCTACGTAAGATTTCCTTCTTGCTAACTGACTGTATGTGTTTGTTAGAGCTGAGCTTTAACCCAGTCTTTTTATGTAATGCTGGCTGCTGACTACATCCCCTGTGCTGCTTTCTGTTTTGCTGGTGACAAAGTGTGTGAAACGGCCATTGGCAATAGGTTCTGATCGCTTGGCATGTCGACCAAGCCCCCAACCCCACAGCCCCTGTTCTCTGTCCAACATGCCTTTTCCAATTTGACTGGGTGCGGGGGTGCCATTCCCGTGAACCCCATGGCGGGCAGCATGCCAAGTTGATGACAGACAACGCATGCAACTGTTTGGATTGTTTCACGTGGTGTTTTGGGTCAGCAACAATCTCTTATAGCCTCCTGCCTGCAACAATGTCGGTTCCTACAGAACTAGTACTAACACAGGCAGTAACAGGCAGTAACAGGCAGTAACGATGTCTCGCTTTGTTGCTTTTGTTGCGAGCAGATTGAAAGGAAACTCTTGCTTGTTTATTTGCTTGTTAGCTAGGTTTAAGAGGAGAAGTGCATGCAATTTGTAGTCCCGTTTACAAGCATTTTTGCTTGCTACCCCATAGCAGCGCATGCGATTTCATAGGCATTTTTACAATATGGGTGCCAGCCTACCAACAAGCACATGCACAAGGTTGGGGTGTTTAGTGTAGCAACCCCAACTTATTCCCATGATGTTTTACCCCCTATGTGCATGAGAAGCAATAAGAATTGGGCATCTCCAAACAAGGGTGTGCAGGGTGACAGCTTGTTCCAGCAGTCACCTCCAAATCGTGGGAGGCTTCGCAGCAATGGACGCTGGAAACCGAACCGGGTTAGTTCCCGGGGGGTTAGGGGAATCAGAGACATTATGAACAACATTCAACCTACTCTACACATGGTGTTGTATTTTAGACACAGTGAGCCGGATATTGCGAATTGGTGGCTAGACATGGACAACCTTTTGTTTGGGGGGTGTCTTTGGTTCATTGTTGTCGCAAAACACAAGTACCGTGGTGTCTTGTTGATGGAGGGTGGTGTCGGGTGATGGGGTTGACACGCGTGTGGTTGTGTGGTTGTTGCATTTTTTTGTTACAAAACATACAACATTTTGCACACATGCACTACTAACGATGGTTTGAGAGGGTGTGGGCTTTGGGTTTAGGGCTTGCACAATCAACAGTTGGGAGGATGATTGTCGAAGTTGTTGCCTTCGGGTTAGCAGCACCGTTGTCATCACTATTCCGTACTACTTGGGCTAATCCCTTGAACTGGAGTGACTGTGGGAAGGGGGGGGGGGGGCTGCGATGGATCGCACGCAACCTAGGTAGCCAAGGCAGCTTCTCTTTGAGGAGTCACGGAGCACTGTACAATAGTGTCCTATATGTGGGTCGGGGTCCGTGCGTTGGGATTGGGATTGGACTTTTTGCTCATAATCAGGATTGGTCTATTGTTTTGTCATCCCTACCCATTCGCATCGGCTACATTTGGGGAGCGGGTCATGCATTGTGTGCGGAGTGCATGTGCGGCGCGGAGGTTTAGCCATCCCGCCAAGTAGTGGTAGACCCATTGCCGGCTAGGCTAGAAGAGCTATAATTTCTCTTCGCTGTTAGGACAGGGGTAGGAAAAATCGACGATCCAACAATGAGACCCCAAGCGTGAGTGGTGGGTCCTCCCAAGGGGCCATCTTATGTATTTTTGCCTTGGGGGCGCCAGTTAGGGCAAGGCAGAGGATGTTTACACAGGTCTTGTACCCAAGGGTTTGCTCGCCATAGGGGGTGCTTGTCCTGCGGCACCTACAGCGTGCATTTTGGGTAATCAACCTAGAACAACGGCCATATAGTGGTACATACACACATGCGTTTTTTATGTAACATCTTGGGGGTGCAAAGTTACCGCGGAAATGGTAATTTACTTGCGGACCCAAAATGCCGTTTTGGCGAAGCAGTCTTTCAGGACTGTGCACGGAAAACAACTATGAAATACTCTTAACAAAATGGGTTTTATGGCGCCCGGACCACCTTTTTCTACCGCTACCAATAGAACATGGGTTGGGTCAGCCACCGTGTCTAACTGAGAGGGCATCAGTTTGGCATCCAACACGTGCGGAAGAAGCAGCGTGCACCAAAACACATGTAGGCATATATCATGTGACATGATATGATGCACAATATGCATAAATGGATCACATTTGACATTTCGGATGGGACATGAAACAATGATGCTACTAGGGGTCTTGTGCTTTGCTCTTATGGTGCTCTTTTGTGAGTACAATGTGTTTGTGGGTGGGAGAGTCACGAGTAGTTGCATTGGGGGGGGGGGGGTAGTTGATGAGAATGGTGGCATGGTTGGAAGGGGGAGAGTCCGTGTATACTGCAAGTACACGGCCGTATACTCCGAAGTATACGGCAAGAATACTTCTCCAATACCTCGAGTATACTGACAAATAGCTTAAAGGTGTAAATTGCCACACACAGGTTTGGGTGCATGGAACCGGCTTCATGGTTTTTTGACCATCTCCCCCCATTTTGAGGTTGCTGAACTCGTTTTTTCGTATCTCATGGGCACACAGAATGACTACGTACATGTGACAAAATGGATGTTTTGGGGAGGTATTCTTGGTATGCCAAGTTATGCTCACCATATTATCAGCATTTTTGAAATTTGACGTCTCGGAAACCTCCTTGAGCATAGAATCCCTCATATCATCGTTGGTCCAGTCTCGGGTGATGAGGGAATCTTTTGGCAGGGGTGGAGTTTTGGCCGGATCTCGGCGTTTAATGCCTTGAATCAACCGGAATATCCTCACTGATCCCGTGTACTCTATCCGATCCACTCTCCGCAGGAGGGATCAGTGACTTTCTCCACGACTTTTTGAGATACGGTGATCATCTTGTGAGCATGCGCTGGATCTGGGAGGCGGGGATGTCATGAGAAGGTAAACATTTGTGTCCAACCGCGCACTGCCTACATTCACGCCGGATTGAATTTTTCTCGTCTTCATCCCACTCAATCCCGCCGTGGCGGTCCTGCTCTATACCATAAATGTTGGTTGGTACTCTGAGGTTCCTCAAAGGCGGGGTAAGCCCAACGGCTCAGAGCATCTGCTACACTGTCGTGCCTACTAGGTAAGTGTGTGTTCACAAGGGGGTTTAGGGGGTGGTATTCTCCACATGGCTACCTATAGGCACATGGGCACATGTACGGTGGAACGGTGTTGCACTCCCCTTGGAACGGTGTTCCACTCCGCTTGGGAGCCCATCACAGACAGGAACTATGTGCTCTGAGGGGGGGGATGAAAAAGACGGAACCCATTTGGAGTCTTTCTATCTTTCCATCCTTCCAACTTGTAGTATATTGTACACCGGTTTGTGTGTTCCCATGGGTGGCACCACAATGGTGCCATTTTGTGTTTCTTAGCCTGTCATGCTATTTCCTAGTCTCGGTGTGTCCTTTCACTGATGGCAGTACAACTATTGCAGTACAACACATAGTAGTGAATACATGTGGTAGGAACATAAAACTATGGGCCATGCCCCGATTGTGCCTCGTGTTAATCGGGTATATGCCCCTTTAGTGGGGAACCATGTGGTGGTGCGATATGCACTGGGTGAGCATGTGGTGATGATAGCCGGAATGGAATAAATACCAACAATTTGAAGGTCCAATATGCATACCGCTCGACTACACGAGTCGGTGCCAGTTTTTCGGTTTCAATTCTTTGTTCGTTTCTTCGTCCAAACACAAATTTTTTTCTTTGTGCATCACATGTGACAGGTGCAAGATATCTTGGGCCCAAGTCCACCGTTCAGTTGCTTCAAAGTATCCCTCTACACGTTTCCTTCCATTCCACCTGCTATAGGCCTGCACTAGAATTCTCACCATGTTTCTAATGCCGGCAACAAAAATGTTCGCCATGTCCATCAAGCCACACAATGTGGTGTGTTGGTATGTTAGTAGCCCATGAATTCCTCCCTAGTGCCCAGTGCCTTGTTGATGCCATGGCCTTGATGTGCCATTCGTAACCTTCGTGCTCCATTTCTTTCGTGTGCTGGTACGTCGAGCTGCATCTAAAAAGCCGTGGGATGTCTCCAATTAGGAACATGGTACATACATATGTTTCCTTACTAGCGTACATGGAACGTGTTCATTGGTGCATGTGTGCCGTCTTCCACGTTCCCGTCTTGTTTGGTCACTCGCGGGACATATATTCATGCTCTTCGAGTTGTAATACAGTTCTACTACCAGCAGCAAAACATTTGGCAATGGATTGTGTCCCGAGACCGGTGTGTAGTGCATGCACGTCTCTAAGACTGACGTATCATACAACACAAGTATTCCTTTATGTGTTGGTGTAGTGCGATGGGGTAACTCTGCCCAAAGGTAGCTTTGTGTTGCTACCAACAGTAGAAGGTTCCACATGATAGGCAGGAAACCATTGTATGCGTGATCCACACAGGACTTATGTTGATGCCAAATACCAAACAACGGACAAACGGAACGGTACACATGGTGCAATGGAAGTGACTACATCCAAAAGCCATACAACATTTTCAGGTAGCTGCGGCGAATAGTGATGCCGCATAACATAGGTAATACTGGTGTGGAATAGCTGTTAGCCAACTGAAGCACACCGTACATGGAACCCGAAGGTTGTAGAGATAAGCACATCCCGAATGCCCAAGGGGAAACATGGATTAACCTCCACCTCCTTGTGGCAAACGTCCAAACGGGCACCACACTTGCTCAACACGTGCCTTGGCACACAACTTGCTTTGCCGAGGCCGTAAACGACACCCACGCCTCTTGTAGGTCACTAACATGCTGAGCCACATCACCATATAGGGGTTGGGTGTGTGGTGCCCCGCAAAATGTCTCCTTAAACTACCAGTAAGAATGAGTGCCATGGCAGTGGGGGACAGTGATATGTCAGGTCACGTGGCCGCATTTTTTGGAGTACCGGGCTTTGTTGAACTCAGCTACGCATGCAACAACTGTAGTGCCCCCGTGTGGCAACATCTGTAGAACCTCCTGCTCACCGATGTCTACACGTGTAGCCATAGGGGCTTAGCGGCCCGACAACCAACCAGAGGTGGCAAGCTGGGCACGAACCCTTTTGCAAACCCTTATAGTGTCCTCAGGCACACTACCACGGGACCACACTACCACACTTTGCACGTTGAACCGGGGCTGTAGTCCCTGCTGTGTAGAGAGTGATGGTGTCATCAGACTAACGTGTCCATAATTTTTTTTGTTGAGGTGTATATTTTGTGGATAGGGTACACTAAAGCTACCTACCCTTACCTTGAAGCGCCCATGGTGCGCCCGCAACGCGCTTGTGGTGCGCAGTGAGGGCTCCCTTCGGGGGGTTGTTTTGGAGGGGGTAAAATCCAACCTTTTTCGGTGAAACCCCTTGTAAAAGTAGTGCGTGGCGCTTGCGCCGCACATACACTGCCCTATTCGGAGTAGATTCATCCTAGACACGTTGTAGGGGAATGATGTGCTAGTGTTCCAAGTGTATGACGCAAATTGTATTGTGCACGGAGCTACGTTTTGTTGGGACACTGTATCCATCATGTGGTTAGGGAGCGCGAAAGCAAATGCCGTGGTTGTGCTGCCGACGGACGTTTTTGTGGACGTACAAGGGGAAAACCAAGGTAAATGGCACATTTGAGAGGAGTAACAATGTACCCTTCGTGAAGTTGTTCGTTTGAGTGAGCGCATGAATCTGACCTCGCTTTTTGGTGTTTTGCTCGCTACTTGGTGACACGGTGTCTGTTTGCCGTGCAGTCTTTCTGCCATTGTACGGACTGCCGATGCCTAGAAATGAAAAAGTTGACATCCCGGACACTTGCAAGCAAGATCTCCTTGAATGGAGCGGCAATGTATTGTGAATGAGCACGTTTTTTTGTCCTTGAGTTTCATGATTTGATCACAATGCGGTGTGGTTGTGTCCGTTTATTATGGTGTCTTCATGTGTATGTAGGCCCCGCAATGCTCTACATTTCTACGAAAATAAAACGACAAATGGATAAAATGGCACCTAGTAGCAAGGAAAACATGAAAACCACGAATCGCCCCTTCCAATGACGAGTTTACTAAGGGCATGAACAAGTCTCCACTGCCATCGTTATGTTGAGGAAAGATGTGTCTTAAGAATCGGAAAGAGAATGTTCTAGAGCGTCCTCTCTGGGCTCCAATGAATCTTGTACAAGCAACATTGGTAGCAATGTGTGTTCGTGATTGGCTTGAATTTTCCCTCGAGTCAAACGTCTTAGCATCATTTCCACCTTTGCTGACAATCGTTCTCCAATTTCTCCAAGCCACATGGCACGCAACTGCCACGATCATCCCGAAGGATCAAAAAAATCCATAGCAAATGCCCGACTCAGAACCGAAATAAAGTCCTGATGGAAATCCTGGCCGAACCTTTGGGGAAGCCTTCCAAAATCCTTGGGGATGGAAACATATCTACAGCGATTTTGGCGGCCAAGTGTCGGTAGTTGACCACTAGGGAACCGCACTAGTGGTATCTGCTCACAAAGTATGCCATCCACGACATCCCACGTGGCATTGAATATTCCGGTTGAGGAAGAAAAAAGAATTGGTTGAACGAGAAGGTTCTGTGTTTGCTTGAATTCATACGGGGCATTCGGTAGACTGCTCATTTTGTTGGAATTAAATTTCTCCCAGATGAACTTCAAGGTTTAGCTTATGTGCTGTCCGTCCCGTTGCAGACATCAAGATATGCAGTGGCACCTATTCTCATGACACCCTCATCACCCGGATAGCGAGACTTGTGGTGTCCTCTGGTAAAGTTCCCACTTGGGAGAAACAAACGCTTCACATTTTCAATCACGTTGTCTGTTCGATTTCCTCCGCTGTCAAGCACCTATGGGATGCAACGTTCTAGGGCGTGGTGCGGGACCCCCCCAATTGTGGGTGTTGTGAATATGGTTGGAACCCGGAATTTCACATGTTACATGGGTGCACTATGATGCAACAATGTGCCTTGCATGTATCGTTTGCTCGATATTGCCCGTTTTGCACTTTTTGCGATTTGATCTTTGTGTGCTCTAACTAGTTAGAACGGGGTTAGAACGGGGTTAGAGCACTAGTTATCGCGTGGGTTATCGCGCGATAACCTAGTTATCGCCGGGGTTATCGCGGGGGTTATGGCGATAACTAGTTATCGCGCGAGTTATCGCGTAGGTTATCGCGCTTCATTTTATGTTTCCCCTTTTTGCTTTAGCTCTCATATTCTTTGTAATGGCCCTTGCTGCTGCCCACGCTTGGTGCGAGCACCATCAAAAGCTCCTTGGGGTCCGTCGCCTTGGCGGTCCCGAGGGGTTTACCATGGGTGACGCAAACGTGAGGCGCCCTGTGGCGACTCGCTTTGAACATGGTGTGGACTTTGGACTCCTTGTCCATAAGCCCCCCTTCATGGGCGACAAGAGAGACCCCCTTCGAGTTGCTAGAGGTAAATCCAGGGGTTGCTGGATTCTTGATCCAGCTGCATCCCGAGGATGTGGATGCGGTGTTGGAGTCCGTCACCGCCCATGCCGAGAAGGGTGCGGGGACGAAGTCGACCCTTTATGTGGGTCAGGAGGAAGCAGAGGAAGTGGAGGAGGAAGTGGAGGAGGTGCAGGAGGTGGGGGCCGGGAAGGGGAAGGAGAAGCCCCACAACCCCCTCATAATTAGTGTGCAGAAGGCAAGGACACGACCTGCTTAGGGGAAGGGGAAGTGGGATGGTTGGTTCCCCCAACCCGTCACCCACAACACCCGCCGGGTCTGCACTGACGACCCCGAAAACAAGCTCCCCATGCACTCCCTTTGCCCCACAAGGGAGTGGGAGGGTGAGTGGTATGGGGTCACCACTCCCAACATTATTTCGGGGCAGGGGGTGATTCTTTTTCCTTTTGGGACAACACCCCCCCTTATTGGGGAGGCGGAGGAGGTGGTTGCCGTCAAGCCCATTGGGGGCCTTTAATAGGGACCCCAATGACCTTGTGCTCACTGTGGGGGTAAGGCTGGTGGTCAACCACCTCCTGGAGCACGATTTTTTGAGTGATGTGCAGCTGCAAAGTCTTTTGGATGGTCTGGATAGGGTGCCTCTCTCAGAGAAGGCACCCATTTTCAATGAGAACCCCCATTGTCGGCAGGCCCCAAGATTCTGGGACCCGCCGCACATTGTATGGCAACTATGGGGGTGCCAACCACCGCAAGCACAACCCCCACAAGCTCCATGATCTGCCAGTCCTCAAAAGGGTGGCAGATCGTGTGCTGGAGACGGCGAAGAAGATTGTGGTGGGGGGTGTCGGATGGAGCTGCACCATCCTTGACATGGTCGAAATTTCGAGCTATGACCACACCCCCCAGCACCTCCATCGCGACGCCCCCCCCCTACACCATTCCCGAAGGCACGTTGATTGTCAATTGCCTTATTCTGCTAACCCATAATCATGAGGAGGAGGATGGGTCACATTTTCTTTTTCTGCCCTCTAGTAGTTCGGGGTTCCCTGACCCTTGGGTGGAGAGGGCTGTGCCATTCAAGAGGGGCATTGCCTTTTTTTTCAATGCCCTTGATGTCCACCGGGGGTCGGGCATTCCAAAGGCCTCCCCCACGGGGGTGACCCACCCCCGCCTCATGGCATTTTTTGCCATTGAGCTAACCCAAGGGGGGAATCTTCGGTTCCCCAACCTGCACGTGACCCAGTCCATCAAGCGGCCCCAATTGGGGGCACCTGGTGGCCGGATGGCCAAGACAATCTAGTGTAAGGGGCGGTTAGGTGTAGCGGGAAGGTCGTAGCCAAGTGCTACGGCTGCGAACGGGCGGTTTTGTGCGCCGCCCACAAAGATGGCCTTTGTGTGCCATGCAAGGAGGGGGAGGAGGTGGAGGGGGGGGAGGAGGAGGAGGTGGAGGAGGACCCCAATGGGATCAGCATTGAGCCATCTGCTCAGTGCTTGCTCCTGGTGGGAACAACCACCGGGCACTTTTTGTTGTCGGGGCGGGGGAATGGGAGGGAGGTGATTGCCCCCCTCACTAATGAGGAGGTGGGGGGGGTCGCAGACCACCCCGATCAGTGCCCCTTGGCCAAGGTGTGCCTTGGGGAGGCACTGCCCTGGCCCTCCCTGCAAGGGCATGTTGGGATTAGCGTGCCGCCACGGTGCATTTTGGTGGTGAGGAGGGGATTGTATGGAGGAGTGGCAAGGGTGGCCCCCGAGGTGGAGGGGGTGGCCCAGGTGGTGGAGTGGAGGCAAGTGGGGGAGTATGCCACCGTCACGGACTTCGTGTGGCTGCGGAGGATGAACCTGGTGCCGGACGACGCCAAGAAGGAGGGCCAAGGCATGTGCCCATGTCACCAGGTGTGAAAACTTCCCACAACACCCTGCACTAACCCCTGCTCTCACTAGTTATCGCGCTAGGTTATCGCGTTCTAACTAGGTGCTCTAACTATTTATCACGCTAGGTTATCGCGTTCTAACTAGTTATCGCGGGGTTATCGCGGGGGGTTATCGCGGGGGTTATCCCGTTCTAACTAGGTTATCGCGCGAGTTATCGCGGTATATCGCATTTTTTTTGTTTCTTTTGTTTTTCTCAGGCCACCATCCTGCAGCAGCCGCGTATTTTCATCAAGGACGAAGCCCAGCCAGCAAGAGCAACAAGGAGGAGCAGCAAATGCAGCAGGGGCACGGCCCGCCAAGCTGGTGGCGGCCCGTGTGGAGCTGAAGGGGGAGAAGAGGCTGCCGCAGGGGGCGTCGTGGCGGTGGGGGGAGCCTGGGGATGAGGCCTGCCGGATGGGGGGGACGGGATGGTACCGGCAGGTCACCATCACCGAGAAGGAGGGGGGGGTGGAGAGGAACTCCAACCTCACCCTCCCCTCCTATGTGTGGGTTGGGGGGGAAACGGCCAAATGGCCGAATGCCGCTGAGGGGGAAACGGTTGCAGCTTTTTTGTGTTTGTTTGGGATGAGTGACCCCCCCCCCCAAAGGAAAATTATTTCTTGTTGAGGGTTTTTTTTTTGTGGGAGGGGAGGTACACCGGGAGGGAAGTGTGGCAAAAGCTGCACAGGGGGGGGGGCATCCTCCACGTTGGGGGGTGTGACCCCCCCCCATCTCTGTTGGATGCCACTGCTGCATGGGTTCGGCAGTATGCACCCCACGGGGGAAGGCCGGGAAAGCAGACGAAGCGGGGGGCTGAGGTGGTGGTTGTTGAGGCGGATGCCCCCTCCCCCAAGCCCTCCCCCAAGCCGTCGAAGGTGGCGAAGGTGGCGGCCCAGCCCCCCCCTGAGGCCCTGGATGTGGAGGCCTTGGGGGCCAGTGTGGCCACCCTCGTGACAGATGCTTGCCAGGTTTTGGTGGAGCAAGCGGCTGCCACGAGGGTTGAGGCCGCACGGGCCAAGGGTCAGTCGGCCGACCACAAGTCAGCCTTGGCGAAGGCCGAAAAGGTCCAGGGCAACACCCAGCGTGCCCTGGACCAGGCCCTCAACCTGGCCGCCAAGAGGAGGGAGGAGGTGGAGGCGATGAGGGGGGCCCTGAGGCACGCCGAGGATGGGAGGCGGAAGGCGGAGGTGGAGGCGGCCCAGCTGAGGGTGGAGGTGGAGGCGCAGCGGAGGAGGGGGGATGACCTCCAGCAGCGCCTGGGGGTGGCTGAGGGGCAGGTGCGCACCCTCACCTCCACCCTCACTGCCTCCTTCACCGCCCAGCAGGGGCTGGGGCCGCAAGGGGTGCAGAGTCAGGGCAGCGGGAGTAGGAGTGGGAGTCAATGACTCCTGGGTTTGCTAAGGGGGTTGCCTAAGGGCATTTTTCGTGGGGAGGAGAATATGGGGCCCAAGTGGACATGTGCCACTTCGGCCTAGTGGGAAGCGGAAACCCCAACCCCTCTAATTTTAGGGCTACCCACATGGCTGCTGCTACCCTGAGGCCTGCCCTCACCCCCTTGGTTGTAGACCTGAATGAGTACCGCACCTCCAATGCTCCACCATGGTTCACATGGTGTAGCATCCAAGTTGTTCGCCCCCAAGGGACGGACACCATGGGCCTTCGCGCCCATTTGCGTGATGGGGCGCCCATGGCGCTTATTGTGTGTGTGGGGTCTTTCACGGGGGTAATTCTTGGGTGGAGAGTGGTGGCCTGCTGAATCCCTCCCCGAGGGAAAAAAAGCGGCACACCCGTGTGTGCAAGGGTAGGGTGGTGGAGGGTTGGGCATGCACAGCCACCCCCCAAGCCCCGGTGTAGTTCAACACCGGGGCACTACACGCTCCATTGCCATGGGAGGGCGAGTGATGGAGCGTGATTTTTTACAGTGCGGGGGGGTGCTGCACTACACGCCTCTGTGGCGGCAGCAGCTGGTGGCCATGGGTTTTAGGGTGCCCAATGCTTGCTCTAACCCCTCCAGTTAGTGCGCACTAACCTCTGCTCTACCTAGTTATCGCGGTAGTTATCGCGCTCTAACTGGGTGCTCTAACTAGTTATCGCGGGGGGTTATCGCGTTCTAACTAGTTGTCGCGGGGGGTTATCGCGGGGGTTATCGCGCGATAACCTAGTTATCGCGGGGGTTATCGCGTGGGTTATCGCGTGTGTTTTTTGGGCCCTTGCTTCAAAACCCTCCCTCATTTCCTGCCGAGGCCCTCTTATTCTTCACAGATAACGATGTTAACGAGGCCTTGAGGGCTCTCAACGCAGCTAACCTCCGGCGGTACAGTGATTTGCAGTGCCCCAAGGCCCGGCGGCGGCGGTTGAAGGCGGTTCAGCGGCTGGTGCGAGTTCTCTTGGGTGATCCGAACATTGTGTGTGGCACCAACACCAAAGGAGAAGTTTGCTTAAGTGGTGGGGCGTCCACTGCCCTGTCTGGCCCACTTGGTGGCCATCTTGCATTCACAGCTCAGGAGCATGAGGCGCTGAGCATGCTACGCATGGCATGCAGCATGCATCTCTCCCAACGGGCCCTTTTGCGAATGCCCCGCCGTTGCACACAACGGGACCTAAGGGCCGTTGGACAACGGATCATGCCCTACTTTCCCCAAGCAACCATTGTAAAGTCTACCACAGGCCGCAATAGGGCAGCTGCCCATGTGCTTTTGCAGTCAATTGTGCAAAATGCGATATCTATGGCCCGAGTTATTGGGAAACCCCCCCCTAGTGGTGTTGCCATTGTTGTCATTTCAGTTGATGCGACTTCCTTGTGGAAGGCATCCTCTACCCGTGCGGATGTATGGGTTCATGTATGGGGGGGGGGGGGGGGCAAAGTATGCTTCGAAGGTGAAGCTATGGGCCTCATGGTTTTGCATGGATGACGGGGATGAACACGCTTTTTTGAGAAGCCTGGGCACCTCCGCCAACCTCAACCAAGAGGTGAGGGATGTGGAGGAGGACGTTGTCCTCTTTCAAAACCAATTTTTGACTTGCACTGTCATTTTGACAGGCGATGGGAAGGGGATGCAAGCAATGGGGGGGGCTGTATCTAAGTGTTGGTTGTGCAAAGACCCCAATGGTATTGTTGAGCAAATGGGGGTGGAGTCCACCTCAAGATGGGGGGCATTCTTGAGAAGTGTGACCCCTGATAGGCGGCCGGGGGACTACCAACATGCAGCATGCCGCATTCTAAACGGCATTGCAAAGCGCACTGAGACCACCCTTCAGGCCCTCCCCCCCGGTACCCCTTGTAAGGCCCAAGCCCTTGCAGCTTTGCAGGCCTTCAAACAAGCCCTCAAGGATGAGACCTTAGGCATCCCTCTGAGGGAACGTCTCCCCTCGGCCTCGAGGGCCACAGAACAAGATTTCGATCTTACAAGCCCCAAAGTTTTCCTAACCTCCCCCCCCTTCCAAAGGCAATTTGTGGATTGCCTCAAAGAGCATGTCCCCACAGTGAGGACCCCTGGTGGACCTCCGTTATGGGTTGTTGTGCATGTCAAGGTGAAATGCATTGAGGGTTTGTATTAGCTTTGGAGGGTGAGGGAGATGTACACTCTAACCCAAGTGGAACGCCACCGTGCGTTGACCACAAAAATTTCAAAAGCTTGGGGAGACTCAGGTTGGTCCCCCACCAGGTGGATCCATTGGTGCTTGGCACATTCCACTTTTTTTGCCGAGAAATGGAGGAACATTTTTCAGTTTTCCTCCGTCCCAACGGAGTATCGGCATGGGCCTTACAAGAGGAGGCTCAAAAATTGTTTTAAGGGTTAGTCCTTGGTGAGGCTAAGTATGTCCCTCCGCCACATGCACCATTGCATGTCCATGAACGCCGTGGAGCTAGGGCTTTTGGTACTGGAGGCAGCCAAGGCCTCAGACATTGATGACTTTGTATGAAAAAAGACCATACATGCTTTGTGCCAAGTGTTTTGTGTTGTTTGTCCTAGGGAGGGATGGAGGAGGGGTGCGCGATAACTACCCGCGATAACTACGCGATAAGTGAGTTATCGCGCGATAACTAGTGCTCTAACTAGTTAGAGCAAGGTGCCCTAACTGTGTTCTAACTCTGTTCTAACTGTGCTCTAACTCTTTGACCCCCCCCCCCCAAAAAAAACCAGCCCTATGATGCGGGTTATGTGGCGGAATAAAGGGGATGGGGG
Organism: Eutreptiella sp. 'Long Island Sound 2002'; assembly: GCA_964036045.1. Taxonomy (NCBI): domain Eukaryota; phylum Euglenozoa; class Euglenophyceae; order Eutreptiales; family Eutreptiaceae; genus Eutreptiella; species Eutreptiella sp. 'Long Island Sound 2002'. The sequence goes on from OZ038378.1 coordinate 65,789,952, forward strand.
GTTTTTGAGGGTGCTGAATCCATTGTTTCAGATGGTTTGCCCGAAAATTGAGGCTAGGGGGGTGTTCCAGAAATTGCGTTCTAACTAGGGGTTCCGCACGACGCCCTAGAACGCTGCATCCCATATGGGAAACGCCATCAAGAGACATCTCATTGCTATCCCCCTCGTGCATGTCAACATGCATGACTCTTTGCGAACCGCTCATTCAAATGAACTTGTGACCTTTGGAACTATTTTGCCTATTTTGCCAGTGGTTCTTGCCTTTGCGCCCGTTTGCCGTGCATACTGCACCGAAACTTGAAAACAAAATGTAAACTGGCAAGATGTATTTTGAATTGCGCGCATCGCAGGCTACATTTGCCAAAAGCCGTTAGGTTTGTGCTAGTATGCATGTTGTGGTTCGCACCATCGTTTGCCAGTTACGTTGGCATTCATATTCATGTGACCATCGCGCGATTTTCGCGCCAATGCACGCTCCCTTTTTCCAAACCCTACACTTTTGCGTGCTTTTGTTCTTTTATCGAGCTCCAATTTCTTACGCAATGTCCCAAATGCCATTGTCCAAAATTGGTACCCTGCTGGGCCCGTTCACCGACACCCTCGCCCACTACCAAGCCCTCCCACACACTTTCGATGTGGCCACCGATACACGTGGCTTGCTTGTGGGTGAGGTGGTGGACTGGGCACAGGGTTTGGACGCCTCCCCTAGCCTCATTCACATCGACATGAGGGATCCCCGTGGGCTGTGTGCCCTCCACCAGAGGGGATAGGCCACACACCTGTGGCGAGAACTTCGCGACCCCTCCCCATAAGGTGTAGCCAAAAAGGATGAAGCCCACAGCCCCCCTCATACCGTAGCCTAGTTTTGGCACCACATACCCGCACCTTTGCATGTTCTTTGGGTTTCTATACACTCGGGCAGGTGAAAATAGGCCGCATATACAAGTGGTTGCGTTCTGCGCTTGCGTTTGCGCCATTTTTTTTCCACAACCGCCCTTGTCTCCGCACAAGAAAGTGGGTCTGTGAGCCGGCAGCCCCCCTGTCTTGTAACACCCATCTTACGACAGCTCCTTGACTTGAAGCCTGTTTGCACCCCCTGTCTACGGACAGGCCCCTATTTTGAAACCTGTCTACGGCACCTGTCTTGTATTGGCACCTGTGTTGGCTCCTCTCTTCTATTGCAATGCCAAAAGTGGACAAGCTTGCAAAGGGATGGTAGAAGTGTGGGGACCAAGACGGGGGCAGCGGTGGTTCATGCCGCCCAAATGCCCACGAAATACATCCTTGCGAGGGAGAGTATGCAAGTGCAATGCGATGGCACCATGGCGGATGTCAAGATGCTACCCGCGTCCACATCCAAGTGATCCCCAGGGTGCTTCAGTGATGTGCTACACAATATTTTGGAAGGGAACCCAAATCTGCAGCTTGTGGTGGTTCGGCATAGTGGCGAAGACGGAGAGCACCTGATTGAGTACGCCCAAGTTACCGTCGATATGAATGGCCGCCAGGAGATGGCTTAGGAGGCCCATAGTGCCCCCTATCGTTTTAGCGAAAAAACGAGTGATGGGTGGTGTTTTGCATATGGTAAAATAGGGGTGCAAATTTGCATTTTTGCATCAGGCTGGGCTCTGCAGAGCCCAGACCTGCTGTGTAAGTCATTTTAGGCCCCAATATTACACATTTTAGATCTCTGGGCTCTGCGGAGCCAGGTTACAAGTTATACCCTTTGTACCTACCCCCGGGACAACACCTGGCTCATGTATATAGTGGTCAAGTGGCCACGCTACATGGCGGTGGGTTAAGTGGTATCCTCTCGTCGACACTGTGACATATTCAGCCTAAACATTGTCCCCGAAGAGGACAGCAATAACAGTATTTAAGCATACAACTCCTACGTACATTACCGGTGGGCAATGATCAAAGACGCGTACCACACCAGGCATCACATGATCTAGATGAAACTTCCAAAACAAGGCCTATATTAGGATTTTCTGACAACCTAGGCTCTGCAGAGCCCAGCACTCATAAACTTGGTACTTGAGGGGTGCTTGTTAGGGTTTCCCTGTTGGCTGGGCTCTGCAGAGCCCAGACCTTCACAACTTCCCATTTGCCCCCCTTTTGTGTGACATGATAGCGCTATGACACTTTGAAACTTATTCTACATGTGGTCTGGTAGTATATTTTTCTGGCCTTTCTGCCGCGTTGCTCTTGTATTGTGCTTTACAATGGTGGACCCGTGGCATTGTGTAAGTATGAGAGTCGGTAGCCATTGAGGAGTACGATAGAACAAGTCTTAGACCGTTTGCACGCAGGTGTAGTCCAAGCTCGGTGGGGTAATGTTTCTATGGTTCTGGTGTCTCTGATTCTATGGACGTTTCAGAACACATTATTTGCAACAAACCCTAACCTATGGCAGTTGGTTTTTATGCATACCGTGCAGTGCTCGTACATTTACTATCTGGTCATAGGTCCCGTATATTAAGTATATGTAACATGCTATCTTCTCTTTACAACAGCCATGGCTGATTTTCCACATGCTAGGCGTACGGAGGTGGATGTAACGGGTTCTGGTGAGGATACTGAAGGAGATGAGGTTGTATCCCACCTCCTCGGCCACTTCCTCCCCCGGATGCCGACCAACCCACACTTACACGGATTGATCGGCACAACTCCGATCGCCAGCACGTAAGGTCCCTTCCATCACTTGTGGAAGCAGACCGCAGTTGTGGGCAGTCGAAATACAGCCTGTTGCCACCAGTGCCTGTACCACATAGAAGCACCCCCCCCCCCCCCCCGCGCGCGCGGCTTGAGTCACAGTTCAATCACCTCAAGTGGTAGGCGATCAGTTAGCGCCCCCCTGCCCCTCTCTGATAATGCACTACCCGTAAGGAGTTCCCTCCCGCATCCCCACCGGCACACTTCTCTGGTGCCCACTGCCGCTGTTGCGGACAACCGACATACCCTAAGGAACTCACTTTTGCCACATGTGCATGTAGGATTGTCGCCGGGTGTGGGTCAATCTGCGTCCCCACAACTATCTACTATCCCGGTAAAGAGGGATGGTCGGTATCACTCCCCGTGGTCATTACTAACTGATATGCCCCCGGCCAAATACCGGAAAACTCTGTGATCCATTAGGTGTTTGATCTACTTCCCAAATGGATGATATGCACCCCATAATTATCACTTCTTGGGACCCTTGGCTCCGCAGAGCCCAGCTAGCGGCAAATGCTACTTTTACCCCTTGTGGATTACTTGCTCGTGGCCCGTCCCTCCATGTTCCCCATCTGTCCATTACACGGCCCGCCATTACTAATTTCGGGACGTCCGGCTCTGCAGAGCGCAGCTTTTTCCAACAGTCTAATTTCAGGTGTTGTGTGCATGCTACCCGCAATGCAAGCCCGTACTTCTCTGACCTCACGTGTGAATTCAGCTATCACTCTGCACGGTATGTGCTAGTGTACGCCTCTAGTGTCTTGTTCAGGTTGCCACCTTTTCTGGTTGTGCCACCCAAGTTGTCTTATCCCTATGGCACCGGTTTCTATGGCGTTGTATGTCAGCTACATGTGGTCTCTTTGTACGAAAGAATGGCGCAATGGTCGCCAAACGATATTGTCGGTTGTGCGCCAAGGTGTGGCGAAGGAAGCGGTCCCGCATTACGCTCCACCGCATTTGCAAGGTGTTGGCACGAAAAAAATCGCCGCGTTGGCTAACTAATTTTTCCAAGGAGGCCTATTGTATATGGCTGGGAATGCGTCGCATGGCGTTGCCACAAGCGGCCGTCCCCAGTGGTGAGAGCACCATTGCTGTCATGCGGGCAGACAGCCGCAAGCTGGTGCACGCAGGTCTCACCAAGCCATCCCGGTTGTCTATTGCAGACCAGGGGGCATTGCAGTTCCGGAAGCTTTGGCGTAGCATTGTTCGCCGTGATATTGTGGTGTGGGTGGACAACTGGTGGCATGCCCAGTTTCGGGCCAATCCGGTGAAACCCGATGTTTGTCTAGATGTGACCGCCATAGCGGTGTTGCACACAACCCCCCTTCCTCATTTTCCTGGCCACCCGAGTCAACGTGACCTAGTGGACCGGGTGGGCACAGTGGCCATGGCGTTTGTTCAGCAGCACAAAGAAATGTTGAAGGTGTGCACTGATGTGTGCAATACACCCGTTTCTCGGAGAACCATCCGTGCCCCCCTCGATATTGCCCGGGAGGCTGGTAGAAAGCAACTCCTTTTGAAGCCATTTGGCATATATGAGTCCCGTAGAGGTCAGAACCAAGAGCTCTTGGATCTCCTTGATACGCTACGCAGTACCCAACGGCATTGTCAGACACCGATGGCATTGCTCGTTGATTGCAACATCCACTACCGGGTGCTCAAATTTTTGTACTCTAGAGCAACCATTGACTGGAAATTTCCGGATTGGTGTCGGGGTATCTCATTGATTTACGCCGTGTGGCACCCCTGCAAACATGTTTGCAATATCATTTGGCGTAAATTCTTTCCTCTGTTTTCGTATATCAACGCTCCCGTGTTTGGGGCCGGTGCGCGCATATATAACCACCCCAAACTCATTGTCATAGAGAAAACTATCGCTGCGCTCCTTCTCGCAGCCCCAGGCATACGGGCACAACTTCGGCAGAAAATCACCCTGTTTGAGGGACGCGCCGACCAAGCAGCCCTAAACACACAAGATGGGTTGCGTATCCTTTGGGGCCTTGAATCCCTCTTGAGTTATTACCTCCCAGCCAACTTTGTAGTGGGACCCTTAGTGGGTAATTGCACTTCGGATGGGCGCGCCGACGGGACTGGTATAGTAGCCACGTGTGTACTTCAGCGATGCCTGGGTCTACTTGTTGACCTTGCCGGTCCAGTTGCAGCAAAAATGGACTACGTCCGCACCATATGCTGCGCACTTCTGTACAATACACAAAGGCACGACGACACGCCTGGTGCCGCCCATGTGGAGGAATGCTGTGAGGCCGTGCTGGCAAAATTGCAGGCACGGTGCAAGCAACACCCCGACAAGCACACAGCGGATGAGGCTGGTGACCTATTCCGTACCATGCCCCCCCGTCAGCAGGCATGTGCAATGGAGTGCCTCTCCGAAAGTGTGTGTGTAGAGGTGCCCGACAGGGTATGGGCACTCATGCGTGGTGGAGGACGGGAGGAGCATCCAACTGTGCGATGGTCCTCGGGTCCAGCTAGTGTGGTTGAGGGAAAAAGGGACACAACGTACGTGTTCCCCGAAAAGGGAACCGGGGGTACCCCAACGGTTGTGTTCATGAAATCTATTCTAAAGCGCTTTCTGCGCACCCTGGTAGGTGGACAAGTGGTCCGCGATGATGCCAGGGATTACATATGTCAACATATCCCACTTAAGCCACCTGTGAACCGCCGCGAGGCCCAGGCAGCTGTAGAAACAATTGGGTTCATACCAATTGCAATGGAGCACATTGTTCCCCCAGTGCCTAATGCAATGTTCATTGATCATATGCATGCCCCCCCTGAGGATGGTGTACCTGTGATCCGGGCCAGGGATGCCGTAGATGTTGATGCCCTGTGTGATGGACTTGTACCTGTTGTGCTCAATGAGGAGTTGCGTGAATTTGACCTGATAGAACGGGACTAATCACGGGGGGGTGGGTGGCAATGCACCCCCCCCCAAGACATGCAAATCTGCTGTGTACACCCCTGTACCTGGGGCTCACCGGTGGCTAAGTGGAAATGTGAAGTTGGGGCTCATTTGGGGCTCAGTTGTGCGTTGCGATGTCTTTGTGCTTGTTTGTTGTGCTTTTTGCATGCTAGGTAATGTGCATTTACTGTTTTTAGAAGTTTTAGATACTCACTTGGTCAAGGTTCAAAGGGAGGGGTACTTTTTTTTGCGACGGCTCAGTTGACTGAGCGCCAGACTGAGCCGTCACTGAGCGGTCCCTGAGCCGGCTCACTTAGCTCCCACTTAGCTCTCACTTAGCTCTCACTGAGCGCGCCAAAGGGCTCACTGAGCGCTCACTGAGCGCTCATTGAGAGCTAATTAGGGGCTCCCTCAGGGCTCACTCGGGAGTTTCTCCCCCTTTCCGCCCTCTCTTCCCACCCTTGCTGGCCCACACTTCACCCTTTTCACACCAACATTGGTCCGCAGTTCTCACCATGTGTTTTCTCTAAGAACTTGAGCGTGCATGCACACATACATACTTGTATACATGTACCCGTGGCGACAAACACACAAACATCCAAACAGACACACTTCGTGAGGGACACGAATATCCAAACACATACACACACATACACCCATACACACGTCCACACACACATGCACATGCACAAATTAACAAGGCGGCCCAAAAATTGCTTTGCGGGGGGGGGATGGCATGGGTGCCCGGCGAAGGAGGTGGTGGGGGGGGGCTCCAGAAATTGGCTTCCGTGCCGGGCCCTTTGTTTTGTGTAAGGACGGTTGTTGCCACCAAAGGTGCCGGAACACAAATTTTGGCCCGGAAAAAAACTTGTCACGATAAAATGTTCCCCCACATATGTGTAGTCAAAATGGTCAGCGCGACGTGGGGATCATTTTGAGCCATGTATGTTGGGGTCGGACCCCCCCCCCCCGGCACGGCAAGTAGGGCAGCGCCAGGCCAAACCCCCTCCCGGCACGGCGACCAAGGAGGGGGGAGGGGGGGGGTGGGCAAATGGGCTTCCGTGCCATCCCCCCTTTGCAAAGCAATTTTCTTCCCGCCCAACCACATTCATTCTTGTGTGCAACTATCTTGCGTGTACATAAACACATGGCCACATTGAACCATGTGAAGTGAAGGGCTAGGGAGAGATGGTCACGGGGTTGGGGTTCGGGGATATGAACCCAGCCATTTGCGAGGGTGTTTCTTGTTGCCTCATGCACTGCACACTGTAATGCACACTGCACACTGTGTATTGCACACTGCACACTGCACACAGTGCACTACAAATTGCACACTGCACACTGTAATGCACACTGCACACTGTGTATTGCACACTACACACCGCACCCTGTGTAATGAACTCTGGGTATTCCACACTTCACACGGTGCACTGTGCAATACCCAATGTGCAATACACAGGGTGCAGCGGGTAGTGTGCATTACACAGTGTGCAGTGTGGATTACATCACACACGGCATACTACACCCTGTGTAGTGCACACTACACACAATGTGCAGTGTGCAGTGTGCAATACAGAGCGTGCAGTGTGCAGTGTGCAATACACGGTGTGCAGAGTCTATTACACAGTGTGCAATGTGCATTACAGTGTGCAGTGTGAAATTTGTAACACACAGTGTGCAGTGTGCAATCTGCAATACACAGTATGCAATGTGCACTGTGCAATACACAGTGTGCAGTGTGCAGTGAGCAATACACCGTGTGCAGTGTGCATTACAGTGTGCAGTGTGCAATTTGTAACACACCGTGTGCAGTGTGCAGGGTGCAATAAACAGTGTGCAGTGCGCATTACAGCTTGCAGTGTGCAATTTGTACTGCACAGTATGCAGTGTGCATGACACAGTGTGCAGTGTGCATTACAGTGTGCAGTGTGGAATACACAGTGTGCAGTGTGGAATACACAGTGTGCAGTGTGCAATACACAGTGTGTTGTGAGCAGTACACAGCGTGCAGTGCGCAGTGTACGCTGCGCACTACACGCTGTGTAATGCACATTGCACACCGTGTATTGCACAGTGCACAGTGCACACTTGGTATTGCACACTGCACACGCTGCACTGTGCAGTGTGCAGTGTGCCACTGCACACTGGGTATTGCACGCTGCACACCGTGCCCTGTGCAGTGTGCAGTGTGCAATACACAGTTTGCAGTGTGCGTTACAGGGTGTGCACTGTGCATTACAGTGTGCACTGTGCATTACAGTGTGCAGTGTTCAATTTGTAGCACACAGTGTGCAGTGTGCAGTGTGCAATACACAATGTGCAGTGACAGTGTGCAGTGACAATAAACCATGAGTGATCCCTCAATGAGCGCTCACTGAGCCATTTGGCGCGCTCACTGAGCGCTCAATCCGCCGTTTTGCGCGCTCACTGAGCGCTCACCGAGCACGCCAAACGGCGCAGTGAGCGCTCACTGAGCGCGCCAAATGGCTCAGTGAGGGCTCAGTGAGGGCTCACTCATGGTTCACTGTCACTCTACACTATCACTGTACACTGTCACTGTACATTGTCCATGAAAGCTGTCAATGTTGTCACTGTCTACTGTCACTGTACATGGTACATTGTATTGTGGCACTGTACGCTGTCACTGCACACTTCACACTGCCACTGCACACTGTCACTATACACTATCACTGTACATTGCCACTATACAGTGTACAATGTACTCTGTACTCTGTACATTTTACTCTGTACACTGTACTCCCCAGGGTCTCATAGAATGTATCCCCACACACAGTACGTCCGCCACAACGGCCAAGACTCTACACTAGCACTCTACACTGTCACTCTACACTTACTGTATGCTCCCATTGTACATTGTCAATGTACATTGTCACTGTACACTGTCACTGTAAACTTGGTGCGATTTATTTTGGAGGGGGTGGATGGTATTTTGAGCCCCCCTCTTTGCAGTCCTTTAACCCCCCCCCCCCCCAGCTACAGCCAGAACCCAAAGAACAGCTGCAGCCACAGTGAAAGCTGCAACTGCAGCCTTCGCCACAGCCAGGGCCACACACACACTGACACAACCACAACCAAATCCACACACATCACAGCTTGTAGAAACACACCCACACCCACACCCACACCCACACCCACACCCACAACCACGACCAAAGTCGCAACCACAGCCACTAACATAACCACACCAACAACGAGAGCTACCACAACGGCCATGGCAACAACCTCACGCAAGCCCAGAACCACAACCACAACCACAAACACAACCATACCTGCATCTGCGGCCACAAACACAATGTTATGCGCACACAATCCAAGCTTATGCCACACAACACCAAAACCAACAACATCATCCAAAACAACAGCTGCAAAAGCTGCAAGACACACACACACACATTGGCACACATACACACACACCTGCGCGTACACACATTCACCAATCCACATACGCCCACAAACCTAAGCATGCAGTCACACACTAACAGTGACGCACAAGGACACCTTCACCCACGCATCGATCCAAGCAAGCCCCCCCCCGTCTCACACACAAACATACATACAAACACACTAAATGAGAGAAACCAAGAGGGAACAAACCATCCACACTTGCGCACATGCGCATGGGCACAAGTGGCGGAGAAAGCTGGGCTCTGCAGAGCCCATCCTCTTGGGTACAGCAACAACAGGTGTACCTGTGGCTCACTCGGAAATGTGAAGTTGGGGCTCATTTGGGGCTACAACGGCTCATTTGGGGCTAAGTGGTGTTTTTCGAGGGGTTTCATGTGAAAACTTGTGGCCTTCGGGGGTGGGTTGGGGTTTTGGAATGTCCCCATAGGGATCCCAATCCGTAGTACAAGAGGAATCGACTGGGGGGGTTTCTTTTTTTCGACGGCTTAGTTGACTGAGCGCCCGACTCAGCCGTCACTGAGCCGTCACTGACCCACCTCACTTAGCTCTCACTTAGCTCTCACTTAGCTCTCACTGGGCGCGCCAAATGGCGCACTGAGCGCTCACTGAGAGCTAATTAGGGGCTCCCTCAGGGCTCACTCGGGAGTGTCTCCCCCTTTCTGCCCTCTCTTCCCACCCTTCCTGGCCCACACTTCACCCTTTTCACACCAACATCGGTCCGCAGTTCTCACCATGTCTTTTCTCCAAGAACTTGAGCGTGCATGCACACATAAATACTTGCATACATGTACCCGTGGCGACAAACACACAAACATCCAAACACACACACTTCGTGAGGGACACAAATATCCAAAAACATACACACACATACACCATACACACGTCCACACACACATGCACATGCACAAATTGACAACCACATTCATTCCTGTGTGCAATTATCTTGCGTGTACATAAACACATTGCCACATTGAACCATGTGAAGTGAAGGGCTAGGGAGAGCTGGTTACGGGGTTGGGGTTCGGGGATATGAACCTAACCATTTGCGAGGGTGTTCCTTGTTGCCTCATGACAATGGCAGCCCCCCCCCCACAAACACGGGCGCGCGCGCCAAGAAGCACAAATAGGGCACAAAGGATATTGCTCGCTTTTGTGAGGTTCATCATACAACCATCTTGACCTACACCATGACGCATTGATCCCCCTCCCTCCTTATGCCCTCCCGTCCCTTTTTGCCATGCCTCAACCCCCCGCTTACCCCATGTGAATGCCTTCTCTTATCTTGCCTGTCGCGCCCCCTTGCCCTGTCCTTGCCATGCCTTTCCTATTTGTTGGCCATGGCATGGAGTGCATGATGGTGGCGGCAATGACGATGACCTGTGCAGGTATGTTGTGCTGTTATGTGTGTTCGTGGGTGTGTTAGTTTTCCGGGGTTGTATTACTGGTTTTTGACACTTTTGGCTCTGCAGAGCCCAGTGTGTCCCCACTGCCCCATATGTACCCCAATCTGGTCATTTTCAGTTTCTTTCTTGTTGCTTTGACCCGATAGACGCAGACTGATCATCGAGGGGGGTGGCAATGCACCCCCCCCCCCCCCCAGACAACCGCATTTGATGTGTACACCCGTGTTATTGCTGTACGCCAAGTGTCTGGGCTCTGCAGAGCCCAGCTTTGCCTAACACTCAGTTTTCGGGGTGGTATTTCTGGTTTTTGTTACTGTGGGCTCTGTAGAGCCCAGCCTGTCACCACTGCCCATATGTACCCCCATCTGGTCATTTGCTGTTCCTTTCTTAGGGCTGGGCCAGTCCTGGACCATGCCATCTTCGTGCTTTGATCTGTGCACACATCTCCATTCTTTCGTATTGTAGTGTGCACCCGCTGCATTAGCCTGTGTGACCCTCGAAGAGGTGTGCGTGGCACTGCTGTGCTGATACACTGTTACAATGACTGGAGTTAAATTGCCACAAGCAAGTTTGGCTCTGCTGTAGCAGGCCATTTGGACAGGCCCAATTTTACTGTTGCTTCATACCTGTGTCAACGAGGGACGTTTTAGTGGGCCTGTTTTATGCTGTGACCATCAACGTGCCGTGGACATTGTATTTGAGATGCCTGTGCAGTGATTTGCTGTTTTGAAGACAGTTTTGGCTATTTCGACCCCTGTGGGTGCCAATTCGAACGCTTTGATCCGACTAATTTGCTGTCCAAATCTGCCACTTGCCACCATTGATGCTTTGAACTGTGTGATGGTTGTGCTGTTTTTGGTGACCTGATTTGTCCTGTAAAGTCCGCGTGTGTCCGAAACATGTGTGACATACCAAACAACGTTGCCATGGATGGCAACACCGCTGAGACACCAATGATGGACACACTGGAAGCCGAGAAACTGGATGCACTGCAGTCAGAGCCCTCCGTAGAGAAAGCTGTACAAGGCAGCACTGTTGCTGGGGCCAGCCAGGCCAGTCAATCTCCCTCGCAAGTGGGGAACAAGGGTCGTGTCGCAAGGAAGATGGGCAGCATCAAGGACTCCTCAAGCGTACCGGCCATTCAAAACTACGTCGAGGTGAGGAGAGCGAAGGTGCCGCGCAAGGAACTGAAGATTGACAGGTGCATGGAGTATGGCCAATCCAGGCTCATAGCTGGGACCACGTGGCAGAGGTGAAGGAGGACCTACTAGCAAACCCCCCCGATGGCTGACTGCAGCTTGTGGTCTGGGACAACAAAGGTATGGGATTATTGCGACGCAATTCGATCAACGTAATTGGCTACACCATTTATTCCAGCTCTTCCATTCCTCCCTTGAGCCATGGATTGCTGACCATCGGTCGATGAAGTCTTGGGACTTTCCATCGTGTAATTGGTCTCCATCTAGTCGCCCCGCGCGTGGGTTTCCAGGAAACAGTCGGATACACACGCTATAATCAGACTCGTCGGGGTGGCTTCGCGATCTTCTTGGAGCGATCTTCCCCATCTTCCAGCCGTGGAGTCCGACGAGCTCCCATCTGGGCTGAGATAACTTTTCGGTTGACCTCCCGGCGCCACGGCGCTTAGGAAGCCCTCTGCTTGTCCCCGGAAGTCGGAGAAGTCCCGATCTTCATACGTTGTATAGTGCTCCTCCTCGGATCGCTGGGGCTTGGCGCGCATCTTGGTGTTGTTCTTCCCTTTGTTCTTCCACTTTCCACTTTTGTGGCTGAGCGTGCTCCCACTCGTGCCTTCAATGTCGTCGAGGATCATGTTCTCCTCAGTAGCTGTGGCTGCTAGATTTGAGACGGATGGAAATCGAGGCCCATATTCTTCAGCCAGACCCCAAATTGGGCGCTTCAGTAATTCAACATTGAAGTGGTGGCTCGTGTCATCCTCTTGCTCCATCTCAGCACACGTGCTGCAGCCATCCTTGCGCTTGTTCGGCTTCTTCTTTATCCGCTTCTTGCTCTTCAATTTCCTGTACTATCTTGCCGTTCAAGGCCTCGGCTCATTGAGACACTCCTTGCGCGAGGATCTCCTCCATCCATGTCGCCAAGCTTCCACGCCCTTTTGGCGCTCCGTCATCCTTTTGTCGGTCCACCTCTCTCGTTGTTCTAGTTGCTCCATGTGGCGGCGTTGCCGTTCCTTGGGAAGGCAAGGGCGCCCAGTGCACCTCTTGCATTCTTTTGCCCTTTTTCTGCATTCTTTGACATCAGGAATTGTTCGGGTGCTCCGGTTGGTTAATGCACTAGCCATTGATGAGGATGATGTGGCTGGGGCCGATGAGGATGATGCCGCAGGGGCTGATGAGGATGATGCGGCAGGGGCTGGGTAAGCCTCGGGAGTGCCCATGAGCACATCGCCCATGGCGTCTTCGCTTGGGGTCGATGGTGAGGGCGGGCGTTGTGGCGTTGTATGCTCGCTGACGGGAACTAGTGCTCTAGCTTGGAAGGCTTGGGACTCTAGGAACTCTTTCCATTTCTTGTTCCGCCCGGTGTCTTCGGATGACCGCTTCTTGTCCCCGGGTACCTTACGCAATTTGCGTTCTTGTCCCGGTTCACGGAACTCTTTGTCAGTAACGTACCAAATCGAAACGTTGGTTCTTTGGCCGGGCACATACTCGTTGTCGCCGAAGTTGTCCTCATACCATTCTCCGGCCCTGCGGTTCAACCTCCATACACGCCACCTTCTTTGGCGAAAGAGGTAGCTGTAACCTTCCAGTTGCAGCCAATCTTGAATGGCTTGTTGGCGGTCGTCCCCCATGTCCTCCCTCAACTTGAAGGTTTGGGGGACTCCGCGCTCATATTGGAGGTTGGAGTGACGGTAATGCTGGTCCCATATGACCCCTTGCAGTAATCTTACCGCATGGGGATGGGGCATGCGCCAGGTCTTGCCCGTTGTTGCCAATTGACCATGGCGTCTCAGAGGCGTTCTTGGTCTCATACCTAGACGTGCCCGGCCCTGTGTGATGTGTAATGCTGTTGTATTCAGTGGGAGCCCTATGGGTGATTGGAGGCCAACACAGCGCTGCGGCGTGTGATGAAATCTTCAAGGGTGTGACAGCAAGCATGGGCGAGGTCGAGGACTGGATGACCAACTTTGACGTGCGCATCATCAACTTTGATACATCCCTCGAGATCAGGCGAAAGCTGGCTGGACAACACAATAGGGCGCAGCGCAGTGGACGTGAGAGCAATGTACCCCAACTGTTGGACATTTTCCTACAATTGGCGGCCGAGGACGCACAATGTAAGAAAACAGGTGTCACCTTGATGTGTGAGGTAATCGTGGAGGCGGAGCTGACCACGAAAGCCGGCAACACGGAGGCAATTGTCAAGCAAATGAGGCCAGCTGCCCATATGGCCTTGACGTGTGGTGCCACTTTCACGCACGCTCTCGGCATGATGGTGGAACGCAAGCAGGTGATTGCCCTTTATACAATGCGATGCTTTGCTGGAATGCAACTCGAAAGTTTTGGCGCGTAGGCAACTGCATGGCCTCGCCGAAGAGTACAGTTGCGGGCTTCCAGAAGCTGGCAAAGGAGCTCCGCGCTATGGAATTGTGGTGGTATCACTTTGGTTATCCCGACATGCTGGTTGAGCGCATCCACCCTTCACGACGTATGCTGTTGCCTTGTAAGCCCCCACCTTTTGTTGTGATTGGGCCGTTGGGACAGGGATCCTTGATGAAGTGTAATGACCCATTTTAGTGTGACACCAAGCTGTTTTGGTCTGCTGGGCTCTGCAGAGCCCAGGGTCCCCTGGGATGACAATTGACTAGGTTTACGAAGACGATGTGCCTGTTGATATGTTGGAACTTCCGCAACTTCGGTCGTGATGATTGGTGCCACCTAGCCTTAGGATGTCCAAGGACCCCACCCCCCCCCAAGACACCCCCCCATTCACCATCTTGGTCATGCTAGGCTCTGCATAGCCCAGGTGGAAGACATTGACCAATTTCAGACGCCATATTACCATCGTGTGAGTTCTGGGCTCTGCAGAGCTCAGGATCCCCTGGCATGCCAATTGATTGCATGTACAGAGACGCTATGCCTGTTGAATTGTTGGAACTTCCGCGACTTCACTCTTGATGACCGGTGCACTCTTGCCTAATGATGTCCAAGCCCCCCCCCCCCCCCCGGGACACCCCCTAATTCACCATTTTGGTCATGCTAGGCTCTGCAGAGCCCAGGTGGAGGACACTGACCGATTTCAGACGCCTTACTACCATCTTGTTAGTTCTGGGCTCTGCAGAGCCCAGGATCCTCTGGGATGCCAATTGACTGCATGTACAGAGACGCTATGCCTGTTGAATTGGTGGAACTTCCGCACCTTCCCCTGGTACACGCTAGAACACCCAATCTTGATCTAGCGTAGAACGCTCTAGCTAGAACGTTCTAGCCTAGATTAGATCCATACTAGAACGATATAATGGCTACAACATATCCCAATTTCTTCGTTGCTCCGCCGTGCATGCTTGCTATTGTCCGTAGTGCATATTTCCATGCTTCCTTCTTTCCCGCTTGGATATTGCGCATTTCTTTGTAATGAAACGCCCCGCCACTACCCCCCTTGCTCCCTCCTCAACCGGGAAGGATACTTCCCTCTTGTACCAGGCACTACGGGAGTTGAGTGGGGCCTCAAACCTCAAGGATGAGCGGGTGGGCCATTACTTGGCCACGTGGGCGCTATCATGCCCCCTAGCACGGCGGCAATTCAACAACGCCGTCCAATATGTGAACTCCGCCACTTCCACCCAAACCACGGGTGAGGCATGCAAGGCCGCTGTTGAGGCATACACCGCCTCCCTACTTCCCCCCACCGCCATGTGTGACCTAGTGCTCGACATGAGGGCCCCCAAGTCCTCGTGGAGGACCCTCTCGGAGCTATACACGCTCCGTAAGTTGGAGTATCACCGCACCGTTCCTAGTGGCCCCTACTCCCGTTCAATTTGTACCGAGCGGGCTTTCCAAGCTCGTTGGAAGGAGTTGGTCGCCCCGGTGCAATTGGATGACCCCGTTGCCACGGTGTTGCCCAAGGCCACCGGGATCTCATGGCCTTTCGCCTCATGGGTCACATACATTCTCTCCCGGCCGGCCTTGGTGCAGCCAATCGACCGCAACTTCCCGTTGATGTTCATCGTCTGGGGAGATGCCTACCCCGTGGCCGGGGGCAATGGGACCCAACTCACCATCTCCTTGGCCAACTTCGAGCGCTTGGCCAGCTCCCTGGCGGGCCTTTGGGTATTGAGAATGGCCAATTGCGATGACAAGGCCATGGGCACCCTTGGGACGTTGTGGAAGAGCAATTGGGAGGTACTCCTCTCACCTAGTGCCTTTCACTTGTTCTAGTTTTGATCTAGTCGGCCTCAAACACCGCTCGCTAGACGCTAGATTGGACTAGCTTACAACGAAATTAACCACCCCACATGTCTCGTGTTTAGGTTATTCAAGATATTATCGACACGGGGCTGGTCCAATGGCGGGCCTCCAAGGAGGAGGCAAAGGTGATCCTCGGGGGGGATCAACCGTGGACGCGACGGCTGATCGGGGTGTCCACATGCCCCCAAGTGGGCTCCATGTTCAATAAGGGGATATGGAATGCCCCAACGAAGACTTGGGAGGGTAGTGCTAACCCGCGGACCATGGAGGGTGATGAGGGCAACTACACGGCCTTCCTCCTTGGGACGCCATCCTTGCAAGCCGCCGGCTGCAATACACCGCCCATTTCGAAATTGCCACGTGCTTGGGTCGTCTTGTGCATTTTGCACTTGACAATGGCCATGGGCCGCTTGTTGGGGGAGTTTGTCGACCAGCAGGCTAGGTCGGTCACCCCTGCGCTCCGTCAAGACCTACAAGTTCTCCTGTCGGAGAGGCGTGCAGGTTGGAGCGTTTATGGGTCAGCATCCCCGGACGGGGAGGAGACGGTCAATTTTTTTGACGCATGGCCGGATATTGATAAGTGCCTCGGCATTAGGCCAAGCACGGCCAAGTACATGGCCATCGCAAACGTGTGGGACCTGATGCAGGCCCTCTATTGTACATATCAGGGCCCTAACCCATTGAATTGTGCTGCTGTGGCGCGCGATTTCCGGCGACACTGTACTGTTGGAACAACATCATGGTATCTACTAAGCCTTGAGCGGGATGTAGATACCATGTTGCAGAACATTAAGCCATTTGGCCCGGCTATGTTCTCCGGTAACATTTCGGAAAGCATTAACCGCTTTTTGAAACATGGTCACAACGAGCACAGCAACCGGGGGGGGGGGGGTGTCGGCTGGAGGGGGTGCACGAGGTGTCGGGTCGTCAGTGGTCGGCCATCCACAGTGAGGCCGATGTGCAAGCGCAGTGCATGACATGGTTGTTTGCGTACTTTGACGTGTCGTGGGTTGTGCATGGGGGGCCGCGGTCGCAAGTGCCATGCTTGGGCAGGGATGCCATGGAGGTAAGGAGGGGCAAGGGTCGCATGCAGGCTTCTCTGAACAAGAGTATTTCGCAACAAGATGGCATCGCAAGAGCAGTTGCAGCTGCTTTTGACGCCTCCGGCGGTCAGAAAATATTAGCATGTTGTCTCATGTGGTTGGGGCACGCCCGGCTTATGCTTTCATTTTACAGGAGTGTGGCACATCCTTCTTGTGCTTCTTGCTTTTGACGCCTCCGGCAGGCGGACAGTACTCGTCAGTCGTCACTTGTGAACGGGCCACACCTAGCTTATGCTTTCACTTTTCAAGGGTGTGGCACCTGCGCTACACAGTGCACTCTTCATGCAAACAGGCAGAGTGACGTGAGCCCCGTGTTTTGTCACGGGTATAGCCTGGGGTGTTTTGTCGCCCAAGGCATATGCACATGCAGAGCAGACCCATGAATGCGCGAGTACGCATAGGGCTTCTTGCTTTTGACGCCTCCGGCAGGCGGACAGTACTCGTCAGTCACCACTTGTGACCAGGGCACACCCGGCTTATGCTATCACTTTTCAAGGGGGTGGCACCCGCGCTGCACAGTGCAGTTGCCACTCTCCATGCAAACAGGCAGAGTGACGTGAGCTCCGTGTTTTGTCACGGGTATAGCCCGGGGTGTCTTGTCGCCCACGGCATATGCACATGCAGAGCAGATCCATGAATGCGCGAGTACGCATAGGGCACGTGCCTGCCGGGGCCCCATCTAGTCCTTTTAGGGTTAGCAAGGGTGCAGGGGAACATACACACATGTACCACCGGTGCCCAGCACAGAACATTGAAAGAGAGACCAATATTGTCCGGTTACCGGTGGCAATTTTAGGAAATCTGTACCGACGTGCATGCGATATGCTTCTGTCCGTCGCTTGGAAGTTTTCGAAAACCCTTGGAAAGATGCTCGGAAGTTTTGGCAGCCAGATCGGCCCCCCAAAACGCAACCGATATCGGTAGGAATGTTCCATGGGCTTCCCAGCCGACCGTGCCGGGGGAGCTCGGAAGAAATTTTTTAGCCTGAACGTAGTGGAACTTTGGTTGCATGCTTGGTGCCTACCTTGCCTGCAAGATGCCATGGAGAACAGTACGTTGAAGCTAATGTTTGTCTACCCTTTGTTTGCTTTGCCTACAAAATTGCATGGAGAACACTGTGCTCAAGCTTATGACTGCTTCCCCTTTGAGCTCCTTTGTGAATTTGCACTTTTGGTTTTGACATGTGCAATTGCAGTTTGATCCTTGGTGCCTGCTTTGCCTACAAACTTGCATGGAGAACACTGTACTCAAGCTTATGACTGTTTGCCCTTTGTGTCTTGTGAAGCTTTGTGCCTGCTTTTGTGGTTTTCTTTTTGCGTGTGTGTCAGCTATGGGTATAGTAACCCAATAGGCTATCAGACTTCAGACTTCAGACTTTTATGGACCATCACCCCCAACCCCCAACCCCCCAAGCCCCCCATGATAGGCCTTTGCCCCCCCCCCCCAAAAATATCAGACATGCGCTGTGCCCCCCATATCAGACTTGCCCCCCCCCCCCTTTTCTCTTGCCCAATTCTGCACCTTGCTTCCTTGACCCGTACCTGAATGGCTGTACTGAAATAAGGGGAGGCCCCCCGATCCCTGGACCTCTGCCTACAAGGGGCGGAGGAATTTTGATCTGCCAGAGCGGGAATGAAATAAGGGGCGGCCCCCCGGTCCCGGGTCCTCCGCCCATGCAGGGTGGAACGACCTTGATATGCCGATGCAGTTTTGAAATAAGGGGTGGCCCCCCGGTCCCTGGTCTTCCGCCCAGGCAGGGTGGAAAGACATTGATGCACCGATACAGTTCTGAAATAAGGGGTGGCCCCCCCGTCCCTGCCTCTGCCCTGCAGGGCGACCTCGGAACGGTCCCGAGACGATAGTGAGTCAAGGGGAGGCCCCCCGGAGACGAATTTGTTTGGAACCAAGGGGGGGCGCCATCCCCCTCAGGCCCCAGATGTGTATGTATCAAGTAATGTACGTACGTTACTGAAAGAACCACAGTATTGTATAATGTACGCCTCCGGCCAACAGCCAGGGAGGGCCGGAGGTCCGGGTAAAAGCCCTGGACCCCCCAACGCACACAGGCATTAAAGGGTAGGCCACGCGAAGTGCGCACGGTAAACCTTGTTTAGGCTACCCAGGGGCTCCTCGGTACGTTCTTTAAGAGAACCTGAGGAGTCCCTTAACGCTTGCTTGCTTGACAAGGGTAGCTGGACTTCCAGCGTGTTTGCGGACAGTGTATTATAGGTCACACTGAGAAGGGTATAATACCTGGAGTGTGGCTTGGTTCCTCCGCCGCAAACGCCCTTTCATTTGCCTTTGTTTTACAGGTGGGCAGGTAGGGTGATTGGTGCAGCAGCATTTTTTTATGCCCTGCTAAACAAGGGCGCAGATCACACAAACAAGTAACTCCGCTCCGCCTGTGGCAGAGCAGGGAGTCCGACTTCATCGACATCTGCGCCTTGCACGCGAGAGCACTCCTTCCCTCCAAGCCCTAGTAGGGGAAACGCGTTGTGGCGTCCCCTGTTAGGCCACAGTTGCTTAGCAGCGCTGTGTTCTCTTGTCATTTCACAGGAGGGTCGCTAGGACCCACGAGATCTTTGACTTCGCAACGCCCAGTAGAGTGTGCGTGTAGGAGTGGTAGTCCTGCGTGGGGGCTTGAGCCAGTTGCCCCAGTGCTCGCCCACCAAGATGGTGCCACTGTAGGGTGTGTAGGACCTGTAGTGCGTGTGTCACTGTCCCACCCGTTTCCTGCAATTTTAGCA
Source organism: Eutreptiella sp. 'Long Island Sound 2002' (assembly GCA_964036045.1). Lineage (NCBI taxonomy): Eukaryota > Euglenozoa > Euglenophyceae > Eutreptiales > Eutreptiaceae > Eutreptiella > Eutreptiella sp. 'Long Island Sound 2002'. Next base: position 65,809,701 of record OZ038378.1, read on the forward strand.
GGGTTGGTGGGCTGTGGCAGTGGTTAGGTCAGTGTTTTTGGCCACATAGCAAAACGGCGTTTTCATGCCTTCATAGCTTTTGGCCACCCCTCCCTGTAGTAGACAGATAGACATCCGCCCCCCTACAGGGGCCCACTGTTTCAGATTTTTACAACTAGGGGCTCTATGTAAAGCCCCAACCACCAGCTTTCACCACAATTTTGTTTTGTGGAATTTTACCACACCATCACAGAATTAGAAGGCTCCAAAGTGAGCTCGACTATCCGCCCCCCTACAGGGGCCCACTGTTTCAGATTTTTACAACTAGGGGCTCTATGTAAAGCCCCAACCACCAGCTTTCACCGCAACTTTGTTTTGTGGAATTTTACCACACCATCACAGATTTAGAAGGCTCCAAAGTGAGCTCGACTATCCGCCCCCCTATAGGGGCCCACTGCTTCAGATTTTCACAACTAGGGGCTCTATGTAAAGCCCCAACCACCATCTTTCACCACAACCTTGTTTTGTGGAATTTTACCACACCCTCACAGATTTAGAAGGCTCCAAAGTGAGCTCGACTATCCGCCCCCCTACAGGGGCCCACTGTTTCAGATTTTTACAACTAGGGGCTCTATGTAAAGCCCCAACCACCAGCTTTCACCACAACTTTGTTTTGTGGAATTTTACCACACCATCACAGAATTAGAAGGCTCCAAAGTGAGCTCGACTATCCGCCCCCCTACAGGGGCCCACTGTTTCAGATTTTCACAACTAGGGGCTCTATGTAAAGCCCCAACCACCAGCTTTCACCACAACTTTGTTTTGTGGAACTTTACCACACCATCACAGAATTAGAAGGCTCCAAAGTGAGCTCGACTATCCGCCCCCCTACAGGGGCCCACTGTTTCAGATTTTTACAACTAGGGGCTCTATGTAAAGCCCCAACCACCAGCTTTCACCACAACTTTGTTTTGTGGAATTTTACCACACCATCACAGATTTAGAAGGCTCCAAAGTGAGCTCGACTATCCGCCCTCCTATAGGGGCCCACTGTTTCAGATTTTCACAACTAGGGGCTCTATGTAAAGCCCCAACCACCATCTTTCACCACAACCTTGTTTTGTGGAACTTTACCACACCCTCACAGATTTAGAAGGCTCCAAAGTGAGCTCGACTATCCGCCCCCCTACAGGGGCCCACTGTTTCAGATTTTTATAACTAGGGGCTCTATGTAAAGCCCCAACCACCAGCTTTCACCACAACTTTGTTTTGTGGAATTTTACCACACCATCACAGAATTAGAAGGCTCCAAAGTGAGCTCGACTATCCGCCCCCCTACAGGGGCCCACTGTTTCAGATTTTCACAACTAGGGGCTCTATGTAAAGCCCCAACCACCAGCTTTCACCACAACTTTGTTTTGTGGAACTTTACCACACCATCACAGAATTAGAAGGCTCCAAAGTGAGCTCGACTATCCGCCCCCCTACAGGGGCTCACTGTTTCAGATTTTCACAACTAGGGGCTCTATGTAAAGCCCCATCCTCCAGCTTTCACCACAACTTTGTTTTGTGGAATTTTACCACACCATCACAGAATTAGAAGGCTCCAAAGTGAGCTCAACTATCCGCCCCCCTACAGGGGCCCACTGTTTCAGATTTTTACAACTAGGGGCTCTATGTAAAGCCCCAACCACCAGCTTTCACCACAACTTTGTTTTGTGGAATTTTACCACACCATCACAGATTTAGAAGGCTCCAAAGTGAGCTCGACTATCCGCCCCCCTACAGGGGCCCACTGTTTCAGATTTTTACAACTAGGGGCTCTATGTAAAGCCCCAACCACCAGCTTTCACCACAACTTTGTTTTGTGGAATTTTACCACACCATCACAGAATTAGAAGGCTCCAAAGTGAGCTCGACTATCCGCCCCCCTACAGGGGCCCACTGTTTCAGATTTTCACAACTAGGGGCTCTATGTAAAGCCCCAACCACCAGCTTTCACCACAACTTTGTTTTGTGGAACTTTACCACACCATCACAGAATTAGAAGGCTCCAAAGTGAGCTCGACTATCCGCCCCCCTACAGGGGCTCACTGTTTCAGATTTTCACAACTAGGGGCTCTATGTAAAGCCCCAACCTCCAGCTTTCACCACAACTTTGTTTTGTGGAATTTTACCACACCATCACAGAATTAGAAGGCTCCAAAGTGAGCTCGACTATCCGCCCCCCTACAGGGGCCCACTGTTTCAGATTTTTACAACTAGGGGCTCTATGTAAAGCCCCAACCACCAGCTTTCACCACAACTTTGTTTTGTGGAATTTTACCACACCATCACAGATTTAGAAGGCTCCAAAGTGAGCTCGACTATCCGCCCCCCTACAGGGGCCCACTGTTTCAGATTTTTACAACTAGGGGCTCTATGTAAAGCCCCAATCAGCAGCTTTCACCACAACCTTGTTTTGTGGAACTTTACCACACCCTCACAGATTTAGAAGGCTCCAAAGTGAGCTCGACTATCCGCCCCCCTACAGGGGCCCACTGTTTCAGATTTTTACAACTAGGGGCTCTATGTAAAGCCCCAACCACCAGCTTTCACCGCAACTTTGTTTTGTGGAACTTTACCACACCATCACAGAATTAGAAGGCTCCAAAGTGAGCTCGACTATCCGCCCCCCTACAGGGGCCCACTGTTTCAGATTCTCACAACTAGGGGCTCTATGTAAAGCCCCAACCTCCAGCTTTCACCACAACTTTGTTTTGTGGAATTTTACCACACCATCACAGAATTAGAAGGCTCCAAAGTGAGCTCGACTATCCGCCCCCCTACAGGGGCCCACTGTTTCAGATTTTTACAACTAGGGGCTCTATGTAAAGCCCCAACCACCAGCTTTCACCGCAACTTTGTTTTGTGGAATTTTACCACACCATCACAGAATTAGAAGGCTCCAAAGTGAGCTCGACTATCCGCCCCCCTACAGGGGCCCACTGTTTCAGATTTTTACAACTAGGGGCTCTATGTAAAGCCCCAACCACCAGCTTTCACCACAATTTTGTTTTGTGGAACTTTACCACACCATCACAGAATTAGAAGGCTCCAAAGTGAGCTCGACTATCCGCCCCCCTACAGGGGCTCACTGTTTCAGATTTTCACAACTAGGGGCTCTATGTAAAGTTCCAACCTCCAGCTTTCACCACAACTTTGTTTTGTGGAACTTTACCACACCATCACAGAATTAGAAGGCTCCAAAGTGAGCTCGACTATCCGCCCCCCTACAGGGGCCCACTGTTTCAGATTTTTACAACTAGGGGCTCTATGTAAAGCCCCAATCAGCAGCTTTCACCACAACCTTGTTTTGTGGAACTTTACCACACCATCACAGAATTAGAAGGCTCCAAAGTGAGCTCGACTATCCGCCCCCCTACAGGGGCCCACTGTTTCAGATTTTTACAACTAGGGGCTCTATGTAAAGCCCCAATCAGCAGCTTTCACCACAACCTTGTTTTGTGGAACTTTACCACACCCTCACAGATTTAGAAGGCTCCAAAGTGAGCTCGACTATCCGCCCCCCTACAGGGGCCCACTGTTTCAGATTTTTACAACTAGGGGCTCTATGTAAAGCCCCAACCACCAGCTTTCACCACAACTTTGTTTTGTGGAATTTTACCACACCATCACAGAATTAGAAGGCTCCAAAGTGAGCTCGACTATCCGCCCCCCTACAGGGGCCCACTGTTTCAGATTTTCACAACTAGGGGCTCTATGTAAAGCCCCAACCACCAGCTTTCACCACAACTTTGTTTTGTGGAACTTTACCACACCATCACAGAATTAGAAGGCTCCAAAGTGAGCTCGACTATCCGCCCCCCTACAGGGGCTCACTGTTTCAGATTTTCACAACTAGGGGCTCTATGTAAAGCCCCAACCTCCAGCTTTCACCACAACTTTGTTTTGTGGAATTTTACCACACCATCACAGAATTAGAAGGCTCCAAAGTGAGCTCGACTATCCGCCCCCCTACAGGGGCCCACTGTTTCAGATTTTTACAACTAGGGGCTCTATGTAAAGCCCCAACCACCAGCTTTCACCGCAACTTTGTTTTGTGGAATTTTACCACACCATCACAGATTTAGAAGGCTCCAAAGTGAGCTCGACTATCCGCCCCCCTACAGGGGCCCACTGTTTCAGATTTTTACAACTAGGGGCTCTATGTAAAGCCCCAATCAGCAGCTTTCACCACAACCTTGTTTTGTGGAACTTTACCACACCCTCACAGATTTAGAAGGCTCCAAAGTGAGCTCGACTATCCGCCCCCCTACAGGGGCCCACTGTTTCAGATTTTTACAACTAGGGGCTCTATGTAAAGCCCCAACCACCAGCTTTCACCACAACTTTGTTTTGTGGAATTTTACCACACCATCACAGAATTAGAAGGCTCCAAAGTGAGCTCGACTATCCGCCCCCCTACAGGGGCCCACTGTTTCAGATTTTCACAACTAGGGGCTCTATGTAAAGCCCCAACCTCCAGCTTTCACCACAACTTTGTTTTGTGGAATTTTACCACACCATCACAGAATTAGAAGGCTCCAAAGTGAGCTCGACTATCCGCCCCCCTACAGGGGCCCACTGTTTCAGATTTTTACAACTAGGGGCTCTATGTAAAGCCCCAACCACCAGCTTTCACCGCAACTTTGTTTTGTGGAATTTTACCACACCATCACAGAATTAGAAGGCTCCAAAGTGAGCTCGACTATCCGCCCCCCTACAGGGGCCCACTGTTTCAGATTTTTACAACTAGGGGCTCTATGTAAAGCCCCAACCACCAGCTTTCACCACAATTTTGTTTTGTGGAACTTTACCACACCATCACAGAATTAGAAGGCTCCAAAGTGAGCTCGACTATCCGCCCCCCTACAGGGGCTCACTGTTTCAGATTTTCACAACTAGGGGCTCTATGTAAAGTTCCAACCTCCAGCTTTCACCACAACTTTGTTTTGTGGAACTTTACCACACCATCACAGAATTAGAAGGCTCCAAAGTGAGCTCGACTATCCGCCCCCCTACAGGGGCCCACTGTTTCAGATTTTTACAACTAGGGGCTCTATGTAAAGCCCCAATCAGCAGCTTTCACCACAACCTTGTTTTGTGGAACTTTACCACACCATCACAGAATTAGAAGGCTCCAAAGTGAGCTCGACTATCCGCCCCCCTACAGGGGCCCACTGTTTCAGATTTTTACAACTAGGGGCTCTATGTAAAGCCCCAATCAGCAGCTTTCACCACAACCTTGTTTTGTGGAACTTTACCACACCCTCACAGATTTAGAAGGCTCCAAAGTGAGCTCGACTATCCGCCCCCCTACAGGGGCCCACTGTTTCAGATTTTTACAACTAGGGGCTCTATGTAAAGCCCCAACCACCAGCTTTCACCACAACTTTGTTTTGTGGAATTTTACCACACCATCACAGAATTAGAAGGCTCCAAAGTGAGCTCGACTATCCGCCCCCCTACAGGGGCCCACTGTTTCAGATTTTCACAACTAGGGGCTCTATGTAAAGCCCCAACCACCAGCTTTCACCACAACTTTGTTTTGTGGAACTTTACCACACCATCACAGAATTAGAAGGCTCCAAAGTGAGCTCGACTATCCGCCCCCCTACAGGGGCTCACTGTTTCAGATTTTCACAACTAGGGGCTCTATGTAAAGCCCCAACCTCCAGCTTTCACCACAACTTTGTTTTGTGGAATTTTACCACACCATCACAGAATTAGAAGGCTCCAAAGTGAGCTCGACTATCCGCCCCCCTACAGGGGCCCACTGTTTCAGATTTTTACAACTAGGGGCTCTATGTAAAGCCCCAACCACCAGCTTTCACCGCAACTTTGTTTTGTGGAATTTTACCACACCATCACAGATTTAGAAGGCTCCAAAGTGAGCTCGACTATCCGCCCCCCTACAGGGGCCCACTGTTTCAGATTTTTACAACTAGGGGCTCTATGTAAAGCCCCAATCAGCAGCTTTCACCACAACCTTGTTTTGTGGAACTTTACCACACCCTCACAGATTTAGAAGGCTCCAAAGTGAGCTCGACTATCCGCCCCCCTACAGGGGCCCACTGTTTCAGATTTTTACAACTAGGGGCTCTATGTAAAGCCCCAACCACCAGCTTTCACCACAACTTTGTTTTGTGGAATTTTACCACACCATCACAGAATTAGAAGGCTCCAAAGTGAGCTCGACTATCCGCCCCCCTACAGGGGCCCACTGTTTCAGATTTTCACAACTAGGGGCTCTATGTAAAGCCCCAACCACCAGCTTTCACCACAACTTTGTTTTGTGGAATTTTACCACACCATCACAGAATTAGAAGGCTCCAAAGTGAGCTCGACTATCCGCCCCCCTACAGGGGCCCACTGTTTCAGATTTTCACAACGAGGGGCTCTATGTAAAGCCCCAATCAGCAGCTTTCACCACAACTTTGTTTTGTGGAACTTTACCACACCCTCACAGAATTAGAAGGCTCCAAAGTTAGCTCGACTATCCGCCCCCCTACAGGGGCCCACTGTTTCAGATTTTCACAACTAGGGGCTCTATGTAAAGCCCCAACCACCAGCTTTCACCACAACTTTGTTTTGTGGAATTTTACCACACCATCACAGAATTAGAAGGCTCCAAAGTGAGCTCGACTATCCGCCCCCCTACAGGGGCTCACTGTTTCAGATTTTCACAACTAGGGGCTCTATGTAAAGCCCCAACCACCAGCTTTCACCACAACTTTGTTTTGTGGAATTTTACCACACCATCACAGAATTAGAAGGCTCCAAAGTGAGCTCGACTATCCGCCCCCCTACAGGGGCCCACTGTTTCAGATTTTCACAACGAGGGGCTCTATGTAAAGCCCCAATCAGCAGCTTTCACCACAACTTTGTTTTGTGGAATTTTACCACACCATCACAGAATTAGAAGGCTCCAAAGTGAGCTCGACTATCCGCCCCCCTACAGGGGCCCACTGTTTCAGATTTTCACAACTAGGGGCTCTATGTAAAGCCCCAACCACCAGCTTTCACCACAACTTTGTTTTGTGGAATTTTACCACACCATCACAGAATTAGAAGGCTCCAAAGTGAGCTCGACTATCCGCCCCCCTACAGGGGCTCACTGTTTCAGATTTTTACAACTAGGGGCTCTATGTAAAGCCCCAACCACCAGCTTTCACCACAACTTTGTTTTGTGGAACTTTACCACACCATCACAGAATTAGAAGGCTCCAAAGTGAGCTGGACTATCCGCCCCCCTACAGGGGCCCACTGTTTCAGATTTTCACAACTAGGGGCTCTATGTAAAGCCCCAACCACCAGCTTTCACCACAACTTTGTTTTGTGGAATTTTACCACACCATCACAGAATTAGAAGGCTCCAAAGTGAGCTCGACTATCCGCCCCCCTACAGGGGCCCACTGTTTCAGATTTTCACAACTAGGGGCTCTATGTAAAGCCCCAACCTCCAGCTTTCACCACAACTTTGTTTTGTGGAATTTTACCACACCATCACAGAATTAGAAGGCTCCAAAGTGAGCTCGACTATGCGCCCAACCCTCTCCCACCCTCTCCCAACCCTCTCCCACCCTCTCCCAAACCTCTCCCAGCCTCTCCCAACCCTCTCGCAACCCTCTCCCACCCTCTTCCAACCCTCTCTCAACCGTCTCCCAACCCTCTCCCACCCTCTCCCAACCCTCTGCCACTCTCTCCCAACCCTCTCCCAACCCTCCCCCACTCTCTCCCACCCTCTCCCAACCCTCTCCCACCCTCTCCCAACCCTCTCCCACCCTCTCCCAATCCTCTCCCACCCTCTCCCAACCCTCTCCCACCCTCCCCCAACCCTCTCCCACCCTCTCCCAACCCTCTCCCACCCTCTCCCAACCCTCTCCCAACCCTCTCCCACCCTCTCCCAACCCTCTCTCAACCGTCTCCCAACCCTCTCCCACCCTCTCCCAACCCTCTCCCACTCTCTCCCAACCCTCTCCCAACCCTCCCCCACTCTCTCCCACCCTCTCCCAACCCTCTCCCACCCTCTCCCAACCCTCTCCCACCCTCTCCCAATCCTCTCCCACCCTCTCCCAACCCTCTCCCACCCTCTCCCAACCCTCTCCCACCCTCTCCCAACCCTCTCCCACCCTCTCCCAACCCTCTCCCAACCGTCTCCCACCCTCTCCCAACCCTCTCTCAACCGTCTCCCAACCCTCTCCCACCCTCTCCCAACCCTCTCCCACTCTCTCCCAACCCTCTCCCAACCCTCCCCCACTCTCTCCCACCCTCTCCCAACCCTCTCCCACCCTCTCCCAACCCTCTCCCACCCTCTCCCAATCCTCTCCCACCCTCTCCCAACCCTCTCCCACCCTCTCCCAACCCTCTCCCACCCTCTCCCAACCCTCTCCCACCCTCTCCCAACCCTCTCCCAACCGTCTCCCACCCTCTCCCAACCCTCTCTCAACCGTCTCCCAACCCTCTCCCACCCTCTCCCAACCCTCTCCCACTCTCTCCCAACCCTCTCCCAACCCTCCCCCACCCTCCCCCACCCTCTAACAATGGGGCAGGGTGTCTAATCTCAGTGGATTCCGGTAGCAGTAGAGGTGTTAAGTGAACCGTCATGCTTGCCTTTTTGTGTGTTTCTTTGCTGAGGTGTGGGATTTGGGAACCAAGAACGGTGTAGTTCATCGTACAAAAAACCGATGGAAAAACGCCTGGAAGTTTTTGAAATCCCTCGGAAAGATGCTCGGAAGTTTTGGCAGCCAGATCGGCCCCCCAAAACGCAACCGATATCGGTAGGAATGTTCCATGGGCTTCCCAGCCGACCGTGCCGGGGGAGCTCAGAAGAAATTTTGGCTGGGACTTCCGAGATCAACCCTGCAATATGAGTCCCATTTGCTGAGCATGAATGCTGAGCATCCCCAAATATCCTGAGCAATATGCTCAGCATTTTCCTGCCATTTTTTACCTTCTATGCTGTGCGTCCCAGCACCATGTGAGGGTGACGAACAGGGATCATAACGCAGACAGAGCAGGCCACCAAAGTGCCAGCAATGATGCACCTCTGGCGGTACATACTGAATTCCATGAACCTTCGGAACAATGCAGTGGCTACGATCCCAGCTTTGAGGGGCTGAGGGGAGCAGTGGAAAACCTCGAGTGAGACCAAAAGCAGTTGGACGACTTGGTGAGGCAGGTATATGTCGTGCTGTGCGTTCTAGCGGTTATCTAGGGAATCGTTCTAGTCTTGATCTAGGCACCACGATCGGCCTCTAGACTCTCGCTAGAACGCCGCTAAAACCGTTGCCTAGAACGCCGCTAGAACGCTCCTGTGCTACAGAATGCAACGACCCAGGCGCTGATAGCGCAGATGCTGGAGGCGCAGAGGCGTGCAGCTCCGGCCGAAGAGGCGAAGCCAAAGGCTGAGCAGGCCCCGAAGGGCAAGGCACCCCCCCTCGCCAAGCCCAAGTCCAAGCCCAAGGCCCAACCCCAAGTCCCACATCCACCATCGCCACCCTCTCCCCCATTGGACGCCCGGAAGCGGGGGGGCGGCGGCGGTCCCCGAGGAGGAGGAGGCGGAGGTGGAGGAGGCGCGGGGGAGCTCAAAGGGTTCTTGGGTTCCCGCGCTGCCTGCAGTCGGCCAAGACAAGGGCAGAGACCAAAGTCTCGGCCTGGGAGGCAAAATTGGCCAGCCGCCGGGAGGAGGGAGCGGAGGAGGAGAGGATCCGCTGGGGGGGAGGCCAACCTTCGCAAGGCGAAGGCGAAGGTGGCAGAGAAGGAGGAGGCGATCGAGGGGTTCCATCGGGCGGTGACGCGGAACGAGAGGGAGTTGGCGGCGGTGGTGGCGAGGGTGAAGGATGAGGAGGTGCACAAGGTGGTGGAGGTGGACGTGGAGGGGGGGATGGGTGGGGGGAATCGTGAAGGAGGAGGAGACGAAGGTGGTGGCGGCGGCGCTGGCAAGGGGGGGCGGGGGGTGAGCCAGTGGCTCAGGGGGTTGATGGGGTCGAGGGATGCGGGGGCCATCTAGGACCTGCCATGGGACCCGGCAGTCCTGGCTCGGCCCCGGCCCCCAAACCTGGACACCCCCCTCCTCGTCGCCCCGGAGAGTCCGGTATGGACTCTCCTTTTTTCGTTGGTGCGGCTGCACCACCGGCTGTTGGGGGCGGGGCGGTGGGTATGGGTGGGGGGGGGGGGGGGTTGTCCACCTGGACAAGCCCCTGCGCCTCGGGGTGGTCGAGGGGTCGTGGGGGTGGCAACGTGAGTTGCCGGGGCCGGGGAAGCGATGGGGGGAGGTGGGGGACCCCCCTGAAATGGGGGTGAAGATGTTTGAGTTGGCGCAAACCAACATCTTCACCCCCGACCGGAAAAAGGGGGGGGGCACCCACTGGCGATTCGTCGCCCACTGCTGGCAGGGGCTGGGCTTCGGGGGGGTTGAGTTGGTAGGGAAGGCCTGGGTGTGGACGCCGACCTGGTCGGCGCTGCTGGACTTGGGGTGTTTCAACCCAGAGGCGGGGAACCGGGGGGTGTATGCCGGGGTGGTGCACGGCATCGTCTCCCGGCCCAAGTTCAAGCCCAAGCCCGCCGCAGCCCCCGCTAGGGGCCCCCCGTAGCCGCACCCCCCCAACCCCGCGGACGCCTTCGCCAAGGCACTGGGGGCCATCTCCCCCGCCCTGGACCGCCAAGGCACGGTATGTTTTTTGCGCTCTAGCGTTGATCTAGGGAACCGTTCTAGCGTTGATCTAGCCACCGCCGTGCCGCCGCCGCTAGAACGTAGCCAGACCGCCGCTAGAACAGTTGCCTAGAGCGCCGCTAGAACGCACCTGCATTTTGTTTGTGTCTTCAGGTTGTCAGCGTGCAGACGTGTGGAGCCGACCCCCGCGGGCGTGCGCGTGGACTGGCGCGATGGCGGTGGTCGGACGTGCCTTGTGGGGTTCACCGAGTTGAGCCGGAGTTTGTGGACGAACCCCAATTTGGCCCTCTCGGTGCTGGAGGGTTTGGGTAGGTGGGAAGCGGGCAGGAGTGCGGGGGGCATGGACCCGCAGGAGGACCGGGGGGGGGATGACAGCAGCAGCAGCAGCAGCAGGAGCAGCAGCAGCACCAGCAGTAGCAGCAGCACTAGCAGCGGGGGGAAGACACCCCCCCCCCAAGGCCCCCAAACCCCCCCACCAAGACCCCCTAGAAAAGACCCCGCCCCCGCCCCTTTGAGAGTAGCGACGAAGAGGCGCCCCCGCCACCCAAGGGCAGCAGGGCAAGCCCAAGGCCAAGGCCAAGCCGCAGGCCAAGGGCGAAGCCCCCCCTCCCCCCGAACCCCAAGCCCCCCCCTTGCAAGAAAGGGGCCGGGACCCCTATGGGAATGTGCCGGGTGTGCGGGACACCCGGTGTGTCCCTTGGGCGGAGGGGGGCAATGGGGGGACCGTCAGCCAAGGGACAGTGTTGGGCGATGGGGATGAGGAGTTGGACCCGGGGGTGTGGTGGGTGGTGTCGCAGGGGTCCAATGGGGAGGGGGAGGGGGGGAAGAAGGGGAAGAAGGGGAAGAAGAGGAAGCGGGAGAAAGAGCGGGGCACCTTCCGGGTAGCAGGGACCTCCTCTTCCTCACCTGGGAGGAGGCGGAGGCCCACCTCCGGGAGGCCCTGGAGGCCGGGGAAGACGGGGACGACGGGGATTACGGGCATGACGAGGGGGACGAGGGTGGTGACAAGAGGGAGGGGGGTGACAAGGGGGGTGAGGTGGGGGTTACAAGGGGGCTGAGAAGGAAGGGGACACGGGGGGTGAGAAGGGGGGTGCCGGGAGCAAGGATGAGCCCCGGCAACCCCCCACCACGCAGGAGGGGTAACCTGCGTGTCGCGACTCGCGAATGGGGGCCCGGGGGGGCAGGGGGGCTAATCGGGCTAACTCGGCTATTCGGCGAACCCACCACCAAGTGACCCGCCGCCGGCCCGCCAAGTGACCTTCCAAGTCACCTATGGGGTGCGGTGGGGGGCTAACCGGGCTAACCGGGGGGTGGATGGGGGGGGAACCCAGCGCTCCGTGAGTCGGGTCCAGCATCCGGACCCTGCGATTGGCCACGGCTCTCCATGGTAGCCGGGGCAGCTTCTCTTTGAGGAGTGGCGGAGCATTCATATATATCGTTCTAGCGGCGTTCTAGCGAACCGTTCCAGTAGCGTTCTAGCGACGCTCGCTAGAACGCCGCTAGAACGCGCCAAAACGAAAAATGTTTGGACTCCATAATCAGGTGAAAAAAGTGAAATTGTTTAAAAAAAGTATGGGCCCCCGAGTATGGATAGGGGGGTCTAGGTTAGACACCTCATCCCCCCCCCCTCCCCTGCGGGGGGGGTATCCCCCTCTTTTTTTTGTTCTAGCCGCTCTAGCCGGTTCTAGGCCAGAACGAGATTGGGTATTCTAGCGTGTACCAAGGGTTCAATCCTGATGACCGGTGCAACCTAGCCTGATAATGTCCAAGCCCCCCCCCCCCCCGCGGGACACCCCCTAATTTTTTTTTTTGGTCATGCTGGCCTCTGCAGAGCCCAAGTGAAGCACATTGACCAATTTGAGGAGTCATATTACCATCTTGTGAGTTCTGGGCTCTGAAGAGCCCAAGATCCCCTGGGATGCCAATTGAATGGATCTACACAGACGCTGTGCCAGTTGAAGCTTCCGCGACGGTATTTCTATGGACGAGTGAGTCACTGCCAAATGATGTCCCACGACCCCCCCCCCCCCCCTCCACACCCCTTTAATTTGCCAATTTGGTCATGCTTGGCTCTGCAGAGCCCAGACGAAGCGCAGTGACCAATTTCAGCCTTTCATATTACCAATTTCACAGTAATGGGCTGTGCAGAGCCCAGGATCCAACAAAATGCAAATTTACGATGTGCCAGATCGCCGTGACTTGGTGGATCGCTCAATCCTGGTGCAACGTGCCCTCCTCCATGGCTCCTATACACACAGGCACAAAGACTGAAGTGGCTCGCATCTCAAAGAAGTTTAGTCACCGTCTGGCGAATTTTGGTGCATGGCAAGGGAGCTGGGAGTACAGCGAGAGCACGCCGTGGCCACCGCTCCAGGCGCTGTTGTAGGCAGGTCTGTGGGTCAGCAATAGAGAAGATGTGGAAGCACATCACAGACTGCTTGTGAGACCACTGTTGAACCCGGCTGTTGAGGTGTCTGGTGGCGAGGTGGCAAAGGTCAATGTTCCCAAGGGATCACAATATGGAGAAATTTGGGCGTATGATGGATCGGTGACCGCTGTGCCAAATGAGATCAAAATGCTGAAGTACAATCTCGTCATTGTTGAAGTCCCGCGGCGTGGAGGGTGGATCCCTGGTGCGCAGATCGTGCGTGTGCTGTCTCAAGGGGTACTTGGCGCCTTTCATGGACACCATAGGGATTTGGTCGCCGTGGACCAACGCTTGCGTTGGCAACTGGAAGATTTGTACCCAACGGCTTTGCGCATGGCTGTCTACCATCTGGGACGCCGAGAAGAGACCTATATTTGTTCAGGCAGTCAACTCTGTTGCTTGTGAAGACCCATGGGCCCGGCCCTGCACTGCCGCACTTCCTCACACAAAAGTCGCTCACTAAAGGTCTGTGGCTGGGTCTGGCTATTCTGTGGTGGTTGGTGAATTTGCTGGAGGACCCCAACGACGACTCGGACGATACGCACATGGATGGTGATGCATCGCGCTGCCTGTGGGCACTATACTATGGTCGCCGCCCCGACCTGATTAGTCTGGGCTGCATTCACTTGCCTGTCCCGTTGAATTGCGCATGGGGTGTACTATCTGATTGTCCCTACAATGCAGCTGATGTGGTGAACGTGCTGAAGACAAGCGTCCGGAAAGGGGACACGGAGGAGGATGTTGAGTGGCGGAGTGTCATACAGTGGGCAAGCACCGGGCAGCCGCTGTTCCAGCAGCAGGAGTCCCTTGACCACGCAGCTGACGCCGACACGAGTGTGTCAGCATTCGAGGAGGTGCCGGATCCGCAAACTCCCAAACCAAAGGGGAAAACCGATAAACAGCGGCAGAAATGGCAGGAGAAGGCTGAGCGCGAGTTGCGGAAGCAAGAAGAGGCACGGGAGCGGCAACGTAAAAAGCAGGAGAAGGAGAAGGAGAAAAAGGCGAGCAAATCGCAAGAGGAAAGAAGAGGAGGATAAGTTGGCAACGGCAGCTGCTGCGGCGTCCCCATCGCAAAAAAAAAGGGCAGTTGCGGGCCTCCAAGCCACCCTGCAACGTGCTGTCCGGGTTGGCTTGTCCGAGAGCAACGGCAAGAGCAACCGCAAGTGACTGGAGGCCCCACATACCACCGGATCATGACTGTTGCTAGACCATACCGGACATACAACCACAGACACGACTGTGTTACTGTGCTGCTGTTTTGAGCACCTGATGTGACTGGGCCTGTCCTGTGCAGTCCCAAACGGCCGTGGGACAGTGAATGATGTGCCTGTTCGACGTTGTACGTGTTTGTGGCTGAATTTGACTGCTCTTTTTTTAATTTGCACCGAGCTCGGCTCTGCAGAGCCCACCGTGCCAGAATTGCTTTATTTGCCCCCGAATATGAACAATTTTGTACAGCTGGGCTCTGCAGAGCCCAAAATGCTGTTTCAGGCCAGTTTGCATGCCTCTTCGTGGTACCCAGTGTTGCTTTCATCTCAACAGTGCAGTATTGCCCCTGTGTGAATTTGGTGGTATCAACACAACATTGTGCTATGGCATTTCTTTTGGTACGTCCCTCGTTGACGCAGTGTACCAACTGTCGAGTTTGTTCACAATTTTGGTGCATATACGGTACCCGGTTTGTGTCTATGGGCCCCAAATCTCTTGCCATTTTTTTACCAGTCCATGCGCTGCAAAGTCCAAATGCCCTTTGTACCCCTGATTCGGTCCTGACATGTTCTGTTACCTGGCGCGGGGGGTTGCAGAGCTTAGATGAATGTGTCTGTCATTTCGCGTTTACCAGGTATGCCCAGAGTCCGATGTCAAGTGAGTAGTTTGGGAACAAGTTTGCTTTTTATCGGTGAGCCACATTTTAATCCGCGCTGTCATGTATGCTCAATTGCATTGATTTGTCGGGCCTGTATCTTTTGATTTCTCCAGCGGGTGACAGTGCGTATGTTGGGCAGTGCTTTGACTCTGTCCACTGTGCGATGCCTCATTTTTTGGTGCCATTTGTGGCGTGTTTTCGTTGTTGTCAACCATTAATTGATAAATCCACATTTGCTCGGGATTTAAAAGGGGGAACAATCCTTGTGTGGCCAGGTGTTAGTACGTGCTTATGAACCACATATGTGGACACATCAGTCCATAGTCAATACAGCATCCAATTTCGGAGTTCTGACGGGCCTCCAACAGCGCATGTAAAGGTTTTCAAAACTTCTGTGCTTTGTTTTGTGTGTGTTCGTGCTTTGGACTCGTCAACTAGTGTGTACGCAGCTTCCATGCCTTGTGTATGACTGGTGCTCTGGTGGTCTGTCGCGTATGGGGTTGAAATTTTTGGGGGGGGAGGGAGGGGGGGGTCATATAGTGCGTTGCCTATTGTAGCCATAACCGCAGTGGTGGTCTGGCTTGTTTATCCTTAGCGTAATTCATGGGTGCTTTATGATGTTTGTATCGAGCTGGGCTCTGCAGAGCCAAGCAGTAGAAACTTCCTATTTCACGCGGGCACCTGTGCGGCACACACTCCGCGGCGTAATTGAAATTCGCTGTAGCAACCGTGGCAATGGCTATCCACGGCCACGGCGGCAGCATCGTGGTGATGGTTACCAACGGGGCTGGCGATGCATGGGTCCGTTGCTAGTAGGCGTCCGCCGGAGGTTCGGACATCCACAAGATAGGGGGCGCCCACACCCCCACGTTCTATAGGTGGCTTAAAGACAGATGGTGTCGCTCATCTCATAGTCGGGCTTGTAGGGGCGCGCTGACCTGCACTTGGACACCTCAAAGGGCCACTAGGAGGCGGTGTAGTCCGAGGTCCATCGGCAGCGTGTCAGGGGGCTGGCAGCACACCCGGACCTCCAGCGCCCCGTCTTTGGCCTCCATGGCGTCCTTCATGGCGGTCGTCACCTTGATCGGATAGCATCCATGGTACATGGTACACAGTCTCCATCCGGGTGGTCTTGGGCACCTGCCCCACGATTACTACGTCTGCCGGGTACACGGGCATGGCACTTAGGATCCAATCCTTGGGCGCAGCATACCATCGCGGCAGGGGCACCCGCCGTAGGGGCGCTATGGCGGGCCAACCATGCCCCAATGCCAGGGATACTCTTTCGGGCTAGCGCCCGCTCCTTAAGGGTTCGTTCCCCTTTGATACGGTGGTCTTCCGTGTACAACTGTCCAAGAAGGTGGTATCCCAGAGCCTGGGCTGTTTCGTGGACGGTCGGCCGGATAATTACCTGCACGATATTGCCTTACCGGGTAGGGTACACCTCCACCCGGGGATGAGGGCCACCACCGCCCCTGCCCGAGGTCGGCTAGGGCCTCGCACCACGATGGCAGTCATCCCGGAGCATGGGCCCGGCATCCACATGGGCAGGGACACCTCATCCACCACCCCGTGGAACGTAGCGATGAGGTGGGGGCACCGCGGGTGGTGGGTTAACTACCCCGGGGTGAGCACCAAGCACCCCCTCGGAGCGATTAGTGTGCCTGGAGGGTATAGGTCTCCCGAAAGTCCTCCTTAGCCCAAGCCCCCTGCCAGAACCCATTCCCGGGCGAAAGCAGCTTGCCACGAGTGTGAGGACCTGGTCCAACCCTAGAAGCCATCCTCCCATGGCCCGAGAGTGCTTCCGTGTGGGCATGGCGGGAGATTCCCGTCATGTGTTTCTGTGCCCGCACCATCAGGGCGTCTTATGCCGCGTGCACTTGGGCCGTGGGGCGGTAGACGCCGGCCAGGGGGAGTAGTTTGTTCGGGAGCTGCGCCATGAGCGCCATCATGGCCGCGTCCGGGGAGATTCGCTGGCGGCAGAACTGCTTCCAGACCGCCGCCACCACCTCCGGTAGGTTGCGGGGGGGGGATGCCCTGGAGGTAGAGGTCCGTCCCCATATAGCGGAGAACCCGGGAGGGCTGGATCTCCGGGGCCCCGTCCATTCCCTCCACCCGTTGCTCCGGGCTATCTGTTGCCCACGCCTAGCCAACGTGTCGGGCAATGGCTACCGGAGTGGGCCAGCGTAGGGGTTGGGGGTCGGAGGTCGACCTGTGCTACATTTTGCGGTCCGGGACATCCACCTGCAGGAAACTTTGGGATTATGTCCGCCGCTCTAGGAGGACCTCCTGAATAGGGCGCGTGTCGCCCCATTCCAAGAGGACAATGGTGTCGTCCATCCAAATGAGCCCTGGGAAGCGAAACGGCTTTATGGTACAGGCCCTGTACGGGATGTCCATGAAGCGTAGGAACGGGCTAGCCGCCGTTGCGCCTGCAGGGACCCCTTGGATAGTGCCCTAGGGGTTCCCAAGAGCTGAGCCAGGGTACTCGATTGGCAGGGGCCCAAGGGCAAGGTATACGAGAAGCCCTCAGCGTGGGTGGCGAGGTGGCCAGCCTCTCCCAGGCGCACCTGGGCCCCCACGATGGGGTGGACGTCCTGGGCGATCACGTCGAAGAATTTGGCGAGGTCGGTGATGAGCACATCTACCACTTGGTGCTGAAGCGTGGCGACGTCCAACTTCATGTGCACTGTGCGGACCACGACCTAGAGGGACACCCCTCGCATGCCTCGTACGAGGCAAGGGCCCCAAAGAGCCCGCCTGTATATAGCTATCGCCCGGGCGTAGAATCCTGCGGGCTCCAGCTTTGAGATGTGGGAGGACGTGGTTATGCTTTGGAGGTTGGCCTCGTCGATGGGCTGCTATGGGTCTGAGGAGCAGGGTGACCCTACCGCGCCTGCCCACAACGCAGCATATGGGGTGACTGCCACATGACGGCGCATAGGGTCACCTGGTGGGCCTCTGTCACGTGACGGTACCAAGAGATGTCCAAGCAGACGTCCGCCTTTGGCAGCCGGAGGTACGGGCCAGGGGCCTTACCGGAGTGAACCTTCCAGGGGTGGCAAGCATGGCCATAGTCCATCCCTGCCGGCACGGCATTCCGTGGCAGGAGCTCCAGGTACCGCTGGAAATGGGCCCACCGTTCGGGGTTGTCTCAGATCGGGTAACTGTGGCTCCGGAGTGGCCCTGTTATTACCCGTTTGCCTATACACCTTTGTGTTGGTGTACAACCCCGTACTATTACCCCTGTTTTTAATGAATTTCATGTTTCTGGGCTCTGCAGAGCCCAGCCTTTCGGAAATGCTACTTTGCACCCTCCTTTTATACAGGTGCTGTTCTCTGTTGTGATAGGGGAGACCTTCTTCACAGGCGTTGCAGTTAAGGTCATCATCGCCGTCACAATACCATGAGTGTTAGAAGAACCGCAGCACGTGCTGTTGCCAAATACGTGCTCCATTTGTGATATCAGACTGTGAAACATAGTTTTATGGCGCAGCTGGTGCATTTTCCGTATTTCACACCTCCAAAATGGGAAAAAGCAGTGGCTGCGCTTGTTTGCTGTGGGGGCCCAAAATGGTGCCTTTTTGCTGCTTCGCACCCCAAATTGCGTGTCGTTCCTCCCCCCCCATACACCCTGGCTGGGAACCATCCCTCCATTACGCTTGGTTATGCAGCAGAGAGGCTAGGCTCTGTGCACGACACAATTTTGTTTGAAAGAACGATAGGGGGCACTATGGGCCTCCTAAGGATGGTGTAACTCGAAAACTAGGATGACGACGGTTGCTTGGACCTTCGAGCAGGTTCCCACCAAGGGGCCTCTTGGAAAAACAGATCATGGCCACCTGGTTTACGTTTGATGGATCAAATGAAGCCGACCCCTAGCGCCCAGCCGGCAAATTGGGGCAACTAGATGCCCAGGTGGTCGAGCTACAACGCAATATGATTGCCACCCCCACCGTGACCGTTGAAGTGCAATGTTTCGGAACGGGAGATGGGAAAGGGATGTGCACTGTGCACACGAAATTTAAATGCCGTCGTTGGCATTGTGACCTCCCATTGGAGGACTTTGGAGGTGACAACCTCCGTCCTAGCGGTTTTATGATTGCCATGCGACGAGGTAGAGTGGTATACCCGGGAGGATTTGCCAATGATTGGCGAGCTTTGCAGTGGCAACCCACAGTGTGGGTACATTGGACATGTATCCATTCTGGGTGGTTTGCGGCTGAGTACCGCAATTTTTATATTTTTTCCAGCATCCCCACCGAAAGGCGGAATGTGGAGTTCAAGATGGACATGCGCCATTTATATATGTTTTATAATAATATCGCGCCCATATTTCACATGTTGGAGCTTGATGCTTTTGAAGTGGGCTTGCGGACGTGGCATGGGTTGCATGGCACGAAGGACAAGAAGCGACGCATCGGACGACGAAACACCTAAGGAGACAAATGAAATCCAAAATGCTGCTTTGCGGTAGGGTTGTGGGATATGTGCCGAGACATGCGGCTGTCTTATGACTGAGGGTCACAACAGGTGTCAAGACAGGGATCGTGAGACAACGGGACCAAGAGAGGGGGGTGGTGGTCAAGACAAGGGCTATCTTGGGGCTGTCGTGCAATTTTACGAAATGCGCACGGCGGGTGCGCACATGGCCGCACCGGTGTCCATGGGGTCCCGTGGGCATAGGGAACATGCTTTAGTACCTAAAAGTCATAGGATGTGAGGGGGTATGGTGGAGGAATACACCACTTTGGGGGGGGGCTGTTGTTAGCCTCATCATGTCTAGCTGCACCACACAATTTGCGGACCATCCATCTCATCCCCTCGTCGAATATGGTCAACTTCTTGTTGGTCGTAATGACCAAGTGGCCGCAAAAACGAAAGCTAGCCTTTGCAATGTGTACCCCACCACTCCCCTCGCGCCCCATATGGAAACGATTGCCGTGAATGATAATTTCCCCGCCGGTGATCCTCCGTACAATCCCCTTTGAGTGGCAAAGTGGTGCCTCTTCATGGTGTGACGACTTGGGCATCTTCCCGTCCCAGCCTGAAGCGCCCCCCCTCCACATATCACTCTTCCCACCCTCCACCAGGTGCGTGGGTTGAGTTGGTATCCGGGATTGGCTCAAGCCCCCCTTAGTACCTCCGAACCCCCCATTGCGCGATGCCCCCGCTATGCCACCTCTCACACTTTTCTTCTGCCCAACCTTCTTGCACCCCCCATGGCGATCAATTTTGTTGCAGGCCTAGGGTACACCGTCAACAGGGAAATTTTAGGGGATAACAACTGCAATTTGGTTTGGGCACAGGTGGAGTAAATTTTTGGGCGGGGGAAAAACTTCCACAATTTTTTGACATGGTTTTCAACCAAAAGTAAGCAGAGGAACAAAGGAACGACCCCATCTTGCCCCAAAGGTGCCAGTCCAAGCCGTTGAAAACCGAGCTGCTGGCTCGTCTCGTTTTTGATAAGATGGTGGCCAATTTAGCGGACAGCATGTGTGATCTATTCAAATCAATTTTTTCGATTGCGCTTGGGTCAGTGATTCTGTCCGGTGACCATTCCGCGCTTTTCGCATGATTTTTGTGCTCATATCCACGAAATTGTTGATTTGTTGTACTTTTTGTTGGCCGAAGCACCTGGAATGCGATGTGAACTGCATCACGCAACGCAATATGCACGAAATTGCATCCTTGTGCTCCTGCTTTATGCCGGTGTTGTTCTATTCTCATGCCCCGTTGTACCGGAGACAAGGGCAGGAATCCCTTCACCCATATCAAGTCGGGGCAACACCAGGCCCTCCGAGTCGAATCGTTGCAACAGGTCGTATGACAGCAGCTAGGCGATCCATACATAGTGCAACACGTGCCAAACACGGGCCACATCGTCCCGGCGCTGCACCCATTAGAGAAGGGTGGTTATGGTGCATGCCCCACCCCACCATCCCTATGGGAGAAGTCCGAGGCGGCCGTGTGGCGCATCTGTTTGCTACGCCTCGCGATTGTGTATAGCAAACAAAGTTGGCCATCAGACATCACAAATCAGATCTTTGTGGACCGCCATTACTCAACTATAAACCCCCCTCCCCCACCGCTGGTCATGATGCCGTACATCACCCCCCCCCCCCCCACCGTGTGCCCGTTATAGTCCTTCCGTCCCCCCACTCATGGGTGCTTTCATGCACCCCCCCCCCCGAAACATAAGTGTCCCGGAAAATATGGAAACCCCCCCTTCTTTTTGTGGTCAATTTTCCTGGCATTTATTTATGCTTTGCTTATAGTTGTTATTGCCACTTCGTTACTATATGCATCATTTGCGCACCCTGATGAAATATATACTTCTATAATTGCACTGTCATTATGTAATGTGACTCACATGTAACCTTATTTGCAACCTCTTCAACGACGATGCATGACGCTCGACAAATGTACCCTTAGACTTTATGTGGCCGTTAAGACCAAGTTTCATGAGACGTTGCTCGCACGCGCTTTCCATTGTGCAGCACAGCACATATGGTCCGTCACGCATGGGTCTGTGTGTAGCCATAGACCCCCACATCAACCTATTTCCTGGGCCCTAGTTTGTGCTGGCTGAGCTTTTGAAAACGGAATCCAATTTGGTAGCCAAGGATAGGCACACACCCCGATGTTCCTATGTCCTGCCTCCGCCATCAAATGGTCCGCCACGTCCGACAGAATATGCATCATGTCTGCTGGCGGCGAGGGACCATTTTTCGAAACAACAAGAATACTTAGGAGAAGGGGCTTTGTATTTGTGGTTCCATGAATTTCAATTTGAATTTATGAATTTATTATATTCATTGCTTTGTTGAAAGGATAGGCAGCGGCAGCTCAAAATCAACGAGAGATCCCTCTGTAGAATGCCATCAAGCAGGTCAAGCAGGGTTGTTCGATCTGTCAGGCCTGCAGTTTGGACAATCGGAATGTCAAGGGGAAGCCCAATTGACGCCCATGCCCGACGAGCCCATGGAGAGCGTGGCCATGGACATCTTATCTATGCCCGAAGTGCACATTGGAAAGGAATTTTTTCAATTGTGTGGTCCTTTGTGCGGACCGACACAGGGGCTACGTTGTGGCCGTGCCGGCGCGCAAACGGGGATTGCTTGCCAAGGAGGTTGCAGTCATGATGGTTCGCCACTAGCTGACCATCTTCGGTGTCCTCCGTACAATTTGCGGCAACCTTGGACCCCGGTGCCCAGGCGGCTGGTTCAAGGCCATGTGTTCCCTCATGGGAATACGGCATGCCAAGAGTGTCACCTATCTCAGCCGGTCGAATGGCTGAGCTGAAATGGCCCGAAGGCAACTGTTTGAGAAGCTGCGCAAGATCCACCTCACCTGCAAGCGCCGTAACTGGTTCGACGAGATGTGGCGAGCCCTCAAGGCCCGTCACAACACCCCCACACCAGGCGGGCTGTCGCCTCACCAGACTTTATTCTGCAGTAACCCCGTGGGACGGGGACTTCCCTTGTTGGTTCATGGCATGGCCATGGCGCCAAGGAGTTCTTTGCGCAGCAACAGAAAACGGCGCAGGAGATTCGTCAACAGCTCGAGAAGGAGCATGCCATGCGGGCCAAGAGCGCCCTGAAGTCGACGGCGTTTAATGGCATTTGAGTCCCGAACCATTGACACTTGTGTGCCAATCTTGGCGTTGGCACACAAGTTGGCATACCACAAGGCTTCGGCTGTGCGTGCATTGTGTTCGTTGCTTTTATTTGTGTTTGCAGGAAGCATACCGAATGATTTGGCAAAGACCCCCCTTTTCACAAAAGCAATCAAAACCAATCTCTTGTGCTTTGAACGATGGCAAATCTGTGTATGAATGTATGTCTCAGTTGTTTGGATGTGGTTGTGTTTGCCGTGGTAGCCATGACCTTTTTCTGTGAATGCGAATTTTATTGATGTAATTTGCGCCGTTCATCATGCCGACTCTTGAGGCAGCATAGCCAACATTTTTGGCTGTTATGTTGCGATTGTAGGTGGAGTACGGTGAAATGTGCCCACCCATTTGCATTTGTGTGCTTGGTGTCTTCTGTGCAAACCTGTCAATAATGATCCAATTCATCAGTGCACCTTGTGGGGCTGCTCCGGCGAAGTTGGGTTTCTGCCCTGCGACAGACCCTGCAAGGACCTTTTTCGTAGGCCATGTTTGGTGCTGACAAAGAGGTTGAAAAACACACAGTTTTGTGTTCCCATCAAACAATACCCATGAACACAAACTACTTAGAGCCGCTTGGCCATGAGGGACAAGCGTGCCATGCCATGAACAGGGGGACAAGTCCGTTCTCCTCCAAAAATATAGCCCGTGCATTTGAGTGGCTGACCCCAAATTCCATATGTCCTCACAAAGCCTTAGAAAGCCCATGCTATGTGTGGTAGTTGACACAAATATCCTTACAGGGTGTATCTGACCACGATTGCCAAAATCAATACATGTGACAAGGCGCTCAGCTGTAAGTATGTGTGAATGTTTGTTTGAACCTTAAGTTCTTTCAAACATCTTTCGATGTTGGTGTGATCGTGATGATGACTCGTGAGGTAGCAAAACCTACTTGTATGCTCAGCCTTGGCGCTGTGCCTGCTGTGGTCTACCTGCTTCGGTTTGCTTTGCCCTCCATGTTTGTCTTTGTGTAGGATGGAAAAAGATTTGGAAAACACTCCCCTGCCCCTCCCCGCTGTTTGAGCATTAGGAAAAGCCCGCCCCCCTTGTGGAATGTAATATGTCTCGTGGACTGTCCAGAAAAATCAGGCAAACTTGGGTAACAGGTGGTAAAACATTCCATGCACTGGTGTCTTTCTCCAAAGGGCGGGAGCTGTCAAAGGGCACAGTAAAAGTAAATCAAATGGGAGTAGTGGACCAATTAGAGATATGTGTGGTCATTTGCAATTCTGTGTCTCCATGCCGTTCCTCTCTGTATAGGTGGTTGTGCACACTACAGCTATTCTTGCCTCACTACAGCCCTCGAGTGGTAGATTGTTCTTCTGTGGCCTCAATCCTAGCGTTGCAGGCCGAAGACTATCCCACCCTCTCCCCCCAGCACTATTTTTCTTACTGCGTGCCACTCAGTCGCTGCATTTGGTTGTGGTCCAAACCGTCGCACTCGGCGACCAACCTCGTTCCAGCCGTTGCGCGCCCCCGAGCCACAACACTTGGTTTTCGACTTGGCCCTTGCGCCTGTCGACCAAACCCGGCTTCGCCAATGCGCAATCCCATGTACCGCTTCAGTAATGGTTCCAGCCTCCCCAAATACCCCAGCCAACTCAAGGGACGCCCTGACATGTACCTGCGGCTCACTCGGAAATGTGAAGTTGGGGCTCAGTTGCGGCTAAAACGGGTCATTTGGGGCTAAGTGGTGTTTTTCAAGGTGTTTCATGTGAAAAGTTGTGGCTTTCGGGGGTGGGTTGGGGTTTGGGAATGTCCCCAAAGAGATACCAACCCCTATCCCAAGAGGATTTGACTGGTTGTTTTTTTCGACGGCTCAGTTGACTTAGCACCCCGACTGAGCCGTCACTGAGCCGTCACTGAGCCGGCTCACTTAGCTCTCAATTAGCTCTCGCTTAGCTCTCACTAAGCGCACCAAATGGCTCACTGAGCGCTCACTCGGAGGTAATTAGGGGCTCAGTCAGGGTTCACTCAGGAGTTTCTCCCCCTTTCTGCCCTCTCTTCCCACCCTTGCCGGCCCACACTCCGCAGTTGTCACCATGTCTTTTCTCCAAGAACTTGAACATGCTTCACGGGGGGGGCACCGGGACCGGACCCTTTACGCCGACCCCCCCCCTCCCCTCCCCGCTAGGTTTTGGCCCGGAAGTGCCGGACCATGGGCGCAGAAGGCGCCCTAAAGAAATTTTGCTTGACTTAGTAGAGTAGTAGAGGGTGAAAAAATGGGTTTTCACCCCATGTGTCTATACTCAAAATACTCATTTTTTTTAGGAGACCCCAATAGTGGATAAAAGCGAAATTGGACCAAACATGAATACCACCCCTGTGGAGATCTAAGTCAGAGATGGGCTATACCCTAATGGGTAAAGCTGTGCCTGTGCAACCGGAAGGTCCTAGGTTCAAACCGCAGTGGCGTCAGTCTGTAGGACCACACGTAGGACCAGCGATACCATGGGAAAATTATTGTTTTTGTTTCTTTTGCTTTTTCTTTTGGCTTTGACTTTGTCCCCTTTGTTGGGGATCCCTGAGAATGCAGGGGTGATGTAGCATTTCAGCCCACTTGTGGGCCTCCCAGAAGGCAGGGGCTAGGCATCCAATTCTGATTTTGTCCCCCTTTCTTTGGGGATCCCGCAGAATGAGGGGTGATGTCGGATTTCCGCCCAATTTTCGGCCCCGCCAATTCTGATTTTGTCCCCCATGTATTTGGGGATCCCTGAGAATGCAGTGGTGATGTAGTGATGAGGCGGTCGTCTTATGCCATG
The DNA here is from genome assembly GCA_964036045.1 of Eutreptiella sp. 'Long Island Sound 2002'. NCBI lineage: Eukaryota > Euglenozoa > Euglenophyceae > Eutreptiales > Eutreptiaceae > Eutreptiella > Eutreptiella sp. 'Long Island Sound 2002'. The sequence goes on from OZ038378.1 coordinate 65,835,129, forward strand.
TTTGTCAGGATATGAAACCTGCCCCCCCCCGCTTTATGGGCCGCCCCCCCCCCCCCCCAAACCCACCCCCCCTTTGTTGGCAGCCCCCCCCCCCTAGACCCAAATCCCCCCCCTCTTGGCAGCCGCCCTTCCCGGCCCCAACCCCACAGACCCAGCCCCCTCCGCCCCCCCCACCCCCCCGCCCTGAAAGTGGTCGGAGAGTGGGAGGGAGTCGGTGTATGGTCCGTTACTACGGCCCCCCCGTGACGTGCATGCACACATACATACTTGCATACATGTACCAACCGCAACACACACACAAACATCCTAACACACACACTTCGTGAAGGACACAAATATCCAAACACATACACACACATACACCCATACACACGTCCACACACACATGCACATGCACAAGTGGACAACCACATTCATTGTTGTGTGCAATTATCTTGCGTGTACATAAACACATGGCCTCATTGAACCATGTGAAGTCAAGGGCTAGGGAGAGATGGTTGCGGGGTTGGGGTTCGGGTACATGAACCTAACCATTTGCGAGGGTGTTCCTTGTTGCCTCATCACAAGCCACCCTTCCCCCCCCCCACACACGGGCCGGCGCGCCATGAAGCACTAATAGGGCACAGAGGATATTGCTTGCTTTTGTGAGGGTTCATCATACAACCATCTTGACCCACACCATGACACACTCACTCCCCTCCCTCCTTATCCCCTCCCCTCCCCTTTTGCCATGCCACGTCCCCCCCCTTACCCCATGTGAACTCCTTCCCTTATCTTGCCTGTCGTGTCCCCTTGACCTGCCCTTGCCATGTCTTTCCTATTTGTTGGCCATGGTGTCAAGTGCATGATGGTGGCGGCAATGACGATGACCTTTGCGGGTATGTTGTGCTATTGTGTGTGTTCGTGTGTGTGTGCTTGTGCCCATGCACATGTGCGCAAGTGTAGATGGTTTGTTCACTCTTGGTTTCTCTCACTTAGTGTGTTTGTATGTATGTTTGTGTGCGAGTCGGGGGCGCGGGGGGGCTTGCTTGGATTGATGAGTGGGTGAAGGTGTCCTTGTGCGTCACTGTCATTGTGTGACTCCATTCTTTGGTTTTTGGTTGCCTAGGTTTGTGTGCGTATGTGGATTGGCGAATGTGTGTACGCGCAGGTGTGTGTGTGTGGGTGCCAATGTGTGTGTGTTTGTCTCTGTTGCGGCTTTTGCACCTGTTGTTTTGGATGTTGTTGTTGGTTTTGGTGTTGTGTGGCATAAGCTTTGATTGTGTGCGCATAACATTGTGTTTGTGGCAGAAGATGCAAGTATGGTTGTGTTTGCGGTTGTGACTGTTGTTCCGGGCTTGCGTGAGGTTGTTACCATGGCCGTTGTGGTAGCTCTCGTTGTGGGTGTGGTTATGGTAGTGGCTCTGGTTGCGGCTTTGGGTGTGGGTGTGGGTGTGGGTGTGGGTGTGAGTGTGTTTCTGCAAGCTGTGTTGTGTGTGGATTTGGTTGTGCTTGTGTCAGTGTGTGTGGCCTTGGCTGTGGCGAAGGCTCCAGTTGCAGCTTTCACTGTGGCTGGAGCTGTTCTTTGAGTACTGGCTGTAGCCGCCGGGGGGGGGGCGGGTTGAAGGACTGCAAAGAGGGGGGCTGAAATTACCATCCACCCCCTCAAAAAAAATCGCACCAAGTTTATAGTGACACTATACAGTGACGGTGCACAATGACCCTGTACAGTGAGAGCATATAGTGACAGTATAGAGTTCTAGTGTACACTCTTGGACGCTGTGGCGGATGCACTGTGTGTGGGGACACCACGGGGGGGACGCCGGCACCGGACCCTTTACGCCGACTCACCCCCCCCCCTCCCTGGAAATTGGTTGGAAAGTGCCGGACCATGGGCGCCAAAGGCGCCCTAAGGAAATTTTGCTTGACTTAGTACAGGGTGAAAAAATGGGTTTCCACCCCATGTGTCTATACTCAGAATGCTCAGTTTTTTGAGGAGAACCGAATAGTGGATGAAAACCAAATTGGACAAAATATGAATACCACCCCTGTGCAGTGGTATGTCAGAACTGGGCCGTACCCTAGTGGTAAAGCAGTGCCTTTGCAATTGGAGGTCCTGGGTTCAAACCCCAGGGGGGGTAATCTACAGGGCTATAGGTAGGCTCGGGGACACCATGGGACAGTTTTTGTTTTTGTTTTTTTGCCTTTTTTTTGCTTTGACTTTGTCCCCTTTGTGGGGCATCCCCGAGAATGCAGGGGTGATGTAGCATTTTGCGCCCACTTGTGGGCCTCCCAGAAGGCAGGGGTTAGGCATCCAATTCTGATTTTGTCCCCCTTTCTTTGGGAATTCCCGAGAATGCAGGGGTGATGTAGCATTTCCGCCCACTTGTGGGCCTCCCAAAAGGCACGGGTTAGGCATCCAATTCTGATTTTGTCCCCCTTTCTTTGGGGACCCCCGAGGATGCTTGGGTGATGTAGCATTTCCGCCCACTTGTGGGCCCACTTTGATTTTGTCCCCTTTATTGGGGACCCCCGAGAATGCAGGGGTGATGTAGCATTTGCGCCCACTTGTGGGCCCACTTTGATTTTGTACCCTTTGTTGGGTAGGGTAGGGTAGGGTTTCGAAACATACATCAACTCCAACTCCTCCTTCACAACATGCATGGTTCGGCCTGGGTGGGGCGCCACTGGCAGCAGTGGCCGGGAATGGACTCGGGGGTGCTATGCCCTTAAACACAAGTACATCTACCATGCCCCCCCCCCCTCCTGTTGCAAATTTTTTTTGCCAACATACATACCGCAAAAATGTCTACCGCGATGAGGGGGTCATTTTAAGCCATATATGTTGGGGTCCAGGTGGCCCCCTCCCCTTCTGCCGGCCACAGACCCCCCCCCCCCCCCAGACCCAGCCCCCCCCCCTCCCCCCCCGCCCTGAGATTGGCTGGAAAGTGGGAGGGACTCGGCGTATGGCCCCTTGCTACGTCCCCCCGGTGGGGGACACATTGTATGAGACCTTGGGGAGTACAGTGTACAGTGTACAGAGTACAGTGTACAGTGTATAGTGTACAGTGACAACGTACAGTGACGGTGTATAATGACAGTGTACAATGACAGCGCACAGTGCCATAATACAGTGTACCATGTACAGCGACATTGGACGGTGACATAATTGACAGTGTACATGGACACTGTACACTGACAGTGTACAGTGACAGTGTACAATGACTTGGTACAGTGACAGTGTGCAGGGATAGTGAACCATGAGTGAGCCCTCACTAAGCGCTCACGGAGCCATTTGGCGCGCAGTGAGCGCGCGAAACGGCGCAGTGAGTGCTCAAAGAGCGCCCCGACGCTTTCACTGTACAGTGTGCAGTGTGCATGACACGAATTGCAGTGCGCATTACACAGTGTGTAGTGCGGAGTGTACACTGCGCACTGCACACTGTACAATGACTTGGTACAGTGACAGTGTGCAGGGATAGTGAACCATGAGTGAGCCCTCACTAAGCGCTCACGGAGCCGTTTGGCGCTCAGTGAGCGCGCGAAACGGCGCAGTGAGTGCTCAAAGAGCGCCCCAACGCTTTCACTGTACAGTGTGCAGTGTGCATGACACAAATTGCAGTGCGCATTACACAGTGTGTAGTGCGGAGTGTACACTGCGCACTGCACACTGTGTATTACACACTGCACACTCGGTATTGCACACTGCACACTGTGTGTTGCACACTGCACACTGTGTATTGCACACTTCACATTGTAATGCACACTGCATGCTGTGTATTGCACACTGCACCGTGCACACTGTGTGTTCCAAATTGCACGCTGCACACTGTAATGCACAATGCACACTGTGTAATGCACACTGCACACCCTGTAATGCACACTGCACATTGTGTTTTGCACACTGCACACTGCACAGTGCCTCGTGTGCAGTGTGTAATAACCAGTGTGCAACACACAGTGTGCAACACACAGTGTGGACTGTGCAGTGTGCAATACACAGTGTGCAGTGTGCATTACACAGCGTGTAGTGTGCAATTTGTAATGCACAGTGTGCAGTGTGCAGTGTGCAATACACAATGTGCAGTGTGCAATACATAGTGTGCAATGTGCAGTGTGCCATGCACAGTGTGCGGTGCGCAGAGTACACAACACACTACACAATGTATAATGCACTTTGCACACTGTGTCATGCACAATGCACACCATACAGTGCAAGCGTTGGGGCGCTCAATGAGTGTTCACTGAGCCGTTTGGCGCTCTCACTGAGCGCTCACTGCGGCGTTTCGCGCGCTCACCGAGCGCTCACTGCGCCGTTTCGCGCGCTGACTGAGCGTGCCAAACGGCTCCGTGAGCGCTGAGTGAGGGCTCACTCATTGTTCGCTGTCACTGTATACTGTCCCTGTACTCTTCACTTGACAGTGTCACTATACAGTGTCCATGTACGCTGTCATTGTACACTGTCACTGTACATGGTACACTATATTGTGGCACTGTACGCTGTCACTGCACACTGCACACAGCCACTGCACACTGTCACTACACACTATCACTGTACATTATCACTGTACACTGTACACTGTACACTATACACTGTACTCTGTACACTGCACTCCCCAAGGTCTCATAGAATGTATCCCCACACACAGTGCGTCCGCCACAACGGCCAAGACTCTACACTAGCACTCTACAAGCTCACTCTATACTTACTGTATGCTCCCACTGTACATTGTCATTGTACACCGCCACTGTACACTATCACTATAAACTTGGTGCGATTTATTTTTTAGGGGCTGGATGGTGATTGCAGCCCCCCTCTTTGCAGTCCTTTAACCCCCCCCCCCCCCAGCTACAGCCAGAACCCAACGAACAGCTGCAGCCCCAGTGAAAGCTGCAACTGCAGCCTTCGCCACAGCTAGGGCCAGAGCATACAACAAAATGCCACTGCACACACCACAGGGTGCAGACACCACACAACATGCCGCAACCGGCTAAACACCCAATAAATAACCGAAGCTGCCAAACAACCCAACCTGCCAAGCAACCAACACACCATCCAACCAACCCCACCAACCACACCACATGAAAACATAGCACACCACGGGGCATGTCATGTGACCACAACACACTACCCTCCCACACACTACAACACACCACGCCACTGCACAGTACAGCACACCATAGCGGATCACACACCACAACAGACTACAACATAGCACACCACACCACTTTACACCTTACAAGACCACAATATTGTCATGTGGTGTGGTCGGGTGTCATGTGGTGTGGTCTGGTGTCATGTGGTGTGGTGTGATGTGGTGGGGTATCGTGCGATAGGGTTGCCTGTCTGCTTGGTTGAAGGGTGTCTTGGTTGCTTGGCAGGTGGGGTTGTTTGGCAGCTTGGGTCGTTGCGTGTTTGGCTAGGTGGGGCACGCTGTGTGGTGTGTGCACCCTGTGGTGTTAGGTGCCGTATGCTGTTGTGTGCTCTGTGATGTCATGTCTGTGGGTACCATGTAATTACCGCCATTCCAAGGGACGGGGGGGGGCTGATAAGAATTTACTATTTTTGTTCTAGCGGTGTTCGCGGGGATTCTTCTAGCGGTGATCTAGTGGCGCTGTAGCGGCCGCTAGAACGTCGCTAGATCACCGCTAGAACACCTCCTTAGAACGCCGCTAGAACAAGAATAGTGACTGCTTATCAGCGCCCCCCCCTTCCTTGGAATGGCAGTAATTACATGGTACCCACGGACATGACATCGCAGAGCACACCACCACATACGGCACCTAACACCACAGGGTGCACACACCACACAGCGTGCGCCACCCAGCCAAACACGCAACAAACAACCCAAGCTGCTAAACAACCCTACCTGCCAAGCAACCAACACACCGTTTAACCAACAAGACAGGCAACCCTATCGCACGATAACCCACCACACCACACCACACCACATGACACCACAGACCACACCACGTGACACTCGACGACACCACATGACAACACAACACACCACAGGACACATCATGTTACCACAACACACTACCCCCCCACCCCGCACAGTACAGTACACCACAGCACATCACACACTACAACAGACGGCACCACACCGCAACACACCACACTACATGGCACCACTTTACACCTTATGAGACCACAAGACACCACAACACCGCACAGCATTGCATGGCATGCCTGCAACTTCAAGATTCAACTTCAAAATTGCATTTCCTCATCAACATCAATAAAATCCAAGAAAAAACCACCTGTGAAAGGAAGAACAGAACACCCCCCCAGACCCCTGAGTCCCCCCCCCCCAAGGTAGTTCTCCACCCCCCCCCCCTTGAAAAATGTGTGACAAAAGCAAAGCCCCCCCACCAAGGGCTTGAAGGCAGGGCACCCCCACAGTGCCCGTGCCTGTGTCAAAATGTGTGTGTGCATGTGTGTGCGTCTGTGTGTGTACCCAATTTGATTGTTTCCATGTGTCTATGTGTCATGGAACCCCCTCCCTTCGCACATTGGTGTGTTTTACTTGCCTAATGTGTGTGCATGGTTTTGTTCTAGCGTCGTTCTAGCGAAGCGTTCTAGGAACGTTCTAGCGCCGTTCTAGCGGGGCGGCGCTAGAGTGCCACTAGAACGTTCCTAGAACGGCCTATTGTACTTGTTGAGTTTCATGTCAAAAAAGTGTTTTCTGAAAAACAACGTATGGACCCCCTAGTATGGTAATAGGGGTCCAATTTGCACCCTTCATATCCCCGCCCCACTATGCCCATGGGTCAGCGTACCCCCCTTTGTTTTTCGTTCTAGCCGCTCCAGAGTGTATTTGGCTAGAACGAGATTGGGTATTCTAGCGTGTACCTAGGGGTTAGTGGAAATGACCTACCGCCCCCTCCCCCCCGGTGAGCAAGGCACGCATAACTATAGCCCGGGGCATGTTCATGTGGTACTACGATGACACGACACTAGCACGGCACCGTGTGCGGTAAGAAAGCAGTGCAATGTGCTGGTTGTACGGCAGCGGAGGGAGTCATGGAAATGCACTTGGTGGGTTTGTGACATATCCACACTGCAATGTTTGAAGGAGCGTTCTGATGGCTATGCAAGATCCCTTGCTACCAGATCTTTGCTCAGCTTCCTAGCACCCAATAGTTGGATGTGGCTGTACGGGCGCAACTGCCTAGGGTCGCCCCAAACAAGCATTCGCCCCCCATGGAAGCCAAGTCCAATCCCATCGGGATGATGCTTTGCCTGGACGCCTCATCCACAAAGCTGAAGGCGAATCGAGTTTGTGCCTTCTCTAGAACGGCCCCCAGAAGCAGCCTATAACGGTTAGCAACCATTCCATGTGTGGCAAAGAACACACCGCAGCTGTTAAGAGCCCAACTTATCCTGCGCTTACCACCGGATGTGCGCCCCAGTGTCTTCTGCACCTTACCATTATCAAATGACCTGAGTGCTGCCGGGGCAGCAGCTCGTTGGGCAGGTACACGCACCCAGGGTGGCGGACGGTCTCTGAGCACCTGCTCACGGAACACCTTGTCAACATGACTGCCAAGCAGGAGATCTCTGGTGTTGCCCTTACAGCTGCGTGGAGCCGGTCTTTCGTGCTGCTCTGGTCCGTTCTGGTGGGCAAGCTGCAGGCCATAGACGTCGGGTTCCTGAAGCGCGACTTGTCATCTTGGTACTGGGCGTCGTGGCCTGAGGTTGTGGAGTACCTACGGCACCATTGTACCCTTCGTGAACCGGCCGTTTGAATCCGGGATTCACGGTACCATGAATTTCACCCAATTTTGCTGTGTTTTGCTCGTAACTTGGTGCTATCGTGTGCTTTTGTCGTGCTACCTTCGCCCAAAGTAAGATCCAACAAATAGGTGCAATTTAGAGGTTTAAAGTCACCGCATGGTTTAACAGATTTGGTGAGATTCGCGTGAATGTGAAATTCACGCACCCAGATTCACGCAGAAATTCACGGTAGATTCACAGATTCACGCGAATGTGAAATTCGCACGAATTTCTTACGAATTCGTACGAAATTTGCACGAATTTTGGTACGAGCTTCGTACGAATTTCGTACGAATTTACCCTCCTTTCCACTCTTTCGCTTTTTTACAGCTCTCAAAGCCTTCGCATTCTTCTCTTTGAATCATGTCCCAGCAGACTATGTCCCAGCTCGCCAGCCTGGCCTCGCGCCCCGACCCCGCAGCCGACACCCTCGCCCACTACCAAGCCCTCCCCGTCGCCCACCATCAATTGGAGGAGGCGACGTACGGGTCGGGGGCACTGGGGGTGGATGACGTCGTAGGCTGGGCAGCCTCCCTCGACCCCTCCCCAGAGGTCATCCACATCGACGTGCGCAGCCCCACCCGCAACTCCTACCTCGGGGGGAGGGGATGGGCCACAACCTTGTGGAGGGAACTGCGCCGCCAACTCCCGTCCCTTAAATTTCTGCATGTAACCCCTCTCCCCTCCAGTGTTGAGCAGCTCCTCAACTCGATGAGGGCTAACCCTGTGGGGAAGCCTAAGGACGCCCACGTCCAGGTGTACCCCACCACTAACCTCGTCCACACCCCCCCCCCACTGCGATATGGTGTGCCTGCAGGTTCTTGCTGCAGGTGCACCGGCAGACCACTCTTTTTTCCCCTTTTCTTGGCATCTTGCCAACACCCGGTGGTGGGATGATTTGGGCATCTCCCCTTTCCATCCCACCATCCCCCCCCAGATGCACGTCCCCGACGTCACCCACCCCACCTTCTATAGCACAACTTCTTTGCAATGGTACCGTGGTGCCTCATGCACCCCCCCCGTTCATTTCAAGTGAGCCCCCCGTCCGCACCGAACCCCTTCCCGATCCCCCTCATGGGGTGATGGGCAGCCCTGACCCCGCCCCCGACAGGGTTGGCCCCTCTCAGCCGCCCATCAACTTTGTTGATGGGAACGGCTACATTGTGCTTCGGGGGCTTGTGGAGGCACGGGATTGTGAGGTGGGGTGGAACAAGGTGATGAAGGCGTGGGGCAGCGGCGACGAAAAAGTCTTCGCAAAAAATTTTGAGCTCCTTTTCAACGCCACGCGGAGTGAGGAGCAGGCCAAGGATCCTGGGCTCCCCCGGCGTTGGCAAAGCAAGAGCACCTTGGGGTCGGGGGTGGGGGGGCCTCTCTTCAAGAAGTTCCACACCCACAACCGAAAGTGTCCCTGGGGTTGGGGACCTCCACCCAATGACGCTCGGCAGCGTCATTGTGGCGAGTGTGGGGAGAGGGGCGCAGCTCCCCCACACCGACGTCGCCACCCACCCCGAGGTCCTCCCCCCCCACGACAGGGAGGTCTCGGGGTGCCACCGGAGTAGCTTCCTCTGCTTGTCAGAGGACTACCAGGTGGCGGTGCAGGCGGGGACGGCCCTGGGGGAGGCGGGGGAGGCGCGCTGGGACACCGTTGAGCTGCATCGGGGGGACATGGTGCTGATGGGGGCCACCGGCCGCCATCTTGGATTGCCTGCCCTCCCCGACTCCAAGGATAGGCTGCACGGGGCTCTTTTTAACTCGCGGACCCCCGACCCCCGACACAAACACCACGAGGCCCACACCACACACTTGGACGCCACCCCCCCCAAGGCGGCCCTGGACGTTGCTGGGGACTTGTCCAGCTGGGTCTGCCCCAACGTGGACCAGGTGTTGTGGGTGGGGAAGGGGGCGGTTGGGCGGGTGGGGTTGTGGGAGGGGGAGGCTGCCCAGGCCCTCTTCGCTGACCCCCCCCAGACGGTCCTGGCAGGCCCCCCCACCTGCCCCTTCCACCCCACCTTCATCTCCCGGTCGGCCCCGGCCTCCGACCTCGCCGTCATCGCGGTCGGCGAGCACTGCATGCTGTTCTTCGTGGGCAGCGTGCACCAGCTGGAGGTCTACAAGGGGGACAATGTCCATGTGGAGTCGGAGATCCACTTCGCCATGACCGGCATTGCCCCCCCGGTGCGGCCGACCACGCTGTGGCACCTGGTGAACACGGTCCCAGCGTGGCGGTCGCCCAAGTGCGCGAAGACCGGGGCATGGAGCATCACCTGCCCATGCGAGTGCAAGCTGTGCTTGCTTGTGTGTTTGCTTTGTTTATTGGCATTGGACGAAATTCACGTGAAATTCGTACGAAATTCGTACGAAATTCAAGGGAATTTCGTACGAATTTCGCACCAATTTCACGTGAATACATTTGTGTGAATATTTTGGAAATGTGAAATTCCTACGACATTCGTACGAAATTCGCACGAATTTCGTACGAATTTCGTACGATTTTCTGTGAATTTCGTCCAATTTGCACCTTTTGCTCTTGCATTGCCTCGTGTGCACTCCCCTCTTCTCAATTTGTGCCTTGCACACCTCCCCACATCTGCAGGTCCCGTTCACCGCTTGGTCGCCGGATATTCGGCACCACGCCAAGCGCAACTTCAAGCCCCGGCCTCGATTGCCCGAGGAGCACGCCGAGCCCCCGAAGGCCCCGGTGGCGACCAGCCCGCAGGCTCCGGTGGTGGACGGCCGCCGAGCGAGGCCGGGATTGTGCGCAGTGAGGGGTTGCGGCGCTTTGGACGTTCGGCAGGCAGCGAGGCCAGCACCGCCACGGGGCATGCGGCGCGCGAGGTGGTGGTGCCCATGCCGTCCCGCAACGAGTTGGGCGACGCCCACACCAACCTTGAGAGTGGGGCAGGGGAAGGAGATGCGGAAGGTGCCCTGCACCCCCCGGGGCTCCAACACCATGTCCCACACGGCACTGAGATGCCGCTGCCGCCCATCGGGCCCGGGCGGCACCTGCTGGGTCCAGGCCGGATCCGGCTGCCTGGCGGCCAGGGTGACCCGGTCCAGGGGGGGGTGGGGGGCCAACCTGCGTGCGGGGCAGGAGCTGGTGGGCATGTTTGCCTACCGGCTTGTGAGTGGGCATTGGCGGGTGCAGACCGGGGTGTCGCGGATCGGGGAGGAGGGGACGATGACCACGGCTGGGGTTTTTGGGCTGAACGTGCTCACGGGTTGGGAGCAGCGGAGGCCGGAGTGGGCGGCCGTGGCATGGCTTGCCATGCGCGTCCATGTGGGGAGGCAGCGGAAGATGGGGGTGGCTGACGTCATGCACGTCGAGGAGGACGAACCCCCCACGCGCAAGCGGAAAGGGCGCCCCGAAGGGGACACGCCCCCCCCCCCCCAAAGCCCCGCGTACGGCCACCCCGGCGGAGCGGGCAGTGCGGGCGGAGCAGGCGGAGCCAGTGGGGGGGCGGGGCCAAAGGGGGGTGGTGCAGGAGTGGGTGCACCAGCAGCGGGCGGGGGCGTTGGAGGCACGCGCGATCAGCGCGGAGGCCGCCAACCGCGACCTCGAGGCCCGTCTGTTCAGGGCCAATGAGGACAAGCGGGACTCCGAGTCGCGGTTGGCGGACACATCAAGGAGCGTGACCGGCTGGCCACCAAGGTGAAAACTCTTGAGCGCGACGTGGCGACGTTGCCCAAGGCAAAGCCAGCAGCACAGCCAGCAGAGGCAGTGGAGAGGGCTGAGGGTGCCGCGACCCCCCGGGGTGACAAGGGGGGGGGCACTGCCGCCGGTGTCCGGTACCTCCTGGCCGGCGCACAGGCGTGGCATGCCCAGGCCGAGGCGTGCACCGGCCAGATGTCGGCAGTGTCCACCGGCCTGCGGATGGCCATGTTGGGCAGTGGCCAGCAGGTCGATGTGGACAGCGTGGCCCCCGACGCCCCCAAGGTGACTGCCGCAATGGAGGAAGTGCGCCTGCAGTACCCCCCCCCGCCGCCTCACGTCGGCGGCCATGGACCCCTCCCTTGTGGAGGCGGTGGGGGAGCAGAGCTCCCAAGGCTCCGCTAGCCGGAGCTCTGCTCCAGGGGCGGGGGGTGCGTAGATCACCCTTTACCCTCCGGACCACCTGTCCTTTCTAACCACCACGAATGTTATCCTGCCCCCCCCCCCCCGCCCAAGCATGGGCAGTTTGACCGACATGTGGGGCACTCCCCCCCCACTGTGCGAAATTTTTCGCAACACTGTTTGTACATTTTTTGGGGTACGCTATGCCCCCTGACCTGTTTGCGATATTTTCTGCGGAACTGTTTGTATTTTATTTTGGGTATGCTATGCCCCCTGACGTGTTACACTGCTGGCTGAGTGTCACCCGGAATGACAACCAGTGGACTGGGTGTGTGATAACCCATGAGCACCATCCTGAGCTTGCTTTTTGAGGGTCAACGAGGGCAGAAGGATGAGGCTTCGGCAAAATTCTGTGACAGTCATGTGAAATTCGTACGAAATTCGTACAAAATTCGTACGAAATTCGTACGAATTTCGTGCGAATTTTGTGCGAATTTCACATTTTCAGAATATTCACACAATTCTATTCACGTGAAATTCGCACGAATTTCGGACGAATTTCGTACTAATTTGTACGAATTTCCTCAAATTGCATGCGAATCACAGTAGAGAGAGTTGTCTGCGGGAGGGGGATGGTAGAAACCTTGCGATGACTGCCTCCCCATTCAACAGGTCTTGTATCTCACACCATGCCGCGGACCAAGGAGCCATTCCATCTGCTAGCGGATCGTACACGACGGCGGCGCCTACAAGAGCTCCGGGAGGTTTTTACCAAGGAGCTTGCAGCACCCTACACCGTCAAGTACCTGCCCGACACGGGGCAAATAGTGCTTACCCCCGAAAGAAGAGTTGTAGCCTGAGCCCACCGAGGAGGAGAGGTTGATTATGGCCGTCTGGAGGATCCGGTCATTGCACCTCTCTAGGACGGAGTCCCGGTACCTAGTGGGGAGCATGACGTACGGTGTGGTATGGGACCAGGTGTACGGCATGCTGCGGCAGCTAGCGTTGCCGGAGTCCCGGGCGTTCACCGCCTATACGGGAGACGACATGGCCATCAATGGTGCGGCCTGCTACCTACCTGACCGCATCGCCCACCTATTCAAGTGTCGCCCACCCCCACCCTCGGACATCATACGGCCCGGGGACCGACGGCTGCATTGGTTGCCTATTGCGGTGGACGGTACATCGAGGCATGAGGCCTCGTACGTCCATTGCACGCTCGGTGGCACCGCCAGCCCCAACCAACTATCTAGTTGGTGGCTACTAGGGGGCAGTGAAAAGTGGGAGATCCTCTACACGGCCTCCCAGGAAATTGATTTTGATGATGAGTTGCGCAAGGCCGCAACCATAAGTTTTAAGGATACGGCAGGGAACGATAGGCAGTCCCTTTTTTTCTGTGTGCAGATGGTAAAGCACAGGTGCTCATGGCGGGCTGCCAAAACAGGAAGGCAGAATCCCCTGGTGCCACTGTGTGTTGGGTCTGCATGCGTAACCGTGCTCTGTGCCTTCCTACCTTTGGCACAGCAAGGGCGATAGACGGCAACTGGGAACCGGCCGTTGCCATAAATGCTATATATAGGACCATTACGAGTGATAGGCGAGTGCCTGATTATGGCCTCCATGGGGTCCTTCGTGTCCTGTTGTGTGCAGTCAACGAGACAGGACCTAGTTGTACAAATGACACGGAAGGCACCGGCCACTGTGGCACGCACCATGCTGCAACCGGTTCTAGATGAGGCACAGCTTGCTGCACGAATTTGCATTCTTGCCTCATTAAATAATGACAAGGCAAACAGCAAGGGGAAGGTGAGGATGGAATGTGCTGCTGCCATCCATTTCATGCGGAATAGGGGTTGGGAGAAGATAATAGATGCTTGCCTAGAGCAGCCTAGTGTGAGGCAGCATCAAGTAGGGGGAAAAAGTTGGGAGTCGGTGTGCAAAACGTGGTGGCAGAATTTTGCAAGCATGTGTGTATACGCGTGGCGTTCCGCATGGTTCTCCGGGGCCGACTTGGGGCGGCTCCGGAACCATAGCATAGCCATGGGCGCTGCCCACAATGAGCTCCAGTGAGGCAAACTTCTGTGGACGCATCTTTGGATCGACCACATGTATTATTTTGCAAAGAAGTGGAGAATCTTGTCAAAGTTCTCCTGCTTTGCCATGGAGGAGAAGTCACCGGAGGCTGAAGCGCATGTTGCGCAACAGCGGGGGCCTAAGCCTCCTCCGGGGGAGACTAGGGGTGCAAGTGGTTGTGGACAACCACACCATTGACGATAGCCTTTGGTTGCATGGGTAGGATGCGACCAAAAGGGCTCAACATGGGCAAGGGCCCATAAGTGTACAAACGTATGCAAGCCGCACAAGAAGACGGCTTCTAACTGACATGCAGCACCTTCAGACTCTACAGCGGCGGTTCCGGTGCCGCAAGAGACGGACAGGAGATCACCTTACGAACACAGACCATTGTTGCCTGTGACCGGGGTGCATGCCGGGGGGCCTACTAGGGGTGTGAGGACAAATCAGGGGGTGCACACCGGTAACATTTGTGCAAAATCACGTGAATTCACGTGAAATTCATACGAAATTTGTACGAAATTCGTGCGAATTTCGTACGAATTCACGTGAATTCACGGCTGTGAATCGACTACAGGCTTGCCGGGTTCCCGCACCTCTCGTTTTGGGCACGGTTCGGACATGATGGATGCTTTTGGGGCGGGACTTTCATCGGATGATGCGTAACAAAGCTAGGGGAGGAATTTTGGCCTTGGAATGAACCAAGAATATGGCATTTTCCCCCAAAAACCTCAAAATTTGGGTAAATTCACGTGAAATGTACGCAATTGTTCAAACGGCCACTTAACGGCCGTTCACGAAGGGTACAATCTCAGTACCCTCCCCTCCAGTCAAGTGTCTGCTCTTCATGTCAATGTAATCAGCCACATCCCGATCAAAGATGTGTCGGATGCCGTCCGCAGCCTCCTCTCCGCCGACCCGCGCAGCTTCGTGGATCTAGTGAATGGGGACAGTTCCCCCCTCTCGAAGGGGAAGGTGGTGCTGTCTGGCTTCTCGCTCATAATGGCGGTGGTAGCATTGGCGGCAAAACACCAGGGTAAAAGCCTATCATGGTCGCTGGCAGCCACCGACACTTGGGCGCCCCTCGATGGTATCTCCGACAAGGTGCTGGAACGAGCACTTCGTGGTTACTGGCCCAACGTCTCCGGGGCCATCCCTCGGGACATCTCGTCCCCCCGACCGGCTGGTCCAGAGCAGGCCGCCCACAGCGGGTCTCTGGCGGTTGGATCTCAGGAGTCCATCAACCCTGGGGGCAAGGCCCATGCTGGGCCGTCGCTAACGGCCGAGGATGTGACGGACCTCATCATGCCGCAACTCTTGCTGAAGACCACCAAGAGAACCAAGGATCTTTACCAGCCCTCCCCCCTCCCTTGGAATGGCAGCAAATACCGGTGTACTCACAGATGTGACATCACAGAGCATACATCAGAATGCCACAGCACACACCACAGGGTGCAGACACCACACAACATGCCGCAACCGGCTAAACACCCAATAAATAACCGAAGCTGCCAAACAACCCAACCTGCCAAGCAACCAACACACCATCCAACCAACCCCACCAACCACACCACATGAAAACATAGCACACCACAGGGCATGTCATGTGACCACAACACACTACCCTCCCACACACTACAACACACCACGCCACTGCACAGTACAGCTCACCATAGCGGATCACACACCACAACAGACTACAACACAGCACACCACACCACTTTACACCTTACAAGACCACAATATGGTCATGTGGTGTGGTCGGGTGTCATGTGGTGTGGTCTGGTGTCATGTGGTGTGGTGTGATGTGGTGGGGTATCGTGCGATAGGGTTGCCTGTCTGCTTGGTTGAAGGGTGTCTTGGTTGCTTGGCAGGTGGGGTTGTTTGGCAGCTTGGGTTGTTGCGTGTTTGGCTAGGTGGGGCACGCTGTGTGGTGTGTGCACCCTGTGGTGTTAGGTGCCGTATGCTGTTGTGTGCTCTGTGATGTCATGTCTGTGGGTACCATGTAATTACCGCCATTCCAAGGGAGGGGGGGGGCTAATGAGAAGTTACTATTTTTGTTCTAGCAGCGTTCGCGGGGATTCTTCTAGCGGTGATCTAGCGGCGCTGTAGCGGCCGCTAGAACGTCGCTAGATCACTGCTAGAACGCCTCCCTAGAACGCCGCCAGAACAAGAATAGTGACTGCTTATCAGCCCCCCCCCCCCCTCCCTTGGAATGGCAGTAATTACATGGTATCCACGGACATGACATCGCAGAGCACACCACCACATACGGCACCTAACACCACAGGGTGCACACACCACACAGCGTGCCCCACCCAGCCAAACACACAACAAACAAACCAAGCTGCTAAACAACCCTACCTGCCAAGCAACCAACACACCCTTTAACCAACAAGACAGGCAACCCTATCGCACGATACCCCACCACACCCCACCACACCACATGACACCACAGACCACACCACGTGACACCCGACGACACCACATGACAACACAGCACACCACAGGGCACATCATGTTACCACAACACACTACCCCCCCACCCCGCACAGTACAGTACACCACAGCACATCACACACTACAACAGACCGCAGCACACCACAGCACACCATACTACATGGCACCGCTTTACACCTTCCGAGACCACAACACACCACAACACCGCACTTTATTGCATGGCATACCTGCAACTTCAAAATTCAACTTCAAATTGCATTTCCTCATCAACATCAATAAAATCCAAGCAAAAACCACCTGTGAAAGGAAGAACAGAACACCACCCAGACCCCTGAGTCCAACCCCCCCCCCCCCCAAGGTAGTTCTGAACCCCCCACCTTGAAAAATGTGTGACAAAAGCAAAGTCCCCCCACTAAGGGCTTGAAGGCAGGGCACCCCTACAGTGCCCGTGCCTATGTCAAAATGTGTGTGTGCATGTGTGTGCTTGTGTGTGTGTACCCAATGTGATGGTTTCCCTGTGTCTATGTGTCATGGAACCCCCTCCCTTCGCACATTGGTGTGTTTTACTTGCCTAATGTGTGTGCATGGTTTTGTTCTAGCGTCGTTCTAGCGAAGCGTTCTAGGAACGTTCTAGCGCCGTTCTAGCGGGGCGGCGCTAGAGTGCCACTAGAACGTTCCTAGAACGGCCTATTGTACTTGTTGAGTTTCATGTCAAAAAAGTGTTTTCTGAAAAACATTGTATGGACCCCCTAGTATGGTAATAGGGGTCCAATTTGCACCCTTCATATCCCCGCCCCCCTATGCCCATGGGTCAGCGTACCCCCCTCTTTTTTTGGTTTAGCCGCTCTAGAGTGTTTTTGGCTAGAACGAGATTGGGTATTCTAGCGTGTACCTAGGGGTTAGAGGAAATGACCTACCGCCCCCTCACCCCCGGTGAGCAAGGCACGCATAACTATAGCCAGGGGCATGTTCATGTGGTACTACAATGACACGACACCAGCACGGCGCCGTGTGCGGTAAGAAAGCAGTGCAATGTGCTGGTTGTACAGCAGCGGAGGGAGTCATGGAAATGCACTTGGTGGGTTTGTGACATATCCACACTGCAATGTTTGAAGGAGCGTTCTGATGGCTATGCAAGATCCCTTGCTACCAGATCTTTGCTCAGCTTCCTAGCACGCAATAGTTGGATGTGGCTGTACGGGCGCAACTGCCTAGGGTCGCCCCAAACAAGCATTCGCCCCCCATGGAAGCCAAGTCCAATCCCATCGGGATGATGCTTTGCCTGGACGCCTCATCCACAAAGCTGAAGGCGAATCGAGTTTGTGCCTTCTCTAGAACAGCCCCCAAAAGCAGCCCATAACGGTTAGCAACCATTCCATGTGTGGCAAAGAACACACCGCAGCTGTTAAGAGCCCAAGTTATCCTGCGCTTACCACCGGATGTGCGCCCCAGTGTCTTCTGCACCTTACCATTATCAAATGACCTGAGTGCTGCCGGGGCAGCAGCTCGTTGGGCAGGTACACGCACCCAAGGTGCCGGATGGTCTCTGAGCACATGCTCACGGAACACCTTGTCAACATGACTGCCAAGCAGGAGATCTCTGGTGTTGCCCTTACAGCTGCCTGGAGCCGGTCCTTCGTGCTGCTCTGGTCCATTCTGGTGGGCAAGCTGCAGGCTATAGACGTCGGGTACCTAAAGCGCGACTTGTCATCTTGGTACTGGGCGTCGTGGCCTGAGGTTGTGGAGTACCTACGGCACCATTTCAGTACCCTCCCCTCCAGTGAAGTGTCTGTTCTTCATGCCAATGTAATCAGCCACATCCCGATCAAAGATGTGTCGGATGCCGTCCGCAGCCTCCTCTCCGCCGACCCGCGCAGCTTCGTGGATCTGGTGAATGGGGACAGTTCCCCCCTATCGAAGGGGAAGGTGGTGCTGTCTGGCTTCTGGTTCAGAATGGCGGTGGTAGCATGGGCGGCAAAACACCAAGGGAAAAGCCTATCATGGTCGCTGGCAGTCACCGACACTTGGGCGCCCCTCGATGGTATCTCCGACAAGGTGCTGGAACGAGCACTTCGTGATCACTGGCCCAACGTCTACGGGGCCATCCCTCGGGACATCTCGTCCCCCCGACCGGCTGGTCCAGAGCAGGCCGCCCACAGCAGGTCTCCGGCGGCAGGATCTCAGGAGTCCATCAAACCTGGGGGCAAGGCCCAGGCTGGGCCGTCGCTAACGGCTGAGGATGCGGTGAACCTCACCATGCCGCAACTCTTGCTGAAGACCACCGAGAGAACTAGGGATCTACCGCCCGAGTCGATCAAGACTGCCGTGGGGCAGCTCAACACACTGCTGGCCCCCTATCTGTCGATGCCTCGTCTCGGTCAACAGTTACTCAAGCTCTCTGGCGCCCTCTCCCTCTCAGCCTGTCTGACGAGCTATGCATGGCCCACAGGAGGGGATCTCCCCCGGATCAAGTGTGCCCTCGTCGCCTGGGGTCGCTACATAGATGAGGCATGCCTCGTCACTATCACCGATGCTGTCAAGAGCTAGATCCTGCCGGAGATCCTGAAGGCTGTACGTGATGGAGCGGACTTGACCACGTCGTGGAGATCTCTGGCATGTGAGGTGGCCATGGACCTGTTGCAGCTGAATGATGATGAGCTACCGCTTTTCCAGCTTGAGGCGGTCAAGGATTTCCCATCTATGGCCCTCCACCTCTCGGAGTACGTGTCCCGTATCAAGCAACTATCTACCCTGAAGGCCGTGCGAGATATAGTGCGGGAGCGCTGCCGACGTCTCGCCTCGCCAAACTGGGCCGCAGCTGTCCTCCAGCAAATGGGTGTCCCGCTGGCCCCTACCGGACCCGCCCTTGGAGCGCCATTCCAGTTCACCCCACCCCCAGGAGTGTTGGACCTGGTCCCTGTGCGGATGAATCTCAGCCCCGTGGCGGAGGGGCTCCTCTGGCCAGCGTATGTGGCGGCCGTCTCAACCTATTTTAGGTGCGAGGTACATGGTCCTCACCTACCCAGCGGCCTTGCCACCAAGGGCACAGCGGTGAAGTCCTGCTTCCTCCTTCTCCCAGCGAGTGTGTGGCGGTCTGTCAGTGCCTCGTTGCCACCGCCCCAAATCCCCATGGGGCCCTCCGGCCTGATGGCCACCATTACGGATACCCACCCTGATGGCTCGAGCATCAAGCCATGGACCCCACCCGGACTCTGCCTGACACGTCAGTGGGCGGACTCCCTGAGGAACACCCAGTCCTCCCGAGCCAAGCACGAGCCCACATCTCACTCCGAGCCCCCGCACAAACGGCAGCGGAGTACACGGTCCGAGTACCGCGAGTGCGATGCCCCCCCCCCCCCCCCGGCTACGCTCCGCGCCGCTCCCCCTCACCAGCACGCTCCACGGCCGACAGCCACCTGCCGCCATCGCTCCGCTAGCGGCGAGTCTCGATAGATCGGGCCTCCATGGCCTCTGCGGGCCAATCCCACAGCCCCGTCTCGTCTGAAGCTTGCGCTCACCACAGGGGAGGTGATGACGACCGCCATGTCCCCCGCTACTTCCGTGACGGTCGGGGGTCTGATCTGGGGTCCTTCACGGCACCGTGGGAGGAGTATGAGGTGTCATACCCCCTGCAGCCACCGCAAGCCCGATACCGCGGTCCCGGCGGCATGTGACTGCCGTTCGCCCTTCCACAGACCACCTGCTGCCCCCCGCTGCTTCTAACCGTGGCGGTGGCGGCTGTGCTCGCGTCCTGCAGGCCCGGACATCCCCTCTGTCCAGCCGACCTGCATCAGCGCTGTCAACAGGCGCGTATAGTGCTCCCCGATCCCCCCCCCCATGACCCTAGAGGATGCTAGACTCAGCGTCCACGGTGGCCATCTTGCCTCCGTGTCGGTCCGTGCGGCCTGCGGGACTGTGCAGTTTGTTGATGCTCAGTCTTGTGCCTCATGCTCTGAGAGCCACTTTCAGCGCGTTCCTTTCCTAAATGGCCTGGAGGTGTCCTCTGAGGCTGCTGCCAAAATTGGCACTGCTCTGGGCTGCGACCCACTCGCCCTATCATCCATCCCATCCCCTCTGATGCGCACGGTGCTGTATGTGCTCACCCTGTGGGCAAGCTGCCTGACCCTTGTCTCTGGTCGGCTGGCCCGCGGTGCTGCCTTCTCCCCCCCTATGATACAAGGAACAATGGTCTGCCTATTGATCGTTGAGGCACCGTGCTGGAGTGACCCCCCTCAACTCAGGCCTGTCCCCCACCTGCCTGTTCACAGGCACCAGACAGTGAGTGAAGCAGTGTCAGAGTGCGCCGCCCACTCGGTGCCTGGTGGTGTTCGGTGCTTCGTTTGCCAGCGCCCCCGGCTCATTAACGGACTCCTGTTCCATATGCGTGCTTCTGGGGGCCAGGCCGGGAGTGAGCCCATTTTTTGCCCCAAGATCCAATCTGAGCGTGTTACCCGCTGCGCTAGCGGGTACACGTTATGGCTATCGAGGCTCTGTGCGTATGGACGGGGTCATGCTCACCTCAGTACGGCGCAGGCATGACTGTAGTGCAACTGCTCAGCCCCCTGTGTTTCCTGCCCTTCTCCAACCTCTAGATTTAGACCCGTACCTGGTGGTGTCCTCCCCCCTGGTACCGGGCGGTGCTGAGCTCCTACAGCAGGCGGTCTGCCATATGCAGTCCCTGTTTGAGCTCACCCCTCAGCTCAAACTGTGGTGGTGCGGCGCACAAGGCCACCTACATTATTGCCACTCTATCCGAGCTATCAGTAGATATTGCCTTCCTGCAAGAGCTCTGGGAGGGTTTTGCTGTCAACGAGCTCGATGGCATGGGGTACAAGGTCTTTTATGATGGGGTTGCGGAGCGTGGGGCGGGTATGGCCATCGTGGTTGCATATGCCCTACTGCCCCGGCCCCGGACAAACAAGGGAGGAGCTGAATCCGAGCTCGTGCAGTCCTATGAAGATCTGAAGATCCTCTCCCTCACCAGGCCCGGGGGACACCGCATCATCGGGTACAACGTGTATCGACGTCCTAGACAAGCAATAGACGTTTGGGGGGTTATACAGCGGCGAGTGGCAGAATCCCGGCGCACTCAAAATGATCTGTTTTTTGTGGCTGGCGACCTCAACGAGACCCTTAGACCTGGGGCAGGGTCTAGGGTCTCCAAATGCATGCGCCAAGGCAACTGCTGGGCCTTCCTCCACATCCCGTACCCCCTAGGAGAGCCCACGATTTTTCAGCCAGTGGGGGCCGGTAAAGTGGCACGTACAGAAATCGACTACATCTTGGTGGATGTGCTTTCCCCTGTCTCCCTTTCAGCAAAGGCGGTCTACCCAGGGGTGTCCCACCACGGGGCGCTCTGCTGTCAGTTCTCAATCCCTCCCCATTTCTGTTACAACAAAAATGTCTATGAGCGGCGGCTCAATTTTCGGAAAGCCTCGCCGGCTTCCATAGCCCAACTGGCTGCGCATGCTTCGCTTCTCTTGTGGTATTGGGCCGTGCTGGGCCTCTCCATAGATGCCTGCATGGCACAATATTTTCCTCCGGCCCTACAGTTCATCCCCAGATACATTGAGAGGGTGCAGTCCGATGACTCTGGTCGTCTCAGGGACATGGAGTACAAGGCGCTCCAGGGAGACAAGTGTGCTGAGGCGTGTGTACAGAAGTGGCGACAACAGACACGCGACAGGGTATGTCAAGCAGGGTTAGCAGTGGAGGCCAAGCCGTTCCAGCTGCGGGCTGTGAATGTTGTGTCCTCCAAGCCATATAAGTTGCAGAAGAAGTCCTTCAGTGTGGTCACCAGGGTCAGCCCTGATGGGGTGAATTTCCCCAGTGACCCAGGAGCCTTCATTGATGAGGCCCGAACCCAAGCTCAAGAGCTATACGGACTACGGGCCTTGGCCAATGATGTCCACATGATCCGAGAGCGGACGTCCCGGGCCCGTGCTGTGTCAAGGCCCAGGGATGAACTGTCCATGTGTGATTTCTTTGTGGATCTGCTCTGTAGCCTGGGTGAGCCACGGGCTAACAGCCTGGTGGGGCCTCTGTCAGTGGTGTCCCCACTATCCTTCCGCGAATGGGAGTGGGTTCTAACTAAGCATGGCCATGAGGCCACTGCCTTAGATGAGCTGCCTGAATGCATGCTGCAGGCCCTTGCAGCGTCGGGGCACCGAGCCCTACTCGATTGGGTCCGGCGGCTGCGGCAGGGCCATTTTTCCAGACATTTTCAGTGTGCTGTACATATTTGCCTTCTGAAAAAGGACCCGCAGTGGCTCATCCGCAATAGTAGGCCCATTGTCATTGGGCCAGTGCTTCAGAGGCGGGAATACACCCTGCTTTTCTCTAAGTTCATGTCTCGCAGTGAGTTGGCTGGGCTGATGCCCCCATGGGCGTATGCCTATCGCAAGGAAGTCACCCCCCATGGTCTCGGTCTGTTTTTGAGATGGCGTATTGGGCGATCAAGTCACCGAAGTGTTGCTGGTGCGCTGATTGGGATGAGTCCAACGCGTTCTGTAACGTGAACAGAGACGCCCTCATAGCCTATCTCATGGACGACCCCCCCCTAGAGCATGTGGGTGTACTCACGAAGTGGTTCTTTGATGGTCTCATGGTTTACCTGCAGACCCCGTATGGGCTAGCTCCCCCCCTACTACATGCAGCAGGGAGGTATACAAGGCGACAACATGGGCGTTGGTGGCTATCTGATCCCGCGCATCCTGCGATCCCGGGCTGTCCTGGATAATGTCATTTGTCCCCCGCACCCTTGTTTGTCCGGGGCGCAAGTCCCAGAAGTGATCTTCTCTGTTGACGGGCGCCAGATGGCCCTGTCGCCCGACGAAATGGTGCATAATTTAGCTGAGTCCTACCGCCTTGCAGCAGTCTGAGGTGGCACTGCAAATGCGTCCAAGCTGAAGATGTATCATATATGTTATGCACAGGGTAAGCTTCGGTACGCGAAAGAGTCCATCTCCTGTGCCCTGGGAAATTTGGACTACCAGCCCCAAGGACTCAAGACAGTGGGCATTCCCTGTGTCATGGGTGAGTCGTCCAAGTCTTTTCTTCAGGCAGGAGCTGAGTTGTTTGTCCATGTGCTAGCCCGCGTGAGACACACCAGGCCCTCATGCATCCTGGCTCTGAGGGTAGCGCCGGTGTATGCCGTATCCTCCTTGGACTTCCGTCTCACCCTCGTTCCCATGTATGCGGGTGAGCTGGCCCCGCTGCAGGCTCAGCTGCAGCAGGTGGCACGGAGCTCCCTGCACCTCCCCTTGTGGTTCCCGTCCCGGTACCTGATGGTCCCTCTCCACTTGGGGGGCCTGGGCTACCCAAACTTGGAGCTACGCCTGCGCCTGCAACGCATCCTCCTCACATTTAAGGCTGCCAGCGGCCGCAGTGTGTACACCAGGGAGTTGGTGCGTGGTTTGCTGCATCATCATGTTTGGGAGCGACTGACGGGGTCAGACCCGTAGGTTCTGCGTGACGAGTGCGAGATGCTTGGCCTAGAGCTGTGTGTGACCCCCTGCACTGACCTTCGTGATGCTGGCTCTCATGAACAGTGGCTGCGCCGTGATCTCCATCCCCCTGTCACTGTGGTATCTGACGGTGCTTCAGTGCAACGAGGTATAGGTTTTTGGGCTGTTCTTCTGGACGCTGCGGGAGAGGTGGCCCATTTCTGGTGCCATGTGTGTGTGGCAGATCCCTCGTTCTGGGCAGCTGAGTGCCTTTGCCAGGCACTGTCGATGATTATTCCCAGCCGGCTGGAGGTGGCGTCTACGCTACTTCTGGGAGACAACCTGTCCGCGGCGGTTAACGACGGTCTCCGCAAGCCCACCCCCTCCCATTAGTTGAATGCGCTCATTCGTCATGTCGCGCGGCTTCTCCTCACGCCGCCCCATGTAGAAGGATATATACCCTCCCAACACACCACAGGGTGGCAGCACCTGATTGCCCTGGCTCAGGCAAGGGCCCATGATCTACCGTCGGTCCCCCCCCAGGGTCCCCTCCCCGTAGAGGTGCCCTTCCTTCATGTCGTGCAGCCCTATTCGCTGCTCTTGCAGCATGGTGCGTTGTGTATCCGTCCCCCGACTGTCCTGCAGTCCGTCTACGATGTCTCTGTGTTTCCTCCCTCCGCGTCCCCACCTCTGTCCCTTCTTGGGTACCGCAGCAGCTCGTGGGGCCACCACCTCGCTGAGCTGCGGCTTACAACGACGAAATTCGTGTCTGCATGTGGGTCAGATCCTGCCGACACATCCGCCACCCGCCCCCTCAAGCGTACTGTCCTTTCTGTGAGCGGCCTGTCAGTTACTGTGCAGCTCACTTCGCGCTCGAGTGCCTGCGCCTGTGGGTTGCTGTGGCCTTTGCCTTCCGGTCGCTTCTGTTGGAACTTACAACTATGGGGTTGCCCGTAGTACAGGAGACTGTGCATGCAGCACGTGTGACCATGGGTTCTCGCAGTCTTTCAGTTTGTGTGGCGCCTGACAGGGACTTGAGGGCGGACCCTCGGGTGCTGAATGTCACCATGTCCAGGCCGGTGAGCGTATGCTTGGAGTTTGCTTATTGTGTTGCCCTTGTTCCCCTCGACCCCCTCGCTCTTGTATACATTCGGGCGCTGCACTCCGCCACGGTCACAGAGGATCTAGGTTTGCTGTTGGAGGCGGGGCAAGCCCACGGTTGGAGCTGCTGCCCAAGCCTGCGTTGGAGTGAGCGCGTGTTCCTGACATGCCTGTCTGCGTGCACGGGCGCTGGGTGCTCTGAGCCTGGCGTCCGTCTTCCCCCGTGGGTAGACTGATGTGCGGGAGCCAAACAGGTGGTGTGGTACCCTGACGGCGTCCAGGAGCTGCACGACGATATCATTGCCCTTTCCCCGGCCCAGAGTGCAGGTGTAATGGACAGTGTCTTCCGCCTCGGGCGGCTCCGGAGCCTACAATGGATGGACCCAGTTGGGTATGAGGGCTTTGTCCCTGTCCGTCAACAGTTGCTTTGCCTCCAAGACACCGCCATCTTCCGTGTTGTTGCTTTCAAGGTCAGGGCAAGGGGCTCGGCAGCGATGTGTAATTCCAGCGAGAGCGCGCGGTGCACTCTAGAGGTGAAACCCACTGGCCCCAGTCATGCCGGGGCCTGCCGGCGGGGCTAGTGTCTCAGTGTGTCCGCTCAACCGTCCGCAAATAGCCTTGCTTGGCTGGACTCTCTCTCGCGCCATGCATGGTGCACGTGCCCCACTCACCTGGGCCTCATTCCTCGGAGTGTGTGAGTGTGTAACGGCTGGACGTTCTGCCGGCGGACGCCCTTTGGCGGATCGTCGGACGACGGCTCTAGCACCGCATGACATGACATGACATGACATGACTGCCTTCGTGCACACCTTGCAGCAAGTTCTCCACTTGTGCATTGGTCGGTGATGTCATCACCTTGCATGAACGTGGGATGTTGTCACATTCCGGACCACCCACGCTCTTGCCCAGATTGATAGTACTAGGATGGGCCCCATCTTGGTTCTACGCAACAATATAGCCTTGGTGCCGTGCCACGGCTTTGGTACCTGCCACGAAAGTCTATGAATTACCCATCCCGGCACCTCCAATCAATGGTGTGATGCATGATTGGTCTAGCACTTGGCGTACGGCCAAAGCGTGTGCGGAGCTCAGGCATTGGCGTTGTACTAGGTGCCGAAGAATCTGTTCGCCACGGTCTAATAATGGAGGGTGCTCCTCCAGTTCCAACCGGATGTGTGCTAGCAATTCAACCCATGCTACATCTTTTTGGATTTTATTCCGCCAATTGCGATAGGCATTGCAGTTAGCGACAACCATGCACTAGTACTTTCCCAGCACTTGATCCACACATTGTCACCAGAGATGCCACCACCATCCACCTTTGCCTTGAAGTCTGGTTTCCGCCAGTCGCACTTAGTGTCGTCCATTTGCCATCCGTGCACCATGTCGCCATCCAGCTCATAGTTGCCCCACACTTCCCATTGTGAGGCACACTGCAAGACGCTAGGTGCGTTCCCATCACCATCTTGGTCCAACCACCATTCCTCAAACCGCAGTTGCCTTTGAGTGCCATTGTGATGTGTACATCCGTTGGCAGACATTTTCTCATGGTCAATGCATACCTCAGGTGCCCTGACCACAAACCTGTCGCAATCAACCCATCATTCGGCAAACTGTGACACAAGGTTCTCGTCGGGCCCATAGTCCAGTGTGCACGATGTGATGCCGGGATTCAGGTTGGGGCTTTTGGGGGCTGTGTTGCCGAGTTAACCGGCTCTAGGGCCCGGATAGGGATGGACGGATGTCTCTCAGGGGCGCCCATTGCTTGTGATGAGGGTTGTCCACCGTCTAGTGCGACTGAGATAGGCGGCTCCAGGGCCACAAGGGGGACGGACTGCCAAGCTCGGCGGCACACCGTGTGTCGGATAGGGGTTGGTCAATTGCCGATGTGTGCTAATCATCCGGCACCAAGGCCGGCACAGGGTGCTGTGGCTCAGGGGTACACAAGAGTTGCGATGAGGGATGCCCAATCAATGATGTGACCCGGATTCGAATGGGGTCCTCTACGCTTCATCCACATGCCTAGGGGCCTGCACTAGGGGTGGTTTCGCTGTGACTTTCAGGGGCATTGTGTCGCGGTCTGCTGAAGCCTTGACCTTCACCGCAACACAGTGCTGCAGCTCAATGCCACGTAGTGGCTGAGGCGAAATTCAGCTGAGGGGCACAAGGGCCCCCTGTACGCGGCATTGGCTGTGGAAGCCTTGGAAGAAGTCCAGCAGGGCACGTGACCCATGGGGGTTTGCTCATGGTGGCGCTGACAGGCTGAGGGACTGTGAAGGGATCATGGCAAACAGGTAGTGCAAGGCATTGGAAGTGCTGCTCACACACCTTTGGGGGGGCGTTGTTCGGCCCAATCACTTGGGGGTCACGCTCAGAGACTTCACAAAGTGCGCCCTGCCGTACGTCCTCTTCAAGTATTAGGGACAAGATGTTGGGAATCAGGGTGGGTTGGTAAAGGTGGTCCGCGCAGATGACCCGTCAAAGTGGGAGGGAAGGCGGGTGCAACAATATGTGCACAAGCCGCTGCAACGGCAGTCGGGGTATGTGCATGATGACAAGGCATCAATGTACCGGACTATTGGCCTCCCTCTCAGGAGGGAGTGTACATCTGCTTAGATTCAGTGCATTTTCCGCAACAGGCTTTTTGCACCCCTGTTGGGGTGTATGTGGCATCCCTGCCACATGGGGTTCGCCAGTGCGTGAGGCCTCTCGGTGTGTGTCGCTCTGCGACCTTGCACTCGGGAATTGATGGCCAATGTGCATGGCGCAAGTTGCCCCGTCTTGTAAAGGACCACATCCTTGGCTGACACTAGACATGCTTACCCTTGCGAGCAGCATAATGTGGATGCAGTCCTGGCGTTGTGGCCACTGCACATTGCCTTACTGTGTGTGTCCCTGATCTTGCATTCACCCATGACCTATGACCTCTGACCTGTGACCTATGACCTATCAGCTTCAACCCGTCACCTATGACCTATGACGTATGCCCTATGACCTTCGACCTATACCGTTTGACCCATTACATATGCCCTTTAACTGTTCACAATCATTTCTTGCTTTTGCCCGCCATGATGACACTTAGGTCCATGAGATATGGGGTATCAGCCCCTAAAGTCATCTACATCATCTATAACGTGTAGGATGTCACCGCAGCCCCTGAAAACATGCCTCTATCGGTGGCGGTGATACGTATCATGGTCCACAAGGTGCAAGACCGCACCGCAGCCCATGAAATCACGTTTCTATGAGCAGTGGTGATATATCCCATGGTCCACAAGGTCTACGAAGTCACCAGAGCCCCTGAAGTCGTGTTTCTACGGGCAACCGTGATATGTGTGATGGTCCACAAGGTGTACAACACCACCGCAGCGCTAGAAATGGTGTCTCAATGGGGTGCGATGATATGTAGTATGGTCTACACGGTGTATGGTATCACGACAACACTTGACACCACGTTTGCATGCGCTATGGTGATATGTAGCATGGTCTGCAACGTGTAGGGTATCACCACAACCCGTGAAACCATCTCTCCAGGGGCTACGGTGATTTGTAGCTTGGTGTGCAAGATGTAGGGTATCGTGTAGCCCTCAAAAACACTTGTGCATGAGCCGCGGTGATATGTACAATGGTGTACAGGGTGCAAGGGAGCACCCCAGCCCCTCAAACCATGCGTGGATGCGACGCGGTGATGTGCACCATGGTCTGCAAGCTGTGGGGCATCACCGCAGCCCACGAAACCATGTATGTAGGGGTTGCGGCAAAATGTAGTATGGTGTAATAGGTTTAGGGTATCACCCCGTCCCCCGAAACGATGTGTGCAGGTGCCGTGGTGGTATGTAGCATGGTCTACAAGGTGTAGGGTATCGTCGCAGTCCATGGAACCACGTGCCCATGGAACACGGTGATATGCAACATGGTCTACAAGATATAGGGTCTCAGGGGAGCCCCTAAAACCATGTCTGCAAGGGCAGCGGAGATAGGTATGATGCTCTGAGCAGGGCAAGGCATCACCGCAGCACCCGAAACCATGTCTCCCTATGCTATGTTGACATCTAGCGTGATCTACAAGGTCTAAGGGATCACCCCATCCCCTAAAACGATGTGTGCAAGGACCGCCGTGATATGTAGCATGGTCTACAACGTGTACGCTATCACCATAGCCTCAAAAAACAATGCCTGGTGGGGCCGCACTTATATGTAGCATGGTCTCACCGGTGTAGGGTATCACCACAGGCCCTGAAACCATGTTTGCAAGGGCCGCAGTGATATATAGCATGGTCTAGAAGTCATAAGGGATCACACCAGCCCCCTACATCCATGTTCCGAGGGGCTGCATTGAAGTGTAGCATGGTATTTACGGTGTAAGGTATCACCGCAGCCCCCAAAACCACGTCTGCATGGGCTGCGGTGATATGTATGATGGTCTAGAAGGTGTAAGGGATCACCGCTTCCCCTGAAGCCATATATGCAGGGATTGCGGTGATATTTAGCATCTCGGAGTGTAAGGTATCACCCTAGCCGCAGAATCCATGTCTCCATGGGCTGTGGGGATATGTATAATGGTCTGCACAGTGTATGGTATTACGGCAGCCGTTGAAACCATGTCTACAGGGGCTTCCGTGGTATGTAGCTGCGGTGACACGTATGATGGACTACGCGGTGTAATGGATCACCACAGCCCCTGAAACCATGTGTCCATGGGCTGCTGTGATATGTAGCATGGTCTACAAGGTATAGGGCATCACCGCAGGTGCTAAAAGCATGTCGGCATTGGCGGCCGTGATCTGTATGCCGGTCTACAAGGTGCAAGGTATCACCGCGGCACTTAAAACCGGGTCTCCATCCGTTACCGTGATATGTAGCTCATCTACAGGGTGTAAGGCATCACCGTGAGCCCTTAAACCATGACTGCATGCGCTGCAGTGATATGTATCGTGGTACATTGGTCTTTTCACCGCAGCCCGTGAAACCATGTGTGCACGGGCTGTGGTGATGTGTATAATGGTCTACAAGGTGTAACGGATCACAGCACCCCCTCAAACCATGTCTGCATGCGCTGCACTGTTATGTAGCATGATCTACAACATGTCGGGTATCACCGCGGCCCGTGGAAGCTTGTCTCCACGGACTGCGGTGCCATTTCTGTAGGGGCTTCGGTGGTATATAGCATGGCCCACAAGGTGTAAGGGATGACGGCACCCCTAACGCCATATCTCCATGGGGCACTGTGATAGGTAGCATGCTTTACAAGTTGTAGAGTATCACCGGAGCCCCTGAAACCATATCTCCATGGGTTGTCGTGATAGGTATGATGGTTTACAGGGTTTAGCGTATCACCGCAGCCCCTGAAGGGATGTGTGCAATGGCTACGGTGATATGTAGCATGCTCTACAAGGTGTAGGCTATCACCGCAGCCCCATGTGTGTAGGGGCTGTGGTGATATGTCGCATGGTCTCCAAGGTGTAAGCTATCACCGCCGCCCCCCAAACCATTCCCGCATGGACTACGGTGATATGTATGATGGTGTGCAAGTTGTAGGGCATCACCGCAGCCCCTCAAACCATTTCTCCTTTTGCTACGGTGATATGTAGCATGGTCTACAAGGTGTACTATATCATTGCAACCCTTGAAACCACGTCTACTTAGGCTGCGGTAATGTGTGTCATGCACTACAAGGTGTAAGGGATCAGCACAGCCCGTTCAACCATGCCTCCATCCGCTGCGGTAATGTGTAGCATGGTCTAGAAGGTGTAAAGTAGCAGTGCAATTCTTGAAACCATGTGTGCATGTGTTGTGGTAATACATGTAATGGTCTATACGGTATAAGGGATCACCACAGCCCCTGAAACCATGTCTCCATGGGCTAGTGTGATATGTATCATGGTCTACTAGGTGTAGAGTATCAACACAGCCTCTTCACCATATCTCCATGGGCACACGTGATATGTTTCATGGTCTACAAGGTGTAAGGGATCCCTGTAGCCCCTGGAACCATGTTTGCATGAGTTGTGGTGATATGTGGCATGGTTTACAAGGTGTAAGCTATCACCACAGCCCTCCGAAACCATGTCTGCATGGGCTCCAATGATTTGTAGCATGGTCTACAACGAGTAGGTCATCACCACAGCCCTTGAAAACATGTGTGCAGGGGCTGCGGTGATATGTGGTACGGTGTACAAGGTGTAGGGTATCACCGCAGCCTGAAAACCATATTTGTAGGGGTTGCGGTGATATGTAGCATGGTCTACAAGGTGTAGGGTATTAGTACATCCCCTGAGACCATGTTTGCATGGGCAGGAGTGTTGTGTTGGATGGTCTACAAGGTGCAAGTGATCACCGCAGCCCGAGAAACCATGTCTGCAGGGGCTACGGTGATATTCTACATTGGTTTACACGGTGGGCGGTATCATTGCACCCCTGAAGCCATATCCCCATTGTATGCGATATGTATGTTGGTCTACAAGGTGTAAGGGATCACCGCACCCCCTCAAACCATGTCTGAATGCGCTGCACTGATATGTAGCATGCTCTACAGCATGTCGGGTATCACCGCGGCCCCTGGAACGTTGTCTCCATGGACTGCGGTGCCATGTCTGCAGGGGCTGCGGTGATCTATAGCATGGCCCACAAGGTGTAAGGGATCACCGCACCCCTAACGCCATATATCCATGGGACACTGTGATAGGTAGCTTGCTTTGCAAGTTGTAGAGTATCACCGGAGCCCCTGAAACCAAATCTCCATGGGTTGTCGTGATAGGTATGATGGTTTACAGGGCTTAGCGTATCACCGCGGCCCCTAAACGGATGTTTGCAATGGCTGCGGTGATATGTAGCATGCTCTACAAGGTGTAGCCTATCACCGCAGCCCGCGAAACCATGTGTGCAGGGGCTGCGGTGATATGTCGCATGGTCTCCAAGGTGTAAGCTATCACCGCCGCCCCCCCAACCATTTCCGCAGGGGTTACGGTGATATGTATGATGGTTTACAAGGTGTAGGGCATCACCGCAGCTGCTCAAACCATTTCTCCTTTTGCTGCGGAGATGTGTAGCATGGTCTATCACGTATACCCTTTTACCGCAGCCCTTGAAACCATGTCCCCATCCGCTACGGTAATATGTAGCATCGTCTGGAGGGTGTAAAGTATCACTGCAGCCCTTGAAACCATATGTGCATGTGTTGCGGTAATATGCATGATGGTGTATTAGGTATAAGGGATCACCACGGCCCCCAAAACCGTGTCTCCATGGGCTGGTGTGATGCGTAGCATGGTGTACTAGGTGTAGAGTATCAACGCGGCCTCTGAAACCATATCCTCATGGGCTCCGGTGATATGTGTCATGGTCTACACGGTGTATGGGATCCCCGTAGCCCCTGGAACCATGTCTGCATGAGTTGCGGTGATATGTAGCATGGTCTCCAAGGTGTAATCTACCACCACAGCCCCTCAAACCATGTATGCATGGGCTTCGGTACTATGTAGCATGGTCTGCAACAAGTAGGGCATCGCCGCGGCCCCTAAACACATGTGTGCAGGGCTGCGGTGATACTTACCATGGTCTACACGGTGTATGCTATCAGCGTAGCCCCTGAAGCCATGTCTGCATGCATTGTGGTGCTATGTAACATGGTCCACAAGGTGCAAGGGATCATTGCAGCCTGTGAAATCACGTCTCCGTGGGCTGTGGTGATATGTAGCATGGTATACAGCCTGCAAGGTATCACCAAGGCCCCTGAAAGGATGTCCACATGGTCTGTGGTGATATGTAGCATTGTGTGCAATGTGTAGGGCAGTACCGCAGCCCCCGAAACCATGTCTCCATAGACTGCGGTCCTATGTAGCACAATTCACAACGTGTAAGGGATTACCGCAGCCCATGAAACCATTTTTCCATGTGGTGCAGTGATATCTGCCATTGTCTACAAAGTGTAAGGGTTCACCACAGCCCTTCAAACCGTGTCTACATCCGCTTTGGTGATATTTATGATGTTCTACAAGGTGTAGAGTACCAGCGCAGCCCCTGAACCCATATGTCCATCGGTTGCGGTGATAAGCGTGATGGTTTACAAGGTGTAGGGTATCACCAGAGCCCGTGAACCCATGACTTCAGGGGCTGCGATGATATGTAGCCTGGTCGACAAGATGTAGACTATCACCGCAGCCCCCAAAACCATGTCTTCATGGGCTGCAGTGATATATAGCATGGTCTAGGTGTAAGGGATCACAGCAGCCCCTGCAACTATGTCTGGAGGGGCTGCACTGAAGTGTAGCATGGTCTTTTGGGTGTAAGGTACCACCACAGCCCCAGAAACCACGTTTGCATGGGCTGCGGTGAGATCTATGATGGTCTAGACGGTGTAAGGCAGCACCGCTCCCCGTGAAACCATCTATGCAGGGGACCGTGGTGGTATTTGGCATCTCGGGGTGTAAGGTATCACCCTAGCCGCAGAATCCATGTCTCCATGGGCTGCGGGGATATGTATGATGGTCTGCACCGTGTCCGGTATTACAGCAGCCCTTGAAACCATGTCTACGGGGGCTTCCGTGGTATGTAGCTTAAGTGATACGTATGATGGACTACGCGGTCTAATGGATCACCGCAGCCCGTGAAACCATGTGTCCATGGGCTGCTGTGATATGTAGCATGGTCTACAAGGTGTAGGGCATCACCGCAGCCGCTAAAAGCACGTCTGCGTTGGCTGCCGTGGTACGCATGTCGGTCTACAAGGTGTAAGGCATCACTGCAGCACTTAAAACCGAGATGCTTGTAGGGGCTGTGGTGATTGCTTACACCTTGTAGAGCATGATATATAGTACCGCAGCCTATGTAGACATGGTTTCAAGGGCTGCGATGATACCGTATACCGTGTAGACCAATGTACCATGATACATATCACTGCAGCGCATGCACCCATGGTTTAAGTGGTCACGGTGATGCCCTACACCCTGTAGATCACGCTACATATCACGGTAGCCGATGGAGACCCTCCATCCGCGGCGGTAATCTGTAACATGGTCTAGAGGTTGTAAAGTATCAGTGCGGCCCCTGAAACCATGTCTGCATGTGTTTCGGTAATGTGTATGAAGATCTATCAGGTATAAGGGATCACCACAGCCTTTGAAACCGTGTCTCCATGGGCTGGTGTGATGCGTAGCATGGTCTACGGGGTGTAGAGTATCAACGCAGCCTTTGAGACCATATCTCCATGGGCACAAGTGACATGTGTCATGGTCTACAAGGTGTAAGGGATTCCCGTAGCCCCAGGAACCATGTCTGCATGAGTTGCGG
The DNA here is from genome assembly GCA_964036045.1 of Eutreptiella sp. 'Long Island Sound 2002'. Lineage (NCBI taxonomy): Eukaryota > Euglenozoa > Euglenophyceae > Eutreptiales > Eutreptiaceae > Eutreptiella > Eutreptiella sp. 'Long Island Sound 2002'. The sequence continues at coordinate 65,869,306 of OZ038378.1, forward strand.
TGATATGTAGCGAGGTCTACAAGGTGCAACGAATCGCCATAGCTCTTGAAGCCATGTCTCCATGGGCTGCGGTGATATGTAGCATGGTCTGCAAGGTGTAGGGTATTAGTGCTTCCGCTCACACCTTGTTTGAATGGGCTGCAATGTCCTTTTTGATGGTCTCCAAGGTGCAAGGGATCACCGCAGCTTTCGAAACCATGTCTCAATGGGCTGTGGTGATATGCAGCATGGTATAAAGCGTGCAGGGTATCGGTGCAGCCCCTTAAAGGATGTCTTTATGGGTTGTGGTGATATGTAGCACGGTCCACAACGTGTAAGGGATGACGGTAGCCCCTGAAACCATTTCTCCACGTGCGCGAGTGATGTCTACCATTGTCTACAAAGTATAAGGGATTGCCACGGCCCTTGAAACCATGTCTCCATCGGCGGCGGTGATGTGTATGATGGCCTACAAGGTGTAGAGTACGAACGCAGCCCCTGAACCCATATGTCAACGCGTGATGGCTTACACGGTGTAGGATATCACCGGAGCCCGTGAAACCCTGTCCTCAGGGGCTGTGGTGATATGTAGCACGGTCGACAAGATGTAGGCTATCACCGCAGCCCCTCAAACCATGTCTTCATGGGCTGCGCCGCTGTGTATGATTCTCTACAAGGTATAATAGATGGCCACAGCCCTTGAAATTATGTCTACATGGGCTGTAGTGCTTTGCGGCATGGTCTACAAGGTGTAGTGTATCACCGCAGCCCCTGAAACCATTTCTCCATGGGCTGCCGTGACTTGTAGGATACTCTACATGATTTAGGGTATCATCGCAGCCCTTGAAACCATGTCTACATGGGCTGCGGTGATATGTAGCATGACCTACAAGGTATAGGGTATCACGGCAGCCCTTGAAACCATGTTTGCAGGGGCTGCAGTGATATGTAGCATCGTCGACAAGGTGTAGGGTATCACCGCAGCCCCTAAAACCATGTCTTCATGGGCTGTGGTGATATGTATGATGGTCTACAAGGTATAACGGATCACCACACCCCTTGAAATCATATCTACATGGGCTGCAATGATTTGTAGCATGGTCTACAAGGTGTAGGGTATCACCGCAGACCCTGAAACCATGTCTACATGGGGTACAGTAATATGAATGATGGTCTACAAGTTGTAAGGGATCACCCCAAGCCCCTAAAACCATGTGTTCATGGGTTGCGGTGATATGTAACATGCTCTAGAAGGTGTAAAGTATCAATGTAGCCCCTATAACCATATCCTTAGGGGCTGTGGTGATATGTGTGATGGTGTACAAGGTCTAAGGGATCAACGCAAACCCTGAAACCATGTCTCCATGGGGTGCAGTGATATGTAGCATGGTATACAGGGTGTACGGGATCACCGCAGCCCTTGAAACCACGTGTGCAGGGGATGCAGTGATATGTAGCATGGTCTACAAGGTGCAACGGGTTACCGCATCCCCCGAAACAATGTGTCCTTGGGCTGTGGTCATATGTCGCATGGTTTGCAAGATGTAGGGCATCACCGCGGCACCCGAAGCCATTTTTGCAAGGGGAAGCAGTGATATGTAGCATGCTCTACAAGGTGTTGGCTATCACCACAGCTCTTGAAACAGTGTTTGCAGGGGCTGCGGTGACATGTAGCATTGTCTACAAGGTGTAAGGGATCACCGCAGGCCGTCAAACAATGTGTCCATGGGCAGCGGTGTTATGTAGCATGGTCTCCAAGGTGTAGGGTATTACCGTTGGCCTCGAAACCAGGTCTACACGGGCTGCGGTAATATGCATGGTTGTCTCCAAGGTGTAAGGGATAACCACATCCCTTGAAACTGTGTCTTCATGGCTGCCGTGATATGTAGTATGGTATGCAAGGTGTAGGGTATCATTGCAGCCCCTGAAGCCGTATCTCCATTGGATGCGGTGATATGTATGATGATCTAGAAGGTGTAAGGTAGCACCGTAGCCCTTGAAACCATGTCTACATGGACTGCGGTAATACGTATGATGGTCTACACGGTGTAGGGTATGACTGCAGCCCCCAAAAACCATGTCACCATGGGCTGCACTGATATGTATGATGGTCTACAAGGCAAAAGGGATCGCCACATCCTCTTCAACCGTGTCTCCATGGGTTGCGGTGATATGTGTGCTGGTTTACAAGGTGTAAGGGATAACCACAGCCCCGGAAACCATGCCTCCATGAGTTGCGGTGATATGTAGCATGGTATACGGGGTGTAGGGTATCACCGCGGCCCTTAAAACCATGTCTACCCGGGCTACGGTGATATGTAGCATGGTCTACCAGGTGTAAGGTATCACCGCAACCCCTCATCTGCTACGGTGAGATGTATGATTGTCTACAGCGTGTAAGGGATCACTGCAGCCCCTAAAACCAAGTCTCCATGGGCTGCGGAGATATGCAGCATGCGCTACAGGGTGAAGGGTGTCATTGCAGCCCCTATAAGCATGTCCCCATGGGCTGCGGTGAAATGTAGCATGGTCTACATGGTGTCGTGTGCCACCGTAGTCTTTGAAACCATGTCTCCATCGGCTGAGATTGTGATACGCGGCATGATCTACATAGTGTATGGTATCACTGCAGCACTTGCGACCATGTTTCCATTGGCTGTGGTGATATTTTTAATGATCTACACAAGGCAAGGTAATACCGCGGCCCCTCAAACCATGTCTCCATGGGCTGCGGTGATATGTAGCACGGTATACAAGGTGAAGGCTGTCGCTGCAGCCCCTGAAGCCATGTGTGCAGGGGCTACGGTGATATGTATGATGGTCTACAAGGTGTAGGATATCACCGCAGCCCCTGAGGTCATGTCTGCAAGGGTTGCCGTGGTATGTATGATGGTCCCGCAGCCCCTCACACCATGTCTCAATCGGCTGCGGTGCTATGCAGCTTGGTCTGCAGCCCTTGAACCCATGTCTACATTGGCTACGGTATTATGTATGATGGTCTACAAGGTGTAAGGGATCACCACTGCCTTTGAAACCATGCTTCCATGGGCTGCACTGATATGTATGATGGCCTGTAAGGTATGAAGCATCACCACAGCCCCTGCAACATTGAAACGGTCCTTGGATTTAATTTTTGATTTTGATTTTTCCATTAATTTTGAAATATTCAAAATGAATGTTAGTATCAACCTCACAAAAATTAATTGTTTTTTTGCAAAAATGAACCCCCCTTAAAAATCCCTACAAATACACAACAAGACAAGGAATCCCTTTTTCATCCATTCTTGGCATCATTTTTGGCCATCATGGCCAGTTTTTGTACTGTGCCACAAATGGTGTCAGTTGTTGGCGTGTTATCAACAAGTTTTGTCACACTTCTTCGCACCCCTCTTTGGGGCCTCACAATTGTTGGGTTGGATGAGGGGTTGGGTAAGGGTTGGAGGTATTTTCTGCTTTGGGGTCAATCGGGAGGTTAGTCTTGGGGTCTGACCGGGGGTGAGTCTTGGAGTCAGTCAGGGGCGTGACCCGAAGGCTAGGAAGGGGGGGGGTGGTGGCTTTCCCGCCCGTGCGAAAACCCTCAAGGTGTTCATGGGCGGCCTTGGGGGGTGGGGAAGAGGAGGCTGTGGGCCACCTCATTGAGCGGGGTGTGGCCTGGGTGTTCCACCCACACAATGCTAGCCTTCTTGTGGCCAACACCGCGCACACTACCCACCTCCACGCCCCGTGAGTACGGGACCCGGACCTTGGTGCCGACAATGGGGTCGTGGGCACCATCGGATTTGTCTTGGGGGCGGGCGGTGGCCTTTGTGGCCCGGGGGGGTGCTTGAGGGGGGGGGGGGGGCTTTCTTTTTTGAGGGCGGGAGGGCTCCATTTGATGTGAGTCATCCGACTCAAAATGCATTCCGAAGATTTTCTTCCCACTAGTTTTGCTTGCTTGGGGTTTGGAGGCTGGTGGTTTGGCCATGGGCGGGGGGGGGGGTTCTGTTCTTTCAACTCCTCCTCCCCCTCCCCCTCCCAATCACCGCCCACCATCCTTGCCCACACACCCTCATCCTCCGCCTCTATGTGCCCCACTTGTCCCATCTTGGCCCACTCCCCAGCCTTGCACTGCTTGGAGGCCACCCAGACCTCCGAGCACACCCTCCCCTGCTCCGAATCCCTCAATCCCGTTAGGATGGCCCACCCCAAGGCGGGGTCGGCCGCAAGGAGGCGGTGCAGGCTGCCAAGGGGTAGACCCTGTGCCCAGTCGCGGTCATGCTAGGAGATGCGCACCGGCCGCGCATCCCCGACGTTCACCACCACATCAACAATCTGTTAAAACAAAAAGAGGGAAAACGATTAATTTTTGCGACGTCTTTTCTACATTTTCGGAGTTAGTATTAACTGCTAATTTTAATATCTGCGCCGCCGATTGAAAAATTAGATGTTAACCTACAAAAATTAACCAAAACTGACGAAATATTACTAAGCAAGCAAGCAAGCAAGCATACCTCAAAACCTGTGGATGCCTGTGCATGGGGGCTGTCCGGAAGTGCGTGGGGGCCATTGGGGCCTCCACGATATCCCCCATGATGTCGGCGGGAGTGGGGGGGAATTAACACAAAAACGAAAGCGAAACGAAACGGCCGTATACACGCAGCTTTTTGTACCATATTGTTGCTAGCGCGGTCATGTCCCTATCCCTGCATACGCCCATCCGAATCACCCATAGATAGGCGGGTGTGGGGGGCCCGTGCACCATGGTTGAGGAGCCCAATGGATAGTTGGGTCCAACTTCCACCGGCGCACGGGTAAGCATCCCCCCGGAGGAGGAAAGTGAGCGGCCTCTTCCAATCGATGGTGTCCACAAGGGGTGGGCGCAATGGGATGTAGCGGGCCGAGGATTGTAGCGGCCAAGAGCGGCCGCTTGTAGGGGGCTCCGGCACGGATCTAGCGCAAGGGGCTTTACCAACTCCTTCCATGTGTCCGTGAAGTGGTCACGTGAAGGGATGGGTCGGGAGAACGGGAGGCCAGTGTAAGCGGCCCCCGGGCGCGCCATGAACTCCGAAACATGCCGGAAGCCGGACTTGGGCACATCCAAGTCCATAAGTAGCCCGATCAATTCAGGCGCCGGGAAGAGGATGGAGGCATAATGCTTGACGGGTTCAATTTGCTTGTTGCGGATGAGGGGGAGTTGGGCAACCTCCGTGGCCTCGTACCAACGGGCCTTGGCCAAAGGGGATGAGGCCACCCACTCACCAAGGGGCTGTGAGACCAAAGGGTCGTGCAAACTCTTGGCCCCAATGAAACGCATGCGGGTCATACTTAGCTCCAAAATTGTGTCCCGAGAGAAAGGCATAACAAGAGCTACACAATAGAATAGGGTCGTTGCGAGTGGTGTGAGTAGGCGGACCGGGGAGAAGGACGTGGGCCTATGTAACCCCCCCAAGAGTATGGAACCCCTCTACCACCCCGTTGTGCACCATTTGACCAACCAAAAACCCTTAATGGGCACAGCACACGCACAAGCAAAGCGGTGCAAATGACCCAATTGGGTTAACGTGTTAATATTTGGCAAGTTAATTTTAAACCCCTTTCATATGTTAAAAACTAAAATTAGGCATGTTGGTTTTAACGTAGGTCTCTAGGGAAAGCCTAGATGTGTTGCCGTGTCTAAGTTTGACATCACTCCAATGCCTAACTATTCACCTCGCTCCACATGTGTTCCAGCCACAATCAACCGCCACCCCTCCCTAGGCCGCAACCCTGGCTGCAACTTGCCTTCAAGAACCTGTCTTTCAATGCCCCCTCCTCCGCTCCCTCACAAATGCGTAGAATTGATGCCACTGTCCCCACCAGTGCATGCATGTGCTAAGCACTGCATGCCATGTGCGGTTTCCGCCCGTTGAATTTGTTTCTCCGATTTTCTCCTTGCGTGGCTCCCCACAGGCGCCCATAGGGGCGGGTGCAAAGCCTCAACACTGAGTGTATGGACAAACCCCGCACCCTCCCCCCTTGAGACCCCCAAGGAAGACCCCCACCTCCCTTTACACCACCAACTTTGAGATCCATGCTCTGCTCTCGCACTACGGCCTTATATCAATTTCGCCCTTGCCTGTTTTCGCAAACTCCCTTTCTCTGCCGCTCTTTGCCAAGGACATCCTTTGCCAAGGATGTGTTGTGATGCCCGGCAGCGCTTCTCGTTGGGTTTCCTCGGTTACCAACATGATGTCCGCTGTGATCCATGGCGACCATATTTGCAAAGTTGTGCCTGCTTGCTTGATGTACATGATCGCGAGCGTCTCTGGTATCGTTGTGTATGGTAGTGGCCCACTACGGTGGTTGTGGTTGCTCCCAAGTGTCGGAGCTGTGCGTCACCTAACCGTCTCCAGAACTACCATTTGGAGGAGTTTACATGTGCTCATCGATTTGGTGGTTTTGACGCCATCTCTCGGAACGCTTTGTGCAACTTTGCCCTAGTACCGAGCCATGCCGGCCTTTTTGGATGGAAAATGTGTCTCGCTCGCAGCATGTGCAACATCGCCACCCAACTGCGGGCCTAGGCTCCTAGCATTTCTGAATGCTTGCCTGCTCTGCTCCTGGACCCGTTAAAAACGACACGCTCTTTTGTGTAGCGGACGGTGATTGCCCAATGCTCGAAGACCATATGCGATTCTGAGAGCGGTCATCACTTAGATTTCCCACTCAGCCGGCGCCTACAAGTGAGCATAGCCCCTTGAACCTTCCATAGTGGCCCACATTTTTGCTGCGGCATTGTTACTTTTCCGCTTGAACTGGTCGATGGCGTCCACAAGGACCCAATCCCCTTGGCATATTGTGTTGGGCACCCATACCCCACTGAGTAGTTTTTTGAGTGGCAGGTTGCTTGCAGTCGGCCGCACCAGGTGGAGGATTTGCTCTTCAAATGATTTGTGCCGTGTGATGCGCACCGCATACTTGCGGAGCTCTCTTCCGTACCCCTGGAGTGTATCATTGGAGAGCTCCAAGAGCGCAGATCCCATGTAAATTGTGGCGTATCCGAGTGACACGCCATCCACAAACTCGTGCACAGTTGTGGCTATTTGCATTGCGTCATCTCTGTGTATTATGACCTCGCCCTCTATAGTGGCGTGCTCTCACACCGTTGTTGCTAAGGCGACAGCTTGTGGATCCCCTCCTTCGTCTCCTCCCTTGCATCATTGGATCCCGCAATCACTGACTTGCTGCGAGGGTGATGGGAGGTGGAGCTGAGTCTTTTGATCTAGACGGCTCCCCTGTACACACGTAGTGTGATCCAATGGTAGCACGAGTAGCACTTCATACACGATCTATGTTGCAATCGGATGTCTGGCGTTAACCAAGTCTCAGAGGGGGCAGGTGTTGACCCTTCCCTGGGCACCTTGTGCTTAGAGTATTACATTCTTCTTTCAGCACCTTGGAGGTGCAGGAAGGCTCTCCACAACCTTTTTGGGCAAAGTGACCACGTCCTAACCTCTCTAGCTGGTTTGGGGGTGCCCTATCTCTGCACGGGGTGACGGAGCCGAGGTTGAGTCTGGGCTGAGGAAGCCGGACATTGTCTGTTGAGCCCAGCAGCTAGGCAACCGAACATGGACAATTGGGTTGCTGCGGTGTTGTGAACCTCGCATTTTGAGTAGCGTTCGAATGAAATCATGGCCTTTACAATCTTTGATGGGGGTTTCATGTTATTTTTGTTTGGGCTAGATTGCTTTTTACCAAAGGCAATAGAACGGTGCAACAAAAAAAAGAAGAGTGTTGATCTTGCCAATGACCATGCTGTGCCAGATGTGAGACGTCAGACATAGTGCCCACCACCAAGGTGGGATAACAAACAACCCTGAAGCCTTTACATTCCCATGCTTGTCTGAAGCATGTCATTTGCAATAAATCTGCATTTCCATGCATGCACCTTTTGCTGAGGTGTGCTTTGGCATTGGCACAGGGAGATGTACTTGTTGAGCAAGCATTCTCACAATTGATATGCTTGCTTGCTCCCCAATTGTTGCACATGAGCACAAAGTTGATGGGGCAAGGTTTGATTTTGGCTGTGGACAGTGTGCCATGGATAGAATACAAGTTCGATGGGTTTCGGGAAGACATGCCCACTAATGATGGTGTTGACGCAGCACATGTCCAGCACAGCATAATGCACAGCGTGCATGCTTGGAATTGGCACATGCTGGTCATGGTGCACAGAAGTCCAAGAGGAACACTGCTACCACGCAAAATGACAAGAGACAGTGCGGTTGGAAAATTGCTCTGAGAGGGGCTGGGGGTTGTTAGAGCCCCCTAGACCCTGGGGTGCGGGGGTCCTTGAAAAGGGGGCTCTTCTGTCAGGGACCTAGATTTTGACCATTTTCGGGTAAAAGAACATTTACAAGGAATTTTCATCAAAAGGGGGGCAAATGGTGACTTTTCTGACTCTCCATGATGTGCTGATTCTAAAAATGCCATTTTCACGTCTTTTCTTTTTTTGGTCCCCGACCGGGTGGCCTGGAAATGCCCTGACAGGTGATCCCCAACCTCGGGGAGGGGGTCTTGAAAAAGGGGCTCTTCCCGACCCCCCCTACTCCTGGAGCAATTTTCCCCCAGCCCAGGGACAGAAGAAGAATCTCTCCGTCAACCTGCAATTTGTTGAACAGCTGCGTGACAGAGATGCCTGGGCTGGTCCAACGCCTTTGTGCATTGCTTGCATGATCCATCAGGAATTATCTAAACACCACCAGGATGTACCAGCAAACATCCAGAAGCCTCCAGAAATGAACAGTAAGCGGATGGCTGGGTGGCCAACAGCCCCCCCCCCCCGTTACCATGGAGGTGGGAAGATTTTGGGTTGGTGGGATTTCCGCGAAACCTGGGTGTGTGGGTCCAGCAAGTAACTCCCCTTCCCCGGATGGATAAGCACATCCCTGTGACCGTTACCCTTTCGTTACTGGGAGAACCACCTCAAAAGGCGCACCCACGGCACAAGTACACCCCGAATGAGTCGCCCATGTTGACTTCAGATCGTCGAGTACAAGGAGATGAACAAGGCATTGCAGGCGGAGTGGGCCGGATGGAAGCTTCCGGCAAGCGAGTTCTCGTATCGTGCAGTAACTCTGCAGTGGCTGAAGGATGACCACTACGTGGCTGTGAAGGAGCGTGTGCAAGGCTGCAAGGAGACACTGGCAGAGCAGGCAGCGCAGGTGCGGGACCTGTGGGGCATGACCTGCTACGGCTTGGGATGGGACTCCACAAAGGGCGTGGGGTTTGAAATGAACGATGCATCCACTGCGTCCACATGCCAGACGCTGGTGGAGGAATACGGCTGCCTGCTCAGCATCATGCACTCGCTGGAGACCGGGGACGAGGCTGTGCAGCTGGAGTGCCTCAGGTATGTTGCAAAGGGAGGGTTTTGCATGTCGCGCAACAGCAAAAAAAGGGGAGCAGCCCACAAGGGTGTAACTGAATGTTTGTCTGTGCCCCCGGTACAAATGCAGTTGTCAAGTCACGCTGTGTCATGCTGAAGGAGGATGCTCTGGATCCAATGTCTGGAAGGCTGACCTTGTTTAACAGGAGCACATGACGCCGCACACACGCAATCAGGTCAGCTAGGGACAACCAGAGTGGAAAGCGAAGAGTGGAAAATGTGAAATCGTCCCCATGCCCGAGGTAACCATCTCCAACGGTGCACGCGCTACGCAAGCTCTCCCCCTGAGAGCCGCTCACCAAGCATCTAGAACCAGTTTACCTTGGGCACGAATCTTTCTCGCACAGGATTCACGTCTGGCGCCCTGCGCCGTCAGTGCGTTGATGAAGACAGTTGAGAAATTGAGTTTTTGTGGCCCAGAAAGACCTGCCTGACATGAGTTGTCACGTGTTTTGCAGTTTTGACGGGCCGCCCTGATCCGCTCATTTTGGTAGGGGCCCTGACAACACAGCGCTATCCCCTGCCGTAGTGCATCACCGAGCCCTGTAGCTTGAAAGGGAACACTGTGAGAGCTTTTGAGGAAGGGGCGTTTGGGGTCGTTTTCCGCTCAGTTGGTTGCTGCCGTGCTGCCGTCACTGGGCACTGGTAAGGGACAGGGAGGCGTTGAGAGCCGGTTGGGGCCTTGGACGTTCAATTTGTGCAGCTGCATCTCTCGCACGCATATACTCAGGACGCTATCGAGGCTGATGGCCTTCGCCAGAGAGAACACGCGGCAGAAGTTTCACGGCACGCCGTCGTGGGGCCCGCTGATTGCGCGGCACCTGGACAGACCCGAGGATTCGGGGCGATGGGCACTGTGCGTGATGACGTCAATTATGGGCCCGGAGGTTACGATTGAGGGGATCGATCCTGCGGACTGTGTGGCCCGCACCATCGCATTGTTTGCAGACGTCGTCATGGGCGGCGGGGGGGGGGCAGGTGGCAGCATTTCGCTGCAGGAGGTCCTTGCCCCCATCTGCAATTTGGCTGAGAACCACACGTACTGCACATTGCTACTGCACAATGACGGGCTTATGCGGCGCCTTCTCAGCCTTGTCAAGGCGTACGTAGACGCGCCTGCGGCAGGCACGGCCCATTGCAGCGCCTGGGCTATCATGGCGCTCGCAAACCTCATGTGTGGGTGCGCAGGTGACGCGATGCTGCGGAACCGGGCCTTCACGCCGCGCGAAGAGTTCGATGACGTGCTGTCTGCATATGTCCTCCAGACGCCCAAAATCGTGAACCGTCGCGAGGCCGTGATGGTGCTGAGTTGCCTACGCCATGGCCCCGAAGCACGGCCATTCACCCCCGTCCCCTCGTCAGTGGACCCTGATGAGGACACGCTTGTCATGTTATCGTACAGCGTCCTGGATATGGAGCCTGCAGAGGTGTGTCTCTGCATCGGCTGGGCCCCATCCCCGCCTAATCCCACCCTTTGTTGTACGCAATTCCCTGGCTCTACGTCTGTGTCTGTGTCCACTGGCCGTGACCCAGTCCCTGTTTCCCTCTACAACCCGCACACAACCACATCAAGTTACATTCTTGACCACAAAGATTGCTGTCGGACGGTTAAACGGGTCCCCATCCGTAGACAAGGCTGTGCTTGCGGAAGCGGGAGGGGAGGGGATAAATCTGTTGCTTTGCTGATGAGCCCATTATAACAGCAGGACCCACCGCCGTGCCTGTCAACCACCACATATGTCAGGGTTACCACCGGGCCACACATGTAGACCATAGGACTGCCTCTAGGAGAAACTGGGGACTGAAAATGTCGGCCACAATGAATGCAGCCCCAGGAGACATGTCGCACTTCGTTCCAAAGTGGATGTCTCTATGGGGGAGGGGGGCTTACGTGGGCGCGGGCAGAACAGGATGGGTATTTATTGGGGTTGGGTGGCAACAAAGCCCTGGAAAACCATTTTTTCCACCTCCGCCATATGTCCCTCCAATTGATCTGCACAACATGCGATTCAATTTAAGATATACATTATGGAAATAATTTCTAACACCTGTGAGAAAGGTTTTCAGCCACCCAATCTCAACACACGCACACCCCATCCCACCCCATAACAAGGGGGGCGGGGGGCTGTTGTCCTTGCATCTGCAGATGCCCCTGCCCCTCTTTCTGCATGTGCATGTGTTTCTGTGTCTGTCTCTGCCTCCGTCTCCATTTCTTCGGCAGCCTCTGCTCTGTCTCTGTCTCTGTCTCTGTCTCTGTCTCTGTCCTTCTTGTACCTCTGCCTCTGCCCATATCGCTGACTCCGTTTTGCCTCACCTTTCCTCTCTGCCTGTGGCTCTTTCTGGCTACCACGTATGCCTCATCCGGTACAATCTGCCCCCACACACCCTCCACCCCATACCCCCCACTGGCAGCTTGTCCAAAGACGGACACCCCGTCTCACTGCGCTTTTTCTGGACCCTTGGTTTTGGAGCGCTAGAGTGAAGAATACAAGTGGCACTCAACAGATTGGGATTCTCTCTCATCATTTTTTTAGAATGTGTAGTTTGTCTGCTTGCTTGACAATTCAATAACAGTATTTGGGTGAAGTTGCTGTTGTGGGTATCTCGCAAAAGGAAAGATTCCACACTACGTAACTAACACACACTGGATGCCCCTTTCGGCAGACTTCCATTTCCAATTCGATCACCCTTCCAGTGTCATCAGAGCACTCCTCGTCTCTTCACGCCCATGGTCACTGTTGGCAGCAGCCCCTGGACGCTGTGCCCCAGCCCTTCCTACAAAGCCACTGCAGGACAGCCCTCTAGGAGGGGGGGATTTGGGACATTTTTGCCGGCGATGATTTTGCCAGGGGAACATTTGCGACCCTTGCCACCCTTGAAATCCCCAAAGCTCAAAGTGCCATATGGCCAAGCAATTGACACACACGACATACAAAAGAAGGAGACTCCAAACTTGCAACACATTGCCACAACATGGTCACAGAACTAATAAGAATTAACAGAAGTGCTCCAAAACCCCATCAGGCACCCCACCCAAAAGCGGAAGTATGTTTCATAGCCTTATGCACTGTGACAACCCCCCAATTTTTGTTGGGGAAAATCACCTTGAAGATGGTTGTTGGATCCAGAGCAGGCGTGGGCGCCATCTACCCCCCCTTTTGGGGGTCATTCGCATAGGATACCCCATGGTATGGTCCCTTGTAAAATCATCATTTTGGAACAGAAAATGTACAATCACTGTGTGCATTGATGACGAAAATCTTGCCTAAACCCCGCCCTCGTCGCTAGCCTCTGTTGTATGTACAGTACCATCCTATCCTGCATCCGTGTTGGCCATGCAGCATCGGGTGCATACAACCCATGGTTTCTGAAACAAGATACTTTTGAACCTTTCCATCACCGATTGTCCGGAAAATCGCTAGTGCCTAAAGCAAAGGCAAATGTTTGGCACAGTGCAAAATAGGCTAGGTGTTGCAAGAGCTAGAAGACTTTCTGCATGCACAGCGGTTTGACGTCGTGTTGATTGTTGTGTCACACAAGGAAGCTAAAACCCATGCTATGCATTTGCTATATGACCAGGCGACATAACAGCGACAAAAAGATTTTTGGATTACTGGCAAGGCAAAGTTGCCTCCCTCATTACGTTTCCTGCATCAAAACAACTTGCATGGGCATTGAAACCCCACTACCCAACGGTTTGCATGAAATGTGCTGCACGGAGGCTTGTGGCTCATGTACATACGGCCCTTTGCGGGACACGACCTCCCCACGGTGTTTGTGTTGTTCACTGCAAACCAATGCATGGTAGCATTGTTCTTGCTTGTGTCGTTCACTGGGCCTGGTATCGAGGTCTGCGATTGATTACACTGGAAGGTGCGCTCTGTTTAGTGGAAATTGAACTCTCTTGCCCCTGACGGGTGTACATACCACCCGCAACATCCCCTACGTGTGATTGCACTTGATTGAGGCCCGCTGATGAAGCACTGTCCCAATTTTCAAAGGAAACATGGGGTGATTTTCTAGTATTACAATCAGCCTTTGCGATAGCGTGTCCGTCTTGTGGTATGCCATGTCCAACTTTCACCCTAGGGACCTATGTTAAAACCAATATTTCTAATATTTAGTCAAAAATTAATGCATTAACCCAAAGTTGACCCTTTTGGGGGGGGGCAGTTGAGGGGTTTAGACGGGGAAAACTCCACCCCCATGGGGTGCCTTACGCGATAGGGTGTCATTTTCACCCGGGGTGGGTGGGGGGTCTCACCACTTTCCTTGTAAAAAAATACTAAAACGGTCCTCGGGTTTAATTTTTGATTTTAATTTTCGATTTAATATTTGAAATATTAAAAATTAATGCGTCGCCGACGTTAATATTAACCTCGTAAAACTCACTTTTTTCTACAAAAATCAACCCTCCCTGAAAATCCCTATAAATGCATAACAAGAAAAGAAATACCTTTGCACCATGGAAGTTGTTGTACTCATGTTTGTCCCCCATGGCCACTTTGCTGCCCCCCCCCCCCCCCTTGTCCTTGTGGTTACGGTTTGGGATGGCATGCCCCATTCTTTGTGCAAGCTTTTTTAGGATGGTAGAAATGTAGCTTCACGATGGGACAGAGGAAAAGGTTGTAGGTATGTATGTGTGTGTGTGTGTTTGTGCGTTCATCGCTTGCGTGCAGGTTGTAGTTTGCACATTGCCCCAAAGCAGATATAGGGGCTAGTTCCAACTTCATTGGCTACCCCCCCCCCTTCACATTGTGGTGTGTAGGATTGTGATGTTTGGGGCTTTGGTGTCTGGGGGTGTGTTGGGGGGGTGGGCTGTGGTGTGGGGGTGTGTGGTTTGCAGGGCTGTGTTGTGGGGTTGGGTGGTTATCGGGGTTGTGGTGTGTGGGCCCGTGGTGCATGGGTTGTGGTGTGTGTGGATGTGGTTTTTGGGGCTGTGGTGTGTGGGGGTGTGATGTTTAGGGCTGTGGTGTCTGGGGGTGTGGTTTCTAGGGATGTGGTGTGTGGCGATGTGGGCGGGGGGGGGGGGTTTCCACAGCTCTGGTATTTGGGGGTGTGGTGTTAGGTGCTGTGGTGTGTGGAGGGCTAGTTTCCAGGGCTGTGGTATGCAGGGTCGTGGTGTTGGCTACTCTGGTGTGTAGGGCTATGGTCTGTGGGCTATGCTATGCGACGTTGTGGTGTTGGGCGCTATGGTGTGGGAGTGTAGGCCCATGGGTGAAAATGCCTCGCATAACCCCCCCCCCCCCGGCACACCACCCCCACACTTGGACAACCGCTTAAAGTGTGGCCTGCAGTCTGTTTTTGTCAAGTTGCTTTTTGAAGGGGTCCACTTAATATCTGTAAACATTAATTTTAGTATTTGGCACGCCGGTCCAAAAATTGATTATTAACCTCAGGTATTAAGCCAGGCTGTCGAAAAATTGATTAAAAAGAATGGGGGCAGTGTTGGGGTTTGGTGTGTGCGCCTGTCCTGTCAGGGTGTCTGAGATGTCATGCTGGGGTGTGTGGGGTTGGTGGTATATGGTGTATTGGGCTGTGGTATGTGGGGCTGCGGTGTAAAGGGTTGTGGTGTAGGCAGCTATGGTTTTGGGGGCGGTGGGTAGTGTGTTTGGCTGCCTGATGTGGGCTCTGGCGCGCCGGGTTGTGATGGTTCGGGCTGTTGGGGGTGGGGCTGTGGGCTGTGGTGCTGTGGTATAAGGGGTTACACTACACGGCCCCCACGGCCCCACCCCCCACAGCACCACCTCTCACAACTGCAAGCACCATAACTTGGCACGCCACAACCCCACGCCTTGCAGCCCCACGCCCTGCAGCCCAACACACCACGGCCGAACACCCACAGGACCACACCCCACACACCCCACACCCCACACGCCACACACCCCGCACACGACACACCACAGCCGCGGGATTGTGTATAGCGACCTAGTCGGCTATCAAACATCAGACATCAGTTTTTTATGGACCACCATTACCCAACCATGAACCCCCCCTTCCCCAAACCCCTCCATTATGCACTACCTCAGACCCCCCCCTCCCTCCCCGCTCTTGTCCACATCAAACGTATTCACTGGAACCCCCCCCCCCCTGATGGTGAACCCCCCCCGGTGAGCCGCCCATCCCTCTCCCCACTCTTGGGTGCTTTCAAGTGCCCCCCCCCCCCGGAAAGGAAAAAAGGTGTCATGGAAAACACGCAACCCCCCCGCCCCCCGGAAAACAATTGCAATTACTTGCATCTCACCTTTGTTGTTGACAGCATTGTATCTGCCAATCCCAATTTAATTATGCAGAACACCCTTGAGGTGTTTTGGTTGTTTGTGGTCTAGGCCTTGCCGCCTACCACCATATACCCCTTCAGTGATGAACATGCTGACAACGGCTGAGAAGGGGTTCTGACATGTTCGCTTCTGCATCCAATTACAATTTTTTGACAATTTGATTATGTAGAACACCGTTGAGGTGTTTTCATTGGTCGTGGTCTAGGCCTTGGCGTCTACGACCATCTACCCCTTCAGTGATGAACATGCTGACAACAAGCTGAGAAGGGGTTCTGACATGTTCGCTTCTGCATCCAATTGGAATTTGCAGACTGCGAGCCCCTTGAATGACGATGCATGACACTTGACATATGTTGCCTAGGCCTCTCCGTAGCCCACACCAAGCTTCACGGGATGTGGATTGTGGGCTGTGGATTGTCCATCACGACACAATGCTCCGTCACGCGTGGGTTATTGTGTGGACCCTTGCAAGGACCTTTGTCTTATGACCTGTTTTGTGCGGACCGAGCTTTTGAAAATGGGGAAAACTTCGCAGCTGAGGAAAGGGACATCCCTCACTGTCCTCTGCGCTGTTGCCACCATCAGTCAATTTGTCATGGCTGACCAAATGTGCACCATGTCCTCCAAGGGCTAACAACCATTTTGAAAACCCTTGTTTGTCAATGTCATGTGCAACCAACATACATCTCAGAAGGGCCTTTGTAGTTGAATTCGAGTCTGATTTGCCATTGTGCAATGTTTTTTTATCCGACCCTCTTACTTAGCCTTCAAGGATGTTTGCAATTTGCTGCACTTTGCACCCCTCATGCTTTGTTGTTTATTCGCAGGAAGTATGGAAAAACATCTGGTGACGACCATAAAACACCCGTTGTCTTTGCGAGCTTTGTCTTGCTGTTCTTTGCATGTTTCCATGCTTTGCTTTCCTTTGTGCTATTTCTCTAAGAAGTATGGAAAATCATTCAGAAAATACGACAGCGTAGGGAAAACACCCCCCCCCCCCTCTCGTGCATGAGCATATGGAAAAGTCTGTCCTCCCTTTTTGTATGTAATGTGTCACATGGTCTGTTCAAAGAATGTATGTGTGAACATATGTCTCAGTTGCTTGATGTTCTTGTGCCTACCATAACCATTTTATTTGTGGATCCGAATTCCATTGATACCAATTGCAATGGTCATGATGTTGTCCCTTGAGGCAGCAGGGCTTGCCGGCAGTCTCAGCCGTGACGCTGTGACTGTAGGTGATCTGTAGGTGTCATGTACCCACCCATTTGCCATTGTTTGCCTTTTGTCCTCTTTGCAACCCCTTTAGTGATGATCTCATTCATTGGTGTACCCTGTGGGGCTAGTCTGCCGATGTTGGGTTTGGGCTGTGCCACAAACCCCTGCAGGGACCTTTTATTTAGGCCCTGTTTAGTGTTGTCAGGAGGTTGAGAAATGCATTGTTTTGTGCACTGAGAACCGCCCTTTGCAGATTCTGCAACACATGAATGCACTGCACAGCATGGCGACGTTCATGCACTTTGCGCGCTGAGAAGGCCCGGGCCACCACCAGCCTTTGTGCCACTCATCAGCAAGGAGACAGGTCCACTCTCCGCAGCGACCTCACAGTGCCTCAGAGTGGCAACCCCAAAGTTCAATGAGCACCCACAGGGTGTTCCTAAGCGGTCCCCCATAGGGTATATCGGACCTTCATATCGAAAAACATGACATCTGAGAAGGGGCTCTGCTATGTGTAAAATTCTCTTCAAAGTTGAACATACTTTGTCGCATGGTGCTTTTGTGCTTTGCTTTTATTTTGCTGCCCATGTCCGTCTTCACGCAATGGGAAACAAATCGGAAAACGCCCTCCTCCCCCTTCCCATTCGGCGACCGCATCAAAGAGCCTACCCCCCCACTTTTAACAATAGCATGGCGCAGTTATTTACCGTTCCTGTGGTCCAACATACCCCCATGCCAATCTTCCATGCTTTTCTATACTTGACAGTTGTTTCTTGCCCACCACAACCTACGAGTTGTAGTTTTTGCTGTGTGGCCTCAACCTTAGCGTTGTAGTCCACGAAGTCGCTCTCCAACCGCTCTCTTCCACTTGTTGCGAACTTCCAAACCATGGGTCCAAGAGTCACCCACAAGACCAAATATGGTGGTCCGAAGCCAAAGCCAAAGCCAAAGGCAACGCCCCTACCACCACCCGGGGGTGTGGATTTCGTCATGGTCCCACCACAACCCTCCGCACAACCAAAGCTAGCGCGTGCCCTTGAGCCGTAGCAGTCCGCCCCTGTCCCGGCCTTGGCGCCCGTTGACTCGGGATCGCAGGGTGCTCAACCCTCTGCACACCCACTGCGTGCCCCTGAGCCGCAGCAATCCGCCCCTGTCCCGGCCTTGGCGCCGGTTCACTCGGGCGCGCCGCAGGGTGGTCAACCCTTTGCACACCCACTGCATGCCCTTGAGCCACAACCGCTCACCCCTATCCCGGCCGTGGTGCCGGTTGACTCGGGTGCGCCACAGGGTGGTCAACCCTCATCACAACTATTGTGTGCCCTTGAGCCACATCAGTCCACCCCCTTCCCGGCCTTGGCGCCGGTTGACTCGGGTGCGCCATCAGGTGGTCAACCCCTGGCACAACCACCATGTGCCCCTTCCGCCACAGCCATTTTTCCAACTCCCACAGCACCCAACACCCTTGCCTAGTACTGCCACATGGAAGAACCCGGACTATGGGCCCGGTGACAACCTTGTGGCGGGGTTTACACAATGCTGGCTTGACCGTGACAGGTTTGTGGCCAAAGCATCAGAGGTGTACACTGTCCATGAGATGGAGGCTGCTGAGGTGTGGGCAGAGAAGAACGGCACGAATAGGAACCTGGCCTTTGAGGAATGGTACCCTGAAGATGACGGTGATGGGAATGCGAATGTTCCCCGACAGCCACATTTGGCCTGCAAAATGGAGGTTTGGGGCAACTATGAGCTCAGTTATTCAATATGGTGGCATGGTGCATGGGTGGATCGCTGCCAACCGCAATCGGGACGCCTCGAAACCAAATTTAGAGGCAAGGGTGCATGGTCATGGCATCTCAGGCGACCGTGTCTGGATCAGTTGTGCTAATAAGCCACGAGCCAATCTGAATGCCACATACTGGCAGTAAGGTTGTCCCTGGCACGGCTGCCTATGCACCTTGCGTAAGGAGATTCAGCAAGGGTTAGCATGGCCCAAAATTCTGGCAAACATCCGGGCTGAACCACGGGACGCGCCTCCCTTGTCGAACGAAGACCAAGAGATCCTTAAACACCTTGTCCAACGGCACTGCTTGAACCCCTCACAGGCATTGGTTGTGCGTCAGGTACTAGACGAGTCATGCATCACAGCATTGAGTGGAGGTGCTGGGACAGGGAAGTGAGAGACCTTGTCACAAGGCCCCGGAGTGCATTTCCATGACCCTCTCCGCTAGTGCCGTGGCACAGCATAATGGCCGCATGAACATGCCATTGGCTACGGTTATGCGTAGGTGTAGACGCTTACCGACAAAAGCCACACAATGCCGGAGCCACACCATTTGGGCGTAGTGTGTGGTCACTGCCGCCACACATCTCTCGGAGTATGTCCCTGCCTTGCTTGCCACCTCCAAGAAATGGCACACAAGGAGTCCCTCCTCTTGACTCATTTTCCCGGTTGAGGACAACACATCATCAACATGTAGGGTGTCCCATGCCTCTGACACCAACTACCAGACTTCCTCGAGGCGTTGTGCCACCAATACGCCCTGCGGTTCTTCCCACCAATGGGGCTTATCTAGGTCCACAATGCGGATGGCATTACGAAACACCGCGTCAAGAAGGGGGTGGGTGGGTGAGTGGTAATGACCTACTGCCCCCCCCCCCCCCGTGAACAAGGCAGGTCAATACCCTATCCTCAAGGTGGTTGCTCCCATGGATTCGTTCCAAGGCCTGCAACACCAAGTCATGTTGGCTTACTTAGGTTACAGGGATCATGACGGACATCTTTAGGGCAAGCACACTGACCAGCAAGGCAAAATTTGAACTCCACCTCTTTGGGCGCATCACCCTGTGGGTGCAACACCCCACGCCCAGTGCATGGATCATCACACTAAGTGCTGTCCAACGGGAAGCTAGCTCAGGTATTCTGAGGGACACCCTTCAGTTGGCTGGGGTTTCGAGGGAGGCCGGACTCATCCCCGACGTGAAGAGGGGCACAATCTATTGGTTGGAGGCTTCGGTGGTGCGGCACTCGCTTTGGAAGGCTTGGAAGAGGAGCATGAAGCCATGTGCTCCCATGGGGTTTGCTCATGCCGGGAGTGCCCAGTTGTTGGACAGGGAGCGGGTCATGGCAAACAGTTGGTCCGATGCACTGGCAGTGCAGCTCAGAGATCTTCGGGGGAATCGTGTTTAACCGATGCCCTTGGACGTCACCCTTCTAGACCTCACAGAGTGGGCCTCGCCGTATGTGCTCTTGGAGGATGACGAAGAAGATGTTGGCAACTTAGGTGGGTTGATAAGGGTGGGCCACACAAGGGACCTGGCACAATGGAGGGAAGATTTGTGCAACACCTTGTGCACAAGTCCTTGCAAATGAAGCAAGGTTGTTTGCATACGAACAAGGCATGGTGTGACGGCACCATTGACGTTGTTGTTTGGAGGGACGCGTACAACTTTCTGGATGGACCACGCTTTTTGGAGGGGGATTGATGTAGCCCCCTTGGGGTTTACGTGGCATCCCTACTGCATGGGGTTGCCCCGTGCTTTGGGATTCTTGGGGTGTGCCCACTTGGGACGGTGCACACGGGGGTTGATGACCAATGTACGTGGTGCAAGTTGCACCGTTCCCTAAAGGACTACATCCTTCGCCGACACTAGACATGCTGACCCTTGGAGGCAGCATGCTGTGGATGCAGTCTTCGCCGTGGCGCCAATACTCCACACTGCCTAATCCTGTCAATACGAGATCTTGCATTGACCTATGACCTATGACTTGTGACCTGCGACCTATGACCCCAGACTTGTGACCTATGACCTATGTCCTATGACCTATGCCCTATGGCCTGGAATCTATGACCTATGACCTTCAGAATAGGGACATATGACCTGTGACCTATGCCCTATGACCTGGAACCTGCGAGCTTTGAGCGATACCTATGACGTATGACCTTGGTTGTTTACCACGGATCCTTGCTTTTGTTTGCCTTGAATACGTCCATGTGGGATGGGATACAAGTCAACAAGGAGTAAGGAATCTCAAGAGCCCTTGAAACCACATCTCCATGGGGTCGCTTGATATGCCTAAGGGTCTACAAGGTGTAAAGATGCAGTGCAGCCCCGAAAACCATGTCTCTATGGGCTGCGGTGATATGTAGGATGGTCCACAATTTGTAAGGATTCACCGCAGCCCCTGTAACCATGTTTCCATGCGCTGCGGTGATATGCATCATGATCCACAAGGTGGAAGGATTCACCGCAGCCCTTGAAGCCATGTCTCCATGGGTTGTGGTGATGTGTAGGTTGGTCCTCAAGGTAAAACGATTCACTGAAGCCCCTAAAACGATGTCTCCATGGGCACCGGTAATATCTAGGATGCTCTACAAGGTGTAAGGATCCACGGCAGCCATGTGAATTGATGTTGACCCCGTTCGGCAAATCATGGAGGGGTCAACACCATTCAAGGATCACCGCAGCCCCTGTGAATGGATGTAGACCCCCTACGGTGATTCATTGAAGGGTCCACATGCTTCACCGATTCACTCTCGCCCGTAGATGAGTGTACACCCCCTGCGGTGAATCATTGAGGGGTCTACACCCTTCTAGGATTCAAAGCACCCTTTGTGAACGTGTGTAGACCCCCTCCGGTGAATCATTGAGCGGTTTACACCCTCTAAGAATTCACCGCAACCCTTGTAGGTGGGTGCACACCCCTTGCGGTGCTGCAGCCCGTGTATGTGCAGTTAGACCCCCTTTGGTGAATCATTGAGGGATCTACCACCTTCACGGCTTCACCGCAGCCTCTGTGAATGGGTCTAGGCCCCTTGCGGTGAAACGTAGAGCGGTTTACACCCCTCAAGGGATTACCGCAGCCCCTGTAGATGAGTGTATAGCCCGTGTGGTCAATCATGGAGGCGTCTACACCCTTCAAGGATTCACCGTAGCGCCTGTGAATGCGTGTTGACCCCCTCTGATCAATCATGGAAGGTTCCGCACCCTGCGATGATTCACCTGAGCCCCTTCAAGTGAGTGCACACCCCCTGCGGTGAATCATTGAGGGATCTACACCTTTCAAGCACTCACCGCAACCCCTGTGAATGGGTAGACACGCCCTGCGGTGGATGGTTGAGGGGTCTACACCCCTCAACTATTCACCGGAGTGCTTGTGCATGGATGTAAACCCCGTGCGGCGGATCATGGAGGGGTCTACACCCTTCATGTAATCACCACAGCCCCTGTAGATGAGTGTACACCCCCTGCGGTGAATCATGGAGGGGTCTACTCCCCTCAAGGACTCGCCGCAATTCCTGTAGATGCGTGTGCACCCCTTTGGTGAATCATAGAGGGGTGGGTCTACACCCCTCAAGGATTCACCGCAGCCCCTATACCTCAATGTACACCCTCTGTGGTCAATCATGGAGGGGTCTAGACCCCTCGAGGATTCACCGGACCCCTTGTAGATGGGTGTAGACACTTTGTGGCGAATCATGGAGGCGTCTGCTCCCCTCATGGATTCACTGCACCCTCTGTGAACGGGTGTAGACCCCTTGTGGTGAATCATTGAGGGGTCTACACCCTTCAAGGAATCACCGCAACCCCTGTGAATGGGTGAATCATTCAAGGGTCTACACCCATCAAGGATTCACCGCAGCCCCGGTAGCTCGGTGTACACCCCGTGCGGTGAAAAATTGAGGGGTCTACTCCCTTCAAGCATTCACCGCAGCCCTTGTAGGTGGCTGTAGACCGCCTGCGGTGATTCATTAAGGGGGCTACACCCTTGAAGGATTCACCGCAGCCTATATGAATGAGTGTAGACCCCCTGTGGTGACTCGTGGAGCGGTCTACCACAATCACTGATTTACCATGTGAATGGGTCTAGACTTTGTGCACTGAATCATGGGGGGGTCCTCACCTGCAAAGGGTTCACCGCAGTCCTTGTGGATGAGTGTACTCCCCTTGCGGTGAATCATGGAGGGGTCTACACCCTTCAAGGATTCGCCGCAACCGATGTGAATGTGCATTGACCCCCTGCGGTGAACCATTGAAGGGCCCATACCCTTCAAGAAGTCACTTCAGCCCCTTCAATTGAGTGTACACCCCCTAAGGTGAATCATTGAGGGATATACAGTTTTCAAGCATTCACTGTAGCCCCTGTGTATGGGTGTACACCCCCTGCGGTGAATGGTTGAGGGGTCTACAGCCCTCAATGATTCACCGCAGCTCTTGTAGGTGTGTGTAGATCCTTTGCGGTGAATCATGGAGGGGTCTACACCCTTCAAGGATTCGCCGCAACCGATGTGAATGCGCGTTGACCCCCTGCGGTAAACCATTGAAGGGCCCATACCCTTCAAGAAGTCACCTCAGCCCCTTCAATTGAGTGTACACCCCCTAAGGTGAATCATTGAGGGATATACACTTTTCAAGCATTCACCGTAGCCCCTGTGTATGGGTGTACACCCCCTGCGTTGAATGGTTGAGGGGTCTACAGCCCTCAATGATTCACTGCAGCTCTTGTAGGTGTGTGTAGATCCTTCGCGGTGAATCATGGAGGGGTCTACACCCTTCAGGGATTCACCGCAGCCCTTGTACGTGGGTGTACATCCCTTGCGGTGAATCATGCAGCGGTCTACACCATTCAAGGATTCACTAGAGCTTTTACAGATGGGTGTACACCCGCATGCAGTGAATCATTGAGGGGTCTACACCCTTCAAGGATTCACCACACCCTTTGCAGATGGGTGTACACCCCGTGTGATAAATCATGGAGGGGTCTACACCCCTCAAGGATTCACCGCAGCTCTCGTACATGAGTGTACAACCCTTGCGGTGAGTTATAGAGGGGTCTACACCCTTCAAGGATTCACCACACTCGTATACCTGAGTGTACATCCCGTGCGGTGAATCATGGAGGCGTCTACACCTCTCAAGGATTCACCGGAGCCCTTGCAAATGGGTGTAGACACCTTGTGGCGAATCATGGAGGGGTCTACCCCCCTCAAAGATTCACGGGAGCCGTTGTAGGTCGGTGTACACCACCTGCGGTGAACCATAGAGGGGTCTACACCCTTCAAGGATGCACCAGAGGCTTTGCAGATGGGTTTACATCCCCATGCAGTGAATTATTGAGGGGTCTACACCCTTCAAGGCTTCACCACAGACCTTGCAGATGGGCCTACACCCCGTGAATCATGGAGGGGTCTACACCCCTCAAGGATTCACCGTAGCTCCTGTAGATGAGTGCAAACGACTTGCGGTGAATCATAGAGGGGTCTACACCTTTCAAGCATTCAAAGTAGCCGGTGTGAATGGGTGTAAACCCCCTGCGGTGAATGGTTGAGGGGTCTACACCCCTCAAGGATTCACCGCAGGCTCCTGTAGATGAGTGTACACCCCGTGCGGTGAATCATAGAGGGGTTCTACACCTTTCAAGCATTCGCAGTGGCCCGTGTGAAGGGGTGTAAACCCCTTGCGGTGAATGGTTGAGGGGTCTGCACCCCTCAAGGATTCACAGCACCTCCTGTAGATGAGTGTACACCCCGTGCGGTGAATCATAGAGGGGTCTTCACCCTTCAAGGATGCACTACAGGCTTTGCAGACGGGTGTACAGCCCCAGTGGAATGAATCATTGAGGGGTTCACACCCTTCAAGGATTCACAACAGCCCTTGCACATGGGTGTACACCCCGCGTGGTGAATCATGGAGGGTTCTACACCCCTCAAGGATCCACCGCAGCTCCTGTAGATTAGTGTACACCCCCTGCGGTGAATCATAGAGGGGTCTACACGCTTCAAGGCTTCACCGCAGCCCTCATACCTTAGTGTACACCCCCTGCGGTCAATCATGGAGGGGTCTACACCGCTCAAGGATTCACCGGATTCCTTGTAGATGGGTGTAGACCCCTTGCGGCGAATCGTGGAGGGGTCTACACCCCCAAAAGATTCACCGTACCCTCTGTGAACGGGTGTAGACCCCTTGCGGTGAATCATTGAGGGGTGTACACCCTTCAAGGAGTCACCGCAGCCCCTGTGAATGGGTGTTTGCCCCCTACGGTGAATCATTCAAGGGTCTACACCCCTCAAGGATTCACCGCAGCCCCTGTAGATGAGTGTACACGCGCTGCGATGAATCATGGATGGGTCTCTGCCCTTCAAGGTTTCACCGCAGCCCCTATGAATGGGTGTACACCCCCTGTGGTGAATCATTGGAGCGTACACACCCTTCAAGAAGTCACCTCAGCCCCTTCAATTGACTGCACACCCCTTACGGTGAGTCCTGGAGGGGTGTACACTTTTCAAGCATTCACCGTAGCCCCTATGAATGGGTGTACACCCCCCTGCGGTGAATGGTTGAGGCGTCTACACCCCGCAAGGATTGACCGCAGCCGTTGTAGGTGGGTGTAGAATCCTTTGCGGTGAATCATGGAGCGATCTACACCCCTCAGGGTTTCACCGCAGCCCTTGTTCATGGGTGTAGATCCCTTGCGGTGAAACGTGGTTCACTAGAGCCTTTGCACATGGGTGTACACCCCGTGCAGTGAAGCATTGAGGGGTCTACACCCTTGAAGGATTCGCCATAGTGCTCGCAAATGGCTGTACACCCCGTGCGGTGAATCATGGAGGGGTTCACACGCCTCAAGGATTCACCGCAGGTCCTGTAGATGAGTGTACACCCCGTGCGGCAATTCATAGAGGGGTTTACAACCTTCACGGATGCAGCATAGGCTTTGCAGATGGGTGTACACGTGCATGCAATGAATCATTGAGGGGTGTACACCCTTCAAGGATTCAACACAGGCCATGCAGATGGGTGTACACCCCGTGCGGTGAATCATGGAGGGGTCTACACCGCTGTAGGATTCACTGTAGCTCCTGTAGATGCGTTCAAACGCCTTGCGGTGAATCATAGAGGGGTCTACACTTTTCAAGCTCTCATAGTAGCCCGTGTGAATGGGTGTAAACCCCCTGCAATGAATGGCTGAGGGGTTTACACACCCCTCAAGGATTCACCACAGCTCCTGTAGATGAGTGTACACCCCCTGCGGTGACTCATAGAGGGGTGGGTCTACACCGCTCAAGGATTCACCGCAGCCCCTCAACCTGAGTGTACCCCCCCTGCGGTCCATCATGTAGGGGTCTACACCCCTCAAGGATTCACCGGACCCCTTGTAGATGGCTGTAGACCCCTTGCGGCGAATCTTGGTGGGGTCTACACCCCCAAAGGATTCACGCACCCTATGTGAACGCGTGTAGACTCCTTGCGGTGAATCATTGAGGGGTCTACACCCTTCACGGATTCGGCGCAACCCCTGTGAATTGGTGTTTACCCCCTGCAGGGAATCATTCAAGGGTCTGCGACCCTCAAGGATTCACCGCACCCCTGTAGATGAGTGTACACCCGCTGCGATGAATCATGGATGGGTCTCTGCCCTTCAAGGTTTCACCGAAGCCCCTATGAATGGGTGTACACCCTCTGTGGTGAATCACCTTCAAGGAGTCACCTCAGGATCTTCAATTGAGTGCACACCCCTTACGGTGAATCATGGAGGGGTCTACTCTTATCAAGCATTCACCGTAGCCCCTATGAATGCGTGTACACCCCCTGCGGTGAATGGTCGAGGGGTCTACACCCCTCCAAGATTCACTGCAACCCTTGTAGGTGGGTGTAGATCTCTTGCAGTGAATCATCGAGGGGTCACACCGCTTAGGGATTCACCGAACCCCCTTCATGGGTGTAGATCCCTTGCGGTGAATCATGTTTCACTAGAGCCTTTGCAGATCGGTGTGTACCCCGTGCAGTGAATCATTGAGGGGTCTACACGCTTCAAGAATTCACCACAGTCTTTGAAAATTGGTTTACACCTCACGCGGTGAATCATGGAGGGGTCTACACCCCTCAGGGATTCACCGCACCCCTTGTTCATGGGTGTAGATCCCTTGCGGTGAACCATGGTTCACTAGAGCCTTGGCAGATGGGTGTACACCCCGTGCAGTGAATGATTGAGCGGTCTACACCCTTCAAGGCTTCACCAGAGTCTTTGAAAATGGGTTTACACCCCGCGCCGTGAATCATGAAGGGGTCTTCACGCCTCAAGGATTCACCGGAGGTCCTGTAGATGAGTGCACACCCCGTGCGGCGAATCATAGAGGGGTCTACACCCTTCAAGGGTGCAGCATAGGCTTTGCAGATGGGTGTACACCCCGTGCAGTGAATCATTGAAGGGTCTACACCCTTACAGGATTCACCACAGCTCTTATAGGTTGGTGTAGATCCCTTGGGGTGAATCATGGAGGGGCCGTTGTTCATGGGTGTAGATCTTTTGCGTTGAATCATGGTTTACCAGAGCCTTTGCAAATGGGTGTTCACCCCGTGCAGTGAATCATTGAGGGGTCTACACCTTTCAAGGATTCACCACAGCCCTTGCAGATGGGTGTACACCCCGTGTGGTGAATCATGGAGGGGTCTACACCCCTCAAGGATTCACCGTAGCTGCTGTAGATGAGTGCACACTTTCTATGCTGAGTCATGGAGGGGGCTACACCTTTCAACCTTTCACAGTAGCCCGTGTGAATTGGTGTAAACCCCCTGCGGTGAATGATTGAGGGGTCTACACCCCTCAAGGATTCACCGCAGCTCTTGTAGGTGGGTGTAGATCCCTTGCCGTGAATCATGGAGGGGTCTAAACCCCTCATGGATTCACCGCAGCTCTTGTAGGTGGGTGTAGAACCCTTGTGGCGAATCTTGGAGAGGTCTACACCCTTCAAGGATTCACCAAAGCCTTTGCAAATGGGTGTACACCCCGTGCAGTGAATCATCGATGGGTCTACACCCTTCAAGGCCTCACCGCAGCCCTCGCAGATGGGTGTACACCCCATGCGGTGAATCGTAGAGGGGTCTACACCCCTCACCGATTCACCGCAGCTACTTTAGATGAGTGTACACCCCATGCGGTGAATCATGCAGGGGTCTATACCCCTCAAGGATTCACCGGACCCCTTGTAGACAGCTGTATACACCTTGTGGCGAATCATGGACAGGTCTTCCCCCCTCAAGGTTTCACGGGAGCCCTTGTAGGTGGGTGTACACCCCTTGCGGTGCCCAGTGCATGGATTACCACACTAAGGTCTTCCAATGGGAAGCTAGCTAAGGCATTCTGAGGGACACCCTTCAGTTGGCTGGGGTTTCGAGGGAGGCCGGACTCATCCCCGACGTGAAGAGGGGCACAATCTATTGGTTGGAGGCTTCGGTGGTGCGGCACTCGCTTTGGAAGGCTTGGAACAGGAGCATGAAGCCATGTGCTCCCATGGGGTTTGCTCATGCCGGGAGTGCCCAGTTGTTGGACAGGGAGCGGGTCATGGCAAACAGTTGGTCCGATGCCTGGCAGTGCAGCTCAGAGATCTTTAGGGGAATTGTGTCTAACCGATACCCTTGGAGGTCACCCTCGTAGACCTCACAGAGTGGGCCTCGCCGTATGTGCTCTTGTAGGATGACGACGAAGATTTTGGCAACTTAGGTGGGTTGATAAGGGTGGGCCACACAAGGGACCTGGCACAATGGAGGGAAGATTTGTGCAACACCTTGTGCACAAGTCCTTGCAAATGAAGCAAGGTTGTTTGCATAGGAACGAGGCAGGGTGTGACGACACCATTGACGTTGTTGTTTGGAGGGACGCGTACAACTTTCTGGATGGACCACACTTTTTGGAGGGGGATTGATGTAGCCCTCTTGGGGTTTACGTGGCATCCCTACCGCATGGGGTCGCCCCGTGCTTTGGGATTCTTGGGGTGTGCCCACTTGGGACGGTGCACGCGGGGTTGATGACCAATGTACGTGGTGCAAGTTGCACCGTTCCCTAAAGGACTACGTTCTTGGCCGACACTAGACATGCTGACCCTTGGAGGCAGCATGCTGTGGATGCAGTCTTCGCCGTGGCGCAATACTCCACACTGCCTAACCCTGTCAATACGAGATCTTGCATTGACCTATGACCTATGACTTGTGACCTGCGACCTATGACCCCAGACTTGTTGCCTATGACCTATGTCCCATGACCTATGCCCTATGGCCTGGAATCTATGACCTATGACCTTCAAAATTGGGACATATGACCTGTGACCTATGCCCTATGACCTGGAACCTGCGAGCTCTGAGCGATACCTATGACGTATGACCTTGGTTGTTTACCACGGATCCTCGCTTTTGTTTGCCTTGAATACGTCCATGTGGGATGGGACACAAGTTAACAAGGAGTAAGGAATCTCAAGAGCCCTTGAAACCACATCTCCATGGGGTCGCTTGATATGCCTAAGGGTCTACAAGGTGTAAAGATGCAGTGCAGCCCCGGAAACCATGTCTCCATGGGCCGCGGTGATATGTAGGATGGTCCACAATTTGTAAGGATTCACCGCAGCCCCTGTAACCATGTTTCCATGCGCTGCGGTGATATGCATCATGATCTACAAGGTGGAAGGATTCACCGCAGCCCTTGAAGCCATGTCTCCATGGGTTGTGGTGATGTGTAGGTTGGTCCTGCGGGTAAAAGGATTCACTGCAGCCCCTGAAACGATGTCTCCATGGGCTCCGGTAATATCTAGGATGCTCTACAAGGTGTAAGGATCCACGGCAGCCATGTGAATGGGTGTTGACCCCGTGCGGCAAATCATGGAGGGGTCAACACCATTCAAGGATCACCGCAGCCCCTGTGAATGGATGTAGACCCCCTACGGTGATTAATTGAAGGGTCCACATCCTTCACGGATTCACTCTCGCCTGTAGATGAGTGTACAACCCTTGCGGTGAGTTATAGAGGGGTCTACACCCTTCTAGGATTCACCACACTCGTATACCTGAGTGTACATCCCGTGCGGTGAATCATGGAGGCGTCTACACCCCTCAAGGATTCACCGGAGCCCGTGCAAATGGGTGTAGACACCTTCTGGCGAATCATGGAGGAGTCTACACCCCTCAAAGATTCACGGGAGCCGTTGTAGGTGGGTGTACACCACCTGCGGTGAACCATAGAGGGGTCTACACCCTTCAAGGATGCACCAGAGGCTTTGCAGATGGGTTTACACCCCCATGCAGTGAGTCATTGAGGGGTCTACACCCTTCAACAATTCACCACAAACCTTGCAGATGGGCCTACACCCCTTGTGGTGAATCATGGAGGGGTCTACACCCCTCAAGGATTCACCGTAGCTCCGGTAGATGAGTGCAAACGACTTGCGGTGAATCAGAGAGGGGTCTACACCTTTCAAGCATTCACAGTGGCCCGTGTGAATGGGTGTAAACCCCTTGCGGTGAATGGTTGAGGGGTCTACACCCCTCAAGGATTCACAGGAGCTCCTGTAGATGAGTGTACACCCCCTGCGGTGAATCATAGACGGGTCTTCACCCTTCAAGGATGCACTACAGGCTGTGCAGATGGGTGTACATCCTCAGTGGAATGAATCATTGAGGGGTCTACACCCGTCAAGGATTCACAACAGCCCTTGCACATGGGTGTACACCCTGTGTGGTAATCATGGAGGGGTCTACACCCCTCAAGGATCCACCGCAGCTCCTGTAGATTAGTGTACACCCCCTGCGGTGAATCATAGAGGGGTGTGCACGCTTCAAGGCTTCACCGCAGCCCTCATACCTTAGTGTACACCCCCTGCGGTCAATCATGGAGCGGTCTACACCGCTGAAGAATTCACCAGACTCCTTGTAGATGGGTGTAGACCCCTTGCGGCGAATCGTGGAGTGGTCTACACCCCCAAAGGATTCACCGTACCCTTCGTGACCGGGTGTAGACCCCTCGCGGTGAATCATTGAGGGGTCTACACCCTTCAAGGATTCACCGCAGCCCCTATGAATGGGTGTACACCCCCTGTGGTGAATCATTGGAGGGTATACACCCTTCAACAAGTCACCTCAGCCCCTTCAATTGACTGCACACCCCTTACGGTGAGTCCTGGAGGGGTGTACACTTTTCAAGCATTCACCGTAGCCCCTATGAATGGATGTACACCCCTTGCGGTGAATGGTTGAGGCGTCTACACCTTGCAAGGATTGACCGCAGCCGTTGTAGGTGGGTGTAGAATCCTTTGCGGTGAATCATGGAGCGATCTACACCCCTCAGGGTTTCACCGCAGCCCTTGTTCATGGGTGGAGATCCCTTGCGGTGAAGAATGGTTCACTAGGGCCTTTGCACATGGGTGTACACCCCGTGCAGTGAAGCATTGAGGGGTCTACACCCTTGAAGGATTCGCCATAGTGCTTGCCAATGGCTGTACACCCCGTGCGGTGAATCATGGAGGGGTTCACACGCCTCAAGGAGTCACCGCAGGTCCTGTAGATGAGTGTACTCCCCGTGCGGCGAATCATAGAGGGGTTTACACCCTTCAAGGATGCAGCATAGGCTTTGCAGATGGGTGTACACGTGCATGCAATGAATCATTGAGGGGTGTACACCCTTCAAGGATTCAGCACAGCCCATGCAGATGGGTGTACACCCCGTGCGGCGAATTATAGAGGGGTTTACACCCTTCAAGGATGCAGCATAGGCTTTGCAGATGGGTGTACACGTGCATGCAATGAATCTTGAGCGGTGTACACCCTTCAAGGGTTCAGCACAGCCCATGCAGATGGGTGTACACCCTGTGCGGTGAATCATGGGGGGTCGACACCGCTGTAGGATTCACCGTCGCTCGTGTAGATGAGTGCAAACGCCTTGCGGTGAATCATAGAGGGGTCTACACCTTTCAAGCTTTTACGGCAGCCCGCGTGAATGGGTGTAAACCCCCTGCAGTGAATGGTTGAGGGGTCTACACCCCTCAAGGATTCACCGCAGCCCCTCAACCTGAGTGTACACCCCCTGCGGTCAATCATGCAGGGGTCTACACCCCTCAAGGTTTCACCGGACCCCTTGTAGATGGCTGTAGACCCCTTGCGGCAAATCGTCCAGGGGCCTACACCCCCAAAGGATTCACCGCACCCTCTGCGAACGCGTGTAGACCCCTTGCGGCGAATCATTGAGGGGTCTACACCCTTCACGGATTCGGCGCAACCCCTGTGAAGGGGTGTTTACCTCATTGAAGGGTCTACAACCCTCACGGATTCACCTCAGCCCTGTAGATGAGTGTACACCCCCTGCGATGAATCATGCATGCGTCTCCAGCCTTCAAGGATTCTCCGCAGCCCCTGTGAATGGGTGTACACCCCCTATGGTGAATCATTGAAGGGTCTACACCCTTCAAGGAGTTCCCTCAGCCCCTTCAATTGAGTGCACACCCCTTACGGTGAATCATGGAGGGGTCTACACTTTTCAAGCATTCACCGTAGCTCTGCGGTGAATGGTCGCGGGGTCTACACCCCTCGAGGATTCACTGCAACCCTTGTAGGTGGATGTAGATCTCTTGCGATGAATCATGGAGTGGTCTACACCCCTTAGGGATTCACCGAACTCCCTTCATGGGTGTAGATCCCTTGCGGTGAATCATGTTTCACTAGAGCCTTTGTAGATCGGTGTGCACCCCGTGCGGTGAATCATTGAGGGGTCTACACGCTTCAAGAATTCACCACAGTCTTTGAAAATTGGTTTACACCTCACGCAGTGAATCATGGAGGGGTCTACACCCCTCAAGGATTCACCGCAGGTCCTGTTGATGAGTGCACACCCCGTGCAGCGAATCATAGAGGGGTCTACACCCTTCTAGGACTCCCCAAAGCCCTTGCAGATGGGTGTACACCCGGTGCGGTGAATCATGGAAGGGTCTACACCCCTCAGGGATTCACCGCACCCCTTGTTCATGGGTGTAGATCCCTTGCGGTGAATCATGGTTTACTAGAGCCTTTGCAGATGGGTGTACACTGTGCAGGGACCCATTGAGGGGTCTACACCCTTCAAGGGTGCAGCATAGGCTTTGCAGATGGGTGTACACCCCGTGCAGTGAATCATTGAAGGGTCTACGACCTTCCAAGATTCATCACAGCTCTTATAGGTGGGTGTAGATCCCTTGTGGTGAATCATGGAGGGGCCGTTGTTCATAGGTGTAGATCCCTTGCGGTGAATCATGGTTCACGAGAGCCTTTGCAAATGGGTGTTCACCCCGTGCAGTGAATCATTGAGGGGTCACACCCTTCAAGGATTCACCGCAGCCCTTGCAGATGGGTGTACACCCCGTGTGGTGAATGATGGAGGGGTCTACATCCCTCAAGGATTCACCGTAGCCCCTTTAGATGACTGCACACCTTCTACGCTGAGTCATGGAGGGGACTGCACCTTTCAACCTTTCACACTAGCCTGTGTGAATGGGTGTAAACCCCCTGCGGTGAATGATTGAGGGGTCTACACCCCTCAAGGATTCACCGCAGCTCTTGTAGGTGGGTGTAGATCCCTTGCCATGAATCATGGAGGGGTCCAAACCCCTTATGGATTCACCGCAGCTCTTGTAGGTGGGTGTAGAACCCTTTTGGTGAATATTGGAGAGGTCTACACCCTTCAAGGATTCACCAAAGTCTTTGCAAATGGGTGTACACCCCGTGCAGTGAATCATTGATGGGTCTACACCCTTCAAGGCTTCACCGCAGCCCTTGCAGATGGGTGTACACCCCGTGCAGTGAATCATAGAGGGGTTTACACCCCACAACCATTCGCCGCAGCTACTTCAGATGAGTGTACACCCCGTGCGGTGAATCATGCAGGGGTCTATACCCCTCAAGGATTCACCGGACCCCTTGTAGACAGGTGTATACACCTTGTGGCGAATCATGGACAGGTCTACACCCCTCAAGGTTTCACGGGAGCCCTTGTAGGTGGGTGTACACCCCTTGCGGTGCATAATAGAGGGGTCTACACCTTTCAAGGATGCACCGCAGCCCTTGCAGATGGGTGTAGACACCTTGTGGCGAATCATGGAGGGGTCTACACCCCTCAAGGATTCACGGGAGCCGTTGTAGGTGGGTGTACACCACCTTCGGTGAACCATAGAGGGGTCTACACCCTTCAAGGATGCACCAGAGGCTTTGCAGATGGGTTTACACCTCCATGCAGTGAATCATTGAGGGGTCTACACCCTTCAAGGCTTCACCACAGCCCTTACACATGGGTGTGCACCCGGTATGGTGAATCATGGAGGGGTGTACAGCCCTCAAGGATTCACCCCAGCTCCTTTAGATGAGTGCAAACGACTTGCGGTGAATCATAGAGGGGTCTACACCTTTCAAGTCTTCACAGTAGCCCGTGTGAATGGGTGTAAACCCACTGCGGTGAATGATTGAGGTGTCTACACCCCTCAAGGATTCACCGCAGCTCCTATAGATGAGTGTACACCCCTCGCCGTGAATCATAGAGGGGTCTACACCCTTGAAGGATGCACTACAGGCTTTGGAGATGGGTGTACAGGCCCGTTGCAGTGAATCATTAAGGGGTCTACACCGTTGAAGGATTCACAACAGCCCTTGCCGATGGGTGTACACCCCGTGTCGTGAATCATGGAGGGGTCTACACCCCTCAAGGATCCACCGCAGCTGCTATAGATGAGTGTACACCCCTTGCGGTGAATCATAGAGAGGTCTACAGCCTTCAAAGATTCACCGCAGCCCCTATACCTGAGTGTACACCCCCTGCGGTGAATTATGGAGGGGTCTACAACCCTCAAGGACTCACCGGAGACCTTGTAGATGCGTGGAGCCACCTTGTGGCGAATCATGGAGGGGTCTACACCCCTAAAGCATTCACCGCACCCTCTGTGAACGGGTGTACACGCCCTGCGGTGACTCTTTGAGGGGTCTACACCGTTCAAGGATTCACGGCAGCCCCTGTGATTGGGTGTTGACCCCCTGGGGTGAATCATTCAAGGGTCTGCACCCCTCAAGGATTCACCGCAGCCCCTGTAGGCCTGCCTGTAGATGAGTGTACACCGTGTCTGGTGAATCATTGAGCGGTCTACACCCTTCAAGGTTTCACCGCAGCATATGTGAATGAGTGTACACCCCCTGCCGTGAATCGCTGAGCGGTCTACCACCTTCACGGATTTATCGCACCCCCTGTGAATTGGTCTAGACCCAGTGCACTGAATCAGGGGCCGGTCCTCACCCTTCAAGGATTCACCGCAGCCTGTGTTGGGTGTACACCCCCTGCGGTGAATTGTTGAGGGGTCTACACCCCTCAAGGATTCACCGCAGCCCTTGTAGGTCAGTGACTACCCCCGGCAGTGAATCATTGTCAGGTCTACACCCTTCAAGGATTCACCAGAGCCCCTGTGAATGGGTCTACACCCTTCAGGGATTCACCGGAGCCCTTGTAGATGGGTTTTGATTCCTTGTGGTGAATCATGGAGGGGTCTACACCCTTTAAGGATTCATAGTAGCCGTTGTAGGTGAGTTAGATCCCATAGAGTGAATTATTGAGTGGCCTGCAGCCTTCAAGGATTCACCGCAGCCGCTGTAGATGAGTGTACACCTCCTCCGGTGAGTCATTGAGGGAGGGGTGTACACCTTTCAAGCATTCACCGCAGCCCTTGTAGATGGGTGCAAACCCACTACGGTCAAATCATTGCGCGGTCTGCACGCTTGAAGGATTCACCGCAGCCCCTGTAGGTTGGTTTAGACCCCCTGCGGTGGGGCCACATTGGTATTTTCTCTGCTTACCAGGGGGAAGGGCGGCACAGGGCGTTAAAGACTGAGATTTCAAACAGAAAGTTTCGAAGGACGGGATGGATGAACCATGAGTATATCGTCCCAAATGGCTGTATTGCATGCAAGACATATTTTTTGGCAAATGTGCTTGGTCAGCAGTGCGTGTCTAGTTTGGGACAGGGTGCCCAAAAGAAGTCCAAAACTTCAAAAAGGCTTTGTGTGGCATTCCACCCTTATAGGTTACTTTGGCATAACACGACCGATGGTCACCGAGATTTGGGTTGCTCCAGATGTTGTGCCCCGGGGCACACCATCACAGTCACGCAAAATGGAAAGGATAAGACAAGGCGCGTCAACTTGGACTGTGATTGGTTTGGCAATACATCAACTCAATATTGCAACCGCCCAGGCTTCACAGGGAGTTGTGGTTAGCAACACAACTACCATGTCCTGTGCACTTGCAAACACCAGCCCCATTTCAACATGATTTTCCATGCATTAGCGTGCCATTTGAGCGTTTTTGCCATGTATGCCTAGCCAAAAGTCTGTGGTTCACCTACCCCCCAAGCAGCTCAGAACCTCGCAAGCCAGTTTGACGCTGTTTCAGACATTGGCAGTACTGGCCCTGCCAAAATTGCGGCAGCCAGTAAAGGGGACAAACGGGGTTCTCTCAAAATCAGTTAGTATTTGGAGCCCCATGAGTTGCAGTTGCCTTTTGGATGCCTACGTTGGAACAAGAAGTGGCTGTACTGATAAGTTTGGGTGATTAACCGAGGATCAATAATTGGAAAAGATTGCAGAGTTGAAGCCCCGGCCTCTTAGTACTCGACTGCTGCGTATCGTCGTGTGGAGAGACCCCTCTGGTGTTTTCTACGTTCTCAGCGATCAGCATCCGGTGGAAGACTGTCGATGTCTTGCGGAGGGGGGGGGGGGGGGGCATAAGATGAAGCACTACTCGGCCCCTGCATGGATAACATCCTTCATAGCACAAGTCATCTGCACCGAAACTCTAAACACCCGTGAGTCATTTGCACAACAAGTAACCGTTGCTTGTTGTGCACTCGGTCATCGCATCGCATTTCCAATGCTAAAATAGTGTCCCAATGTGTGCCCGTCGCTTCCCATTGTGTACTGCCTGCTGTCCATTGGATTCTTCCGAGGAGCATCCTTGATGTTGTCTTTGCAAGCCGTGCAGTCAGCCAGCCATACACCTCATTTAACAACAAGAATGGAGCTACTATGCACAAAGATCGAATAGGACGAGGACAACGAGACCTCCATGAGGGAACATCCGGCATCAGTTTACAAAGGTGACGGATACACGGTCAAATAAGGCACACTGGTATGCCTGCTTGCACCTTGTTGGCCACATTCCTGGCGGTATGTGAATGTAGCTTTTTGGATAGCGGCCTATGGGTGTCGGTGTGTGGTTCCATACAAACCAGTTAAAATTATTGATTTTGCGCGATGCTTCTCCGTGATCATTTGCCTGGCTCTAGATACACTTGTTGTTAACCTCTTTTGCTGTGCATTGCCCCTTGCCATGGATTGAGATGGCCTTTTGTTGGACAAGTGTTTTGTCCCACACAAAATGGTTCAACTTAGTGGCCTGCGGACGCTTCTTTGTGATTATATGTATGGTTCTAGAAATGATCCTTGAGGCAAAGGGTCCTTTTCCGGCGTTGTACTTAGGACACTGTGTGCAAGGCCTAGTTTCTGCTGGCAAGCTGAGTGTATTTCTTGGGATCAAATGCATGTACCTGCGGCTCACTTGGAAATGTGAAGTTGGGGCTCAATTGGGGCTAACACTGCTCATTTGGGGCTAAGTGGTGTTTTTCAAGGCGTTTCATGTGAAAAGTTGTGTCTTTTGGGGCTGGCTTGGGGTTTTGGAATGTCCCCAAAGGGATACCAATCCCTAGTCCAAGAGGATTCGACCGGGGTTTTTTTTTCGACGGCTCAGTTGATTGAGCACCCCGACTGAGCCGTCACCGAGCTGTCACTGAGCCGGCTCACATAGCTCTCACTTAGCCCTCACTTAGCTCTCACTGAGCGCGCCAAATGGCTCACTGAGCGCTCGCTGAGCGCTCACTTAGAGCTAATGGGGGGCTCATTTAGGGCTCAGTGAACATGCACGCGCACAAATCTGCCATCATACGCACTTAGTTGGTCCTTTGTCGCAATGCACGTTCCACAATCCTCCGCACCATGTTCTCTCTCCCTTTCCTCTCCCGCCGGGGACGTGACCAAGTCGTGTAGTGGCGTTGGAACCCCCTTTGCTTGGTCACAGCCCTACTCTCCACCTCCCAACCTTCCTTGCGGAGGTTATCATCTAGTGTGTGGTTATCCACCACACATTGCAAGCCCGACCTATCGTTCAGCAAGCTGACCCCCCCACTATTCGTAAGCCGCCGTTTCAGTCGCACATGGCTGCCCTCCAATGCAAAGCAACTAAGCTTTGCAATGGTCCCGCACCGTGCAACATACACATACGTGTGGTCAATCCACATTTGTGTCCACAAGGTCTTCCCCCATCCCAGGTCAAGGTGCCTTGCCCCCATGGTCACTTGGCGTTGCAGCAAGGCACGTTGTTTAGCACCACTCAGAAAGTTGTCCTTCCAGGCCACCTCGGCCATGGCAGCAAACACCCCCCACCACTCCGTAGACACATCAATGCATGGCTTGTCCCCCACTTGATGGTTCCACATCACCGGTGCAACCAGCTGCAACAGTGGGCCCCGCATCAAGGCCTTGACAAAGTGCGCAGCAGCCCCCAGCTCAATGCGCACTTGTCTTTAATTTGACTTGTCCGCCCCCCACTTTCCACGCTGCACTCTGCGGGCCACTTTCCGTGTCCCGTTTAGAACCCCCTGCACCATGGTAGCCGCACTCTTCCTAGATACTCCTCCATGGGTCACGAGCTCCCGCTCAATTCCATTGACCCCCGCAATTGGAACATGCATGACTCCATGCACACCGAAGTCAGGAACACGGCGGTCCGCCGCGATGTCACGAAACACCCCGGTCGGACGTACATGGCCCTTGATCCCTTCCACGGCGACCTCTTGTCCCCCGAACGGGCGCAAAATCGTTTCACGGTTTGTGCCGCAGCAGCGGCACACCATGGCCCCGGGGCTCTTCTTGGTGAAGCCGTCCCCGCCGGCCGGCATGATGTGGGCCTTGCCATCAGCCTGGACGAAGAATAGGGGGCTGCGCGCCACCCCATCCGCATGCGGCAGTTGCACGGCCGTAGCAGCGCGTAGCTGAGTATCGAAGTCAAATTCCGATTGCATGCTCCACACCACGGCCCACATCTCGCTACCCTGAAACAGCCACCAAATGGCAAGCTGTGTGGGCCCACAACCCGGTGCAGCCACGGCACAGTGCACGTAGGCCCCGTTCCAGCGGTTGGTCCCGTCAACGCCGATTGTCAGCCAGCTGTTGCGCCTGCGCGCCCGGTTGCAAGGCTTCCGGTGTGCGTACGGCTCGCCCTTCATACACCAGGGCTAGCTGCTCAGCAATATTGCAGTACGCTCCTTGTATTTTGTACCCCCCCTCAAGAATACAAACCCGCTGGCTAGCGGGTTGACTGAGGTGCTTCAGCCACGGGGCCACGTTGGCCCAGCTAACGGTGCTGTCCAAGTCGGGCAGCAGGTAGGCCATGTCGCGGCGCGATATCTCGGAACTGCGCATCCGCCACAGCACGCACAAGGCCTCCGACTTGTTGTCGGGGTTTGTGTCCGTGGGCCGGCTGTAGTCCTCAGGGACTAGCAGAATGCTACCATCGGGTTGGAGCTCAGACTGATATTGCTCACATAGGGAGGCCGCCACCACGGCCTCCAAATCCTCAAGCCGGGTGGCGCGCTGGCGCTGCGTCCCCAACAGGGAAAAGGGACACTTAGATGGCATTTTGTGTAGTACTTGTGGTCTAGGTGTAGTGCCACATGCGGTCCCCGTGCTTGTGGCACAATTAACTCTGTTGATATCTCTTTGCCCCCCCACCTGTTTCCCCTTGATTGTTGTCCCTTTCTAGCCCCCCTCCCCCTTGCCCCTACAGGATTCACACTCTATGCCGGGGAGGGGTTGTGGGGTTGCACCAGGGTGTTTGTCCCATCCCCCCCCCCTCCCCCCCCGGGGATGCCGCCAGGGTGTTTGTCCCATCCCCCCCCCCCTCCGGGGGTGCGTCTGGGGTGTTTGTCACATCGTTCCCCGTCACCCCCACTCCCGTGGTCCCCTCTCATGCCCCCCCCCCGGGTGATGGCGGAATATGCGTTGCAGCCCCCCCCCCCCCCCCACAGCCATGGCACTCACCCTGTTACCAGTCTCTGGTGGTAGGTGGCATATCCCCCCCACACCCCCTGCCCACAACCACCAATTAGTGGTGGCCAACGGCCGGAGGGCCCAGCCGTCCACCCGAATGAGAGCTCACCGCGCCGTTTGGCGCGCTCAGTGAGCGCGCCAAACAGCTCAGTGAGCTCTCAGGTGGCTCTCAGTCACTTTAGGCCTGCACATGGGCACTACACAAGCAACACACAAGAGGCTGAACGTGGTTGAATGCTACAAAATGACGGTGTGCATTCGATCCCAACATACCAATGGGGCCGGATGTCGCCCTGATGAAGGAAGCGTTCTGGAAAACAGGCACACAACAGGACTGAAAGTTGTGGCCCCAGGCCTGCTTGAAAAATTTCGGCTCCGTGGAGTGCCCGCTAATAATGTTTTCAAAAAGCCATGCACCTGGAATTGGCAGGCTGACAGAATGAATCACGGCACGTTGACCTATGGAAAAGAGGTACACAACAGGGCTGGAAGTGGTGGCGCCCGGCTTGCTTAAAAAATTTTGGCTCTGTGAAGTGTGCAACAATACTGTTTTCAGATATAGATGAATTACTTGAAACTGTAATTGGCAGACCGACGGAATGAATCACAGCACTTGGACCCGTGGAAAAAACGCACACAACAGGGCTGCAAGTGGTGGCCCTAGGCTTGCTTGAAAAATTTCGGCTCCGTGAAGTGCGGAACAATAATGTTTTTAGATACACATGAATTACATGCAACTCTAATTGGCAGACTGACGCAATGAATCACAGCATCTAGACCTGTGAAAAGCATGCTCAAATCTGTGGCTCCAATCCCCCTAGAAAAAAACTTCGGCACTATGAAGTGCTCAACAATGATATCCTCAACTATATGGATATTAACATACAACTGCAATAGGCTGATTGGGTGACAGCCTCGCGCGCTTGGAGCTGTGCAAAATATGCTCAAATTGGCCCGAAGCCTGCAGTAAAAAAACCTCAGCACTGTGGACGGCTCAACAATACTGTCAACAACTATATACGAACCATGTAGCGGTGGGCCCTTTCCCCGGCTGCAGCTGCCCCCAGTGCGCACACAACCATGCAGGTAGGGTTATGTGCGTGGCGGCATTGAGAGGCGGAAAGTCCAGGTTTCGGGGGTCAAGCGGCTACCACAATGCCGCAGTTCCAGGGACAGATGACCCCGGACTGCCAACCACGGGTCGTGGCTCCCACCGAGGCTGCTGAGCAGCCGCCACCACCTCCGACCGATACTGGCGATCGCCGTTCTGCAGGCGGATTGTCACTTCCGCGTCCACCTTCGGCAGGTTGTCCACGTTCAGGTCCGGCATCGTGGTTGTTTGAGCGAGCCCCGCGATGGTCTGCAGCTGCTGGCATGACGACCTTGCCTCGGCCTCCAACAGCCCCGATGCCAGGAATTGCATGGACTGCGCGCTGAAGGTGGCGCCGGGCGCAACCGGAACCATTGACTGCGAGGGGGATGCAACCCCTGCCCAAGATTCAATGGGCTTCAAGCCCTGGGACCGCTGCAGCACCTCCAAGCGTGCCTCAGCGGTAGCCCCTTGGCGGTCAGCGTCCACGAGCTTGGCTTGCAGGTCGTCCCGTTGCCGCTTGACCGTGTGCAGCTCCTCCTTGAGACGGGTGGCTGCTTCCGCTGCCAAACAGGCAACATCCCGCTCATGGCGGAACTGGTCACGGTCGCGGCATGCCTCCCGGTACACGGCCATGGGCACCGTGCCCGGAGATCTAGGGTCACGAAGGGGGCTGCCGAGAGCCGCTTTCTGCGGTGCGGATGCACTTCTCTTGCCCGTTGCAGTCGCCGCCAGCTTTTTTTTTAGGGGGGGGGGTGCTGTCCTTGGCTGCCTGCTTGTTTCCTTTCTGAACCCAACTGCGGGCACTATGGTAACTCCGGCCGCCTGCACTGCGGGTGCCATCACCCCCCCCTCGCCCCTCCGTCACCTCCCCATCACTGACCACATCTGGGTCGATGACGTCCACCCCCAGTGCACTGGCAGGGAAGGTGGCGACGTGCCCGCGCATGGCCTGCCGCGCCTCCGAAAAAAACCCCTCCCCCTGCACTTCCCATGACGCCACCTCCTGAAAAGGAATGGCGCCGGCGCGGGCCAGCAACGCGCCTCCCCCCTCCGTCCCCACAGCAATGTCCAAACACCAGTGTTTGGACCTCAGCCGGCCTACAAAAAATCCCCCTCCCCAGCCACCAGCCCACACTCATCGGTGACGGTCAGGCTGCACGGCAGGTGCATCTAGGTTGACGTCCTATGCTGCGGGGCGGTGCACCCGTCGAGGGTGATGCTCCAATACCACCTCTCGGTGGAGTGCCGCGGTGCCCCCTTCACGTTCACCGTCCGGGTAAGGAGGTACGCCGGGGCCGGCTGCTTGTTGGCCGGGGCAATGATGAGCCCCAAGAAGCCCGCGCGTACATCACCGGCCCGGGGTGCCCGCACCGAAGGGAAAGGGACCGGGGACCCGATGGATAGGTCGGCGAGTGATGGGCCTAAAGGCCCCTGACCCATGTCAACCGGCGCTGCCTCCTCGGCGCGCACCTGTCAGCATCGTGGGGCCCGCTGCTGATGCCCCCGGTACCGGCTCGTTCCTCGCTGACGCCAGTTGCAGTTGCCGTCGAAGCGGAGGGCGTGAGGCAGAACCGCGGTCACCTTCGCTAGGCGCCGCGAACGTTACCGGGCGTTGGTTCTGTGTTTTGCTGCCGCTTGCATCAACCAGATGCTTATGCAGGGGGAATTGAGCCTGCAAATGTAGGGGGGGCACTCCAAAAGTACCAGCTTCACTAAGGATGAAAATGGAAGCAAAGCACCGCAACGCCCTGGTCCCGTGTTCCACCTCACTGAGAGCTCACTAAGCTGTAAGTGAGAGCTAAATGGGCTCAGTGAGCGCTCATGGGCCATTTGGCGCGCTCACTGAGCGTGCCAAATGGCGCACTGAGCGCTCACCGAGCGCGCCAAATGGCGCAGTGAGCGCTCACTGAGCGCGCCAAATGGCTCGGTCAGCTCTCAGCTGCACCTCCAGACTGGCAACTGCAATAGGCGGCAGGACGATGGAGCCGCCTCAGCACAGCCCCATGCAGGCCATACACAGGCCCCATACAGGCCCCATACAGGCCCCGTACGGGCCCCATAAAGGTCAGCACCAGACTGGCACGGCCTGTGTAGGAGGCCCACTCGCGGGCCACCTTGTGCACATCTTAAGGCCACTCGCGGGGCATTACGCGCATGACACACATGCCTAGAGCAGCAAAGGACCCCTTGCCAGCCCTAAGCCCCACAGGCCCACAGCCAAACCCACCTTTCCAAAACACCCCGGTGCACCCCACCACCACCCAGCCGCGCCCACTACCGATATCCCCCCCAAGCACCCCGGTGTGAAGGGCAGGGGGAGAAGGGAGGAAGACCCTGCCGCTGCAGATGCGGCGCATCGAAAGCGGGACCTCGGCACCCGCATCGCTCCTTGTACAGCGCTTCTCCGCCCCGCGATGCCAGGAGAAGCCAAGCAGCAAACCCTGCTGGGCAGAGATGGGGTGAGAAGAGGGGCCCAATGCTGCTGCAATAGGGCGGCCTCCCCGGTCGCACTGTTACCCAGGTCGAGCCATGAAGGCCCGCTCGTCCACAGGACGTCGCTTTCCTCCACGTACACGTGGCACATGGGGTCGGCGGCGTCCAGGGAAGGCCTCGCCAGCAGCACCGGGTGGTATGCGTAGCCGGGGCTTGCCGGACCCACAGGGGCTAGCCAGTCGTCCAGTTGCTCAAACCGCGGCAGACCGACCGCGCCCTGCAGTCCCTCGCCGAAGGTGAAGTACTGCCCCTAGTGGCTGGGAGCCCTTGGGTTGGGCCGCGGCCCGTCTCCCCCTGGCCGTGAAGCCAGCTCATCTTGGCCCCTAGCAGAGGGTGGGGGATGAACCGTTCCACGTCCATCCACTTGTGACGCTCGTCGGGGGTGAGGAAGCGGAAGAGAACAACCTGCTTCCCCACCCCCGGCAGCGTGGCGAGACACCTATGTCTTAGCGTGGAGGCAAAGAGAACCATGTCCCCGCGCTCAAACTCGAAGGTCTCGACACGCAGAGCGTGAGGCTCTCCTAGGTGGCTGCCCAAGTGCACCTCCAATTGATACTTGTCCGAGAGGACAAGCATCATTGAATGATGCCTGGGCAGCTCACCCTTGCTAGGGAGCGTACCTAGCAACTTATAAGACGCCGGTATGACAGGTCTGCTCCTTAGCATCTTCCCCGGCGGCAATTGCCGCCCACCGCGTTGGGAAGAGATCCTTCATCTCGGGCCAGCAAGCACTGCACTGCTGACTAGCCCGTTGCAAGGGGTCCCTTCCCAACACAGAGATAAGCTTGCCGGGCCGAGTACCCCAACGCCGCGGCAGTTTGGGATCTGCCAAGCACTCCTCGCGAGAGTGTGCATTGGACAGCAGATCCCAAACTGCATCCGGCTGGGTGCCGCAGGAGTCGACGAGAATGCGGTACCAGTTCTCGCACTCCTTGGCCTGTATAGCCCCCCTAGCCACCCGGAGTCCCAAGTCGCACAAGGACACATCCGACTCAAGGTCATGAGCAGGGAGTTCATGTGAGAATACCGGGGCAGCCAGGGAGATATAGGGGGGAGGGGAGGCAGCACCGCGGAGGAACACGGACTCCTTGGTCCTGTATGGGGCCAGGGTGGTGCAGTCGGGCACCACATGGCACCGTGGTTACGGCGCAGAAAATGTGTGCCGATGACAATGTCAAAAACGTCGGTGTTGAGCACCTTGCAGTGCTGAGTCACGTGCTCATCGCCCAGATACACGGTCACATCGACCCCCCCCCACGGAATCGATGGTCCGACCATCCCGAACCCTTATGGCCACGGTTTTGGTTTTCCGGATCCTGGCTTGTTTCAGCAGTTTGCGGGCCACGATTGAAAGCGTAGCGCCCGTGTCTAAGACAACCTTGTAGACCTGATCACCAATTTTCATGGTGATCCAGAAAACCAGATCCTCATCCTC
This sequence comes from Eutreptiella sp. 'Long Island Sound 2002', assembly GCA_964036045.1. Lineage (NCBI taxonomy): Eukaryota > Euglenozoa > Euglenophyceae > Eutreptiales > Eutreptiaceae > Eutreptiella > Eutreptiella sp. 'Long Island Sound 2002'. Next base: position 65,914,137 of record OZ038378.1, read on the forward strand.
GGAGCCGCCCCCCTATCCCTCTTCAGGGAAGTTGACCTCAACCCCAGCGGCCTGCAGGCACTTAGAGTGCCAATTGAGGCGGTGCCTCTTGGCGTTCTCGCTGCTCTTGTCGGCGCCACCAGCGCTGGGGGTGGAGGGGGCAGACCGTTTTTCACCCGACGGCTCACCCTTAGGTGTGGGGGTGGGTGCTCCTCTTCCACCAGTGGGGGGGGCTGAGGACCTTCGTCCTCCACCAGGGTTACCCTTACCCTTAGAACCCCCAGGGTTAGCCCCCCCCCCCCCTAAGGTCTTCCACCCTTACCGGCGTTCTTACGCCGTTCCTCTTCCGCTTTCTGTAGTTTTTCGGATTCGCGGCGTTTTATGTGGCATTCATCTTCATAATGCCTCCTCTTGCCGCAATATCCGCACGTCATCGTGCAGCGGAAATGGTCTTGGTGCTTTACCTCCTGACCATCTTTGGTTTTCTGCGTGCGCTTCAGTTGGAGCATGCACGCACTTCGCCCATCACAGTCGGGCGCGTGGCAGGGTCCACCCTTATCGTCCGTAGGACGACAGTAGAAACGATTGGGGGCCCCTTTACCTTTGGAGGGCGGGGTCTCAGTCATGTGCTTCAGCTGCCCACCACGGCCCTTCCCAAGGTTAGAGTGGGGTTGAGGCGACCTCCCTCCAGGAGACTTCTCAGCAGGGGTCTCCCTTCGCAGATGTTTGCGCGGATATTTGTCCATGTGGGAGTCATTCTCCCTCTTCATGGCCAATTCGATCAACAGATCGACCAGGTCATCGTACTCGGGATGATGGGACAAGCCGAAGTGCTTTCCCACCATTCTCCTGACACCACCCCAACCCCGAAAGGCAGGGCCTCAAGGAGTCCCTTCTTGGGTCCAACATGGCTGACACCAAGATCTGCAGTCCAGCCGTGCTGCAGATCTTTGGTGTCAATAAGCCGTGTCCCGAACTCGTGGGGGCTGAGGACTGCCGACACAAATCTTGGACAACAGCCACAGGAAAGCGGAAGCGTACGGCACGAATAGTTGGATGCACCAGTGGCAACATTCGGTTGCACCGGTGCATCCATCTCTTTCCAACAAGGGTCACATCGGACACGGTGATGTGGACCACGTCTGGGGAAGGGGCGGGGAGCTACTAGGCCCACAACTTCAAAGGCTCCAAGCCTGTCGAAGGCACCCCCGGGTACGCTGCCTCTGTGAAAGCGGTAGGTACCCGGGGACGACTAAGGAAAGACGTGAGAGCCTTTGAAGCCGCTGGTTCCAGGCCTGGGGCGATATTAGACATGGTATGATAGAGAGGACCTATGGGAGCGAGAAGGAATGGATGGGTAGGTAGATAGGGGGGCGGAGGAGAGGCGGAAAGGGGGGGGAACCCTTTGAGTGACCCCCCAATTAGCTCTTAGTGAGCGCTCAGTGAGCCAATTGGCGCGCTCAGTGAGAGCTAAGTGAGAGCTAAGTGAGATCTAAGTGAGCCGTCTGAGTGACAGCTCGGTGACGGCTCAGTCGGGCGCTCAGTCAACTGAGCCGCCAAAAAAAGTACCCCCCCCCCCCTTGAACCTTGACCAAGTGAGTATCTATAACTTCTAAAAACATTAAATGCACATTACCTAGCATGCAAAAAGCACAACAAACAAGCACAAAGACATCGCAATGCACAACTGAGCCCCAAATGAGCCCCACCTTCACATTTCCACTTAGCCACCAGTGAGCCGCAGGTACAGGTGCTGTTGAGGTAATGAACAGCCTGGAGCGAACAGGACTGGAACCCAAATTGCATTACCGGAAGTGCATTGAAGGAATCTTCCCACCCGATTTGGAACAGCTCACACAAGCAGTTAAGGTCAGTCAGAGTGCTTTGCAGCAAATCTCCAAGCATTCCAAACGGATGAAGAGAGATAGGGTCCGGGAAATGCATCTTCTGCGTCCCAACAACGATCTAGTGGACCAAATGAGAAAAAATATGGGGGAGCACTCCCGCTGTGAAATAGTATTGATCTCACGCAGTGGCCTCGTTTTAAAGCACCATGGATGGAAATGGACGCGTCAGTCGAAATACCCACCGTGTATGTGGTGATGGCACCGATTTGAAGTCTTGCAGCGTATACCGAGTTGCGGGAAGCCTTGAGAAGACCTTTGGTGAACCCACATCTAAAGAGTACCACAGATGCAAAGTACGCGACAATCCGAATGGCACCGGGCAGCATTCAGAAGGAAACAAGGCATCTCCAAGTGGGGAGGGGGTCTTGAATGTGTGTCCCATATCCCTTGGTGCCCCTGTGCCGCAATCAATTACTGTGCTTCCATACCAACTGGTTCTTGTCAACGTCCCCGTAAGCCACACGGGCAGGCTTGCATTTGTTGGTGAGCAACTGTTTGATGGCAAGGATTCTGGTGGTAGTGACCCAATTGATAGCCGATGTAAATGGAGTTGCGGAGTACGTGCGACGGACACATGAGAATGATGGATTCAACATGGTGCGGATTCTAGTGTTCCACATAGCTTGCATGACCGCCGAGTACACAATGGGACGGAGTGAAGTGTGGCTTATGTCAAGGGATCCCTTTGCCAAGAAGGTCTTGCCAGCTTGCCTCCTTGAGCCCCCCCCCCCCAAGGAACCTTGGAACGCGACTAGGTGCCAGTGGGTTGTCAATCCGTCCGCTAAAAAGTGTGCGTTGCCTATTCTTGGGGCCATGTCTGTTTACAAACACTTCACCGGCTGGTCACATGCTCAGGTGCCAACATACATTACCATCACATCTGGACCACTGGTGACCAATATTTATGCACAAGTGGTTGGATTCCCGATGAACCGCTTTTCTAGGGGATTGAGTATGAGGGACCAATTATTGGGTGCGGACGATTGGAAACACTGGTGAGCTAGCATGCAACATCGTCGTGCGGATGTGTTCTGTTGTGAATATTGTCGTTGGGACAACGAATAACGGCGTGAAGATAGAGGACCCCACTCAGGCGATTTGTAGGCATCTGAAGGACGTAGATCATTTGATGCCGGTGAAGGGACTCAAATTCTGCAAGCAATTGCTATCCGCCAATTTCTTGTGTTGCTGAATGCCCAGAGGGCTGTCCCGGAGATGGGACCAGTGAGGACGAGGATGACATTGTTGCCCCCCCCCCCCCCCCGCCAGGACCTACCTATGCTGCGCCGAAGCCGATTGCCCCGCAAAACGGGGGCAAACGAACCTCGCAGAGCCATGATGGGAACCCGAAAGCAAAGGCTGCCAAATCAGCCAAGGCTCATTTGCCAACAGCAGCAACAGGCCCAGGTGAAGCAGCACCAATAGCATCCACCCCAAATAAAAGGGCCGGGTTCCAAGTTTGGAAAACCCGCACATTGCCGCAGAAAAAATAGTTGCATATTTCCTCTCGTTTCTTCTCTTCATCAGGCTTGACATTGCGTGCTCAGTTCACTGTTGAGCACTTTGGTACCGCTACACTGGATCTTCCAGTGTTCTCGACGTAGGCCTATTGCATCAGATATATTTTTCATTTAAGCTTGCGTATGTACGTGGTATGCGCATTTTAGATTTTTAATGCACGGTTTCCCAAAGCCGAGTATCTGCTTAGACACATTCCTTCCAATTCAGGCTCCATGAACCGATTGTATCAAGATACGTCTAGTTCCAGACACCTAGACGAAAAAACGCTTCGCATTTCCAAATATTATTTTTGCTTCAACATTGCTGTAGATTGCATGTAGAAGGAGTGGTAGGTAGTATGTGTGGTGGTCAGGGAGGACAAAGTGCACAAAAAGGTTGAAAATTATACTCTGCGCACGGGTTGCCAAAACCCCGGTCCCTGAAACCATGAAAAAAGTAATATTTGCGTACGCCAATGTGCCAAAACAAGGGGGCACAACAAGTGGTGTGAAATTTGGCCATGTTTATTCCTTTTCTTCACGTGCCCCTTTGGACACCCAAACCAGGCAGATTTCTGTTAGTTGGGCCGTCGACGTCTGTGGCTTGTGGGATGGGTTTGGGTGATAATTTGGGGACAACACGGGTACTGGAGCACCCATGCTGACCCTTGTAGTAGCCACTAGGCCTGTGTGAACCCGGCCTAGGCCCCCAGAGGCCCTAAATCAAATGTGTTTTAGACTGTTTGACATTTTGTGAACTTTTCACTTTTTCCAAAACGCTTCCGTCGCCTGTGGGATGGGTTTGGGTGATCATTTGGTGCTTATTGCCCTTGAAGGACTGCCAAGCTGTTTCCGTGCCATCCGTTCATGCCGGTGGAGTGAGTTCTCGCCGACAGCCTAGGGGGGCTAATTAGAGTGAGAACCCAACAACTTTTTCCTTGTACATGGACCCCCTAACCAATGGCAGGGGTCTCGGGTCCAGACTCTGCCCCCCCCCCCCCCCCCGCATGGGCCCTTACCCCTGAGCCATTTTTCGGCAGGCATGCATCAGCTGAAAATCTTCAAAAATCCACCTTTTTACAAAACCCTTTTGTTGCCCCTAGGATGGGTTTGGGTGGTCATTTGGTGACAATGCTGTTACCTGAGCACCCATGGGGACTCCCATAGTGGCCCAGGCAATGGGCCCCCCAAAAGCCCCGAAATTGATGTGTTTTAGGGTTTGTCAATTTAGTAGCACTTGAAAATTTTCGAAAATTTGTCCTTTTCGAAAGCCCGTCTTGCGCCCCGAGGATGGGCTTGGGTTGTCATTTGGTGACAATACGGGTGCTTGAGCACCCATTGGGACCCACATAGTGGCCGCCAGGCCCGTATAGCCTGGGCCATGGGCCCTCAGTTCCCCTCAACTTCACTTCTCTCTTTTTCGGCTGCCTTGCCGAAGGCAATAGAGTTTCTCACCCTGCTTTGGGGCTCCCACTCCTGTTGTGCTCCCTGCAGATGCCGCAGACCCTTGACACATTTTCTTGCATTTTCCTGAAAATGCACACCCAACGCCTGCTCCACGACATAAGCAGGCTGTTTGGGCAGCAAGCGGAACCATCCAGGGCTTTACAGCAAGCCCCCCAGGATCCACCAGAAACTCTACATTGGTCAAGATGCTGGGTTTACTAGGACCTCCCCCCGCCTGTCCCCCACCGGTGCCTCTCTGCAGGACTTGGGGTTCAAGCTGCTGAACCGGAACATCCGGATTTGGTTGGAGGGCTACGGCTGGAGCTGCACGGAGGATGCGGGCACCCCCAAGAGCCAGACGCTCACGAACACCAGCACCCGCCGCAACAGTTCCCGGCCGCCTAAGGCCCCTCCTGCCAAGACTGTGGACGAGATGGTGGAGGAGTACCGAGAGCGCTCGGATGCCCTTGCCTGCACGAACCAAGTCATCGTTAACATCACGTCAAGCTACCGCAACAGCCCCTCGTGCCGCCTGGAGGCCAACATGATTCTGGAGCGGCGGCTGCAGGGGCTTGTACGTGTCCACTTTGCGATGCTGCAGAGCGGCTACCGCGGGGACTACTGGCTCAAGGCTTTTCTGGAGCACACCCCTGTCAGCCCTTCGAAGCATTTCGTGACTTTGTCGCATCATGGGCTCGTGCTCTCCCTCGAGTACGGCCGCAAGAACACGCGGTTTGAGCGTGAGGAGGTGCTGGCTCGGCAGGAGCTATCTGCCGAGGGTCATGCGGAGATCATGGTCAAGTGGGAGGAGTTCAAGGTGTGTTGCTCACAAGTGTGGCATGGATGTAGACCGGATTGGGGTTGGGGGATGGGAGCGGGGGGGGGGGGGGGGCACTGCGGGGCCTAAGGAGTTATGGTACGAGATGAGAAAACGGAACAACAAGAAATGCAAGTCTGCGCGTCCGAGTGAACTGGTTCCAGGAGGACAACGGTAGATCAGAACAGCAAATCGAGCGAGGCCGACACACACACTCAGCACCACCCAAATCAGTAAATTGTGGTGTGTACAGAAAGTATACACTGTTGAATACACAGTGGAGGGAGTCTCTGGTCCCTCAAGTGAGTAGTGGCATCCCTGACTATCCGTGACACCCATTTCCTCCCACAGTGTGGCCGCAATGATCTGGCTGTGAGGATTCAGGTCTGCCGAACGAGCGTGAGTGGGTGGCCATCAACTGTCGGTGGTCGGGTCAGATGCGGGGGGGGGGGGGGGCACAGCCCTCACCCCCAGAGCGGCCCGTTGATGTGCCTGGGTAGTTGTGTGGCTTGCCCCCCGCCCCCCGCCCCCCGCGCCCCAGCCCCTGCCTCCCTTACTTGCCCCACAACCACCTTGGCCCCACACCTGGAGAGGCCGTGGTTCATTGGGCGCCATCTTACAGTGTTTCCCGCCCATCTGTACATTGGAGCCGGAGGTATTGCGGGTTGTAGTCTGATCTGTGCCTTATTGGTGCCCCCTCCTGTACTCTGCTTCTTCTGTGCCGTGCCTCTGTATTTCATACCGTGATGTCTGACCCTGCACGAGTTCCCTGCCGAGCAATGCCAGCAAGCACCACAACCAGAGACATCCTGCCACCAAGAAATCGAGAGTATGACAGCAGCCCACTGCGTGGCTCAGTGTGCGGAAGACAATGGTAATGCCCCCCCCCCCCGTCCTGCCAACCGGCATACTTACTGGGCCTTTATGGCACCCGCCTCCCCTTCCTGTGGTGTGGTGAGCACCCTCCACACTTCACTGTCATCGGGGCGCCAGTATGGGACGGACGCCAACGGGCAGAAGCAGCACTTGTGAATCGAGGGACAACTGTCCTACTCTCGCCAATTGACAATGCTTTTCCCCAGTGGCTTGGGACAAGCAACGTAAACAACTTATTTCCAAACACCCAAACCAACGCGTACACCCGGAAGTACCAACCGGCACACTTCCTCAGCCTTTGTGCCACCCCGCCCTCCTGCCACAGGCCCAACCCCACCTGCCCCAAGTGTGCCACATTTGTCCAGGTCCAGACCCTGTTGGCGTGCGAGTGCGCCTTCGATCGCATGTACACGGAGGTTGTCCAGGAGAGCTATGCTCAGGCCTACGAATTGTCGGAGCTGAAGGCGCGGTTGCTCTTGGAGTTATATGTTTGGGCCGACACGCGTGAGATGATCTTCGTCATGTGGCGGGAGTACCTGCGGATCTACGACCACTTCTATCCCGAAGACACTGCACACCGCCCGGACATCGTGTCGCACCTCCAGGACTGGGATGCCCGGTCCCGCGCCCTCTTCCTCGATGCCCCAATGGTCCTGCTCCGCAGCCCACATCTCCCAGAGATCCTTCCTCTGCCTCTATCCCCCGGGCCCATCCAGGTGCCCCCGCCCCTTCAGGTGGTGTCGATCACCACGCGGCTGCACTCAGCCGTTGTGCGGCGCTTCAGCGCCAATGTCCGCCGCGAGATTGTACCGTGGGAGGACCGGGCAGCGGCCCAGTGGGCGCACCACCACAGCCTCCCACTGCTGCAGGCGGTCGCGCGCGCGTGCGCCCGCCCCGCGCTGCAAGCGCTGCTGCGGCGCACAGGCCAGCCGCTCCCGCCTGCCTCAGACTGGGTGGTTGCCCAGATGCGGTCCGAGTGGGTCCTGTGGCCGCAGCACTGGGACTATGCTACTTCCCCGGTGCCCCCCGGCCCGCCGCACCCGCCACCCCCAGGGCTCACCGCTGGTCCGCGTGACGCCGGGCGCAGCGCCATGTCCGTCGCGGACTTCCTCGCGCATCCTACGGCCCGCGTTGCGCTGCTCACGGAGGCGGAGGTTGTGGCCCTGCGGCTGCACACTGGCCCCGCATACCGGGTCATGGACGCGTCCCTGCGCTCGCACACTGCGCGCTTCCCGGCGACGCAGTGGGCGCTGGATTGCGCAGTGGGGAAATTGGCGCGCCGGGCCCCGGCGCGCACGCTCGTTCGCGGCGTCCGTGACGGTCCGGGCGCTGCATGGGCTGAGGAGTATGACCGACTGCCTGATTGGGCCGCAGGGCATGCGCTGTGTCTGCAGGACGGGGCCTACGGGATGGCAGAGGCCACCCCGAGTGCAGCCACGTGGGCCGGCTATGGCGGCCACTGTGTTATCCGCCTCAACACATGGGCCTCTGGGTCTGCGCACGGCTTGTGTAGCAAGTTCCTGGGAAATGCCGCAGACGTGGGGTGGGTGATGCAGTACCCGCAGGGCCCGGAGATGTTGCTGCCAAGGTGTCTGTGCGTCTACTTCTGCCTCTGCCTCGGCCTATTTCTGGCCCCTGCCTCTGTCTCTACCTGCACCTCCACCTCGTTCCCCTCTTTCTTTGCCTCTGCCTCTGCTTCTGCCTTTAGCTCCCCCTCAGTTTGAGCCCCTGCTTGTGCCTCTGTCTCTCTCTCTCTCTCTCTCTCTCTCTCTCTCTCTCTCTCTCTCTCTCTCTCTTCCCCTCTCTCTGTGTGTGTATGTCCGCCCGTCCGTACGGTCTGTATTTCACTTGGTGGTACTGCCTCTTGGGGTGTTAGTGCCTCATGCAGGAGCCTTTGGGCCTTCGCCGCTTCAGTCTCTCTTTCTCTTCGTGCTGTCCGTAGTCTGTCATTTCATTTCTTGGTTTGCAGACGTTGCGGCGATGCCATGTGTATCTGCCCCATCCCATTTGCATGGCACACGCGGATCGTGCATCTGAGGTTGACCACGCACTGCCACAGGGGGGCAGTGCACTTTGTCTGCTCCCATCCGGCGTGCTCCAACGGCCACAGCAAGAGTTTTGTATTGCTGACGAGGCAAATCAACACTCAGACAACTGCTTTGTTCTCTCTTCGTCCGCTTGAGACCTGAGCACTCACTCGCTTCTGTAAGTGCTTGTTTGTCACACTACACACATGTGTGTCCCTCCGTCTGCCTCCGCCTCTGCCTCTATCTGCCTGTGCTTTAGTCTCTGCCTCTGTCAGCCTCTTTTTCTGCCCTTGCCCCTGCTTCCACGTCACTTCTGCCTCTGCCTGTCGCAGCAACGTCATGCTGGTGCCAGTGCCACGGGTGCTGCGCCAGGACAAGGGTGTGGGCCCGCGTGAGGGGCGTAAGGTGTACGAGTTCCAACCCTGGTACCCGTGGGACACTGCCAAGAACTGCCCCGTCCTCACGGACACCAACGGCGTAGTGGAGTACGCCAACGCACTGCTTAAGCACCTGCGGCAGGAGTCTGTGCCCCTCTATGGGGGGGTCCTCCCGGCATACCTCTCCGAGGCTGACCCTGGCGTCGCCAAGGCAAGCACAGCCTCAGGAGGGGTTGCTGCGAGACACGGCGTGGGGCATGCGGGGCAGGGGGGCACAGGGGGTGGCAAGCTCCCCAGCAGCCCCCTCAGCCCCATGAACTACAGCGTGCACGATCTCGCCGCGCTGTCACTGCACTCGCTGGTTGTGGACGACGGACTAGACATGCCAGACCCTTTGGAGGCGCCCCCCTTGTACCCCTCGTCGTACCCATTGGTTTCGGCCTCCATTGCCTTTCGCATGGACAACTGGGTGCACCTCGTGATGCTGCAGCAACAGGAGGTGCATACAAGGCAGGCCATGGAGGTCAGTCTAGACTACTTTGTGCGAGTCCGGACAATGCGCATGGATGGTCTGCTGCAGCTTCAGGAGTTCCTGCATCCGGTGAAGTGGATGATGTACGCGCTGCACTGGTGTGTGCCTGCACCCTTCAGGAAGCATGGGGCAGGGGGCCTTCTACCATTTACCCTCTGCCAACGTAAATCAGAGGCAAAACATTAGCGCGGGTGCTGCATGACAAGGTACAATATGTCAAAGGTCTGTGGGTCTGATAGGCATTTCCCTATGAGCGCTGCTGTCTTCCTGCGCACTCCCACAGCCCCCTACACCTCTGACTGTGCCCCCTTCCCCCAGCAACGCTGAACACCTCCATCCACTCACCCCCGGCTTTCCTCTCCATGAGTACTTCACCCACCCCCGACCCCATGAGCCTTTTGTTGCGTATTTTGGAACTTGTCATGAGCGGTCAATGAGTTTTCATGTCATACTTGGCATGATAAATTGTCGAGCTGCTCTTGGCCCAGCAGCTTGGTTCCTTCTCCTGTTGGATTTCCCTTCAGTCTCCCTGGTAACGGCAAGGAATCACACGTACCTGGTAGCTCACCGGAAGGTGAGTCCATGGCTCACCGACCCTCACAACTGAGTCAACTTTCGCCACAAACCAAGTGAAAACCCTTTCACAACCCTTTCACACGCTGCTGAAAAGGTTGTTTTGCTATGACTCTCGTTCACTTTGCATTCAACCTGTGTTTTAGTGAAAATTTTTATTTTTAACTGCGCTGATTTTCTGAGTTATCACCATGCCTGAGGCCAAACATGAGACAGCAGAATCAAACAAAAGACCAACAGAGGATGTTGACCCAGAGGTAGCAAAACTCCGGGCGCTTGCAGAGATGGGGTTCCAGCACTAGAGATGGGGTTCCAGCACTGTATCAAGAGAGTGCCAGGGGACTGTGTAGCACAGAGAGTGTCTGTGATGACAATTGGATGGCAACAAGGCGGGCGCAACGTGCCGGACCTCCTGCAGGGGATGGCCAAGCTCTTTCAAATTGGTCTAGACCATGAGTGTATTTTGGATTCAATCATAGCATGGGAGGGCGTTGCTTCCGTGACCTACAACCTATAGAGCCTTCGCTTTGAGTCACATAAAAAGGAGTGCGGTGCCCCATAGCATGGGGCTCTGCACGATGTCCATTTTCTCCATTAGGAAATCTCAGAGCTCAAGAAGAAGCTGGTTGAGCAACTGACATCCGGACCATCAAAGACATAGTTGGAGACTTTGCCCAATGAGGTGATCATTAAAGAGTTCATGGAGCAAGCACGAGTGACTGAGTGGATGGTGGACTTGTGTTAGCTGCTATTGGAGGCGCTGGATGAGGAGCTGCTGGACGATCCATTGGTGAAGATAGATGGAAACTGGTCATACCAGTAACAACGGAAGTACCATGGGCATCAACCGACAGGATCGAAGAGGGGAAAATTGTCTATGCGACACAAAGGCATGACCTGGTCGCCAAAGGTGCCAAAGTGAAAAAAAGGGCAGCATCATGATACATCGTCGGTGTTAGGAACTACCAGCGGTGAATTTACTTCGGACGAAAGGGACGAACTATTGTACCGTGGCAAATTCAAGTTTGTGGAGAGGAATGGGGTGGAATGCATGATCTAGTCTAGCAGCAAGGAGTAGAGGACAGATCGCAGGCCTTTGGGCAATTGTGACCGGTGCAATGGCAAACATTGGGAATGGGAGTGCAAACACCATAAATGACTCGCCCACGAGTACAAGGAAGTGCGGGAGCAGAGATCCGGGGAGGTTTAGGTGCGGGACAGGCCTTAATTTTACCACTGGTACACCGAGTTTGTCCAAGCCCGAGAGGATATGGGGGCAATTACATGGTGGTCCGTTTTCCTTCAATCTGACCCTGGACGTGTACTAGAGACACCTCGGCCACTTACGCCAGAGGACATTACAACATCCCACACAATCACCACCGCAGATCGTCCCGGACTACCCAATGGAACCGTACAAAGCTCACATCCTCAAACATGCGCCAGACCATCTCAACGTGCCGCATGCTTGAAGAAATGGGAATCTGAGGCCAGTTCCTCACCAAGTCCATTTGGAGGGTTGCTCACGCAAAAGATCGGAGTGGCCACTCGTCATCGCGTGGTTGTGGTTACCTGTTAGCTCTGTGGGCAATGACGCAGTTGGCAGACCATGGCAATGACCTCCTCATTACATCAATCGCCATCATGTCGGTGGCATTCTATCTCCGCATCATCGAGGCTGCTTCCATTCGGGTACGGAACTTGGCCGCAGACTCCGCAACCGTCACCTTTTTCGATAAGAAAACTCATCACTGCTGGATTACGAGACTTACCAGCTCCTATATCCTCAGGTTCATGCAATGCACTAGAGCAACAGCCCTCCGACTAGGCCGCAAGTCCATAGAACCACTGGTTAAAGGGGGTTGCAAGACACTTGAGGCCGCCATGTGCAGAAGCCTCGCGGGTATAGATTATTGACACCAACGATGGCACTCGTGGCCGTGCATGGGAGCCACCCTCCTCATCCGACAAGGGGCTACGATCTAGGTTAGGGCTAAGCCACTTGGGATGACCCGTGGGAAGACGAAAAGCTACCACGACCGGAACTGGTACTGGAGACGTTAGCGCAATGGAAGTTTGTCAAAGGTGCTGCGACGACATCCTGATCGCTATGGCCCATGTCAGGTACAACAGGGCGCAGACTCGATGGTTGGCAGTCCGATGGGACAACAGGGGGCGTTTTCACCGAATCGGAACCTGGAGAACCATCCGAATTACTAGATGGGAGGCAAGGCGCACAAGCGGGACCTCACGGAGACACTGACGACGTCCAGGACTACACCTCAGATAGGCCGGGACAAGCCTATATCATCGCCCGGTGTCCAAAACACCTTGACTTGTCGTACCTAAGGGCGGCTCATCGGTGGCGGATAGGCCACCGAAAGTTGTTTGCAATTGCCTGAATTTCCTGGATTTGGTGCCTATGTCTCTACAAAACCATGGAGTTTCTGACATGGTTGGAATTGTTGAACCCATTGAAGAAGAGGAAATTTGCACACATTAGTGGCTACATTGTGGCCTTGACAAGATTACCGTCTGGAGGTCCAATGAATGTGGTTCGTGAGTAGTTGATCCCAAGTAACGAAATACCTCAGACCTCCACCCATGTGGTTCGCCGTGAAATATCCTGAATCTCGGTCTGAAATATCCCGAACCCCCCCCCCCCCCCCTCATCTTGTTCGGCGAAAAATATCCCTAACCTTTGCGCAAAATATCCCGAACCTTCCCCCACCTTGTTCAGTGTGAAATATCCGGAACCTCCGTGTGAAATACCCCGAACCCCCTGCCTTAAAGTGTGGGTCCGTCATGGTATAATCGTGATATACAAATGATGGTGCCACGGCCTCGCTTTTTCTCCTCCGTTTTATAGCCTCTATTAACTAGCTTTGCATCTTTGTACTCACAAGCTTGAAGAATCACAAAGCGGAGACTATACCTTCCTTGACAGACGACCCAACCTGCGAAGAGCGCTACTTGGTACAATGCTGCCACCTTGTTGCCCCTCCCTTGTGCCCCCCCCTCATGTACGTCCCGGTACCCCAACTAGTGAGAATGCTTTTCATGCGGCGCGCCCTGCGGCGCACAGTTTGGGAAACCTGCCTAATTTGTGGAGCTTTTTAGATTCCACCTTGTTGTGCTCCCCGAGGGGCTTGGGGCCCGGTTTTACCATATCCCTAGTGACCTAGATTAAAGTCAGTATGTTTAATATTTGGCCAAAAATTAACACCTTAATCTCAAGTTTCAATTTTTTTAGGGGGGGTTAGGGGGTTTGTCGTGAAAATTATGACCCCCACGGGTTGCCTTACGGGCTTGGGTGTCATTTTCCCCCGGGGGTTGATGGGGGGGTCCTACCCATGTGGTTGTTTCAAAATGTTAAAATGGCTCTCGGCTTTAATTTTTGTTTTTAATTTTTCCGTTAATATTTGAAAAGTTAAAAATTAAAGGGTCGCCGGCATTAATATTAATGTCACAAATATTAACTCATTTCCCCAAATATTAACCCTCCTAACAATGGCACAACGCAACGTGGAATGCATCATGTGTGTGTTTATGTCTCTTGTCCATGGCCATTGTGGCCCCTTGGGTCCCTATCCGGGCCCTCATACCTCGTGGGACCCCGTAGTGGGGTCCCACATCTTCGCGGGTCTGGATGGGGGGTTAGTGGGGTTAGTGGGGTTAGTTGGGTTAGTGGGTTCGGTGGTAGGGTTTGCGTTTGGGGGGTTAGGCGTTTTGTTCGTTTTTGTCTTCTTTTGGCCCTCTTTCTTTTGGGCCTCTTCGCGGTGCCGCTCGGCCTCCTCGAGGGTGGGGAAGAGGAGGGAGCGGTTGACCTCGTAGAGGGTGGTGCCGCCCGGGTATTCCACCCAAACGGCACCGTACTTCCCCCCGTGGATACCACGGATGGTGGCCCTCTCTACCCCTTTGGGGTAGGGTACGTGGACGACCGTCCCGATGATCGGATCCCCGGGACAGTCGTCCTTCTTCTCGGCACCCTTGGGGGTGTCGGTCTTGGTGGGGGGGGTGGGGGGTTTTGTGGTCGCGGCCTTGGGGGGGTTGGTGGGTTTGGGGGCGGGGACGGCCTTCGTAGGCCGTGCGGTGGTGGTGGTGGTGGGGGGTTTTGGCCTTTTGGGTCGTGGGATCGCCCCGTCGTCGCTTTCGTCGGACGACTCGAAAGAAAACTTTCGTTTTGGTTTGGCGGGTTGGGGGGGGTTGGGCTTCGCTTGGGGGGGGGGGGTTTGGGGCGGTGGTGGTGGCCCCCCCCCCCCTTGCTCCCCCCCCTCCCCCTCGCTCGGCCCGCCCCCACCCATGTTCCCCCACATCTCCTCACCCCCCCCCCCCCCGCGTACCCCACCTCCTGCATCCGAGCCCACTCCGCGGGCCGGAAGTGGCGCGGCGACACCCATATGCCGCTCACCACGCGCGAAGTCTCCCAATCGTGGAGACCTCGCAAGAGAGCAAGGCCCAAGGGTGTATCTCGGGCCACGATGCGGCCGAGGGACCCCAAGGGTACTTCTTGGGATCCTTCAGCGTCTCGCCAGGCCACCCGGATGGGCTTGGCATTCGTCGCGTTGACCACGACGTCAATAACATGAAAAAAAAATGGAAAAAAAATTAATTTTTCCGGCTACATTTTTAATTTTTCGACTTTAATATTCACTCTATTTTTTAGTATTTGGACCGGCGACGCAAAAATTAAATATTAATCTCGAGAAATTAAACGTGACGTCCTAAAAATTAAAGCACGCACGTAAAACACATACCTCAAAACTCCCGTTCACTCCGCCGGCTTGAACTGCCCCCATGGCCTCCCGGAAGAGCGCGGCAGCACTGGGGGCCTCCACAGGGGCCACAGGGGCTGCCGCGCTGGCCATCGGGGCCGCCTGGGCCCCCGGTTTGGCCGCGGTCGCGGCCGTGGTCGCCGCCTTGGCGGCGCGGGACTGGGGCACCAAGCCCTCGTACGAGGGCTGGCACCCCGGGTCGTAGATGGGGCGGGGCTGGGCCAGCACAGTGGCCCAGTCCACCCCGAAGGCCACCACCTTGCCCTGGTGCCACTGCCGCACCCAGCCCAGCTGGGCCCAGTGCTGCAGCAGCACCAGCCAATGTGGTGTCACGAAACGGACGCCGCGGGGGTCGTAAAGCAAATTCAGCGCGGGCAGGGCGCCCACGCTGATTGCCTCCGGCATGGGGGCAAGGGGGGCACCAGGGTGGGGTTTCCAGACCCAGACCCCCCCCTGGAGGCATCATTACCCCAGGTCCCCCCGTGTTTCCCCTCGTTCCGGCGGATCAAGCACCGTATCAACCGCCGAAAAATCCACATGACCGTCATGTGGCTATGGGGGGGGGGAGGAAAAAACGGGTTGATCCCCGGCGCACCCCTCCTGCAGCGCCTGGGCTGACCAGGGGATCGGCCCCGCCTTTCTAGCGGTGGCCGATTGGGGGCCCAGGGCTTTGAGAAGCCACTGGGGGAGGGGGGGGGGGTCATTGGGCGGGTCAACCTCCTGAACTTCCCCGTCCCCGTCCCCCTCGTCCACCACCACTTCCCCCTCCCCCTCGGCCTTGACCCCCCCCCCCAGGCTGGCCTCTACCCCCCCCCCTGCCCCTGGCTCCTCCCTGTCTCTCCTCTCCCTTTTCTCCTTCTTTTTCTTCTTCTTCTCCTTCTTCTCCCTCCGCCGCCTATCCGAGGAGTCTTCGCTTGACTCCTCGGTTGGCGGATGGGCGGCGGGAGGAGGAGGAGGTGCTTGTGCTGGTGCTTGTGCTGGTGCTGGAGCTGCTGCTGCTGCTGGTTGAGCTGCAGCCAGTCGTTGCTCCACTTGTTGCATCTAAGAGAGCGAGAGGATGAAAAAAAAATTAATTTTTGTCCCCCCGACTTAATTTCTTGAAATTTATATTATCTAGCGAAAAATTAATTAATATATTAAATATTAATGACCGCGCCTATTAATATTAATCTCGAAATATTAAACGGAGCGACGGAAATATTAATTGTTATACACAAGCAAGCATGCACAAGCAAAACACACGAGGGCTTCGTTGTTCGCTTTGAGCATGTCGGCCAACATCTTTTGCATGGCCGAGGCGTCCATGGCAAGGAGAAAACAAAGCTAGTGGTGGGGAAGCAAGGGTGGAGGGCGGGGGGCTATGGGTGGCCATGAGTTTGGCCATGGTGCATGGGGCGGTATGGGGGGTCCCGTAATTGCGTAGCGGAAGGTCAAATTTTAAAAACCACCACTCCCACACTTGGGAAACTACCTCCCCCTCCCGCTCTACTTGGGTTGCCCCCGGCATCCCCCCCCCCCCTCCGGGCCGAGTGGTCATTGTATGCGCGCTTAAGGATGGCGTTGAGGCTCTCAACGACATCCGCGCACACGGCACCCATTGGCCACGGCCACGGCCTCGGTGACATCCTCCTCCAAATAGAGGAGGTAGTTTGATTCACACGCCTCCTTGCAACAATGTGCACGGTAGGCGCGTGCCACCTCGGCCGCACGTAGGTCCCCGCGGGGCGGCTTGTCCGTGTACAATTCCCGGAGGAGGTCACGCATGGCCACGACGGCTTGCCATTCACCATCCTCCGGGACGTAGTCCAACAACGGACCAAGTTCCTCCCACGCGAGGAACAACGCACGGGCCTCCTCCCCGTCGGGTGCCCCCGTCGCACCCAACTTCACACCCGTGCGGGCCCGGTAGAGGACCCGTTGCACGGCGTCGGTGTTCTCCTTGGGGAGGTCCGCAAGGCGTGTCTCGATGAACGCCACTTGGAGCCGGCCAATGGCCATGCAACAATGGAGGATGCATAGGAAAACCATGCACCGGTCAACCACAATGTGTGGATCCCCTATGCATCCCCCATTCTCCAAGCTACGGCCGGTCTCCTTGTAGCGGCGGCGGGCCGCCTCCTCACGGTCCAAGGTGCGCCGGGTCGCCACGTTGACCCATGCCGCCGCAACCTTGTCCCACACCCCCATATTGTAAATTGAGCCCACCAAGGGCGAGGTGGACACACCGATAAGGCGCCGCACGAACGGTTGGTCTCCCCCGATGACCAACCCGCTTGACACCCAATGAAACTTCTCGCAGTCTTGTATGGAATGCAATACCTACAAAAAGGACATGGATTAATATTTACATTAATTTCTCGAGATTAATATTAAGTTAATTTTTCAGTCGGCGTTAATATTAACCGAAAACAAGATATTAATCTCGAGAAATTAACGCAAAAAACGCAAAAATTAACAAACAACGAATGGGCCACAAACCTTCAAGTTGTCGGCCCATATCGTTGCAAGTGCCGCCATGTCCTTGTCCCCGCATATGGCCATCCCTATCACCCACAAGTACGCGGGTGTGCGGCCCCGTGCGCCGTGGTTGAGGAGCCCAATGGAGAGTTGGGTCCAACTACCACCGGCGCACGGGTACGCATCCCCACGCACAATGAAGGTGAGGGGCCTTGTCCAATCGATGGTCTCCACTAGCGATGGGCGTGATTGGACGTACCGGGCCCATGAGGGTAGCGGCCAAGGGCGCCCACTCGCGGGGGGATCGGGGACGGACACGGGTGGTCGTAGGTCAAGGGGGGTGACCAACTCCTTCCACGTGTCCATGAACGTATCCCGAGTGGGGATGGGGCGGGGGAACGGGAGGCCCGTTGCGGCCGAGTAGGCCGACCCCCGGCGGCTCATGTACTCCGACACGTGCCAGAAGCCGAGTTTGGGGACGTTCAAGTCCATGAGGAGGCCGATGAGGTCCGGGGCCGGGAAAAGGTGGGAGGCATATTGCTTCACCGCCTCCACTTGCTTAGCACGAATAAGGGAGGGGTACCCAAACTCCATGGCATCGGACCATCGGGCCCGGGCCAAAGGGGATGAGGCCACCCACTCACCAAGGAGTTGGGAGACCAAAGGGTCCCGCAAACTCTTGGCCCCGCTCAAACGCACGAGCGTCATGTTAAGCTCGGTAAGGGTGTCCCGAGAGAAAGGCATAACAAGGGCTATACAAGGGAACATGGTGGTGTGGAGTGGGGGGGAATGCGGGCAACCGGAGGGGGGGTGTCCAAGACACCCACCAACACAACATTGGAACCTCTCTAGTATACCGTTGTGCAACAATATACCACGTAACACCCCTTGTAGGTCCGTATATGTGCATGGAAAAATGGTTACAAATGGCCCGATCGCAAAAATTTGACTTTAACCTCTTAATATTTGCGAGATTAATATATTAACGCCTTCATATATTAAAAATTAAAAATCAACATATTGACTTTAATCTAGGTCACTAGGGATAGTATGGCCCTTTTATGTAGCCACATTGAACTCTCCCTACCATGGGGACCTCGAGAAGGCACGGGTTACGTGATGGGGTGTCAACCCGGGGCAGGGGTTAGGTAGATACTATGCCCACATGTGGGCCATTTCTGATTTTGTCCCCGTGCTGAGCATTGGGAGCCATTGATTTCTCCCTAGTAGCAGGGGACACTTGTTAAATGCAATTGTTAGCCCGCGGACAAGGGGCCCCTGGCGCGGGCCTCCGCCACCCACATTGAGCATTGTGTCCGATCCAGCTACTCTCCACGCGGAGCAACGTGTGCTATTTCTCAGTTATCTGGTTTGTTTCCGGAACAGTGTGCAATAAAACAAGTTTCTCAAACCCTGCGGCGCACCTGTGGCGCGCAGAAAGCGTTCTCAGTGTGCTCCTATACGCCAAACAATTGGTGATGTGTACTGGCCCCCTTCCGGCCATGTACATCTGATAGTGACTTTGAACTTACCGAGTAGGCACTCGCTTTCTTGGAGGAAGCATGCATTTCGGTTTGGAAAGTCAACTACATGGATTGAAATCATGTGTGAGGCCATGAGCAATGCAGGGTACCAAGCCGCGCTGAGGGCACCCCACACCTCCGTGTGTGACTTCATGATGCCCTATATCCCCCCAACCGCTACTAGAGCACTACCCCCCCCCCCCCCCTCCCCCCTCCTCCGTGTGCTCCCACGACACTCCACACCTCCTCATGGGTCACCATAGGACTTGAAGCCTCCTGCTTGCGCTGACAACGTTGCTCAGCCCTCCATGAGTGACCGCACCTTCCCATGAGCCCCGTCAGTGCCATCCGCTTCCTGGGTGCCCTCTACTCCATCAAGCATGCCCTCAGCACCTTCCTCGTCCCCACACGCTTCCATTGTTCATAACGCCCTATGCCTACCCATACACTCTCATACTGCCCCATGCATCTCTGTGCACTCCTCCAATGCCTACACAACGCCCAAATGCCAAATGAGCCCCACAGTGCCCTGTGCCTCCAAGTCCTTTAGCCCCCCCATCAACCATCGGAGCCCTTCGCCATGGAGAGGGCCATGTCCTACCGAAGGGGGCATGGAAGGGAAGGGGCCAGGGGGTTGTACTACGAAGGGGGACTCCCTGTGGTGCCCACCTCAGAATCAGTACACAAGGTGTGTATGCCGCTAAGTGCCTTTGTTTGCCCAAACGTGCCCACAACATGTTGCATCGCCTACAAAATGGAGACTTGCACGTTCATGTACGTGTACGTGTGCCAGGGACCGTGTGCTGCTGATGGGGCAGATGATGCTGGAGGAGACGCAGGGGTACGAGAGTACGCTGCGGGAGCTGATTCTCGGGGAGGAAGCACTGCAGTGGCCACAGCTCATGCAGGTGCAGATGGCACAGTGGACCATATGCATGCCGGCGCAGACACGGCACATGGCTCAGTCCACCATTGACCCCATCACAACGCAGCGGGTGCTCGAGCTCGCGTGGCGTGACCACATTGGGCGGCAGGGGTGCCCCATCGACGACTGGTGGTGCCCCCTGGCGCGCGCGTATGGGGGCATGCGACAGACCGCTGCAGCCCTGCAGGTGGTCCACAAAACGGACCGACAGCGGCTTTACAGCGAGTTGCTGATGGCCTTCAAGCGGGCGTGGCAATCGCTTTGCTTTGACCAGGTCCATCCATCAGTCCTCCCTTCCTTCAGTCCTGTGGTCAAGCCCCCGCCCCCCTCCCAAGGGCCCTTTGGCTGCCAGCTGTCACTCAATGGGCTGTACATGGATAATGTAGGGGGCTAGGGGCCCCTTTTCAGGACCAATTTTCGGATGGAGGGTGTGGGGGGAAGGACCTGTTGAGCCTACTGACGGCGGATTCTCATGCCTTCCGTTGACCTCTCGCGGCTATGGAGCACTCAAGCGAAGAGTGCCGGGTGTTTGTATTGCCTTCCTCAGGATGGATAGACCGCCCGTTGTGCAGCAAAAGCCTTACGTGGACGTGCAGATTGGGGTTGGGGTCGCACTGTGCAGGTTGGACACTGCAGCCCTTTGTGATAGTCCGTGACATCACAGGGAAGGGGCGCTGGGGTGTGCAGCAGTGGGCCATGCAATCGGCCCTCCTCCACGCCCGCCTTTACTCCCTGAGGCCAGTGCTCCACACAGCCATAGGACAGCCCAGAGCTCTGTGCATAAAATGGCGTGCTGAAATACGAACCGGATTTGGGTTGGCCATTGGTCGGTTTTGGCCCTGCAGTTGATCTTTGCCTACAAATCTGATCCTGGTGCCCCCACAGCCCTAAGTAGCGCTGATATGGCACAAAAAAAAATTGTGCTGGCCGCAAATTTCAACTGAAAATCGCGATTGCAAGTTCAGCCGCAAGTCTGACGTCTTGCAGGGGTGGGTCCTGCTGCTACTGTCCGTGTGCGCCCCCAAGCGAACCAGCCCTTCTTGTGATTGCACACGTCTGATGACGTGTTGGATGGGCCCCACTTTGTGGGTTGGCGGATCACCACGGAACCTCCAGACTTGGCCAACTCGCTTTGCACATGTGGGCGCCCCGCTACCCCGTGCACTATGGGACCCTCTGTGTACCTTCGCTTTGTATTCCTTAGTAGCCCTCAGTTGCCAGTCCCGCAGACAGCCCTTTCTCGGACGCTGTGTCTCTCAGGCGGTGGCATGGCGCCAGCTGGTGAATGATGCCGAGACGCAGCAGGAGGCACTGCAGCAGGAACAGCACCGCAACGCACTGTTGATGGAGTCGTTGCAGCTGGAGTCACGGCGCCTGTGGCAGGAGGCACAGGTGTCGCCGGACCGCGCCACTGTGCTCACAGGCCTGCGCCTTTTCCGCCGCATTGCACCGCTGCACCCGCCAGAGGCCCTCCGGTACATGGGCAGCCTGAGGGCACTAGGGCCGCTGCAGACCGGAACGCCCGATCGGGTCGCCGCCTCATCGCCACGGTGGAATACAGCGGAGCGGCGGGCACTGCTGATCCGGGAGGTCTGTGGCACTGTGTTCATGTGCTTGTGGCCGTGGCCGCGGCGGTGGTTGTGCGAGTGTGCGGCTGGCGGTCTGGACGTGCAGACCGTGTAAGGGCGTGTACTACGATGACCATCCAGACAGCCGTGGGTGTGGTCATACAGTGGGGCTGTTGTTGCGGACGTGGCGGCCACATTGTGATGACAACGGGCGCTAGGGGGGAGGCTGGCTCAGACCCTAACCCCAGCAACCCGCCACCCCACCCCCCACCCCCCAAGGAGGTCCAAAACGTTGAGGAGGGTTACCGCATCTGGCCTCAATTTCGCGCAGAACTCCTAAGTACCCCCCCATGTTTTGCGTGCACTGTGAGGCCCCAGAGAAGGGAAGAGGGTTGGAAGGCAAGGAGGACAGGGCTCCAGAGGGTCCGGGGCGTCAAGTTCAGCATTTTCGACCAAAATGCTGAAATTGACGGCCCGAACCCTCCAGGCCGTTGTGCCCTTGGCCTTCCAACCCTCTTCCCGCCCTTTCGGGAGCCCCCCAGTGCTCGTAAAAAGCATTACACACCCATTCATGTCCCCACGAGGTTGCAGTAGTACATCAGTTCCAAGGCGCCCTGCTCCCTGAATTCAAACCCCGGAAAGTAAATTGCCCTTTTCTTTTGTAGGATTTGAATTCGGAAGAAATTTTCTGCGGGCAGGGCGCCCTGGATCTGATGTACTCTGAGCTCATAGGGACACGAGGGGGTGTGTGATGCCTTTTGCATGTCCAGGAGGCGCAGGGAAGAGGGTTGGAAGGCCAGGGGCACAAGGGCAAAAATGCTGAACTTGACGCCCCAAACCCTCCAGGCCCTTGTGTCCCTGGCTTTCCAACCCTATTCCCTTACCTCGGGCGCCTACGAGTGCACGCCAAAAGCATCACACCCCTTCATGTCCCTATGAGTTTGGGGGAGTACGTCAGATCCACTTCGCCCTGCCCACAGAAATTTGCCCCCGATTTCAAGCCCCGGAAAGGGCCAAATCGGTCAATTGCCCCAAGACAAGTGTTGCGGCTGAAAAAGTTTCCAAGGGATAGAAATTTTGTGTGTCCGGCATGGGCGATGGACAGCAGTTCGAAAAACATTTCTCCACCTTGCTGGAGAATTTTTTTCTGCCCCCCCCCCCCCTCATCGGGCACAGTCTGCCCTTGTACACTGGGGAACTTGACACACCGCATGCAAAGTACTAGACAGCCAGCATCCGACCATCGATCCCCAACAGCAGTCAGTATGCAACATCAGGTGACGCTGAATCAGTGGCAGTTGGAGGGGACCGGACGGTATTTAGCTGATGGTGGTTGGTACTTTACCAATGAGCATCGGCCGGCAACCACCCGCGGGTCACTGAATTTGCTGGCGACTTGGAATTGTGACCAGCTGCACCCTAACCCCTTTTTTCTGCCCTGTGCCTGAGGGCAAAACAGAAAGTGCAGTGCCGAATTTTCGCTGTTTCTCACAATGACAAACGCCCTCTGTGTCGTTTTGAAAGCAAGGAACTGTGGAGCATGCAGCAGAGCACTGTTCTTTGAACCCAATTGTGGATATGGGATTATTATCCAGAGCGTTCCATCCCCCTCCACAGGTGAGACAGGCAAAGGAGGGACAACAACAACAACAACAACAGCGAAAAATACTGTTCATCTGTGGTATGGATGTGTGTCACCATCCGTGAAGTGTTTCCCCTGTATTCCATTCTTGTTATGCGTCGTAGTGTTAGTGCTTGGGAGCCCATGTGCCACCTAGTATCACTGTTGGATCCAGTGCCCCCCCCCCCCCCCTCGCTGGCATCCCCCACACAACAGGTTGCGGAGGTGCTCCAGAACGAGGAGCGCAACCTACACAATCGAGGGATGGACTCAGAGCGCGTGCAGCAGTACATCCAGAACAAGTTCCCGTCTTTGTACGACTTTGTCATGGGCGCCGACCGCATGTCATGGGCGGACTTCATTCGGGAGTACGGACCGCACGAGGGCGTACAGCTGGTGCAGTCCCACGACCAAAGAGGCCAGGGCAGCCGCCTGCGCCTTGACAAGGCTGGCCCCCTGGAGTCCCCGACAGCCTCCAGCCCCCGGTGGAGCAGCCCTCAGATGTCCAAGATCCGCCCCCGGCTCAGCTTCGACAGTCCCTCCCCTCCTGGCACCGGGGCCGACACGTGGTTCGTCCCCATCCTCCCCCCGACGCCGCGTACACAGCCAGCAGTGCCGCGTACGGCCATGGTGGGCATCGCAGTGCAGCGCCCATCGAAGCCTTTCCAAGACCTGCCGCCGATTGCAGCGCAACACACAGAGGACGCCGTGGTGCAGCGCGCGGCAGACTGACCGGGCCTCAGCAGACCCGGCCTCGAATCGATGATTTGGTGGTCACGTTGTGCACCGACGCCAGAGCAAGCCCCTGTACCCGCCGCAGCCTGTCTCATAGATGTGCATGGGGTCGAGCGTGGAGCAGCCGATGGCACTTCGTCGGGTGCTCTCAGGCATCTCAAACCGTGCGGTACCCGCAGACCATGCGCCTCAGGCCGTGCTTTATGTGTCCAGCCACTGTCCATATCCCCTTTTCTTCCAATCCCCCCCCTTGACCCACCCTCTGAGGCCAGGCTGAGTCCTGGGCGGTCTGTACGGCCCGTGGCCCCGCAGAAGCATTGCATTCCATACCGCCCCTCGTCTGGATCGTTCCTGGGCCTGTCCCATGGCGTACTCCCCCTTCGCCGGGCTCTTGGGCAGTGCCACTCGGAGGGTGGGCGGCTCTCTTTCGTTGCCGAAAAACGGTTGACCCCCTGACCAACAGCCAACCACCAGCAGTTATCGCCCAACTGCCGGCAAATGTTGGTGAACTGTGGGTGGTTGCCGGCCAATCCTCATCAGTTAAGTGCCAATCACCATCGGTGAAGACCGTCGGCTCCCATGCAACTGCCGCTGGTTCAGCACCACCTGATGTTGCGTACTGCCTGTTGTGGGATCGACGGTAAGATGCTGGCTGTCCGGAACCTTGCATGCGGTGTGTTCCCCAGTGTACCGGACGACACAAGCCCCCCCCCTCCCCCTTTTGGAAGCTGCAGCATTCCCCGGGTGCACACTTCCAGCCCAACTCCTCGGGCACGTTGCACGTGCACAACCGCCCCTGCGCCTCAAATAACGGCCTCTTACCCCCCTCCGATTTTGTTCTGTCGTGGCATGTGCTGTCCCATCCTCCCACCTTGGTCCCAGTCCTTCTCTCTGACCGCCCTGTGTGTCACAACCAATGGGCTAGGGCATGGGGATGCTGTGCAAATGCAGCCACCCAGACTGGCCAACCCTCACTGGCTAACCAGAGGCTTTGGCATCTTAACCTCCATCCCCAGCGTCAGAGAAAAAATGCACAAGGGGGGGAACGGGGATGTCTAGCTGCACGCGTCAAGTCCTTGGTACAACTTCACATACAAGCCCCTAGCCGCAACCACCAACACCACCACCACCACCTACCACCATCAACACCACCACAATCACTACCACAACCACCACAACCGCAACCAAAACCTTAGCCGCAATCACCACCACGACCACCACAACCTCAACCACAAGCACAACCACAAGCACAGCCACACCCACCACCACGACAACCTCAGCCACAATAGCCACCACCACCACCACAACCTCAACCACAACGACCACCACAACAAGGACCACAACCACGGCCACACCCACCACCACCACACCCAATTGGTGACGTCGCACCAAACCTTGCATAAAACCCCTTAGCATGGTAGGTGTGGGACGGCTTCCCCACAAGCACAGCTAAACGCCATGCCCATGAGTGTCTGTGTAAGATGGTGATGTGTCCTGCCAACATGTCAACGTTCAACAAGGGTCATTGTGGCTCAACCCTTGTGTCCTCTTGCGTGAGCACGTGCTGTACACGCCTTCGTGTCTCGTTTTGCTTCTTGGCGCCTCCCTTTGTGCCGCTTCCCTTTGCTGTTGCTTTTGTCTTCAATGGTGGAGAGAAGCATGCAATGTGCGCCTCGTCTCCGCCGACATCGCATCGAGCGGTCACCATGACGGCTACTCGGGTCGCCTTGGCCCCGCTTCGTCCGTGTGTGCCCGCCTCACTGTGGTTTCATCAAGGCCAATATTCGGGGAACCATGGTGAAGCCTGCACTTGGCATTCATCGTGTTGCCACCGTGGCCACAACTCCGTGCATCATGGTACTAAGGGCCTCATGCCCTAGCCCTGCACCGTATGGCTCTCTGGTTTTCATCAATAGTTCGCAGTTCTCGTTTTTTAAGTCATAGTACGTATCAATTTGGGCGTCATGTTTCTGGTCTCATTCCCAACAGCGACCCAGCCATCAAGCCAACTAGCGCACGCCACCAAATGCCACCGCAACACCACCACCGCCGCCGCCGCCGCCACCACCACCACCACCATCACCACCACCACCACCACCACCACCACCGCCACCACCACCACAACAACAACAACAACGGCAACCGCAACCACCACCACCTCCCCCACAACCAATAGTACACCGGCCACAGACACCCAACCACAACACCAAATTGCCCACCCCATCAACTGCAGCCACATAACCACAACTACAACCACAACGGCAAGCACCACCACAGCCACAACCACCACTACCACCACAATTGTTAGTGCCACCACCCCCATTGCTTTTTACCCCATTGAACAAGACTGCTTAAATTTCAAGCAAGAATATTCTTTCATGATGACCTGGCACCAAACTTGGCCTTACAACCCTCACTATGGTATTTTCCGGATGTCTTGCGAACACGCACAGTTGAGCGCCGTGCCCGTGAGTGTCCACGTAGGGTGTTTTGATGTGTCCCGCCAACATGTGAACGTTTAACAAGGGCCATTCCGGCTCAAGCTTTGTGTTCTCATGTGCGAGCATGGTTTGTACCCGCCTTCGTGTCTCTTTTTGCTTCTTGGCACCCGGATCCGTGCCTCTTCCCTTTCCTTTTGCTCATGTCTTTATGGGTGGAGAGCAGCTTGTGTAGTGCGCCTCGTCTCTTCCAACATCGCATCCAGCCCTCACCTTGACGGCGGCCCGGGTCGCCTTGGCCCCGCTTCGTACATGTGTACCCGCCTAGCTGTTGTTTCATTCAAGCCAATATTCGGGATACCCCCTAGGTGTACTAGGCTTAGGTGTACTACGAGACTCATCATTCTTTTGGCGGAGCTAAGAGGAGACGCCTTCTTTGTGTCTACGTTGGCCTGTGTTGGTTCTCCTCCTCCTCCTCCGCAACCACCACCATCATAACCACAAGCACAAGCGCAATAATTTCATTCGGCGCGGGGGTGGTGGTGGGGGGGGGGTGACAACCTCTAGGGTGGGCGTAGCTGCCAAATGTTATCCTCCATGAGCAAACGATCAACAACACCCATTCATCCATTAAGCCAATTAGCTCACCTTACCAAATTCCACAGCATCACCACCACCACAACCACATCAGCAGCAACAACCACAACAGCAAGAACAACGACAACCACCACCTCCTCCACAACCAAAACAGCAATGGCGACACACACCCAACCGCAACACCAAATTGCCCACCCCACTAAATGCCACCACACAACCACAACTACAACCGCAACGGCAATGACAACCACCACCACCACCACAACCACCACCACCACAACCACCACAATTGTTAGTGCCCTAGCCCCATTGCGTTTTACCCCATTTGAGCAAGACTGCTGAAATTTTAAGCAAAAACACTCTTTCATGATGACTTGGCACTAGACTTCGCCTTAAAAGCCTTAGGATGGTATTTGTGGGATGCGTTGCACACACGCAAGCTAAGTGCCGTGCCCATCAACATCCGCGTAAGGTGGTGATGTGTCTTGCCAATATGTCAACGGTCAACAAGGGCCATTGTGGCTCAGCCCTTGTGCCCTTATACGCGAGCGGGTGCTGTACATGCCTTCGTGTCTTGTTTTGCTTCTCGGCACCTAGATCCGCGCCTCTTCCCTTTCCCTTTGCTTTTGTGTTCAAGGGTGGAGAGTAGCATGCACTATGTGCCTCGTCTGTGCCACCATTGCATCTCGCCGTCAGCATGACGGCTGCTCAAGTCGCTTTGGCCCCGCTGTGTACGTGTGTGCGAGCCTCACCTTGGTTTCATCCACGCCAATATCCGGTGTACCATGTTGAGGGTTGCATCTAGCATTCATCCGCTCGCTCACCGTGTTACCTTGTGCAGGGGACCGTGACGTTCTCAGCGAATGCTTCACTTTTGTTCGCCCTAAGTTGCAGTATGTTGCCACCATGGCAACAAATCTGTGCATTGTGGTACTAAGGGCCTCATGCCCTAGCCACGCGCCGTATGGCTCTGTGATTTTCATCAATAGTTCACAGTACTCGTCATTTCGGCCATAATACGTATCGGTTTGGGCGTCATGTCTCTGGTCTCATTCACCATTGATCACGCACCCCAGACCACTCACCACAAACCATAGACCATAAATTATCGATGAGTGAATTATCGATCCGTGGGGCTGGGTGCAAACCGTAGTACAGCATGAGCAGGTTCGGGCCTTAGTTGGGAGGCAACCTCCCTCATGTCTGCTCCGTTTAGACGGTCCATCTCGCTGGCATGACTTAAAACTAATCCGTTGCCATGCCAGTAGTTTTCTCATGCTGCCTTGACGAGTTGTTCCTTGGTTCGTCTCTTTCACCGTGGTGTCGTTGCAAGTTGGTGGTGAAGCCGTAGAAAGACCCACTTTTTTTACTAGCGCTCCCCGGAAAATCTTCTCACGTGAACCGGGGCACGCACAGTCGTGGTCAAAGGACCCGCTGGTGGATCAAGCCGCGGCGTTCTACTACACCGGCACCACGATCTAGAATGTAATAAAATGGGAGGTAAACAGCCGGTGAATTTGGCTTGCCTCCACATTCATTTCCAACTACCAAAAGCGCTTCTCTCATGGACACACGCCAAAAAATGTTTGCCAATGAAGCCCTACCCTAGGAACGGGCGTCGAGTGTGATGGGGGCGAGGATGTTCAAGAATAGGTTGCAATGTGTCCAACCCACCCACCCACAATTGCGAGCACTCCTCAGAATCAGGAATGGCCCACAAGTGGGCAAGGTGGCTATATAACCCCTGCCGCTTGCGGGATCCCCACCGCTTTAGAGCAGGGGACAGAATCAGAAGTGGCCCACAAGTGGGCAACGTGGCTACATAACCCCTGCTACTTTGGGGATCGCCACCTGGAGGCCGGGTGAGGGTCATATCCTTTTTTGTGCTTTTAAGGCATTTTTGAAATCTCCACAAAACTCTGAGTATTTTGAGTACGGACACATAGGGTCAACCAAAAAATTTCCCCCTGCCGCATGCCTGAAACAAAACATCCCGTGCCTGCAGCGCCGACAAAGCACATTGTTCCGTGCAACACTTTTAGGGTCCGTAGAGGGGGACCCCTTCCCAGGCGGCAGGGGTAATGTAGCCACCTTAAGAAGCGCGCTCGCCCGAAGAGTACTGGCAAGAGGGCACGCGACGAGTAGGAGGATGATTCCGATGCTTTAGGCCCCTCCCCACCTTTCGCTTCTCGATATATATGTCTGTGGTTTGTGACAAGGGGAAGGGAAGGCCTTTGGGCAAACACAAGGCAACATTCAGTACTGCTCTGAAAGTGCTGCAGTGCAGCAAAACAATTATGAGGTATGACAGTCACAGTGCGTCTTGTTAGCTTTGTGTGTTTGCGCGCTTGGCCGGGCTCTAACGGAAAAGGTGCTGGGTTTGGGTCAACGAAGGGGGGGGGGGTCCCCCCGCCCCTTCGGAGGGGGGTGGGTCTCCCCCCCCCCCCCAAAGCCCCCAATCCGTCGAACACCCCTCGGGGTCACACATTGGTTGGCGGCGGCCCCCGTGACCAAATGCAACCACACAAGCACATCTACAACCACAACTGCATTCACAACCAGCAGAACCACCACGACGAAAACTACCACTTCAACCACAACTGTTGGTGCCACCACTCGCATTGCTGTTTACAAAAAAATTGAAGCAAAAGTGCTTTTCGTGCCCCGCGGAACATATTGTTTTACTATGGCTTCACAAGTCTTGTGTAGATAGTAATGTTGTATATTTGAAGATAGTTGATTTTTGAGGTTAGTCATTCGTATCAATTTGGTTACCAAGCCGCAAATCGTCAATAGCATGAATAGGCCGGCCGACGTGCTCAGCTAGAAGGTAGCCAACCCGCGAGATTTTACGGATACCACATTCTAGCACTGGATTAAGCGAGTACCGGGTACCTATGTCGCCAAATGGGCTTCGGCCATGAATGTCGAGTGGTGGCAGGCAGGTCGCTATATTTCACAGTTGCTCAAGGGGATGGCCAACTTGCTGCAAATTGGTTTAGCGGTTGAGAAGATTGTGGTTCTGGTTGTTGCTTGGGGGGAATGTGTGGCATGGCCTACGATTCAGAAAAACACAGATTCTGGCCTTGGGCTACAGAGGGCGGCGCCCCTCAGAGTGGGGCTCTGCACCACGTTCATTTTCTCCATCGTGACATTGCAGACCTCAAGCAAAAGCTAGCCGCAACTCCCTAGAAGTCGTCCGGGAAGTTGGGTTCGAAGATATACTTGGAGACCATACCCGACTAGACCACTGTGAAGCAATTCCTGGATGAAGGAGGTGGGGGTTGCTGAATGGATGCACGAGCATAGAGCGTCGGCACTCAAACTAGGACGCAAGCCGATCCAACCACTGGTCAATTGGGGCTACATGGCACCACAAAGTGCTGAGTGAAGACTATTGGAAGGCACGGAGTGTGGCCATTTGCGTTTGGCCATTGACATGCATGGAGAGGTACGTGAGCTACCCTACTCCTCCGCTAGGGGGCCATGCCTTGGGGACCTGCTAGAAACCCAATGGTGGTCTAGTAGAATGTCGTTCTTATTACAACAATTTGAACCCTTTTTTTTAGATCACCCCGTTGTTCTAACGGGTTACAACGCCGTCACTCAAGTTTTTGTTGTTTGCTCTCTCCAATTGGTGAGCTACCCACCCACCTTGTTCTGCTCAACGGCGGCACAAGTTAGCACGATGACCGCGTTGGGGAGCTGTTGGGGCAGTGGGCTTCGTCGTCCCCGTGGACCCACCACCAATTTTTGTTTGGCGCAAAGGTCATCGGCCCACCTGTGCACAAGGTGGCGGGTAAGGTTGCCGTGGCACAATATGCCCGGTCCTTCCTCATGGTGTCCCTGTCCCTTACTGCCTCATTGAAGAGGGAGGCGCTTTGAGGGGCTAGACATACCGCTACCACGCACCTTATCAAGTGAATGTCCCCACCAAGCCTAAGTGTAGCCGCATCTTCACCTTCAAGACCCCGGTGGATTGTGCCCCAGTCAATGATACCATGGAAGGCGCGCAACGAAAGCGGTGCAACGTGATCTAACTACGATGTAACAAAACCGGTGTAATGACGTTCCAACAAAAGCAAGCAAAATTCGCTAGAACGCGATGAGAACAACTAGTGCACCATTGCGTTGCAGTGTTGCGTACCTCCAATACGCGTTTCCAAAGGATTCAAAGGATTCCCATAATCGGCATCTGCTTGTCATCGCAATAGGCCAGCCCCACTGCCCACACATTGGCAAGGGAACGGCACAACCAACCCATGTTCACCAAGGATATTGTGATCTTGGTCCACAAAGTGCCCGCCACAGGGTAGCCATCCCGCCTAACAATGAATGCCATGGGAAAGAGCCTATCAACCCGCGACACCAACAGAGGCCGGTTGAATAGGTACCTGATCTTGGAGTCCGAGGGCCACGGGAGCACTGTAGCGCAAGGATGGGTGGTGGATGTCAGCGGATCCAGCTGCAAGGGGATAAGCAGCTCCTTCCACTTTAGGGCAAAGGCATTGCGTGTACACGGTGGGCCGACGTAGTAGTCCGCATTGTGTAACCATGGACCGATACCGGAGCTGCTGCAAGGTCATCAGCTCGGAGACCCACCGAAAGGTATTCTTCCGAGACCGCACGTGCGGCCGGATCATGCGCAAGACACGTGCTGCTTGGCTGGAGGCAAGTCATTGCAGTGTGCGGGATGTAGCGTAGCCCTGCTCCTTGTGATGCCCCGGGAGTGGATGGTCCCGTGCATTTTGCATCGCACCATGGCAATGGGTCTTCTGCTGCACAACTTCAAGTGGAAGGGCTATTTGCTACTTACAAGGTCTGCCCAGAAGGTGATCTTGCGGACCATAAGACAGGATGATCCATCCTCTACTCATGGAGTTGGGACGGGGAGGAGTCCACAGCTTGTTTGCTGCCAGCGCTGCTAGCGCGTCGGCTCCGCATCCCCACCACGGCTCTCAAGTATGCGGCGGTTGTGGCCATGGAGTTGCTGTTGCGGAATTTGTATAGGATGACTCAGAAAGGGGACTGTGTGTGTTGTGCGGCGACCAAGGAGTACCGCTTGCAATGTTGCCTCGGCACAATGTCAAACTACATGGTTTTTGTGGAGTGGGATTGCGACTTGGTGTTGCGGGCTATTCGCCCATGGGGCTTAGGGACGTTCTCGGGGGATGTGTCGAAATCGCTTAACCGCAGGCACACAATGAGCATAGTGCGCGAGATGGAGGGTCATTTGCACATGATGGGCTGGCCGTGGGTGGCTTGCGGCAGCAAGCGGCGCTTGACCAGGGAGAGTGCATTGTTGGAGTAGTGCCTGTGGTGGGTATTTTTGTACTTCATCCATGTCATGGTCCATGGTTGTGCTTGGGTTTCAATATGTCGCGCCCTTGTGGCTGTGGAGGCAAAGATTACCGACATGGCACTCCACATACTACCTGTTTCTGTGACTGATGGCGCAACCCCCGGCCGGATTTGGCCACGAAGCGTGGGAGGCCATCATATAGGGTTGTTTTGATTGTGTTCTAATGAAACCGTTATTATTACGTTCTAACGAAACCAATTCCAACTCATGATCCGTTAGAAAACCGTTAGAACAATGTACCTTTCTTATAGGCCCCCACCGAAGCAGCCCGAGGGGCTTTGCAGGCGCTGCAGCCGGCCCCACCACATGACGAGCCATTGCACCCCCCCCCCCGAGGTGCAGCCATTTCATACCCCCCACCCCAAGCCTTTCCGAGGCACATCCCTTGTAGTTGCCCCCCCCCCCCCCCCGGCAGCACTACTGATTATGCAAGCATAGCACAATAAAGGCTCATCAGAATTAGGCTGAACAACACACGAGAGTGTAATGTGCAATGAATCGCCAAGATCGAAATGAGAGCTGAGACTGCTAAAAACTACACTACACATCTCGCTGATGCACGTGTACAAAGCAATGAAAATTACATCGTGTCACGCGCGACCTGTGCTGTCGGCCACCTTTCGCCTAAAACGATTGTGGCTGAAAAAACAGCCTTGCATATCGCTGCTCAAATGGTAGATCAGACGGTAGTGGCAGTGCATGTTGAAAAACACGAACTGACAGAAAACCGAGAAAAAACAATGAAAAAATAGAAAAACAAAGAAAAAATAGAGAGCATAGATAAAGATGACAAAAACCAGGGAAAAAAACCCATTCGGAACCGAATGTTCCCATTGTCATCCCACCAACCCAGGGCAAAACAATGGGTACAAAATCCAAAACAGTTCACTCAAGGACCGAACTAACTCAGGTGTAGACATAGACAAAACGGAATTGTCCTATGTCCCGGTGTTTGTGCATGGGTGATCCCTCAGGGCCTCAGGGCCCTCACCCGGTCTTCATTGGAAGGTTGCATGGTGTTTCAGAGGTTCATACATCTCTGTAACGTCATGGGCGATATGTCGATGCCATGTACAGCCCACCTGCCATGCAGAGTGTAAATCCTGAATCGCCACAATCACCCCATGGCGATGGAGCCCATGCCAGAACTTAGGTATAACGTTGCGAATGGTCTTAAAACCCAGTTCCCAACATACAGAACGTACATTAGCAGCCACATCAGAAGGTGATAACGCCCAGAGCGGACATTTAGAGGCGCAGCCAGGTATTAGAGACGTCATCACACTTTTGCAGTTGAGAGACCGGGGGTCGGGCCACCTTCTGAATGGTTTTGAGTTCCGTGTCGCCTGATCCAGCGTCTTACACCGCACCTGCATGCTGAGGCCATTCCCAGTAACATAGATTGTGCTCTCAAGTACATCCATTTGGTAGCCGAAACCTTCAACCTGCACAGGCATAGTATACAGTTCGCTCCGGCTGTCACACCATTCTTGTATGAACGGAAACACAGATCCTGGTGGCCCACACACGTAGATGTTATCCTTGTAGCGTGTGTGAAAGACGCTATCACCAAACAGAGAGAGGCGTGTGTTGTGCATTTCCTTGCACATGAAAAATAGGGAAGAGAGTTGGCTGGATAGTTTGCCCCCCATAGGTAGACCTCGGTGTTGCGACATAACATAACCCCCTGCTCAGAACAGGTTGTTAAACCTGAGCTCACGGGGGGCGCTCCTGGTCAGGACCCGACCCCAAAGGGGGGGGGGGCTCTACGGACCCCAAAATTGTCGCACGGAACAAGGTGCCTTGTCGGCGCCGGAGGCGCCGGAGATTTTGTTTTAGGCATACGGCAGGGGGAATTTTTCTTGTTCCACCCTATGTGTCTATACTCAAAATACTCAGAATTTTGTGGAGAATTCAAAAATGGCTGAAAAGCACAAAAAAGGTTATGTAGCCACCTTGTGGGCCACTTCTGATTTTGCCCCCCGCTCTGCAGCGGTGGGGCTCCCCGATACGGCAGGGGTGAGGTAGCCAATTTGCCCACTTTGTGGGCCACTTCTGATTTAGTCCCCCGCTCTGCAGCGGTGGGGCTCCCCGATACGGCAGGTGTGAGGTAGCCAATTTGCCCACTTTGTGGGCCACTTCTGATTTTGTCCCCCGCTCTGCAGCGATGGGGCTCCCCGATACGGCAGGGATGAGGTAGCCAATTTGCCCACTTTGTGGGCCACTTCTGATTTTGCCCCCCGCTCTGCAGCGGTGGGGCTCCCCGATACGGCAGGGGTGAGGTAGCCAATTTGCCCACTTTGTGGGCCACTTCTGATTTTGTCCCCCGCTCTGCAGCGGTGGGGCTCCCCGATGCGGCAGGGGTGAGGTAGCCAATTTGCCCACTTTGTGGGCCACTTCTGATTTTGCCCCCCGCTCTGCAGCGGTGGGGCTCCCCGATACGGCAGGGGTGAGGTAGCCAATTTGCCCACTTTGTGGGCCACTTCTGATTTAGTCCCCCGCTCTGCAGCGGTGGGGCTCCCCGATTTTTCATGCACGCTTCAATGCGGTCGCATATTGCTGGGCATTTTCTGCGAGGCCATAGGTGGGCCGGCCAAGAGGGTGCGGATAAAGGCGCATTTTGCTTGTGGTGTGGCAACACAGATGGCAAGTGCAGCACAAGAGCACAAGCAGCCCGGCCAAAGAAGCGTGCTCGCCCCAAGAGTACCGGCAAGAGGGCACGCGACGAGTGGGAGGATGATTCCGAAGCTTGAGGCCACTCCCCTCCCTTCGCTTCTCTCTCTCTCTCTCTCTCTCTATATGTCTGTGGCTCCCTTCGCTTCTCTACATATATGTCTGTGGTTTGTGACAAGGGGAAGGAAAGGCCTTTGGGCGAACTCAAGGCAACATTCAATACTACTCTGAAAGTGCTGCAGTGCAGCAAAACAATGACCATTCACAGTGCATCTTGTTAGCTTTATGTGTTTGCGCGCTTGGACGGGGCCTGCCGGAAAAGGTGCTGGGTTTGGGTCAACCAAGGGGGGGGGGAGGGGTCCCCCCCCCCCTTCGGAGGGGGGTGGGGTCCCCCCCCCCCTACAGCCCCCCAAACTGTCGAACACCCCTCGGGGTCACACATTGGCTGGCGGCCGCCCCCGTGCCTGAGCTCGAAATCAACAAAATCGCGTAGCGTAGCAACAGGGATATAATGGTATGTATCCATACCGGGTGCTTGGTGTAGGCAGTCAAATTTCTTGTCAATAGTGGAGATAGACACGAAACGAACCGACTTACACCTGCTGGGGTAGCGTCCATTCCCGGGGGGGGCAAAATGATCCAGTCGTTCAATCATATAATCAAACGACTCCAACAGGAGTCCCTTGTCAATATTCAGAAACATGTCCTCAAGATCAAGTTCCCCCAATTCCCACAAACCGGTGTCGCCATGTTGGTTTAACATGCTGTCATGCACGTGGCGAAAATGTTGCAACACATCGGGCATAGTGAAGGCCTCACTGTTTTCAGGCATGGATGCCAGCCGATCCACTAGTACACTCAGGGCCCGGCTCATCTGGGTACCGAGGCGCTGCAGGGGGTGGCCCGCATGTGATATAATAGGGCGCACCTTGATGTAGCCAATGGCCTCACAGGATTTATGCTTCACGTACAACATGCAGTATGGGGCACACCGCTTGCCCCAGTTCCGTGGGACATACATACCCATCCCTGCGCATATGCACTTTCCACAATGTGGGACAGAACAAAAGACTCGGCCAGGGCAGGGTCGTCATACGTTTGCACACAGGTGTAACGTGGACTATCTATGATGTGCTGTTTGAACAACTGTGCGCGTAGGACGCCACAGTGGGCTATTGGTACACCCACGTTTTTGTCCAAGGGCCCCCAGAAAAGCCATGGGTGCGTGCCTCGGACGTTGTGTACAGTGTGTGGGTGTATGCGTAGATCAGTTTGTGCCTCTAGTGTCTTGTACATGGTTTTGCCCTACTCCCAAAATGCATGCTTCATGGCCAGCCAAAGCTGTGAACCTAGCTGGGGCAAAGCACGCGACAAAATTGATGTTGTGTCATGGACACATTGGAAAAACACATGGGGTGTAGGCAACGTGGCATTTTGCATGCATTGGGCCAGAGTCCTGCGGTGGAGCATGTCAGGAAAAAGATGAACTACCCCAGGGTCCGTTGCACGAATCACAACATGGTTTAAAGCGGCAGGTCGGCAGATACCTGGGTACTGGGCGCACGGGCAGGTAGCATTCATTGCGTGTTGTAGGGTGGCTGGTGTGTATGTATACCGTAGGCGGTACAGTAGTGCGCCTACAGTCAGAGTGCGTCGTGGCTTGATGGTGACTCTGTTCATATAGTACTGCTTGCGGCAGCGTGGTGCAGGGCTCCTGCTGATGACAGACTTCGTCATATCTACAAAGGGCCCGCACGACTGTCGGCAGGATCCTGGCAGGCGTATGGGGATCTCCTTGAAAAGAGATACCTTCTGGTAGGCTCACTCTCTCCTAAGTCGTGTTCTGACCTTATCAAACAATTGGCGCCACATGCGTACACTAACTCGGTTCTCCGATACGGCAACTAAACTGAGTGCCTCCTTGGCGCTAAGTGTAGATCTTTGTCCCATAACCTCGGTGCGTACCAAAGAAGTGTGTGGGAAAATGGGCCGCAAGTGCCAGGCCTCCCTTCAAAAGTTGCAAGTATTTGGGTGAGCTACGGGACGGACACATGGTGTTCACATTACGAGGCACGGCCCTGAGCCAACGGGTTTCACGTAGCATACAATCCGAAGGCATAGCCATCTCCACAGGGACCAGGACCCAGTTGTGTGCCCCAATGGATGCCATCAGAGCATACATTTGGGCCATACCCCACCGTTTATATTTCCCTCTAGAAAATTTTTTTAGGGCCCACAGTATTTTTCCAAGGTGTTCCTTGGCACGATCAAAAACACGCCTCCCCTGGTGCCCTGAGTCGTAGCTGTTCCACTTTCGTTTGCGATGCCGGTGAAAATATTGGATGGCCCCTGCACAACCAATGTATATGGCTCCCAGTTCCATACAAAATAGTATGTACACACATGGTCCACGACAAAAAACGCTACAGGGACTATACGTGGCGCCCATCAGGTAGCAAACGCGTTGAACCCAGGTGGCCGGGCAACACCCCAGAATTTTTCCGACTCGGTCGAAGGAATGGCCGACGGCGTCCCAGTTCCTAACACCATCGAGCGCACGTGCACGGAGGTCGCACTCATGTTTCCACATGTTTTTCCAATCAGCACGCACCAGTGAGATATTCATGCGCTCACAAATACGCAACAATGATGGATGGTATGCACTGTCATACCGGGTTTTCAAAGTGTGGGCAAGAAAAGTGTGGGCATCAGGAGACAGTATGGGCCACAACATTTTTGCAGGCTTATTTTCAACAAGAATGATGCGTACCTGATGGTCCGTTGGGCCCACCATGGTTGGGTAGAACAAATCAAACTTCTCCACACAAGCAATAGCGCCACCATGGAAAATAGATGCTTGTCGCACACACCAATGCCAAAAAGCCGTACACGACGCCGCAACTATGAATAGTACACGGCAAGGTGTGGTGGAATACCATAGGGCCGGTAGTCGAGACTCGGCATAAATGGCGCTCCGGCTATCGTCATGCAGGACACAAATGAGGGCATTGACGCCGTGTGCACGTGTAATAGATGTAGTGTCGTATGGGGCGTCCACAAAAAGTGGGGAGCAGTACAAGCGAAAAGCGGTGACACAAGCGGTAGTACCAACCTGCATGCAGGTCCCAAACGTAGCATCGAAGACATGGGCCATTTCGTAGGAAATCGACGCCAAGTGCGACGGCTCGTAAAGGCCCAACACCAGGTATTCATAGTCTTCCCAAGAGTCCAAAAACTCTTTAATTAGGGGCCTCGTTGCCTGGAACCATGAGGATGTTTCCCGCTTGGCAGCGTACAAACTCTAGCCTTTAAGTAAGAGGGGGTGGTGAAATAGCATGGACCGAAAACGTCGCAAAAGCGCGTTGTCCACGTGTGACATGGGGATGGATTCATGAACAGGGAAAATAAAATGGCGTTGGGGCACATTTTTATGAAACCAATGGGCGGAGATCTTGGGACATTGTCTATTTAGAGTATCTTGTACAAGGGTACGTTCCATGTCACAAATGGACGCTTCCCATTTCTTAATTTCGGTGGCAATGGATGCCATGTCATTACGGAAAGGGAGTGTACTCGCACGGAGATCATTCACAAAATGGTCAAACCCATATGCTTCAATCTCCAAAGCACCCACACTACCTGAGGGCATGCACAAACGATGTCAATAGTCGTGTTCCTGATGCACATAAGGATGCGCCGATCTTCGCGAGAGCCCGGAGCGAGTTCTGCGTGACGGTCCGGGCTCATCCACTTGTGCGGCTCGTGAATTGCGGCCTTGCGTGTCGGGTACGTCCGAGGCGGCGTTGCCTTTTCCACATTTTCCACCCTTTCCCAAAAGTTTAGCCATACGGTCGACAATATTATCCTCCAAAGCATCAACCTTATTGGCGTAGGTGTCAAACTTTTGGGTGAGTTGGTGGAGTTTGGCCTTTTGATCGGTAATATCCTTGGTAACCGCATCGCGCCATTGCTCATCAGCATCACGGTTGGACTTCCAGCGGCGTTCGGCGGCCGCAACGAGCTGCTTCGCGTAGCGCGAGGATGGGTTGGTGTCATGTCCATCGGACGATGGTCCATCTTGTCCAATGTCGTTGCCCGCGGCATCAACATCAACAATTGTTTCTTTCGCTTCTTTGGCACGGGTACGGGCACCAGTGTTTGTGGTCGCCGTGGCGGCTCCTTATCCTCATCCATACCGTCACTCACATCCAGGGTTTCAACATTTTCCAATTCAATATTGTCTTTGTCTTCATCAACACAAATGTCTTGTGAATCTACATCATGGTGATGTTTGGCTCTCTTTCGTGACCCAACTTCCTTCTTCTTCTCTTTCCTTTTGCTCATCTTCGCCTTCTTCTTCTTCCTTCTCTTATTTTTCCGGCTCCGTGAAGTATCATCTTCACTTGTGCTATCGATGTCGCTCGTGGAGGTAGAATCGGATGATGATGAGGAACTACTAGATGAGGTTGTTGAGTCCGAATCACTTGAATCGCTAGAATCATCATGTCGGAGTTTCACACGAAATTTCCGTTGTGCACCCGGGTCAAGGCCTTTAAGGATACACTTGACATCTTTTGTGGACGCTTTGTTAGCCACAATGCCAAAGTCCCCAATTTTGCCCTTCTTCAAACATTTCAAGGCATCTTCTAGATGAGTAGAATCATTGAAAAAACAAAGGCAAACGACATACAGGATGTTAGAACCCGGTGATTTGTAAGGATACACAATAGTGCAATTGGGCAATTTTTTGCGAAGGTCTTCAAGCGTCTCCGGCGAGGTGGTTGCGGGAAGACCGGCCAATACAGCGGCATGCTTCGTGTTCTTAGGTGCGTTCAACTTGAAATGGGATATCCCCGCCACCGCGGAGAAAAGACGGTGTTCATGTTCGCGTTGTATGAGGCCACGTGCTTCATATTCAAGGTCACGAATACCGAACAATTTTCTACGGGCCTTGCACTTATCAGAGCGGTGTTGAGGAGAGCCACAATGGTGGCATAGGGAGAAGTCAATATCATGGGCGGAAACTTGCTTTTTCTTGTTCGTGTCATGGTAGGCGTTCTTGTCATAGTAGGCATCCTTCCATGATGAATCACGCCATTGCCATGATTGGCCACCTTTTCCGCCCTTTCCTTTGCGTCTTCCTTTGCCTTTACCATTGCCATATCCGTTGCGTGAATAGTAACTCGACATATCCGCCAATAGAGGTCAAAAGCGACGTCAATAGCGAATTGGTTTTATACTGTGGCGTTGGAAGTCGACGCTGGCCAGCAGTATTGACGGAGCACTACTGATTATGCAAGCATAGCACAATAAAGGCTCATCAGAATTAGGCTGAACAACACAGGAGAGTGTAATGTGCAATGAATCGCCAAGATCGAAATGAGAGCTGAGATTGCTAAAAACTACACTACACATCTCGCTGATGCACGTGTACAAAGCAATGAAAACTACATCGTGTCACGCGCGACCTGTGCTGTCGGCCACCTTTCGCCTAAAACGATTGTGGCTGAAAAAACAGCCTTGCATATCGCTGCTCAAATGGTAGATCAGACGGTAGTGGCAGTGAATGTTGAAAAACACGAACTGACAGAAAACCGAGAAAAAACAATGAAAAAGGAGAAAAACAAAGAAAAAATAGAGAGCATAGATAAAGATGACAAAAACCAGGGAAAAAACCCCATTCGAAACCGAATCTTCCCACCGTCATACCCATTGCCCTACCTCAAGCTCCTCCGCCGCCGGAAGGCCCCCCTCGGCAAGTTCATCAACCTCCACCCCCCAGCCCCCCCAACGACGAAACTGGGGGGTCTTGCCCTCACCCTCACCCTCTAGTATGCGGGAGCCGCGCCGATGGTGGGCGAGGCTGACCGGCTCACAGAAGTTGGTCAAGGACAATCCGGAGGACGCCGAGTGCAAGAGGGAGCTAGCAAAGGCGGAGAAGAAGTGGGCAAAGGTTCCGGCACGGCACGGCGGCGGGGGGTGGAGCCCGAGGACATGCAGGGTGTCAAGGAGGAGGTGGATTTGAAGGAGGAGGAGCCTGAGGTGGAGGTGGAGGTGGAGGAGGAGGCAAAGGAGGAGTCATAGGGGGCACGGGGCGTGGTGGTGGCGGCGGAGGGGGTGCGCCGATGTAGGTTGAGTGAGTGGTTGGCGCGGGTGATGGGGGGTGTTAGGGCGCCCAAGGGCCTGAGCGATTGGTCCTTCAACTAGGCCGCCTTGGATGCCCCCCCCCCCCCCCCTGGATGACTCCCCTGTTGATGGCCTCAAAGAGAGCTAGTCACACCCTCCGAATGGTGCCTCCATGAGGCCCATTGGAGGTTGGCAAAGCATTGTAAGTGGGGGTGGGAGGATGAGCAGAGCGGGAAGATGAGGGAGGATAGCGGAGTGGGCTTTAGGCCAGGGCGGTGGGTTTACACCCTGAGGGGGAATAGGAAGGACCCTCCCAAGGGTCCGTTCATGATGTCGCTTGCGTCCCAATTCAATTTTTCGGCGTGCCTGATGCTGGGGAGGGCGGGGGCGATCAAGTGCTTGTTTTTTGCTCACATGTGGGCACTTTTGGGTTTGGGGAGGATTGTGGGGAGAGGCAAGACGGGGGGCACTCCAGCCCGGGACCCCAATAGGGCAGAATTTTGGGGGATGGGCTAGTATGACCTTGCGACCGCCAACTAGGGAGGCTATGGGGGAAAAGTGGAGGGCATACCCCGTAGGGTTGCGAGGGAATCATGTGCAGCAAAGCGCGCGGCAAATGGCAGGGGGCGACAGGTTGACCTTGGTAGCGGAGATTTTGCGCCATCAGGATGACAAGCGGAGGAAGATGGGGAGCTTGAGGAGGAGCTGCGTACAACGGTGGGGGCTGTGGTGTCGGAGTTGACCAGAGGGCGACAATATGTTCCAAATATGTTCTAACGAATTTGTTCTAACAATGTTCTAAGGAAACCGAACGACCGCTTGGGCGTTTTTTGTTACAATGTCATTAGAAGATTTCCATTACAACATGATTAGAACGCTTTCCGTTGTCACAGGTCGACGATGTGTGGCTGAATGTTGTGCATCCGGCGGGTGCTCACTCGTGGACGTGGAGGACACGTGATAGCCCTGCCTTTGGGGTCGCTCCGCGGCATGCTCACACCGTGTTCACTTCTGGCTATACAGGTTTTTTGTGCGTTGGAAAGGTGGTGCAACGGCCAGAGCACGCTGATTTTGGGGGGGACTTGGCTCGAGTTGGAGGAAAAGGCAGAGGCAACCCAGAACCAAAGTCTTGCAAGAAACTTCTGTTTTGAGCCTTGCTCAGAGCTTTTGTGTTTTTAACGTAACCCCCTCGGTGCAGTGCAATGAGCGGTGATATGCAAGACAACAATGGTCAACTTAACCCACAACAAACCAAACACCGAACTCACCGATTTCCGAGCATGGGTTCTGGGCCCGTTGGAGATAATGCAACACCGGCCAAAGTAGCAGGACATGGCGGTAGACTAGCAGCCGGAATGCGAGGAGCTTCTCGTGGAATAGGAAGTGGGAGACGATGACCTACAACTTTTTGCGGGCACAGCAGGAGTAGCGCATCTGGACAAGCCTGTACTCTTGACAGCCTTGAGAGGGTACGAGGTCCGAAAACGGCTCAAGGCAAATGTACCTAAGCAGACCTTTGAGACTGCCGACGGGACCATGGTACTAGACACTGCAAGACCTCAACCGGAGCCCCAACATTAAGGTACGTCATTAAGCAAGGTGAATGTGACAGAACTTGTACAGCTATTGGCGGCGGCGCATTGGAAAATGAAAGGCTCAAGTCCGCACGACTTCCCGAAAGGACGAATGCAGAATTCAAAAAACTTCTAGGGGAAAGCCTTCCATATGCATGGGTGTCGCCGAAGAAATTCGCTTGCCTGGAACCCAACTGGTCTAGCCATGCTCTTGCCAAAAGCATATGGACGGTCGTCCATGAAGAGTTGCGAAACAAGCGCCAAGGGGGATCCTCCGCAATGCCAGTACCGCAGCCCGGAGGTCCAACGCCGGCCCCACGAATGGCGGCGCGTGCGACAGGCTTTCCAATCCGCTCACCAGGAGGCCCCCAGATCATGGGCGGGCCACAGGCCAACCCGTAGTGCTTTCGTGTGCGGGGGGACGGGCCATTGGGCCCGCAATGGGGGGCGGATGCGGAGTGGAGTGTGCGTGAGGGCTGGTGGTGGTGGAGTGGGATGATGGGTTAGGGGAGGTGGAGTGGTATGTGGAGGTGGAGGAGTGGGTCAAGAACGGGAAGGGGAAGAAGAAGAAGCGCAACACATGCAGATGCATATACGCATGCGGATGCATCGCCTTGCGCCTCAAGAGCAAGGAGGAGACGGAGCCCTACCGCTGTTTGGCAGGGTTGGGGAACGGGGAGAACGGGGACAACGGGGACGACAGGACGACGGGGTTGGGGATGGGGATGGGGATGGGGATGGGG
Source organism: Eutreptiella sp. 'Long Island Sound 2002' (assembly GCA_964036045.1). NCBI lineage: Eukaryota > Euglenozoa > Euglenophyceae > Eutreptiales > Eutreptiaceae > Eutreptiella > Eutreptiella sp. 'Long Island Sound 2002'. The sequence continues at coordinate 65,957,287 of OZ038378.1, forward strand.
ATGGGGATGGGGACAAAGGTGGGGATCGGGGAGAGCCCCGTGCGGGGGATAGTGAGCCCTGACCGACTCCAGACATAGAGTCAGACCGCAGTCCGCCAGCAGGCAAGGGCAGGGTCAAGGGCAGGGGTAGAGTCAAGTGGAAGCACAGGGACAAGGGCAGTGGCAGGAGCAAGGGAGTGGGGGTAGCAGCGGGGCGCCCCTTGAGCCCCGGAGCACGCAGGATTTTGGCTGAACAAGTGGCAGCACTTGTGACCCCATTTTTGTAAAGCAAATTACCGAATGCTTTGTGCTGTGTACCTCCGCCAAAAGTGGTCTAACAATGTTCTAACAGCAGCGCTCCGAAGCGCTAGAACACAATTAGAGCAAAAATTTTTTTTACCAAAAAAGGGTAAAAAAATGGATTTTTTCGAAAAAGTCTTGCTCGGTCTCGTAGCAACTATTTTTGGCCCTAAACCCCCCCTCCCCAAAAAAAGGGGGAACAACCCTTGAGCCGCACACACGGACAACCGGAGTGTTCTAACGGTTCTAATTAGAACATTTAGAACAAATTTGTTAGACCACCATTGGGTTTCTAGCAGGTTCCTAGGGCGATCCAAGAACTCCTAGCATGGGGAAGTTGGCAGATTGTCCCAACAGCCCGACACTATATCGCAACCTTGGACGACAGCCCCGGGGAGCATACGAAATTGCCCACACTTGCAATCCTACTAGGAACTCCGGACAGATGGCGGTTTACCGAAGGGACCAACAAGACAAGGCGATCACTTTGGCCTATGCTGGTGGTGGCGGGTTGGAGGCTAGACGGCTGGCGGTCCAATGGTTCGGCAGGAGAAGTATTCAATGCGGGAGTACCCGGGGAACTATCGGAGTTGCCGGAGGAAAGTTTGGAGCTGCAAGCATGCAAGCGCGCCTTGCGTGAACCTCAATCTCGTGACCAAGGATGCCCGGATGCTGCCCAGAAACCTACCCTGCAATTGCCCATCAAACAGCCATCCAAGACCTCGAGTTGCTACATTCACAAGTCAAACTTGTCGGGGGACCGACTCAAAAAGTTGGCAGAGATGGCAAAACGTGCAATGTGACCCCACACCTCATGATCTCACGGCTGGACGTACTTTTCGGCCTCATGATGTGAACTCCTAGCGATATTTGTGTGTGGGCGCTGGCATGTTTCGTAACTATAGATCTAAGTTTTGGAGACTTTGTGTGCGTGTGCCTCGGCAAGTTGATTTCCCGTTTCATTGGCTCTGGAAGCCATTGTTTTTGATTTTGCGAATTATCTACAACGTAATGAGAGCCTGCCACAACCTAATGAGAGCCCGCTAGGCCCTATTGATCACTTGACTACAATTTGTTGCAATGGTGTAAAACTTTTCACTACAGAAGACTTTATGGGACTGCGAATGGTTACTTCACCTACCAGCCCAAAGCCCCGGCCCCCGTCTAGGGAGAGCTCGAGGAGCTGGAGAATGCGCCCCCGCCGGTATCTATTGGGTTGGCGTTTGAGGGTTGGGGGGTGGTGGGTAATGTAACCATCCCTCAGAATTTGTGGCAGAGGGTAGTGGCGGAGGAGTCTCTGCGCGATACATCCGGTTGAACTGCCATTGCGCCCTTTGTCCCCGGAACTAGAAGCTAGCTCAAGCCTTGGTTGAGCAGGGCCACATTGTGCCTATAGACTCGGCGGGTATGCAGGGGTGGGGTCTTTTGCCCAGTGCGCCGGTCTTTCTCATTCCAAAGTAGGCAACCACATGGATCCGGTTCGGCAGCCTAGTATGCTGAATAACCGAAGATGTTTGCTATTGCATTGAGATTGCTGGTTTTCTGGTGCTTATGTCTTTGCAAACTATAAATAACAAGAGACACACAAAAACGTGTCTGGAACCCTTGTCCCACCATTCCTATGGCCCCCATATGGCGGTGGGTGATAGGGTACCGTGCAAATCCTAAAGATTTGCGAAAATATTTAATTCCCGGCACAAGGTGTTGTTGTCCGCAAAAAAAAAATAAAGCGCAAAAAATAAATTAATTTTTGGCGTCATGCCGTACGCAAAAATGGGTTCCCCCCAAAAAAGTCGCAAAAATAAAATATTTTTGCCCCTGCCCCCTTTTTGTAAGGATGCAAGAATTTCCAAGAATGGCATTTCTCTTTTGCAGCCATGTACCGTGCTGTGGTCTCTCTTGTTGTCTGATCCCGTAGAGTTTTCTGTGGCATTTTTTCAGCATTTGATGCACTATTATCTAGATGCACTGACAAGGCAGCATTTCACGTGCCCTGGGCACTATTATGGATGATTTTGGAACTGGTTTGTTGAAAAACTGGTAGACCTAAATCATGCTTGTTGGTGCTTATCTTTGCTATGGACTGCAATCCCAGAGTCCAACTGATCCACATTTGTATGCCTATGTATGAATGGACTGCAATCCCAGAGCCCAAGGTACGCACGGTCTCTTGCAGTAGCAACAAAAATGAATCAACCCCAACCCCCAGAACGCAAAAAAAAATGCAAAAAATATATTAATTTTTGACGTCATGCCCTAGGCAAAAATGGGTTCCGCAAAAAAAATCGCAAAAATGAAATATCTTTTGCCCATTTTGGATGCTGTCGCAAAAATTTTGCTTATTATTAATTCAAAACACCCGACGCAAAAATTAGGATTCCGCGAATATTTAGGATTTGTACGGTAGGGCTAATTAGGCGGTTGTAGATGGGAAATTGTCCCAAGCAGCAGCTCACCAACTGGAGCTCCTCCACATGCAGCACGTGCAGAGGGTGGCAGCGGCTTGCAGCCTGGCTACTTCGTCACCAAAACTGTTTGTGACCTTGAAATGGCCCAATTGTCCCCTTTCGAGGGCTTCATGCTTCACAGCACCAGGAAAACTTTTTTTGGGGTAATCAGGTGGGTCTACGAGGTCAACACATCACCACTAAAAGCGGCTCCTTTGGCTGCAATCAAGCTGTTGCTTCACGGCAGTTTAGGGAGGGGGGTGAGTTCATTCAGGGCCTGGCAAAGTCATCCCCGTGCAACACTGTCTACCCAGTTTTTTTCCGCACTCCATCTATTTCCACAAGGTGTGAGCCCCCTGACCCTCAAACTAGCACAGTGTCACTGGATGCCTTTGTCCTGCAACCGCTGTCAGTTACCGCCACAGACGATTAATCTCAGTGCTGTTGGCTGCTCTCCAACCGGCCCCAGAGGGAGTTCCTGCGTGACTCGCACAGAGTGCACATCTTTGGCTGCCAGTGATAGGTATGTCCAGACGTGCCAGTTGTGAAAATTTTGCGATTTTGGTTTCCACAATAGCACCTTTGTGGTGGTTGTTGTTGGCCACTTCACTGTGCGCACCGTGCAGCAGTCCTCATAGCACGAATTTCAACTTCTGTGTGAGACAAGGCCCATGTCTCCTCACCTCCAAACCATCCCACTGATGCTACGACCTTAACCTGCCCCGGCCACTCCCTCCGGAATTAAGGTAAATTTTCCGTGCACTCTCATAAACTGCTGAACACTGCAGGTTGGATCTTTGGCCCTTTCTGGCTTTGGTAGAGAACTGCCCCCTGTCTTCTCCTCTCCTCTTTGGCCCTTATTGCGTGATTGGGCACTGCATGGGCTGGACACTGTGTTCATGATGATGCAGCAAATTCTGCGTCTGATCCTCATGACGCATGCATCCCTCATCACCCCCTTACAACTCGCTGCCAGCCCCCCCCCCCCTTTCGCAACATCCATAAACCCTCTGCACCTCTTTACACCTCTGACCATTCTCTACACCCTTCTTCACCATTCCCTGCGCTGATATGCAAGCACAACCCTCCGTAATGTTTCCATAAGCCACAATGGGGCTCCGCAATCCTTAACACCTCACAACTGGAAATGTCTCACCCATGTCACCCACCACTTTTTGAGCGGTTGTCAGGTGAGTGCCCACACAAACAATTAGCCCCAAAACTCAAAGGGGGGCCTCTGTGACCTTCTGTGCAGGCATTATGCACTGTTCACCTCAGGCGGTGGATGACCCATCCTGAATGGCCCATATTGATTTGTCTCTTTCACTACTGCTACTTATTGCAGCTGAAGACCTGCAGCGTCTTAACCAAATCAGCTGTCATACGTGCTGGTCATCCGGACCAAATCGATTTTGTGCAGTGTGGCAGCCTGCTGTGCAGTCCCACTGGTGTCCATCAACATCTTCTGTACTTCTTTCAACCAAGTGCATCCCAGAACGCCCTCTGTGTAATTTCTTCGTATTCTGATGACACTGGTACGTTTTCAGACCATCAGTTGAATGGTGTGCACAGGCCCGTAATCAGTACCCGCTGCTGGGCCACTACGCGCAGGTGCTGCATGTCCAACCCCTGCTGAGAGCGGAAAGGAAGGTGGTGGGCTCAGATTCAGTCACTCACTGTTCCCCACCGTAGGGGTGGGTGTGCCACGAACATGAGGTCACCGGCAACAAACATCTTCCGAAAATCATGCATCACCCAGCCCCCCAACACACCTACTGAACCATTATGAGAAACCCCACCCCCATCCCCACCCTCACAACATTACAGAGATCCTTGGGCTCGCCCCTGTTGTCATCTGAGGACCAATAGGCTGCCAGGCCCTGGTTGGGTTCAGGGCACCCATGGCCATGTGGCCATTCACTTCCACATCTGCATGCTTGAGCCTTTGATCCCTAACTGAGGCCCATGTCATTCAAGTTCCACCGCAAACCCACACATTTGTGTGCTTTGCAATTTGGGCTTCTTCTTCTGACAGGAAGCGGCTCAGAACAGACGCAGTGTTGATTGACTGTTGTGCAGTGCATGTGAATGTGATTTGACTTGGTGTTGTTGCTTGTGCTCTGTGTCAGGAATCGAGTCTACTCAGACTTGTGTCAGGGTGGTTCTGTTCAAAAATTACAAGCGTACAAGCAGTAGAGGGTGGTGGTGATACAAGGGCAACAGTTGATACAGAAGAGGTGCAATGGGACACTGTCATGCCACAGGTATCCACATTTGTGTATGCCTTCTAAGTGCTGAAGGTATCCTCAATTTGGACATAATATTTTTTTTTAGATGCGAAAATATTTTTTTCAGATGCGCTGAAAAATAATAGAACCTCTAAAAAAATACAAAACATCTAAAATTTAATACAAAACATCTAAAGAAAAGGTCGAAAGTGACGAAAATTTTAGATGGCTCTCTAAAAAAACATCCGCTGCAAATCTAAAAAAAAATAAAACAACGTTTCAGGAACAGACTTTGGGATCTAAGAAAAAATACAACCTCTAAAAAAGATCCGCATCTAAAAACAAATAAAATAACGGATAACGCTACCCCCACGTCCCTGCCCTGCCCTTAAAGGCAACATGCAATAGAAACCACTGATCCACACTGCTCGTTGCATCTAGGGACAACATGACGCCCAGCATGACACCACTGCCAACAAGATTGCCTGATGCCAAATGCACTTTCCGAACGTGCTGTTGCAGTAGACTTTAGATTACATGAGGATGATGGATAATGCAACCCACTTGATGGCATAGGAACCTGCCACTGTGCAACTGATGCACAAGACGCCTTCGTTGTGGACAAGGGCTGGAGTGCCATGGATTTTAGGACACGACCAAAAAAAAATTCAGAACAGCATCCCTCCCTGTGTGCACCCTGGTAGGCCTATGTTGACCCATCATCTGAAGAAATTTGGAAACAACAACACTTGAGCATGCATTTATGGGCAAACTTGTGCACCGACTGAGTAGTGCTTGAATACCAACTCTCAGAGGCAAAACCACTCGTCTTTGTGCACCGAATAACAGTCTGAGCAAGGAATCTGGAACTTGGGACTGACTGGGCAGACTGCGAAACCCGCAGAAAATGCACGATATTTTGTGCTCGGATGCAGGGTTGTAAGGAGTTGACAACTATGGCTGTCAGGCACTGCAGCACAGCCACGTGGGTGGCACGTGGTACTTCAGAAGAAATGAGCAGAAAAAGCTTGGCTGGATCACCCTGTGTCTGGGTATTGTGCTGGGCAGCTGAGCATAGGGACGTTTTTGGGTTAGTAGCTTCGTGCTCAGACTCCAGATACAAAGGGGCCTCTGATGCACAATCCGAGCTCAAAATGCAATGAAAAGCAGTCAAAAACACATCTGTAATAGAATGGGAACTGGCTTTCTTTTCTTTCTGCCACTTGATCGTGCACTCAGAGCTCTCCACTGCATGCACCTTACCCCAACCCTTGAATTTGTGCCCCTGGGCTCTGGCCAAGGTGCGTGAGTACCCTACTTCACAAAATTCAGGCATTATGTATGATCCGCCAGGGGCTCCTTGTCCGCAGGCTGATGATTGCATTTACCATGTCTGGGCAACAAACAACATTTGTATAGCGCCTCGTCTTGCTAATTTGGCGCTCCAGGGGGGGTCTAGAGGGGTGGGCGGGGGGTTGGTGGCAAGCCTCACAGGTCAGCGTCCCCTGTGGATAGGGAGCAATCAACCCAGAAAAAGAGTGGATGTGGTCGGAATGCGCAAAAAGGTAGAAATGGGTGAAACAAGGGTGTAAATCCAAGCTGAGGGGAGAGGTGGGGGTCAAAATCAAACTTGCTTCATCACCCATGCTGTCATGGGGTCCCTGCACACACCACGTCCCCCACAGGTGCCTAGGGAATCGCCTATATCACTTTTTTTACCACTGCTAAAATTTGCGGCATTTGCGCTAAAAAAAAGTACTACGCGCAGAAAAAAATGTCGGAGTATGTTTTTTTAGCGCGGAAGTAAATTTTTTAGTGCAGAATATTTCTTTTATTGCGCAATATTTTTTTAGCTAAGAAAAAATGTTACCTCTAAAAAAATAATCCGCAGCTAGAAAAAAATACGGAACCCTCAATTTGTGATCGTGGGTATAAAACCACTCCCAAATGGGGGATAAAACCACCCCCAACCGCTTTTTTGGTCACTTTTGACCCCTGGGGTGGTTTTATGCCACCTGGGGGTGGTTTTATCCCCCCTTTTGAAGGGGTAGGTTTATCCCCCCATTTGGTCATTAGGGGGTTTTATCACCCCTTTGGGGTGGTTTTATCCCCCTATTGGCCGGGTTGGGGGGGGGCTGGGGTTGGCCCATCTCAATGTGAACCCGGAAACTCAGTCCCGGAAGACAGGTTGCCTCCCCCCCCTCCCCCCCGTGCCTAGGAACCGCCTTGTGCAAGAACCGCCCCCTGGTTCCGCGGTCGAATTCTTGCACAACTTTTTTTACTAGTGGGAATTGGGTTTTCCATGCTTCTGGTGGATGTAGGACATCTAGTCATGTGTGCACGACATAATTTCATGTGTGTTGCTACGGGTCCCCCCATCAGGGGGGACCCTATGAGTCACTCACAGGCGCACATCCCCCTTAAACCCCTCCTCCTTGCTCTCGACCCCTTCCCCAAAGCAACCAGCCCCTGACAAGAAACAAACAAAATGTCAGTTGAACACAGGCGGCCACTGACAGCACGTCTTTGCAAATGTTATTTTTCATTTTTGGAGAACCATCTTTTCTTCGTTAAACAGGTGCTGTTTGATGGCTGGGTCCTTGGGCAGGCAAATTTTACCTTCTTTTCCCCTGACTCCCTGACTGAGCGGGGGGGGGAGAGGACGCCCAGGCACTCAAGGGGTCCGAGAGAGTAGGGTGGGCTGTGGAAATAAAAACTTGTAATTTCCTCTTCTGCCCTCCTGCCTGGGCCACCGTCGCCTTCTGGCCCCTCGCCCTCGGGTTCCACACATTTCCGCACTTCAACGGTCCAGGGATGTTACACGGATGTTGCAGACATTAAATTTTTTTGTGATGTGTCTGTGTTACTGAAGGTCATCTGAACAAAGCCTGGCCCCAGCGGGCAGCATAGACAAGAATTTAGGATGGTGCATCATAGGAAGAAGGGTTTCACGTCTCAGCCAGTTGAAAAGTCGATCATCCCATGCACGTTGGAAGGCACACTACAGCCCAGTCAACTGAGATTCACTCCTTTGGTGTTCATTTGTCAACGCACCCCGTTTTGCAGCTTCCTTCACTTCCAGAGAATCACTAGGAAACCAGGAACCCAAGAAATAACAGGAAGCAACCAGAACCCACTAGGAAATAATAGGAAGCATCCAAGACGCACCAAGTGATAACAAGAAGTAACCGGGACCAAGCAGGAAACAACAAGAAGCATCCAATCACCACCAAGAAATAACAAGAAGCATCCAGGACCAAGCAAGAAATAACAAGAAGCATCCAAGACGCACCAGAAAATAACCGGAAGCATCCGAGACCGACTTGGAAATAATAGGAAACATCCAAGACCCACTAGGAAATAACAAGAAGCATCCAGGACCCACTAGGAAATAGTAGGAAGCATCCAGGACCCACCAGGAAATAAGAGGAAGTAAACGACAAAAGGTGTTGTTTAAGGATTTTGGAAGTTGGTCAAATACGTTGCACAGTGCGCGCACGCTGCGAGTACTGTTTCTACGGCCGGGTCGTTCAGTTGATCAAAACCTACCATTGATTTCCTCAGTTGATTCGTGGATGTTTGTGCACCCCCTGTTGCACCTTGCTTCATTTCCAAAGAATGTGTCCTGAGTCAGGGGTCAAGGATGAGGGATTCGGGGATCACCGAGGTGCCTTCCGCTATCTTTGTTTGTGTCACTGAGCAGAACCCCCCCCCCCCCCATTTGCAGCAGTTGATGTGCTTACAATAGTGGACCACCCCAACCAAGAAGGGCACATGTAGGATGAATGAACATTTGCCGATTTGCTGGACTAATAGCTGAAAGTGACTATGGTGCGGTACTCTTTGTGTGGCTGGGATATTCAGTTGATCAGAACCTACCATTGATCTCCCCAGTTGATTTGTAGATGTCTGTGCACCCCTTTTTGCACCCTGCTTCATTTATAGAGAAGGTGTCCTAAGTCATGGATCAAGAATGCGGGAATTGTGGATCACCAGGGTGCCAGCTAGGGTGCCCCCACATTTGCAGCACCATTTGCCCGCTTTCCTTGGTGCCTGGTGCATGCGATGAGGAGGTACCATTTGGAGGGATGTTCTGAAACTGAAAGGTTTTGGTTCTTCCAGGCGCGTGGACAGCCGTCTGCACTTTCTGTTTCCCTAGGGCATGGTTGAATGAACGGCTGCATCATTTGCCAGGCGACAGATGGTGGTGTCCTGAATGCAGCAGCGCTGACCCCTCAGAACTTAGACTAGCTGAATGCAGCCAGTGGCATCGAGCTGCAACACGTGTCTGCCGCATACATCTGCACGCTAAGCAGTTCGTCTGCAGATCAATCCGGCCTTGTGCCTGAGTGGAATAGCAAGGGGGGCGCCTGCTTGGCAGCTGCGCAGGACGGACAACGGCACTTCATCCACTTGGGCGAGAAGAACAAGGGAGACCGCGTTTTCTGCCTCGTTTGCGCTGCTCTGCGCTGTGCAGCTTGGCGGCGCACGAAAGAGATTTGTGACGGGAAATGGCACTTCATCGAATCAGGTCTGCATTGCTATAATCTGGCTGTACATGAGAAGCGGCAGCGTGTGCGGTTGTCTCCAAGTGTGGAAGAAGATGTGCTGATGGAGGCAAACTGTCGGAAGACATTGGAGCCTGCGCTGTAGGGTCGCTACCGTGCATATGCAACTACTGTGCGAGCCGCAATTAGTTGTCCTCTAGTGACTTGTCCGCCGGCCAAGTCTAATACGTCATCAAATATGGCCGGCTACAACAAGATAAAAGCATTACAATGGAGAAGTTGTTGGGCCTAGTGCAGCAACATCGGTTTCCGCAGGTGTAAAGAAGCAGATGGTGTATGTTGTAATATATCGGGTGTTACTGCGGGATAACGAGATCCATGCATGTAGAGACGATCTAGACGGGGTGCACTGTCATGCGGTGCTGTGCAGGGCCTTAGTTTGGAGATAAGGCAGCGGTTGCAACAAGGGCATGTTGTGATATCACAGTGGGACAAAGGGATACATGCGTGTAGGGACGATGTGCAGGGGTGTTTGCTGTCTGGTGTCTGCGCGCCTGGAGCCGATTCTACCGGACGCACTGAATGCGGCTGCCCTGGCCAGGCTAGGCTAGACGTCGCCACACCGCGCCGGAAGGGCGGGGAGGTAAAGTGCTTTCCCCGGGCCCAAGCACCGCACAGTGCTCGAATGCGGGGTTGGCTGTGGGTGCGAGCACGACATGCAATGCACGGCCGATGGGCCGTCACTTCACGCATTGTGTTCAGATTATCTAGCCGCTGCAAACGCCGGGCAGGCACTAGGGCTGGCTTGCAGGGGCGGAGGCTTACGGTCTTGCTGGGGCGAGTCGGCAACTGGTTGGGGGCAGCCAGCTGGTATATGGTCATGCAGGGCGTCACAGGGCGTTGGTTTTGGCGGCGTACTACCCCAAGTTCAACAAGTTCTGCTGCTACCAGTCTCTAGTCAATGCAACCACCTAGCTCGTACTAGCAATCCCAGCTGTCAAAGGCCTCCTTCCGTGCGGTTTGGTCAGGTCGCACACTCGTCCAGGGCGAGATACAAGCCCCATGCTTTGCTACCTTTGAAGCACAGCAGTGCACTACCTTAGACCCCCACTGCACACACACCTCGTGTCTCGTAGCTACCACAAGGCAGAGCTTGAGCCCCAGAGCCGTCTATAGCCACAGCGCGTCTCTGCGGCGGATATTGAGGCTGGGGTTCGTGCACACCTTGTGTCTCGTTGCTACAACACGGCTGAGCTTGGCCCTGACAGCTACCCACAGCCGCACGTTGTCACGGGTGCGGCTTGGGATTGTTCGATCCTTGTGTAAGAAGAAAACAACTCATGGTCACGGAGGTGACCTGCAGACGAAAAGGGGTTATGTTTTTCTATGGCCAAGAGGCAGGAGTTGGGCCTTGATCCTCCCGGGAAGTTTTCCTATCGCACGCTGTGTTCTCACATCTTCCAGCTGGATGACACGGCACGGTGTTTCTCCATTGGGGCCTACCCCACACGGAGATCCGCGGTGTCGCCGAGCTAAGCAACATGTTTCCATCCTTGGCAACCCGGTTCCACAGCCACCAAGGGGACTCCCGCCACGAGCTAGAGAGGTTGCAGTTACAAGTTTTTGGATCGAGGTATACATAGGGTTTAGGAAGAGTGCGCGATGCACCTAGTTGTTGAGGGGCTTCTTTTTCCTGCAAGAGGGGCCACAGGTAGCCTTCGTAGCGTCCAATGAGGCATTTGTAACGGACGGCAAGGTAGCGATAGTCATCAAAACACTGCGACCACTGAAGTATTTTGAGCGGGCCAAAGATGCCTTAGGGCAGTCGTTCATAGACGCCGACAGTGACAAAGCTGTGACTGCCGAGGTTTGGAACACTGTCATTATGTTGATGACTGATTTTCATCATCATGTGCTTCCAGTGGCAGTGTGCTTAGCCACAAATGACGATGCTAACTTTTTTGTAGCTCTAGCATCAACACTTTGCCAAGTAGACTGCGGCACCATTCGGCATCTATTACAACGCAATGGCTCAGTTGCAATATGCAATTGGTTCGGAAACACTGCCATTGGGGAGCAAAAATAGACTGATTGCCATATGCACGTGCACAATGCTTGGCTCACTAAACTGAAAAAAATGGCCACGAAGAATGAGATGCAGGTCACCGTACGCACCACATTGATTCCAGTGGTCCACAACCTTTACCTGTGCTTCTCAGACATTGTTTTCCGGTGGGTGTATAGGGCGTTCCAGCAGCATTCCTCGACAGATCATGGTTGTTCTAATTCTGCAAGTGGTGGAAAGGGAATCACGGAAAGGACGTGTTCTATGTGCACTCTTCACCACTTGGACTGCTTTGTAGGTTGTTACCATGTGTGTTAATCATTGCTAGAGATTGGATTAACACCTATGGCGCATCATGGTTTGCTTTGAGGCACATTACATACAAACTGGAGTGCCGCCCCAGTGGTGTGCAAATTGGAAGATCTCCGTTCAGTGTATGAACTGAGTGCACTGTGGATTCGAGCATCGTCAAAGGTGGGGTGCTTGGACCTTTGCATGTGTTGTGTGCTGTCACAGTTCATTGAGAGCTCTGTCGTCTTCTGCTGGACTGCTGCCACCACTCCCCGCCACAGTGAGGTCCTGGCTTATGAATCGGATACCGAATGAGACTAGTCTACGTTTGAAGTCAAGTAGGGCTCCGAAGTCCATTCCTAGCCCCCTGAACCCTGCGCACTGCGACTCATTCTGGCAAAAGTGTGGAATGTCTTGGGTTTGCCATGCTGTGCATTGTTGATTCAGGACAAGAGCGTCGAGTCGGCGCTATCCATGGTGGCACGCATGCTGCAGAAGGGTACTACCAATACCGTCTCATGGGCATGATGGAAGCCGCCGTGTACCCACTAGATATTGGTAGGCGTGAGTGGTCTCAGAATCGGCCACATTTTATTCAGCTAAATGCATCCAGCCGTGCGATCACAACTAGCGACGGCAAGCACTGCACCGAAGAGGACTTGTACCTAACAGCCCAAGGTGCAGCTCAACAGAAGCACTACGTCATTGTGCGAGGCATTCACTACAAGTGGGGGAACGGAGCGATGGGCAAACTCACCTTTACTGAAGTGTACCATTGCCAATCACCGGTCAAGGCGAACCCATTAACTTTTGTTGGTGCCCAACCTCACTTGTTGACTGTGACGTACACCACAGTGTACTGCACATTTCGTAAGTTTTTTGAATAGGGACGCTGTTGTCACGGTCTGATCGCCCGCATCCTCCGCAAGGAACCTGTGCTGCCATCTTGGGTCCATTTCGCTCTTTTGCAGCAACATGCATCCCCTCTTAAGCGAATAAAGTTGCCAAATCGGGTAAACACTCGGCCTAGCCAGAAATTTGTCACTCTTTCAACCGCTACACATCACATGATCTAGACCCTCCTAGGAAGTTTGAATAGCTCTCATTGATGAGGTAGTTGATGTATTTGTTGCTGTGGTACTCCTGGTTGCATCTTGTTGCTTCCTGGATTTCAATAGTTTTGATTTAGTGTTATGAAAGAAAATTAAAGAAGGCAGTCCCAGAGTCCAAACAGTGCACAACAGGATCTTAAAGTCCACCACGCGAAGGGCTGAAGTCACAAAGGAATGAATCCACAATGCATTTACGACAAAGCAACTCACAAGGACCACAGATATAGAAAACATATTCGGAAAACTGCCTTCATCGACACTCTCTCCTTTTGTTATGCCATCTAGAGATGTGCACTCTTTGTTTTGGGTCCCATAGCTGCTGAGGTGGCATGGCATGTGGTGATGACGTCACTGCCATGTCACATGGGATCTTCCTACGTAGCTAGGCTGACTGGGTATTGAACCCAGGCAGTCTCAAAAAGAGGTATCCCAGCCCCCTAGGCTGCACACCACTAGGATAGCTAAGCATTTATGAGAAAGTATAGAACAACATAAAGGCTCTGAATCAGAGCAGTGCCTCATTTGATCCTGAAAATGGTTTTTAAGTCAAACGATAGGGGGGTGAGGGGTCCTCACAAAATCCATTGATTAGTGTTTCGGTTTATAGGTCAGAATGCTTAGTCCCCATTTTGGTTAGGCCAAAACTGAGATAAAAATGTGCTATGCGTCTAGCCATCTTGACCACAACTAAAGCTTACGTAGAACCTTAGGCCACTGCGCATGGAAATACACTTTTTTTTACTCCCCCGTTTGTTGCGGTGGCCACCACTGTCGCATTTTAAGGAAAAAAAGGTAACCTGTCATGTCCTTGACGCGGGGGGGGTGGCGTAGAAATTCATTGCCCCATTGATGGGGTCTTTTGGTCCTGGACATTATCCATGAGGCTGTGGTTCAGCCCGATCACGGCTCACTGCGCTTCAGCGACTCAAGGACATCTGCAGACAAAGGATGCAAGGGGTGAGGGCCTGATTGTGTGTCAACGATCGACAATTCACTGAACTCCGTCAAATGATGCCCTCAAATTTTTCTGAGGGCTCATCCCTTTCCAGAACTTCTTTGTGCATTGGATGCACATGTTTCCCTCTTTTGGATTCATCACACGTATTTTTAAATTCCTGGATTTGCACACAGAGAAAAGCCGCGCGCCGAGGCGCATCCTAATTCGGCGCCGCAAAATTCAAAGAAAAAAAGATTTTAACAGTCTGTCAGGTAACTACGAAGAAATGACAAGACACACAAAAATTCTAAAGGTTAAGATTCCACCCTTGCTTACAGGAAAGGAAAAGAATCAACAATTACAAAAACTTCGAAAAATGAATAAAACATAGAAGTGTTTTTTGCTTTGGCATATTGCTTGCACAGTGCTTGCCTCGTGCATTGGATGGGTAGAATACACACGGCCGTGCAGCAGCAAAACCATAGCGTGGAGGGATTGATTAGAGGATCTTAGGAGGATTGGAGGTTACATCAGGGCAAACAGATGCCCTTCGGCTAGCGAGTGGTTGTCACGGGGGGCTACCGCTCCCGCTCCGCGGTACAAAGCAGCGTAACTGTGACAAGTGCTCTTACACTCTAAGCTCCGTTTTTGTAACTCTGATTACAACATACACACGAGTGCATACTCCCATCATTTTGGTGTGATCGTTTTCTCCCTCCTTGTTCTCGCTCTCCAGCGGTAGGTAAGGTGAGTCAGCCCAGGAAGGACACCCCCTGCTTGAGTTTCAATTGCAGTGATCCTGTGTGAGACATGGGATTGAGAAAAGTGGGGGTTTGGTTAACATGCACAGCTGTGCACAGATTGTGAATAAAAGAAAAGTGCACGGAAGTACACAAGGTTTTGGTCCCTGTGAATGCATATGGTGCATCAAAGGGTAGGCCACGTGTGGTGCGCTCGGTACAACTTTGTTCGGGTTACCCTGGGCCTCCGCCCTACTTTCGTTAATAGAATGGGCCGAGGTCCATAAGCTTGCTTGCTTGATAGAACAGTTTGGGATAGTCATTTTTTTTCAAGTCGAAGACGCGTATAATACAACAAGGCTTGTTAGGTTGCAGGGCCAAAATGTTCTGCGTGTGCCTCTCTCAGGTGGGCAAGGTTCAGGGTGATTGGTGAACTCATAGAATGTTTTTGGTCCGACTAAATAGGGAGCTGATGACGCCACACAACAAGACATATGGAGGAGAAGGACATCTTCATCATAAGCAACACGTACTCACGCAGTTCACGCAGACAGAGAACTGCTTCCCTCCAAGCGCCGGCTGGGGTACGCTTAGTGCCCTCCCTGCTAGGCCGCAGTCGCTTAGTAGCGCTGTGTTTTCGTCGGGCCTGACACTTCTCCAAGAACACCACCACATAGCGTGTGAGTTTAGGTGTGGCAGGCATGGATGCGGGCGAGAGTAGGGCAGTGCTCGCTCATTTTTTGATGGCTGTTGCCACAATAGAGTGTGTAGGACCTGGAGTGTGTGTGTCACTGGCCCGCCTATTTCGTAAAATGTTCTCAGGCCTTTTGACGGGCAGTGGCAGCAATAGTACATGCTTTGGCCGCTTAGCAAACAGGCGTTTTCATGCCTCATAGCTTTTGGCCATCCGTCCCCTTTCGTAGGCAGGTAGATACACAAAACCAATACCTTGGCGTTAGGGCTGGGTATTTGCCCAAAATTTCTTTGGTGCCAACACAAAAATTGGGCACCTGGGAACGGAAAGACATGGGGCATACACCACCGCACGTTGTAAAGACATCCTCCGGGCTTAGCAAGGGTGCAGACTACGGTACAGTCAGCACACTACTTCTGCACCTTGTCCTTAGGTCGTAAGGCTCAGCGCACTCACACATACATAGGCAGGTACTGAAAGGGTTCAGTCCTTACGCTCCTTCTGCGAGGCAAGGGTCTTAGCGAACCTCAGCAACTCTCCGATGTTGTTCTGGGACAGATAGCCCACAAGAACAGAGTATAGGCATCCCTCAGGGAGCACAAAGGCAGTGAAGGGTTCCCAAGTAGCTGCATCCACTCCAAACCCTTCCCAGAGGGTGAGGAATCGCCACCCTTGGCTGTAGCCGTGTCAAAGGATACACTTCACCATTTAGAAGCCTTCCTTGGCCATCTCCTCGGCGTTCATGTCGGGGAGTACTTCCTCTACTTCCATGGGGCTGGCAGCACCCTGTAGGTCAAGAGCGGCGATCTCATGGTCATTCAGTTCCCACACTTCTCCACAGAGGCCCTCTGGGTTGTAGTAGTGCTTCAGCTGTTGGGCTGCGCACACCAGCATCCCCCCTAGTCGGGGTGAACACCGTAGAATGATGCGGTGACCGTCCACTAACAGGACCTAGTCGGGCCCAAAGTAGGGGTCATCACTGGTGGAGCGGGCCAGGCGAGTACTCAGCTGTCGTGCACCAGCACCCACTCATCCTCTTGCTAGGATCCAATCACCTGATGCTTCTTTTTCTTGGTCCACTGTCCCTCCCGCGCTTGTTGGAGCATAGCCTTGGCCCTGTCCACCTTGCCTTGTTGCTCCTTCATCCATTTTTCCACCGTAGAGTAGGAATCCTCAGGATGGGGAGTGTGGTGGAACCGCGCCTGGCGCCCCATGAAAAGCTCCCAGTCGGAATAACCAGTTGCCCAGTTCTCTTGGGAGTTCATCATCAGGGAAACGACGGGGAGTAGCCCCAGCCAGTCCTTGGTGGGTTCAGTCTTGCACCTTATCCTGACGTTCTCCTTGAGAACTCGGATCTCTCCCTCACATAGGGGGTTACTTGTATGAGTGCAGTGAATCCTCGTAGAAACTTGGACATTGAGGGACCTCAGGACTCCGTTGTGCCAGCCAGCGTCTGAGCGCACTCTAACGGCCTCGTCGGCATTGATCTCTTTCGGTGCCCAAGAGACACAAAACCACTGCTTGAGGAGTATCTTGATGGTCTCTTCCCCGGTAATGTATTTGGTACATGGGAACACTCGGGTAAACCTGGTTAGTCCACACGTCACCACTACCGCGAAGTCATAGCCCCCAAGCTTCGGCGTCTCCGTGTAGTCCACATATAGCACACCGTTGGCGCGGTGTGGGATGGGAAGGGTCAAAAAGAGCCCTCTATCCCTGATAACTTCAAGTTTACATAACCTGCACGGGACCTTGTCCAGAATACGCTGGAAGCTGTTCCATAGTTGATTGTCATTTGAAGTAGTGTGGAACCACTACTTCAACCGTTTCAAGGTACGATCAGCACCAACATGACCATTGGACTCATGGGTCCACTTGAGGAGAGCCGGAACGAGGTCGCTAGGCACGACTATCTGGTCTTCATGCCAGAGATAGGTGTCATCTGCTTCCACTGCTCTTGGTTGACCAAGACAGGTTTCAGGTCCCCAAACTCCTTCAGGTACTCGTTTTGCTCGAGTCCATCTAGAGGTCTGATCTTGGTCATGTTCAGGACAAGGTGTACATCCATACGGCTGAGCACCTCGTTGGCTAGCTCCTCAGTCCTTGCAACAAGCATGTCGTCGAAGTTGTTTCCCCTGATCTAATCCGCAAACCCGTCCTTGACGCCCTAGATATGGTGCACTGAGAGCCGTAGCTCGCTCTGTCAGGACCACCAGCCACTGAGCTTAGCCTTCTCACGTGGGGGCCCCTTTTGGAAGGTGCGGACCGGCTGTTGGTCACACAGTCAAACCACAGGTTTGCTCCTCAACAGTCAGGAGTGAGAGGATAGCACCAGCATACCCGCGAGTATTTCCTCCTCATAAGTAGAGTAGTGACACGTTCCGGTGGGGGGCCTCTCCGCGGGTCAAGCTGCGGCGGGCACGCAAGGAAGCACACAGACAAAGCATCCAGCTCACAGGGGCATCCTCATAGAACAAAGTGCTCTAGGATCCTTGCCACTCTGAAACAAAACGAAAGTATGTACGACAACTCATCAGGGTATGTACACATGTGGGTTACGCCATAGACTCGGGTAACGGCGCCTCAAAGCAAAATACACCCAGTTGCATATCACATCCCATACCCATGTCCCACCTCCCTTGTGACACTAAGATGCAGGGGTTCAAACGTAACCCACAGACCGGCCGAGAAAGAACCCTAGAACGCTGCCAACGAAGGAGCGTTCTAACCAGCCACGGACGTGTTCCCAGAAGCCAATGAATGGGTTTGGGGCGAGCCCACAGTGGCTCTCTGTGCTCCTCCGCTGCCCCGTTTCAACTCTCCTCTGAACCGGAGATATGGCCCCACCAATATCTTCTAGGAGTGGGGGGCTGAAAATGCGCTGTTTCATTCCAACCTGACTTCGGCTCAAAAATGTCCAAAATTGCGCCCTCGGTCGTGCCATACGCCCCCTCCGCCCCCCTGACCTCCGCAACCGACGGACGCGGGTCCCCACAACCAGACAGAGCT
The DNA here is from genome assembly GCA_964036045.1 of Eutreptiella sp. 'Long Island Sound 2002'. Classification (NCBI taxonomy): domain Eukaryota; phylum Euglenozoa; class Euglenophyceae; order Eutreptiales; family Eutreptiaceae; genus Eutreptiella; species Eutreptiella sp. 'Long Island Sound 2002'. The sequence continues at coordinate 65,975,597 of OZ038378.1, forward strand.
GCGGGAGGTCTACCAAATCAACCAAGGCACAAACCTGTACGACATGCCGCTAGCCCTTCAACAGCATTTCCAGGGCGTGCACCCAAACAGGCGCTTTGCCGTGCCCCCCCTGGAGAATGATGCCACCTCCGTTTATGTGAGGCAACCCGGGATACTCCTCACTCCTAAGCTGAACCTCCGAAACAACTTCATCGGCACTCCGATCGGCTGGTTCAACCTTCAGCAGCCGGCCCAGAGGCGGATGCGGGTCCCGCACCTTAGCTGGCCGCACACAATTGCTGCCCGACCAGCGGGGCGCCGCCCACCGCCAGTCACCGCGGGCAGGGACAGCGCCGCGCCGCAGCTGAGTCTGACACCCTCAACATCTCACCACACACAGTAAGAAAAAGTTACTGCCTTGTCTTTCTTGGAGGGCTTGATCCAGGCCAAGCCCCCTTTAAAACCCTTTTGTTGATGCTAAGACTAACCTAAGTATTTTTATCACTCTTTTGAAACTTAAAGTACACTTTCTCAAAGTAACTAGGGTTGCAAGCCCAGCCCCCCATGAAGGTTACCCCTACCACTCAACTGAGCGGAGGTATCTTCCTCCATGGAGGATATACCGAAATTAAATAGGCATTTCATGCTTTAGGCCTTGGAGGTTAAGCCTAGTGGTCTCCCACCCCAAGACCCCTATACTCAATTGTCTCTACCACTTATTGTGATTCTACTTTTTAACTGTTTCCGAATTCAGTTGCTTGGCCAAGTCATATTCTGTGTCTGGCCTGACACCTATGCCCCACATTCCTAACCAGCACCATTTCACCCAAAAGAGTGCACATGAAGTGCTTGATGCTATCTTTGAGGCTAGAGTCAGTCCAGTTTTCATATAAAATCTTTTGTATTATCCATTTGTGATTGAATCTTTGTGTTCATACCTGCTTTGTCTATCTGCAGCCCTTCTGTGTTACAGTGGATTTCAAACTATTCATTGATTCGATCCACATCCTGTTCTTGCTCTACTTGCTCCTTTGGTTTTGGGATTTCACCATCAAAAACCTGCGGGATTTCATCAACGTCTATAGGGCACTAATCAAGGACATCTTTCTGGTAGCAGAGGTAAACCCTGAGAACCTTTCGAACCGAGTCTGAGCAGAAGCACAAGAAAAGCAGACTGAAAAGCACATTGACCATTTCCACTCAACTGTCCTCCCGAACTCGGCCGATCAGAAGTGTACAAGTGCAACATGCCAGCTTAGCCCACCCAAAGAGTGAACCGCCACTCAGAGCAGCATCTGGGTCTCAGGAAGATCCAGAGCACAGAAGGGTGGAACTAAATCCGCCCCTAACAATCCCATTAGCCGTGGAAAACTTAGCGGCCCATGGTGAAGACAGCCTGCAAAGGCTCCACAGGCGTGTCGAAGCTTCCATCGCCCGGTCGGCTTGTCCGGCCTCGTCTTCTACCGTACTTGGAGTTGGTCCTGAAGAACAAGAGGAACTACGAAGGAGGATGGACGAGTTTATGCTCCACGAAGAGTACCACAAGTCCACCGTAGGAGAAGATGGAGAAATACCTCTTGATGCCCTCGGGTCGCCGCCCCAAACTGAGATGGGCTCCTTCCTCTATTCCGGGCCATCTACAAACATGGCGGACACAGTATCACTACTGAGACGACCGAGAGTACACGAACACCCGAGAGCAAGGCATCCAGACCTGCCGATAATAGATACTCTTCGCCCAGAGCCCACCCATGGGGCTCTGGATCGTACGGCCGAACTTTTGGCCAAACTTCAATCCGGAGCGGAAGACCCGGATGTGACAGCTCTGTCAGAGGCTGTCAAGGCTAAATTGGGTAGCACTGAACCCTTAACCAAGCCAGCGCTACTCTCACCTTCACCCGGATTGAGCACGTTGGCTGATGATCTCAAAAGATCAAGGGTGTCCAGGTTGCTACCCAAGGTCACTTGCCCCAGCCCTTTTCATCCTCGCGCCAGGACAGTCCCTATTGCTGAACTACAGGACGTGCCGGTGACGGAGACTGAGAAAAGAGGGCTGTCAGCCAAGGCACCTCTTGCCGGCGTATCTCCTTCTCCTTCTGGCCTAACCCCGGGGGCTGGGAAGATGGGCAGACCTATTGCCCAGGCGAACATCCAGCTAGAACTGCCGGAGTTTGACCCGAAAAATCTGCCTGAATGGGCAGAAGAATTTGCTGAGTTTCTTTTGCTCACTGGCCAATCCCATGTGGATGTGGCCACCAAATGCTCCTTGCTGAAAGGCTCCTGCAAAAAAAAATGTTTGCAAAAACAGGTGAAACAGATTGTGAAAACCTGTTCCACCTGGGTAGAGGCCCTCCAAAGATTGGAGAAAACATTCCCAGTCTATGAGACTGACCTCAGTGTGCACACATATAGAGGAGCTACCTATGCTCCCTGAGTTTCCTTCCGCTGCGCGAGTCTCTGAATACGTATGCGACCTGGAGTATCTGTTTTCACGGATGAACGTGGGCTCCTACGGAGCCACTGAGCCCCACCTGTGGCTCATGAGTAAGATCCCCCAACGTACGTGGGATGACTGCCGCGCTACCTCTGAGAGGCAAAGCCGGACCCACTCGTACGACGAACTGGTGGACCTGCTGATTGAGCTAGCTCTTGAGAGGGAGAATGACTCCCACATGGAAAAATTCCTCAAGAAGCACTTGGGTGGAGGTGGTACCCCTACCCCGAACGTGGCGGAGGGAAAGGGCCGAAAAATCCCACTAACGCCAACCAGGGAGGTGGTAAAGGGAGGGGTGACCTATGTGCCATGAATGAGGTTAAACCTGATGCAGGTACACCCCCTCTGTTCTACTGCAAACCTGTCAATGACAAGGGGGGGCCCTGTCATGCCCCTGACTGCGATCAATACAGTAGCTGTATGCTGCAGATGAAACGACAGCAGCATACGAAGGATGGGAAACCTGTGACCCATCAGGATCATTTCAGGTGTACCATCACCTGTGGCTATTGTGGCATACGTCGTCACTACGAAGACGAATGTCACATAAAGAAACGCGAGAGTGATAAAGTCAAGCGACAGGAGGCTGAACGCCAGAAGACCGGTGCACCCACCAGAAATCCCCTGAATGGGGATAAAGGTGGTAAAGGAGGTGGCAAGGGGGGTGGCAAAGGTGGACCCCCCAACCCCCAGAGACGCTCATCAGCGCCCGCTGCTACTCCCCCTCCTGCCGCGGGTGACCCCAAGAAGCGCCCACAGGGGGATAACGCTTCCCCTGAGGGGAAAAACTCCAAGAAGAGGCGACTGGCCTTGATGGCCAAGTCCCTCATGGATGCAGGGGTGGATGTCAAGTTCTCTGATGAGGAGTAGGGGGGCGGCTCCGAAGAGGAGGACTTGGTTTTCTGGATCCTCGTGAAAATCGCGGATCAAGTTTTTCGAGCGGTGCTTGACACCGGTGCGACACATTCCATAGTCGCCCGGCGCCTGCTAAAGACTTTCAACAAAATTAAGACCGTGGCCATAAGAGTAGGGGATGGGCGTACCATCCGTTCCTTGGGGGGAGTCGATGTGACTATATGCTTGGGCGACGAAACTGTGACCCAACAGTGCAAAGTGCTGGACACCGATGGCTTTGGCATCGTCATTGGTACCGACTTCCTACGAAGAAACGCCCAAGTAAAAATGCTGTCGCTCTGGCGCCCCTATTCTTTGCACTGCGACTTTGGCAGTGGGCTCTTCTCCGTACCTTTGGAGCTGTCAGGACGAAAGGAGTCTGGGCTGCGCTACGCATCCAAGACTAACTATCGTACTGAAAACTACCAATCAGCCCATCACGTTCTTGAAAATGGACTGGCGGCCCTTCAGGTAAACCTGGATGAGATCCAGGTGGAATTGTTTGCGAGCCAACAACAGCACATCATGCAGTTGTACTGCTCGAAACATTTAAACAACGCTTTCCGTTTCTTCTGGAAAGCAATGGGCCTAGCGTATGCTAACCCTCCCTTCTCCCTGCCCGCGAAGGTTCTAACCAAAATCACTTATGAGGGAGGAAGGGTTGTCATGTGCACCCCTGACTGGGGCTGCTCTGGTGAACACGCCTACTGGCGCCGTATGCTAGATCGAATGACCGTTGGAAGAGTGCAACTCCCCGACCGTCCCATCTATGTGCCTGAGGACTCAGACACAGCTATGCAGTCCTCTGAGTGGGCCAGTTTCTTATCCATCGTTGATGGATCTCTCAATCCTGTACCCCTGTGTGACCTAGACCAGGTGCTAATGAAAGACGTCATGGCGGAAAATCGTGGCTTGACCCTTTCTGATCTCAAAAATCGATCTCCTGAGCACCTATCTGTCACACTTACAGGCTGTGAATCTCCCGATGGCTATCAGGAACCTGCAGCTGTTAAGGAGGATGCTGACGACCAACTGTCTGAGAGTGCCAGCACTATCCCTCCTGTTGATCCCAGCCGTGTTGACCCAAAATACAGTGCCTTCCTAGCCCAGATGTTGCTGGAGGAGGTAGATCTAGAGTCGACCTCAGAACCCGCTTCCCCTGTTGGCAAGCCTGTGCTACACATGCAGCCTATGCACACAGGTGAACCCATGGCCCGGAGTCCTGATGCTCTGGCGCGGCCTGTTTCCAATAACATGCCACTGTCTGAGCAGGACATTCCGGAACTCCGGCGGCTGTTGTACCTAAAAGCCGAAAGTATTGAGCGCCAAGAGCGGCTGCAATACCTCAGACAGACCTGGAAATCCTCCATCTGGTCTCAGGAGGACGATGATTCCTATACGCTGCCTGGTCCTGAGATGCCGCTAGTGTATTCTCTGCACTATGGGCAGCAATGTTCCCCTGAGTGGGACGATGGTTCTGTGCCTGCCGAAACTGCTGATCGGCAGAAAATGAAACAACATGGAACGAGCAACCTCCATGCTGAGGAGGATTTCCTGCAGAAACTCGAGAGTATTAACCTTGACCCCTGACTGAAGAAACTGCTGATAACCTATGAGGAGGTGTTCGGCGCCTTGCCGCCCCCCCTCTCTTGTAAAAAACTGGTCCAGATGGACCTGAAACTGAAACCTGAAATTGAAAAGACGCGAGTGAGGCGTCGTCCCTATCCCGCTCCACGGGAACAGGATGAGGAAATCGAGCGCCAGATCCAAGAATGTATTGATGCTGGCCTCGTTGAAGAATATAAGAAGGGGGACTACCCCCATCACTGCAGTCCCTGTTTCCTGGTTGCTAAACCAGGGTCAACTGCCCTACAACTGGTTGTTGACTATGATGAGGTCAACAAGAAAGCCCAGAACCACTCAGGGAGTATTCCTCACATGGAAAATACCCTGGAGCGTATTGCCAAATGCAGGTACAAGACCAAAATGGACAAACGCTCTGGTTTCTGGCAGGTGGACCTAACCTCCGCAGCCCAGGAGCTGCTGGCTTTTATAACCCCTAAGGGTCGTGTCTTTAAGTGGAAGGTCATGCCTTTCGGGGTGGCTAATGCCCCAGCTCTTCCAGGAGCTAATGAACAAAATTTTGTACATACTGAGGCGCAGGCCTCTAGTACAGGAGTTGATTTCTTGGGGTGCAGAAATTTTGGGTTTCGACGTGGGGTATGGCTGGTGGAAACCAGCCGCGTCTAAGATGCAGCCCCTACAGGACATGCAGATTTGCGATGACCCTAAGAAGGGTCTACACGATGCCAGGAGTTTCGTGGGCGCCCGTCCTTTCTATCGGCGTCACATGCACAATTTTACCTACTCCTCTGCCCCCCTCACTGACCTAATCAAGAAAACTACTCCCTGGAGGTGGACCGCCAGGGAGGAGGAATGGTTCCAGGAGTTGAAGAAGAAAATTGCCTCCTCCAACTGCCTGGGAGTGCCCCGCCCTAAGGGCGAGATAGTCCTGATCACCGATACCAGTGATGTAGGGGGGGGTGAAACGATCTACCAATGGCAAGAGCTTAACCCCGCTGAACTAACCCACTGCCATTATCGTACTAGTGGACTGAAGCGTGATGGCTCGTTGAAACATGACGATCCTACCAGTGAGTGGCGGCTGGAGCCACTGGGACACTGGAATGCAAAATGGAACCAAGCGCGTTCCAATTACAGCACCTATGACCAGGAACTCCTGGCCGGTATGTTGGTGCTTTCGTCACAATCCCGACTCCTGGGATCTAACCCTATTGTCTGGCTATGTGACCAGGAACCTGTGAAGTCTTTTCAGAAGGGCCCACCACCAGAGAAAGCAAAACTAAAGCGGTGGTGGACTTACCTGAGCCAGTTCAGGGTAACATTCATCATATCCCCGGTATAAAAAATGAACTGTCTGACTATATATCGTGCAATAACTTGGATGCGCTTATAGGTGAGACTTCTGAGTTGCTCGCCAAAGAGGCTTTCCAGCGTACGGATGTCCAACTTCACCTGTCCATGCGCACTGCTGGAATCCTGGAGTGTCGGAGTCTAACCGACCATCAGTCAGAGTATAACGAAATTCTCCAAACCCTCAGCACTGGTCTTGAACCCCGTGTCATTGACGGGCACCAGTGGTATAAAAACAATCAGTACCTCTTCTACGAGGACCGAATTGTTGTGCCTGAGGCACGACTGGATGGGTGCCTACAGTGGTCCCATCTCAGTTCTGGTCACATTGGCACTAATCGCTCACTGGACTTCTTCCGTGAGTGTTTCTACTCAAGTCTAACCCTGACTGAACTGAGGTCGCGTATGCAGACCATTGTGGATGCTTGTCGCTGTCATGCCAGCAAGCAAAGCGACAGTAGGGATAGAGGCCCGATTTCCAGCTTACCCATACCCTATTGTGCTAACTCTCTTCTCTACGTGAATTTCATCCACGGCCTACCACGCTACGGCGGCTATGATAGTTGCCTAGTGGTCACCCGTGGCCTATCTCGCTTCAACCGTGTGTTCCCTTGCAATAAGAAAATCACAGGTGAGCAGACTGTGAAAATGTTGGTCGAACAATGGTTCGAACCCTATGGAGCACCTAAGCAGGTGCACTCTGATGAAGATGTACGCATCCGCAGTGACACTGGGTGGTACAAAGGAGTGCTAAATGCCCTCAACGTGGAGGTAACTACAGGTGTGCCCTATACCCACACGTCTAACCCTCTCTGTGAGAGACAGAACCGTGTGGTGGAGCAAAACCTAAGAATCGTGATGAAACAGGAGCGTACCAAGGACTGGGTACGCCTAGTGCCCTGGGCAGTGCTGACCATGAACTCACAGTGGAGGTCTTCTACGGGTTTCACCCCACACGAACTGTTCCATGGAGGACGACCTGCTTGGTTCTTCAAAACCCCCTTTCCTGAGGACTTCAAGAACCCTGTGGGAGATTGGCTGGAACGCAAGCAGTCTCTGGCTAACCAGGCTGGGACTAACCTGAGACACATTCGTGACCGTGAACTGAGCCGACGGAGCCGCCTACGGCGACCTGCCAGCTTCAAGATTGGTGACTTTGTTTTGGCTCACCATTCACGCCTACCCTCCTGGCCACGTAACTGCCTACAGGACCCTTTTTTTGGACCCTATCGTATCATCAAGATAGATGGATCCAGGATCCATGTCGGGTGCAGTCCACGTCTAGGTGGTGAACTGCTGTGTGCACCTAAACAGTTGAGGCACTATCACTCCCCTGACGATTTGTCTTGGGATGAGTCGCGCCTCAGCGACAGTGAGGTCCAGCGTATAGACCTAGAGAACGCTGCCAGTCCAGAGGAGGCAGAAGAACTCGAAGAGATGACTGCCAATGAGATGGCAGTCGATGGTTACTACCTGGTTGCAGGTATTGCTCGCCACGAGTATAAACAGGGCTGGAAATTCTTAACCCTGTGGGATGGCTATGGGTTATCTGGGGTGACCTGGGAACCCATGTCAGCCTTCATACAACGAGATGGGAGTATCAACCCCATCTTCCGCTCCTATCTCATTGAGAACAACGAAGGGCAGCTACTAAACCGTGCTGAGACTCTGTCCCAGCGTAAAAAAAAAAATAATTTCCCTGTGTCAGTCTACGGACTGTGTTCGAACCTCACAGGTGCAGTGAGCACTCTTGTGCAGACGTGCCTGTGTATGGGTGTAAGAGCAGTCGTCGCAGTTGCCCCGCATTGCATCGCAGGACAGGACCGTTAGCCCCCCGTGACAACCACTCCCTGGCCGAAGGCCGTTGGTTTTTCACAGACTACTGCTTACTGAGCACTGCACTGACCCTGTCTGTGCCCTGCAGACCCATGCCTATCGTTTCCAGCGTGGACCAGGTGGCCGCTTATCAGGTTAGCAGCCACCCAGCGAGTGTATGCCCTGTTGACCATGTGTTGCATGGGGACTGCCCTGATGTAATGACCTTGGGGAGCCAACGAAGAACGGTGGCTTACTACACCAGGGGGGGAATGACAAGCAAGGTGTTATGAGGCAAGGGCTGCCTTCCCTCCTTGGGGACAAGCGAGCCCACAGTTAGGCCCTCTGACTGGTCCAGACCCATGGGATTCTACCCTTCCTTACAGGGTTTACCTTACCCCTATGTGTGCTACGTATGTCTGTGTGTGTCTCTCTTCTCTCCCGGGCGGGGCTCCCAACTCAATGGGCTTCGCTGATGTCGGACCGAAGGTCCTAGTAAGTTACTAGTACTACTCCTATGCCGCCCAGTTTCTGTGCTGGCGCCTATCGTTGGGGGAAGACGGCAAAAGTCCTACCTACTAGAGGGGAGGGGTGGCCAAGTGTGCTAAGGGCGTACAAAATGCCAATTTTTGCTAAGGCCAAAAGCTAACGCACTCCCCTGCCAACGTGGAAAAGCACGCGGGACAGGAGACACCACTACACTACACTCACTAACGCCAGCACCGGCCTTCAAAGGCAGAGTGAGCACTCATCACTTGCAGTAAACTCCTGCCAGCCCTGCTGACCCTAACACCTACACACGCTACTTGGCGTTGCTGTTGAAGGGTTCACGGGTCCTACTGACCCTCCTGTGAGAAAGCAAGAGAACACAGCGCTACTAAGCGGCTGTGGCCTAACAGGGACGCCACTACGCGTTTCCCTGTCAGGGCTTGGAGGGAGGGAGTGCGCAGCGTGCCTGCACAGCGTGGATGGCGATGAAGTCAGACTGCACTCACCACTCCTGGTTGAGTTGCAGTTTGTTGTTTGTGATCCGCGCAGCATAGTTTAGCGCTGCCCAAGTGGGACTGCACGAATCACCCTCACCTTCGCACCTGAAGAGCAAAGGCGGATGCAGGAGGGTTTGCAGCGGAGGAACCAAGACAGACTCCACGTGTTATACGCTTCTCAGTCTGCCCTATAATACGCTGTCGACAAACGCCCCTATCAAGCAAGCAAGCTTAAGAAGCTCCACCCGTTCTCTTATTGAACGTGGGGTGGAGCCCCTGGGTAACCTAAACAAGGTTTACTGTGCGCACTTCGCGTGGCCTACCCTTTGATGCGTCATATGCATGCACGGGTATGCACAATCTCTCCATTTCCTGTTGTTCTTACCTAATTCACTCAACATAACCAATCTCAAGCGTGACTCAACCAGGAGGTGAGCTCCTCCTGGGCTTACCTACCTTACTCACCACGCATCATGTGAATGCCGAGAAAAACACGAGCGCAAAACAACCCTACGCGCTTAAACAAACCTACGGCGAATTGTAAACCACGCTAAGCGATTAATGCACTGTGTGTCATGCATGCTCCCCTTGTCTTGTTTCCTGCAGGGAGCCGAGAGAGAGTGGCGCACTGCACAGCGCAAAACAAGCCTAAGCGTTTTAAGCAACCCTAGCTTAGCGCTACGGCAACACAAACACGAGCAAGCACTTTCTTTTCTTACCTGTGAAGAGAGAACAAGGGTGAATTGGGGTACAGGGAAAGCGCTACAGGGTGTGAAAGCCTCAATTAGACACATGCATCGCAAGCACAGCACATATTCTAACCCTACGTGCGCGCTGCGCGCTCCATTCGCATTGCATACCTTTCATTTCTGTTTTGACCTGTGCAGAGCAAGAGAGAGGAGCACCCGAACCCCCAACGAACAAAGCGTTGACAACCCTAACGTTTTAACGAAGCAACCAACACAAACGCAATGCATGCCTGTGAAATGACACTGGCATACCTGAGAGGTGGATTGTCCACCTGCTCTGTGGTGTGGGTTGAGCTTGAATATATTTCCCTAACGTTTATAAAGATTTTGATGCAACTGTGCAAAGATTTCCTTTAGAACTTTAAAAACTACGGCTCATGCCTTCTTTTTCAAGTGCCGTTTACGCTTGCGCAACCCTGTTTTTGAAGTCCGCTTCTGTTGCGCTTGTCTGCGACGTTGAGTTGTTGTGTAAAGATGACGATTTCCCGCATGATTTTGTCAATTTTTAGTGATTTGACATCTTAAATCGCTACACCTTTCCCTAAACCACAGGAGTCACTCCCTGTTGGTTACATTTTGTATTGTTTTCCAGCTCCTGGAGATTTGTGTCCTCCATTGGGAGTATTGCTCCGTCCTGGCCCTTGGTCAGGACGTTTACTAAAACGCTGTTTATACAGCGATGGCCGTCCGCATTAGAGCGTTCGACTGTACCCTAGTGGGCAAGCATATGTGCTCCAGGGAGGGAGTCCTGGGTTCGAACCCCACTACCCCTAAAATTTTACCAAAGGTTTTCCTCGCACGCTGGCGACTTTTGAGGAATGCCCCATCGAAGGGATATCATTCACGGTACGTTACACTGGTTGTCAAGGGTACCTACAGTGTGATAGGCTTCTATGAACTGATGAGGATGTTTTTGGTAAGTTTAATGCATTTTCTGAGGTAATTTTGGGAATTTTTGAGCCTTTTTCCTTGGTCCTACTAGCTTAGCTAACTAGTACTCTAAAGGGGAGTAGGAAAAAGTCACTGCCTTGTCTCTCTTGGAGGGCTTGATCCAGGCCAAGCCCCCTTTAAAACCCTTTGTTGATGCTAAGACTAACTTAAGTGTTTTTATCACTCTTATGAACCTTAAAGTACACTTTCTCAACGTAACTAGGGTTTTAACACTATTCCCCCATGAAGTTCACCCCTACCACTCACCTGAGCGGAGGTGTCTTCCTTCATGGAGGATATACCGAAATTAAATAGGCGTTTCATGCTTTAGGCCTTGGAGGTTAAGCCTAGTGGTGTCCCACCCCAAGACCCCTATACTCAATTGTCTCTACCACTTATTGTGGTTCTACGTTTTAACTGTTTCTGAATTCAGTTGCTTGGCCAAGTCATATTCTGTGTCTGGCCTGACATCTATGTCCCACATTCCTAACCAGCACCATTTCACCCAAAAAGAGTGCACATGAAGTGCTTGATGCTATCTTTGAGGCTAGAGTCAGTCCAGTTTTCATAGAAAATCTTTTGTATTATCCATTTGTGATTGAATCTTTGTGTTTATCTGGTTTGTCTATCTGCAGCCCTTCTGTTTTACAGTGGATTTCAAACTATTCATTGATTCGATCCACATCCTGTTCTTGCTCTACTTGCTCCTTTGGTTTTGGGGTTTCACCGTCAAAAACCTGCAGGATTTCATCGAAATCTATAGGGCACTAATCAAGGACATCTTTCTCACACTGACTTGATGGAATGGGAACACAGAACGGCCCCGTAGAGAGGACGCCACCTCCGAGAAATGGTGGACAGGTATATGACGAGACCGAAGACACGGCATGTAGGATCCCCGAACCGCGACACCCCCAGCACGCCCCTCCTAATCATGCTGAAACCCGACCACTATTACCACGTGAGAATCACTGCACAGCCAGAGGAGCAGTGCCGGGACCTGGACGCCGTCGACTCCATGATCCCCAGAGCCACGCACCTGCCAGCCGAGCAAACCACGCTATCTCCCGACCAGCCTGAGCCCCTGACAACCATTGTGTCCGGGCAAGCCAGCACCTGGCATCCGGGGCACACCCTCAGCTGCCTCTGGCGGTGGGCCCAACAGCGTTGATGAGACACCAGGCCACGGAACGCAGAATGGAGATTCCAGTTGGAGGGCCGGCAACAAGCGAAGGCCATCCTACAACAGGAGGCGGGGATTCACCACACCACGCGAAAATTGTGCCTCATCTTTGCGATCCAGCAGATCCGGGCAATGGCAGGGGAGCTGGAGCCCACCATCTAAGATGAAAGGCAAGCACCAGAAGGGTCGTGGGTTCTCGTGGGTGAGATTTTCAGCGCACTCTGCAGCGCCCTGATCCGACCAGCCGAACACGTACGACCTTAACCAGATGCAGCTACGGGCACCGTCGTAAACGCCGCGGGAACCATTCCTTGGAGGATCATCGTGACCACCACAACACAACAGGTACCTGACCACCACGTCAACAGACCCAGTCCAAATGAACAACAGTGGGGACTTGACAGCCACAGCACGCACTGTCGGGCTGACCGGAAACCCGCCAGTGCCCACCCCCCAGCATATCAAAAAATGGAATCGCGAGTCGCGACTCTCAGGAGGGGCAACACCTGCGAGCGCAATGAATAGGGCCATCCACTGCCCTTCTCTCTTCCTCTTTTTTCCGAGGCACAGGCAACCAGGCCAGGTCCCGGGCTGGCGACCAACAAACGGCAGGGCGGACCAGGCGCCACATCTGCACACGGGTACTAACCTCCCATCCACAGTCACCCAGGTACACCACCTGTACCAGGCACAGGTCGCTGCCCACAGGACGGGCCACAGGCTTGCACAAATGCTACGCCGGACCGAGGGCGCCGGACCGAGAACGCCAGACCGCCAGCAGCCACAAGTGTCATCAAAACCGGCCTGGGACAGCGTTAGGGGCAAAACCATAGAACTGGAGAAGGTTACGATCGAGAACACCCCAGAAATCACGTAGTGTAACGTAATCTACCAACCAACGCAGCAGGCTGGCCAGGAGAGGGCTAACCCAGGGCGGCGCACACGCGGATTCCGCTACACCCAGGAAACAGCGCCAGGTGGGGATGTGTGGATAACAAACGGGGGTCATTATCATCGTCCCGACGAATACATCCCATAAACGTACAGCCCCCCGCTGCCCTGAAGGCAGCCGCATAGGAGGGCGCAGCACGTATCTGGCATGGATGTACAAATGGTGGACGTCCGGACGACGGACGCGAGGCGCCGCCCAACGGCGGCTCTGTGCTCCCATGGGGAGCACGGGCTCAGAGCAAACTATGAGCTGGAGGGAAGTTGCCACCGACAAACCTGTACATACCGGATGTGCAGATAGGGCCGGAGGAGAACACAACCGAACAACACCCCGGTATGAGAGACGCTTGGTTGGACATATGGCAGGGGCCCAGGGCCAGGGGCTGTAAATAGCGGGCCAAACACAGGCACAACACAGCAGCCCATGGAGGGGGACCCAGCACCAACACAGTACGCCCGGCGATGTAGGCGGATCTAGCACCAGCGCAGCTCACTTGACCTTAACGGCGAGCCCGGCGCCCGCACAACACATCAGACAATGGAAGCGAGTCAAAACCTAGCAGAGCCCCCCCAGCCATGGAGGCGGGCCCAGCAGCAGCACAACACGCGGGGGCCAAGCACAAGCACAGCACACCCTACCGCGGCAGAGAGCCCAGCACCGGCATCACACAACAACCAATAGGGGAGGGCCAAGCAGCAGTACAGCACGCCAGACTAGGGCAGCAGGCCTAGCGCCGGGACCATCCGTCCGTCCGTCCCGACCCAAAAAAACTGGCAGGAGCGACACCCGACAAAAACGGCCGACAACGGCCAGACACACCCAACACCCCGACAAGCCGGGCATTAGGCAGCGGAGACGATGAGGAACCAACAAAAACAGCCTACCATAGCGCCGCCGACAGGACAGCGGATCCGACCCCAGATGCGCCGAGCACAGCCGAGCCACGGTGGAAGGCACTGAACACCAAAAAACCGGTAGCAATAAGACCAAACACATGCAGACCACAACGCAACCCCTGGCAAGCCGGTTGCATGCGGCTACAACCACAGCGAACCGACACAACACGCGCGGAACGCCCCGGTCAGGGCATAAGGAAACCAACGCCTAACCGGCCGAGGAGAAAACCGCCAAAACAACAGCGACTCAACGCAGCCGGCTGCGCACATGTGGGCCTTGGGTCAGTGAACCCAACTCAGAGCAGGTCGTCTACACGGCGGCCCAGCACAACCAGCAATCCAACACACGGGGATGAACATAGGCCGACCAAGGCGCAACCAGCCTAAATCAAAACAGGCAGTTTGCAAAACGGCTACACAAACAAAAATCCGGTTGCGCAAGCACCGACTGCAGCGCAAAGGAACCACCTGCGAACGGACCGACCATGAAGCAGCTAACACAACTATGCACCAACAAAACTGCTGCCCAAAAATGGACCGAACGATAAACAGGCCACACGCAGGCCAGGCAAACGTCAAGCAAACCAGGCATGCAGGGGTTGAATCGGAAACGGAGTCAAATGGGTCGGCAACACCCCGGTACGCCACTCCCGCCGACAACCATACCCACCACAACACCCCAACACAAAAACTCTAACATTATGCAACCAACAAACCAGCATTAACGAACTACATCAAATTGCCGCCCCCCGGAAGAGCGCAAGCTCGACCGAGTCAGGGGGCATGAGCACTCAACACGGCAGTAGAGACCCGTAGCATCTGTTTCTTCAAGTCGTTGCACTTTCACTGAAAACCAATTCACATGATGGGGAGCAGGACAAGGCCCGTGGCCTGTGCACCACAAAACCTCTCCTTGGATGAGGAGGTGCGATGGGACCGTCCGCCACGTATCATCTGCCTGAAGGAGAGGGATTTGAGACTTCGGTTGAACACGGGTTATGTCTCTGGGCAGAACCCCGCTGGAGGGTACTGCTCGCGGTGACTGAGCCCTTTTTCTGCTTGGGGAAGCCGGTTTGTCGGGGCACGTGAAGTAGGGCCGTCCTTGGGATAGCAAAGGCCCTGTGTGAAGACCTCTTACAGGGTAACCCAAGTCCTAACATGACCTGCCTACCAGCCTCTGCTGTTGAGGACACAATGACAAAGGTGACCCTGTACATGCTGAAGACTGCACCTGCCAGAAACATGCGTTGTGATCACAGGGAAGAAGCAGGAGAATCACCTCACCATGGATGGCCAAAAGGAGGAAAGGCCCGATCATTTCAGGGGTACGGTGACCTGCGGGTTCAGTGCGAATCGCCGCCACTACAAGGATGAATGTCACAAGAAGAAAAGAATTTCTGACAAGCTAAAGGCAGAGTTCGCTCCACGCAAACCTGGTCACAAGAGCTACTTGAGAGCACGGGGAAAAGGCAAGGGCATGGGCAACAATGGGCAACAAAAATTTCCATGGCGCTGTTGAATACCACCAAAAGGATAATCAGACCCTGGTCCTCAAGAAAGCTTCTCTGAGCCTAAGCCTGGCGCTAAGTCTGAGGAAGGAGAGAAGCGATAACGTGAAGAACAGGCAATGCGCTTCGCCAAGAAGAAGTGACTGCTGGTTGCAGCCAGGTAGTTGGAGAAGCAAACAGCAAAGGTAGAATTGGATTTTTTGCTCCATGGCTCCCAGCTATCCGGGTCGTGCCTCCCCGGTCACATAAGCGTTCACCTGCTCCCAGGAATGTCGCATTTCACACTCATGTACATTGAAAATGGTACAGTTTGAAAGAGGTTGGAATGTGTAAGGACTGAGAAAATTCAGGATGGTGGACTTGAGGGGTGCATATGGTCGCTGAATTGGCTCAGTGCTGACCTTTTGTTGTCAGAATCGCTAGCTGAGCAAACCTGCGGAGGGTTATATCCAGCAACAGCGAAAGAAGAAACGAAAAAGAACGCCTGAGGGCTGATTCAGATCTGTTTTGTATTGAGGGGGTATATTTCAGTGCTCCATATCATGCTTGACTTTGTCCCTGCCGGTCTCCTGAGTTGCCTCAGGACCCTGCTGGGTTAAATCACTTTGTAAGAGGAGGTTGCACGATAGAATTTGCATGCGCAGGGTTTACTGACCAACGCTATTCAAAGAAAAAAAGAAAAAAGAAGAAGCCTTTTTTCCATTATAGACCCCGGTGGCACTGTATGACATCGAGACACAGAACACTAAGTCAAAATGATTTTGTTAGGGTCAGGTCTACAGTATATTAGTCACTGCTCACTTGGAGGGCTGATGCATGATGAGTATGCACTGTTTGGTACATATGTATATATAGGTGACAGCAGCCTTCATCAGAAAGCAAAGGAAAGAGAGAGGAAAATTGAATAAATAGCACAGAACGTATCATAGGACAGAGCCAGCATAGAACACAGGTGTGGGCGGAAGTCAGGAATGAAATGTCGACGTACTCATGAGACCTGAGGAATGCAGTGTAACTTCTGTCTGGGGTGATTGAGGGTGCGGGAGGGTTTAGGGCTGGCTAGGCCCGGGATGCAGCCTTGCAGGGATGCAACATGGATGTTTTTTTGATGCATGGGGGTTTCTTCCCGGCGAGCATTACTCAAAGCGGCCTAACCACGGGCAAGAGCGTTCATGGCGAGCCGAAGGTCAAAGCAAGAGAAAGTATGTACACAAATATTATAAGTACCTGTTCTTGCTGAGACCTGGGCACAGACCAGGCTCATCTGGGTGCAGTGCACTGCCCTGAATGGCACCAGGGGCCAGAAAAAAACCTAAGTTCTGCTGCGGAGGACCAGAGTAATGTGCTGAAAAAAGAAAAAATTAAGAATAAGTGCAAGGAACCCTAAGCTCTGACACCGTGGGGGGCGCCGCAGCTTACTTGCCACTGGCAGCCCGGCCAAAAAGGCGTCTGGCAAAGAGAATCATGCAAAAAGAGAAGCAAAAGGAGGACAGAGACTGCCTGCATGGGGCGCGGGTACCAAGGGCAGGGCCATAGGCCGAGCTCTGGACTCATTCACGCACTGCACCAGGGCGTGGGTGCGCCGACATGTGTGTGTGTGTCCCATCCGAGGCACAGGGCGGGGGGGGGGGGGGGGGGTCATGGTTGCCGAAAACTGCAGTGGGGGGGGGGGCTGCAGTTGACAGAGAAGAGGTGAATGACGGAGAGAAGCAAAAGGAGGACAGAGACTGGCTGCATGGGGCGTGGGTACCTAGGGCAGGGCCATAGGCCGAGCTCTGGACTCATCCACGCATGCGACTTGGATGATGGTTCCGGTGACCGAGGGGACCCCGTGGGAGGAGAGGGCAGCGAGAACACTAGACAAGTCCATGATCCTTTGGCTCAGAGAAAATTCCCAGTCTATGTAGAAAATCAAGGCGGATGAACATGAATACATCTGAGTGGTCAAATCTATCGTAAAAGATTTATACAAACGGGATTTGAAATAAAGGGATGGCTGATTAGGGTCGCGGACACGGACCAGCGGCAAATGGCGATTCCGGGTAAGTCATCGGAAAGCGGCGTACTTACAGTGAATGGACAGCGGCGCTGTATCGGGCAAGTCAGAATTATATAGTTCAGTCCCTGGGAATTGTCTGGTGGTTGGCGGTAGCGACGAAGTATGTAAAATGGCCAGAATGTAGCCAATCCCGGGCAGATCTGTGAAATGCTGAGCAGATGCGTGTTAGCTGCACTTACACTCCCCCTCCGGAAAACACACTTGGGTGTGTACGTACGCCAACGAAGAATGTAGTACCGGATCGTTCCAGAAACAATAGAAATGTACTCTGGATGAGGCAAAATCTGCTCAATCTGATCTGATTTGGGCTGAATTGGCAAAAAATTAGGATGGATGAACCTGGAATGCAGCAGAATGAGGAGTGATGAACAGTTCGCCAGACAGGAAAACAAACCGTTAACGGCTAGGGAGCACGTAAATGTATCTGTAAGTGATCCCAAACCATGCTTTGGTTGAGAATAAGGTAGATTATTAGAAGATTCAATGGGTGAATCTTCAAAATGATGTGAACTCTCTGGCGCTCGCAGCGGGTTTGCTCTCAGGGGCACGCTACGGCATCCTCCACGTACTCTACATCGACATCGTGTTAAGCCCGCTTTTCTCGTTCTAAAAAGTACAGCGTGTGGTACAGACGTGACGCATCTGGCAGAATTTCACAAGAATCAACAAACTTCGGTTTCAATTTGGACTGAGGTGGAGGGGATTAAGCAGTTGCAGAGAGGAGAAAGAAGGATAAATGTAGTCTACGGGTCCTAAGTTAACAGAAAAACATCAGCATCAAGGAGGTTAGGCTAAGCTGTAAACGATTCTTGCGGGAATGAGGGAAGATGACAAGTAAACTAACCTACATTTTCCTAGATTGGACAATTTGCCGCGGATTAGGTGAAATGAGGCAGAATGTATGGAACTGAAACAACTACTGCCTTTGCTTAGACCCAGGCCAATATATAATATCGTTGGTTCAGCTCAATTGTGCTTTCCGGCACGTTTGTTCGCAAGCATAACACAGATTCTAGGAAAATGCTTGTCTGATGATGATGCATCATGACGGGACATGATGGCCCTGAATCCGTGGCATGTAACGCGCCGAAGGATAGCAAGAGGTGCTTTACTCTTAGGCGGCTCAAGTTGCATGGTCAAAATGGCCCCGAAAGTGCCTGACGGCGGCATCTGGGAAAAATAGTTCCTTTGGGTGGCCCGAACACGAGGATCCTCAGAATCTAGTCAGGAATTGATTACTTGGACCGTTTTGTTTCTCTTTTAACGAAACGGAATCCATCAAGAAATAACTGATGTCGCTAAAAATGCACTGCTTCTTCCGGAAAACCACGACTTTTACTTTCTTCTAACATTTGTGCTTTGGTATGAAAATGCTCATCAAATCTTAATTGTTTCGGAAGACAGTTTCTGAAATGCGTGTTGCACACAGCACTACAAGAATCATTTCTTTGACATACATCTTTGCGCTAGGCCTGGCGCAAACAGCAACACAACAACGCAGGAAAATGCATCGCAGGCTGCCGCACAAAGTGACAGCAAAAAGGTCGTCGAACAACAATGACTAGCGCGAGCCCTCACGCATAAGATATCACAACAAACGAAGAATTGTCTCTTTCTTCGGAACAGTTTGCATCTTAGCACCGAAAGATTTAGCCACGGACGTCTTACTCTTTGGAGGCGTTTTTGCGGGTTATTCTGTTGGTGCGGACTGATGAGCTGGCTGCTTGAATGGAGCTCTGGCCCGGCTGTCCTCGGACCCTGGTCTCGCTGCCGCTTTCTTTGCTGTCTTGTCTTGGGAGACTTGCGATGCCTCCTCCTCTCCTTGTTCGCTCTCCTCACTTCATCTCCATCCCTCTCGTTGGTATCTTCAGCGGTTACCAATTTCGCTGCCTGGGGCCTAGAAGCAGTCTTCTTCTCCTTTGGGGCAGGTTCCTCACCAGTTAACTCCCGCTTTGCTGCAGGGGCCTGTGCAGCCGCAGGTTGACCCTTCTGAACGATTTCTTCCTCCTTCAGGTCGCAGGCATCGGACCCGTACTTCTCATCCTGAACCCAAAGGGGACTTCCACGCCTTGTCCATTTGTCCTGCTGATCTGCATCACCAGACTCGTCCAGCTTTGAGCCATGTGTCAAGACCTGGTTCAGCTGATTCTGCACTCTGTTGACCCAATCAGCGGCACTGTCTGTGGACACACCAAGAAGGTACATGCGGGAATCAGGCTCGATGGACGCAATCTTACACGCCAAGTCTGGTCGATGATCGATGATCGCGAAAGCAGCCGTGAAGCCCGGCGTCCGCTTCAGGTGATGGAGGTGAGTATCAAAATACCACATGACATGCTTTATCGGAAGGGCCCCGCCAAACTCTCCGTCTGCCATCTCCTGTATTTGGGTAGGGCCAAGCGTCAGATAATTCGGAATCCGTGAAGAGGGAACAGTTATTCAGCGAGGCCTGGCGCAAAGAGAGGACGCAACGACGAAATCATACCTTTCTGCTCCAGCTTTCTCGAGATGCGATCAGCAAACAGGGAACGTTGAACAACGTAGGATCCCCCGCTGGCTTGGCTTTGGTCCGCCAACTAAAGATGGGAATACGCAACATGTTGCCTATGCACGGTGCGTTGAAATCATCATTGGAGCGCCTCTCTGTCTCTGTGTCCAGAACTTCGTACTAATTGTGTACGAGAGTTTGAGATCTGCAGATGAGTGTGTCGGCACGCGCCATTTCTTCATACAGCCAGCTGGGGCACATCGTGTCGGGGCCAGGATGTTCAAATATGTTGCCAATGATGATAATCAGCGTCTTGTCAATCTCCAAGAAACGCTTTCGGGGTTCGTTCACCAGAGCTGCAATTCGGGTCGCCTCCACTGTGAAAATCTGATCTGCGGCCAGTGGATCCTGCTTCTCCACTCTCTTGAACTCACCAGTAACGCCAGCAGCTGCGGGCAGCACACGGCTCTTGGCGACCCCTGCGCCGGAGAGTCTTCGAACATTTGAGATTTGCGGGCTAATGGGCTTACCTTTTTCTGCCTGGTGCCACAGCGGTGCACGCAACAGAGACTTCAACACCGGCCATGGACCAAGACTCTTGCCTTCAGGTTCCCGCCAATTGCCCCATGTACCAAGAGTCACCTTCAATGCTGGCCTCCCGAGTGCTGCAACTTCTGCGCGGGTGCGCATGCCTATGGCTAAGAAACACAAAGGGAGAAGCAGATACACAGCCGTGTGGAAATACAACGCAGGCCTTGTTAGCTATACACACACCTTTCTCAGGTCGAACATATTGGATGTTTTGTGGGTGATCCAGGTGCATCATGACCCAGTGTTCGATGATGATGGTGTCAATCGATTTCTGCAACGGCTGGAGGGTCGTTCGTTCGTCCCGCATCTCGGCTGCCACTTTGTTGTAGAATGGCGGAATGATGATACCATCGAGTTTCTTTAGCGCGTTCTTCGATACTCTTTCTCCTTTCTCATGCAACCGTTGCAAACCTTGTACAGCATGGGGACTAGCATAATACGCAAATGTCATGAAATCTTTTGCACTATTTATACGTTTTGTCCTGGATTAAACAAGGTCATGCGCGAGGCCTCGCGCAACAGGCAGAGTGGAAATGATGTTAAATGCACATACGAATTCACCCGGCTGCTTCAGTTCATCCGTTGGAACAAGGGCACTCATCTGCACAGCATCAACAATGGCGATCTTGAGATTGTTATATGTGTCGGGTATATGCTGCCGCCGCAGATCTACGACACATCAAATGAGGTTATCTGCCGCCTCCCACAATGGTATGGGCTCATTGTCCTGTGCATCTCCTTGGGCTTCCCCTGCCAGTTTCGCACGGAGGGCCAACGGTGTAACCGGCCTCAGAATATCGGCCGTGCATGTCGTATGCGACTTCTGCAAATCCAGACATGCTGCCCGTCGCTTGTCACGAATTTTCAGAACCCCTTCAACACTGTGCTTTACAGATACACACCAATATTCGCCATCTGTGAATGGAAGACAGGTCCATGCAACAGGGCTCGCGCAACGAAAAAGACGAACAATCAGCTGGAAACATACTGTGGTCTTCCCAGAGAACGAGGTGTATGGGGCGTGTTCCTTGTACTGGTTCGAGTGACTCTATACGCTTCATCGGTAACTTTGGATGTTTCTCCTCTAATCTGTCCTTTCGTCTTCTCCTTGTCGATCCTCACCTTGTTCAGCTCAATCTCCACTTGCTTCCCATCTGGCTGAAGGAAGTCCCCGATGTTCGTACCCATCATCAGGCCAGGATCCGGTTGTTCCTTCTTCTTCTGACCCTTCTTCGCTGTTCCAGCCTCCGTTTCATCTTGTTCAGGGTCATAGTTGGTATCCTCCCGCTCCTGAGCTGTTTTTTTCGCCAGGCTCACCATTTCACAATGACAACACTCCTGTTTGACAAGAAACGAAGCAGTAAAATAGGTGAAAAACGAACAGAAGAATCAATATATGACGCGGTTTTAGCAAAAACGGGTTCAGTTTGGTTCAGAATGCGAATTTTCGAGGTATCGCAACTGTTTTTTTACTAACAACCTTGCCCCAGGCCTCGCCTGTTGTTGCACGCTGTTTTTGTGAGGCCTCGCGCATCACTGCATGGTCTGCAATCTTCTCTGAACGTTTCGGATCGGGTCCCCCTCCCTCTGCTCCTCCAACACCGTACGCTGCGGAACCAGCTCCGACAATGTTCTCTGAATACGGGCCTTAAGCGGCCCCTGCTGAGTCAGCACTAACAATACGGACGCAAGGACTTGTGTATAATGGTTAGACCCCTTTGGAAATCGAAGGCATGATGGCAAGGTGGGTACATCCCTGCGTGGCCGATGTGGCTGGATTGCACAAGTAGGCTGTGGGCCCCACCTAACCGGGGGCACGTACACACGCTCTGCATTAAAACTAAGCGGGTACGCGCTTACGCACGGAATTGATAAATTAATGGGTTATTTTGCACACATTAACCCTGTGGCCTCCTTTCCGGATAGATATTAAATGGTAAAGATCGTCAACATCGTCAATGGTCCCTGCACCCCTGTTCTGCCCTTTCTTCGTTACAAGGCTGGAAAGCAGACTTTCACAGACCTCCTCAGCAACAGACTGTCCAGGCATAGCTGAGTGCCATAGAGTGTGGCATAAGGAGGCAGTTGTAACGGTGCATTCATAGTTTACAAGTGTGTCCCCTATGTTCAAACGGTCCAAAAGACACATGACGATCTGCATTCCCTCAGAAGCAAACACACCCATGTTAGCGTTCTCCTCAGCCCAATTGCATTGCCTTACAAGGTGGCCTAGGTATTGTAACATAGGACAGCATTGTGTCAACGGATGTGCATAGCTTTACAGACAGCCTACAGAAGAGGATTTTGGCGATTCGCCGGACGCGGCACCCCCAGGGAGCGACACTTCCTGTTGAGACGCCGTACATGGGGCCCCATGCCCAACAGTAGTAGCACTAACAGCCATCTCCATGGTGATTAGCTTCGAAAATAGGGGACAGTTTCAGCGCTGCGTAACACACCTTTACGGAAGAACCTCACAATTGGCCTAAATGAGCGAAATGTTTGTGTAAAACAAAATTTGTAAGCGTGCCAGAAGCCGTATAATATAGGGTGGGACCGCAAAAATAGGCGGATATTCCAGCCGATTTTTTTCTCAGCATACATAATTTTACAAATGCGGTAATGGATGTTCTTGTCACATAAGACAGGCACAACTGGCCGGATGTGTTGGACCGACTCCCTGGTGAACTGCGGTACAGTATAGGTCAAGCAGCGAAACATTGATGCTTACTTTTTCTTGTCTCAGGCAAAGAGGCTGCCATTGCGGTCTCTTGGCAGGCACCTCACAAATAATATCAAGCAGTGCCCTGATCTTTCGCACAACAGGCCGCGTGCTTGCAAATCCTAGGTCACGCAAAATACGCGCAAAGGTTCCCTTAGTGTTCCCCAGCATGCACGCAATAAGAGAAACACGCCGTCCCAGCCCTTGCAGGCTGGGATGACCATGCCAGTAGCGCGGTGCATTCCGTAGGAGCCAGACGGCCAACGCTGTTGCGTTGAGGCCTTTGTCGTTCTTGTCAGGGTTTGTGGTGAATTGTTTGTCGTACCAGTTGTCCATCCACAACACAACCCACTGCTGGTGAAGCGGTACCCAGAACCTATGGCCCATGGCCCGGAGGCCTGTGAGCCGTCACACCCGTTATGGCCCATGGCCCGGAGGCCTGTGAGCCGTCACACCCGTGCGGAAGCCGTTGACACCGGCTGTCAGCGGGATATCCCTGTTCTCTAACCCGCGAAATCTGGAGTCCGATTTCTAACCATTAAATCGATGTGGAATTACCATAATTTTACTGTCTTGGTCGATTTGCGGTTAGAAATCGGTGAAATACCCGATTTCTACCGCGATCTCTAATTGTCGTGAAATCGCCGCCTGACGTTGACCGTTCCGTGCACTGCATTAGATGATTCTGTAAAACGAAATTTTTGGAAGTTAACACTGAAACACTCTTCGAGTGATCCGCAATTTTTTCCTTGATAAAACGCATCGCGTCCCAGATTTCTCCCAGAAAATCTGGGCGGCCGAAGGCGCTTTGAACCCCCAAGTGAAATAACAAGGGTTACGAGCGTTCAAGCGCCCAAGGACGAATTCACGTGCCTCATAGGCAGTGTGTGTGGGGTTTTGCCCCCCATAGTCGTAGGATGAGGCCAAAGGATGCCAACTCCATAGGCCCAAAGGGTTATTTATTTTGAGTGTTTTCCAAGAAATGGGCAATCTCACGTACTTGGCGTCCAAGTACGTGTAGAATTATGTTGAGTTGGCGTTTTCTCCCTCTTTGCTTGCCTCTACATCCGGGGCATATCACTTATCCTCCCCGGATGGTACATATATGATCTCCATATATATATTGGCAATATATTTTGCGTGCATGCTAAAATTCGGCTTTCCGCATGGAGGTCGATTTTCGACCAAAGCACTTGCATGCGTGTTAAGGGACCAAAGTTACTCTAGAATGTAGGCACACTTTGATTCTAGGCCACTAAGTTGGGTGTAGAAGGCGAGGGTAGGGTTGTATGCCATATTTGGTGTCATATCACGTGCCCATTTGGCGGGTGCACCATTCCAAGACTAACCCGCCAATGGACCCCATATCGCACGAAGCCCTTCATTGTACTCCCAACCTAACCTTCGTGAAGGGACGCTTGTGGAGCGCTCCCGAAGCGATGCGTTGCGAGCAAGGTGTGTTTTTTGCAATATTCCATGTTTGCATGTGCCCACTTGGGAGTCAGCGCGCGCGGCCTTCCAAATCGCCCAAAGTGGAGCACATATGTGGAATCGAAGGTCATTGGTGTCGAGTCATTGTGTTTAGAAGGATTGGTCGATTACTCAATCCAAGCCGAAGAAATTATAATATATTTGTGCAGTTTTCAGGGCACTTTTGCGTGTTTTTTTGCCAATTTTGCTGTTTTTTGCCCGTCATGATGTCAAGTGGCGACCGTGTATCTCAACGTTGCGCTTAATTGACATCATGACCCAAGTATGTTATGAGGGTACACACTTCGGTGCCCAACATATCTTTGACCCCGCGAACAACTCCTCTTGGGCTTGGCATACCGTGGCCGCCATGTTGGCGATTTGGGACGATCCCAAATCAAGGGCTCACTTGGCGACCCTGCCATTCCCAAAACCGGAGGGGTTTGGGCGACGCTCAAAAGATATGTTGGACGCATATGACTTGATACCAATCCTATGGCACACTCCGGTCCAAGTCGGGCATGTGCCTCATTTGCCCCACCCATGAGTGTGCGCATTTTCGGCCATTTTGAGCAATTTCCCACATTTTCTGTCCGCCGTGCACCATGTTCAGCCCCCTTGTGCACGCCGGACGCATGGACCAATGGACCATATATGACATGGGTGTTATGGATATTGGTCACCATGGTTTGCACACCACGTGGGCGAAGCGGAGCAACCTTCGTCAAGGTGCTAGCCCGAAGTGAGTGTGGACGATTTTGCCATTTTGGCAATTGTGGAGCCAATTTGGTTTGTCAGCACGCCAAGTGGCATGGAGATCTTTGAGAGCCAAGTACATGGGAGTCTCTGCTGGACTTCCGGTGAATTGTGTATGGAATGGCGGATCTGATGTCCAAGCCGGCGTGGAGATATACTATTGAGGGCACCCCCAATTTTGGCTCATTTTGAGCAGCCAAAATGACCCCCTTTTGGGACCCCAATTTCAGCCCCCGGTGTGGTCGATTGGCGGCCCCATATCTCTCTGCCCATGAGGATTCCAGACCCAACTTCAAGTTGTGCACTCAGATATACTTCCTCCGTCCTGCCTTCTATCCTGTGAGCCATTGGCCTTGCCCTGGCCGGGCGAGCCACGCGTGGGAATGACGCCAACTTTGGTGATTCTGGCATCATGACCCCACTTGACGAACCCGTGGTGCTCCGATGCCGGGACCTCAGACGGAACCAGGTTGGGTGAGGGCTCCGGAAAGTTCGTACTTGAAGGGCATGGGGTCAGTTGCCTCGTCTCTACCTCCAGTGGGTCCAGACAAGGGGTCAATTTTGGAGTTTTTCGAGCTAATATCAGTTTGGGCTGAAACAGCCCATTTTCAGCTACCAACTCCTAGGGGATAGTGGCGGGGCTCTATCTCTGGCTCAGTGGGGAGTTGGGACCTGCTGTTAGGGGAGGATAGGGATCCACTGTCGGTTGGCCTCAGAGCTGCTTGTTTCGCAGGAACTTGCTTGTGGCTGGGCAGGACACCCTCCCCCATTGGCAGGGTTTCAGGATCCGGACTGAGTAGGGCATGGGTTGTGTTTGATCCCCCGCCCCTGCCAGCCACTGAGAGGGTCGGACCTGGGATTGGGATATGAGTTTGGACTGAGTGTCTATTGCCCTGTGATGCCCTTCCCCCAGTCCAGTCTTAACCCCATGTGTACATATCCTGATGTGTTGCTGTACATACCTTTGTTCCCTTGTTCCAGAGGGGCAAGGATCCTGAAACGCTTTGTCACATGACACGAGCGTGATGATGCCCCTGTGAGCGCAGTGCTTTGGCTGCCTGCTTGCTTGTGCGTGTCCACCGCAGTGTCTCGTGGCCAGGCCCCCCGCGGGAACGTGTTAAAAGCGTTTCACCGCCGCGGGGTTACCCATCCCTCGCGTGCCAATCGGGGCCACCTGAACCCCGAGCACCACGGGCTTCGCAGCGCCGCCCGGCAACAGCGCTGAGTCCGCGAAGGAGGAGCAGCGACCGGAACTCCGACTTCAGCGAGTTCCTTCGGCCGACCAGCACCGGCCGCACTCCCGGCTACATCAACCGCCTCAACAGCCACCCCCAAGACCGGTCCATCGAGGGGACCGATGGTGAATTGGCAGGAGGCGGGCAAGACGTGGCCGCTGCTCCACCCCCATGCGATGCGCCTGCTGCGTGGGTTGGTGTGGGGGCAGCACTACCGCCACAGCAATCCCCAGTGCAAAGGCGGCATGCCCGGGAGCTTCGAGCTCCGCGAGGACATTGGCCCCGACCGCCTGCAGGCAGTGGAAGACTGGCTGCGGGTGGAAGGGTATGCCTACCGCTTCCGCCAGAAGCGCTGGAGGTTCTGGACCCGCCCGGACAGACCCGGCGAAGGGCTGCGCCCCGACGGGATTGAGGAGGACGAGAACCCCAACGAGTACCCGTCGGGCGCCACGATCAACGTCTCCATGTGGGACATGATCGAAAAGAAGTTCCCGGAGCGGGGGAACGAGCGCAAGCTGCAGGGCAGCAGCAGCAGCGCGTCTCCTGGGAAGGAGAAGCGTTCCGCCGGGGACATGAAGCGGGACAAGAAATGGCGGGAGTACCAGGAATCCCTGGCTACCGAAGCCGCCCAAGCCGCCAAGGGCTGAACCCCAGCCCCCAGCCCCCAACAGGCCAGTGGCGGTCACCACCCCGGCCACACCACCCTTGGCGACTTCCTCGAAGTCGCCAAGAAGGCCAAGGCCAAGCCCCGTCAGCTGCACCTGAGGAATTCAGGCCCCAGCAGCGACGTGGAGTCGGCCCACCGGGGGAGGATGCCGGCCGACCAGGCCAGCTCCAGCAGCAGCGTCGCTCCCGACCAAAGGGACGTGGCGCGCGCCGCCGAGCGCGCCTGTGGGGTGCCCTGCAACCTTCGGGTTGCCCGGCAACGGGCCACGCAGCAGAACGCTGCCGTGGAGGGCGCCGTCGGCATCGCCCAGGAGGAGGCCACAGATTGGGGCAGAGGCATGGCCTTCCATGCCTCGACCGTGGCGGCCATTGCGGCCGGACTCACTGCTGCAGCCTCCCAGGAGGCAGCGACTGCCTGGATCAGGGCTGAGGTGGCGGCAGCCGCCGAGGAAGTCCGCCTGGCCCAGGAGGCCATTGCCCGCAAGGAGGCCGAGGTGAAAGCGCTGGAAGGGGCGCTTGCCCAAGAGAGGGCAAAGAAGGAGGCGGAGGAAAGGGCCCACGCCGAAGCAACGGCCAAGGCCCAGGCGGACGCCGCCAGGAAGGACGCCATCGAGGCCGCGCGACGGAAGATCGCTGAGGAGAGGGCCAAGACAGAGGCGGAGCTGGCAGCCTTGGAGGCGGGGAAGGCTCGGCTGCAGCGGGCTCGGGAAGCCGAGGCTGCCCGTGCCCGGGAGGAGGCCGAAAGGCGAGCTGCCGCAGCCACGGCCGCCGCAATGGAGGAGGCGGAGGCCAAGCTCCAGCGCGAGACTCCCCCGGGAGGATCCCGAGTGGAGACCTTTCGAAAGCTCTTCGAAGGGGACACCTCCTCCAAGATGACGCTGGATCTGGAGGAGGTCGACACGGGCAGCAGTGGGGACAGTGGCCCCACCGCCTACCGACGCAGGAAGGGTAAGGGGAAGACCCCCGAGAGATCAGGGAGACTGGCGGGCAGACCCCCTCACGACTCCGACCCCTTCTTCTCCGCCAGCGACAGGGATGGACGAGACCGCCGACATCGCCGAGGAGTGGCTGGCAGAGGAGGCGGAGACGTTTCCATCGAGCCGGAGGGTCAGGGTGAGGATCTCCCTCCTCCCTACCGGAGCTCGGAGTTTTCCGCGTGCGAGACCGAGACGCCCAGGGGGGGCGACATGGACGAGGTTGATGACATGGACCTCGACTACACGAAGAAGCCCCCATCCTCGGACCCACAGAGGGGTCCCGGGGGAGGCGCACCGGGACCCCCTGGCGGAGGACCATCAGGACCCCCTGGAGGACGCCCACCAAGTGGACCCCCTGGAGGTGGACCTCCGGGCCGGGGAGGACCCCCTGGACCGAGCGGGCCTGGCGGAGGCCCTGCTGGAGGACCCCCTGGGGACCCCGACGACCCACCAGGGAACGGTGACCCGGATGCCACCTGGCGGTGGATTGTCCACCTCCGCAGGAGGGTCCAGTCCCTTGAGCGGGAGGTAGACACGGGCAAGGGCGAGATGATCCGCATCGCCAGGGTCGCCGCGGGCGCACAGAAGGAGCTGGACATCGCCAAGACAGAGATGGTCAAGATCGCCAGGGTCGCCACCGCCGCCCAGAAGGAGCTGGACATCGCCAGGGGCGAGACCAGGCTGCTGAACAAGGTCATCAACGGCCTGCAGCAGAGGTTGGACGAGCTGCCGGCCGTGGGAGCGTCGGCAGCGACGACCCACCCCTGGAGTCTGGCTCGTCGGACGACGGCTGGGGACCTGGACCAGGTCCAGGCAGAGCCCACGCCCCCGGCGAAGCCCCCAGGAGTTGCCCCAGCGCCAGTGCCCCCTCTCTCAGCGCCCCCTCTCACCACAGCGCGGGCCGCCGCAACGAGCGCGTGCCGCCCGGCAGTGGCAGTGAGGAGTGGCGTGATGAGTGGCTCAGGGCGGAGTACCACAACCGCCGTGCTCCACCGTGGACACCGGTACGCCCCCGACGCCCCGCACCAGCCCAGGAGCCAATCCCAATGGCTGGCGGGCGTTATGGTGGACTCAGGGATGAGGTCCCCGGAGGGGACGTGGAGTGTGATGTCGGCGGAGGTGAGGAGAACCTGGAGGAGTTCGGCATTACCCCGCCGCGTGGTGTACGACGGGAGGCCGCTGAACGCAGCCGCCGGCGCCGTGATGAGGAGGCATACATGGAAGGAGTACGGCGTGAACATCTAGGTTCAGCGTACATGGAGGAACCACGGCGTAGCCACACGGATACCGTGGAGGAGATGGAAGTGGCGGCCGTGGGAGTCCGTGGGGGACGCCGATGGGACCCTCGGTCGACCTCGCGGCTGGCGTTCATGGTCTCTAAGGCCGCGGATGCCGCCGTGTGGGAAGACCTGAAGGACATCAAGCCCCCCACGTACTGAAGCGGTACCCAGAACCTATGGCCCATGGCCCGGAGGCCTGTGAGCCGTCACACCCGTGCGGAAGCCGTCGACACCAGCTGTCAGCAGGATATCCCTGTTCTCTAACCCGCGGAATCTGGAATCCGATTTCTAACCAATAAATCGATGTACAATGACCATAATTTTATTGTCTTAGGCGACTTTCGGTCGGAAATCGGTGAAATACCCGATTTCTACCGCGATTTTTAATTGTCGTGAAATCGCCGCCTGATGTCGCCTGTTCGCGCGCCTTCGTCGCTTCTCCGTGGCGAGTTTTGTGATTGACTTTTCTCGAGTACCTGTGAGGTTCTAAGAGAACTTATGGGCTGAATCTAGAGGGTATTTAATGTACTTTCATCTGGTGTGTTCACCAGAATTTTTCGCCGTTGCGTTTTCGAGAAAATCAGCGCGCAAGGCTTTCCGTCGATCGTGCGAACTCATGCTTCTCAAGGACCATGAGTTCGGACGGAACCCTACATCTCCCCCCTATGTCTTTCATCCATGCCCCTTCCACGCGGGCATATCATCTTGCATAGGGAAGCGGGCAATGGCGGTGTTTTGGGCAGCCTATGGGTCTCGCAAACCCAAGTCGTTTGCGTGCGCAAACGCTAACTTTGTGGCCTTGTGAGCATGAACGTTAAAAGCCGAACACAATGCTCACAAGACCAAAAGCCCCAGGCCTTTTTTGATTTTCAAGCCAACTCAACGATGGCTCCACGCAACTCAATGCGTACCAAAAGTCCATTTTCGAAAAAGGGCAAGTTTTGGTCGAAAATTAGGCCAAAATGGCCAAACCCCTGAGGCTCGTACTCGAAGTGTATGGGGAGTTGAGCCTTGAACCAAAGCAATATGTAAAGTAGAGACCACGAATGACATCGTGGATGGCTTGGTTGATTTTTACAACCTTGTCTTCTTTTTTTTAGAATTTCGCCTTGTGAGCACGCGTGCCATATTGCCTCTTTGCACACACGCTCATATGCAAGCACTAATGACACGAGTGGGCGGAGACAATCTAACCATACTGTGCATATTTGAAAGCACCTACTATGGGCCTACTCCAAACGTTTTTACTCATATTTTTGCTCCTCAAGGTCCCAAAGATATGTTCATGCCAATATCGCCGATATATGCACTTTTTCCCGTAAATAGTGTGCTTCAAGGATTGAGGTGTTAAAAATGCTTTCATTATGCTTTGAACCTCAACTCTTGTTGCAAAAGGGAAGCAAAGCTTCGGTTTGCATCCATGCAAAAGCCCGAGGCTCCTTTCTCTTGTGATAGGGAGATACGATATTTGGAGGGACCACTTTTGGGTGAATTTTGGCCGTTTTGTCCGGAATGGCCACAAACCCCATCTCCCCCTGATTTCGCCCCCGAGGTTGCGTGAGCCACTTGACCAAGGGTAAGGGCAATTCGGAGAAGGCACACAAACCCGCATCGAATGGGATGTTTCCCCATGTGGCCTCTCCTCACGAAGGGAGAGTTGTGAGTCACCCAATTTGGGGTATGTTGCCATTCTGCCCCATTTGTGTGTCACTTTCCCTCCAATGGGAAAAATAGCTAGAGGCGATCATGAGGGTTGGCAAGTGGCAGATATAGGGACCTGAGTCCCATATGTCTATAGCATCTTTGGTTGAAAAGATCCTGGCCGTGGCCATGGAGATATGGAATCATGAGTGCGGGCCATTTTGGCCAAATTTTGCTGTTTTTGCCATTGTATGCCATGTTGGAATTACCATATCTCCATGGAACACGGGATCTAGCCAGGAAGGAGTGGCGAACATTGTAGCATATAACCAAGGGTTGAACGCCATTGAGTTTCGTATTTGCTCCTCTGGCTCATGCGGAGTTATTCAACTCTTGGCGCAATCCATGATCTCCCCCTTTGCACCGCATGCTGCTTTCTGCCCCATCTGCGTGTACATCCCCTTGATGAACACCAAGCAGCCAGAGTGACAGCAGGCCATAACCCAGGGCATGGGACCAAAAGGGAAATCAAGGGTTGTGAATCAAGGCTTGGCGCGTCAATATCGCCAAGGTTTCTTACCCTGGATGGTCGACCGAGACGGCCGATTTTGCCATTTTGGCGATCATGACCCCACTTGACAAACCCGTGGTGCCCTGATGCCGGGACCTCAGAGGGAACCAGGTTGGGTGAGGGCTCCAGGGAGTTTGTATGCGAAGGGCATAGGGTCAGTTGCCTCGTCCCTACCTCTGGCGGGTGTGGACCAGGGGTCAATTTTGGATTTTTCGGAGCTATCATCAGTTTGGGCTGAAACAGCCCATTTTCAGCTACCAACTCCTAGGGGATAATGGCGGCGCCATATCTCTGTCTCAGAGGGGAGTTGGGACCTGCTGTCAAGGGAGCCTGGGGAGCGACAGTCAGCTGACCTTGCAGCCCCTTGGTTCCCAGGAACTCGCCTGTGGCTGGGCGGGACACCTCCCCTATTGGCAGGGTTTCAGGGTCCGGACTGAGCAGGGCATGGGCTGTGTTTGAGCCCCCGCCCCAACCAGCCACTGAGAGGGTCGGACCTGGGATTGGGATACGAGTTGGGACTGAGTGTCTATTGTCCCCCGATGCCCTTCCCCGAGTCCAGTCTTAACCCCATGTGTACGTATCCTGATGTGTTGCTGTACATACTTTTGTTCCCTTGTTTCAGAGTGGCACGGATCCTGAAACGCTTTGTCACATGACATGAGGGCATTGATGCCCCTGTGAGCGTAGTGCTTTGCCTGCCTGCTCACTTGCGCGTGTCCACCGCAGCGTCCCGTGGCCAGGCCCCCCACGGGAACGCGTCAAAAGCGTTTCACCGCCGCGGGGTTACCCATCCCTCGCGTGCCACTCGGGGCCACCAACCCCGAGCAGCGCGGCGCAGCAGCTCGCAGCTCGCAGCTCGCAGCGCAGCGCAGCGGCTCGCAGCGCCGCCCAGCGACAGCGCCGAGTTCGTCACGGAGCCCGCAGCGCCGTCCAGAGCATCGCCCTGACCGCGCCGCGACCGTGAAGGAGGTGCACAGACCAGGAATCCTGCATCAGCGAGTCCCATCGGCCGACCAGCAAGGCCGCGTCAACCACCCCCACAACCACCGGCTGACCAGAACCAGCCGCACATCCAGTCCAGTGCTGCATCACCCGCCTCAACAAACACCACCAGGACCAGTTCGTTGAGCGGAACGAGTGACCACCAAGGACCTCAAGACCAACTACGCCCCCCGCTGCCATGGTAAACTGGCAAGAAGCGGGCAAGATGTGGCCGCGGCCCCACCCCGATGCATCACACCTGCTGCGTGGGTTGATTTGGGACCAGCACTACCGCCACAGCCACCCCCAGTGCGAAGGCGGCATGCCCGGGAGCTTCGAGCTCCGCACGGACATGGCCCCCGACCGCCTGCAGGCCGTGGACGACTGGCTGCGGGCGGAAGAGTTCGCCTTCCGCTTCCAGCAGAGGCGCTGGAGGACCTGGACCCGGCCAGAGAGGCCCGGGGAAAAGCTGCGCCCCGACGGGATTCAGGAGGACGAGAAGCCCAACGAGTACCCGTCGGGCGCCTCGATCAACGTCTCCATGTGGGACATGATCAAGAAGAACTTCCCGGAACCGGGGAGCGAGCGCAGGCTGCAGGGCAGCAGCAACAGGGCGTCTCCGGGGAAGGAGAAGCGGTCCGCCGGGGACAGGAAGCGGGACCGGAAGTGGCGGGAGTACCAGGAATCCCTGGCCGCCGAAGCCGCCCAAGGCGCCAAGGGCGGAACCCCAGCCCCCAGTCCCCAACGGGCCAATGGCGGTCACCACCCCGGCTCCACCACCCTTGGCGACTACTTCCAAGTCGCCAAAGAGACCAAGGCCAAGCCCCGTCCGCTGCTCCTGAGGAAGTCAGGCCCCAGCAGCGACGTGGAGTCGGCCCACCGCGGGAGGATGCCGGCCGACCAGGCCAGCTCCAGCAGCAGCGTCGCTCCCGACCAAAGGGACGTGGCGCGCGCCGGTGAGCGCGCCTGTGGGGTGCCCTGCAACCTTCAGGTTGCCCGGCAACGGGCAACGCAGCGGAACGCTGCCGTGGAGGGCGCCGCGGGCATCGCCCAGCAGGAAACTGCGGAGTGGGCGCATGGCATGGCCATCCACGCCACCACCGTGGCGGCCATTGCGGCCGGACTCACGGCCGCAGCCGCCCGTGAGGCAGCGATCCCCCAGGTCAAGAGTGAGTTGGCGGCAGCCGATGAGGAAGCCCGCCTGACGCAGGAGGCCATTGCCTGCAAGGAGGCCGAGGTGAAGGCGCTGGAAGAGGCGCTGGCCCAAGAGAGGGCAGAGAAGGAGCCGGAGGAAAGGGCCCACGCCGAAGCGACGGCTAAGGCCCAGGCGGACGCCGCCAAGAAGGACGCCATCGAGGCCGCACGACGGAAGGTCGCTGAGGAGAGGGCCAAGACAGAGGCGGAGGTGGCGGCGTTGGAAGCGGAGAAGGCGCGGCTGCAGCAGGCCCGGGAAGCCGAGGCGGCTCGTGCTCGGGAGGAAGCCGAAGTGCGGGCTGTTGCAGCCACCGCCGCCGCAATGGAGGAGGCAGAGGCCAAACTCCGACGCGAGACTCCCCCGGGAGGATCCCGAGTGGAGACCCTTCGAAAACTTTTCGAAGGGGACGCCTCCTCCAAGATGACGCTGGATGAGGCGGACACGGGCAGCAGTGGGAGCAGTGGCCCCACTGCCCATCGACGGAGGAAGGGCAAGGGGAAGACCCCCGAGAGGCCGCGGAGGCCAGCGGGTGGACACCCCCACGACAGTGACCCATTCTTCACCGCCAGTGACGGGGATGAACGAGGCCGCCGACATCGCCAAGTGGTGGCTTGGACGGGCGGAGGAGGCGGAGACGTCCCCATGGAGCCGGAAGGTGAGGATGAGGATCTCCCTCCTCCCTACCGGAGCTCGGGGTCTTCCGAGACCTAGACGCCCAAGTGGGACGACATGGACTTTGGCATCACGAAGAAGCGCCCATTCTCGGACCCACCGAGGCGACCCGGCGGAGACCCACCGGGATCCCCTGGCGGAGGACCATCAGGACCCCCTGGTGGACGCCCAACAAGTGGACCCCCTGGAGGCGGACCAACGGGGGGGGGAGGACCCCGTGGACCGGGCGGACCCGGCGGAGGCCCTCCTGGAGGACCCCCTGGAGACCCCGACGACCCACCAGGGAACGGCGACCCGGATACCACCTGGCGGTGGATTGTCTACCTCCGCAGGAGGGTCCAGTTCCTCGAGCGCGAGGTAGACACAGGCAAGGGCGAGATAACTCGCATCGCCAGGGTCGCCGCGCGCGCACAGAGAGAGCTGGACATCGCCAAGATCGAGATGGTCAAGAGCGCCGGCGTCGCCACCGCCACCCAGAAGCTGCTGGACATCGCCAGGGGCGAGACCAGGTCGCTGAACAAGGTCATCAGCGGCATGCAGCAGAGGCTGGACGCGCTGGAAGCCCGTGGGAGCGTCGGCAGCGACCACCCACCCCTGGAGTCTGGCTCGTCGGACGACGGCTGGGGACCCGGACCAGGTCCAGGCAGACCCCACGCCCCCGGCGGAGCCCCCAGGAGTCGCCCCAGCGCCAGTGTCCCCTCTCTCAGCGCCCCCTCTCACCACAGCGCGGGCCGCCGCAACGAGCGCGTGCCGCCCGGCAGTGGCAGTGAGGACTGGCGTGATGAGTGGCTCAGGGCGGACTACCACAACCGCCGTGCTCGACATCGGACAACGGTACGCCCCCGACGCCCCGCACCAGACCCGGAGCCAATCCCCATGGTTGGCGGACGTTATGGTGGACTCAGGGATGAGGTCCCCAGAGGAGACGTGGAATGGGACGTCGGTGGAGGTGAGGACCTGGACCTGGACCTGGAGGAGTTCGACATCAGCCGGCCGCGTGGTGTACGACGGGAGGCCGCTGAACGCAGCTGCCGGCGCCGTGATGAGGAGGCATACATGGAAGGGGTACGGCGTGAACATCTGGGTTCAGCGTACATGGAGGAACCGCAGCGTAGCCACAGGGATTCCATGGAGGAGATGGATGTGGCAGCCGTGGGAGTCCGTGGGAGAGGCCGATGGGAACCTCGGTCGACCTCGCGGCCGGCGTTCATGGTCTCTAAGGCCGCGGATGCCGCCGTGTGGGAAGACTTGAAGGACATCAAGCCCCCCATGTACGACGGCAACCCCCTCAACCTCGACCGCTTCTTGGAGAAGCTGGACGATTGGGGGGTAACCGTTACTGAGGACATGCATCCCGCTGATGCGCAGAAGTATGTCTTCAGACGGTTCAGATACCGCCTACCGGAAGTGCTCCAAGAGCTGTCCTTTGTGGCGACCAAGGAGGGGAAAATCAAGACCCTCAAGGAAGCCAAGAAGTGGCTCAACGAGCAGGAGCGGGTGGACGCTCCGCAGGTGGCTGCCAAGCGGTGGAAGTCCATCAAGCTTCAGCATGATGGACGGGAGATCCGCCTACGGGACTGGCGGGACTTCCAAGGGCAATATACCCTCTTCCGCCGCAACGTGGAGGATTGGAACGAGGGTGACGAGCAGGCTCGCCTGCTCTCCATGCTGCCGGAAGCATGGATCAAGAGGGTCACCAAGGAGGAAGCCAAGAGGGCCAAGTCCAACCACACGGTCAAGATGATGCTCCCCAAGGAGTATCATTCGAACGTGGTGGCTTGGGCAAGGAGGAATGTGGCCCGGGATGTCAAACGGCACTCCCTGCGGAACGCTCTCCTCATCACCGTCTTGGGCGATCGCGAGAAGACCGCGATGTGGCGCCTTGACGAGTGTGACGTGAGCGGCCAGACCATCCGTCTGCAGGCTATCCCGGCGCGGATGAGCTGCGACGAGATCCTGGAGTGGGTTGGAGAGGAGGTGCTCAAAGAGTACCGAAACCTCCACCACACCCGCGGGTTGAGGCCCGGCGACCGCGACGTCAACTACGTTGGCGAGGGACCTGGCGGGGAAGCTGCCATGGACCCAGCGGGAGCCGGCGGCGATGAGACTCTCGTCGACGATGACGACGACGATGAGCCCGCCGAAGTGGCCGTTTGTGCCTTCGTGGCCAACAACCTGAGCGCGGGGAACAAACAGGGAAACTGGAAGCCCCTGCAGCAGGGTTGGAGGAAGAAGGAGAAGAGGGACCCTCGCCGCATTGGCGACCCTCCGCTGTCCTTTGGGGAGTTCATACGAGCTCACCCTCAGGGCTGTTTTGTGTGTTATGGGAGGAAGAAAGGCTTCAACCGTGACCACCGAACATGCCCCATCCACACGGAGGCCTACTCGAAGGCACACGGGTCGAAGAAGCGCGCACCTGCGGGTATCCGGGAGGCCAAAGTGGAGGTGGACAAGGAAGAGCTCTCCAAGCTGATGTCGCAGTGGACCGAGTTGGCCAAGGAGATCCAGGAGATCAAGAGGAACTGGGTCCCCAGGTCGGACAACAAGAACAAGGAGAACAACCAGAATGACCAGAACAAGGACAAGGACAAGAAAACTAGAAGGGGAAGGAAGAAGGGCGTCAACGAGGTTGATGCGGAGGATAACACCCCTACTTCCACAACCGACGCCCCCTAACGGAGCCCCTGCAGCCAAGGGCCCCAGCTAGGGCGGTCGCACGATGGTGACGTGGGAAGCGCCGAACCATCCCAGTCGTGAGTCGATAAGCACAAAGGGACTGCCGCGGGCGGAAGGCCCGGTCCGGCACCCAGTCGCGGAGGGGGGGTGAGGGCAAGTGAAGGCACGAACCCTTGCACCCGTCCGTCCTTCGCGACCAAGAATGTGTTTGATGTACTTCAAGATCTATCCGAGAGTATCGGAGGATCACCCGGACCGCAGCTGGATGCTGCAGATGGGCAGCCTGAGCCCATTGTCCACCACCTGCACCAGTCGCTTGTTGAGCTTCTGGAACCTCTGGAGATCCTGAGCTTGCACGCCGTGCGCCGAGTGGGGCGTGAGCGGCAGTTGCACCTTAAGGTCCGTGCCTTATGCGGGGAAGTGGAAAAGGTCTTCGACGTGTTGGTCGACACGGGAGCTCAGGTCAGCTTGGTCAAGGCTGGCCTACTTCCACCAGAGTGTCTGACCGACAGTCGGAAACCTGTCAGGCTGAAGGTGGCGAACGGCCAGTACATGGTGGGAGGCGGGAAGGAAGCGGCCATCGGGCTGCGGTTCGTGAACCATCGTGAGCTGAGCCGCCCAGACCTCGGCAAGGAAATCCTCCTGCACGGTCGCTTCTACGAGGCCGAGATGGACTGGGACATGATTGTTGGGTACGACTTCATGATGGAGACGGACTCCGGCGTCCTCCCGGCCCAGGCCTCCATGACCCTGTACCAGGACGACCAGCTCTCGTGGCTTTCGTCACCTGAGCACCATGTGGAATGCCAATGGATCCACCCCGAACGCAATCAGCTCGAAGTAGCCGCGCTGGACACTGAGCCAACTGGTCCTGCAAACCAGGAGTACGGCGTAATGCCGGAAGTGGCGAGCCGAATTGTCGCGGACTTGGGAGCTTTGGATCTGGCCCTGGATGCGTTCTCTTCAGGAACCTCCGCCCATCTGCGGGTTTGTGAGAAGTACTGGAGCGCACAGGACTCCGCGTGGAAGAAGCACTGGGGTCCGCATCAGGGCTTGATGTGGATCCATTGCCCTCGATGGGACATTCCAAGAGCGATAGCGAAGATTCGCGACGACCGCTCCAAGGCAGTGCTGGTCGTTCCTATGGGATGCACCGAGGAGGAAAGTACCCGACATTGGGTAGTCTCATTGACCAACATGACCTTAAACAAGGTCGTCCTACCGGCTGGAGAAAGTGTCTATCAGGACGCTAAGGGACAGCCCATGCCACCCCAGAGATGGCCAACGAAATTCCACTATGTGGATGGGGGCCTTGATCAGGCCGACGCCACGGACTTCGTGTGTGTCAACCGCATCATAGCAGAGCCATGGCGGCAATGCTTTGCGGT
Source organism: Eutreptiella sp. 'Long Island Sound 2002' (assembly GCA_964036045.1). Lineage (NCBI taxonomy): Eukaryota > Euglenozoa > Euglenophyceae > Eutreptiales > Eutreptiaceae > Eutreptiella > Eutreptiella sp. 'Long Island Sound 2002'. The sequence continues at coordinate 66,014,285 of OZ038378.1, forward strand.
TCCCCCTGTTGACATCGGAGAATCGGGGGACCCCCTCACAGAAGAGGAGCTGGATCTGGTTCAGGGGTATATGGATCAGCCCTTTTATGACTGGGGTAACCAGCGTGAGGGCAAGGGCCAGGACAGAGCCTTGTGGGAAGAGGACTCCATCGTCTCCGGTTCTTATGATGGGAATACCTTCGTACAGAGGGTGCTGGATCACATGTCCAGCCAGGACGAGCCGCCCGGCGGTAACCCACCCACCTACGGCGATCTGTTCCGAGGCAAGACCAGAGATGGCCCTTTGGGCCACCTGGGAAGACCACCTGAGCCGAAACCGAGTGGGGTCGCTACCCCTCAAGTAAGCTCCGTGGTTCAAGTGCCCGGAAAAGCCAAGGCGGAGTCCGATGATTGCCCCAAGATCCAGGCATTGAGGGCCAGGCTGGAGCAGAAGTATGGGGATACCTTCTTCAGCGGAAAGCCTGTGTTTCCCCCACCGGTGCGCGGACCGTATGGCGAGGCCAAGATACGACTGAAGCAGGACCCCCGTGTGTATCGACACCGGGAGTTTGCCCTGAGGGGCGAGAGGAAGGAGGCCATGGAGAAGATCCTCCGTGACTTCATCGAGAGAGGCTGGCTTGAGCCGTGCCACTCCGAGTGGGCCTCTCCGTGCTTCGTCGTCCCCAAGAAGGTAGCCGGTGAGTGGCGGCTCGTGGTCAACTACCGCGGCCTAAACGCCCAAACGCAGCACGACAGCTATACGCTGCCCCTCATTGAGGACATGCTGCAAAATCAACACCGGCGGAGGATCTTCACGGTGATTGACCTGAAACATGGTTATCATCAGATGCCTCTCGCCGAGGAGTCCCGTGCCTGCACAGCCATGAGCACCCCACTTGGACCTCCCCAGTGGAAGGTGATGCCCATGGGCGTTACCAACAGCAACGCGGCTTTTCAGCGGATGCTGGAGAGCCTGCTTGAGCCGGTACGTGACTGTGCGGACCCCTTCGTGGACGACGTGATCATCGCGTCCGGGGACCCCAGTATGAGCTACGAGGAGCTCCTGGAGGCACACGAGAAGGACGTCACTCGAGTGCTGGACCTTCTGGTTCGGCACAAACTCACGGGCAGCAGTGACAAGGCCACCATTGCGGTAAGCGAGGTGGTCTTCGCTGGCCACGTAGTCGGGAACGGGCAGCGAAAGCCCATACCTGGCAAGGTGGCTGCGATCGAGCACTGGGAAAACCCCAAAACGGTCTCTGAGCTACGGGCGTATCTGGGGTTCTGCAACTACTACTCGGGGTATATCAAAATGTATGCCGAGTATGCAGCCCCCATGACGACCATGCTCAAGGGCAACCGAGAGGAGACCAAAGAGGGGTCCAAGAAGGCTCTGGTCTGGACAGCTGAGTCCGACCGTGCCTTTGAGGGGATGACGCAGGCGCTGCTATCTGCAGTGGGTCTGCACCCCGTGGATCCTGACCGAGGGTTCGTCCTGCGCACCGACGCTTCCAGCACGTGGACACCCCCTCACGTCCCGCCTCCCGACAGGAAAGATGGCATGAGACCTTGGCCAAGTTCGATCTCACGGTTGTGTATATTCCTGGAAAGGATAACACCGTGGCGGACTGTCTCAGCAGGTGGGCCTATCCCGCCAGCAAGGGCATGACGAACGTCTCTGCCCATGGCGATGAGGCTGAGACCGCTGAGGCCAAGAGGATCATTGAATTTTAGCGCCTGATGGAGGAGGAGGGTGTGAAATGCTTTGTCGTCATCGCTGCGAATGCCCCCCTCGGAATGAGGATGGGCAGAGCGGTCAGAGTACCCGCCCCTGAGGGAGCTGAGTCCGACAAGCACCTCTTCCCGGAGTCTTGCCTCCAGGACGACTGGACTGACGATTACGCCAAGTCTGAGACCTTTGCGGCCGAGTATAGGGCTGTCACCGACCCTGACGACGGGCAGAAGTGGCCAAAGGGGCTGACTGAGGAAGATGGCAAGCTCTACCGAAATGGTAAGCTGCTAGTACCGGAGTCCCGGGTGCTCAAGCTTTGTGAAGCTTGGCACCACCACATGCTGCACCCAGGGGTCAAGAAGCAAGCCCTTGACATGCAGCGCCGGTTCGAGATCGACCACATCGTTCTCTACACCGCCATCAAGAAGGTCAGGAAGGGTCGCTCGGTCTGCCAGGCCTGCAATCCCGATAACCGGAACGTCAAGGGGGAAGCCCAATGGACCCCGGTTCCTGACCAGCCCATGGAGAGCGTGGCCATGGACGTCTTCTCCATGCCCGAAGTGCACATTGGCAAGGAGACCTTTGACTGTGTGGTTCTCTGTGTGGATCGCCACAGTGGCTACGTAGTAGCCGTTCCGGCACGCAAAAAGGGGTTGCTTGCCAAGGAAGTGGCAGTCATGATGATTCGTCATTGGCTGACCGTCTTTGACATCCCCCGCACCATTTGCAGTGACCGAGGGCCCTAGTTTACTGGTGGCTGGTTCAAGGCTATGTAATCCCTCATGGGAATACGTCATGCCAAGAGCCTCGCCTATCTCAGCCGGTCTAACGGCCGGGCTGAAGTGGCTGGACGGCAGCTGTTCGAGAAGCTGCGCAAGATTTACATCACCAATCCACGTCGGAACTGGTTTGAGGAGATGTGGCCCGCTCTGAAGGCCCATCATGACACCCCCACACCGAGTGGTTTGTCCCCTCACCAGATTCTGTTCGGCAGGGACCCCCTTGGTCGGGGACTTCCCTTGTCTGGTGCTGGCATGGCCATGGATGCCGAAGAATTCTTCGCGCGGCAAGAGGCAACGGCGCGGGACATCCGCCAGCAGCTTGAGAAGGAGCATGCTGAGCGTCAGAAGTCCGCCCCGAGCTCGACAGCGCAGAAGTTCAGGGTGGGCACCCACCGCACCAAAACCTGGTTCACACCCGGAGAGGTGGTCCGTAGGATTGGTTGAGGACACCTACCGCATCAAGGTGGGTCACGGACAGTTCCAGGAGCGCCACGAGAGTCAGCTCCGTGTGCGGGAACCCGACCTCCGTGGCCAACATTTGTCCCTGAGCTACGCCGCGCATGAGGCCGATTCGGACGACGACTATGCTGAGCAGGACGACTATACAGTCGAGAAGATCCTTGCTCAGCGTCCGAACGCCTCGGCACCCGGAGGCCTGGAGTTCAAGGTTCGTTGGCGAGGCTATGGGCCGTCCCACGATACCTGGGAACCCGTCTCCTCGTTTGTGCCGCGGGTTAATACTCCCTTCATGGAGTACATCTGCAAGCACAAGACCAAGATCCATGTCTCGGACTTGGCAGCACTCACCCGGGCGATTGCAGCCAGGGGTGCCTGATCACCGCCCTGAGCCCTCCCCTGATGCATTTTGAGCGCTTGTGAGGTCGACAGATCGTCCCTTACTTGCTTGCTCTCTTACATTTTCCGGTGACCTGCCATCAGAGTGGCCATGTACCCCCCCCTGCTGAATCCAGAGGAGGATGGCCCCTCTCTTTCAATTTTATTCGTCACTCCCCACCTGCTGAATCCTTGGGAAACCAGGTAGGGCGACTGACCTTCATGTTTTCTGAGCTCTTTGGGCCTTGAAGCCCATACGACGTTGCGCAACGGATGCCGCTGTCATCGGCATTGCGATTTTTTTTGGTGTGTGGTCTGGTCCCATGGCACTTGCGGGATCCAGACCAGTCGACGTGTGTCTCGAGACTATATATGGCCTGAACTCAGGCGTTTTCTTGCCCACCCTCCTGCATGATCCTTATCCTAACCGGGGCGTGGTTTGGCGCTCTGTCCAGAGTGTGTTTACACGCCTATTACCCCATTTATTGCTTGTCTTTCTGCCCCTCCAGGATATGTGCGTCTGTATGTTGCAGTGATCAGCCCATCACCGAGGTGTGGACTGTTTCTTCCCCCCTGAGGGGATGCGAATCGACTACGAAGGCGCCCTGAGTCGCCGTTTACATTGTCTTACATAGGGTCCAGCTTGGACCAGTACCTAAGTACAGATTCTTCTGTTTGAGTGCCCGTGATACCGTGTGCCCTATTCGCTGTGTGTGGAGATCCTGATGGCGCCAGGCGGGAAGCCCAGTTGCCTGACCACACTCCCAGCGGTCCGCCACTGTCAGTCCCAGTGTGAGCCTACCGACTCGCAGACGCACTTGCAGTCGGATGGCGGCCTCCGGTGCTCCTGACCTCGGTCAGTCTGCCTGGGAAACTGGTGGTCTGAGGAGTCGACGCCTCTGCCCACACTGCATGAGGACTCCCTCATGTATGGCCTTCGTGGTAATAGGGCGAGGGAAAAGACGGCCTTGACGCCCGATCCCTTAAGGAGGAGCTCGTTCGGCTGTACCACTCTGGACTCGCGTCGTGGATATGGACATGGTGCGCCCGAGGAAGGACCCGTGGGGAATTCCCCCCCAGCCGGCGGGCCTTGGGAAGCTTGGGGTAGCCTGATGGATCTTTGTGGTCGCTCTCGATCTGTGGGACCACCTCGGTCGTCGTGTGACGCCTATGTTGGCCGTGTATGCCACTGCCACTGTGGTGGTGACCGTCGCAGCCGGCACCCGGTGCGCCTGGTATGGGTTAACGGGTCCTTTCGATGCCGAACAATCGCCGCCAGGACCCGGGACTTGATACTTGATACTATACTACCAGTTACTAACAGCTACAGCACCGTACCTGTCTTACTGTGGGATTTGGGCAGCCTGACCTGCGAATCAGCCTGAAGTGAGGATGTGACACCCCCCCCCCTTCAGGGGATGGTCCTGGGTACCCGCTGCCATGCTTGGGTGTTATCGAGCCCCCCCCCAGGGTTTGCTCTAAGGAGGGGGGTGAAGCGGTACCCAGAACCTATGGCCCATGGCCCGGAGGCCTGTGAGCCGTCACACCCGTGCGGAAGCCGTCGACACCGGCTGTCAGCGGGATATCCCTGTTCTCTAACCCGCGGAATCTGGAATCCGATTTCTAACCAATAAATCGATGTAGAATGACCATAATTTTATTGTCTCAGGCGACTTTCGGTCGGAAATCGGTGAAATACCCGATTTCTACCGCGATTCCTAATTCTCGTGAAATCGCCGCCTGATGTCGCCTGTTCGCGCGCCTTCGTCGCCTCTCCGTGGCGAGTTTTGTGATTGACTTTTCTCGAGTACCTGTGAGGTTCTAAGAGAACTTATGGGCTGAATCTAGAGGGTTTTTAATGTACTTTCATCTGGTGTGTTCACCAGAATTTTTCGCCGTTGCGTTTTCGAGAAAATCAGCGCGCAAGGCTTTCCGTCGATCGTGCGAACTCATGCTTCTCAAGGACCATGAGTTCGGACGGAACCCTACATCTCCCCCCTATGTCTTTCATCCATGCCCCTTTCACGGGGGCATATCATCTTGCGTAGGGAAGCGGGCAATGGCGGTGTTTTGGGCAGCCTATGGGTCTCGCAAACCAAGTCGTTTGCGTGCGCAATAGCTAACTTTGTGGCCTTGTGAGCATGAACGTTAATAACCGAACACAATGCTCAGAAGACCAAAAACCCTGGGCTATTTTTGATTTTCGAGCCAACTCAACGATGGCTCCACGCAATTCAATGCGTACCAAAACTCCATTTTCGAAAGAGGGCAAGTTTTGGTCGAAAATTAGGCCAAAATGGCCAAACCCCTGAGGCTTGTACTCGAAGCCTATGGGGAGTTGAGCCTCGAACCAAGGCAATATGTAAAGTAGAGACCAAGAATGACATCGTGGATGGCTTGGTTGATTTTTACAACCTGGCCTCCAATTTATATAATTTCGCCTTGTGAGCACGCGTGCCATATTGCCTCTTTGCACACGCGCTCATATGCAAGCACTAATGACACGAGTGGGCGGAGACAATCTAACCATACTGTGCATATTTGAAAGCACCTGCTATGGGCCTACTCCAAAAGTGTTTACTCATATTTTTGCTCCTCAAGGTCCCAAAGATATGTTCATGCCAATATCGCCGATATATGCACTTTTTCCCATAAATAGTGTGCTTCAAGGATTGAGGTGTTAAAAATGGTTTCATTATGCTTTGAACCTCAACTCTTGTTGCAAAAGGGAAGCAAAGCTTCGTTTGCATCCATGCAAACGCCCGAGGCTCCTTTCTCTTGTGATACGGAGATACGATATTTGGAGGGACCACTTTTGGGTGAATTTTGGCCGTTTTGTCCGGAATGGCCACAAACCCCATCTCCCCCTGATTTCGCCCCCGAGGTTGCGTGAGCCACTTGACCAAGGTTAAGGGCGATTCAGAGAAGGCACACAAACCCGCATGGAATGGGATGTTTCCCCATGTGGCCTCTCCTCACGAAAGGAGAGTTGTGAGTCACCCAATTTGGGGTATGTTGCCATTCTGCCCCATTTGTGTGTCACTTTCCCTCCAATGGGAAAAATAGCTAGAGGCGATCATGAGGGTTGGCAAGTGGCATATATTGGGACCTAACTCCCATATGTCTATAGCATCTTTGGTTGAAAGGATCCTCGCCGTGGCCATGGAGATATGGAATCATGAGTGCGGGCCATTTTGGCCAAATTTTGCTGTTTTTGCCATTGTATGCCATGTTGGAATTACCATATCTCCATGGGGCACGGGATCTAGCCAGGAAGGAGGGGCGAATATTGTAGCATATGACGAAGGGTTGAACGCCATTGAGTTTCGTATTTGCTCCTCCGGCTCATCCGGAGTTATTCAACTCTTGGCGCAATCCATGATCTCCCCCTTTGCACCGCATGCTGCTTTCTGCCCCATCTGCGTGTACATCCCCTTGATGAACAGCAAGCAGCCAGAGTGACAGCAGGCCATAACCCAGGGCATGGGACCAAAGGGGATATCAAGGGTTGTGAATCAAGGCTTGGCGCGTCAATATCGCCAAGGTTTCCTACCCTGGATGGTCGCCCGAGACGGCAGATTTTGCCATTTTGGCGATCATTACCCCACTTGACGAACCCGTGGTGCCCTGATGCCGGAACCTAAGAGGGAACCAGGTTGGGTGAGGGCTCCAGGGATTCGAATGCGAAGGGCATAGGGTCAGTTGCCTCGTCCCTACCTCTGGCGGGTCTGGACGTGGGGTCAATTTTGGAGTTTTCCGAGGTATCATCAGTTTGGGCTGAAACAGCCCATTTTCAGCTACCAACTCCTAGGGGATAATGGCGGGGCCATATCTCTGTCTCAGGGAGGAGATCGGACCTGCTGTTGAGGGAGCATAGGGAGCGACAGTCAGCTGACCTTGCAGCCCCTTGGTTCCCAGGAACTCGCCCTTGGCTGGGCGGGACACCTCCCCTATTGGCAGGGTTTCAGGGTCCGGGCTGAGCAGGGCATGGGTTGTGTTTGAGCCCCCGCCCCCACCAGCCACTGAGAGGGTCGGACCTGGGATTGGGATACGAGTTGGGACTGAGTGCCTATTGTCCTGTGATGCCCTTCCCTCAGTCCAGTCTTAACCCCATGTGTACATATCCTGATGTGTTGCTGTACATACTTTTGTTCCCTTGTTTCAGAGTGGCAAGGATCCTGAAACGCTTTGTCACATGACATGAGCGCATTGATGCCCCTGTGAGCGTAGTGCTTTGCCTGCCTGCTCACTTGCGCGTGTCCACCGCAGCGTCCCGTGGCCAGGCCCCCGACGGGAACGCGTCAGTACGATGGCAACCCCCTCAACCTCGACCGCTTCTTGGAGAAGCTGGACGATTGGGGGATGACCGTCACTGAAGACATGGATCGCGCAGAAACGGTTCAGGTACCGCCTGCCGGAAGTGCTCCAAAAGCTATACTTCATGGCGACCAAGAAGGGGAAGATCCAGACCCTCAAGGAAGCCAAGAAGTGGCTCAACGAGCAGGAGCGGGTGGAAGCTCCGCAGGTGGCTGCCAAGCGGTGGAAGGCCATGAAGCTTCAGCATGATGGTCGGGAGATCCGCCTACGGGACTGGCGGGACTTCCTGGGGCAATACACCCTCTTCCGCCGCAACGTGGAGGACTGGAATGAGGGTGACGAGCAGGCTCGCCTGCTCTCCATGCTGCCGGAAGCATGGATCAAGAGAGTCACCAAGGAGGAAGCCAACAGGGCCAAGTCCAACCACACGGTCAGGATGATGCTTCCCAAGGAGTATCATACGAACGTGGTGGCTTTGACAAAGAAGAACGTGGCCCGGGATGTCAAACAGCACTTCCTGCGGAACGCCCTCCTCATCACCGTCACGGGCGATCGCGGGAAGACCGCGATGTGGCGCCTTGATGAGTGTGACGTGAGCGGCCAGACCATCCGTCTGCAGGCTATCCCGGCGCGGATGAGTTGCGACGAGATCCTGGAGTGGGTTAGAGAGGAGGTACTCAAGGAGTACCGGAACCTCCACCACACCCGCGGGTTGAGGCCCCGCGACCGTGACGTCAACTACGTTGGCAAGGGACCTGGCGGGGAAGCTGCCATGGACCCAGCGGGAGCCGATGGCGAGGAGGCTCTCGACGACGATGACGACGACGATGAGCCCGCCGAGATAACCGTTTGTGCCTTTGTGGGCAACAAACTGAACGCGGGGAGCAACCGGGGAAGCTGGAAGCCCCTGCAGAAGGGTAAGAAAGGGGGAAAGAAGAAGGGTGTCAACGAGGGTGATGCGGAGGAGAGTACCCCTACTACCACAACCGACGCCCCCTAGCGGAGCCCCTGCAGCCAAGGGCCCCAGCTAGGGCGGTCCCAAGATCGTGTCGTGGGAAACGCCACACCATCCCAGTCGGGAGGCAAAAAGCACAAAGGGATTGCCGCGGGCAGAAGGCCCGGTCCGGCACCCGAAACAAAAGACAGTCGCGGTGGCGGGCTGAGGGCAAGTGAAGGCAGGAACCCTTGCACCTGTCCATCCTTCGCGACCAAGAATGTACTTGATGTGCTTCAAGATCTATCCGAGAGTATCGGATGATTACCCGGACCGCAGCTGGATGCTGCAGATGGGGTGCCTGAGCCCTTTGTCCCCGACCTGCACCAGTCGCTTGTTGAGCTTCTGGAACGTCCGGAGTGACTGAGCTTGCACGCCGTGCGCTGTGTTGGGCGTGAGCGGCACTTGCACCTTAAGGTCCGTGCCCTGTGCGGGGAAGTGGAGAAGGTCTGCGACGTGTTGGTCGACGCGGGAGCACAGGTCAGCTTGGTCAAGGCTGGCCTACTTCCGCAAGAGTGCTTGACCGACAGTCGGAAGCCTGTCAGGCTGAAGGTGGCGAACGGCCAGTACATGGTGGGAGGCATGAAGGAAGCGGCCATTGGGCTGCAGTTCGTGAACCACCGTGAGCTGAGCCGCCCGGACCTCGGCAAGGAAATCCTCCTGCAAGGTCGCTTCTACGAGGCCGAGATGGACTGGGACATGATCGTTGGGTACGACTTCATGATTGAGACGGACTCCGGCGTTCTCCCAGCCCAGGCCTCCATGACCCTGTACCAGGATGACCAGCTCTCGTGGCTTTTGTCACCTGAGCACCATGTGGAGTGCCAATGGATCCACCCGGAACGCAATCAGCTCGAAGTAGCCGCGCTGGGCACTGAGCCAACTGGGCCAGCAAACCAGAAGTACGGCGTAATGCCGGAAGTGGCGAGCTGAGTGGTTGCGGACCTGAAAGCTTCGGATCTGGCCCTGGATGCGTTTTCTTCAGGAACCTCCGCCCATCTTCGGGTTTGTGAGAAGTACTGGAGCGCCCAGGACTCTGCGTGGAAGAAGCACTGGTGTCCGCATCAGGGTTTGATGTGGATCCATTGCCCGCGATGGGACGTTCCAAGGGCGGTAGCGAAGATTCGCAAGGACCGCTCCAAGGCAGTGCTGGTTATTCCTATGGGATGCACCGAGGAGGGAAGCACCCGAGATCGGGTGGTCTCATTGACCAACATGACCTTAAACAAGGTCGTCCTACCGGCTGGAGAGAGTGTCTATCAGGACGCTAAGGGACAGCCCATGCCACCCCAGAGATGGCCAACAGAATTGCACTATTTGGATGGGGGCCTTGAACAGGCCGACACCACGGACTTCGTGTGTGTCAACCGCATCATAGCGGAGCCATGGCGGCAATGCTTTGCAGTTTCCCCTGTTGACGTCGGAGAATCAGAGGACCCCCTCACTGAAGAGGAGCTGGATCTGGTTCAGTGGTATATGGATCAGCCCTTTCACGACTGGGGAAACCAGCGTGAGGGCAAGGGCCAGGACAAGGCCTGGTGGGAAGTGGATTCCATCGTCTCCGGTTCCTATGACGGGAACACCTTCGTAAAGAGGGTGCTGGACCACAAGTCCAGCCAGGACGAGCCAACTGGCGGCAACGCACCCACCTACGGCGACCTGTTCCGAGGCAAGACCAGAGATGGCCCTTTGGGCCACCTGGGAAGACCACCTGAGCCGGAACCGAGTGGGGTCGCTACCCCTCAAGTAAGCTCAGTGGTCCAGGTGCCCGGAAAAGCCAAGGCGGAGTCCGATGAGTGCCCCAAGATCCAGGCATTGAGGGCCAGGCTGAAGCAGAAGTATGGGGATACCTTCTTCAGCGGAAAGCCTGTGTTTCCCGCACCGGTGCGTGGACCATATGGCGAGGCCAAGATACTACTGAAGCAGGACCCCCGTGTGTATCGACACCGGGAGTTTGCCCTGAGGGGCGAGAGGAAGGAGGCCATGGAGAAGATCCTCCGTGATTTCATCGAGAGAGACTGGCTTGAGCCGTGCCACTCCGAGTGGGCCTCTCCGTGCTTCGTCGTCCCCAAGAAGGTGGCCGGTGAGTGGCGTCTCGTGGTCGACTACCACGGCCTGAACGCCCAAACGCAGCATGACAGCTATACGCTGCCCCTCATTGAGGACATGCTGCAAAATCAACACCGGCGGAGGATCTTCACGGTGATTGACCTGAAACATGGTTATCATCAGATGCCCTCTTGCCGAGGAGTCCCGTGCCTGCACAGCCATGAGCACCCCACTTGGACCTCTCCCGTGGAAGGTGATGCCCATGGCCGTTACCAACGGCAATGCGGCTTTTCAGCGGATGCTGGAGAACCTGCTTGAGCCGGTGCGTGACTGTGCGGACCCGTTCGTGGACGACGTGATCACCGCGTCCGGGGACCCCAGTATGAGCTATGAGGAGCTCCTGGGGGCACATGAGAGGGACGTCACCCGAGTGCTGGACCTTCCGGTTCGGCACAAACTCACGGGCAGCAGTGACAAGGCCACCATTGCGGTAAGCGAGGTGGTCTTTGCTGGCCACATAGTTGGGAACGGGCAGTGGAAGCCCATACCTGGCAAGCAGGCTGCGATCGAGCACTGGGAGAAAGCCCAAAACGGTCTCTGAGATACGGGCGTACTTGGGGTTCTGCAACTACTACTCGGGGTATATCAAGATGTATGCCGAGTATGCAGCCCCCATGACGACCATGCTCAAGGGCAACAGAGAGGAGACCAAGAAGGGGTCCAAGAAGGCTCTGGTCTGGAATGCTGAGTCCGACCGTGCATTTGAGGGGATGAAGCAGGTGCTGCTATCCGCAGTGGGTCTGGACCTCGTGGATCCTGACCGAGGGTTCGTCCTGCGCACCGACGCTTCCAACTACGCCGTTGGCGCTGTGTTGGAACAAGTGCTTGACGATGGGAGGCACGTGCCAGTGGCTTTCTGGAGCCCAGTCCTGGCGGAAGGCCAGAGACGGACGTGGACGCCCCGAGAAAAGGAGGCGTATGCCATCGTCATGGCTCCCAGGAAATGGACTGGGTACATAGCCCTCGATCCCGTCACCGTCTGCACCGACCATCAGAGTCTGCAGTTGTGGCACAAAGAGCACGTGGACACCCCCTCAAGTCCCGCCTCCCGACGGGCAAGATGGCATGAGACCTTGGCCAAGTTTGACCTCACGGTTGTGTATGTTCCTGGCAAGGACAACACCGTGGCGGACTGTCTCAGTAGGTGGGCCTATCCCGGCAGCAAGGGCATGACGGATGTCTCCGCCCATGGCGATGAGGCTGAGACCGCTGAGGCCAAGAGGATCATTGAATCCGAGCGCCTGATGGAGGAGGAGGGTGTGAAATGCTTCGTCATCATGGCTGCGGATGCCTCCCTCGGAACGAGGATGGGCAGAGCGGTCAGAGTACTCGCCCCTGAGGGAGCTGAGTCCGACAAGCACCTCTTCCCTGAATCTTGCCTCCAGGACGACTGGACCGACAACTACGCCAAGTCCGAGGCCTTTCGGGCCGAATATAGGGCTGTGACCGACCCTGATGACGGGCAGAAGTGGCCAAAGGGGCTGACTGAGGAGGATGGCAAGCTCTACCGGAATGGTAAGCTGCTGGTCCCAGAGTCCCGAGTGCTCGAGCTATGTGAGGCTTGGCACCACCACATGATGCACCCAGGGGTCAAGAAGCAAGCCCTGGATATGCAGCGCCGGTTCGAAATCGGCCAGATCAGTCTCTACAGCGCTATCAAGAAGGTCAGAAAGGGTTGCTCGGTCTGTCAGGCCTGCAATCCCGACAACCGGAACGTCAAGGGTGAAGCCCAATGGACTCCGGTGCCTGACCAGCCCATGGAGAGCGTGGTCATGGACGTCTTCTCCATGCCCGAAGTGCACATAGGCAAGGGGACCTTTGACTGTGTGGTCCTTTGTGTGGATCGCCACAGCAGCTACGTAGTAGCCGTTCCGGCACGCAAAAAGGGGTTGCTTGCCAAGGAAGTGGGAGTCATGATGATTCATCATTGGCTGACCGTCTTGGACATCCCCCGCACCATTTGCAGTGACCGCGGGCCCCAGTTTACTGGTGGCTGGTTCAAGGCCATGTGTTTCCTCATGGGAATTCATCATGCCAAGAGCGTCGCCTATCTCAGCTGGTCCAACGGGCGGGCTGAAGTGACTGGAAGGCATCTGTTCGAGAAGCTACGCAGGATTCACATCACCAATCCACGTCAGAACTGAATTGAGGAGATGTGGCCCGCTCTGAAGGCCGATCATGACACCCCCACTCCGGGCTGATTGTCTCCTCACCAGATTTTGTTCGGCAGGGACCCCCTTGGTCGGGGACCTCCCTTGTCTGATGATGGTATGGCCATGGACGCCAAGGAATTCTTCGCGCGGCAAGAGGCAACGGCGCGGGACATCCGCCAGCAGCTCGAGAAGGAGCATGTTGAGCGTCAGAAGTCCGCCCCGAGCTCGACAGCGCAAAAGTTCAGGGTGGGAGACCCGGTGTGGGTGATCAGACCCCGCCCTATGGGCACCCACCGCACCAAAACCTGGTTCACACCCGGAGAGGTGGTCCGCAGGATTGGTGAGGACACCTACCGCATCAAGGTGGCCCACGGACAGTTCTGGGAGCGCCACGAGAGTCAGCTCCGTGTGCCGGAACCCGACCTCCGTGGCCAGCATGTGTCCCTGGACTATGCCGCACATGAGGCTGATTCGGACGACGACTATGCTGAGCAGGACGACTATACCGTCGAGAAGATCCTGGCCCAGCATCCGAAAGCCTCGACACCCGGAGACCTGGAGTTCAAGGTTCGTTGGCGAGGCTATGGGCCGTCCCACGACACCTGGGAACCCGTCTCCTCGTTCGTGCCGCGGATTAACACCCCCTTCATGAACTACATCTGCAAGCACAAGACCAAGATCCATGTCTCGGAATTGGCCGCACTCACCCGGGCGATTGCAGCCAGGGGCGCCTGATCACCGCCCTGAGCTCTCCCCTGATGCATTTTGAGCGCTTGTTAGGTCGACGGATCTTCCCTCACTTGCTTGCTCTCTTCCATCTTCCGGTGACCTGCCATCAGAGTGGCCATATACCCCCCCCTGCTGAATCCAGGGGAGGATGGCCCCTCTCTTCCTCTTCTATTTGTCACTCCCCGCCTGCTGAATCCTTGGAAAACCAGGCAGGGCGACTGACCTTGACATTTTCTGAGATCTTAGGGCCTTGAAACCCATACGATGTTGCGCAACGGATGCCGCTGTCATCGGCATTGCGATTTTTTGGTGTGTGGTCTGGTCCCATGGCACTTGCAGGATCCAGACCAGTCTACGTGTGTCTGCAGACTATATATGGCCTGAACTCAGGCGTCTTTCTGTCCACCCTCCTGCATGATCCTTATCCTGACCGGGGCGTGGTTTGGCGCTCTATCCGGAGTGTGTTTACACGCCTATTTACCCCGTTTATTGCTTACTTTTCTGCCCCCCCAGGATATGTGCATCTGTATGTTGCGTATTATCAGCCCATCATTGAAATATGGACTGTTCCCCCCCCCCCGAGGGGATGCGAATCGGAATACAAAGGCGCCCCGAGTCGCCGTGTACATGCTCTTACATAAGGTCCAGCCTGGACCAGTACCTAAGTACAGATTCTTCTGTTTGCGTGCCCGTGATACCGTGTGTCCTAGTGGCTGTGATGTGCTGAGATCCTGATGGCGCCAGGCGGGAAGCCCAGTTACCTGACTACACTCCCAGCGGTCCGCCACTGTCAGTCCCAGTGTGAGCCTACCGACTCGCAGACGCACTTGCAGTCGGGTGGCGACCTCCGGTGTCCTGACCTCGGTCAGTCTGCCTGGGAAACTGGTGGTTTGAGGAGTTGACGCCTCCGCCCAGACTGCATGGGGACTCCCCCATGCATGGCCTTCGTGGTAATAGGGCGAGGGAAAAGACGGCCTTGATGCCGGATCCCTTATGGAGGAGCTCGTTCGGCTTTACCACTCTGGACTCGCGTCGTGGATATGGACATGGTGCGCCCAAGGAAGGACCCGTGGGGACTCTCCCCCAGACTGCGGCCTTGGGAAGCCTGGGGTAGCCTGATGGATCCTTGTGGTCCCTTTCGACCTGTGGGACCACCTCGGTCGTCGTGTGACGCCTATGTTGGCCGTGCATGCCACTGCCACTGTGGTAGTGACCGTCGCAGCCGGCACCCGGTGCGCCTAGTATGGGTTAACGGGTCCTTTGGATGCAGCACCATCGCCGCCAGGACCCGGGACTTGATACTTGATACTATACTTGCAGTTACTAACAGCTACAGCACCGTACCTGTCTTACTGTGGGATTGTACTGGGCAGCCTAAACCGCACATCGGCCTGAAGTGAGGATGTGACACCCCCCCCCCCTTCAGGGGATGGTCCTGGGTACCCGCTGCCATGCTTGGGTGTTATCGAGCGCCCCCCAGGGTTTGCTCTAAGGAGGGGGGTGAAGCGGTACCCAGAACCTATGGCCCATGGCCCGGAGGCCTGTGAGCCGTCACACCCGTTATGGCCCATGGCCCGGAGGCCTGTGAGCCGTCACTGCCGTGCGGAAGCCGCTGACACCGGCTGTCAGCGGGATATCCGTGTTCTCTAACCCGCGAAATCTGGAATTCCGATTTCTAACTATTAAAACGATGTGGAACTACCATAATTTTACTGTCTTGGTCGATTTGCGTTTAGAAATCGGTGGAATACCCGATTTCCACCGCGATCTCTAATTGTCGTGAATTCGCCGCCTGACGTCGCCCGTTCCGTGCACTGCATTAGATGATTCTGTAAAACGATTTTTTTCGAAGTTAAGACGGAAACACTCTTCGAGTGATCCGCAATTTTTTCCTTGATAAAACACATCGCGTCCCAGATTTTCCCCAGAAAATCTGGGCGGCCGAAGGAGCTTTGAACCCCCAAGTGAAATAACAAGGGTTACGAGCGTTCAAGCGCCCAAGGACGAATTAACGTGCCTCGTAGGCACTGTGTATGAGGTTCTGCCCCCCATAGTCATAGGATGAGGCCAAAGGATCCCAACTCCATAGGCCCAAAGGGTTATTTGTTTTGAGTGTTTTCCAAGAAATGGGCAATCTCACGTACTTGGCGTCCAAGTACGTGTAGAAGTATGTTGAGTTGGCGTTTTCTCCCTCTTTGCTTGCCTCTACAGCCGGAGCATATCACTTGTCCTCCCCGGATGGTACATATATGATCTCCATATATATATTGGCAATATATTTTGCGTGCATGCTAAAATTCGGCTTTCGGAAGGGATGTCGATTTTCAACCAAAGCACTTGCATGCGTGTTAAGGGACCAAAGTTACTCTAGAATTTAGGCACACTTTGATTGTAGGCCACTAGGTTGGGTGTAGAAGGCCAGGGTAGGGTTGTATGCCATATTTGGTGTCATATCACGTGCCCATTTGGCGGGTGCACCATTCCAAGACTAACCTGCCAATGGACCCCATATCGCACGAAGCCCTTCATGGTACTCCCAACCAACACTCGCAAGCCTAACCTTCGTGAAGGGACGCTTGTGGAGCGCTCCCGAAGCGATGCGTTGCGAGCAAGGTGTGTTTTTTGCAATATTCCATGTTTGCATGTGCCCACTTGGGAGGCAGCGCGCGCGGCCTTCCAAAGCGCCCCAAGTGGAGCAAATATGTGGAATCGAAGGTCATTGGTGTCGAGTCATTGTGTTTAGAAGGATTGGTCGATTATCAATCCAAGCCGAAGATATTATAATATATTTGTGCAGTTTTCAGGGCACTTTTGCGTGTTTTTTCGCCAATTTTGCTGTTTTTTGCCCGTCATGATGTCAAGTGGCGACCGTGTATCTCAACGTTGCGCTTAATTGACATCATGACCCAAGTATGTTATGAGGGTACACACTTCGGTGCCCAACATATCTTAAAATTCGGCGAACAACTCCTCTTGGGCTTGGCATACCGTGGCCGCCATGTTGGCGATTTGGGACGATCGCAAATCATGGGCTCACTTGGCGACCCTGCCATTCCCAAAACCGGAGGGGTTTGGGCGACGCTCAAAAGATATGTTGGACGCATATGACTTGATACCAATCCTATGGCACACTCCGGTCCAAGTCAGGCATGTGCCTCATTTGCCCCACCCATGAGTGTGCGCATTTTCGGTCATTTTGAGCAATTTTCCACATTTTCTGCCCGTCGTGCACCATGTTCAGCCCCCTTGTGCACGCCGGACGCATGGACCAATGGACCATATATGACATGGGTGTTATGGATATTGGTCACTATGGTTCGCACACCACGTGGGCGAAGCGGAGCAACCTTCGTCAAGGTGCTAGCCCAAAGTGAGTGTGGACAATTTTGCCATTTTGGCAATTGTGGACCCAAGTTGGATTG
This sequence comes from Eutreptiella sp. 'Long Island Sound 2002', assembly GCA_964036045.1. Taxonomy (NCBI): domain Eukaryota; phylum Euglenozoa; class Euglenophyceae; order Eutreptiales; family Eutreptiaceae; genus Eutreptiella; species Eutreptiella sp. 'Long Island Sound 2002'. The sequence continues at coordinate 66,031,336 of OZ038378.1, forward strand.
TCACCACGCCGAGTGGCATGGAGATCTTTGAGAGCCAAGTGCATGGGACTCTCCGTTGGACTCCCGGTGGATCGCGTATGGAATGGCGGATCTGATCTCCCTGCCGGCGTGGAGATATACTATTGAGGGCACCCCCAATTTTGGCTCATTTTCAGCAGTCAAAATGACCCCCTTTTGGGACCCCAATTTCAGCCCCCGTTGTGGTCAATTGGCGGCCCCATATCTCTATGCCCATGAGGAGTCCGGACCTAATTCCAAGTTGTGCACTCAGATATAGGTCCAATATGCTGTGCCGTAACAGAGGCCAAGCTGGTCTGGATGGTGATCCTCGGGAGGATACAGCGGCGGCTGTATGCATCTGGGGTCATACCGGACAATATGTGGGGGTCTGTGCCGGGTAGGTCCACACAGGAAGCAAGCTTCCTGTACGATATGTACCTCGATGATGAGGACCTAGAGGCGTTCATGGCATCTGTGGACGTGAAGGCGGCGTTCCTCAACACGCCGCATAGGCTCATAGAGGAGGTGTGGCGACAGCTAGGACTCCCATATGGTGACTTCGTGGAAAAGTACCTGCGCTCAAGGAGGTACATGGTCACCACGGGGAAGGGGTGTACCAAGTGGGTAACCCCAGGCAGCGGGGTGCCACAAGGGGGGGTGGGGGCCCGTTCCTGTACTTGCTGGCCATGCTCCCCCTGATGAATTGGATAGCGCGGGAATATCCACAACTGGCGCGGGCGCCACACACGTCGCCAGCGCAGGCGTATGTGGATGATGCGGTACCCATGGCGCGGGATGAAAAGGCCCAACAGGTGGTACAGGACCTGATGCAGAGGTACAGGAGGGATAACCACCTTGTCTGGAGCGCAGGGAAGTCGGCGGTTCTGAGGACGAGTGGAGAGGAAGGCATGGCGCTGGATGTAGGAGACGGAGTGGCATGGCTGGAGAGGGCAGAGGAAGCGGTGGTGCTGGGACATATACAGGCCATGGAGGCGAGGGGGGTCAGGCTACCTGACAAATTAGTCCGGGGGTTCAGGGCGATGCTGGTGGTCCTGCGGCATCACCCCCCGTCAGTGCAGATGACCCTGTACTACCTGCGGTCCGTGCTCAATGCGGCGGTAGGGTACCAGGGGATGCACCTCCCGTACTAGAGGGAGCAGCTGGAGGAGGTGGAGGGAGAAGTGCGGAGGCTCATCAGAGGGTATGAGGGGATACCCACGGATGTGCCGTGGTGCGTGTTGCGGTCGCCGACGGCCTACTATGGAGAAGGGATGCCCACGGCAGGGGAGGCGTACAGGGCACACACGGCGAGGACGCTGAGCAGGATGTGCCACAATCAGGAAGAAGTGGTGAGACGGGTGTGCTATCACGCGGTCGCAGAGGTTCAGAAGGAGGAGAACATGTGCCCGCGCTATGTGTGGCACCGGCGAAGACGGTTGGCGGCGGGGAAGAAGGAGCGCATGTGGCGCGCCCTACAGGCAGTGTTGCCGGGGGATAAACACATGCTGGCAACCAACAGGACTTGCGGTAGGCGGGGACCAATCCTGGTCCTGGACACGGACTTCGGGGGGGCGGCACATGGGACAGTACGGTGGATCAGGAAGGAAGGAGTGAGCATGGAGGTGCTGCACGTGCGCAGGAAGGATATGAAGGAATACAAGAAGGCGGGACTGCACCATGCGGAGTTCTATCGGGACACCAGGGTGGTGGAATGGGGTGTATACAGGTGGATGATGAGGAGAGCACGAGAACAAGAGGACCGCACAAGGTGGAGCAGGAGGATGCGCGCGATGTGGAACGAGTGGGTAGCGCTGTGGGGGATCCAGCAGAGGAATCCGAGATGCGGGAGGGGAGAGGGGGCGCAGCAAGAGAGAGTGTGTGCTGGACAGGGGGGAGGGGGACAAGGCCAGACCGGGCATACTGTTGTGTGCGCCGCTGGGACTCAAAGAACCGAGGGGGAAGGTACAGAGTGCGGCCTGGCAGTGGTATGATGTCCATGTAGATATGTTCCGGAAAGACAACATCCCGGAAGGGGCAGGACAGGGGGACCAGTGCTGGAGGTGCACCAAGGAGGCGGGGCAAATCCCGTGGCCAGTCCTACGAATGACGGCGTGGGCGTTCCCGAACGCGACCATGCGCACTATGGACACCAGGGGGCAGGGGTGGGGGCCGGTGCTACGGCTGCCCAAGGAGGTGCGGGAGGATGAGGAGGCCCAGGGGGACGTGGACATCTGGTGGGGAGAGGAAAAGGAGGGGAAAAGAACAGGGGTCTGGTTGGGATGGGACACAGTGCGGGGACTACAAGAAGACGTTTGATTTTTGAGGTTTGATTTTGCGGGTACTAGACGCCTTTCGGCCCCGGGGGGCCACCTGGTCGGGCCAGGTGATATCCTCCCCCCGGGTCCTAGTGGGGGGCCCTCCAAGACGCACCTCCTGCCTGGTGGCGGAGTCCCCCGGGTTCACACGGCTCAGAGCCCCGTCCCTCCCCGGCTTCCCCGTTTCGCCGCTCCCCGGTCAGTGCATCATTTCGCAGCCGTGGCTGCGGGCGCTTACCCACCGCGTCGCCCCCTAATGCGTGGTCGCCCGGGGCGCCGGCGCCGCCGGGCCCGTGCTACTGGCTTGTCGCCAGTGGGACCCGCTTGGGCTGGCGCGGAGGCTGCCTAGCCTAAGGGTTGGGGCGTGCCGCAGTGTGCCACTACTGCCTTGGCGGGTGCAGTGCCCCGTCCGTGTGTGCGCGGCGCTCGCGGCCGGTTCGGGGGGCTCGGGCCAGTACCTGGTGTTGTGTCTCTCCCGTTTCCCCCCATCCCGCCCCGCGTGTCCCGCGCTGCGTGTGGCAGGCCGTACCCTTGCTCGCTGGTACGCCATTCCACGCGGTCTGTGCGTTCCGCGTGCTCGGTCCGGTTGCCCTTCGGGTAGTCCCCGCGTGCCCTTTGCGTGTATGTGCGCTCGCGCTCCCGCGGCGTCCGCTCCCCCCCCCCTCAGTAGTTTGGCGTGGGCACCTCGCGCGGTCCCGGCACTGGGCGCTGGTAGGGGCGTTCCACGTGGTCCGTGCCCCTCCGCGTGTCCTGCCCCGGTCCTTGCTCCGTCTGGCGTGCTTGGGGGGGGGCGGTCCGGTCCCGGTTCCCCCCTACCTGGCTGTTGTTGCGAGGGGCGTCTGAGGTCAGGCGCTCCCCCTCCCCGACTGCTCGCCCACTGTGCGGGCTGTTGGGGTCCGCTACCCACGTGCTGTGGGCGCAGGTGTGTGGGTGTGGGGGCCCAACACTGTCCCCTTGGCCTGCATGCCCTGTGGGGGCTGCGTGCTGCGGGGCTGGTGTGGTGGGGGGGCGTCCCTCGGGGGGGGTGGCCTGCCACTGTTGTGAGGGGCGTCTGGTGTCAGGCGCTGTCCCTCCCCCGACCGCCCGTCCTCTGGGCGGGCTGTCGGGGCCCCCTACCCACTGGCTTTGGGTGCGGGGTGGTGCGGGCGTGGGGACCCATCACCAACCCCACAGAGCGCGCTCTTGCGAGCTGGCTTTGCGCGCTGCCGGGGCGGCACGAGGGCGCCCGGGGGGGGGCGCCTCCTGCCAGGGTGTGGGGCGTCTGGGGTCGGGCGCTCTCCCACCCCCGAGTGCCCGCCCTCTGGGCGGGCTGCCGGGGCCCACTACCCACTGGCTGTGGGTGCGGGGGGGTGCGGGCGTGGGGACCCGTCACCAACCCCACAGCGCGCGCTCTTGCGTGCTGTCGGGGCGGCATGAGGGTGCCCGGGGGGGGCGCCTCCTGCCTGGGTGTGGGGGGTCCAGGGTCGGGCGCTCTCCCACCCCCGACTGCCCGCCCTCCGGGCGGGCTGCCGAGGCCCACTACCCACTGGCTGTGGGTGCGGGGGGGTGCGGGCGTGGGGACCCGTCACCAGTCTCACAGCGCGCGCTCTTGTGAGCTGGCTTTGCGCGCCGTGGGGGCGGCATGAGAGTGCCCGGGGGGGGCGCCTCTTGCCTGGGTGTGGGGCGTCCGGGGTCGGGCGCTCCCCCAACTTCGACTGCCCGCCCTCTGGGCGGGCTGCCGGGGCCCACTACCCACTGGCTGTGGGTACGGGGGTGTGTGGGCGTGGGGACCCGTCACCAACCCCACAGCGCGCGCTCTTGCGGGCTGGCTTTGCGCGCTGTGGGGGCTGCATGAGGGTGCCGGGGGGGGGGCGCCTCTTGCCTGGGTGTGGGGGGTCCAGGGTCGGGCTCTCTCCCACCACCGACTGCCCGCCCTCTGGGCGGGCTGCCGGGGCCCACTACCCACTGGCTGTGGGTGCGGGGGGATGCGGGCGTGGGGACCCGTCACCAGCCCGACAGCGCGCGCTCCTGCGAGCTGGCTTTGCGCGCTGTGGGGGCGGCATGAGAATGCCCGGGGGGAGCGCCTCTTGCCTGGGTGTGGGGCGTCCGGGGTCGGGCGCTCTGCCAACCTCGACTGCCCGCCCTCTGGGCGGGCTGCCGGGGCCCACTACCCACTGGCTGTGGGTGCGGGGGGTCTGCGGGCGCCGGGACCCGTCACCAGCCCCACAGCGCGCGCTCTTGCGAGCTGGCTTTGCGCGCTGTGGGGGCAGCATGAGGGTGCCCGGGGGGGGCGCCTCTTGTCTGGGTGTGGGGCGTCTGGGGTCGGGCGCTCTCCCAACCTCGACTGCCCGCCCTCTGGGCGGGCTGCCGGGGCCCACTACCCAGTGGCTGTGGGTACGGGGGGGTGCGGGCGTGGGGACCCGTCACCAACCCCACAGCGCGCGCTCTTGCGAGCTGGCTTTGCGCGCTGTGAAGGCGGCATGAGGGTGCCCGGGGGGGGGCGCCTCTTGCCCGGGTGTGGGGCGTCCGGGGTCGGGCACTCTCCCAACCCCGACTGCCCGCCCTCTGAGCGGGCTGCTGGGGCCCACTACTGGCTGGCTGTGGGTGCGGGGGTGTGTGGGCGTGGGGACCCGTCACCAACCCCACAGCGCGCGCTCTTGCGGGCTGGCTTTGCGCGCTGTGGGGGCTGCATGAGGGTGCCCGGGGGGGGCGCCTCTTGTCTGGGTGTGGGGCGTCTGGGGTCGGGCGCTCTCCCAACCTCGACTGCCCGCCCTCTGGGCGGGCTGCCGGGGCCCACTACCCAGTGGCTGTGGGTACGGGGGGGTGCGGGCGTGGGGACCCGTCACCAACCCCACAGCGCGCGCTCTTGCGAGCTGGCTTTGCGCGCTGTGAAGGCGGCATGAGGGTGCCCGGGGGGGGCGCCTCTTGCCTGGGTGTGGGGCGTCCGGGGTCGGGCACTCTCCCAACCCCGACTGCCCGCCCTCTGAGCGGGCTGCTGGGGCCCACTACCGGCTGGCTGTGGGTGCGGGGGGGTGCGGGCGTGGGGACCCGTCACCAGCCCCACAGCGCGCGCTCTTGCGAGCTGGCTTTGCGCGCTGTGGGGGCAGCATGAGGGTGCCCGGGGGGGGCGCCTTTTGTCTGGGTGTGGGGCGTCTGGGGTCGGGCGCTCTCCCAACCTCGACTGCCCGCCCTCTGGGCGGGCTGCCGGGGCCCACTACCCAGTGGCTGTGGGTACGGGGGGGTGCGGGCGTGGGGACCCGTCACCAACCCCACAGCGCGCGCTCTTGCGAGCTGGCTTTGCGCGCTGTGAAGGCGGCATGAGGGTGCCCGGGGGGGGCCGCTTTTGCCTGGGTGTGGGGCTTCCGGGGTCGGGCGCTCTCCCACCCCCGACTGCCCGCCCTCTGGGCGGGCTGCCGGGGCCCACCACCCACTGGCTGTGGGTGCGGGGGGCTGCGGGCGTGGGGACCCGTCACCAGCCCCACAGCGGGCGCTTTTGCGAGCTGGCTTTGCGCGCTGTGGGGGCGGCATGAGGGTGCCTGGGGGGGGCGCCTCTTGCCTGGGTGTGGGGCGTCCGGGGTCGGGCGCTCTCCCACCCCCGACTGCCCGCCCTCCGGGCGGGCTGCCGGGGCCCACTACCCACTGGCCGTGGGTGTGGGGGGGTGCGGGTGTGGGGACCCGTCACCAACCCCACAGCGCGCCCTCTTGCGAGCTGGCTTTGCGCGCTGTGGGGGCGGCATGAGGGTGCCCGGGGGGGCGCCTCTTGCCTGGGTGTGGGGGGTCCGGGGTCCGGCGCTCTCCCACCCCCGACTGCCCGCCCCCTTGGCGGGCTGCCAGGGCCCACTACACACTGGCTGTGGGTGCGGGGTGACGCGGGCGTGGGGACCCGTCACCAACCCCACAGCGCGCGCTCTTGCGAGCTGGCTTTGCGCGCTGTCGGGGCGGCACGAGGGCGCCCGGGGGGGGCCCCTCCTGCCTGGGTGTGGGGCGTCCGGGGTCGGGCGCTCTCCCACCTCCAACTGCCCGCCCTCTGGGCGGGCTGCCGGGGCCCACTACCCACTGGCTGTTGGTGCGGGGAGATGCGGGTGTGGGGACCCGTCACAAACCCCACAGCGCGCGCTCTTGCGAGCTGGCTTTGCGCGCTGTGGGGGCGGCATGAGGGTGCCCGGGGGGGGCGCCTCTTGCCTGGGTGTGGGGCAACCTGGGTCGGGCGCTCTCCCACCCCCGACTGCCCGCCCTCTGGGCGGGCTGCCGGGGCCCACTACCCACTGGCTGTGGGTGCGGGGGGTGCGGGCGTGCAGACCCGTCACCAACCCCACAGCGCGCGCTCTTTCGAGCTGGCTTTGCGCGCTATGGGGGCGGCACGAGGGCGCCCGGGCGGGGGCGCCTCCTGCCTGTGTGTGGGGCGTTCAGTGTCGGGCGCTCTCCCACCCCCAACTGCCCGCCCCCTTGGCGGGCTGCCGGGGCCCACTACCCACTGGCTGTGGGTGCGGGGGGGTGCGGGCGTGGGGACCCGTCACCAGCCCCGCAGCGCGCGCTCTTGCGAGCTGGCTTTGCGTGCCCTGGGGGCGGCATGAGGGTGCCCGGGGGGGCGCCTCTTGCCTGGGTGTGGGGCATCTGGGGTCGGGCGCTCTCCCACCCCCGACTGCCCGCCCTCTGGGCGGGCTGCCAGGGCCCACTACCCACTGACTGTGGGAGCCGGGGGGTGCGGGCGTGGGGACCCGTCACCAGCCCCACAGCGCGCGCTCTTGCGAGCTGGCTTTGCGCGCTGTGGGGGCAGCATGAGGGTGCCCGGGGGGGCGCCTCTTGCCTGGGCGTGGGGCGTCCGGTGTCGGGCGCTCTCCCGACCCCGACTGCCCGCCCTCTGGGCGGGCTGCCAGGGCCCACTACCCACTGGCTGTAGGTGTGGGGGGATGCGGGCGTGGAACCCGTCACCAACCCCACAGCGCGCGCTCTGGCGAGCTGGCTTTGCGCGCTGCCGGGGCGGCATGAGGTGGCCCAGGGGGGCGCCTCTTGCCTGGGCGTGGGGCGTCCGGGGTCGGGCGCTCCCCCACCCCGGACTGCCCGCCCTCTCGGCGGGCTGCCGGGGCCCACTACCCACTGGCTGTGGGTGCGGGGGGGTGCGGGCGTGGGGACCCGTCACACACCCCACAGCGCGCGCTCTTGCGAGCTGGCTTTGCGCGCTGTGGGGGCGGCATGAGGGTGCCCGCGGGGGCGCCTCCTGCCTGGGTGTGAGGCGTCTAGGGTCGAACGCTCTCCCACCCCCGACTGCCCGCCCTCTGGGCGGGCTGCCAGGGCCCACTACGCACTGGCTGTGGGTGCGGGGGGGTGCGGGCGCTCGGACCCGTCACCAACCCCACAGCGCGCGCTCTTGGGAGCTGGCTTTGCGCGCTGTGGGGGCGGCATGAGGGTGCCCGGGGGGGGCGCCTCTTGCCTGGGTGTGGGGCGTCTGGTGTCGGGCGCTCTCCCACCTCGACTGCCCGCCCACTGGGCGGGCTGCGGGGGCCCACTACCCACTGGCTGTGGGTGCGGGGGGGTGCGGGCGTGGGGACCCGTCACAAACCCCACAGCGCGCGCTCTTGCGAGGTGGCTTTGCGCGCTGTGGGGGCGGCATGAGGGTGCCCAGGGGGGCGCCTCTTGCCTGGGTGTGGGGCGTCTGGGGTCGGGCGCTCTCCCACCCCCGATTGCCCGCCCTCTGGGCGGGCTGCCGGGGCCCACTACCCGCTGGCTGTGGGTGCGGGGGGGTGCGGGCGTGGGGACCCGTCACCAACCCCACAGCGCGCGCCCTTTCGAGCTGGCCTTGCGCGCTGGGGGGGCGGCACGAGGGCGCCCGGGGGGGGGCGCCCCCCGCCTGGGTGTGGGGCGTCCGGGGTCAGGAGCTCTCACACCCCCGACTGCCCGCCCTCTGGGCGGGCTGCCGGGGCCCACTACCCACTGGCTGTAGGTGCGGGGGGGTGCGGGCGTGGGGACCAGTCACCAACCCCACAGCGCGCGCTCTTGCGAGCTGGCTTTGCGCGTTGTGGGGCGGCATGAGGGTGCCCGGGGGGGCTCCTCCTGCCTGGGCGTCGGGCGTCCGGGGTCGGGCGCTCTCCCGGCCCCGACTGCCCGCCCTCTGGGCAGGCTGCCGGGGCCCACTACCCACAGGCTGTGGGTGCAGGGGGGGGCGGGCATGGAGACCTGTCGCCAACCCCACAGCGCGCGCTCTTTCGAGCTGGCTTTGCACGCTTGTGGGGCGGCACGAGGGCGCCCGGGGGGGGGCGCCTCCTGCCTGGGTGTGGGGCGTCCGGGGTCGGGCGCTCTCCCACCCCCGACTGCCCGCCCTCTGGGCGGGCCGCCGGGGCCCACTACCCACTGGCTGTGGGTGCGGGGGGATGCAGGCGTGGGGACCCGTCACCAACCCCACAGCGCGCGCTTTTTCGAGCTGGCTTTGCGCGCTGTGGGGGCGGCATGAGGGTGCCCGTGGGGGGGCGCCTCCTGCCTGGGTGTGGGGCGTCCGCGGTCGGGCGCTCTCCCACCCCCGACTGCCCGCCCTCTGGGCGGGCTGCCGGAGCCCACTCCCCACTGGCTGTGGGTGCGGGGGGGCGCGGGCGTGGGGACCCGTCACCAACCCCACAGCGCGCGCTCTTGCGAGCTGGCTTTGCGCGCTGTGGGGGCGGCATGAGGGTGCCCGCGGAGGGCGCCTCTTGCCTGGGTCTGGGGCGTCAGGGGTCGGCCGCTCTCTGACCCCCGACTGCCCGCCCTTCGGGCAGGCTGCCGGGCTGCTGTGCGTGTGCGTGCCCTGCTTAGCCGGGTCGGGCAGGCTGCCCTCCTGGGGGCGATTTGGTGCGCCCCACCTTTCCCTTGGCCTTTCTTGTTTCGCTCCTTGCTTGTTCCGCCCCCTCCGGGCTGGGGTTGCCCTGTTTGTGGTTGTTGTTGGGTTTTTTTTTCTTTTTGTTGCTTTTCCCCTTCTCCCCCTCGCTGCGCCCCCGTTGTGTCGTGCTTTGCTTTTTTTCCGGCCCCGGGTGTCTTGGGCCTTGGTGTCTTGTTGCCCCCCCCCCGTTCCTTTTTTTTGTTTTTTTTGCCCCCCCCCCCCCCCTCCCTGTTGTCTCAGGCGTTTCTTGCTTTCTGGTTGCCTTTGGCCTCTGCGCCCCCCCCCCTTTTGTTTTTTTTTCTTCTTGTCCTGCTGCTTTTTTTCCTGCTGCGCGCCCGCTGTGTGTGTTCTGGGGTGTCGTGCTGTGTGTTCCCTGTCCTGCCCATTCGTTGTGCTGTGCGCGTCGTCTGTGCTGTTTCTGGTGGCTGGTGTTGTTGGTTCCGAGTGTCGCTGCCTTTTGTTGGGGGTCTGCTGGTGGTTCTGGTTGCCCGGCGTTGTCATTTGGCGGTGTGTGTCGGCTCTGGTGCCCGTGTCTCGTCTGGCCGTCGCTGGGCGTCCTCCCTGTGGTGTCCCGTTCCCCTGTGCTGTGTCCTGTCGCGCTGTGCTGCCGTGTGGTGCTGTGCTGTGGTGCCCTGTTTTCTTTTTTTTTTTGTTTTTCTCCCTCCTCCTGGCGCTGGTTTCCTGTTGTTCTGCGTTGTTTCCGGGCTCCGGGCCTGTTCCGGGTCGTTTCTGTTTCTGTGCTCTGCCTGTGCGGTGCTGTGCTGGTGTGCCTGCGCCGTTGCTCTCTGTTCGGTGCTCTCTTGCCCTCGCGGGGCTGGCTGGTGTTTTGTGTTGTTGCCTGTTGTGTTTGTGTGTTTGCTGTTGGGCCTGGCTGTCCTCTGTTGTCTCCTGGTGGGTCCTGGTGGCTCCTGGTGTCGTGTCTCGGTGGCGTGCTGTGGTGTGTCCCTGGGTGCTGTGCTGCGCCGTGTTGCTGCGCGTTGTGCCGCCTGGCGTTGCGTTGTTGTGCGCTGTGCTGTTTCGTTTTGCTCCGTTTGGTGCTGCCGCGCGCTGTGTTGTGTCCTGGGGCGCTGTCCCTCGTCTTGGGGTCCTGTGCCTTCTGGCGCTGTGTTTTGTCTTGTCCCCCCGCGCTGTGTGTGTTTTGCTGTGGTGTGTCGCTGCGTTGTGTTGTTCGCCGTTGTGCATTGTGCCGTGTGCGCCCTGGGGTGTCGTGTTGTGCGTTTCTTGTCGTCTCCGCCCTGTGCGGTGTTGCTGTGTCGCCCGCTCTCCCTCGGTGCCCTGCTTCCCTGTGCTGTGCCCCGTGGTGCTGTGCTGCCGCGTGGTGCCGTGGTGTCCTGTCCTGCCGCCTTGTTGGGTTTGTTTCTTGCGTGGGTGTGGTTGTACCTACTTGAAAAACCGCTGCAAAATTTCGTAAAATATTTTTTTCCTCTTTTTTTGGCTTTTGAAAATAAAATAAAAATATACACGACCCAACACACTCGCGTGCAGCAAGACCATGTTCGCTGCTGTGCCTTACATGCTACCCGTCGTTCCTGATATTCTCGGCCTTGTTCTTGTGCGTGGCGTCGTGGAGCGTGTTGGTGTCCATTGCTAAGGGTGAACCGCGTTCCCCCAGGGCCGCCGCCTGAGCTGCAGGGCAAGGGGATTGATGGGCACGAGGGTGGGGAGGGAGGTGCATGGAGAAGAAGATGAAAAAGGCGGCAGGGTTTTGGAATTTTTCCGCATCCATGTGTGGAGAGTGCCATATGAGGCGTGTATTCCCCTGAAGTATGGAGATCCAATTCACACACTGAACCAACAGATCAAACAATCAATTCCTGGGACCAAACTGTTTGCAGTCAACCGTCCACAGCCAAATCTCAGGAAGCGCTGGCACAGAGCGCTGGTAAAGACCCTGAATGATCTGGGGAATGTCCAGCCAGCTGCAGACAGTTTGTCTATGGATGCCAGCCTGTTGTTGCATTGCAGGTCAGCAGCTGAAAATGGCAACTGCAGCCAGAGTAAGCGCCGCCGCGTCCCCTGAACAGGTCGCGCACACTGCCAAAATATCATGTGGTTTGAATATTTGTGAATGCAATTCCTGCGCTATGCACATGTATTTTCAGTGAAGTCAGTGAACCAGATGTATAATACACCAGATGGAACACGCCAGTAAAATGACGGATGTCTGCATGTGTGATACACGCACTGATGTGAGATAAAGAATGTCTTTTTGAATATCCTTTGTTATCTCACGCTCAGACTGATGAGGGCCCAGTGTTGGGCCGAAACCGGTCTCGTTTTTTGGCTTTGTTTGTCGACGCTTGCATGTGAGCCGTGTGTGAAGTAGCCCGTGACCACCGCTGATTTTCTGATTGAGGACCCCTTCTCAGGATTTTCCGGCGAGAACAAGCTGAAAGCTCATCCCAAAAAATTCCAAAAACGTCGTGTCTTACCGAGCGCCGATATGTCTTTCAAGCGTCAAAACCACAAACAAAAGTCGCAACTCCAAGCCGTGCCACATGCGATCCGTTCGGACGTTGTTACCTACCTCATGGCCGCCGAAAAAGCCAAGAATCGTGACCTTGCAATCTAAAAGATGCTTTACTACCGGAACAACACATTCAAGGCCAAAAAGGCTCAATTTTACAATGGTACCAACAAAGTGATGAAAGTCATTGCCGAAGAGTCTCAAAGGAAGGTGCACGAAGAGTTCTACAACACCAAAATTGAACTCCTCCAAAAAAAAAAACCAATGATGATGCTCGTCTGCGGGATTTGGCAAGCACGGCACGTGGCAGGATGCATGCACATTTTATTACCATGGTTGATGAATGTGCGCAATGGGGAATGGACACCAACACAGCACGCCGTGATCTCGTTGAAGAACGTGATAAAGCAATCACACAAGTTGTCGTAAGCTTACGATCGATCAATGATAATGGTGAGAAACAATACACCAAGTGGGAAGAGAACATCAAAAAGAAAGAAGCGGACCGTCTTATGCAAGTGGAACAAAAAACCGTCTTTGAGGAAATTATGCGTGAAGGCTTTCAAAGTGAACTCGAAATGGATGATCAAATACTTGCCATTCGCCGTGCACTACAAAAAATGGTGACCAACCGACCGGAGCTTGCTACAAAATCAAAAAACGTGGTACGCCCGAGTTCGAAAAGAGGGAGAAGGCGAGAAGACTCTGCCTCAAGCAGTACCTCAACGAAAAGGAGCTCAAGTACCTCAACGACAGGAAGCAGCACCGGAAGCTCAGAAAATGGAAGGCGAGGAAGAAGTCCCAAGAGTTACGGCGGGCGCAAAACCCGCGGGAAGAAGCAAGCAAAATCGCCAAAGTCAAAGAAACTCCGCTTCCGAACACCCACACCGAAGAAACACGCTCAAGAAAGCAAAAGATGTGAAAACGTGAGTGGGACAAGACGCGTTGCCCCAAAGAAATTGCTGAAAGTGACATGGATTTCAAAGCCCTTCACAACATTGAACTACACCTCCAGCTTTTCGTGCCTACCGTCTTGCAAGGAGATGTTTTGTCTCAACCAATTTCGCCATACCTTCGCATGCTGCTATCGCTCGCAGGAAAATTTGTGCCCCATTCATTTCCTGGTCGATCTATAAAGCGTCCATTGAAGGCGCTCCCATCCGAGGCTATGGAGATGCGCCGTGTGCTTCTATGGTCGCTGGCTTTTACAAAGAAACCAAAAAAGGTCGACATCTACCGGTCATTCCCACATCCTTCGTTGTTTCGGAACATCGGTCGAGACCCACCTCTGTGTGTGCTACAAAAATTGGGAGCGGAGTCGTTCGTGATCGAAAATGTCGTCAACAAGTGCCATGATACTTTCAAGTTCACGCTCAGCGATTTTGCTGAGCAACGTCCCCCCTCTCGTGGTGTGATTTGGCATGGTGGATGCGTGCATGAGTTCCTAAACACACACGTAATTGTGGCTGCTGACAAAGACGGGAATCAAGTTGTGATGTCTCTCAAGACATACCTCATGGAACAAAACAACAACATGGGTGTGGTCCACAAAAATCGAGACCCGGTATACCGCAAGCTTGGGGACTTCACAACCGATCAAGAATTGATGTGGACTTACCAGGCTAAGGTGTGGAGACGGGACATCGGCATGGCGGCCATCACCCTGCTGGAATCCCACAACGTGGACGAACCACTAACCGAGGTGTTGCAAAAATTCTTTGAAACGTTGCCGCCTTTGAAAATGCCAATTCTCTACATGCAAGTGAAGACCCACAAGAGAAAATCCATTCGTGAAAATTCGTGGTCTTCCAGACCAATCACAGCACTCACAAGCTGGTTCACCACCCCCCCATCAATCATTTTGAGCACGTTGGGGAAAATATTTTTGCGCTTCGATGCTTGGCAAGACGCCAAGAACACTCCCCTCACGGATACACTGGATTTTGTACGGCGCATACACAATTTCAAACATTGGGTGGATGGGGACCACGATCAGTTTGTCCTGCCCTCCTTTGATTTCACTGCCCTGTACACAAATTTTACGTTCAGTGATTTGAGCAAAGCATTCCGCTATTGGCGCGATGAGTGGAAGAACACATGTCTGAATAATTTTGGGATCACATTACATGAGCTAAAACCAAGTGATGAGCACGGAGACGAAACTGAAAACATAGTATCACTGCAGACAGTAATAAATGTGTACCACAAATACGACAAATCACTGCAGATCAAGCAATATCAAATAATACAATGTATGTACATGGGACCCATGGGCTCGGGCCCCGGTTACACCCCCCCACTCAAATAAAAGCCCGGGTGTGCAACACCAGGCTTTGGTAGAGTGCTCCAGCAGAGATGTCTGGGCAGCCCATGTACAAACTGATCTGCTACCACCATACCTGTGGCCACCCGCAGGCACCACCCCACAACACTGTGCGCCCCGGCACCACACACGCTCGCACCACACACCCTGCCCCGGCACCACTCACCCGCGCACAACCTCCTCCCCTAGGCCGGCACAGGATGGCGCGCACAACAGCACGATGGCCGGCAACACGCGGCGCGCACAGATACGCACAGCAAGGCGCGCACACACCAGCTCCACTCACGCGCGGCACAGAGCGCGGACACCAACTGAAGACCCCTGATCTAAATTCTTTCGTGACACGCACATGGGAAGATGGCCGCCCAAGATGGTGGGGCTCCATCAGCTGCACCACCCTCCAGCAGCAACACTGCTGCTTGTAACAATCCAGGCAAGCAAAAATAAAAAACTGATCTGTTGTCGCTGGGATGCTGGACAGTGGATGCACAGCACTGGCCAAGAACAGAAAAAACTGTACAAAACTGCCTGAAAGTGCCAAAAAAAATAGAAAGTGCGGGTTAAGAGCAACCCCAAGCGGGAAGAAAATGGGGTTACACCACTACGGCATATTCCGGCCCAACCTACGAGGGAGATAAGGGGAACTCCAGCAACCTAGGCCGTGTAGACTTAACTACTTCCCCAAGGCGAGAGGTACCAAGGGGTGAAGGCCGCCTAGGAGCTTCACATGGCTTCTCTCCCCACCAAAACACAAGAACATGGGAAGAGAAGCCTAGAGCTAGTAGTGGTTCTACTACCCACGCAAAGGCACAACACTCAGCAACCCCCCCACTAAGCTGAAACTCAGGGGGTTGGCTGAAAATCAGAACTCTTTCTCTCTGCCTCTCTCTCTCTCTCTCTCTCTCTCTCCCTCTCTCTCTCTCTCTCTGTCTCTCACCTTATGGCAACCGAGCAAGGCCAGTGCCCAGAACCCGGTGCTCTGCAGCAGGGAAAGTGGCTTTCAGCTCACTGTTCCCAAAATCAATACCATCAGAGGATTAAAGTTAGGTACCAGTGTTTAGGAACTAAGTTAGTTTCTACCCACAAGCTGGGAGGGTTCCTGTCATACCCACAAGCTGGGAGGGTTCCTACTAAACATCTGGCTAGGCTAGGGTGTTGATTACCCACAAGCTGGGAGGGTTCCTGTTACACCCAGAGACTGGTCCGAACAAAACAGGGCAGCAAGAAGTGCAGCCCCTGTGACCTAGCAGGCAAGCAAAAGCGTAAAACATAATTTTATGTTACCAAGGGCTTGCGCCCTCTCCGAGTGCCCCTGTGGGTCTTCTTCCGGGCAGACCCCAGAGGCGCCGCTGACGATGGAGACGCAGATGGTGTCGCCGGCGAAGCTGGAGGCACGAATGTTGCTGCTGGCGGCGCCGGAGGCACAGTTGTTGTTGCTGGCGACGCCCGGGGCACTGCCGTTGTTGCCCGCGGCGCTGGAGGCACGGATGCTGTTGCCAGTGTCATTGGAGGCACTGATGGTGCTGCCGGCGACGCCTGAGGCACGGACGCCGCTGCCAGCGTCGTTGGAGGCACTGATGGCGCTGCCGTCGGTGTTGGAGGCCCTGATATTGCTGCCAGCGGCGTTGGGAGCCCAGATGGCGCTGCCGTCGGCGTTGGAGGCACGGATGTTCTGCCAGTGACACTCCACGTCCTGGGCAGGCTGGCGGCGCCAATGCAGAACGCGACATACCAGCCCTAGCCTGCCGATGAGGCTTGATAATTCGAAATTTTCGATCTTGAACCCACCGCTCATAGATGCGACGTCGCTCGTTGACCTCGCAGTGAAAGAAGCCACCGTACTCGTGCTGGTCCAACCCAGGGACTGAAGGACCACCGGAACTTGAACTTGATGACTCCTGAATCAGGCCCACGACCGTTGGATAGCAGGGCATTCCGTAGTTCACCTGCCCATTGAATTTGTACTCTTCGTACATCATGAACTCCACACTCGGCTAAGCAGAGCAGCGCAGCAGGATCGGTCAGCAAAAAAAATTTTGCTGTACCCTCTGCACCATAAAACCAAGTGATGAGCACGGAGACGAAACTAAAAACATAGTATCACTGCAAACAGTAATAAATGTGTACCACAAATACGACAAATCACTGCAGATCAAGCAATATCAAATAATACAATGTATGTACATGCGACCCATGGGCTCGGGCCCCGGTTACAGAGCGTGCATATGTGCGATGGCTCACTGAGCCGATTGGTGAACGATGGTTTCGATTCATTGTTACCTCATTCCCATTTTCCAATATGCAGTACGATCCCGAGGTTTCCCTGGGTGAGGTTTTCCTGCACCTAATTTTTACTCATAATATGTTTAAGGCCCCAGGCAGTGGAATTTACAGGCAGGCCCAGGGCTTCTCAATGGGGACCAATTGCGCCCCAGCCTGGGCTAACCTAGCGCTGCGCTGTTTTGAACGTCTGGGGCAGAAGGCACTGCCATGCATTTTGCTGAGATTTATCGACGATGGCGCGTGTATTCACCACCGCGCCCATACGCCGCAGATCACTGCCATGCTTTCCTCTTGGTACCTTCCACACCTGCCTTTTGAGGTTTTGGCTCTTGGTGTGTCAGCGGATATCATTTTCCTGGACCTACATGTCCTGGACCTGCATGAACCGAGGTGCTGTACCCATTTCAAGCCTACAAACAGTGCCACATACATCCCCTGGTCCAGCAAGACCCCCCAAGGTACAAAACCCGGGTGGGGAAGGGGGGAGGGGGTACGTTTCCTTCATACTAACTCCCATGAACGATATTTCCTGGAGGCCGTAAAGAGGATGAATGGGGCCTGTCGCAGGCTAGGGTACCCGTAAACGCTCTGCAGTTCCTTGCCTGTGAGTTGGTCTGAGAAGGACAGATACATGACACGAAATTCCAAAACAAAGGGTAGGAGGGTGGGTAGTTTTTTGGAATTTTTTCGCATCCATGTGTGGAGAGTGCCATATGAGGCGTGTATTCCCCTGAAGTATGGAGATCCAATTCACAGACTGAACCAACAGATCAAACAATCAATTCCTGGGACCAAACTGTTTGCAGTCAAACGTCCACAGCCAAATCTCAAGAAGCGCTGGCACAGAGCGCTGGTAAAAACCCTGAATGATCTGGGGAATGTCCAGCCAGCTGCAGACAGTTTGTCTAT
Source organism: Eutreptiella sp. 'Long Island Sound 2002' (assembly GCA_964036045.1). NCBI lineage: Eukaryota > Euglenozoa > Euglenophyceae > Eutreptiales > Eutreptiaceae > Eutreptiella > Eutreptiella sp. 'Long Island Sound 2002'. The sequence goes on from OZ038378.1 coordinate 66,048,459, forward strand.
GGATGCCAGCCCGTTGTTGCATTGCAGGGCAGCAGCTGAAAATGGCAACTGCAGCCAGAGTAAGCGCCGCCGCGTCCCCTGAACAGGTCGCGCAGACTGCCAAAATATCATGTGTTTTGAATATTTGTGAATGCAATTCCTGCGCTATGCACATGTATTTTCAGTGAAGTCAGTGAACCAGATGTATAATACACCAGATGGAACACACCAGTAAAATGACGGATGTCTGCATGTGTGATAAACACACTGATGTGAGATAAAGAATTTCTTTTTGAATATCCTTTGTTATCTCACGCTCAGACTGATGAGGGCCTAGTGTTGGGCCGAAACCGGTCTCGTTTTTTGGCTTTGTTTGTCGACGCTTGCATGTGAGCCATGTGTGAAGTAGCCCGTGACCACCGCCGATTTCCTGATTGAGGACCCCTTCTCAGGATTTTCCGGCGAGGACAAGCTCAAAGCTCATCCCAAAAAATTCGAAAAAAAAAAAAAAGAGGTGCACCAAGGAGGCGGGGCAAATCCCGTGGCCAGTCCTACAAATGACGGCGTGGGCGTTCCCGAACGCGACCATGCGCACTACGGACACCAGGGGGCAGTGGTGCGGGCCGGTGCTGCGGCTGCCCAAGGAGGTGCGGGAGGATGAGGAGGCCCAGGGGGACGTGGATGTCTGGTGGGGAGAGGAAAAGGAGGGGAAAAGAACAGGGGTCCAGTTGGGATGGGACACAGTGCAGGGACTACAAGAAGAGGATGATGGAGTGGCGGTGAGTTTCCGGATGACAGACACGGGGAGGCCAGACGAGGAGGCGCCCATAGTGCCCGTGGGCCACAAGTGTGAAGAGAGTGCGAGGAGGATCAGGCTGACGGTCCACGGGTTGCCAGCAGACAGGGTATGGTACTTGGTTCTGGTACAGGCATACCTGGAGCAAGGCAGGGCGAAAGGGGACAGGGCATGGTGTCACGGACTGGTGGTGACGAAGGGATGGAAGGCCAGGACGGACAATAAGTGGGCGGTGTACAGAGGGGTGAGAGAGCTAAGCATCGGGGATCGGGTACAGGAATATGGCATTGGGAGGCACAAAGTGTACTGCCACTACCCAAGGGAGGTGGTGCGCATACCGGAGCCCAAGAAGGAGAGGGTGGTGCTATTTCTGGACGGGTCCGGGCTGGAAGGACAGCCGCCCATGGCGGGGGCAGCGGCGGTAAGGGTCAAGGGGGTGGGACAGGTGACGGAGAGTGTGGTCGAAAAGATGGTGTACGGAGCAGCGTCCCATGGAGAGGTGCAGGCGGTGGGGGACGTAGTTGGGGAGATAGGGGAGGAGGTACGGGAAGTGTGGATGGTGGTCGACGCGGAGGCGGACATGGCGTCCCTCAGGAGACTGGCCAGCAGGCCACTGCATGAGGCCCTGGGTACGGGACTGTCGTCACAGGTGTACGCGATATGGCACGGGCTGGAGATGAAGAAAGTGCCCCTGGTCATACACCTGGTGAAACAGGAGTCACACAGGGCGGGAGTGGGGAATCATGAGGCGGATGGGGCCGCGCAAGCAGTGGATAAGGAGCAGGAACCAGAGCGGAGGGTGCCAGAGAGCAAGGAGCACCTCCACTTGGTGCATATACCTCCAAGGGTCGGGGAAGAGCTGAAGGCCAGGTGGGTGGTGGGGGAGGACAGAGGCAAGCAGGAACTAAGGGTGTATCCACAGCCGGTGCACATGCTAGCCCAAGTACGAGGGGGGCCGGAGGTGGTAGAGCTGAACGAGTACTTGGAGGGCAAGGTGGGACAGCGGGTCCACTACCCCAATGTGCTGAGGCCGGAATCGCTGCCCAAAAGGCTGCAGACCAGAAGGCTGCAGGCAATCATGGGGCAGGTGCCGGTGCGGGAAACAATCATGAGGTGGTACAGACATAAGGGTATGGACCTCCCGGAGGAGTACATGAGATGCCACTGTGGCCAAGGGCAAGAAACATACGGGCACTTCATGCGGTGTGCACAGTATAAGGGGATCGAGGAACCACTGGTTCGGGATCAGGACGTCCTGTTGCTCAAGAAGGGTGCGGGAGGCAGAAGCGCGGTGGAGAGAGAGCTGGGGAAAGAAGAGCACCGTAAATGCCTGTGGCACATGGTGATAGTGAAACCGCTGTGGCTGGCACTCCAGGAGCATACAGTGGCACCGGAGGCCATGGCGCACAGGCTGTTGCGGCGTATGGTGGAACCTCTCCAGGAACGCATGGCGTGCAGAGAGACGCAGTTGGAGGCGCGGGCGGACGACATGCGTGATCCAGTCACCAAGCGGGTGGAGATGGCGTTGATCAGGTACAACCCAAAAATCACGGGGATCGAAGTACGGAGGCAGCCAGATTGGCGGCAAAGGCGGTCAGGGGGAGAGACGGGAATGGGGGACAGAGAGGGAGACGAGCAGAGGGACCGCCTGATGGCACGCAGATGAAGGAGAATCCGGCAGATATGAGGGCAGGACGGGTGTACAGTTTCACCGCGCAGGGGGACGTCAGGAAGGGGACCGGAGGGAAAGGGACAGCAGAAGCGCCCGTCGCATGGACTTGAGCGTCCGGGACTGTGCACGCAGAGTCGTAGGGCGGAGCAAGAAGCGGGGAACGCAAAGCGGGGACGAGGCCCACGACAATGGAGACTGTAACGAGGCCGAGGCCCACCAGGAGAAGTCCTCGGAGCGCGGGGGGGAAGACGTGGAAGAGGAGCCGCAGGTGTACCCAGAGCACCCCACACGTAGGGCGCGCGAACAGCGGGGGTAAAGGGCGGGGGAGGTGGGGGAGAACGGCGACAGGGCGCAGGGCTCGGGCGTGATCCCATGTGCGCCGCAATGTCACACAAGCCTGACCCACAGCCCAGCCAGCCACCGACATTGAGGGCAGAGGTGGCCCGCATGCAGGCGGACGCAGCTCCGCAGCACCCCTCGCCGGCGTCCTCGGCGACGTCTGCGGACGTGTCGTTGCCCTTGTCTCCGGAGAGCCCGGAGACGGTCAGGGAGGAAGGGCCGGGGGCTACAGGGCGACAGAGGGGGGAAGAAGCCGTGGTGGGGAAGGTAGAGGGGAGGGAAAAGGGAGGACAGGCGGAGGCGGGGAGGGGCGGGGCAGAGGGGGTGGCGACAGGGGCTGAAGGGCAAGGGGAGGGGCAGGGGCAAAGGGCGGCGGAAGGGCCAGGGGCGGACCCGTTCAACGTCGTGGATGTGACGGCGGGCATGGATATGAGGAGGAGGGAGTGGAGGAGTCAGAGGGAGTCGGTAATCGCCGACATCCTCGAGGTGTCGGAGGATGGCGGTGAAGGGAGGCCCAGGACAGCCATCGGCGCCCAATGTGCCGGCGACTGCCATGAAGTCCATCCTCCCGGAGGTGCGGAGGCAGGAGGAAGGCAAGGGCGGCCGAGGGCAGCTAGAGGCGGGAGCGGCAGGGAGCGGAGACAGCAGTGTAAGCACCGGAGGGAGAGGGCGGACGGGCAAGGGAGGGAAAGGGCAGGCAGGGACGTCGGGGGCTGTACACGCGAAGGGACACCTGGCAGGAAAGGGGGGAAAAGGGAGTGGACGGGGGCAACAGTGGTCGCAGCCCCAACGCTCGTTCAGGCAGCTGCCGCCGAGGTCGCCCCCACGGGTCAGTGTGGCGGTAAGGGCGGAGGAGGAGAGGGAGGCGCGCCGCCAGCAGGCGGCGCGGTACGAGGCGCTGGCGCACGTGGAGCACCGGCGCTGTCGCCACCAGCCCCCAGAGCAGGGGCCGGACACCATCTACCAGTTGGAGATGGAGCCGGGGAGGACGGGGATGAGGGAAGGGCAGGCGGTCAAGAGCAGCGCCGCAGTGCAGAGCAGTGGTGCGGGACAGGTAGAGGCTGGCAGGGGCAAGCAGGGGAAAGGAGCGGGGCAACCATGACTACAGGGGAAGGGACAGGGGAGGGCGGGACTCCACAGAGTAGGCGGTAAGGGACGCGGGGCAATGGGGCGACAAGGCAAGGGGCAGGGGAAGGGGGGGGGGCTTGGGTACGTGGGCTCGCCGGTGTTCCCAGGGACGGGATTGGGATGGTGGCGAGGTGTAGTCCCGCCAGCCGTCCCACCAATCATCCCACCATTCCCGCCGCCGCCATACCCGGCGTTGGGGATGATGTACCCGCCCCTGCCAGCATACCCGGGCATGCAGCCACAGGCGCACATGCAGCAGCACCAACAGGCCGGTCGGACAGCGTGGGGAGCGCAGGAAGGGAAGGGAGAAGAGCACAGGAGGGCGTGGGAGAGGTTAGGGGCAGCAGAGAGTAGCATGCGGGAGAGGGAGGCCAGGGTCAAGGGTGAGGTAGGCGGGGCGGAGGAGGGGAGGACGGAGGAGACCGACAGGCCGCAGGGAGGGGAAGCAGAGGCAGTGGAGGAGCTGCAGAGGGCGTGGGCGGACCTTCGGAGAAGGCAGGAGGGGGTTGAGAGGGCCGTACGGGAGGGAGGACGACAAGAGGACGGTAGGGGGCGGGAGGATACCCTGCTGGTGCCGTTCCGACAGCCGGCTATCCCACCGGAGCAGGAGGGAGAGATGCAGGAGAGGGCATGGAGGCGGATCAGGGGGGAGGCGGCGAGGCTGGCAGACAGGGACAGGGAGGTGGCGGCGCGGGAGCGCAGGGTGCGGGAGGAGGAGGAGGCGGTGGCCCGGGGGGCCCACCGGGTCCTCCCGGATACGGAAGGGGACACCCCCTCCACGGATGTGGAGGGGCGGTCGCCGTCAGGGAAAAGGGCCAGGGAGGAGGACAAGGAGGCAGGGCAGGAAAGCGGGAAGCGGTGCAGGGGGGAGGAGCAAGGGGCAGGGGAGGCGGAGGGGGCACCGCGGCCGGCCAGCCCCAGTCCAGAGCCGACGCCGACGGACTGGGACACGGAGTCCCCGCCGCCGCAGCAGTATGCGCCGCCGCCGGTGCGGAGGGGACCCGGGAGGGTCGCGGGGTGGTCAGAGGGGGAACTGGCGGAGCTGGCCCGCTACGTGAAGTGGGCAGGGAAGACGAGAGGAAGGCGGGAGAAGAGGGGGCCCCGCCCCTTCAGTGACCTGGTCGGCAGGGCGGGGAGGCCCAGGGAAAGGGGGCCGGAGATGGATGAGGGGCAGTGGAGGAGGATGCCGGGGGCGGCGCTCCCGGGGGTGCGCCCGGACTGTCCCCGGGAGAAGGGGAAGAAGCTCAGGGTTCAGATGCTGCGAGAGCTGTTGCAGCGAGAGGGGCGGTACGGTGGCGACGCGTAGGGCCCGGCAGGAGCAGGAAAGGGGAACGCTAGGGGCAGGGGGCCAAGGGGGTTGGGATGGACGGGCAGATGGGATGCGGGGAGGCGGACGCGGGGGGTCGGCGGAGGTGGAGGAGGGTGAGGAGGGGATGTGGAAGACACGAGGAGAGAAGGAGGGGAGCGGAGAGGTGCAGGTGCGCAAGGGAGGGCATGGACACGGCTGAAAGTGGAGGGGGATGTGGTGATGGCGGACGCGGACGGGAACCCCCAAGCGGAGAGCACAGGACCAGCGGCAGGGGAGAGGGGAGATGGGGCGGTGGAGTACGGGGGTGCACGCGAGTGCGGAGGAAGCAACCGGGCAGTGGGACGCGAGACGTATCGTGGGTACGGCGAGCAGCAGACGGGAAGCAGTATCGGAATGTGGTACAGTGACGGGGCAGAGCGCAAGGTCGTGACTGGCGAGAACGGCCGGCGAAGGCGTGGAGCAGCGCTGTGCCCTTCGGGTGCAGCACGGCGCCAGGGCTCTGACTTGCAGGAGAGGCGACCGGGCAGATGCATCCAATATTCCAACAAGTTGGTGCCAGGGTCTTGGCTAATGGTGTGATCTGAGAGATTGCTGGGATGGGCAGGTGGCAGTGCAGGTGTACTGGAATCCGGTGCAGTGGAGCCACGTCACGGTGGCGCCCCAGTGGACTGGCGGCAAAGCTCTCTGCATGGCAGGATGGTGCTGCATTGAAAACATTGACCTTACGCGCGCCATGCTCAGAGGGGTTGACCACGCCAGGCCTTGGTGGCCACCGGCGCCATGGGACACCTACGAAGTGCAACGGAGTGCGAACCTCTGGCTCTGCGGCTGAGGTCCACAATGCAAATACAGCGGCGGGAATTCCACAAGCGTACCCCTGACGTTCTCTCTGTGTTCATTCGGCGCATGGTGGGTCCGAGGCCACAGTACAGACCACAGATACACCCCCCCCCCCCACACAGGGCGCCAGGCAACCAGGATGGGGTGAGAGGCGGGGACTGAGGGAGCACCCAGGGGAAAGGGTAGGGGCAATGGGGAGGGGCAGGGGTAGAGCACGCGGCTGGCACACACGAGTGACAGCGCGGCACAGGCAGGGAGGGCAGACGTACAGGCAGGGTCTACAGTGAGAAGGAGAATGAGAGGGGAGACAGGCGAGAGAGGGGGCGCAGGGCAGCGGGACAGAGGTAGCACGGAGAAGAGCAGGGGGCGGACGCAGGGCGCGCGGGAGCAGCAAGGAACGCGAACACGAAAAAAAAACAACAGCAGGAAAGGCGGACACACAGGAAGGGCACATAGAGGAGGCAGGGCGCGGGAGGTCGGGGGAACAGGGGGCCAACAAGGGCGCAAAGGAACACAATGTCTCACAGAGAAGCACCATGCCGAAACCCGCATAGAGCCGTACCGGCCGCCCCGCCCGACCATCAGGGAACTAATGGAGGGGCGGCCGGTGGGAGAGGACGACGGGGGAGTCCCCCCGAAGGGGTGTCGGGGGAGGCCGCCCAAGGCGACCTACAGGTCGGAAGACAGGGTGGAGGCCCTGAGGCACGTGAGGGCGCGCAAGATACAAACATGGCGCGGAGACGACCAGCGGCGAGCACACGGAGCAGGAGAACAACACTAAGAGGGCGGGCAGGAGACAGCGAGGAGGGGAGGGTAGAGAGGAGAAAGGGCAGATACATGTACAACAACGAGGGCTAAAAGGCTGAGTCGCCCGGCATGGCCGGGGACCACCAAGGGCAGCGCCACAGGATGGCGGAGGGACTGGACGAGAGCACCGAACAGAACCGAGACAGATGGCGATGCAGTGTTGTTGTGCGTGCATGCAGGGAAGAGGGAACCACGCGGAAAAAAAAAGCACGGCAAAAAAAAAAAAGGAAACAAACGCGGACAACACCCCACAGCACCACAAGGAGACGGGACAGAAAAAGACGAGTGGCTAGGGCCACGCGACGGCCCCAGGTGACTAGGACAGCATGGGAGATGGCACAGGAGAGAGGGGCGGGGGCGGGAGGGGAGCGACCCATGCTAGGGGCACAAAACGGTCCCCGGATGGATGAGGATCCAGTGGGCCTGCGCCACAGGGTTGCTGGCGGCCCGGTGGGTTATAAACACGGGATGAGGAATGAAATGAGGCCGCACAACAACCCAGGTGAATAGGCCGGGGCCGCGGCACGGGGGAAGGGGGCGGGTAGGGAGCGACCCGTGCTAGGCGCACGAAACGGTCCCCGGAGGGATGAGGATCCCGTGGGCCCGCGCCACAGGGTTGCTGGCGGCCCGGTGGGGTATAAACACGGGATAAGTGATGGAATGGGGCCGCAAGACAGCCCAGGGGATTAGGCCGGGGCCGCGGCACAGGAGAAAGGGATGGGGGCGGAAAGGCAGCGACCCGTGCTAAGTGCACGAAGCGGTCCCCGGAAGGAAGAGGCCCCAGTGGGCCAGCGCCACAGGGTAGCAGGCGACCCGGTGGGTTATAAACACGGGATGAAGGGACAAGGGGACGGGGCGGGGAAGGGCGTGTGGCTGGGGCCGCACAACGGCCTGACGGGGTAGGGAGTCCATGGGGCGCTTGGAACGGGCTGGTGCCGCGATGAGGCAAATGGAAATGGGACATGGGAAGGGCAGGGAGGCCGAAAGCGCCAAGCAACAGCCCCACGGGATTGGGAAACCAGTCGCAATGGAGTGGTGAACCATGGGCCAACCATGGGGAACCTGGCCATGGGAAGTCGGGAAAATGCCCTGAACTCCGGGAGGCCGTGAGGTGTCCGCAAGGGGTGAGGGTTGACCTTGAGAACCCCGGGTCAATGGCCTGAGTACACGTAGGTTCACGCGTGAGCGGGACCAGGGGGAACGTGGAAAGGCTCGCCCCCTGGCCTCCAGCCGTGGATGGACGACAACCAAGTGCATCGGGGAGCCGAGTGGGTACTCCAACCCGTGAGGGATGGGGAGTGGTGGAATGTGGTTGACAGAGAGAAATGCTCCTCTGTTGGCGAGGGCTATCCACAGGAAACCCGCCTGCAGGCGCCCAATAGGCTGTGCTAGGGGGGGAAGGCCGGTGGATCCTTCAAAGGGTGACCGGAAGGAGCTGAAACCGTCAGGGCAGCGACTGAAGGGAGCCTACCACCGGTCATGCCCCAAGGGAACCTGGTTGAAGTTCTCGGCCGTGAGGTGAGACAGGGGTCGCCAGGGGAACTGATGGTGGAGAGCACTCCTTCGCGCCAGAGGCCAGGGGAACTGATGGTGGAGAGCATTCCTTCCCGCCAGAGGCGGCCACCATGTAAAACAAACAAGGAGAAGTCAGATGAGGCTGCGGACGCGGCCGCCCTTACTTACTTACTTACTTACTCTAGAATGTAGGCACACTTTGATTCTAGGCCACTAGGTTGGGTGTAGAAGGCGAGGGTAGGGTTGTATGCCATATTTGGTGTCATATCACGTGCCCATTTGGCGGGTGCACCATTCCAAGACTAACCCGCCAATGGACCCCATATCGCACGAAGTTCTTCATTGTACTCCCAACTGACACTCGCAAGCCTAACCTCCGTGAACGGACGCTTGTGGAGCGCTCCCGAACCGTTGCGTTGCGAGCAAGGTGTGTTTTTTGCAATATTCCATGTTTGCATGTGCCCACTTGGGAGGCAGCGCACGCGGCCTTCCAAAGCGCCCCAAGTGGAGCACATATGTGGAATCCAAGGTCATTTGTGTCGAGTCATTGTGTTTAGAAGGATTGGTCGATTGCTCAATCCAAACCGAAGATATTATAATATATTTGTGCAGTTTTCAGGGCACTTTTGCGTGTTTTTTCGCCAATTTTGCTGTTCTTTGCCCGTCATGATGTCAAGTGGCGACCGTGTATCTCAACGTTGCGCTTAATTGACATCATGACCAAAGTATGTTAGGAGGGTACACACTTCGGTGCCCAACATATCTTATAATTCGGCGAACAACTCCTCTTGGGGTTTGCATACCGTGGCCACCATGTTGGCGATTTGGGACGATCCCAAATCATGGGCTCACTTGGCGACCCTGCCATTCCAAAACCGGAGGGGTTTGGGCGGCGCTCAAAAGATATGTTGGACGCAAATGACTTGATACCAATCCTATGGCACACTCCGGTCCAAGTCGGGCATGTGCCTCATTTGCCCCACCCATGAGTGTGCGCATTTTCGGCCATTTTGAGCAATTTTCCACATTTTCTGCCCGCCGTGCACCATGTTCAGCCCCCTCATGCACGCCGGGCGCATGGACGAATGGACCATATATGACTTGGGTGTTATGGATATTGGTCACCATGGTTCGCACACCACGTGGGCGAAGCGGAGCAACCTTCGTCAAGGTGCTAGCCCAAAGTGAGTGTGGACGATTTTGCCATTTTGGCAATTGTGGACCCAATTTGGATTGACACCACGCCGAGTGGCATGGAGATTTTTGAGGGCCAAGTGCATGGAAGTCTCCGTACGACTCCTGGTGGATTGTGTATGGAATGGCGGATCTGATCTCCAAGGCGGCGTGGAGATATACTATGGAGGGCACCCCCGATTTTGGCTCATTTTGAGCAGCCAAAATGACCCCCTTTTGGGACCCCAATTTCAGCCCCCCGTGTGGTCAATTGGCGGCCCCATATCTCTCTGCCCATGAGGAGTCCGGACCTAATTTCAAGTTTGTGCACTCAGATATACTTCCTCCGTCCTGCCTCCTATCCTGTGAGCCATTGGCCTTGCCCTGGCCGGGCGAGCCACGCGCGGGAATGACGCCAACTTTGGTGAGTTTGGCATCATGGCCCCACTTGACGAACCCGTGGTGCCCTGATGCCAGGACCTCAGAGGGAACCAGGTTGGCTGAGGGCTCCAGTTAGTTCGTACTTGAAGTGCATAGGGTCAGTTGCCTCGGCCCTATCTCTGGCGGGTCCAGGCGAGGGGTCAATTTTTCGAGTTTGTGGAGCTAATATCAGTTTGGGCTGAAACAGCCCATTTTCAGCTACCAACTCCTAGGGGATAATGGCGGGGCCGTTCCTCTGGTTCAGAAGGGGGGTTGGGACCTGCTGTTGGGGGAGCGGGGGGAGCTACTGTTGGTTGCCCCTGGAGTCTCTTGGTTCCCAGGAACTCGCCTCTGGCTGGGAGGTACACCCTCCCCTATAGGCAGGGGTTCAGGGTCCGGACTGAGTAGGGCATGGGTTATGTTTGAGGCCCCGCCCCTGCCAGCCACTGAGAGGGTCCGACCTGGGATGGGGATATGAGTTGGGACTGAGTGTCTATTGCCCTGTGATGTCCTTACCCCAGTCCAGTCTTAACCCCATGTGTACATAACCTGATGTGTTGCTGTACATACCTTTGTTCCCTTGTTTCAGAGTGGCAAGGATCCTGAAACGCTTTGTCACATGACACGAGCGTGATGATGCCCCTGTGAGCGCAGTGCTTTGCCTGCCTGCTTGCTTGTGGGTGTCCACCGCAGCGTCCCGTGGCCAGGCCCCCCACGGGAACGCGTTACTGGTGTATTTTGTGCCATGTAGTTTGTAACTTGCCTGCTGCCCTCTCCTTCACTGAAGGTTCGGTGTATTGCGCTAGTCCGGACCTTGTTAAAATGCGCCGCTGCACCGTGCTTCCCTCTATCGCAACAACATACTTTTGCTGATACGCAATAGCGCGGTGGCGCATCAATAAATAAAGGCGCCAGGCCTCCTCTATCAGAACACCAACCCATCTCTTGCCCTCTGCCGCGATTGCCTTTTCGACGCTGCAACCCCTCCTTTCATTTTTGCACACACGCAGAAAAAGTACAAACAGCAATCACGCGCCCTCGTCCGACAATTCTTCTGCCGTGTGATGCGGCGGTTCCTTTCAGCAGACATCGCGAATACTCCAGATGCAGGTGCCACTGTTTTCCTCGGGTACACTTTGCGCAGGGGCAGTGTCACTGTGAAAAAAAATTGCGTAAATGTATCTTCCTATATATCGCTGTTCGAAAAAGCTTTCAGCTTGAAGCATCAACCTGTCAGACAGTTTTCGCGCGACCAATTGTTCAATGATTCGCTGGTCGCAAGCATCATTTTCAGTTCATTGTAACTGTCTGGTAGTCCCACATTTCACTGGCTGATGTTACCTGTGGTAGCCAGTTGTGGCGCGCTACAATCGCTGTTGGGCAGTGAAGATAGCGGTGACCACAACATGAAAACTAGAGATGCCAGCGGGACCCGTAGGGCCGGCCATGCGGCAGCGCCGCATCAAAGGGAATGTACATACTGCGTAGTCCGTGGATCTGCTCATTTTTTGTTTCTATGTGTGTTCATGATTTCCATTGCGCGAGGACTCGCGCAAACACCACTGAAAATTTATTGTTCCTCAAGAGCCATTCCATGTGCGAGGCTTCGCGCATTAAACTACAATTTCTGCAGTACCATTTATACATTTAAAGATCACCAAGTGTAGTAAAATGAAGCTTTATGTATTAATATATGCATTTCTATCACTCCATCCCGATACTGATCCAAAGTTACGTGCATACAGACGTCATGTTTCTCTTCTCCCGCAACCTGCCTAATGCATTGCGCTGTAGTACATTAATCTGACACAAATGTTCGCCATTGCGCCAGGCCTCACGCAAAGAATGGACACGAAACAATAGTTTCCGGTAGAGGACCCATCGGTTGTGCCACTTCAATATTTATTTCGTGACAATGGTTTACAACGTGCTACGTATATCCATTGAAATAGTTATTTTTTCCAAACCTTTCCAAACCTGTCCTTTTCCCAGCTTTCCTGTTGTTTTTGACCATGCAACTTGAGCAGTCTAAGTTTACTCACAGTATATAACTGAAAAACACCGAATAGTCCTATATGTACAGTGGTGGCGGTGTTAATCGACTTAGACAAGGCCAATCTTTCGACTCAGTCCCACGAGACACTTGGATTCACCATTCTTGACCTGAAACTGAGAGATTGAGCTCACATTGGCGTGTGCCAAAAATACACCGAAGCTTACGGACCTCCAAGGTTGCTGTTAGACGTCCCTAGTGCCTCCGTCTGAAGGTTGTCTGAATGATTGACGTCGGGGTTTTGTGCAACAGTGGCAGAATTAAGGACACACCTGAGGAATTCAAGGTAAATTGGAGGTTCCTGTGCCTGAATCTGGACTTTGGCCCAGCATCAAGAGAGATGAAGGTAAGATCTGAGTTTCTGGTGTCGCAACTGGTGCGGCCGGAACTACATGGGGTACCTGTAGGGGTGAAAGTCCCTGCGCAGCTTTTTGTATAAACAATTGCTTCAATCTGCACGAGTAGCCAACGTTCCAAAGATGCACAGACCAACAGAGAGAAGATAATCCCGGATCTGCCTGAATTAAGCCTGGGTAGTATTTCTTCTGGACACTGCAGCACACCCCCTGGGCTCCGGTAGTGTTCCTACACCTGGTTTGCCCAACAGAGACGAAAGAAAAGTTGATTGGCATCAGATTATGAACCATTCTCAATTCTTTACGTCAAGTCGTAATCAGCACGAATGAACAGTGGATTGAGGAGAATGCACTTTTTTCAGGCTGTCAGAGCAATCACATTGTAATAGTTGCTCGACGGGGCGAGGCTGGAGCTTTGGAAAGAATTCGACATGCAAGTAAGTCGAACCTACACCCTTGAGCCCTAGTGACGAGTGCCATGATGCCCTGGACTAGACTACTGTTAGCCAAATTCGGGCACCGGCGACTCAAGTCTCGATATGTTTTCCTGAATTCATGTGACCACGAACCTGTCTGGTCGGGCACCAGTATGGCTAGGGCGCTGTAAATAGCCGGCAGAACTCGAAGCTTGGTCCTCCTTTGGTTCCAGGGCTGGCCTGAGCGCAGTAGGGGGGATTGGCGGATCAACCCTGGAATGTGACAAATGATGGCCATAAAAGGCTGGATCTCGATTCAGCACAGGTCTCTTTCTGTCGTCCTCGACCTGTCTGTCTGGCTTGGACAGACAATCCAGCAGGAGCACCCCGATTTCGGGAAGCTTCTTGAGGAAGTCAATGAACCCCTTCGTGTATCCATCAACGAAAGAGTGGGCTGGTTCCCAATTATTGTAACTGGAATCCAAGCCCGTCCACTCACCCAGAACCTTCCATTCGACTTTTTGGTCACTTTGTGCCTCGAGAATAATCTTGAGTTCGTACTTGCCGCCTTCGATGACCCGATCCGAGAAGAATTTTGAGGTCCAAAAAAGAGGTTTTACTATCCCTTTGGGGGAAGGAATTTCTCTCTTGAGGCGATCGCCGGAACCTTCGATTTTCCTGTTGACATCCACACGGATCTTCCAATTGTTCTCTCCTAGACGGCCGGTAACAGCAAATGGTGCCTCCTACAAGCCCTCTGTGGTGGTTCTAGGGGTGGTTCCTTCAATCGAAAATCTGATATCGATCGAAACTTTTTGCTTCGCTCGAAACTTCAAATTAGATGGTCAATTTTGGTTTCGTTAAGAATTGGTTTTCTTGTTAGGAAAAGTTGAATAACCGCCCAACCACCCCAACCATATTGCACATACACCATTTTCACTACCAAAATCTACCAATTTCCTCTGTTTTTGTTTCCGTTTTGATTGTGCTGTTTTTCCATTGCACTTCTATACTACATAGGCCCTCTTCTCAATGGACGTTTCTAACTTCCTCAAACAGCAATGTGGTGGAGAAACACCATATTCTGATCTTGGAGCCTGTATTCTGGGAGAATTCTTCAGTGCCAACACATTAGACTCAGGCCACGCGAGGCAGGCAACGGCAAAACGCGGCAGGGAGCGACAGGAAGGCAACAGGGTGGCGACAGGAGGACGACAGGGTGGCGACAGAAAGATAACAGGAAAGCGGCAGGAAAGCGGCAGGGAAGCGACAGGAAGCGACAGGCAGGCAACAGGAAGGCGACAGGGGGGGTGCGACAGGAGGGCAGCAGGGAGGCGACAGGGCGGCGACAGGGTGGCGACAGGGAGACGACAGGGAAGCAACAGGAAACAAGACATAGCGACAGGATAAGCGACAGGAAAGCAAAAGGAAGACGACAGGAGGGCGATTGGGCTAGCGGCGACAGGGAAGCAACAGAGGAGCGACAGAAGAAAGCGACAGGAGAGCGACAGGATAGCGAGAGGAGAGCGACAGGAGAGCGGCAGGGTGCTCTTTGGCGACAGGAAGGCGACAGTAAGGCGACAGGAATGCGACAGGAGAGCAACAGGCTTATGGAGGACAACAGGTGAGACAAAATAGTACGTGGTTTTTTATATAGGTGGATATATGCAAAGAAAATGAGAACTAATGTTTTAGAATTATTTGGATTTTTATGGAGATGTCATTTCATTGTTACATGGATAAACGTTTACTGTTTGGTTAATTTTAATTTTTTCATGGAATCACTACATTCAGCAGGTATATTACACCTGAAACTGAAAGCCAAATGATAAAGATAAATATAAGTTTCAACTGCAAACTGTCCCGATCATAAATTGTCCTGACAGGTGCCGACAACAAGAAGTTGTCCTGACGGCAGGCAGCCGACAGGAGGGCGACAGGGAGGCAACAGGAAATAGCGACAGGAGGGCGACAGGAAGGAACGACAGGAGAGCGACAGGAGAGTGACGGGAAGGCGTCAGGCAAAGAGTAGCATGGCAACAGGAAACAACAGGAGGTAACAGGAAGCGACAGGATAGCGACAGTAGGGCGGCAGGATCGCGACGGGGAAGCGACAGGCGAGCGACAGGGGAGCGACAGGCGAGCGACAGGGAAGCGACAGGCCAGCAACAGGGGAGCGACAGGGGGCCAAAAGTGCCAAAAAGGCGACAGGGAGGCGGCAGGGAGGCGACAGGACGGCGACAGGGGAGCGAGGTGGCCCGAATCTATTGGCAAAAAAAACTGGTTCACGGCGCTTATGATCGGGTTGGTAATAAAGAAGAACAGCAACAATTGCAGAATGCAACCATGCAAACCCTGAAGTCTCAGAGCTGTTCTCCCGAGGATGCTGTTTACCTCATTTCGAGTTGAGTTTGAGTATGAACAAGTAAGAGTCACTGGTCTGATACACCAACAGGAAATTGATTCAGTACCAAGTGAAAACGGGTGACCCCATCCCCTCATTGTTTTCTGGCCGGAAGGTGGTCTACTCTGCGTGGCAAAAAACGTTACTCGCCTCTGCCCTAGGCATATCTTTCCACAGCATAGGCCCGTGGAGACCCACTGCTATTCGGGATCTAACGCCTGGTACCCAGCTAACCGTTAGGTTCAAATCAGGACAGGCCACAGGAAGAGTGACCGAGGCCACCTCCAAATGTGCCAACGTCTCGTCCCACGACGGGGTCTACTCGGTGGATACCCACACGTCCTACACCATGCACATGCCATGCAACGCCATCATGGATTACTTCCGCCCCTCTCACTTCCAGCTAGTCCCTGAATTTTTGCGCCCCCAAGAGACCATCCCCGAGCCCCCAGCGCCACCGCACAACGCACACGCACTCGGAATCAGCCAACACGGCCATCTCTTCGCTCTGCAGGCACAACACTACCTGGAGAAGAAGTCTCTCAACGACTGGGGATGCCACGATGCCGCGGAGGCACTAACCAGGCCGCCAACCCCCGGCCTACAGCGGGTGTAGCTATATTCCGATGGCTCCTCCGGTGAGTCCGGCCATGCAGCCGCCGTCACAGCCCTTCTAACCGACGGTACAACCAGAGTCCTATGCCTATCCTCACCGCATCCCTCTTCTCTGGGTTCGCAGTTCTGGGGGGCGGTAGCAGCCATTCGCTGGATCAACAGGGAACTTTCCCAATACAAAGTATGTTTGTTGATTGACAACAAACAGGTGGTGTCCACCCTCCAGAAATGCCAAGTCCATAGGCCCAGCCCGTTCCAAGACAACACATGGACCGTCGCCGTACACAGCGCCCTACTTGTCATCACCAACCCCCTCCAAATCATGTGGATTAAAGGTCACGCCAATTTTATTGGCAACAAAATCTGCGACCATTTCTCTAAATCGGCAGCTCACAGCCTGATTTTTACCCCAGACCTCCTCCCCCCTCCCCCACTGGGTTCAGTGGCAGTACACCACCTGCCTGTCCTCCAGAGTTGTAGGTGCAGCAATTCCGCCACCTATTGCCGCAGCATTCCCATAACAACATAGCGGTCGGCCCCAGCTTCAGCCTGTACAATAAAGCTTCCTGGTCTTCGTCGCTGTTTTTCAAACTGGCGTCCGGGTGCTACAATGTGCACGGGTACCAGTTGAGCAATATGCTTCACGACTACCACTGTTCCAGGTGCGGACAGCACCTTCCCTTTGACCCTCTATCGTGCCTGGCATACGTCTCCTCCTGGGGACCCCTTTTCAGCCCCATTGTCCTGCACTGGTGGCTCTCTGGACCCTCAAAGGCTGACCACAGGAACTTCATGAGAACTCTGGTACCTAAGTCCCTATGGTCCTGCCTCTCCCAGCCAATCCCGGGCTCCGCTCGCGCCGAGCACAGGGCCATGCTTGGCCTAGCCCTGGAGGAACGCGTAAAGCACCTGGACAAGGCTGTCCACCAAGCACATGACTGGCTGTGTTCGAATCCTCTCCCTTGGGACCCAATACTCTGGGCGCACCCCTCCGACCCTCTCAACCCCTTCTCGGTTTCGCACGGTGCGTTCAGTACCTCCGTCCACATGCCCTCTCGGACCCGCCCCGTATACCAGCACAACCCACCTCTCCCCAAACACGCCTTAAAAAAACCGTCCAAGCCAGCGTCTGCCAAAGCACAACCAGCCACTCGCCGCGCGCCAAAAAACTCCAAACGCCTGTCCAGCCGCGCATCCGCACCACGCCCCCCCCCCCTCGGCCATTCCCCGCCCTCCTCAGCACTCACGCCCACGGCCACCACAAAAACGCCATCGATCACCACAAACTCATCAGACCACAATCGTTTGGGCGCCCCCCAAGCGCGCCAAGACCGCTCTCCCCCTCCCGCCCCCACGCTCCAAGTCACGGTACCGTCAAACACGCCTACCTCTCCCCTCTAGGCCCACCGCTACTAGGTGCCCAGGTCCGTCTGCCCCTGCCCCCCCCACTCCAACGCCTCCCGGGACATCCGAAATATTTTCCGCCCATCCAGCAACCTTCTGTCTCCTCCTCTCGACCCCTTCAGCCCTCTGCCCCTTCCTGAACCCCCCCCCTCCCGCACAGGGTAAATCAGCGTTCATCTAATCAAACCATCAGAGCAACTGTGTACATATCTCAATATATTGTTGTAATCACTTTTATTGGGGGACGTCAGCCCCAGAACAAGTTGATGCGGTTAAGAACATTCAAAAACGTTACTGGCCTCTGAAGGGTTAGACGCACCAGTGTGCGACCCTAAAGAAGGATTTGTGGGGGTTTCCTGGGACTTTACTAAGTGGTTGGGATGCGTGGCCAACCAAGATTGCCTCTGGTCGACTGACGACACCAGTTTTCAACTAAGCTTTCTTATTCGTGGTGATGGTTACCCTTGTGGTGGTGCATCGTGGGGACATTGGAGTGATGCTCTGTTGAATCACGGGTATCTGACTCGTACGTTGAGCCACTGGGTTTACTAGATGTGATGGAAAACACCTGGATGTCCTACAGTTCCTGTGGAAAGGAAATATTAGGTTGTTCTTCGGTCTTCGTTGTTTGGATCGAAGCTTTTTCTTTCGATCGAAGCTTCTAATTAGATTTGTGGCAGTTTTAAAGTGAGGATTTGACAGCTGAATGTGAGACAGTGGGTATTTCGTTCGCCGAACATGTGGCAACTTGTAGTTAAAAGACATACCTGTTCATGATGCAGCACGATGTTTTGTTGATCCTCAAAAGTATCTACCCTTCGGGGCTGGGTATGTTTTGTCAAGGTATCTGCGAGAGTTGGAATTGCATCTTGGAAAAGCTTTCCAATCATCACACCAACAGAGATGGCGGTCCTGGTCTCACAATTAAGAGGGAGAGTCATGTAGTGACTCGTGTGCTGGAATGTACATTCATGTATATCGATTCGCACATTGTTGCGAATGGTTATTACCGGAGCGGTGGCTGTACAAATGGACAACTCTATGAGGAGTGGGATCCTACTAGTGACATCGTGGGTGACGTTATCAGCGCTGACGTCACCATGACGCCATTATGATGTCAACATGTTAACAACACAAACAAACAGTGCAAAACCGTCACAGGCAAGCAAATTCGGATCCGTCTTATCACACAGAATCATGGATCTGACACCACATCAAATCAGAGTTTTGCAGCGGTTGGCTCTCATGCAACAGCAGCAGCAAGAGGAGCCGCAGCAGGCACAGCCGCATATGGGGGCCATAGCATCAGGAGGACAGGTGGCGCAACCTGAGGCACACAGTGCACATTCTGTGGGACGAAGGAGGGAGCTTCTGACTGCATGTCCGGAGGTACGTTCGTTCATGGATCGACACTTCGAGCGAAAAATTTGCTTCATTCGACCAATTTGTTTCGATCGACCCTCTATGTCTCGGGTACTGGCAGGCTTCCAACCACAATCCGCACCGCAGCGAGCGCAGCGGGCAACGCAACTGGCACAACCACCACTCGCACCACGTGATGATCCGAACCTCGTTGACTTGCCTCTGTGGGGTGAATATCTGTCCGACCACATTCTGGCTTCTGTTTTCAACGAGTTTCAGCCCTCTCCTGCATACCAAAGATTTGTGGCGGAAGACGCATGGCCCACGGCTGACGATGCAGTCTTTGGGACACCATCGTTGCTTCACATAACGGCATGCTGGGCCTTGCGGCAGATCATACCAAAGTTTGAGTCTGCGTCGTGCAAGGCATTGGAATTTGGTTCAACCATCCCTGTCTGCGCTTTGGCTAAAAAGAAGCCCTTGGCTTCCCCTGTCAAAAAGGGGCAGGTCCCAGTGTCAGTATACAAGCTTCTGGCAAGCGTGTGGGCACGTCACAGCCTGTGTACTTTCGAAATACCCGAACCGCCGAATTTTCGCCAGGACCGGGGCATTGGTATTGGTGGAACAGGTGAACTACCAGTGGAGTGGTACAATTCAGAAGCCAAGTTGGTGGGCTCATCTACAGTTCGGCGGGTGGATCTATCGCACAGCACGCAGCCCAGCCTGAGGCCAGCACCACACCTGCGAACCCAGAGACCCGAGCAGCCGCTGTCCCATCCTGGCGTGACCAGCTGGCCAATGCATTGACGGCAGGCGCAACTGAGAACTGACCTGGCAACATTGCGGTGTGTATTGCATCGATCAAAAAATCAGCTTAGAAAGAAAAACCTGCGATGGATGAATGGGATCAAAACTGACATACCAAACTGCATAAGTGCACTCTCCGTGCCACAGATCACCGCTGTCCATACCAGTGACGCCGTAATTTGTTGGTCGATACGTGGACACGGGCGTTTTGCAGGCGATGATGAGAATATCGCGGCTGGTGCTCTGTTGGACATGCTCACATTCCGTCCAGACTCTACTATTCGCTTCCTGAGCGCCCTGAAGCAACAAAAGAGGCGGGCATGTACAAAAGGCGAGCCAATTTGGGTGAAACTAGGTGATCCGGTGGCTGAGAGTCCAGAGACGCAGCGTGACCGCCCTGCATATACTCTGAGGATCCCGAAACAAGCTTCAGTGCAGATTAGGTGTTCAGTACAAGCCAAGAGGCGAACGGCCGTGTGGCGGAGCTTGAGGCACTGTAACTCGCTGGTGTGTCTGTTCAAGAGCAGCTGCAGCAGAAGCCTAAGCAGCAGAAGCGTGCTTATGGCGCCGGTAAGAGAAAGGAGGCGCTGAAGAGCAAGGCTGTCAAGAGGCAGAAGAAGCCCGACATTGCGGCTGGGTCAGAGGACGAAACTGCACCAGACATGTGCAAGTACCAGGGGAAAGAGCAGCCAGAGCAGGCACAGCATGCTGAGCAGGCGGAGCAGGCGAGCTTGGAGCTGTAGTGGACGGCGCAAAAACCGCTCGTGATGGGAAAGTGTATTACAGTTGGAAATTGCTTGGTAGCATTGTGTGATGCTGTCTTTGGCATTTTTTTGTTCGAAAAAGAGTCATCGATGAAGGCAAAAAATTTCGATCAACGCAAATTTCTCGATTGGAAAATCTTAACAGCAGGAAGACGCACACGCCGCAGGAGCGCAAACTGGCAGGGTATTTACATTGATTTAATGTAATTGAGGATTTTACCATTGAAAACGTTGTCAAAAATACTGAAATCAATGAAAACTCATTTTTCCAACGGTTGCTTCGATCGAAGCCTTCTGTTTAGATTGAAGCTTCGATCGAAAGAACCACCCCCATGATGACCCGGGAGGGAGAGAAGAATCTTATCATCTCCGTCAAGAGTGGTTTCAGATTTTTGAAGCGAAACTCGATCCTCCACTTCAAAGATGTGTGGATTTTTTTGGTCCTTATTCGGGACCTGGAGCCAGTCAGCCTGATGCTTATCAATTAATTTGGACACATTTGTTTCTGTCCTTTTGATCTCGTCCATAAACATCGAAGCTTCTTTGCAGGGGCGAGAATCTTTCAACGGCATGTTCCACCAACACTTCTTTCGTCCAAAGGCAATTTCGTTTGGAGAAAGGCCATAGTACAAAGGCATGTTGTGGTAACGGCGAAGCAAGACGAATAGAATCTCAAGCCAATGGAAGCCTTTCTCACTGGCGACTTCCTTACGGAGCATATTTATAAGTCAGCGGCCGGCTCTTTTGTCTGGCAGCGCTCCATGTGAGTGGAGGTCACACCTGAGGTGATGAATTCCAAGGCGGGTGCATAATTCTCTCCACCATTCGAAGTTGTACTCCTTACCTGAGTGCGTAATCACCTCGAATGGTACATCCCACCCTCCCATCCATGTCTGCGTGCAGAATTTGGTGGCAGCCTTGCCAGTCACCGGCTCGATGTTACAAGGCAACACCTGAATGTAGCTGGAATGACGGCACTGATTAGGAGCACTCGAGTGACTTTCTTGTTAGTCCAACGGCACTTTTCGTCGTCAAGTTCACCAAGATAGAAGAAATGACTGGTGACTCTGTTAAAGAGGCGCTCCAGAAAAGAAGGTTCGTTCAGATGGCCGTGTTTGTTGCCGCCTTGGGCATTGAGAGAGCACATTGGGCACATCCGGCAGCTACTCTCATGCAATGAATCTCGAGCTTCGAGCCAAATAACCTATGCTTGATCATTGACCATAATCTACGGCCATGTGCGCTGATGGAGTCCCATTTGTGCCACCAGTCCAACACTCTAGGGGCCAGGGCGTCTGGTACACACAATTTACCCTCCATCCAGAGTTTCCCCCCATCCAACGAATATTCAGAATAGATTTCATCTGTGTCAGCATCTTTGGATTTTAAGTTCCCAAAGACCTCTTTAAACATGGAATCACTCATATAATCGTTGGTCCAGTCACGGATGACGAGAAAATCATTTGGCAGGGGTGGAGCTTTGGCTGGATCCTGACGTTTAATGCCCTGAATCAACCTAAATCCACTTACAGGTCGGGTGTACTTAGTCCGTTTCACAATCCCGGAGGAGGAATCCGTGACCTTCTCCAAACCCTTCAATGAATTGGTGATATACTGATGAGCATGCACCGGATCTGAGAAAGCCGTGATGTCATGACATGCTAATGCGTGCGGTTCAACAGAGCATTGCATGCACTCACGTGGAATAACTTCTTTTCTTACTGATCCCACACGATTACGGCGTGGCGGTCCTGCTCTGTACCACAGATGTTGGTACTTTGGAGCCCCTGTGAAGCGGGGTAAGCCCATCGGCTCAGAGCATCTGCTACCGTGTTGTGGTTTCCAGGAAAATAGGACCCATGAATGTGAAACAGACGCAGGAATTCGTGCCATCTGGCCCGTCCACCAGCTGGGCCCAAAACCGTATCAATGTGTTCGGTGGCCCAATATTCAAGCGATTGATGATCCGTCGGATCCTCAATTCAATTAGGTGCCAACCCGCGATTGATACTTTTTTAGAGCGCAGATTATGGCGTAAAATTCTTGCTCACGCGGCGACCATTGCATCTGGCGTGGGACTAGCTTCCGAGACCAAAATGCAAGAGGGTAAAGATCGCCGGTAGCTTCATCCCCCAGTTCAAGGAAAGCTCAGACTGCGTACCTTGATGCGTCGGTTGTTATGTAGAGGGCTTTGTCGAATTTTGGCATATGCAACCTGGCGGCCTCGCAGATGGCCGCCTTCAAGTGATAGAAGGCTTCCTTGCATTCATCGGTCAACTTTACGGCACCTTTGAACCTGCCTTGCCCGCATCTCTCCCCACTTCCAGTAATTCAGTGAGGGAGGCGGCAAATTCGGCACCATTTGGCACAAATTTGTGGTAAATATTGCAACAACCCAGGAATCCTCTCAATTCCGTAATAGTCTCAGGGCGCTTCAACTTCTGAATAGCAACCAGATTCCCTGGACCAGGACGGCGTGCACCATTCGCGAGACGAGGACCAGAAAAATTCCCAGGTTTTCAGAAAGAAGTTTTCCTTCTTCGGCCCACAAATCACCTGATTGACATCAAGAATGTCCATTACCTGGTTCAGCTGTTTCTCATGTAGGGCCACAAGCTCCTCTTCGGTGGGTCCGTCCCCTTGCGTCGCGATTGTTATAGCATCTATGTACATAGTGACAAAGGAACAGAGCTCAGGATGACCTGTAGAAAGCACGTCCTCCATTATTCTCTGAACGAATGACTGCACATTCTTCAGTCCCATGGGCATCACTGTTCACTTGACCAGGCCACATGGGTGCACATACAAGTGACAGGCCGACTGTCGCTCCTCAACGGCATTTGGTGAAAGTCCTTGACGGAGATCCCGCATCGAAAACAAAGGACCTCTTGCCCTCTTGGCAATTTCTTCTTCATTGAGGGGAAGGGGGTGTAAATCCGCCTTGGTTTCAGCGTTAAGGTTGTCAAAATCAACAGCCATTCGGCAACCACCTATGGTATTTTGGTCTGCAGGTGGCGGTTTTGGAACTGTAAAGGGTGCGCAGCACCTTTCGCTGGTCATAAAACCCTCCAGCCAACCAAATTCGTCGCGATTTCTCTCGGTTATATTTCTGAGCATCTCATTTTTTTGTCCGTGGTTCTCAAAGAGGCGCTGTTTCTTTGCCTTGTACCCCTCACAAAGCTCGATGAAGGCGTCGCCGCACTGCCCACGGACAAGGGGGTTTTTGACTAACTTGCGGGAAAGTGTTGTGTGCCGCCGTTCCTCGAAAATCTTTTCTCTTTTCTTGGAAGACAACTCAGTGTCCACCTTATCGCCAGGAATTACTGTTGATAAAACTCTGGCGATCTCTTCCGCCTTAGCAGGAAGAACCTTCTTACGGATGTCTAAAAAAAGGTCCGTATCAACTGCCTCTCGAAGGCAGGTGGGTTTGGTGCCGACTTTCCAGAGGTCATCTTCGTGATCCAGCTCCTTGAAAGGATCATTGAAAGCTCCCCCAAGAAGCTTTTCGTAAAGCACTCTGAATTTGCCGCCCGATTCAGAATTTTTCTCTGCCCGTGCACTGACGATTCTTTTCGATGTCCATCGTATTCGGGAAGAGGGAGACGAGACAGATCCATTTGACGACGGAACACTTTCGGTCTCTGACGGAGAAAATCGGAAAAAATTCATTCATCATCAGTACCATGCTCAACCTCAGATTCAGACGCAACACAAGAATCAGCCCCAGAATCAGCAGAATCAGAGTCAGGAAGCCCTCCATCCACCAGGAATACGAGCAAACCTCAGGGGCCCTGTCGCAGGGGACCCGTGTCGTCCATGTCGTACAGGTTAATCTTCCTCGGAAGTTCGCTGTAATCTACACAAAGGTGTACAATTCCTGAAACCACAGCTTTTCGTTCCACAAGGGTACAACTAAAATCGCCTGGGTCTCATGATGGTTGACTTTGTGGATAACTTGCTGGATTAAGTGAAACGGAACATTGATCCATAAGCCCTTGTCCCATTTTTGGGTCCAAGCGTGGTGAAAGTAATTATGGAACCGTTTGTTCTCACGGTTAGCAAAGGCATCGTATTGTGGGGTAAAGGAATGGTGCTCATAAAAATATTCACAAATAGCATCACACCATTTGTCGACAACCCTGTAGCATTAAGAGTGCCAGCACAAAACTGGCGTCGCTGCACGGAGGCGCTGCGAAGACATTCCAACTGTAGAGAGTACTCAACACTTCCATTCACCTCAGCAACGGTGACATCTTCTCCAAATCTTAGAGTGACGTTTTGCTTCAAAAGCTCTTCCGCAGTTCTTGACCCCGCGTGCAAAAAACGAAATTCAGGGCGCTTCAAGGGACCTGAGTCCAGCAAAACACAATGCCCATCACCTACGGGCGCCAGCCTATTCTTTGGAAGCCAACGATGGCTCTGGTAGAGGTCATACTTTATTTCGGCACGATAGAAGTAGTCATCCTTAAGGACAATTTCGCAACTTCGCCGGCATCCCAAAGGTCGTGAGCGACGAAATGGGTTGATATAAAACTACCGCGTGGTTTGCCGGAGAGAGAGGTTCCAGAAACTCTCTCCAGGGTAACAGACCGAGGCGAATCAAACACGCAGTCCTCGAATAAGAAAGAATTGGATTGGAGATTTACCTCCCACCTACTGTCACACAAGCAATTGGCGAGGGGAAAACTGCCTTTCCAATCAGAAACACACAGTTTTGTGACGAGTTGTTGGGCCCTGTGCTTGGAGTGTACGCCCACCTCGTCCACAGCAGCAGGAGGATCCGTTCCCAGATCCAGGGGAAGGGCGACAAGAGATCCTACATCAAGTAAGGGTCGACAAGGAATCAGCGGGTCATGCCTGAAATCGCCTGGGGAGGGGCGATTTGTGTGGGTCCCCTAGGCGTTCTGACCTCATGCTGCCACATCACCCTGGGGGATGCAGCCGGTTTCATCGATCCACTCCTAATGGGGCGGATCATCTGCTGGATTCAAGTCATTTTCAACATAATTGTTGTCTCCATCTGACACCTGATCTGCACCGGACACCTGATCCACACCATGACTGCCCCTACCACGGCCACGGCTGCCGGATGAGGAACTTCCACCACCGCCACGCCCCTTGCCCTTGCCTGCAGAACAGGCCCCAGACGGGTTTTCTTTACCCTTGCCCTGTGATCCTTGGGCATTTCCTTTGTCTCCCCCGGATCTGGGGCTCTGGCCCGGATTCGGATTTCTGCCACCGGGGGTGCCAGTTGTATTTTTTTGACCACCGGGCTGCCCAACGGAACCGGATGGAGTTCAATGTCCTGTGCCTTGGTAACTGCTTGGGCCCCCAGGATTTTTGATTCCAATGGGGGAGGTCTGATTCCCTCTTCCAGCCTTTTCTTCCATGCACCTGTCGGGCATTTTTGTCAGAATTCTGGGGGGGATTACTGACATTTTCTCCACTAATCTTGTGATCGTGTGCTGACCAACTGTTATTCTCCGTAAAATGTGACTTTGCTCGGTTCGTAGAACCGAGCAAGAGGCAGAATTCACACTCCTGCTGGACACCTTTTGTGTAATTCACCTTCTTGTTGCTCCTATTGGCGCTGCCATGAGCATTTTGCTGGAGTTTCTTACCACCCCCAAGGCCCTCATGGTAACTTTGGTTCGCAGCGTCAGCGAGTCGCTCAACCTCTTCCCAGAATTTTTTCGGGGTGTAGGAAAACACCCAGTTTCTTGCCTCGAGGGACTACCCATGGAAGCTTACTCCCCTGTTGAGGACGTGCACAAACAGGTTCGGATCCTCATGTTCATGGAACTTCTTTTTCCACATGTTTTCAGTTAATTTCACCTTCGAACATCACGTGGCGGAACACCTTTGAAGTGCTACCCGAACTGAAAGTCTATTGGCGGAGGCATCAGAGCCTTCCACCTCCGCCCACAGGGTCTTGACCCTTTTTTGTGGACTGTTTGTTCCGAAGGGGGGCGGCAGGTTCAGAGGGGATTTTATGGAAAATTAGATTTTTTTGCTCACCATTGGAGAACTTTTCACCCGAATGATCAGCCTCCTCTACCACATTCCAGAAGCATTGCTTCTTATTCTGAACGTCATGGAGGATTAATCGCGAAAATAAGGGGAAATTCCCAAGCATCTGGTGGTAATGGTCCTCCGGCAGTCGGCATCCACGTACCTCCAGCTGTTCCGACACCTCATCCAAGGTGAGGGGGGAACTTGTCTCTTCGCAATCACTGCACAGCCGACGCCAGGTGTTGGCCGGCGGTCCCTCAAGGAAGTCCACGAGGGCCATCTGGAACTGATCCTCGTGGAGTTTTTGGGTTTTAACCGACAGCTTGAAGTTTTGGTGGAACTGAGGCCAACGTCTGTGGGTCCCATGGTACTTCGCTTGCTTGGGAACCTGACGAAGTATCAGAGAGGTAGAGTTCAGAAGAGGTTCAACCCCAACACCTGCTGTAATGGCAGACACGTTTGCGGCATCATTGGCCACACCAGGTCTCGCGAGGGTCTGGGCGGGCAAAAACTGTGCTAAGGTGTTGGAATCAGCAGCCGCACGGGTAGTGCGGGAGGCAGGTCGCTTAGCATTCTGTGCCTTTTCCCTGGCCTTCTCCGTCCTCCTCTCGGAACGAGAAATTTTAACCCTTTCTTTAAGTCTACTTCTGCCAGTCCGTGCAGCAGTGGTCTTAGAGTCCACAGAAGAAGCAATGGAAAAAACCTCTGTGACTTCCTCCGATGGCTCAGTTGCTCTTTCCACCGATGAGGCACCCTCGAACTGAATGTGGGTCTGAAAAATATCCTTCATACCCTACACATGTACAATCAATTGCCTTCCATCCATGAGCTCCTGAAGCTCTGAATCTTGCTGGGTGCGACAGGGGCAGTTGGCAGGGCTGTACATTCCGTGCCCTGCAGGTGCTGGACGGACTGCAGGGCCGCATAAGTCTGTTGACTTTAACCAGAGGTTCATCTTTTGTGCTCATTCGGTCCTGAACTCTAGACTGGCCTGCTTTGCAGTTTCCAAAATATCTTCCTCGACAGCTACAGCTAATTCAGCCTCAGCATCTCGGCCAGGAAGGGAGGAACAAGGGGCAGAGGGCCCAGGGACAGACTCCCGGGTTTCCTGCTTGGGGAAGGGAGTGTCATTCCAGACCTGGTGGAACGCATTCCGGAATTGATTTTCTTCCCACTCACGGTACTCCTAATCGTGGGTTTACTCCAAAAATAAACAAACAAATTGAAAAATCCAACGCCTCCTCTTCCCAGCGTAGAATACGCTTCTGACCTACCAAACAACCCGTCTATGGGCTACTCCCGGGGGCAAGCTGGGTTCCCACAGGTCCCGTTGGTCGGGGCGTGTTTGAGGTGGCACCTCAGCTGCTTCACCGACCTCAAAGTCCATCAGGTTGACCACAGAGTTTCCCAGAGGCGTAATATTGGTGATGTCGGTGCCTCCAAGCTCCTGAGGAGCTCCGACAGTGGCATATGCTCGTTGATTCTGGTCATCCGGCGGTTGATGCCGACAGGGATCTTCGTAATGATGGCCTCCGCTGCAAGCGACTCTTGATCTCCTGGGAGGTAGGTAGGTAGGTATCTTCGGGACCTCGGGATGCCTCCTTTGACAATGCAGGAAGGAAGTTTTCATCAAGGGGACGTCCGTCCCTCCCACTGCCCTAGGTAGTAGGAAAAAGTCACTGCCATGTCTTTCCTGGGGGACTAGATCCAGGCCTAACCCCCCCTAAAAGCATTTTGTTGATGTTGAGACTAACTTATTAATTTTTCCCTTTCTTTTGATGTTTAGGGTACACCTTCTCAAAGTAACTAGGGTTATAACCCTAGCCCCCGATGAAGTTCACCCCTACCACTCCACTGAGCGGAGGTATCTTCCTTCATGGGGGTAATACCAAAATAAAGTGGGCACTTCATGCCTAAGGCCTTGTAGGTTAAGCCTAGTTGTCCCCCACTTCAACACCCCTATACTCAATTGATTCTACCAGTTACTGTGGTTCTACCTTTTAACTGTTTCTGAATTCAGTTGCCTGGCCAAGCCATATCCTGTGTCGTGCCTAACTCCTATGCCCTAGGTTCCTAACCAACTCCATTTCATCCAAAAGAGTGCACATGAAGTGCTTGGTGCAATCTTGCAGACCTGAGCCTTGCCAGCGTTCGGATAAGATGATCTATTTAGTTTATAAACCATTGGAGCATTGTATTTGGATCTACGTTTGTCTATCTGCAGCCCCCCTTTGTTACAAATGTTTTTATTCTCGAAGGACGTTTCCTGATTTGATTGATCCGGTGCCTGGACTTGCTCTACATTACCTTTGTGTGGACTTTATGTTGAGTTGTGGAAAATCAGCAAGGGCTTTCTAATACAAATACAAGGAACAAGCACAAGTGTAAGCAAGCCAGAAACCTTTTCTGCTAGCAGAGGAAGGCCCTAGAAGAATAAGGCAGAACACGAAGAACAGAAATAAAATTTTATATCCTTAACTGTGAAGATGTCTGTCACGCTCAGCGCCAAAACAGTGCCAATCACAAGCACCAGGTCAAAGACTGATGATGTGAGAGTACGACCTTCATCTACAAGTGGTGTACCCGTGATACTGGTCCTCTAGGAGAACTTGCAGTAACAAGAGGGGCGGAAGAAATCAAAGAGATATATACAGAAGGAGCCCGCCCGAGTGCAAGCGCTGAGGCACCCGGCTTAACGAGGGCGAACCTCAGGCGTCTCGAAGGCAAGGACCCTCTGGCAGCCGCTTTAGCTTCTGACGTGTCCTCGATGCCCCCGTCCGAAACCACGCCTACCCCAGGGATCAAAGTCGCGGATGCCAAGGTCTAGGCCTGGAGAAGAATGGCAAGGAAAGGAAAGGGGAGGGATGCGCCTTTGGGAGCGATGTTCGGAGCTGCTTGGGACGAGGAGGCGTTCGAGACACCTCAGGGCAAAACAGACTGGTCTTCGTCGGTCCAATCATCAGAGTGGCAATCCGAGTTGGTGTCTTGAGAACCTACACCGCCGGAGGAACCGAGGAGGCATTAATGTCTGAAGCCTTTTTTGCAGTCCCAGGGCAGTGGCACCCGAACCTACCAGTGTGGATCGAGATTTGCCTTCACGAATGGCAACCCCTCAGCTGGGTCTAGTAAGAGAAAGTGTATTTCCCTGCGAAAAGGTTACCTTTAGTTGTTATAAAGATGCCTGAAGGCATAAGTCATTTTTATCTTAGTATTTGCCTATCCCCAAATGGGTGATAAGACATTTTGACCTATAAAAGCAAGGATTGTACAATTAATGTTGTGTGGACCCCTGACCCCCCAACTGATTGATCTTATACACCATTTCCTGGACCGACTGAGGCGCTGATATGGATCCAGAGCCTATACAGTTTTCTATGTTTTCTCATGAATGCTTAGCTATCCTAGTGGTCTGCACCCTAGGGGGCTGTGGCACCTCTTTTTGAGAGGTCCTGGGTTCAATTCCCAGTCAGCCTAGCTAAGTAGGAAGATCCCATGTGACATGGCAGTGACCTCAGCGCCACAAGCCATGCCACCTCAGCACCTATGTGACCCAAAACAAAGAGTGCACATCTCTAGATGGCACCAGAAAAGAGAGGATGCCCATGTGGGCAGTTCTTCCATGTTTGTAGGATACTTTCTAACTATCGTTTCATAAATGTGTAGTTATTGTGAGTTTCCTTTGTTGCTACATTATCTCCTTTGCCTGCAGCCCTTCATGTTGTGGATCTGATCCTGTGGTCCTTTGATTTGCAACTGTGGGTACTTATTTGGGTTGATTTCATCAAAGCGTATTTGTTTGGAAAACCCCGAACTGCATCAAGAAGCAGCAGGAGCAAGCAGGGGCATCATCAAATCAATATCATCAAAGTGATGAACAGTGAAAGCCTGTTCCAACTTTCTGGTAGCAGAGGTTTTCAGAAATCCCGTGCAGTACAACCAGTATGTCAAGACTAACCCCACTGAAGGGCGAAGAAATACAATATGGACACCAAGGACACTGCCGATACGACAGCGCCCTCAGTGGCACCAGCCAAGCCAGCGCTAGCGCCCAAACCTGCTGGTGAACGTGAACCTCAGGAGCCTGTAACTTCAGTGCCCTTAAGTCGGCTGGGGGATGAATCTCTGGAAGGCTTGAGAGCTTCCTTCAGTGGTCTATCCGTGCGAGGACCCGAAGGCAAACAGAAGGAGAAGGACTAGCAAGCAGTGGACATGGGAGTCAAAGAGGCATTCCCTGGAGATGTATACGAACCATCCGACGAGGCGCCCTTCGAGGACATACACCTGTGGTGAGCGCGCCGAGCTCCTCTGATTTCCCTTGCAGTACCCTCTCCAACAACCACTACCCTCCCAGCCACACATCCATCCACATCCTCACCCACAGCCACTCCACCTATGGCTGAGGGTCTAGGCTTTACTGGGATGCCTTACCCCGCCTATGATGTGACTCCAGCCGCGACTGTGCCACCTATGGCAACTGCAGCCAGCGAACCAGTGGCATCTAGCTCCACCTACACCGGTGTTCCTGAGCCTATGCCGCGTCGCTGCGAGGATGGCTATCACAGACCCGCGGCGTGCTTGTACATGACTGGGATACCTGGTTATGCGGCACCCAAACCTGGCTATACTATGCCAGCACCTGGTTTCACTTCCCTGAGTGGCCTACGTGGCCCTGAGTCTCTTGGTGGAAGCAGCAGAGGATCTGGAAGATCCTCCAACAGGTCCCTGACGCGATCGGAGATACGAGAGGCTCTCGGACGAGCCACCTCTGAAATTGTTGGTGATTTAACTCAAGAGATTCGGGCTAAACTGGAGCCCCTGATTCCTCCCCAAGCGTCACCGACCATCGTGGGAGTTTCACATCATTGAGTACAAGCCAATGACCTTGTGGCGGGGTTGACGAACACCCCGGGAAGCTTGAGGAGCTGACCGATGCCGACCCCTGCTGTCATACAGCCCTCTAATACCAAGGACGGCCCAGCCCCCCTACAGCCACGTGGAGAACTCCACGCGAGCCGAGCTGGACCGGTTGGGGCTGACAGCTCTGAAGGCTATGGTCGACGTGGAGCCCTACGGCTCTAGTGACCTAGGCGGAGACCCTTCTGTCGATGAGCTGCCATCGATGACTTCTGCTTCGCCCTCGGAGGACGATAACCCTGAGGACCCCGAGAACCCGAGCAGGAAAAAGAAGAAGAAGAAGAGGAAGACCAAGCTCCCTGATCGACGCAGGTCACAGGAGGCCAAGGCAATTGCCAGCTCCAAAACTGTGGTGAACTTGCCAGAGTTCACGGGGAAGGATCTCAGCGACTTCGCTGAGAACTTCGGCCGGTTCCTAAGAATGACCGGCCAAACCCGTGCTAGTGGGCGAGTAAAGTGCGATCTGCTCCTGCAGTGCTGCAAGACCAAGTACCTGGAGAAGCAGGTCAAGCAGATCGTGACGAAGTACGCCACCTTCGCCAACGTGTTGGTAGCCTTGGAGCGGCAGTACCCGACCTACGAGACCGACCACTCCATCAGGACGAGATCCAGAACCTGGGTGTGCTGCCCAACAACCCCAAGCGAGCCAGAATCTCTGAGCTGCTGGCCGACCAGGACCACTGGGTAGGGCGACTGACATCCGGATCCTACAGCAGCGATGAGCTGCTCTTCTGGTTGGTTGCCAAGCTCCCACAAAAGCTGTGGGATGAGTGCCGGTCCACGGCAGAGCGCAAGGCAACAGCCCTCAATTACGAGGATCTGTCAGTACTACTTCTGGAGCCATTGCTGGAAAAGGAAAGCGACCAACACCTGAACACCTATCGTCCTGGCAGAGGGGGTTCTGGGAGCCAGGGCCGTGGTTACGAAGGACACCAACCCGGACAGGGGACAACCCCCAAAAATGCTCGTATCATGAGCAATGCTCAAGATTTCTTCTGGTGTGATGCCAGAGACGAGCAGGGTTCCCTGCTTCATGCCCCTGACTGCGATCAGCATGACTGCTTTTTGAGGCATGGCGGTCCCCCGCCCAAAGCATTGCAACAAAGCGGCCTAACCATGGGCAAAAAGAGCGTTCATGGTGAGCCGAAGTTCTCCGAAGGACAGCCGCGGGTATTTACAATCCTAGTCAGGGTGAAAACACTGCATGAATTGCACCATGGGCCTGGAAAGGGAAAAAAAAAAGGGGGGGGGGCATTTCGGTGAAAGATGCAAAGGGACATATAGCCTATACCAAGGCAAAATGAAGAATAACAAAAAGATGATATAATGAAAAATGGACCAGTGGAGTGAGCGAAGAGAAGTGAGCAAGTGCAGGGGCAAAAAACAAAACAGACTGGAACAATCTGGCTTGCCTGAAGTCAGTCTGGGGCCCTGTAGCTGATCTGAGAATTACTAAAGTACAAAGCCCTTTCATTCTGCTCAAGTGTTGCGCTCTTGCCTTAATGGTCCTGAAAAAAATAGAAAAAAAAAATGCCAATTGATGGCTCAAACAAAGAAGACTCAATGGATCGGTAAGGTTTCCTGGTGCGCAGAGCTGTGCATGCAGTGGTGCAGTGTGGTGCAGTGTGGTGACGGTGTTGTGTCCTACAGTGTAGGTGGGTGACGGGTGAAGGCTGATGTGTCAGATGTCTGTTGGTTGCTGGCTGCGTGCTGGTGGATGATGGCGGCTGCTGTTTGCTGGCTGTTTGCTCTTGGCTGCTGGGTGCTGGATGTTGACTGTTGCTGCTGCTTGTCGCTGGCCGTTGATTGCTGGCTGCTGGTCGCTGGCTGCTAGTTGCTGGATGTTTGCTGTTGGCTGGTTGCTGGGTGTTGTCGCTGGAAGTCTCTTACTGTGGAAGGGAGGCGGTGGTTGGTTGATGTGCTGGCTGTTGGCTGTTGGTTGCTGGCTACTGGTTGTTGGTCGCTGGCTGTTGGCTGCTGACTGCTGCTGCTGCTTGTTGATTGCTGTTGGTTGCTGGCTGCTGGCTGCTGGCTGTTGGTTGCTGATTGTTTGCTGTTGGCTGACAAGACGAGGGTGCCGCTGGTGATGCGAGTGTATGCGCTGGAGGTGAGAGATGGGACTCGAGGTTAAGTGTCATTTGGAGGAGGTATGCGGTTGATGATGTGGGGGTGTAGTGGTTGAGGCGGAAAGTGTTGAAGTTGTATGGCTGAAGTTTTTGTGGGGGGTTTCGGTTTTGTGGTAGGGCGTTTAGAGTGAGGTTGTTTGTCCGTTGGTTCCTTGTTGTTAGGGGATGGAAAGTGCAGTGGGTGGGGAGCGGTGGATGATGTACTGTAGATGGAAAAAAATTCGTTCCAGGGGTTAGAGGCGGCCGTCGGAGATAACTGATGAAGGTTAGAGATGGGGTTGTCGATGAGCCATTGTTTGGTGTCGTTGAGGAGGGTGGTGAGAGGCTTTTGTCGATGTTTTAGGGCTTGACGAAGAGATTTGATGTTGGAGTAGTAGGTTGTGTTTGGTGGGGGTGTGCGTAATTGATTGCTGAGTGTGTTGGGTATGAGGGTGCGAATGAAGTTGCGGCGGTCGCTTTTGGAAGCGGTGGCCCACCAAGTGATGATGGTGTTGTGGAAGTGCCCATTCCAAGTGTTGAAGTACTTTCTCCGTATTGCGTTAGTGGTGTGGCATTCAGTGATGAAGGTAATGGGGTCCAAGGGGTGGTGATGGTTACAAAGAGGGCAAAGGTAGGTGTTGAGGATGAAGTGGGCTTGGTAGCCCTTGCAAGAGAAGAGGCCATTCACCCACTTAAAGGTGAAAGTGGAGAACCACGAGGATTTGAGAAAGAAGTGATTACTAAGGGAGAGGTGAATGTTGTTGTGTTGATGGGTTGGAAGTTGATGTTTCGTGAGTTTAGAGGTTATTTTGCCGGGGAGTGGAGTTTGGTTAATGGCCAATTGCGTGGAAGTTGTGGGGGAGAGAAGGTAATCGAAACGGGTGGTGCTCCATTTGGAGACACTGTCCGCCGCGTCATTGCCGGGGAAATCGGCATGTCCTTTGATCCAAGTGAAAAGGATGGTGATGTGTTTTAGATTTTCGAGAAGATGCCATATGAGGTTGTACCAAAGAGCAAAGGAGTTGTTGCTAGTGGTGGAGGGGGGAGAGTGAAAGTCAAGGGGGGTGTTTAGGGTGAGGCATGTACTCAAGTTGTCGATGGCGAAGATGATCGGTTGGGGGAGGGTGGTGAGTTGAGGGTAGAGGAGGGAGATGATGATGGCATAGATTTCTGCTGGGTATGATCCTTTGAGGGGAGAGGGGGAGGTAATGATAGTGTGGTTGTTGGGTTGAAGGGAGATAATTGCGGCTGATCCGGAGGGGTTGGAAGAGTTGGGGTCGTCCGATCCGTCGGTATAGATGATGGAGTAGGTGGTATTGGATTGGAGAGCGTTGAGTAAGTCGTGACAGCCCCAATGATCTAGATGTGAAAAGTTGGGAAGGGGAATATTATGGTTGGATTTGAGCTGGAAATCATATGTGGTTGATAGGGTGGTGGTATCCGGGATGGGGAAGTCGTGTAGTGTGGTTGGGCATATTGGATGTGCTGGGGTAGTAATAAAGGAAGAGAGTTCGTTGCCCTTTTGAGTGATGAAGGAGAAGTGCTGGGTGTCGTGAAGGTGGAAGATGTTGTCGGAGAATTGGACTGATGTGGAGTGGAGATTGTGCTGGATGGTTGTGCCTGGGTACCATAGAATTGAATTTTTGTTGTTGTGGTCGAGGAAGGCGACTTGGATGGCTGAGTTGAGTGGAAGCGATCGGACTTGGCAGGGGTTGTGGTGTGGAATGTTGTGTGTTTGGATGGAGAAGTGATGGGCTGAAGTGATGAGCATGTCTTGCAGGAGGTTAGAAGCTGGGCCGCGGTGAAAAAGGGCGTGTTGGATAGAGTGATTGGATGTGGGGGGACCTTCGTTGGATGTGTACCGAAGAAAGTGGTTGATGGCTTGAGTGTGGGTAACGTCAGATATTATGGTGATGCCAAGACCAAGAGTGTGGCGAGGGGAATATTTGGTTTTGTTGGGAGTGCGGAGTGAGAGGTTGCCTTGGGATGCTATGTTGGTCCAAATAGAGTGGTCAAGTGTGTCCAGAAGTTTGTTGGGGAGAGAATTGTAGATGAGGCGGTAGGCAAGGATAGGAATAAGTTGAATATTGGAGAGTTTGATGAGTTCGGTGTGTGATAGGGATAGAGGAAGGAGGTTGGTGAAGAAGGAGTTGACGAGGCTTTTTAGGAGAAGGAACATTTGTTGATTTTGTTGAGAAGTGAAGAAGAAGACCCCTAAGTATTTGTAATATTGGCGTGGTTTGCCATGTTGATCGAAGGTGCTGAAGTGGGTGGTAGAGGAAATGCGGATGGTGAGGTGAGGAGCATTGTTGAGGGCGTGGAGTTCGGATTTCGTGGCGTTGAAGGAGAGGCCGTATTTTGGGCCTACGTTGAAGAGGAAAGAGAGTGCAGTGTGCAGAATTTCGGGGCAGGCAGTTTGTAGGGCAATGTCGTCAATAAAGGAAAACAGAGCGGAGAAGGTGTGAGAAGGGAGCATGGAAGAGAGTTTGCGGATTATGGGGTCGATGAAGAGATCCATAAAGAATCGGAGACATTGGGCATCCCTGGCGGAGTCCTCTGATAGTCATGGCGGCAAAGAGAGAGAAGCCGTTGAGGGTGGGATAGTCAGCGGGATGAGAGTATAGGTTTTGGATGAGAGAAATAATGTGTTTGGGGAAGTTGTAGTTGTGTGGTCAGCATGACTGCTTTGTGGTCCAGGGGAACAAGCAGGAGACGTTCACCGGCGGCAAGGCAAAGCTGCTGGACCACTACAGGTGTACCATCACCTGTGCGTTCTGCGGCAAGAGGAAGCAATACGAGGACGAGTGCTACAATAAGCAACGCCTATCGGCGAAGCTTAAGACCGAGAACTCCAGTGGCAAGAGCGGTGGCAAGGGCAACGCCTACAAGGACAATGGCCAGGGCAAGTACAAGTGCAATAGCAAAGGCCAAGGTGATAAAGGCAAAGGTGGACGAGGAGGCGGCAACCGCAAGCCTGAGAAGAACAAAAACGCGACCTCATCCGGAGGGAACCTCAATCCTACGCCAGGGGGGAACCCTGACTACTCTGGTGAACAACCCAACACGGGACCTATGACCCGTTCCCAGACGCAAGGCCAACAAGAACAAGGGACCAAGCGTGCTAACGAAGATGGGGACCAGTCCAATGCCCGGAAGCGCTCCCGTTTCATGCACATGGCGTGGAAACTCCAGAAGAAGGGGTTCGAAGTAACCCGTCCCGCGGAGTTCTGACAGGGACGCTCTGGGGGTCCTACAGACCTGGTGCTCTGGGTGCGTATCCGTCTTTGGGGACGTGAGTACCTGGGGGTACTGGATACTGGGGCCACTATATCTATTGTGGCTAGGAAAATTTTACCTTGCGGGGACCTGAAGAACATCTTGCCTACTGCAGCCATCCGCATGGGAGAGCGGCATGTGGTGCACAGTTGTGGGGACTATGAGGTCGAAGTGCCTATGGGTTCTAGAAGCATTGCCCATAGGTTCTACATGATGGACACCGAAGCCTTCGACTTTCTACTCGGGACCGACTTCTTCGTCGAGCACCCCCAGATTCTATCCCTCACCCTGCAAGCACCCTACGTTCGCCAAGTGGACCATGGTGACGGCTGGGAATCTCTACCTCTGGAGCAGTTGGAGTACACGTCTAGCTACCTGAGGGTATGCAAGAGGGAGCCGTCAACCATGATGGTCGCCTCCAAAACTGAGGACTATCAACTCCTGGGGGGTGTCTTAGACCAAGGTCTGAAGGAGTTGTGATACTCCCAGGAAAACCTGAATGTGGAGCTATTCGCCAGTGACCAGCAACTTGTCCTGGACCTCTACTGCAGCAAGGGGACTAATTGCTGCTATAAAGCTTAGTCGCCCTCTTTCGGGATGGCCTACGGGGACCGAAGATTCAGTGAACTGGGGAAAGTCCTGACCAAGGTGGCCCTGGTACGCTCCTGTATGGTCCAGTGTTCCCCCGATTGGGGAGCGCATGGAGGAAATGAGTACTGGCGTACTCCATTGGACAAGCTGACACTCACCTCCATCCAGCTGCCGGATGGCGCAATCTACGTGCCTCTGGGCCGCAAGACGCCCATCGGGAAACCTTGATGGGGGGGTATGCTAAGCTTCGTGGATGGGACTCTATCCCCAGTGCCCTGGCAAGATCTGGACCCTGCTATGGTCCAGGAAATTCAACGTGAGAGCAGCAGCTTTACCCTGGACGTCCTGAGAAATCAACTACGACCTCGAGACGCCGTGGATACTACTCCTCGGGGAGAGGAGTACGTCTTGTCTGACACTGTTGCCCCCAACTCCCCCTGCCGTGTATCTAATCCTGATGTAGTCTCAGAGTCTGGGCTTTCCGAGCTACCTAGCTCTATACACTCTGATGACGAGACTGATCATGACGCCTTCTGCGTGCAGACGTGTGTGGAGGAAGTGGAGAACGCCCAGTACGCTGCCCCACTGAAACCCCTACTCTCCATGAGGGGCGAGGAGCCCCTGGACGAGGAGTTGGACCCCCCGATCCAGGCTGAGAGAGTACGTGGAGTCCGAGAGGAGATTGGTTGCGAAAGGCTACGCTACGCCAGGCCTACCCGCTGCTCATGGCCGTTGAAGCATGGGTCTATGGGAGATATCTCCCAACTGAAAGAGGACCTAGAACAGAAGATTACCACGTGGAGACGAGCGCTGGACCTGAAGCTCATGAAGAGCGTATGCGGTGCCCATGTGAGGACCCCAGAGGAGGATGAACCCACAGAGGAATGCGTATGCAAACCTTCTCAAGTGTGCCTATGTTGTCACTGACCACCTGAGACTGTGCAACGAGACCTTCTCTACGCCTACCAAGGACTGGAGGATACAACCAAGTATGCTGAGCCGGTTGAGGATCACCTCCCTGCTTCTATACACCAAGGGGCAAGCAGACAAGGACATGGAGGACAAGATGAAACTCTTGGACCCTAGAGTACAGAAGCTGATCAGGACTTACCTGGAGGTATTCGGAGAACTACCCCCTCCAGCATCCTGTGACAAGCGGGTACAGATGGACCTCAAGCTGAAGCCCGAGTTTGTGGGTCACAAGATAAGAAGGAGGCCCTATCCAGCTCCTAAAGAGCAGGCTGATGAGATAGAGCGACAGATACAAGCATGTATCGAAGCTGGCCTGGTCCTGGAGTACAAGGATGGGGACTACCCCCAACACTGCAGCCCCTGTTTCCTGGTGGCTAAGCCTGGCTCTACAGCCAAACGGCTGGTAGTGGACTATGGAGAGCTGAACAAGAAGACGTTGAACCACTCAGGGTCCATTCCTAATATAGAGTCAACCCTCGAGAAGATAGCCTCCTGCCGCTACAAGACGAAGATGGACAAGCGAAGTGGAATCGGGGAGGTGGACCTGACGCCCAATGCCCAGGAACTCCCTGCCTTCATCACCCATCAGAGGAGGGTGTTCAAGTGGAAGGTCACGCCCTTGGGCGTGGCCAACGTACCCGCTCTTTTCGTAGAGCTGATCAACAAGATCCTATCCATCCTACGTGGAAGACCTGTGGTGCAAGAACTCATATCCCGGGACGCCCAGATGGAAGCACACATCGACGATGTATGCCTGGGAACGAATACCCAAGATGACCACCTAGTTCCCTTGGGCGAGTTCTTTGCGGTCTGCCAGGAGAACCACACCACACTCAAGCTGGAGATGTGTGAGTTCATGCAGGAGACTATGCAGTACCTGGGGTTCAACATTGGCTATGGGTCATGGATCCCAGCGGCCTCTAAGGCCAAACCCCTGATGGATGCTAAAGTACGACATGAAGACCCAAAGAGAGGACTCCATGATGTACGCAGTTTCATTGGGGCTTGCAATTTCTGCCGCCGCCACATCAAGAACTTCACCTACACCAGTGCCGCCCTGACGGACCTCATCAAGAAGAGTATTACCTGGCGCTGGGGCCCTCAAGAACAACAAGCGTTTGACGAGATCAAGGACAAACTGGCCAACGCTAAGCGCCTGGGCGTGCCTAGAGCACAAGGAAAGATTATCCTGGTGATGTGGGCGGAGGTGGAACGTTGTTCCAGTGGCAAGCACTAGGAAAGGAGGAGTTAGTCTCGGCCATTTCCCAATGGGGTACTGATGGACTAAACCGAGACGGTATACCCGAGCACAGCTACCCTGACAACAAATGGGTCCTCGTTCCCCTGGGTCATTGGAAAGGGAAATGGAACCAAGCCCGGGGTAACTACTCTACCTATGAGCAGGAACTGCTCACGGGGATGCTGGTGCTATCCTCTCAGTCCCGATTGTTGGGGAGTAATCCAGTGGTTTGGCTGTGCGACCAAGAAACGGTCCGCACCTTCGAGAAGGGACCCCCACCTCAGAAGGCTAAGCTCAGGCGCCGGTGGACCTACCTGAGCCAGCTACGGCTCTCAGTACATCATATCCAGGGCGTCAAGTACGAATGTGCGGACTACATCAGCCGCAACAACTTCGACGACATGATGGGTGCCCGGTCTGAGGAGCTAGCCAAGGAGGCGTTCAGCCGTATTGATGTACACCTGGACCTGAACATGACCATGATCAGACCTCTAGATGGACTTCGACAAGTGGAGTACCTGAAGGAGTTTGGGGATATCTACAAACGCCTGGAGAAGCGTCTGGAACCCGTCCTGGTCAACCAGGAACAGTGGAAGTGGGACAAGACCTACCTCTGGCAGGAGGACCGGGTAGTCGTGCCTAGCGACCGAATTCTGGCACTCCTCAAGCGGACCCATGAGTCCAGCGGTAATGTGGGGGCCAACCGTACCCTGAGGCTGTTCAAGCAGTGGTCTCACTCTACGTGCACGGATGATCAGCTGCGAAAAACCCTCCAGCCTATTTTCGACAAGGATCGATAAGGACCGAGGGGGAAGGTACAGAGTGCGGCCGGGCAGTGGCATGATGTCCATGCAGATATGTTCCGGAAAGACAACATCCCGGAAGGGGCAGGACAGGGGGACCAGTGCTTGAGGTGCAGCGAGGAGGGGGGGCAAATCCCGTAGCCAGTCCTACGAATGACGGCGTGGGCGTTCCCGAACGCGACCATGCGCACTACGGACACCAGGGGGCAGTGGTGGGGGCCGGTGCTGCGGCTGCCCAAGGAGGTGCGGGAGGATGAGGAGGCCCAGGGGGACGTGGAGGTCTGGTGGGGAGAGGAAAAGGAGGGGAAAAGAACAGGGGTCCAGTTGGGATGGGACACAGTGCGGGGACTACAAGAAGAGGATGATGGAGTGGCGGTGAGTTTCCGGATGATAGACACGGGGAGGCCCGACGAGGAGGCACCCATAGTGCCCGTGGGCCACAAGTGTGGAGAGAGTGCGAGGAGGATCAGGCTGACGGTCCACGGGTTGCCAGCAGACAGGGTATGGTACTTGGTTCTGGTACAGGCATACCTGGAGCAGGGCAGGGCGAAAGGGTACAGGGCATGGTGTCACGGAGTGGTGGTGACGAAGGGATGGAAGGCCAGGACGGACAATAAGTGGGCTTTGTACAGAGGGGTGAGAGAGCTAAGCATCGGGGATGGGGTACGAGAGTATGGCATTGGGAGGCACAAAGTGTACTGCCACTACCCGAGGGAGGTGATGCGCATACCAGAGCCCACGAAGGAGAGGGTCGTGCTATTTCTGGATGGGTCCAGGGTGGAAGGACAGCCGCCCATGGCGGGGGCAGCGGCGGTAAGGGTCAAGGGGGTGGGACAGGTGACGGAGAGTGTGGTGGAAAAGATGGTGTACAGAGCAGCGTCCCATGGAGAGATGGAGGCAGTGGCGGATGTGGGTCGTCACAGGTGTACGCGATATGGCACGGGCTGGAGATGAAGAAAGTGCCCCTGGTCTCACACCTGGTGAAACAGGAGTCACACAGGGCGGGAGTGGGGAATCATGAGGCGGATGGGGCCGCGCAAGCAGTGGATAAGGAGCAGGAACCAGAGTGGAGGGTGCCAGAGAGCAAGGAGCACCTCCACTTGGTGCATATACCTCCAAGGGTCGGGGAAGAGGTGAAGGCCAGGTGGGTGGTGGAGGAGGACAGAGGCAAGCAGGAACTAAGGGTGTATCCACAGCCGGTGCACATGCTAGCTCAAGTACGAGGTGGGCCGGAGGTGGTAGAGCTGAACGAGTACTTGGAGGGCAAGGTGGGACAGCGGGTCCACTACCCCAATGTGCTGAGGCCGGAATCGCTGCCCAAAAGGCTGCAGACCAGAAGGCTGCAGGCAATCACGGGGCAGGTGCCGGTGCGGGAAACAATCATGAGGTGGTACAGATATAAGGGTATGGACCTCCCGGAGGAGTACATGAGATGCCACTGTGGCCAAGGGCAAGAAATATACGAGCACTTCATGCGGTGTGCACAGTATAAGGGGATCAGGGAACCACTGGTTGGGGATCAGGACGTCCCGTTGCTCAAGAAGGGTGGAAGAGGCAGAAGCGCGGTGGAGAGAGAGCTGGGGAAAGAAGGGCACCGCAAGGGACTGTGGCACATGGTGATAGTGAAACCGCTGTGGCGGGCACTCCAGGAGCATACAGTGGCACCGGAGGCCATGGCGCACAGGCTGTTGCGGCGTATGGTGGAACCTCTCCAAGAACGCATGGCGTGCAGAGAGACGCAGTTGGAGGCGCGGGCGGACGACATGCGTCATCCAGTCACCAAGCAGGTGGAGATGGCGTTGATCAGGTACAACCCAAAAATCACGGAGATGAAAGTACGGAGGCGGCCAGATTGGCGGCCAAGGCGGTCAGGGGGAGAGACGGGAACGGAGGACAGAGAGGGAGACGAGCAGAGGGACCGCCTTATGGCACGCAGACAAAGGAGAATCCGGCAGATATGAGGGCAGGACGGGTGTACGGTCTCACCGCGTAGGGGGACGTCAGGAAGGTGACCGGA
Organism: Eutreptiella sp. 'Long Island Sound 2002'; assembly: GCA_964036045.1. Lineage (NCBI taxonomy): Eukaryota > Euglenozoa > Euglenophyceae > Eutreptiales > Eutreptiaceae > Eutreptiella > Eutreptiella sp. 'Long Island Sound 2002'. The sequence goes on from OZ038378.1 coordinate 66,090,548, forward strand.
GGGAAAGGGACAGCAGAAGCAGCCGTCGCATGGACTGGAGCATCCGGGACTGGGCAAGCAGAGTCGTAGGGCGGAGCAAGATGCGGGGAAAGCGAGGCGGGGACGAGGACGATGACAGTGCAGACTGGAACGAGGCCGAGGCCCACCAGGCGAAGTCCTCGGAGCGCGGGGGAGAAGACGTGGAAGAGAAGCCGCAGGTGTACCCAGAGCACCCCACACGTAGGGCGCGCGAACAGCGGGGGTAAAGGGCGGGGGAGGTGGCGGAAAACGGCGACAGGGCGTAGGGCTCAGGCGTGATCCCATGTGCAGCGCAATGGCACACAAGCCTGACCCACAGCCCAGCCAGCCACCGACAGTGCGGGCAGAGGTGGCCCGCATGCAGGCGGGCACGGCTCCGCGGCCCCCCTCGCTGGCCTCCTCGGCGATGTCTGCAGACGTGTCGTCGCCCTCGTCTCCGGAGAGCCCGGAGACGGTCAGGGAGGAAGGGCCGGGGGCTACAGGGCGACAGAGGGGGGAAGGAGCTGTGGTGGGGAAGGGAGAGGGGAGGGAAAAGGGAGGACAGGCGGAGGCGGGGAGGGACGGGGCAGAGGGGGTGGCGGCAGGGGCTGAAGGGCAAGGGGAGGGGCAGGGGCAAAGGGCGGCAGAAGGGCCAGGGGCGGACCCGTTCAACGTCGTGGATGTGGGGGCGGGCATGGATATGAGGAGGAGGGAGTGGAGGAGTCAGAGGGAGTCGGTAATCGCCGACATCCTCGAGGTGTCAGAGGATGAGGGGGAGGGGGCGGGGAGGATGGCGGTGGAGGGAGGGCCAGGACAGCCGTCGGCGCCCAATGTGCCGGCGGCTGCCATGAAGTCCATCCTCCCGGAGGTGCGGAGGCAGGAAGAAGGGAAGGGCGGCCGAGGGCAGCTAGAGGCGGGAGCGGCAGGGAGCGGAGACAGCAGCGTAAGCACCGGAGGGGGAGGGCGGACGGGCAAGGGAGGGAAAGGGCAGGCAGGGACGTCGCAGGCTGTACACGCGAAGGGACATCTGGCAGGAAAGGGGGGAAAAGGGAGTGGACGGGGGCGACAGTGGCCGCAGCCCCAACGCTCGTTCAGGCAGCCGCCGCCGAGGTCGCCCCAACGGGTCAGTGCGGCGGTAAGGGCGGAGGAGGAGAGGGAGGCGCGCACGTGGAGCACCAGCGCTGTCGCCACCAGCCCCCAGAGCAGGGGCCGGACACCATCTACCAGTTCGAGATGGAGCCTGGGAGGACGGGGATGAGGGGGGGGCAGGCGTAACAGAGCAGCGCAGCGGTGCAGGGCAGTGGTGCGGGACAGGTAGAGGCAGGGGTCGGCAGGGGCAAGCAGGGGAAAGGAGCGGGGCAACAAGGACTACATTGGAAGGGACAGGGGAGGGCGGGACTCCACGGAGTAGGCGGCAAGGGACGCGGGGCGATGAGGCGACAAGGCAAGTGGCAGGGGAAGGGGGGTGGCCTTGGGTACATGGGCTCGCCGGTGTTCCCAGGGACGAGATTGGGATGGTGGGGAGGTGTAGTCCCGCCAGCCGTCCCACCAATCATCCCACCATTCCCGCCGCCGCCATACCCGGCGATGGGGATGATGTACCCGCCCCTGCCAGCATACCCGGGCATGCAGCCACAGGCGGACATGCAGCAGCACCAGCAGGCCTGTGGAACAGCGTGGTGAGCGCAGGAAGGGAAGGGATAAGAGCAAAGGAGGGCGTGGGAGACGTTAGGGGAGGCAGAGAGGAGCATGCGGGAGAGGGAGGCCAGGGTCAAGGGTGAGGTTGGCGGGGCGGAGGAGGGGAGGACGGAGGAGAGTGACAGGCCGCAGGGAGGGGAAGCACAGGCAGTGGAGTAGCTGCTGAGGGCGTGGGCGGACCTTCGGAGAAGGCAGGAGGGAATTGAGAGGGCGGAACGGGAGGGAGGATGACAAGAGGAGGGTAGGGGGCGGGAGGATACCCCGCTGGTGCCGTTCCGACAGCCGGCTATCCCACCGGAGCAGGAGGGAGAGATGCAGGAGAGGCCTGGAGGCGGATCAGGGGGGAGGCGGCGAGGCTGGCAGACAGGGACAGGGAGGTGGCGGCGCGGGAGCGCAGGGTGCGGGAGGAGGAGGAGGCGGTGGCCCGGGGGGCCCACCGGGTCCTCCCGGATCGGGAAGGGGACACCCGCTCCACCGATGTGGAGGGGCGGTCGCCGTCAGGGAAAAGGGCCAGGGAGGAGGACGAGGAGGCAGGGCAGGAAAGCGGGGAAGCGGCGCAGGGGGGAGGAGCGAGGGGCGGGGGAGGCGGAGGGGGCACCACGGCCGGCCGGCCCCAGTCCGGAGCCGACGCCGACAGACTGGGACTCGGGGTGCCCGCCGCCGCGGCAGTATGCGCCGCCGCAGGTGCGGAGGGGACCCGGGACGGTCGCGGGGTGGACGGAGGGGGACGTGGCGCAGCTGGCCCGCTACGTGAAGTGGGCGGGGAAGACGAGAGGAAGGCGGGAGAAGAGGGGGCCCCGCCCCTTCAGGGACCTGGTCGGCAGGGCGGGGAGGCCCAGTAAAGGGGCCCGGAGATGGATCAAGGGCGGTGGAGGAGGATGCTCGGGGCGGCGCTCCCGGGGGTGCGCCTGGACTGTCCCCAGGATAAGCGGCAGAAGCACAGGGTTCAGATGCTGCGAGAGCTGTTGCAGCGGGAGGGGCGGTACGGTGGCGACGCTTAGGGCCGGGCAGGAGCAGGAACGGGGGGCGCTAAGGGCAGGGCGCCAGGGGCGTGCGGAGGGATGGGTAGATGGGATGCGGGGAGGCGGACGCGGGGCGTCGGCGGAGGTGGAGGAGGGTGAGGAGGGGATGTGGCAGACACGAGGAGAGGAGGAGGGGAGCGGAGAGGTGCAGGTGCGCAGGGGAGAGCAGGGACACGGCTGAAAGTGGAGGGGGATGTGGTGATGGCGGACGCGGACGCGAACCCCAAGCAGAGAGCCCAGGACTAGCGGTGGGGGAGAGGGGAGATGGGGCGGCGGAGTACGTACCGTGGGTACGACAAACAGAATGGGGCAGAACGAGCAGCAGACAGGAAGCAGTATCGGAATGTGGTACAGTGACGGGGCAGAGCGCAAGGTCGTGACTGGCGAGAACGGTCGGCGAAGGCGTGGAGTAGCGCTGTGCCCTTCAGGTGCAGCACGGCGCCAGGGCTCTGACTTGCAGGAGAGGCGAACGGGCAGACGCATCCAATATTCCGACAAGTTGGTGCCAGGGTCTTGGCTAATGGTGTGATCGGAGAGATTGCTGGGATGGGCAGGTGGCAGTGCAGGTGTACTCGGATCCGGTGCAGTGGAGCCACGTCACGGTGGCGCCCCAGTGGACTGGCAGCCGGGGTGTGCGGGCTATCTGCCGACTTGGTACATGGCGGCAAAGCCCTCTGCATGGCAGGATGGTGCTGCTTTGAAAACAATGAGCTTACGGGCGCCATGCTCCGAGGGGTTGACCACGCCAGGCCTTGGACGCCACCGACGCCATGGGACACCTACGAAGTGCAACGGAGTGCGAACCTTTGGCTAAGCGGCTGGGCTCCACAATGCAAAAGCAGCGGCGGGAATTCGACAAGCGTCTCCCTGACGTTCTCTCCGTGTACATTCGGCGCATGGTGGGTACAGGGCCACAGTCCAGTCCACAGATACACCCCCCCACACACACACAGGGCGCTAGGCAACCAGGATGGGGTGAGAGGCGGGGACCGAGGGAGCACCCAGGGGAAAGGGTAGGGGCGAGGGGGAGGGGCAGGGGTAGAGCACGCGGGTGGCACACACGAGTGACAGCGCAGCACAGACAGGGAGGGCAGAGGTACAGGCAGGTTCGACAGCGAGAAGGAGAATGGGAGGGGAGACAGGCGAGAGAGGGGGCGCAGGGCAGCGGGACCAGGGTAGCACAGAGAAGAACAGGGGGCACACGCAGGGCGCGCAGGAGCAGCAAGGAACGCGAACAAGGAAAAAAAAACAAAAACAACAGCAGGACAGGCGGACACACAGGAGGGGCACAAAGAGGAGGCAGGGCGCGGGAGGTGGGGGGAACAGGGGGCCAACGAGGGCGCAAAGGAACACAATGTCTCACAGAGAACCACCATGCCGATCACCCGCATAGAGCCGTACCAGCCGCCCCGCCCGACCATCAGGGAACTGACGGAGGGGCGGCCGGCGGGAGAGGACGACGGGGGAGTCCCCCCGAAGGGGTGTATGGGGAGGCCGCCCAGGTCGGCCTACAGGTCCGAAGACAGGGCAGAGGCCCTGAAGCGCGTGAGGGCACGCGAGATGCAACCATGGCGCGGAGAGGACCAGCGGCGAGCATACGGTGCAGGAGAACAACACTAAGAGGGCGGGCAGGAGACAGAGGGGAGGGGAGGGTAGAGAGGAGAGAGAGCAGATACATGTACATCAACGCGGGCTAAAAGGCTGGGTCGCCCAGCATGGCCGGAGACCGCCAAGGGCAGCGCCACAGGATGGCGGAGGGACTGGACGGGAGCACCAAACAGAACCGAGACAGATGGCGGTGCAGTGTTGTTGTGCGTGCATGCAGGAAGGAGGGAACGCCGCAGAAAAATAAAAAGCACGGCAAAAAAAAAAAGGAAACAAACGCGGACAACACCCCGCAGCACCACAAGGAGATGGGATTAAAAAGGACGAGTGGCTAGGGCCACGCGACGGCCCCAGGTGACTAGGACAGCATGGGAGACGGCACAGGAGAGAGGGGCGAGGGCGGGAGGGGAGCGACCCGTGCTAGGCGCACAAGACGGTCCCCGGATGGATGAGGATCCAGTGGGCCCGCGCCACAGGGTTGCTGGCGGCCCGGTGGGGTATAAACACGGGATGAGGGATGGGATGGGGCCGCACAACAACCCAGGGGAATAGGCCGGGGCCGCGGCACGGGGGAAGGGGGCAGGAAGGGAGCGACCAGTGCTAGGCGCACGAAACGGTCCCCGGATGGATGAGGGTCCAGTGGGCCCGCGCCACAGGGTTGCTGGCGGCCTGGTGGGGTATAAACACGGGATGAGGGATGGGATGGGGCCGCACAACAACCCAGGGGAATAGGCCGGGGCCGCGGCACGGGGGAAGGGGGCAGGAAGGGAGCGACCAGTGCTAGGCGCACGAAACGGTCCCCGGATGGATGAGGATCCAGTGGGCTCGCGCCACAGGGTTGCTGGCGGCCCGGTGGGGTATAAACACGGGATGAGGGATGGGATGGGGCCGCAAGACAGCCCAGGAGATTAGGCCGGGGCCGCGGCACAGGAGAAAGGGATGGGAGCGGGAAGGGAGCGACCCGTGCGAAGCGCACGAAGCGTTCCCCGGAAGGGAGAGGCCCCAGTGGGCCAGCGCAACAGGGTAGCAGGCAACCCGGTGGGGTATAAACACGGGATGAAGGGACAAGGGGACGGGGCGGGGAAGGGCGTGTGGCTAGGGCCGCACAACGGCTTGACGGGGTAGGGAGTCCATGGGACGCTGGGAACGGGCCGGTGCCGGGATGAGGCAAAGGGGAATGGGACATGGGAAGGGCAGGGAGGCCGAAAGCGCCAAGCAACAGCCCCATGGGATTGGGAAACCAGTCGCCATGGAGTGGTGAAGCATGAGCCAACCATGGGGAACCTGGCCACGGGAAGTCAGGAAAATGCCCTGAACTCCGGGATGGCGGTGAGGTGTCCGCAGGGCCGAGGGTTGACCTGGAGAACCCCGGGTCAATGGCCTGAGTACACGTAGGTTCACGCGTGTGCGGGACCAGGGGGAACGTGGAAAGGGTCGCTCCCTGGCCTCCAGCCGTGGATGGACGACAACCAAGTGCATCCGGGAGCCGAGTGGGTACTCCAACCCGTGAGGGATGGGGAGTGGTGGAATGTGGTTGACAGAGAGAAATGCTCCGCTGTCGGCGAGGGCTATCCACAGGAAACCCGCCTGCAGGCGCCCAATAGGCTGTGCTAGGGGGGGAAGGCCGGGGGATCCTTCAAAGGGTGACCAGAAGGAGCTGAAACCGTGAGGGCAGCGACTGAAGGGAGCCTACCACTGGTCATGCCCCAAGAGAACGTGGTTGAAGTTCTCGGCCGTGAGGCCAGACAGGGGTCGCCAGGGGAACTGATGTTGGAGAGCATTCCTCCCCGCCAGAGGCGGCCACCATGTAAAACAAACAAGGAGATGTCAGATGAGGCTGCGGACGCGGCCGCCCTTACTTACTTACTTACTTACTATCTTCGACAAGTTCCCGTGTCGGTGCGGTAAACCTCAGGATATCAGGGACAGAGGTCTTTTTTCGACTCTCCCTATCCCCCACTGTGCCAACAGTGTTCTCTACGTGGACTACACGGCGATGCCTAAGTTTGGGGGCTATGACTTTGCCCTTGTGGTCACCTGTGGGTTGACCAGGTTTACCAGGGTGTTCCCATGTACTAAACACATCACCGGCGAGGAGACCATCAGGATACTCCTGGAGGAGTGGTTCTGTGTCTTTTGGGCACCCAAAGAGATGAACTCAGACGCTCCGACACTGGCTGGTACAAGAGAATCCTGAGGTCCCGCAATGTCCAGGTGTCAACGGGGAGAGTTCGGCAACTGGCTATACGCCCCATGAGCTGTTCATGGGACGCTGGGCGTGGTTCCTACACACTCCCTATCCTGAGGATTCCTACTCCACTGTGGGCAAGTGGGTGAAGGAGCAACAAGACAAGGTGGACAAGGCCAAGGCTATGCTCCATAGAGTGAGGGAGCGGCAGTGGAACAAGAATAACAAGCACAGGGTGCCCGCCTCCTACCAAGAGGGACACTTGGTGCTGGTCCACCACGGTGGGCTACCTGCCTGGCCAAGCTCAACCAGTGATGACCCCTACTTTGGCCTCTACAAGATCCTCTCTGTGGATGGTCACGGTATCACCGTGCGGTGTTCTCCCCGACTAGGGGGGACCCTGGTGTGCGCTGCTCAACAGCTCAAGCGCTACTACGACCCGGAGGACCTCTGTGGGGAAGAATGCGAACTAAACGACGAGGACATCGCCGCTCTGGACCTACAGGGCGCTGCCAGCCCAGTGGAAGTAGAAGGAGAACTCCCCGACATTAATGCCGAGAAGATGGCTAAGAAAGGCTTCTACCTGGTGAAGTCGGTCATCCCACACCGCTATCGCCAAGGGTGGCGTTTCCTCACCCTCTGGGAAGGGTTTGGAGTTGAAGAAGTTACCTGGGAACCCTTCTCTGCCTTTGTCCTTCCTGGGGGACACCTGAATTCTGTTCTGGTAGACTGCTTGTCCCAGAATAACCTAGAAGAGTTGCTGAGGCTCGCTGAAACGCTTCCCTCTCAGAAGAAACCTAGAGACTGAACCCTTCCTATACCGGCCTATGTGTGTGTGAGTGTGCTGATCCTGAGTACCTATGAGCAAGCTGCAGAAATGGTGGCCTAATTATACCACAGTCTGTACCCTTACTGAACCCTGCGGATGTCCTACTGGTGCCACGGTGTAACGGCAGTAGTGACAGCACTCAATTATACACTGATGTGATCAGAATTTCAATGATGCTCAGATGTACATTAGTGCAGTAAATTTTCCGCTTCATTTCATGTTTTCCGTTCGCCGCCAGATGTTGCCTGTGAGCGCGCGTCGAGTCGCATTTGTCTTTCGTGATTTCCCAATCGGATTTATTTAAATTATTCTGAATGATTTCACGTTGTGTCATTATGTGCGATGAATGCGCATTGAGATTCTATGTCTGCTCCATTTTTGTAGACCGGGTTTTCGTACTCTTCATATTCCACCATGGAGTTCAAAGGACTTACAAGTGCTTCGCATATGTCGCTCCCCGAGGCTGGATATGGGTCTGAAGAGGGTTATGTGGGTTCGGAGATATCAGGGGCAGTGTCGGGCGTTACGACCCCTGGGGCATCAAGGCTACAGGCTTCGCAATCACAAGAAAAATCAACCACTATGCAGCGGTTACATGGTAGCAGAGGAAACCATGACTCTGCTTCTGGAATCTCCACGGACACTCTTAGATCATCGGACTTTAGCGGGGCTATTACTCCTTCTGGGTCGCTGCGTGTTCCCCCTGAGGTTACCTTCGTAGCATCCCCCCAGCGAACCGAGGATCATCCGTCAGAGTGCCCTCACTGTTGCCATAGGCATTGGCCTGGAGTTCATACTTGTGCTGATTGTTGTGTGAACACCCCACCCAACCTTAAACCCGGTCGAGAATCTCCCTCCTCGAGTGAATCTGCTTCCTCCTCTCAAGCTTTGCCTGATCTAGAAGACAGCAGCAGCGAAGGAGAGCAGTCTCATACTGGAATTAGTGGTGATTACTGGGAAAACCACTTCCAGCAGATCTGGGATGAGGAATTCCTGCACCGGCAGAATTGGCTGCTGGCAGAGGCGAGCTACCGTGGCCGCCTGAGGGACTGGTTCAGGGCGTCGTGCCAGTTCATCAGGGACAGCGGCCGGTTGCGATTCGACACCCAACTGCAGGAACAAGAGGATTGGGAAGAGCTGCTGGACCAGTTCGACCACCAGGCCGCCGTGATGGTGCAGATGGCCATTATCGCCGAGGAGAGACGCCAGAATGTGCATCCGCACGCTGGTCCGTCAGGCGTCTGGGGTCGGAACGACGACGAGGTCGACGAAATGAGGTGTGATTCGACACATTCACACCTCTCCAGGGAGCAACTGTCCAAGCTTCCCAGCTCCACCTCCAGTGTTGACACTTGGGTCGACGAGGTGAGAAGCAAAGGAAAGGGGACGAGATGCCCTTCCTGTGGCGAATGCGCCACGGACTGCTCCTGTCGACGACAGATTTTGTCGCTGGAAAACAGGGTGAAGGAGCTGAAGAAGGCCGCCAAGGAGAAAAAGAGGGATGATGACAGCAAGTGGAAGGAGATGAAGCAGAAGCTGGAGAAGCTTACAGATCTGGTACAAAATCTGAGCACTACTGGGCTCACTGGACCAGCGCCTACGATGGCAAGCCACCCAGCACCTACCTCCTCAGCTGCACCTACATCCACGCCTTACGGCGTTCCACATTCTCCAGCACCCCGAGCTTTTACTGGTCACATCTCAGCTTTTACTGGAAATTCTGGTATCCCCCCTACTGGATTTGGAAGTCCTATTGGGTTTAATCTGGGTACCGAAGGAGGAGAATCTTCGTCGGAGAGGTCCGTACTGTCGGTTGGTACTGTCGGAGATATTGATGAAGAGGCAAGGACCACCGTGAAGGAGCGATCAATGGCCTTGAAGAAGAAGGACCGGCAGCAGAAAGAAAACGAGGCAAAAATCAAAGAAAAGCAAAAAGAAATTGAAAGAGATGAGGCTGCATCAAGCTCAACCAACGCCGTTCGTGCAGCCTACTGTGGACCAGGCGTTGCTGGCAGCCGCAATTGCGCAGGCACAGGCGATGGGAAGTGCTGCTGTCAATCCAGTGTTCGTCAATCCGGTGGGCACAGCCACAAATTTCAACCTGAACCACTTGCTGAACCCTTTGCACATGAGGCTGAGAGGGTCAGTAATGAAGCAGCCGAGGTTCTCAGGACACCCCAATTACTGGGCGTCCTTCGAGAGGCAGTTCATGGTGTGGCTGCAGACGGAGAAGCTGGACAAGGAGCTCTGGATCCTTGGGCTGATGGACTGCTTGACGGGCAAACTCAGGGAGAGTGCTTATAACCTTTATGTGGAAAGGCAAAATCAAGGAAATCCCCTGACTTATGAGGAGTTGTATCGCAGTCTCAAGAAGAAAGGCTCTCGACTTCCTGAAGATCATTACAGGAACCGTCTGGAAAACTTCAGGGCGATCAAGAAATTGTTTCTGGAAGAATTTCAAATTGCAAGGCAAGATTGGGAGTTTTTGGTGCAAGAGGCGGAGAACTCTGAAGAAGGACTTTCTGAAGGCGAAATGAAGAAGATCCTCCTGAGCAAGCTCACGCCAGAGACCAAGCAGAAGATCAGGGACTCTCAGGCGGACCAAAAAGTCCTGGGCAACTGGGTTGAAGTCCGAGGATTGCCAGAAACTATGGGAAAAATGGCTGTTCGTGAGTTGCTACACTCTATCAGTGCTACTGGATTGAAGGATATCACTATTCGTGAGGGCAGATGGAGAGTTGGTTTCCGCGATTCTGAACAGTCGGAGTTTTTCTGCAGCATGGTGGATGGAAAAGTGAAGTATAAGGGAACAGTTTTGAAGGTACGACCGTGGAACTTCTCGTATGGAGTCGAGCAGATCTGGGACCAACTTGAAAAGTATGCAAACTTAGAACGCCAGAAGTCCCAGGATGCACATGGCTTCGGAGGCAAGGTCAACGCCGTTGGTGAGAAGGGATGCTCTGTGTGCATTGCCCTTGGATAAAGAAGGTCGAGCGGCGACCCACACGACCGCAGATCACAGATGGACGCCCTCAGATCTCAAAACAATTCAGTCCAAAATGGATGGAAAGGGAAATTCTCCCAAAAATCCCCAGCAGGATGGAGCACCAGATGCTGACCAGCACCGAAGGGGAAAGGGTAAAGGGCAGTCCAGAAGAAAGGACAGGGACTGGACACCAAAAGATTACTCGCAGCAAGGCGGAGATCCAAGCGACTCAAGATGGACCGATGCTGGTGGAAAATCTGGTGGAAAATCTGGCCAAAAAGGTGGAAATGGCAAGGGAAAGTCCGGGAATCAAGATGATTCCAAGGTGAATGGCAACCCCCTGTACGCGGAGACGCCAGCGAACAAGACCTTCGGCAACAACAAGGATACTGGAGGTCGAGGCAAGGGCAGATCCAACGAATCCAACCCCAATTCCAACACTTCCAACAACAAAGGCCAAGGAGGTAAGAAAGGTGGTGGTGGAAAGTCATTTGGTGGTCGTGGATGTGGAAAAGGAGTGAATGCTGTCGGAGCAGGAGAAGAATGGGTTGACGAAGGACAAGTACAGGACGTACAGCCGAACTAAGAAGAAGAATGGCAATAGGGAAGCCAACTTGACCAAATTCCCAACACTGGGGTTGAGTGGCAGGAGACAAAACCCATCAGGGTAGTTGGGGCGGTGGATGGACGCTGCTGGGACCGCCTGGCGCGCTCCTGCGTCCTCCTGTACCCTGCCTGGTTCCTCAGCGCTGTCCGGCGAGGCAAGCAGCGCCAGTTTGTCTGCTGGATCCAGGTCAGATCGACGGATGGTAAGGTTAAACTTGCCAGATGTCTGATTGACAATGGTTCAGAGGTCAATCAGGTGAGGAAAGGCTTTCTGCAGGAGGATGAGACGAAGATGTCCTCGACACCAGTCCAGCTGGAGGGAGTCAGCGGACATCGCCTTGACGGTGGCGACAGAGAAGCAGAATTGGCGGTCAGATTGGTGAAACAATCTGTGTGGAGCGTGGAAGAGACGGTCACGGAGGAATGGTTTCCTGCAAAATTCTATGAAGCCAGTATAAAGTATGATTTATTCTTGGGTCAACCCTGGCTTCACGCTCACCGTGTGTCGCCCATGGGACACAGGACATGCTTCCTCCAGGATCCGTCGACCAGCGACCCGTCTGACCTGTATTATCTGCACCCATATACCAACAGTATCCACCAATTCAAGGAAAGAAATAAGCTGCATTTTCAGCAAGATGGGCAGGAATGGACAGGGAATCAAGAAGATTTCGACGAAGGAAAGGTGGATTCGTTGAACAGCAAGAAGTCGAAGTCAGTTTGCTATCGTGTAGTCGACAAATGGCGGGACATTCTGGTGGATTATTTTGAAAGGAACCACAATTTTCGTCCTCAAGTTGATGCCTTTGCAAACAAGAAGAATAAAAGATTTCCGAAGTTCTACGACGATGCCTGGAGTGAGGACTGGTCTGAACCTTTGTGGATCAATCCGCCCTTCGACGTTTTTCCTCGTGTGGTGCAGAAGCTGAAGCAATCCGGCGCAAAGGCGATTTTAATTGTCCCCAATTGGCGAAGACAAGAGTGGTTCAAGGACATTATGGACATTTCAATCGACATTGTCGAGCTACCTCACAAAGGGAGTGAAGCTGTATTGCGAAGACAATGGCAAGCCTTTGCCACAGCGTTCGTGGAGCACGTTGGCGTGCTTAGTTGACGGGAATCACGGAGATTATTGGCAAGATGGCAGTGAAATGGGAACAGAAGAGGTCATATCAAATTCCTCAAGAATCGACGAAATTGAGGTGGATGAAGACGATCGAGAGCGGAATCCCGACGTATCGTCGCGGAAGGAGGGAAAGACAATTGGCGTCCGTCAAGAGAACGCCTCCATCCATTACAATTCGTCCCCATCAGACAGGAATCAAGCCAAAAATGTCAAGATTTCAAGCAAGAATGATGACAAATCTCCAAAAATCTCGCCTGAATTGACAGGAATGAAGCTGATTTCGTCCGACCATCCCTTCAAGACATTCGTGGACCCCTTTCATTGGTGGGATCCCACGGAGGAGCGAGCTCAGATGAGCTTCAGCCGCCAACAATGCGACGAAGAAGTTTGGAATGAAGTGGCCAAGAACATGAGACCACGACCAACAATTCGCAAATTGGTGGACATAATGTCGGTGATTAAATGTGGGAATCAGGTCGACGGAGACAAGATATCTGCAAGAAGGGACGCAGTGTTCGAAGATTATCAAGATGACGTGCTGAGTGGGAAGTTGTGGAAAAACCCCCCAATTCGATGTGAAAATGGGGAAGCCAGGATTGAGATAATCGAAGGCTCCAAGGTTCACAAACAACGTCCATTCCATCTCCACGGCACCAAAGCAGATGCCCTGCGAAAGATGATTGAGCGCAATCTCTATGAGTTCGGTTGGTTGGAGGGCTGCATGAGTTCTGAGTGGTGTTCAGCACCATTTACTGTGCCAAAACCCCCAGCTGCTGACCAATCCAGCATAGATGCTTGGCGTCTAGTGGTGGATTACAGAGCCCTGAATACCGCCACAGTACCAGACGCGCATCCCCTTCCTCTAATCGAGAAGGAGATCGCCGCGAGAGCCAAAGGCAAGCTCTTTACTGTGTTGGATTTGCGCCATGGCTTTCATCAGATGCCCCTTCGAAAGGAGGATAGGCATTTGACGGCAATGTGCACGCCCTGTGGCACTGTCCAGTGGACTGTACTGCCGATGGGTCTGAAGAATGCGCGGTCGATGTTCCAGAAAATGATGGAGACTATTTTATTTCAGAAGCACAAGTCCCTGGATTTACAAGAATTCTGCAGCATCTAAATTGACGACCTTCTGATTGCCACGCCGTTGGGAAACAACTTTGATGAGTGCCTGAAGTTGCACGAAGAACAAGTTCGAAAAGTTCTCGAAGTCCTTCGACAAGAGAAGCTCGTGTGTGGACCCAAGAAGGGCAAAATGTTCCTCCAGAGTGTGGAATTTTGTGGCTCTGTCTTGGAAGATGGGACAGGAAGACCAGCCCCAGGAAAAATGGCTGCCCTGCAGCTCGGGGAAAGGCCTAAAAGCATCACGCAGCTTCGTGCCTTTTTAGGCTGCTGCAATTACTACCACGAGTTCCTTCCTCTCTACGCCAAGTTCTCTGGTCCATTGACAGAGTTACTGAAGGTTGGCAAAATAGAAGGAAAGAAGGGATCTCAACTCAAGCTCAAGTGGACGCCAGATTGTGAAGAAGCCTTTACTGGTCTCAAGGAAGCACTGGCAAATGTGGTTACATTAAAGACTCCGTGGTTGGATGGAAGACCTTTTTATATTCGTACAGACGCCAGTAGTTACGCCATTGGTGCTACGATCGAACAAGTCGATGACGAAGGTCACCAGCATCCTCTGGCTTTCTGGTCTCGCAAGCTTACAACAAGGCAGCGAAATTGGAGTCCAAGGGAACAAGAAGCCTACGCAATCCTTTGTGCCTTACGGCGCTATGAAGGTTGGATCTTGGGCCACCGCGTTGAGGTACTGACTGACCACAAGTCACCGGAGAGCTGGAGGACAGAACATGTGGATACCCCTGGTGGACCAGCTGGGAGAAGAGGCCGTTGGCATGAAACTCTCAGCAGATTTGACCTCCATGTGACTTACATTCCGGGTCGCTACAATACAGTGGCGGACGCCCTGAGTCGCTGGGCCTACCAAGCCTCGGAGGCTTACTCTGAAGTGAGTTTTCATGGGACAGCGACGGATAAAGCTGAAGTGATCGAGTTCGACAAGAAGGAACAAGCACTGATCAAGAAACACTGTCTCCAATGTTCGATTAAAAATCGGATGAAGGTGGATTTGGTCAGATGCAGTGAGATTACCAAGGCAGATCAGACTGCAGGAGTTTACTCTGACTCTGAGTCGTCGCTGCCACTCCTGAATGTGTTTCCTACGACGAGATCCAAAGCGAAATCCACGCTCCCTCCACAACAAAAGGACAAGGAAACTTCCTTCCTCTATGTGGATTGGACGAAGATGTACACGGAGGACAGGTTCTTTGGGTCTGTTTACCACAAGTTGGAAGGGGACAAGCCTTACGACTCTGAAGAGACGTCTGATTTCAAAATCCAAGGCGACAAGTTATTTTGGCAAGGCAGTGTTCCTGATTGTCTGATTGACCAATATGTCAAACATTGGCATCGGAATGAGACAGCCCACACACATTCTCGTGTGCTGGAGCAGGAGCTACGCCACAGAGTGTACACAAGGGACCTCAAGGGTGCCTGTGAACGGGTTGCCAAAGGATGCAAGCAATGTCAGGCGACCATCCCCAAGAATCAAAAGGCAGAAGGACTACTGAAGGGATTACCAATTCCTGAGAGGCTGTTAGACAAGGTGACGGCGGATGTCTTCGAGTTGGGACAAATCCAAGAGGAATGTCTCTACACCAGGAAGCCTATCGATGGGGTTTTGTTAATTCAAGACGGCCACAGTGGCTACATCCAGGTCCTCCCTTGCAACACGAAGCATATCACCTCTGAAATGGCTGCCAAGTAGACTGCAAGTCAGTGCATGAGTAACTGGGATGTTCCCAGTGAAATTCTGACGGACAGTGGGAAGGAGTTCATTGGGACTTGGTGGGAGAACATGTGTGCCCTATTGGGAGTTCATCACCTTTGTGCCCGAGTCTACGACCATCGAGCTCTCCCTGCTGAACGCGCTGGAAGAATTCTTATCAGCATTCTGAGGAAATTCCTGGCGGCTGAAAAAGACTACAATTGGTTGGAGACAATTTACTGTGTCTTGTGAAGATACCATCGCACCAAGAATTACACTGGATTAAGTCCGAATGAGCTGGTTTTTGGTCGTGAGAAGATGGGTCCAGGACCAGTGATGTATCATCCAAGGCAGTGCTACGACGCCTCGCAATGGTTGGAAAGGATCAAGGATGTAGGGTCCAACTGGATCCAAGCCAAAGTGGAAAGTCAAGCAGATTGGTTGAATTTCAAAAATAAATCAAGAACGCAAGGAAAATCCTTCGAGAAAGGCCAGCAAGTTTTGCTTCGTAAGTCAGACGAGACCCTGAAGGACGACAACAAATTGTTACCTTTGTGGGATGGCCCATTCCAAGTCAAAAGTCAACTAAGTGAGACTACATTTAACATTGAAATTGAGCCTAGCAGGCATCAAGAAGTACATCGAGATCGTTTGAAGGCTGAAGTACCCTGCCCCAAAGGAAGGTTCAAGCCTCTCTATTGGACATCGAAGTACCTGAGCGACAGGAAGATGGTTACAAGCAGTTTTGAGTTGGAGAAGATTCTTGATTACAAGAAGAATGCTCGAAACAAGCGGTACCTTCTGTGCAGATAGAAAGGATTCGGTCCAGAAGAGGACAAATGGGAGCCAGCTTCAAGTTTCATCCATGGGTATACGGATACTTTCATCAAGTTCCTGAAGAAACACCCTGAGATTGACAAAGAGCTCTCGCTGATCAAAGATTGTGTCACCAAGGAAGACTTACACGCACAAGAAGAAGCTCCAATTGTGGCAGAATCTATTCGAGACAAGATCTGATCAGAATTTCACTCGCCGAAACTTTCGAAAAGATTTACGGTCGACATATACCCTTGGCATGGGGACACTACAGTCCTGACGCATCGTCTATGTGGTTCGATGGACATATGATGGGACATTATGGGGTCATCCTGGTCATTCCATCAATCATTCTCATCATGGTCATCATGTGAATCATGTGCTTCATTGTCGATGATTCCAGTCCGAAGATCCGAAAGGCCATTATCCTCAACCACGACGACACTCTCGTGTTTAGCTGTCGACCGGACCCCTCTACTCGCCTTGGGAAGGACTCGTTCGAGTTCATGCTCAGTACAGAGATTCTGGCACATGACTGAGTCTGATTCATTTCATGTGTTTGACGGATCTGCTGAGAATGTGATTTCCATCAGCTCTTACATTGACACAGTTGGTTTCTCCTCCACACGACCACTGTCAAAGGGCTTATATAGACCAAGTGACGACGATGGTGTTCTTACTTGTGTCGACTCGCTGTTCATCTGCGGATTGTGTTGGAATCCCCCTCAGAATCAGCTCAATTTTGGAAAATTCCCAGTACCAAGCATCGGATGCTTATACATTCTTGGACTATAACGAGTCAATTACCCCTTCTGGCTCATACTGGATGAAACATGAAGCCCTGGAAACAATACTGACAGTGTGGTAGCCCTCACTGGGTTTTCTTGGCTATCATTACTTTAGATGATTGGATTTCCATCATTGGATTCATCATCATCATGAGGATTTGACCTGGATTGGCTATGAACGAGAACTGGATTTCCGTTCAACACTACACACAGTGTCTATCGACATTGAATTGGACCTATTTTGGCTTGCTGTGGACTTCGCCACCCTCAATCCGTGGGCGATTCACTGATTTTGGTCCCAATTCAGGCACATTTTGTACCATAATCTGGCATCCCGTCTCATGGCTACAAATGACACCAGCCAGTTTCACATATCTTGGACTCCATGAAGGGATACCCTATTTTTTTGACGCTAGACGACATGGCGATGCTCGTTTTCTGTTTTCTGGCAGTGGGATGTCAGATCCTGATTTCATCATGAATCATGGATCATGGATCATCATGTACATTCTTCACTCAGACTTTCAATTTTCGAATTTCCGAGCTTGAACGAAGCTTTTTCTGTGTGCCCTGAGGTACCTATACGTTTCATTCAAGTCGATGGCCATCGCGAAGCACAGATCTCAGCACAATTTTGCTCAATTCAGCTCAATTTCACACATTTTGCCGACTAATCCAGGTTTTTGGTCACTTTCGCCGTTTCGTTCACTTCACTTGACCCAGCCTGACATACTGGCGTATGTTTTCAGAGGGGGAGTGTAACGGCAGCAGTGACAGCACTCAATTATACACTGATGTGATCAGAATTTCAATGATGCTCAGATGTACATTAGTGCAGTAGATTTTCCGCTTCATTTCATGTTTTCCGTTCGCCGCCAGATGTCGCCTGTGAGCGCGCGTCGAGTCTCATTTGTCTTTCGTGATTTCCCAATTGGATTTATTTAAATTATTTCGAATGATTTCACGTTGTGTCATTATGTGCGATGAATGCGCATTGAGATTCTATGTCTGCTCCATTTTTGTAGATTGGGTTTTCGTACTCTTCATATTCCACCATGGAGTTCAAAGGACTTACAAGTGCTTCGCATATGTCGCTCCCCGAGGCTGGATATGGGTCTGAAGAGGGTTATGTGGGTTCGGAGATATCAGGGGCAGTGTCGGGCGTTACGACCCCTGGGGCATCAAGGCTACAGGCTTCGCAATCACAAGAAAGATCAACCACTATGCAGCGGTTACACACGGTGTACGCACCGGGTCTCTCCGCCCCTAGGTGCCCAATTTCTGTGCTGGCACCAGACTTCCTTGGGCAAAATACCCAGCGATAACGCCAAGGTATTGGTTTTCCTACCTGCCTGCCCACTCCAGGGGAGGGGTCACCAAAAGCTATGAGGCATGAGAACACCTGTTTGCTATGTGGCCAAAGCCTAGACTACCACTGCCACTGCCGAACAAAACCCTGATGAAACTTCAGGAAACAGGCGGGACAGTGACACACACACTACAGGTCTTACACTCACTACAGTGGCAGCAGCCATCGGAGGATGAGCGGGCTCGGAGGCCCAAGCCCTCACCCTGGCTTGCCACTCCGGCACACACACACCCTACTGGGTGTTGATGATGAGGGTGTCACCGGCCCTACTGGCCTACCTGTGAAAGGGACAAGAGAACACAGCGCTACTAACCGACTGTGGCCCCACAGGGACGCCACTACGTGTTTCCCTGTCAGGGCTTGGAGGGGAGGAATGCTCAGGTTGCGTGCACAGCGCGGATGTCAAAGCTGTCGGACTGCCCTCGCCACTCCTGGCTGAGGCGCAGTTTGTTGATTGTGTGATCAGCGCCCGTTTTAGCTTGGGCAGAGAAGTCCAAAGTCGCCGAAGGCAACTGCTGCTGCACTAATCCACCCTGACCTGCCCACCTGTAAAGCAAAGGCAAAGAACTTGGGTTTGAGATGGAGGAACCAAGACAGCGGGCACGTGTTAGACGCTTCTCAGGCTGCCCTATAATACGCTCTTCCCAAACCCAAGTGCAAGCAAGCAAGCTTAAGGAACTCCACCCGTTCTCTTAGAGAACTTGAGATGGAGCCCCTGGGTAACATAAACCAGGGTTTTACCATGCGCAACACGCGTAGCCTACCCGTTAACCTGTCATGTGAATGCACCGGTATGCACGAATCTCGCAATCTGCTATTTTAACGAATCTTTCCTTTCTCCGAAAATCCATACCCCACAATCACAAACTCCACCAGGAGGTGGCCCCTCCTGGGCTTACCTACCTTAACTACCGCTGCAGAGCAAAGCAAGGGAAAGCAGAAACGGAACACAAGCAAAGCAAGCGTTTATGCAAGCGTGTGTATGTGCTGATCACCTGATCTCACCTCTAATCATCATGCAATCTACTAATCTGTCCCTCTACACTATGTTTGCATTGCTGCACTGCGCGTTCACGATAACACAAGACAAGCAATGTGCGTGCTGCATACGAAGCAAACAAGACCTGTATGTTTACACCTTGTTCTTTGAATTCATATTGAGTTTCTTGAATTGGTTCTTCTTTATTGCTCCTAGAAGCAAACATGGAATGTCTACGTTCGGTATTGATTGTGTGTCTCGTCACTTTCTTATTATTACGTGACATACTGCTATATTCTTATTATTTTTGTCTGTTCCGGCGCCCAATTAGGATGCGCTCCGGCGCGCCGCTTTTCTTTGCGTGTAAATCTAGGAATTAGAAAACCCCTGTGATGAAGAAAAATTGCGTAAAAATGTGCATTTAATGCACATGGAGATAATGGACAGGCGTGTGCGTGAGAAACATTATAGGTCGCCATTTGACGGATTTTGGTGTTTGGGTCGATCGTTGCGTGTTTTTCAGTCCCTCAACCCTTCGTCCTTTCTCTGCGGATATCCTCGAGTGCAAACCGTGGAGTAGGACATGTTCAGGCCGAAAAACTGACTCATGGACCACTGTCCAGAAACCCAAACCCCTATGAAGGTAAATTAATTTTCAAAGCACTAAGGACAGATCAGGTCTTACAGCAGGTTCATTGAGACCCCAGACAGCGTGCCCTGATCATATCCTGCCTTGGACTTTGCGTATTGCACTGCGCTTTGCCACTTGGAGGGAGAGGGTTATGCACACATGAATTGGCATGCCCATTCTAACCCCCTACCAAGCCACAACTGCCCCAGCGACGCCAATGAGCGCAGTGGGAGCTGTAAGTGTCTGTTACAACTCAGCGGAACCTGGCGACTGCCCTGATGCAGCGCCTTCTTTCCAATGTTAGGGATGTTATAGGATGGTTTGTAAACAAAATAGATGATTTTATGTGGAAGCTGGCAAGACTCAGGCCTCCAAGATTGCATGAAGCACTTCATGTGCACTCATTCGGATGAAATGGAGTTGGTTAGGAATCCGGGGCATAGGAGCTGGGCCAGACACAGGATATGGCTTGGCCAAGCAACTGAATTCAGAAACAGTTAAAACGTAGAACCACAATAAGTGGTAGAATCAATTGAGAATAGGGGTCTTGAGGTGGGGGACCACTAGGCTTAAGCTACAACGCCTTAGGCATGAAGTGCCTACCTTCTTACGGTATTACCTCCATGAAGGAAGATACCTCCACTCAGTTGAGTGTTAGGCATGAACTTCATTGGGAACTAGGGTTATAACCCTAGTTACGTTGAGAAAGTGTACTTTAAACTTCAAAAGAAAGATAAAATTGATTAAGTTAGTCTCAACATCAACAACAGGCTTTTAGGGGGGGTTGGGCCTTGATCAAGTCCCCCAAGAAAGACATGGCAGGTACGTTTTCTTCCTCCCCGCTGAAGTACTAGTTGATCAAGCTAGTAGGACCAAGGAAACAGGCTCAAATGTCCCCAAAATTACCTCAGAAAATGCATTAAACCAGCCAGAAACATGCTCATCCCTTCATAGAAGCCTAGGACACTGTAGGCTCCCTTGAAAACCAGTGTAATGTACCGTGAATGATGTCCCTTCGATGGGGCATTGCTCAAAAGTCGCCAGCGTGCGGCGAAAACGTTTGGTAAGAGTTTGGCGGTAGTCGGGTTTGGACCCAGGACTCCCTGCCTAGAGCACACATGCTTGCCCACTAGGGTACAGTCCAACGGTCTAATGCGGACGGTGATCGCTGTATAAACGGCGCTTTAGTAAACGTCCTGACCAAGGGCCAGGGCGGAGCAATACTACCAATGGAGGGCAGCAGAGGAAATGGCGCACTGCACAGCGCAAAACAAGCCTAAGCGTTTTAAGCAACCCTATTTTAGCGCAACGGCAACACGAGCATGGGCAGGCACTTTCCTTTCCGACCTGCGAAGAGAAGAGAAGAGTGGATCAGGACACAGGGAAAGCGCGACAATGTGTGAATGCCTAGATTAGGCACATGAATCGCGAGCACGAGGCATACACTAACCCTACGTGCGCGCTGCGTGCTCCATTGGTTTCACATACCTTTTGTTTTCGCTTTGACCTGTGCAGAGCAAGTGAACGCCTGATCCCCCAACGAACGCAACGGTGACAACCCTAGCGTTTTAACGAAACTACCACCACGAAAACAATGCATGCATGTGACATGACACTAATATATCTGAGAGGTGGGTTGTCCACCTGCTCTGTTGTGTTGGTCTCTGTTCAATACGTCTTCCTAAAGTTTATAACATTTATCATGCAACTGTGCAAAAATTTGTTTTAAAAGCTTCAAAAAGCACAGCTCATACCTTCTTTCCATTCAGCCGTTTACGCTTGCGCAACCCTTATTGGAAGTGCGCTCCTGTTGCGCTTGTCTGCGACTTTAGGTTTTGACCTATCAATGACGATTTGTAACAATTTTTCGTCAATGGGTAGCGATTTGACTTCTTAAATCTCTAACTCTTTTTGCTAAACCACAGCATTCACTCCGTGTTGGTTTCATTTTCTATTTTTTTCAGCTCCTGGAGTTTTGTGCCCTCCATTGGTAGTATTGCTCCGCCCTGGCCCTTGGTCAGGACGTTTACTAAAACGCTGTTTATACAGCGATCGCCGTCTGCATTAGAGCGGTGGCCTGTACCCAAGTGGGCAAGCATGTGTGCTCTAGGGAGGGAGTCCCTGGTTCAAACCCGACTACCGCCAAATTCGTACCAAACGTTTTCGCCGCACGCTGGCAACTTTTGAGGAATGCCCCATCGAAGGGACATCATTCACGGTACATTACACTGGTTTTCAAGGGAGCCTACAGTGTGATAGGCTTCTATGAAATGATGAGATTGTTTCTGGCTGGTTTAATGCATTTTCTGAGGTAATTGTCGGGAAATTTGAGCCTGTTTCCTTGGTCCTAGTAGCTTGATTAACTAGTACTCCAGGGAGGAGTAAGAAAAAGTACCTGCCATGTTTTTCTTGGGGGACTTGATCCAGGCCCAACCCCCCCTAAAAGCCCTTTGTTGATGTTGAGACTAACCTAATCATTATTATCTTTCTTTTGAAGTTTAAAGTACACTTTCTCAACGTAACTAGGGTTATAACCCTAGTTCCCAATGAAGTTCACCCCTAACACTCAATTGAGTGGAGGTATCTTCCTTCATGGAGGTAATACCGTAATAAAGTAGGCACTTCATGCCTAAGGCCTTGTAGCTTAAGCCTAGTGGTCCCCCACCTCAAGACCCCTATTCTCAATTGATTCTACCACTTATTGTGGTTCTACATTTTAACTGCTTCTGAATTCAGTTGCCTGGCCAAGCCATATCCTGTGTCTGGCCTAGCTCCTATGCCGCAGATTCTTAACCAACTCGATTTCATCCAAATGAGTGCACATGAAGTGCTTCATGCAATCATGGAGGCCTGAGTCTTGCCAGCTTCCACAGAAAATCATCTATTTTGGTTATCAACCATTGGGGCATTGTATTTAGATCTACTTTTGTCCATCTGCAGCCCCTCTTTGTTACACATTTTTTTTATTCTGGGAGGACTTATCCTGATTCGATTGATCCGGTGCCCCGACTTGCTCTACATTACCTTTGTGTGGACTTCATTTTGCGTTGTGGAAAATCAGCAAGGGTTTTCTAAAACAAATACAAGGAACAAGCACAAGTGTGAGCAAGCCAGAAACCTTTTCGTAGGTCAGGTGCCGCACCTGCCGCTCCTGCAGGTGCTTCCGAAAGCAGTGTCGCGGCCACCGGGTCCAGGTGTCCTGGGTGGGAGGGTCTCCGGACATGTGCCGGTGGGCGGCAGCTCCCGGGGCTGCCCACCCGTGTGGAGTATCACTCACCACAGGGGGTATTGCTCCCGCGAGTCTACGGTACGATCGCCTCACCCCTGTGTCTAGAGTTGCGGGGGCCCGCTGCTTGGCAGGTGACCCCTTCCTGGGCTGTGTGCCGGCACGCCTGTCACCAGTTGTTGCCATGGCTCAGGGTGACGTTTGCCATGGTCCCTGATGCAGCCTGGCCGGGCTCCGACCTGTGGCCTTCGTTTGCCGCTCCTTCCACTGGCCTGGCGGGTCGGCTTGGTTGCCCCACTGCGTCCGACCCTTGGAGTTTGGTTCGTTGCGCCCTGTCCCTCTTCCTCTCGCGGTGCGTGTGCGTGTGCGGTGTCCGGGGCCTCTAGGCACTTGTTTTCCGGTGCGCTTGCTGTGCGCGGCATACATGTGTTGTGAGTGGCTTAGTAGGGGTCGCCCTTCCTCCTTTTTGTGTTTGTGGCCCTTTCCTTTCTTTTGCCGTCGTCCTTTTCTTTGGTGCCGTCGCCCATTTGTGTTTCCTTTTCTTTCTTAATGCTTCCTTCCTCTTTTCTTGTAGAGGAGAAACAGAAAAGGGGCGTGTGTACAGTGCAGGCACGGGCATGGGCAACTGGAGCAGCGGTGCAGAAATGCTGTGTTCATCGTCGTTGTGTGCGTGGCTGGCGCTTTGTCGGCAGTCACGCCCCAGGGGCGTGGCACGCTCCTCTTAATGTATATGGGTGCGGGTTAGGGTTGGTTTGATTTGGTGTATCTTTGCCTCTTGGATAGTTTGGTGGGGCGGGCTGGTTAGGCAGATGTGTTGGCTGTGGTTGCGGGCTGTGGCTACTGTTCTGCCCCGGTCGGCTGGGTCAGGCGCGGAGGGTCATAGGTTGTGGGGTGTGGTTTGTATTCATCGACTCGTGATTTAGCTTTGGCAGGGGCTAGGCGGTTTTGGCGGGTTAGGCAGTTTTGAGTGCTGCGGGCACAGGTTGGGCGCTGTCGGACGCAGCGTACGCCTGTTGGCCCATTGGTGCATCTGCCGCACGTTCACGTGGCTTCTTCTTGGCAGGGTTCCGCGTGATGTTCGTTGGCGGTGGCCGGCGGGGTAGCAGGAAGCGATGGGCCACTGCACGGGGTGATGCTGGGCGGGGTTGTCGGGCCGGGTCGGCCCCTGGGCGGTTCGGCTGGCGGGTGGGGGTGCTATCGTTGGGCGGTCAGGTGCCTCTGGCGTGGTCAGGCTTGGTCAGGGCGGGTGAGAGCAACGGTGGCTCGCGGTGCCCTCCGGCAAGCAGGTGGGGATTAGTGGGCGGCCCGGAGCCGGGGTTGCTGTGCTGTGACGGCAGGGAGCGTCGCTGGTGTGCGGCCCGGGCGCCGCCAAGGGAGTAACCCCCGATGGGGTTAGGTGGCGGCGCCGCCGGCTTGCAGTTCAGGCAAATCATGTTGTGTGGCGCGCGGGGTTTCCTGGTGCTGCGGATCGGGGGTGTCCTTGCTGCCGGTATCCGTGCCTCGGCTTTTGAGGTGGGCTTTTCCTGAAAAGTATCACGCAGGCGCCTGAGGACATAAGGTGGGTCCTGGGGTGCAGGGAGCTCGCGGCAGTGGACTCCGTGGGGATGGAGCGCATGGGACAGCATGGCTTGCCATGCGTCCCTGGTGTGCGGCCGGGGCGCGGCTAAGGGAGTAGCCCCCCATGGGGTTCGGTGGCGCCGCCGCCGGCTTGGGGGTCAGGCACATCGTGTTGTGTGGCGCACGGGGTTCCCGGCTGCTGCAGATCGGGGGTGTCCTTGCTGCCGGTATCGGTGCCTCGGCTTTTGAGCAGGGCGTCTGCTAAAGGGTATGACGCAGGCGCCTGAGGACATAAGGTTGGTCCTGGGGTGCAGGCGGCTCGCGGCAGTGGACTCCCTGAGGATAGAGCGCATGGGCCAGCATGGCTTGCCATGCGGCCTGCGGCATCCAGCCCCCCATTGGTGGGAGTATACGGTCGTCCGCCGACTCCCCGCAGGGCTGGCGGACCAGGCCATTGATGGAGGGCTCCCTCTGGGCCCACTTCCCCTGCTCCCACAGCTGCTCGTGAGTCCAGCGCTGCCACCATGGTCCATCGGCGGGTCCGTGGCCCTTGGGCAAGGGCGTAAGCGTGAGCGTGGGCGTGGGTGCGTGTGGTGGGGTCATGGGAACTGGCGGCGGTGGTGGGTCCGTGGGAATCCTCCTAGTCCTGCGCCGTGGGTGGCGCAGTGAGTGGGCGGGGCGCGGGCGTACGCGCAAGGCGGACACATGGATATGAAGGTAGATAGGTAGGCATATTCGGGAGCTCGGGATGCCTCATTTGACAATACAGGAAGAAGATCTTACCAAGGGGACGTCCTGTCCCTCCTATTGCCCTAGTTCAGGTGCCCCTTAAGCGGCCCCCGCAGGTGCTTGGGAAGGCAGGGTTGCAGCCATCCAGTCCAGGTGTCCCGGGTCGGAGGGTGTCCCTGCACGTGCCCTTCAGTAGGGCCTTATGCCGCCTCCTTTGAGCGGCAGCGCTGGGGGCTGCCCAGCGGTGTGGAGTATCTCTCACTACAGGGAGTACAGCTCCCGCGAATGTACGGTACAATCGCCTCACCCCTGTGGCTCGAGTTGCGGGGCCCCGCACCTTGACAGGCGACCCCCTCCTGGACTGTGTACCGGCTCGCCTGTCACTGGTTGCTGCTATGGTCCGCGATACATCCTGGCCGGGCTCGGACCAGCGGCCTTGGGGTACTGCCCCTGCTGCTGGCCTGTTGGGTCGGCTGGGTCGCCCCAGTGCGCCCGACCCTGGGGGTGTGGTTTATTGTTTCCCTTCCCTCACCAGCCGTCCGTGTGTGGGACGTCCACGGCCATTTGGCGCTTGTTCACCGGTGTGCGTGCATGTAGGATTCTGTGTGTTCCGTGTGCGATGTCCTGGGGCTCTTGGCTCCTGTTCACTGGTGTACCAGCTCAGTGCGTTGTGTTGCGGGTGCGGTGTCCTGCGCCAGTTTGTTCCTGTTCACTGCTGTGCCCGCTGCATGCGTTGTGTTGCATGTGCGGTGTCCTGGGCCACTTGGCCCCTGTTGACTGGTATGCCCGCTCAGTGCATTGCATTGCATGAGCGGTGCCCTGGGCCTCTTGGTTCCTGTTCACCGGTGTGCCCGCTCGGTGCCTTGTGTTGCATGTGCGGTGTCCTGGGCGATTTGGCTCCTGTTAAACGGTGTGCTCGCTGGGTGCGTTGCGTTACGTGTGCGTTGTCTTGGGCTTCTTCGCTCCTGTTCACCGGTGTGCAAGGCTGGCGTGTTGTGTTGTGTTTGCGGTGTCCTGACTCACTTGACTCCTGTTCACCGTTGTGCGTGCTTGGCGTGTTGTTTTGCGTGTGCGGTGTCCTGGGCCAGTCGGCTCCCATTCACCGGTGTGTTCACTCCGCGTGTTGCATTGCATGTGCGGTGTCCTGGGCCACTTGGGTCCTGTTCACCGGTGTGCACGCTCGGCACGTTGTGTCGTGTGTGTGGTGTCCTGGGCTACATGCCTCCTGTTGCCCGGTGTGTACGCCCGGTGTGTTTTGTTGCGCGTGCGGTGTCCTGGGCGACTTGGCTCCTGTTCAGCGGCGTGCTCGCCCGGCGCGTTGTGTTGCATGCGCGGTGTCCTGGGCCACTTGGCTCCTGTTTGCGTGTTTTATTAGCTCGCTGTATTGCGCTGTGTGTTGCGTGTGTTCTGTCCCGGGCCACTTGGCTCCTGTTCACCTGTGTGCGCGCTGGGTGTGCTGTGTTGCATGTGCGGGGCGTCGCTAGGGGGCACGCACTCGTCAATCGGGACGGCGGCTTTTCGTAGCCGGCAGGAGCTGGGTACCCTCAGGGCGCGCACACGTCCATCTGGACGGCCGCTGGTGTTGCCAGGCAGCTGTTCTCATGCCGTGGTTCGTTGCGTGTTGTGCGCCCCTGTCCGGGTTTGCGGCACCCGGTCGCCGTTGTTGCTTGGCACCTGTCCGTGTGCCTTCGTTGTGGCCGGCGGCATGCTTCTCTGGTGTCCCCGCGTCTCGGCGCGGTGCGCCGCGCCTCTTCCGTTCCTGTCGCTCTCAGTGCTATGGTCGGCTTTCCTGACGCCGTGGTGCCTTTTCCTGCCCCGGGGACTTTCGCCCCCGGGTTTACTGGGCAGGAGCGGGGCACGTGGAGGCCGGCCGAGAACCGGGCTCATGGTGCCTGCCGCTGGCCGCTGCTGAGGCAGGGGCGCTGGGCTCGCTCTGCGTCATACCCGTTCGGCACCTCGAGATGGGGTTGTCAATGGTGGTTTCCTCCGGCATCAGTCTTGGGCTGCGTGCGCTGCCGTGGTTTGCGTGTGTGGACCCAGTCACTCACAGGTCCGGTTTACCGTATTGTCCGTCGTTCGGCGGTGGACTCGGCCCATGCACCGGGGCTGTTGCGTGTGGACGCCGACACCTCCCCTTTCCGATCGGAGGATGCCACCCCCGGGTCCCGTGCGTGTGTGCGTGGGCTCGATCACCTTGGCTGGGTCGGGCGGGCCGGCCTCCCCTTTCCTTTGGCTGCTCTGTTCCTTCTGCTTTGCTTCGCCCCCTCCGGGCTGGCTTTGCCCCTCTCCGGACCTCTTCTTTGCCTTCTCTCGTTTCTTTGTTGTTTTTTTCCCCCTGCATCTCTGTGTGTCCCCGCTGTCTTCTGCTTTCTCTGGTTTCCGGCTTCGGGTGTCCTGAGCCTTGACGCTGTGTAGCCCCTCCCCCACCGGTTTTTTTTCAGGGTTTTTTGCCGCCGCCCGCTTCGTTCAGTGTTTGTTTCCTCCCCCCCTCCTTTTTCTCTTTCCCCCGAGCTTTTTCTTTTTGCTGCTTTCGTTTTTTTTTCTGGCGGCTTCTTGTGTCCCCCCGCCTGTTGTTTCTTTTGCAGGTCTAAGCTGCTGGGCTCTCCGTCTGCTCCCGCTGCTTTTGTGTTTTTTGCCTGGCCTTTGGCTCCTCCCTTGCGGCTGCTGCCCACCCCCCCCCCCCCCTTGTGTGTGTTTCGTGGATGTCGTCGTTACCGCTCGGTGTTCCGTGTTTTCTCTCTGCTTCTGCTCCTGCCTGCTTGCTTGCCTGTTCGGCAGCGGTTCTCGCCGCCTGCTACCCCCCCCCTGGTGTGCGTTTTGTCCCTTGTGGTTTCTGGTCTCGCTGCGCTGTGCAACCCTTTTGTGTGGTGTTTTGTGGTGCCGTGTTGCCGTGTTCCGTGCTGTGTGTTGTGCTGTGGTGCCTCGCCTTGCTTTGTTGTGGGCTGCTGTGCGCTGTGCGTTGTTCTTTGGAGCAGCTTTTTGTGTGTTGTGCTGTGCTGTTCGTTGCTGCGGCGGGTTGTGCCTGTCTCTGGTCCTCTCGTCCCGCTGCGTTCTTCTCATTGTGGTTTGCTGGTTTTGGTCTGTGTGGTGATGTGCTGTGCTGTGCTGTGCTGTGTTCCTGGGTGCGGTGCTGCGCCGCGTTGCCGCGCGTTGTGCCGCCCGGCGTTGTGCTGTTGTGTGCTGTGTTGTTATGTTTCGCTGATTTGATGCCGCTGCTTGCTGTGTCGTGTCCTCGCGCGCTCTCCGTCCCTCTGTGGTCCTGTGCTCTCCGGCGCTGTGACTTGTGGTGTTTCGCCGCGCTGTGTGCTCTGTGCTGTTTGTGTTTTGCCGTGGTGTGTTGGTGCGTGCTGTTGTTGGCCGCTGTGCCTTGTGCTATGTGTGTCATGGGGTGTCCTGCGCTCCCTGTCCCCTCCGCTCTGTGCGGTGCTGTGCTGCGCTGTGCTGATGCGCTAGCGTTGTGCTGTTACTGTGCTCTGCGTTGTTTCTGGTGCCCGGTGCTGTGGTGCGTTGCTGTGTATTATGCTGTTTCCTTTGGTGTTCTGTTGTGCAGTGCTGCGTCTGGCTGCCTGCGGTTGTCCTCTGGTGGTGTGTCTCATTGTCGTTGTCCCTGTCTGGCCGCCTGGCCTACTTCCTCGTGGTTGCTTTGGTTCGCTGTCGTGCCCTGCTCCGCTGTGTTGTGTTTCGTGGCGCTGTGCTATCTCGGGGTGCTCGTGCTTTCGTGCTCTGCTGTCTCTTTGCGGTGCTGTTTGTGCTGTGCCTTTCCCTTTGGCGTTCCTTATTCCTAGTAGCTGCCCTGTTGTGTGGTGTGGCGTGCGGCGGTGTCCTGCTGTGCCGTGCTGTGCTCTGTGGTGCCGCGCTGCCGTGCTGTGCTGTGCGTTTTCTGTCGCTGCGAGTGGTTGTTGCCCCTTTTTCATTTGAGAACCACTGCTGTTTCTCTCAACCCTTGAAAATCTATTTGAGATATGAAATTGAAAGCGTTTCTCTCCCAAAAAATGGAGACCGCTCAACGCATGCACGCAGGCAGGCTTCAGGACTGTGGTTGCATTGCTGACTTACTTGTTTCCGCGCTGCCTCGATGCTGTCGTCTTTGAGGTTGTGCAGTCCTGGACTTGATACCGGGTACTTTCTGCCTGTAGCAAATAGGAGGCAGAGGCGTCGTGGATGCAGCAAGACTGGGAGATTACCTGCGCGGCCGGCGGACCAGGCCCTCGATGGAGGGTTCCGCCCGGGCCCACTTCCGCAGCGACCACAGCTGCGTGTCGGTCCAGCGGTGCCACCACAGTCCATGGGCAGGTCACTGGCCTTCGGCGGTGGCGTGAGCGTGGGCGTGGGTGCGTGTGGAGGGGTCATGGGGACTGGCGGCCGTGGTGGACCTGGGAGAGCACTTGTAGTTCTGTGCCGTGCGGGTGCGCGGGCAGCGGGCAGGGCGCGGGCATACGCTGACACGTGGACAGATGGATATGCTCTGCATTGGGGTAGGGTTGGGGTCCATGTTGGCGGCCGTAACTGGGCATCTGCGAGAAGCGGGCAGACATCGGAGCTGGAAGGGGGGTCGGGACGCTGCTTGTTGCCCCTGGCGATGCTCTGGTCCGGTTCGGGATGGTCGATGGACCAGAGTTGCGGATTTCGGGTGCGGCTGGGATGGGGTGCGTCGCGCTCCGGCTGTGGCGCGTTCCGCCCTGAAGATGGTTGCGGCGGCGTCCGCGATGGCGGGGGGGCGCAGTGCTGGGTTTGCTGCTGCCGGGCCCTGGATGGCAGGGGCTGGAGGTCGCAGAGGACGTACGCGGGGGGCTGGGTTTGCGCTGTCCGCGCGGCGCCGGGCTTTGTCTAGGGCTTGGGTTTGGTAGCGGTTTCGGGCCGTGGTGTGGTGACAGGTTTGGGTGGCTCCTCGGCGGTGGTCTTGGGTGGTGGCCGGGTTTTGGGTCGCGGCGTGGCGGGAGGTAGGGGTTTTGGCCGGGCTGCCGGCGCGGGCTTCGCTGGGGTGTGCTGCCGCCCCGCTTAGCCCGTAGCGGGTTGTGGGGCTGCGGGAGCCTTGGAGCTGGCGGGAGTGCAGTCGGTGGGGACCAGTTTTGGGGCTCGTTTCGGTGGCAATGCTTGCGGTTTTGGGGGCGTCGTGCTGGACGAGGGTGTAGTGGTGGAGATTGACAGAGGTGGTTGTGGTCGTGGAGATCGTGGAGTCAGAGGCGGAGGAGACGGACCTGTAGGCCGGAGGGGGGTCCTGGTTGGAGTCTGAGGTGCAGGAGACGGACGTGGGGGACGGCAGGGGGTCCCTGACGGCGGGGGCGGGCGCCGGCTGCTGTGTCCTGTGGGCAACGAGGTTTAGAGTGTGGATTCGGGCATCCGGCGTGTGCGCGCGCTTTCCTGTGGCGTCCTGTGTGCTTGCAGGTGCTACTGCCGTTTGTGGTGTCATGTGTGGTGCGTGGTGGCATTGTGGAGCTGTCCTGGATGCCCGGGCAGGTGACTTATCCAGGGGGGGTCCACCTCAGCTCCAGGACGTGTGGGTGTGCTTGCTGGAGGCTGTTGAGGGTTCCCAAGATGCACCGCTGCATGCCGGGCATGTTCTCTTCTGTGAGGTGGGGGTAGTGTTTTGTGGGGGATTCTGGGCCCGGCCACAGCAGGGTCATGAGGCGGGCTGCCACCATGTACGGGCCGAGCTGTATGGTGATGGGACCAAGGGGGGTCGGGTCCTGTGCGGTTCAGGGGGGCCTGACTCTGCTGGGACCTTCCAGGCCCACAGCCCTGCGGGGATCCGCCTCCATGGTGTCCTGTACAGAGGTTGAATGCGGACTGCCGCAAACGCCGTGACCCCTTTCCGGACCAAAATGGCCGACGCACGTCCCGAAGGCAGCTGCACCGGCGTATGGCCGATACGAAGCACTCCAGGACAGGGTCCCCGAGGAGGACATGGATTGGGACCTTGGAGATCCCGGACGAGACCCCATGGAGGACTTCGGGATCAGCCCACCCCGGGGCTCTGTCAGGGGGAGCTGCCAGCAACGAGAGGCGGAGTAGTACATTGATGGCGTACAGTGAGGAGTCCTCTGAGGAGAGTGGGAGGAGGAGCCGCTGCGCAGCCGCTTTGACCTCGAGGAGGAGATGGACCTGGCAGCCACAGGAAAGCACGGAGGACGCCGGTGGGATCCGGTGTCCACCTCCCGACCGGGGTTCATGGTCTCCAAGGCCGCGCACGCCGCCGTGTTGGAAGACCTGAAGGACATCAAGCCGCCCATGTACGATGGGCATCCCCCCTCAACCTCGACCGCTTCCTGGAGAAGCGGGACAATCAGGGGATGACCGTCACTGAAGACATGGATCCCGTCGCGGCGGACAAATATGTCTTCAAACGGTTCCGATCGCGCTTGCCGGAGCCGGTCCAGAAGCTGTACTTCGTGGCGACCAAGAAGGGGAGGATCACGACCCTCAAGAGGCCAAGAAGCGGCTCAACGAGCAGGAGCAGATGAACGCCCGGCACATTGCCCCCAAGAGTTGGAGAGCCATCAAGCTTCAGCATGATGGCCGGGAGATCCAGCTACAGGACTGGTGGGACTTTTGAGGACAGTATATCCTGTTTTGCCGGAACGTGGAGGACTGGAACGAGGGTGACGAGCAGACCCGCCTGCTCAGTCTCTTTTCGGATGCCTGGGTGAGACACATCATGAAGGAGGAAGCAATGAGGGCCAAGACCAGCCACACCGTCAAGATGATGCTCAGGAAGGCGCACCACACGAAGGTGGTCAACTGGAAAAGTGCCCTATTGGCCCGGGACCTCAAGAGGCAGTCCATGCATAACATCCTCCTCATCACCGTTATAGGGGATCGCGAGAAGGCAGCAATCTGGTTCCTGGACGAGCATGAGACGGGCGGCCAGGGGATCCGGCTTCAGTCCATCCCGGCGAGGATGAGCTTCGACAACGTGCTTGAGTGCGTCCAAGAGAAAGTGCTCAAAGAGTACAAAAACCTCGCCCACGACCACGAGCTGCAGGGAGGCGACCGTAGCGTCCACCAGAGTGGCGCAGGGTCTGACGGCGAAGCCGTCATGGACCCAGCGAAAGCTGGATGCGGCGAAGGTCTCGACGATGATGACCACAATGATGAACCAGCCGAGCCCGCCGTCTGTGCCTTTGTGGCCAACAACCTGCAGAAGGGACGCAACCAGGGTGGGAACAAGAGGGAGAAGAAAGAGCCCCGCCGAGTTGGCGACCCACCACTGTCCTTTTGGGATCTCATCAAAGCTCATCCTCGGGGCTGATTCGTCTCCTACGGGCGGAGCTCCCCCTTCCAACACCATCGTCAGACTTGCGCCATCAACACGGCCGAAACGGAGGTATACAAGACTTTGCATGGGACCAAGAAGCGTACGCCAGCCAACATCCAGGAGGCCAAAGTGGAGGTGTCAAAGGACGAGCTCTCCAAGCTCATGACTGTCCGGACCGAACTGGCGAAGGGGATTCAGGAGATCAAGAGGGCTTGGTGACCTAAGCCGGACAAGGACAAGGACAGAGACAAGGACAAGGACAAGAAAGGCAAGGGCCAGTGGTGGAAGAAAGGAGACGAGGTGTACCAGGTTGCCCCAGAGGAGGACGCCCCGACCACCAACGCCATCTAGCGGAGCCGCTGCAGCCAAGGGCCCGGGCTAGAATGGTTGCAGGGGGGTGCCGCGATCAACGCCGCGTGCTCCACGTCGGGAATCGTCCGTTCCTCGAGACATATACCCAGCGGGATGCCCCGTGTACAACCAGAGAGGAAAAGCAGTCGCAGTGGCCGGGAGAGGGCAAATGCGGGAGGGATAACCACCGTAGGAGGACCCAGGTGTCCCACCAAAGTCCCTGATGAACGCACCCACCCTCGCACTTAGTCATTCTTCGCAACTAAGAATCTGTTCGACGTACCACAAGATCTTTCTGAGAGTATCGGATGATCATCCGGACACAGCTTGACGCTGCAGACGGGCTGTTAGGGCCCATTACCTACGACCTGCGCCAGTTGCTGATTGAGCTTCCGGAAAGGCCGGAGATTCGCCGCTTGGACGCCGTGCGCTAGGTTGGGCAAGAGCGGCAGCTTCACCTGAAGATCCGTGCCCTGTGCGGCGAAGTGGAAGGGGTTTTCAATGTGTTAGTTGACACAGGCGCCCAGGTCAGTCTTGTCAAGGCTGGCTTACTTCCGCCAGAGTGTCTTACCGCAAGTCAGAGACCCGTCAGGCTGAAGGTAGCCAATGGCCAGTACATGGTGGGAGGTACAAAGGAAGCACAGATCTTGATGCAATTCGTCAACCATCGTGAACTGAGCCGCCCGCACCTCGGCAAGGAAACCCTTCTCAAGGGAAAGTTCTACGGGGCCCAGATGGACTTCTACATCATCATCGGGTACAACCTAATGATGGAGACGGACTCTGGCGTCCTCCTAGCTCAGGCCTCGATGATCCTGTACTAAGACCACGAAATCTCATTGCTATTGTCACCAGAAAACCACCTTGCGTACCAATGGATCCGACCCGAGCGCCATTAGCTCGAAGTAGCTGCACTGGGGACAGAGCCCGTAGGGCCGACATACCAGGAGTATGGTGTCAAGCCAGAAGTGGCGAACCAAATGGCTGCTGATCTTGGAGCATCCGATCTGGCTCTGAATGCGTTCTCCTCAGGAACCTCCGCCCATCTTTGGGTGTGTGAGAAGGTAGGTGGGTAGGTTGGTGCACTCGGTTGTGGAGAGGTGCCCGATGGTTCCCGCTGGCGTTGTCGCTGTGACGAACAGGAAGAGGCACCGCGCTTGAAGAGGGGAGGCGACTTACATTCCGCTAGACCTGACTGGTGGCTTCCAACCAAGTGGCCCTGGGCAACACCGCCAGCGTGACATACTTGTCTCGCGGGAGGGGTGTGCCCCGTGCTTGCGCACGTCCCCTCTTTTGGTCGGAACCCTTGGGGTTCACCGGACTTCCTGGCGTATCCCGTTCCCAAGGCATGCATGCATGTTCTTGGTACTGGTGTTCCGAGGTGCTTGGGTGTCGCACGCTCTGCCTCAAGCCCCAAAGCAGCGCAGGCCTTAGGATGCAGCCTTACCCCCGGGCTCCGGATCTCGTTTGGCCGGGTCATCTGCATGGCACGGGCTGCCTCAGTGCCCGGGCTATGGACACTGGGTTTCCTACCGTTGTATGGCGCTTGTGTTTGGGTCTGGGTTTCGCAATAACCCCGCCTATCCTGGGCGGGGTCTAGGGTGTGTGTGCTTGGGTACGGGTTTTGGTTTCGCCCCACCATTCCTGGCTGGGAATTGTGGTGTGTGCGGTTGGGCCTGGGTTTTGGCTTGCACCCGGCTATTCCTGGCTGGAGTTTCGGGGCGTGTGTGGTTGTGTGCGCGCTCCACCTGTACCCCGCCATTCCTGGCACTGGTGTGCGGTGTGGGTGTGTGTGCTTGGGCTCGGCTTCCGGCTGCGCCCCGCCACTCCTGGCTGGGGTCTTGGGGTCGGTGTGTGTCTGTGTGCGTGCTCCGCTTGTAACCCGCCACTCCTGGCTGGGGTGTGTGGTGTGGGTGTGTGTGCTTGGGCTCAGGTTTCGGCTGCGCCCCGCAACTCCTGGCTGGGTGTGTGTGTTTGTGTGCGCACTCCGCTTTTACCCCTCCACTCCAGGCGGGCATGTGCGGTGTTGGTGTCTGTGCTTCGGCTCGGGTTTTGTCTGCGTCCCGCGTCTACTGGCTGGGGTGTTGGGGTCTGTGTGTGTTTGTGTGCGCGCTCCGCTTGTACGTCGCAACTCCTGGCGTGGATGTGCGGTGTTGGTGTGTGTGCTTGGGCTCCGGTTTCGTCTGCGCCCCGCGTCTCCTTGCTGGGGTGTTGGGTTGTGTGTGTGTTTGTGTGCGTGCTTCGCTTGTACCCAACAAATCCTGGCTTGCGTGCGCAGTGTGAGAGTGTGTGCTCGGGCTCAAGTTTCGGGTGCACCCCGTCAGTCCTGGCTCGGGTGTTGGGGTGTGTGTGTGTTTGTGTGCGCGCTCTGCTTGCACCCCACCACTCTTGGCTGTGGTGTGCGGTGTGAATGTTTGTGCCTGGCCTCGGGTTTCGCCTGTGCCCCGCCACTCCTGGCGGGGGTGTTTGGGTGTGTGTGTATTTGTGTGCGCGCTCCGCTTGTACCCCGGCACTCCCAGCTCGGGTGTGCGGTGTGGGTGTCTGTGCTTTGGCCCGGGTTTCGGTTGCGCCCCGCCACACCTGGCCCAGGTGTGTTGGGCTGTGTGTGTGTGTTTGTGTGCACTTTTCGCTTGTCCCCCGCCACTCTTGGCTGGGCTGTGTGGTGTGGGTGTGCATGCTTGGGCCCGGGTTTCGGCTGCGCCCCGCCACTCCTGGCCGGCGTTTTGGGGTGTTTGTGTTTCTGTGTGCGCGCTCCGCCTGCGGCCCGCCACTTCTGGCGGGGGTGTACAGTGTGGGTGTGTGTGCTTGGGCTCGGGCTTTGGCGGCGCCCCGCCACTCCTGACTGCTTTGTTGGGATGTGTGTGTCGCTGTGCCCCCTCCTCTTATACCCCGCCTTTCTTGCCTGGGCTTCGTAGTGTGTTGGTTAGGTGTTGCCTGGAACCTGTTCTTGTGCCGTGGTTTGTTGCGGGTTTTGCGCGCTGCCCGGGTTTGAGGCACCTGGTGGCGGTTTTTGCTTGGCACCTGTCTGTGTGCCTAGGTTGTGGCCGGCGGCGTGCCTCTCTGGCTTGCCCCAGGGCCCCGCGATTGTGTGCCGTGTCACGTCCAGTCCGGTCGCTCTGGTTGCTTTGATTGGCTTTTGCAACGCGGTGGTGCCTTTCTGCATCCCAGGGGCTTGTGCACCGGATTTACTGGGCGGCTGCGTGGAGCACGTGGAGGCTGGCCGAGAACTGGGCTCTTTGTGCTGCCGCTGGCCGCTGCCGAGGCAGCGGGCAGGGCTCGCTCCGCGTCGTACCCGCTAGGGGCCCCTCGATGGGGTTGTCCCTGGCGGGTCCCTCCGGCGTCAGTCTTGCGCTGCGTGTGCTGCCGTCGTTTGCGTGTGTGGACCCGGTCACTGACGCGTCCGGTTTTCCGTACGGTCCGTCTTTTG